>OY292354.1:0-2400000 GCA_958496195.1 Timandra comae
GAATCCATTATCGGGCTTGTGTGTTGTCCTCGTCCATGGCGTCGGTAGCCTGGCCGCTCGTTGTTGAGGGTTGGACCCTCTTTGAGCTTCGTCTCCTTTTTTGAGAGGGCGCAGTGCATGCCTTGCCCCCAACACGATGATCGGCAGCCTTGTCTGCCGCTGCACATACCGCACAGTGCGGATTTTTGGTGCACCCCGCGGACTTGTGGCCTTCGCCGCAGCAGCGGTAACAAAGCCCGCTACGATCAACAGCCGACTTACACTGGCTCCTCACATGACCCAACTCAAGGCAGCGGAAGCATCGGAGGGGTCTGGACTCCAGCAGTTTCACCCTCGCCGCTACCCACCCGATCAGCACTTTACCCTTGCTGTCGAGCTTTTTCGCTACTGTTACGGGACACCGGATCCACACCGAACCAAGACCGAAGGAATCGCGACGAATGTCGCCCGTCCTTATTGCTCCGGCTTCGCATCCTGTGTCCCTGCATATAGCAGCGACTACCTCCTCCTTTGTCACAGACTCATCGAGCCCTGTCATGCGCATCTCCATGCACTTGGTTGGCCTGGAGATGAGTACCTCCTCTTCCGCGAACGTCTCTTTTAGCCTGCTGGCCAGTAAGTCCGCTTGTGGACCGCTCGCCGCTCCGGGTATCTGCAGCACCTTGGCACCCGTCATGGCCGACTTCAATCTAACCCCACCGGGGATACCAATGCTCGGCAGGGCTATTTCGGCTTTTGCCTTAGCCAGCACCGACGCATATGATATGCCTTTTTCAATAGCCCCAGGCTGCAGCGTTATGACAACTGCTGTCGATCGTGGAACCCGGGGTTTAGGTGTGGGCTTGGGCCGGGATGTTTGGCTCTTAGGAGCAGCTTTCTCCTTAGCTTTCTCCTTTCCCTTCCCTTTCTTTTTCTTCTTTTTTTCGACTGTTGTCCAGCCTTCCTCTGAAGCCCTCGGCTCAGTCGTCTGAGCCGGGGCTTTATTCTTCAGCTCCGTAATCGGCTCAGTCGTCTGAGCCGGAGCCTTGTTCTTCTTCTTGTCGCTTCCAGTTTTCTCACCTTTCTTCTTCTTCTTCTTGCCTCCCTCTCCATCTTTCCCCGAAGGCTGCTCTTTACTTGGACCCGGGCGGGGGTCTGAGTGACACGACTCCGGGGCGTTCAGGGCTCTATCCACCGCAAGAGGAGGTCTGAGACGCTTCTCAGGCGGTAGCAGAGCTTTCACCGCGTCAATCTTTGCGTCGACCATCCCTCCGACTTGAAGCATGATCGACCTCGTGACCTTATCTATAAACTCCTCCTGTAGATCCACCAGTGTACCAGGGGGAGTGGCGGTCTCCGGGTGTGCTTCATCCCTTCTGGACGATTCCCGGGCCTCCATCGCCTTTTGGCGCTCAGTCAGCGCGGACATGTCCCTTCGGAGACTCTCCAGTTCGGACTGCAGACGAGCATTTGCTGCCTGCAGTTTAGAGTTCTCCTCCGACGCTGTCCGGCCGATGAGCTTTGCTGAAGCCTCTTTGATAAAGGCTGCTTGCTCCTTCAATAATTTGACGAAGCCACCTTTCAGATTCTTCGAAGCCGTCGCTACGTGTAGAATCACACCGACACTCTCCGCAATCTGTTTATTGAGGGTGGCTGCCGTCTCGTCCTCATCCAGGTCAGACACTTCAGTCGACAGGGACTCAAAGAGCCTGACGTCTCTTCTAGCTCGGGCCTTTCTGGCCTCCTCCATGAGCTCCTTTTCGGCTTGTAGCTCAAGTGCTTGCCTCTCGGCTTCAATTAAAGCCTCTTTCGCCTGCCGCAGTCCAATATATTGGCCAGTTGTCGGCGGGCGGCCTCTCCCTCTCTTGCTAGGCGCAGCTTGCACCTTCCTCGGAGTTTCCTCCTCAGAGGACTGGCCGGACAAGTCCGACGACCTAGCCCTCTTGAGGCTCTCCTCCGTCACCTCCATACGGGAAGGGCGGTTCGGGCTCTCCAATCTGTTCAAAAGAACGATCGGAGACCCTGAGCGAGAACTCGCCCGCGACCGGGTGATCTGGTCTTTCCCGTATGTTTTCCTGAGTTGCTGCGTGTCCCTCCGACTACTGCAGCTTTCGAAAGAGCCTGAACGACTTCTAAGACTCCTTTCGTCCTCCTCTACTCTATTCTCTTCTCGGCCCCTCTGGCCCTTCGCTTCTTCAGCTGTACCTGCTCGGCCCGTCTGGCCCTTCCCTTCTTCTTCAACTCGGCCCCACTGGCCCTCTCCTTCTTCTCCTGTCTCTTTCGTTTTTTTAGATTTTAGTTCTTCCATCTTGTTCCCACGAGTGTGGGGGATCTAAAAAGTCCACTGGGGCTACCCCCTGTACCAACCAGCAACCCTCTTACGCCCGGGAGTAGGGAGTTTTCCCGGGGGTGGCCGCTAGGAGTTAGGTCTCCGCCTAACGCTCTGAAAAGAGCACCCCGACGCCGCGCGAAGGCCCGCAAGAACGCCCGTTAGGACTCGCTCTCTTGGACGCCCCAACGCCGGGGATTACGGGTTTTTTAGAGAGGTGTCCTTCCTCGCGGGCCGGCCAATTAAGGCAAGCCCTCCATCCCTCGGTCACAAAAACATGACTTGATCATTCCGAGAGACGGTTTGCCGATGGTGGTCTGAAAGACCTGCTTGCCCAGTCAGGAGTTACCCCGACCAGACGAAGCCCACCGCCCGACTCGCACCGCCGCTACCCGAATAAGTTCGGGACGCCGGCCGAGCCCCGACATCCGTCCGCTGCTTCCCAGGTTCCCCGGGGCACCGAACGGAGTCCTCTTCCTCGCTGACTATTAGCCGTCGGCAGACCAGTCTCAATGACATGGCCCACCGACGTTGCCCAGGACGCACCACGTGGAGGTTGTCAGCACGCGCCCCAACCTAACCTAACCTAACCTAACCTAACCTAACCTAACCTAACCTAACCTAACCTAACCTAACCTAACCTAACCTAACCTAACCTAACCTAACCTAACCTAACCTAACCTAACCTAACCTAACCTAACCTAACCTAACCTAACCTAACCTAACCTAACCTAACCTAACCTAACCTAACCTAACCTAACCTAACCTAACCTAACCTAACCTAACCTAACCTAACCTAACCTAACCTAACCTAACCTAACCTAACCTAACCTAACCTAACCTAACCTAACCTAACCTAACCTAACCTAACCTAACCTAACCTAACCTAACCTAACCTAACCTAACCTAACCTAACCTAACCTAACCTAACCTAACCTAACCTAACCTAACCTAACCTAACCTAACCTAACCTAACCTAACCTAACCTAACCTAACCTAACCTAACCTAACCTAACCTAACCTAACCTAACCTAACCTAACCTAACCTAACCTAACCTAACCTAACCTAACCTAACCTAACCTAACCTAACCTAACCTAACCTAACCTAACCTAACCTAACCTAACCTAACCTAACCTAACCTAACCTAACCTAACCTAACCTAACCTAACCTAACCTAACCTAACCTAACCTAACCTAACCTAACCTAACCTAACCTAACCTAACCTAACCTAACCTAACCTAACCTAACCTAACCTAACCTAACCTAACCTAACCTAACCTAACCTAACCTAACCTAACCTAACCTAACCTAACCTAACCTAACCTAACCTAACCTAACCTAACCTAACCTAACCTAACCTAACCTAACCTAACCTAACCTAACCTAACCTAACCTAACCTAACCTAACCTAACCTAACCTAACCTAACCTAACCTAACCTAACCTAACCTAACCTAACCTAACCTAACCTAACCTAACCTAACCTAACCTAACCTAACCTAACCTAACCTAACCTAACCTAACCTAACCTAACCTAACCTAACCTAACCTAACCTAACCTAACCTAACCTAACCTAACCTAACCTAACCTAACCTAACCTAACCTAACCTAACCTAACCTAACCTAACCTAACCTAACCTAACCTAACCTAACCTAACCTAACCTAACCTAACCTAACCTAACCTAACCTAACCTAACCTAACCTAACCTAACCTAACCTAACCTAACCTAACCTAACCTAACCTAACCTAACCTAACCTAACCTAACCTAACCTAACCTAACCTAACCTAACCTAACCTAACCTAACCTAACCTAACCTAACCTAACCTAACCTAACCTAACCTAACCTAACCTAACCTAACCTAACCTAACCTAACCTAACCTAACCTAACCTAACCTAACCTAACCTAACCTAACCTAACCTAACCTAACCTAACCTAACCTAACCTAACCTAACCTAACCTAACCTAACCTAACCTAACCTAACCTAACCTAACCTAACCTAACCTAACCTAACCTAACCTAACCTAACCTAACCTAACCTAACCTAACCTAACCTAACCTAACCTAACCTAACCTAACCTAACCTAACCTAACCTAACCTAACCTAACCTAACCTAACCTAACCTAACCTAACCTAACCTAACCTAACCTAACCTAACCTAACCTAACCTAACCTAACCTAACCTAACCTAACCTAACCTAACCTAACCTAACCTAACCTAACCTAACCTAACCTAACCTAACCTAACCTAACCTAACCTAACCTAACCTAACCTAACCTAACCTAACCTAACCTAACCTAACCTAACCTAACCTAACCTAACCTAACCTAACCTAACCTAACCTAACCTAACCTAACCTAACCTAACCTAACCTAACCTAACCTAACCTAACCTAACCTAACCTAACCTAACCTAACCTAACCTAACCTAACCTAACCTAACCTAACCTAACCTAACCTAACCTAACCTAACCTAACCTAACCTAACCTAACCTAACCTAACCTAACCTAACCTAACCTAACCTAACCTAACCTAACCTAACCTAACCTAACCTAACCTAACCTAACCTAACCTAACCTAACCTAACCTAACCTAACCTAACCTAACCTAACCTAACCTAACCTAACCTAACCTAACCTAACCTAACCTAACCTAACCTAACCTAACCTAACCTAACCTAACCTAACCTAACCTAACCTAACCTAACCTAACCTAACCTAACCTAACCTAACCTAACCTAACCTAACCTAACCTAACCTAACCTAACCTAACCTAACCTAACCTAACCTAACCTAACCTAACCTAACCTAACCTAACCTAACCTAACCTAACCTAACCTAACCTAACCTAACCTAACCTAACCTAACCTAACCTAACCTAACCTAACCTAACCTAACCTAACCTAACCTAACCTAACCTAACCTAACCTAACCTAACCTAACCTAACCTAACCTAACCTAACCTAACCTAACCTAACCTAACCTAACCTAACCTAACCTAACCTAACCTAACCTAACCTAACCTAACCTAACCTAACCTAACCTAACCTAACCTAACCTAACCTAACCTAACCTAACCTAACCTAACCTAACCTAACCTAACCTAACCTAACCTAACCTAACCTAACCTAACCTAACCTAACCTAACCTAACCTAACCTAACCTAACCTAACCTAACCTAACCTAACCTAACCTAACCTAACCTAACCTAACCTAACCTAACCTAACCTAACCTAACCTAACCTAACCTAACCTAACCTAACCTAACCTAACCTAACCTAACCTAACCTAACCTAACCTAACCTAACCTAACCTAACCTAACCTAACCTAACCTAACCTAACCTAACCTAACCTAACCTAACCTAACCTAACCTAACCTAACCTAACCTAACCTAACCTAACCTAACCTAACCTAACCTAACCTAACCTAACCTAACCTAACCTAACCTAACCTAACCTAACCTAACCTAACCTAACCTAACCTAACCTAACCTAACCTAACCTAACCTAACCTAACCTAACCTAACCTAACCTAACCTAACCTAACCTAACCTAACCTAACCTAACCTAACCTAACCTAACCTAACCTAACCTAACCTAACCTAACCTAACCTAACCTAACCTAACCTAACCTAACCTAACCTAACCTAACCTAACCTAACCTAACCTAACCTAACCTAACCTAACCTAACCTAACCTAACCTAACCTAACCTAACCTAACCTAACCTAACCTAACCTAACCTAACCTAACCTAACCTAACCTAACCTAACCTAACCTAACCTAACCTAACCTAACCTAACCTAACCTAACCTAACCTAACCTAACCTAACCTAACCTAACCTAACCTAACCTAACCTAACCTAACCTAACCTAACCTAACCTAACCTAACCTAACCTAACCTAACCTAACCTAACCTAACCTAACCTAACCTAACCTAACCTAACCTAACCTAACCTAACCTAACCTAACCTAACCTAACCTAACCTAACCTAACCTAACCTAACCTAACCTAACCTAACCTAACCTAACCTAACCTAACCTAACCTAACCTAACCTAACCTAACCTAACCTAACCTAACCTAACCTAACCTAACCTAACCTAACCTAACCTAACCTAACCT
The DNA here is from genome assembly GCA_958496195.1 of Timandra comae. NCBI lineage: Eukaryota > Metazoa > Arthropoda > Insecta > Lepidoptera > Geometridae > Timandra > Timandra comae. Next base: position 6,442 of record OY292354.1, read on the forward strand.
AACCTAACCTAACCTAACCTAACCTAACCTAACCTAACCTAACCTAACCTAACCTAACCTAACCTAACCTAACCTAACCTAACCTAACCTAACCTAACCTAACCTAACCTAACCTAACCTAACCTAACCTAACCTAACCTAACCTAACCTAACCTAACCTAACCTAACCTAACCTAACCTAACCTAACCTAACCTAACCTAACCTAACCTAACCTAACCTAACCTAACCTAACCTAACCTAACCTAACCTAACCTAACCTAACCTAACCTAACCTAACCTAACCTAACCTAACCTAACCTAACCTAACCTAACCTAACCTAACCTAACCTAACCTAACCTAACCTAACCTAACCTAACCTAACCTAACCTAACCTAACCTAACCTAACCTAACCTAACCTAACCTAACCTAACCTAACCTAACCTAACCTAACCTAACCTAACCTAACCTAACCTAACCTAACCTAACCTAACCTAACCTAACCTAACCTAACCTAACCTAACCTAACCTAACCTAACCTAACCTAACCTAACCTAACCTAACCTAACCTAACCTAACCTAACCTAACCTAACCTAACCTAACCTAACCTAACCTAACCTAACCTAACCTAACCTAACCTAACCTAACCTAACCTAACCTAACCTAACCTAACCTAACCTAACCTAACCTAACCTAACCTAACCTAACCTAACCTAACCTAACCTAACCTAACCTAACCTAACCTAACCTAACCTAACCTAACCTAACCTAACCTAACCTAACCTAACCTAACCTAACCTAACCTAACCTAACCTAACCTAACCTAACCTAACCTAACCTAACCTAACCTAACCTAACCTAACCTAACCTAACCTAACCTAACCTAACCTAACCTAACCTAACCTAACCTAACCTAACCTAACCTAACCTAACCTAACCTAACCTAACCTAACCTAACCTAACCTAACCTAACCTAACCTAACCTAACCTAACCTAACCTAACCTAACCTAACCTAACCTAACCTAACCTAACCTAACCTAACCTAACCTAACCTAACCTAACCTAACCTAACCTAACCTAACCTAACCTAACCTAACCTAACCTAACCTAACCTAACCTAACCTAACCTAACCTAACCTAACCTAACCTAACCTAACCTAACCTAACCTAACCTAACCTAACCTAACCTAACCTAACCTAACCTAACCTAACCTAACCTAACCTAACCTAACCTAACCTAACCTAACCTAACCTAACCTAACCTAACCTAACCTAACCTAACCTAACCTAACCTAACCTAACCTAACCTAACCTAACCTAACCTAACCTAACCTAACCTAACCTAACCTAACCTAACCTAACCTAACCTAACCTAACCTAACCTAACCTAACCTAACCTAACCTAACCTAACCTAACCTAACCTAACCTAACCTAACCTAACCTAACCTAACCTAACCTAACCTAACCTAACCTAACCTAACCTAACCTAACCTAACCTAACCTAACCTAACCTAACCTAACCTAACCTAACCTAACCTAACCTAACCTAACCTAACCTAACCTAACCTAACCTAACCTAACCTAACCTAACCTAACCTAACCTAACCTAACCTAACCTAACCTAACCTAACCTAACCTAACCTAACCTAACCTAACCTAACCTAACCTAACCTAACCTAACCTAACCTAACCTAACCTAACCTAACCTAACCTAACCTAACCTAACCTAACCTAACCTAACCTAACCTAACCTAACCTAACCTAACCTAACCTAACCTAACCTAACCTAACCTAACCTAACCTAACCTAACCTAACCTAACCTAACCTAACCTAACCTAACCTAACCTAACCTAACCTAACCTAACCTAACCTAACCTAACCTAACCTAACCTAACCTAACCTAACCTAACCTAACCTAACCTAACCTAACCTAACCTAACCTAACCTAACCTAACCTAACCTAACCTAACCTAACCTAACCTAACCTAACCTAACCTAACCTAACCTAACCTAACCTAACCTAACCTAACCTAACCTAACCTAACCTAACCTAACCTAACCTAACCTAACCTAACCTAACCTAACCTAACCTAACCTAACCTAACCTAACCTAACCTAACCTAACCTAACCTAACCTAACCTAACCTAACCTAACCTAACCTAACCTAACCTAACCTAACCTAACCTAACCTAACCTAACCTAACCTAACCTAACCTAACCTAACCTAACCTAACCTAACCTAACCTAACCTAACCTAACCTAACCTAACCTAACCTAACCTAACCTAACCTAACCTAACCTAACCTAACCTAACCTAACCTAACCTAACCTAACCTAACCTAACCTAACCTAACCTAACCTAACCTAACCTAACCTAACCTAACCTAACCTAACCTAACCTAACCTAACCTAACCTAACCTAACCTAACCTAACCTAACCTAACCTAACCTAACCTAACCTAACCTAACCTAACCTAACCTAACCTAACCTAACCTAACCTAACCTAACCTAACCTAACCTAACCTAACCTAACCTAACCTAACCTAACCTAACCTAACCTAACCTAACCTAACCTAACCTAACCTAACCTAACCTAACCTAACCTAACCTAACCTAACCTAACCTAACCTAACCTAACCTAACCTAACCTAACCTAACCTAACCTAACCTAACCTAACCTAACCTAACCTAACCTAACCTAACCTAACCTAACCTAACCTAACCTAACCTAACCTAACCTAACCTAACCTAACCTAACCTAACCTAACCTAACCTAACCTAACCTAACCTAACCTAACCTAACCTAACCTAACCTAACCTAACCTAACCTAACCTAACCTAACCTAACCTAACCTAACCTAACCTAACCTAACCTAACCTAACCTAACCTAACCTAACCTAACCTAACCTAACCTAACCTAACCTAACCTAACCTAACCTAACCTAACCTAACCTAACCTAACCTAACCTAACCTAACCTAACCTAACCTAACCTAACCTAACCTAACCTAACCTAACCTAACCTAACCTAACCTAACCTAACCTAACCTAACCTAACCTAACCTAACCTAACCTAACCTAACCTAACCTAACCTAACCTAACCTAACCTAACCTAACCTAACCTAACCTAACCTAACCTAACCTAACCTAACCTAACCTAACCTAACCTAACCTAACCTAACCTAACCTAACCTAACCTAACCTAACCTAACCTAACCTAACCTAACCTAACCTAACCTAACCTAACCTAACCTAACCTAACCTAACCTAACCTAACCTAACCTAACCTAACCTAACCTAACCTAACCTAACCTAACCTAACCTAACCTAACCTAACCTAACCTAACCTAACCTAACCTAACCTAACCTAACCTAACCTAACCTAACCTAACCTAACCTAACCTAACCTAACCTAACCTAACCTAACCTAACCTAACCTAACCTAACCTAACCTAACCTAACCTAACCTAACCTAACCTAACCTAACCTAACCTAACCTAACCTAACCTAACCTAACCTAACCTAACCTAACCTAACCTAACCTAACCTAACCTAACCTAACCTAACCTAACCTAACCTAACCTAACCTAACCTAACCTAACCTAACCTAACCTAACCTAACCTAACCTAACCTAACCTAACCTAACCTAACCTAACCTAACCTAACCTAACCTAACCTAACCTAACCTAACCTAACCTAACCTAACCTAACCTAACCTAACCTAACCTAACCTAACCTAACCTAACCTAACCTAACCTAACCTAACCTAACCTAACCTAACCTAACCTAACCTAACCTAACCTAACCTAACCTAACCTAACCTAACCTAACCTAACCTAACCTAACCTAACCTAACCTAACCTAACCTAACCTAACCTAACCTAACCTAACCTAACCTAACCTAACCTAACCTAACCTAACCTAACCTAACCTAACCTAACCTAACCTAACCTAACCTAACCTAACCTAACCTAACCTAACCTAACCTAACCTAACCTAACCTAACCTAACCTAACCTAACCTAACCTAACCTAACCTAACCTAACCTAACCTAACCTAACCTAACCTAACCTAACCTAACCTAACCTAACCTAACCTAACCTAACCTAACCTAACCTAACCTAACCTAACCTAACCTAACCTAACCTAACCTAACCTAACCTAACCTAACCTAACCTAACCTAACCTAACCTAACCTAACCTAACCTAACCTAACCTAACCTAACCTAACCTAACCTAACCTAACCTAACCTAACCTAACCTAACCTAACCTAACCTAACCTAACCTAACCTAACCTAACCTAACCTAACCTAACCTAACCTAACCTAACCTAACCTAACCTAACCTAACCTAACCTAACCTAACCTAACCTAACCTAACCTAACCTAACCTAACCTAACCTAACCTAACCTAACCTAACCTAACCTAACCTAACCTAACCTAACCTAACCTAACCTAACCTAACCTAACCTAACCTAACCTAACCTAACCTAACCTAACCTAACCTAACCTAACCTAACCTAACCTAACCTAACCTAACCTAACCTAACCTAACCTAACCTAACCTAACCTAACCTAACCTAACCTAACCTAACCTAACCTAACCTAACCTAACCTAACCTAACCTAACCTAACCTAACCTAACCTAACCTAACCTAACCTAACCTAACCTAACCTAACCTAACCTAACCTAACCTAACCTAACCTAACCTAACCTAACCTAACCTAACCTAACCTAACCTAACCTAACCTAACCTAACCTAACCTAACCTAACCTAACCTAACCTAACCTAACCTAACCTAACCTAACCTAACCTAACCTAACCTAACCTAACCTAACCTAACCTAACCTAACCTAACCTAACCTAACCTAACCTAACCTAACCTAACCTAACCTAACCTAACCTAACCTAACCTAACCTAACCTAACCTAACCTAACCTAACCTAACCTAACCTAACCTAACCTAACCTAACCTAACCTAACCTAACCTAACCTAACCTAACCTAACCTAACCTAACCTAACCTAACCTAACCTAACCTAACCTAACCTAACCTAACCTAACCTAACCTAACCTAACCTAACCTAACCTAACCTAACCTAACCTAACCTAACCTAACCTAACCTAACCTAACCTAACCTAACCTAACCTAACCTAACCTAACCTAACCTAACCTAACCTAACCTAACCTAACCTAACCTAACCTAACCTAACCTAACCTAACCTAACCTAACCTAACCTAACCTAACCTAACCTAACCTAACCTAACCTAACCTAACCTAACCTAACCTAACCTAACCTAACCTAACCTAACCTAACCTAACCTAACCTAACCTAACCTAACCTAACCTAACCTAACCTAACCTAACCTAACCTAACCTAACCTAACCTAACCTAACCTAACCTAACCTAACCTAACCTAACCTAACCTAACCTAACCTAACCTAACCTAACCTAACCTAACCTAACCTAACCTAACCTAACCTAACCTAACCTAACCTAACCTAACCTAACCTAACCTAACCTAACCTAACCTAACCTAACCTAACCTAACCTAACCTAACCTAACCTAACCTAACCTAACCTAACCTAACCTTTTTTTTTTTTTTTTTTTTTTTTTAACGTTGGGAAAATGCGTTGAATCGCATACCACCGGAGCCGAGAACGGGAGGTGACTCCGGATGGTTATGTGGGGCTCTCCCCGCCTGAAGGGCGAGGCCTACCCACTAAAAACCCAACGAATTCCGTCCGCGTCTTGGATGGAGCGCCGCAGGATCCCTAGGGACTTCGACTGCAGGCGCCCCGACGCAGGACCCACACCGTGGCGCGGGCCCCAGACCGTACCGCTAGCGGACGAGGATCCCCCCAGACCCCCGCCCACGGTATTGGGGCATAGCCCCCAACCAAGGCCCCCCTCGCGAGAGGGAGGGCCGCGCGTGGCGCACGCGCAATCGGGCGATCCCCGAGGAGGGTGCCGTTCGCCGCCATGTCCTAACTTCCCCGTCCATCCCTGTGTTCCCCGTCTTTCGGGCCGTTCCCTGCGTCGCCCGCTGCCCGGCCCAAGGCTGCGGGGAGCGAGTACTAGGCCGTACTAAACCGGGTACTGGGAGGAACAGACAGGTACTGGGCGGAACGACGGGTACTGGTGGCCCCACTCCCGTGCAATGGGGATCGTCGGCCGCAGCCGCAACCCATGGGCTTACGCCCCGTCCTTACGGACCAACGCCCGCCCGTCACTGCCGTCATCCCGAATACGTCGGGGACGCCAGCCGGGCCCGCCCCGCCTAGCAGTTGCCCGGATTCTCCGGGACCCCTAGCCGAGGCCTCTCCTCCGCTGACTTTTAGCCGTCGGCGAGCTAGTCTCAGTGACATAGCCCGCCGCCGTTGCCCAGGACGCACCACGAGGAGGTAGTCAGCATAGCGCCCCAACCTAACCTAACCTAACCTAACCTTTTTTTTTTTTTTTTTTTTTTTTTTTTTTTTTTTTACGTTGGGAAAATGCGTTGAATCGCATACCACCGGAGCCGAGAACGGGAGGTGACTCCGGATGGTTATGTGGGGCTCTCCCCGCCTGAAGGGCGAGGCCTACCCACTAAAAACCCAACGAATTCCGTCCGCGTCTTGGATGGAGCGCCGCAGGATCCCTAGGGATTTCGACTGCAGGCGCCCCGACGCAGGACCCACACCGTGGCGCGGGCCCCAGACCGTACCGCTGGCGGACGAGGATCCCCCCAGACCCCCGCCCACGGTATTGGGGCATAGCCCCCAACCAAGGCCCCCCTCGCAAGAGGGAGGGCCGCGCGTGGCGCACGCGCAATCGGGCGATCCCCGAGGAGGGTGCCGTTCGCCGCCGTGTCCTAACTTCCCCGTCTATCCCTGTGTTCCCCGTCTTTCGGGCCGTTCCCTGCGTCGCCCGCTGCCCGGCCCAAAGGCTGCGGGGAGCGAGTACTAGGCCGTACTAAACCGGGTACTGGGAGGAACAAACGGGTACTGGGCGGAACGACGGGTACTGGTGGCCCCACTCCCGTGCAATGGGGATCGTCGGCCGCAGCCGCAACCCACGGGCTTTCGCCCCGTCCTTACGGACCAACGCCCGCCCGTCACTGCCGTCATCCCGAATACGTCGGGGACGCCAGCCGGGCCCGCCCCGCCTAGCAGTTGCCCGGATTCTCCGGGACCCCTAGCCGAGGCCTCTCCTCCGCTGACTTTTAGCCGTCGGCGAGCTAGTCTCAGTGACATAGCCCGCCGCCGTTGCCCAGGACGCACCACGAGGAGGTAGTCAGCATAGCGCCCCAACCTAACCTAACCTAACCTAACCTTTTTTTTTTTTTTTTTTTTTTTTTTTTTTTTTAACGTTGGGAAAATGCGTTAAATCGCATACCACCGGAGCCGAGACGGGAGGTGACTCCGGATGGTTATGTGGGGCTCTCCCCGCCAGAAGGGCGGGGCCTACCCACTAAAAACCCAACGACTTCCGTCTGCGTCTTAAGGGGTGCCGTAGGATCTCGAAAGAATTCGACTACGGGCACCCCAACGCCGGGCCCGCACTAAAGGCGGCGCCCCCCTCACTGTTAAGGGCGTCCCCGGAAGTGAGGACGCCCTACAGCCAATACCGCTCGCGGGCGAGGGCCCTCCCAGACCCCCGCCCACGGTATCGGGGCTAGAGAGATTTCTCTTCTAGCCCCCCCTCTTGACCCCCCCTCGCAAAATGGAGGGGGCCGCGCGCGCCGGAACATGGCGCGCGCGGTCGGGCGACCCCTTTGGGGCCCCCGACCATGACCATGACGTGACGGGGCGTGAGGCTGCCCCGGTTACGGCACAGGGGGGAGGTGATGGGCATAACGCCTCCTTCGCCCCCCCGGCCTCCTCCTGCGACGCAGGTCCGCGGCATTGGCCTCTCGGACCCGCTCATTCGCCTCCTTCTGCGAGACAACTGTCTCGCAGAATTCAACGGCTGCCGCCCACAGCCTCTCGCTGTCGAGCATGGCTTCGACCAGACTCGACAGCGAGAGCGTCCCTCCTCCCATCTGCGCCGCCAGGGTTTGCCTTTGCAGACCCCAGGCGGCGCATTCCGTCAGAGTGTGACGCGCCGTATCTACCGGCGCGCCACACTCATGGCAGGCCGGGGTGCTTTCCCGGCCCGCTATCCGGTGCAGGTACTTGCCGAAGCAACCATGCCCCGACAGTACCTGCACCAACCGGTAGGTCACGACCCCGTGTCGTCGGGTGACCCACCGGGAGAGGTGGGGGCGAATTGCCTCCACCGTCTCATGTCCGGCAACCGGCGACCGGAGCGCCTCGCCCCACCGCCGGATCAGGACCTCATCCGCCGCAGTCCTGACCCGACTCACTTCCGCCAGCAAAGGCCGGTGCCCCCGGGCCCTGGCATCCCCTCTATAGCGGTGGACCGCCGCGAGAACCTCAGCTTGAAGCTCCCACGGCGGATCCGCCGCCAGGACGGTCGCCGCCGTCCAACTGACCGTCCTGTAGGCCCTCACCGCCCGCACCGCGATGACTCGCTGCGGGGCCCGCAGGAGTCGTATATTGCGGGCGTTGAGGGCGTCCGCCCAAATTGGGGCGCCGTATAGGGCCATACTCCGGATTATTCCGGAGTAAAGCCGACGGCACCCCGACCCCGGACCGCCTACGTTGGGCAGCAGCCTGCCCAGCGCGGCGGCGGCGGATATCAGCTTCGGGGCCAGCTGGGTGAAATGGGCCCCGAAGTTCCACCGCCCGTCCAGTACAAGGCCCAGATACCGCATCTGGGCCCTGACCGCCACCCTCTCGCCGAAGAGGGTGATGCCCGCCCCCCTCGGTGCCCCTCTGCGCGGCCCGTGGAAGTAAAGAGCCTCCGTCTTTTCGACGGAGACTCTCAATCCGAGGCTCGAGATCCGGTCGACCACAACAGAGACTGCGGTGGTCGCCCGGAACTCGACCTCCTCCCACGAGCCACCTCTGGCGGTGATAAGGGTGTCGTCGGCGTAACAGGACACCCTTATCCCCGGGAAGATTGGGCCTCTGAGGACCCAATCATACCCGACGTTCCACAAGGTCGGCCCTAAGACCGAACCCTGTGGAACCCCGCATGCCACCCGATGACGGTGCAGAGCACCATCCGCACCCTCCCACGCCACTGTGCGGCCCCGCAGGTACGCCCCCAACAGCTCCCTCAGGTAAAGAGGCACCCCATGGTAACGGAGTGCCTCTTCAATCACCCAATGGGGGAGGCTGTTGAAGGCGTTTCGGACGTCCAGCGAGACCGCCAGGACTCCGTCCCCCTCCTGAACCGCCCCCCTTGTGAGGACCTTCAGCGACTCCAGGGCGTCGACGGTCGAACGACCCGCCCTGAAGCCGTACTGGGCCTCCGACAGGGGCGGCCCAACTCCCTCCAGATGCTGGACAAGACGGGCAGCGAGAATCCTCTCGAAGAGCTTGCCCGCCTCATCCAACAAAACTATCGGCCTGTACGCCGACGCCGACTCGGCTGGCCGGCCTGCCTTCGGCAGGAGGCAAAGCCTGCCCTCCTTCCAGAGCTGCGGGAACTCTCCTGTGCGAATGCACGCATCAAAGAGTTCCCGCAGCTGCACCCCCAGATATTCCGAGGCGAGGTGAAGTACCCGCCTCGGGACGCCATCCGGACCAGGGGCCTTCCGACCGCCCCGGATCCGGTCGAGTGCGTCCTCCATCTCCCCGTCTGTTACGGGGGGACGAGGAGCCTCCGCCCTTTCTCCCTCGGCCTCCGGAGGGGCCATCAAAAACGGGGCGTAAATCCCCGTTTCAGTGGGCGCCCCGACGGGCGGAGGGTTGGGGAACAGTTCCCCCACCACCTGGCGAAGGAGAGCTGGCGGCAGAGTCTCCGTAGCGGGGGGGCCCTGGGCGCAAAGTTTATTTCGCGCCACTTTGTAGGGCCGCCCCCATGGATCTCTGTTGAGATCCGCCAGCATCTCCTCCCTCGCGTCGGCCTTGGCCCGGCTTATGGCCAGCTGCAGGGTCTTTCTCGCATCGCGATACAGACCCCGCAGCCGACTCTCCAGGTCCGGGTCCAGGCCGTTGCGACGCCGACACCGCACGTAGGCCCTCCTGGCTCTGTTGGCGGACGCCCGGAGATCCGCGATCTCCGGCGTCCACCAGTAGACCGCCCGCCGCCTCCTCCACCGACGCGCCCTTGGCATCGCCGCACTGCAGACCCTTGTAAGGGCCTCGCGCAGGCGGCCGGCCAGGACGTCGGGGCTGGCTCCCTCGCTGGAGTCGGCGATCCATCCTTGAAAGATCGCCGCCTCCCGCGCCAGCTCCACGTCTAATTTCGCCAGCGCCCACCTTGGGAATCCCGCGTTCCCGCCCCTAGGGGCACCCTCTTGCTGGAGGAGGGGAGACACCTCGAACCGTATGTATTTATGGTCCGAGAGTGTCTCGACGTCCTCCTCCACCCTCCAGCCCTGCACTCTGCGCGCGATCGCGGGGGTGGCGAACGTAAGGTCCACCACGGACCCCCCACGCGACCGCACGCAGGTGTGGGCAGTGCCCCTATTTAGGAGGGACAGTCCAGCTTGGATTGACCAAATCTGGACCGCCCTCCCCCTCACGTCCGTGGCCGGGTTGCCCCAGGCCACGGATTTGGCGTTAAAGTCGCCGAGGACGATTACCATCCCCGGCGACTGCCGCGCCACCGCGGCCCTGACGGAGTCGAGCCACGACTCAAACTCCGCCAGTGGGCGGTTGGGGGAGAAGTACACGCCGATGAGTACGTACTCCCCCCACGCCGCCGCCACATAGCCCGAGCCCCTCTCTTTAACCGAGAGGGGCGGGCCACCACCACCAGGGACCACCACCGCCACCGAGCCGTCCAGGTCCCCCGCCCAGTAAGGGTGAGCTGGGGGCACGAAGTACGGCTCGGCGGCTACACCCACCGAGACCTCCCACTGCGCCAGGGACTGCAGGAACAGGTCCTGTGCCCCGGAGCAGTGGTTGAGGTTCGTCTGGAGGACTTTCAGATGTCGGGACCTAATCATTCCGACATCTGAAGTGAGTCCTCCCGCGCCCTCGACGGGCGTCCAGCATTGGTGGCGGTGCGGGCGGTCCGTGCCCCCACAGTGCTCTTCCCTCTGGTGGTGGGTGGGGCACAGTTTTTCCCACCCATCACGTGGCCCGCAGGCCTTCCCGCCTCCGCACAGATTGCACAGCGTGGCTTCGCTGTGCAACTGGCGGAGTCGTGTCCCTCCTCGCCACACCGGTAGCACAGAGTGCCCCGGTCGGCCTTAGAGGGACACCTGGACCGCGTGTGACCGACGCCCATGCACTTATAACAGCGCAGTGGGCGCCGGTCCAAGGCCGTGACCCTGGCGGAACTCCATCCCACCAGGATCCGGCCCGCAGCCAAAACGGCCTTGGCCGCCAGGACCGGACACCCCACCACGGTGGAGCCCAGTCCCCCAGGACCCTCGACGATGGCCGTGACCCTGACCTGTTCCGCGGAACAGGCCCCGGTCCGGGCCACCGCCGCGGCCACCAACTCCCTGGTGACCGAGTCGTCCAGCCCCACCACGCGGAGATCCGCGCATTTAGTGGGGCGGGCGACATCGGCCACTCCGTCCAGCACGGTGCGGAGCCGTGCTGTTAGGGCGTCGACTTTGTCGGCGCCCTGGGAGTTGGCAACCTCCACCTTCCTTCCCCCCGCTGCTGTGTTGCCCAGCCTGATGGAGCTGGGGTCGATACCCAGCTCCCCCAGGCTGACCTCCTCCCTGGCCTTTCGGAGGACCTCCGCATATGTGATGCCCTTAGCCGCAGCCTCCGGCTTAAGGGTCATCACTACGGCGGCAGAGGTCGGCGCGGCCAGTCTGGGCTTGGCGTTGGCCTTGCCCTTTCCTGACCCCGCTCCACTCTGGCCGCCCGCCCTCCTTGGAGCCGGTTGTGAAGCCGGCTTGGGGGCGGGGGGGGAAGGAACCTTCTTCCCCTTCCCCTTCTTCACGACGGTGGCCCAGGTCTCCACCGCCTGTGAAGGTCCCGCCGTTGGCTCCCTCGACGGGGCCACCGACGGTGGACGTGCTACTGGGGCAGGTTGGGGTGCGGGAGGGGCAGGCGTTGCCTTACCCTTCCCTTTACCCTTCCCCTTTCCCTTCTTGCCGCCAGTTGCTGGTGGCGCAGCGCTACGTTGGTCGGCCAGGGGGGCCGTCGTTTGCGCCTGCGTCGCCGCCTTCTTATCCGCCGCGAGGGGCGGGCGCTCCGGTCTCATGGGGAGGAGACGGTCGCGGTACGCCTCGAAGCGGGCGTCAACCGCCTCCTGCACCGAGGAGGTGATGAGGACCTTCAGGTCCTCATACATCTCCTGCGCCGTCAACGTTGATGACGAGGGCGCGGGAGGCAGCGCCTTGACGGCGGCTCGCATACTCGCGAACTCCGCCCTGTACGCCTTCCGCTCCGCCCTCATCAATTCCACCTCGCGGCGGAGCCGAGCGTTGTCGGCCCACGCCTGCTTGGCCTCCTCGGACTCGTTCCGAGCGACCAACGCCTCCACGACGCCCTCTAGGACGTTCATGGCCTCCTTTAGGGCCCGCACATGTGTACCCTTCAGGTGCCCAGAGGTCCGCGCAACCATATCTATGGCCTTGATGGATTTAGAGGCCATAGATTGGAGCGCCTGGGCATCCTGACGGGTATCCCTCTCTTCAAGCGGGCAATGATTTTTGCCCGCTGGTACCGCCTTCTTTTTGCCCCCTGCTTCGCTGTCTCCCAGCGGGGGCGGTTTTCGGAACGACAGCACGAGCCCCTTTGGGGTTCGGCCGTCGCCCGGAGAATTGTCGCGCGATACATCCCGCGACACATTACGCGACACGTCCCGCGACCCGTCGCGAGACATGTCCCAGGACACGTCCCGCGAAGTACCGCGCGACACACCACTTCCCTCTCGGGAGACTCCCCTCCTTTTTACGGAGGACTCCGTCTCCGTGTCGGAGCCACTCCGTGCAACTGGGTGAGAGCGCTTCCCACGCTCCCTCCCCTCCTTCCCTAATACGGGACTCGAGCCCCCAGCCCTCACTACTCGGCTCGCCGCGCCCGACTTCGTCAAAGACGATGTCGCCGCGGCAACCTTTCCCGCCGAACAATTTTCGGGTTTGGAACCCGGCACCGCTTCAGGAACGGGTGTTGAACCCGTCCGACGACCAGCGCGCCAACGCCCGGTCATCCCTCCAACGGATGAGTCGGAATCCGACCCCATCCCGTTCAAAAACCCCGCAATTAAAATTTGGAATTATCCAAATCTCATACAATTATGGATGATATGTTCGTTATTTTGCAACAAACCACGAACACATCATCCAAAACTGAAAAATTTGAATAATCCAAAAAGTACTTCCCGCACTTGCGATTGGAAAGTACCAAACGAAAGCCCTCAAAAAACAACACAAAACACCTCAACGCAGAAAACCTCAATCACATAACCTAACCTAACCTAACCTAACCTAACCTAACCTAACCTAACCTAACCTAACCTAACCTAACCTAACCTAACCTAACCTAACCTAACCTAACCTAACCTAACCTAACCTAACCTAACCTAACCTAACCTAACCTAACCTAACCTAACCTAACCTAACCTAACCTAACCTAACCTAACCTAACCTAACCTAACCTAACCTAACCTAACCTAACCTAACCTAACCTAACCTAACCTAACCTAACCTAACCTAACCTAACCTAACCTAACCTAACCTAACCTAACCTAACCTAACCTAACCTAACCTAACCTAACCTAACCTAACCTAACCTAACCTAACCTAACCTAACCTAACCTAACCTAACCTAACCTAACCTAACCTAACCTAACCTAACCTAACCTAACCTAACCTAACCTAACCTAACCTAACCTAACCTAACCTAACCTAACCTAACCTAACCTAACCTAACCTAACCTAACCTAACCTAACCTAACCTAACCTAACCTAACCTAACCTAACCTAACCTAACCTAACCTAACCTAACCTAACCTAACCTAACCTAACCTAACCTAACCTAACCTAACCTAACCTAACCTAACCTAACCTAACCTAACCTAACCTAACCTAACCTAACCTAACCTAACCTAACCTAACCTAACCTAACCTAACCTAACCTAACCTAACCTAACCTAACCTAACCTAACCTAACCTAACCTAACCTAACCTAACCTAACCTAACCTAACCTAACCTAACCTAACCTAACCTAACCTAACCTAACCTAACCTAACCTAACCTAACCTAACCTAACCTAACCTAACCTAACCTAACCTAACCTAACCTAACCTAACCTAACCTAACCTAACCTAACCTAACCTAACCTAACCTAACCTAACCTAACCTAACCTAACCTAACCTAACCTAACCTAACCTAACCTAACCTAACCTAACCTAACCTAACCTAACCTAACCTAACCTAACCTAACCTAACCTAACCTAACCTAACCTAACCTAACCTAACCTAACCTAACCTAACCTAACCTAACCTAACCTAACCTAACCTAACCTAACCTAACCTAACCTAACCTAACCTAACCTAACCTAACCTAACCTAACCTAACCTAACCTAACCTAACCTAACCTAACCTAACCTAACCTAACCTAACCTAACCTTTTTTTTTTTTTTTTTTTTTTAACGTTGGGAAAATGCGTTGAATCGCATACCACCGGAGCCGAGAACGGGAGGTGACTCCGGATGGTTATGTGGGGCTCTCCCCGCCTGAAGGGCGAGGCCTACCCACTAAAAACCCAACGAATTCCGTCCGCGTCTTGGATGGAGCGCCGCAGGATCCCTAGGGATTTCGACTGCAGGCGCCCCGACGCAGGACCCACACCGTGGCGCGGGCCCCAGACCGTACCGCTGGCGGACGAGGATCCCCCCAGACCCCCGCCCACGGTATTGGGGCATAGCCCCCAACCAAGGCCCCCCTCGCAAGAGGGAGGGCCGCGCGTGGCGCACGCGCAATCGGGCGATCCCCGAGGAGGGTGCCGTTCGCCGCCATGTCCTAACTTCCCCGTCCATCCCTGTGTTCCCCGTCTTTCGGGCCGTTCCCTGCGTCGCCCGCTGCCCGGGAGGAAGGCTGCGGGGAGCGAGTACTAGGCCGTACTAAACCGGGTACTGGGAGGAACAAACGGGTACTGGGCGGAACGACGGGTACTGGTGGCCCCACTCCCGTGCAATGGGGATCGTCGGCCGCAGCCGCAACCCATGGGCTTTCGCCCCGTCCTTACGGACCAACGCCCGCCCGTCACTGCCGTCATCCCGAATACGTCGGGGACGCCAGCCGGGCCCGCCCCGCCTAGCAGTTGCCCGGATTCTCCGGGACCCCTAGCCGAGGCCTCTCCTCCGCTGACTTTTAGCCGTCGGCGAGCTAGTCTCAGTGACATAGCCCGCCGCCGTTGCCCAGGACGCACCACGAGGAGGTAGTCAGCATAGCGCCCCAACCTAACCTAACCTTTTTTTTTTTTTTTTTTTTTTTTTTTTTTTTAACGTTGGGAAAATGCGTTGAATCGCATACCACCGGAGCCGAGAACGGGAGGTGACTCCGGATGGTTATGTGGGGCTCTCCCCGCCTGAAGGGCGAGGCCTACCCACTAAAAACCCAACGAATTCCGTCCGCGTCTTGGATGGAGCGCCGCAGGATCCCTAGGGACTTCAACTGCAGGCGCCCCGACGCAGGACCCACACCGTGGCGCGGGCCCCAGACCATACCGCTAGCGGACGAGGATCCCCCCAGACCCCCGCCCACGGTATTGGGGCATAGCCCCCAACCAAGGCCCCCCTCGCAAGAGGGAGGGCCGCGCGTGGCGCACGCGCAATCGGGCGATCCCCGAGGAGGGTGCCGTTCGCCGCCATGTCCTAACTTCCCCGTCCATCCCTGTCTTCCCCGTCTTTCGGGCCGTTCCCTGCGTCGCCCGCTGCCCGGCCCAAGGCTGCGGGGAGCGAGTACTAGGCCGTACTAATCCGGGTACTGGGAGGAACAGACAGGTACTGGGCGGAACGACGGGTACTGGTGGCCCCACTCCCGTGCAATGGGGATCGTCGGCCGCAGCCGCAACCCACGGGCTTTCGCCCCGTCCTTACGGACCAACGCCCGCCCGTCACTGCCGTCATCCCGAATACGTCGGGGACGCCAGCCGGGCCCGCCCCGCCTAGCAGTGACCCAGGTTCAATACCCGGGACCCCTAGCCGAGGCCTCTCCTCCGCTGACTTTTAGCCGTCGGCGAGCTAGTCTCAGTGACATAGCCCGCCAACCTAACCTAACCTAACCTAACCTTTTTTTTTTTTTTTTTTTTTTTTTTTTTTTTTTTTTTTTTTTAACGGTGTGAAAATGCGTTAAATCGCATACCACCGGAGCCGAGAACGGGAGGTGACTCCGGATGGTTATGTGGGGCTCTCCCCGCCTGAAGGGCGGGGCCTACCCACTAAAAACACACCGACTTCCGTCCGCGTCTAAAGGGGTGCCGTAGGATCTCGTGGAATTCGACCACGGGCACCCCAACGCCGGGCCCGCACTAGAGGCGGAGCCCCCTCCCTGAAAAGGGCGTCCCCGGAAGTGAGGACGCCCCCCAGACCTTACCGCTGGCGGACGAGGGCCCTCCCAGACCCCCGCCCACGGTATCGGGGCTTAGGGAAGTTTGACCTCCCCCAGCCCCCATCCAAGGCCCCCCTCGCAAAAATGGGGGGCCGCGCGCGCCGGAACGTGGCGCGCGCAGTCGGGTAACCCCTTTGGGGTCCCGACAGTGACCCGACGGGACATTGGGCCGTCCCGTTTACGGCGCAGGGAGTGCATAACGCCTTCGGCGTCCCCCCGGCCTCCTCTGACGGCGCGGGTCCGCGGCGTTCGCCTCGCGGGCCCGCTCGTTGGCCTCCTTCCGCGACATGATCGATTCGCAGAAGGAGGCCACCGCCTCCCACGACCCCTCGCTGTCTAACATTGCTGACACTACAGCTGACAGCGAGAGGTCCCCTCCAATTTGTGCCGCCAGGGCCCGTCGCTCCGGGTCCCAGGCGGCGCACTCCGCGAAAGTGTGACGCGCCGTGTCTGATGGCGCGCCACACTCGTGGCAGGCCGGGGTTGCTTCCCGGCCCGCAATCCTGTGCAGGTACTCCCCGTAGCAGCCGTGCCCGGAGAGTACCTGTGTCAGTCTAAAACTGAGCTCCCCGTGCCGCCGATGCACCCACGGGGAGAGGTGGGGACGAATGGCCGCCACTGTCTCCCGGCCGGCGACCGGCGACCGGAGAGCTTCCTCCCACCGCTCCAGGAGTGAGTCTTGTGCCGACTCCCTGAAGCGGCGCATTTCTCCTTCTGTGGGACGGTGCCCACGGGCTCGGGCATCCCCCCTAAAGCGATGGACCGCCGCGAGAACTTCAGCCTGTAGCTCCCACGGCGGATCCGCCGCCAGGACAGTGGCCGCCGTCCAGGACACTGTCCGGTACGCCCTTATCGCCCGCACTGCAATGACCCTCTGCGGCCCATGCAGGAGGGTCTTATTGCGGGCGTTCAGGGCGTCCACCCAGATCGGGGCACCGTACATGGCCATACTCCTGATGACGTAGGAGTACAGCCTACGGCACCTCGACCCGGGACCCTTCAAATTGGGCAGCAGCCTTGCGAGGGCTGCGGCGGCTGCGACCAGCTTCGGGGCCAGTTGGGTGAAGTGGGCCCCGAAGCTCCAACGCCCATCCAAAGTTAGGCCCAAATACTTCATTTGGGCCTTGACCGCGACCGATTGGCCGCAGAGGGCGATTTCTGCCCCCCTAGGCGGGCCTCTCCTGGGGCCATGAAAGAGGAGGGCCTCCGTTTTGTCTACGGAGACCCTCAGGCCCAGGCTCTGTATCCGATCAACCACAACCGATACGGCGATGGTCGACCGGAACTTTGCCTCCTCCCAATTCTCTCCCCGGGCTGTGACCAGGGTGTCGTCCGCGTAGCACAACACCCCTGTGCCCGGGAAGAGAGGGCCCCGCAGGACCCAGTTATAACCGAGGTTCCACAGGATCGGTCCTAAGACCGACCCTTGTGGAACCCCGCATTCTACCCTGTGGCGGTGGAGCGTGCCATCCCCGCCTTCCCACACTACTGTGCGGTCCCCCAGGTAAGCCTTCAACAGTCTCCCTAGGTACGGGGGCACTCCGTGGAATCGGAGCGCCTCCAGGATTGCCCAGAACGGAAGACTGTTGAAGGCATTTTTTATGTCGAGGGAGACCGCCAGTACGCAGTCCCCCTGTTCGACGGCCTCCGTCGAGAGGTCCTTCAGGGCCTTCAGGGCGTCGACGGTCGATCGACCCGCCCTGAAGCCGTATTGGACCTCTGCTAAATTGGGCCCAACAGCCGTCAAATGTTGGACGAGACGGGCGGCGAGAACTCTCTCGAAGAGTTTGCCCATCTCGTCCAAAAGCACTATCGGCCTGTAGGCCGATGGGGAGTCGGCTGGCCTGCCCGCCTTGGGTATAAGGCACAGCCTCCCCTCCCTCCACGTTAGCGGGAACTGTCCAACGCTTATGCAAGCGTCAAACAGCTCCCGCATTTGCACACCAAGGTGTTCCGAGGCGGCATGGACGATTCGCCTCGGAACGCCATCCGGGCCCGGAGCCCTACGTCCACCCCTGATGCGGTGGAGCACCATCTTCATCTCCCCGTCCGTGACGAGGGGAGGTGACTCCACCGCAACTTCCGCCGTCGGGGGACACAATAGAAACGGGGCATACGTCCCCGCTCCGGTAGCCGACCCGGCGGCCGGGGGGCTGGGAAACAGCTCCCCCACAACCCGCCTGAGGAGATCCGGCGGTAAGGACTCGGTGGCGGGGAGGCCCAGAGCTTGGAGCTTTTTCCTCGCTGCTCTATAGGGCCGTCCCCACGGATAGCGGTCCAACTCCGCCAGGATCTCCTCCCTGGCCAGAACCTTCGCCCGACAGATCGCCAGCTGCAGAGCCTTCTTCGCCTCGCGATAGAGGCCCTGCAGCTGTTCCTCGAGGTCGGGGTCAAGCCCGTTGCGCCGCCTGCAGCGCACATATGCCCTACGGGCCCTATTGGCGGCCACCCGGAGTTCGGCAATCTCCGGGCTCCACCAATACACCGCCTTCTTGCGGCGCCACGGGCGCGCCCTTGGCATGGCCGCGTCACAGACCCTTTGTAGGGCCTGTCGCATGCGGCGCGCCAGCGCGTCCGGGCACAGCTCCTCCGGGGCGGCGTCAGCGGCCCAGCGCTCGACGATCGCCGCCTCTTTCGCCATCTCCTTGTCGAGCTTGGCGAGAGCCCAACGTGGGAACCGGCTCGGGCCCCTTGGGGGGGCGGCGTCTGGTTGGAGGAGGGGGGACACGTCGAACCTTATATATTTGTGGTCCGACAGTGTCTCCACGTCCTCCTCCACCTTCCACCCTTGTACCCTGCGCGCAATCGCGGGGGTGGCGAACGTTAGGTCCACCACGGACCCCCCACGCGACCGCACACAGGTGTGCACCGCCCCCCTGTTCAGAAGGGACAGCCCAGACTGGATCGACCAGACCTGGACTGCCCTCCCTCTCGCGTCCGTGGCCGGGTTGCCCCAGGCCACAGACTTGGCGTTAAAGTCGCCGAGGACTATGATGGCCCCCGGCGACTGCCTCGCCGCCGCTGCCCTGATGGAGTCGAGCCAGACCTCGAACTCCACCAGGGGGCGATTGGGGGAGAAGTACACCCCAATTAGGGTGTACTCTCCGCACGCCGCAACCACGTAGCCCGAGCCCCTCTCTTTTACTGAGAGGGGTGGACCATCCCCATCAAGAGTGGTAACGGCCACCACGCCATCCAAGTCCCCCGCCCAGTGAGAGTGCGGGGGGACGAAGTATGGTTCGGCGACCACCCCCACCGATATCTCCCACTCCGCCATGGACTGAAGGAATAAGTCCTGAGCCCCGGCGGCGTGGTTGAGATTCCCCTGTAGGACTTTGAGATATGATGTGCTTAACATTTGGATATCTCAAAGTCCATTGGCGCGGGGCGCCCATCCCTTGTGGCGGCGGGGGTGGTCCGAACCCCAGCTTCGCTCCTTCCCTTAATGGAGGGCGGAGCACAGCTCCTTCCCCCCATTACGTGGCCCGTGGGCCGTCCTGCGTCCGCGCAGATCGCGCAGCGGAGCTCTTTGGCCGCGCAGTTCGCGCCGCGGTGTCCCTCATCGCCGCACCGGTAGCATAGATTGCTCCGGTCGGCCTTGGAGGGACACACCGGCCATGTGTGGCCCAGACCCATGCACCGGTAGCACCGCAGGGGGCGCTGCTCCAGTACGTGGACCCTGGCCGAGCTCCACCCGACCAGGATCCTTCCTGCGGCTGCCACGGCCTTGGCCGCTACGACAGGGCACACGACCACGCATGTGCCCATACCTCCCGGCCCTGTCGTTATAGCCATGACCTTCACCTGCTCCGCAGAGCAGGCTCCGGTCTTGGCGACGGCAGCGGCCACCATTTCCTTGGTGGCCGAATCGTCGAGTCCCACCACTCGCAGGTCCGCGGATTTGATGGGACGAGCGACGTTGGCTACCCCGTCGAGGGCGGTGCGCAGCCTGCCGGCCAGCGCGTCCGCCTTGTCCGGACCCTGGGATTTGGCAACTTCCAGGATCCTAGATCCCGTTGCCGTGCGGCGAATGTTTATATCGCCAGGGCCGAGTCCGACCTCCGCCAAATCGACAGCTTCCCTGGCCCGCGTCAGCACCTCGCTGTACGTCACCCCTTTTGTGGCAGCCTCAGGCTGCAGGGTGAGCACAACGGCGGCGCTGTCCGGGGCCCTTAACTTCGGCTTCGGCTTAGCCTTGCCGGTTTGAGTCGGCGCGGCGGCCGATTTAGCCGTTGCCCGGGGGGCGGGCGTCGGCGCCTTCCTTGCGGCGGTGGGAGGGGAGGAAGTCTTCCCCTTGCCTTTTCCCTTCCTCACCACCGTGGCCCAGGTATCCGGAGCCTGCGAGGGCCCGGCGACCGGTTCCACCGGTGGGGCACTCACCGCGGGAGCAGTGGGGGGTGGTGGGGGCACGGAAGTGGGAGGCGTTGCCTTCCCCTTGCCTTTCCCCTTCCCTTTTCCTTTGCCCTTGTCCTGGGCGGGCTGAGAGGGCTCAGCGGGCGCCGGCTGGGAAGCCCGTGGGGCCGCCACCGGCTGCTCCTGCGCAGCCCTCTTTTTATCCGCCGCCAGAGGCGGGCGTAGAACCCTCTCTGGGAGGAGACGGTGGTCGATGCCCTCAATGCGGGCATCGACCCTGGCGTTCACCATCGCCCCAACGGTGGTGGCGATGTACGCTTTGAGATCCTCCATCATCTCCTCTAGTGAGGAGGAGGAGGAGGATCCCGCGGCGGCCTTCTCTGTCGCGGCGCGCGCAGCCGACATGCTCGCGCGCATCTCCTCAAATTCGCGGCGGAACGCTTTGCGTTCCGCCCGCAGCAGATCAAGTTCGCGCCGGAGGCGCGCATTGTCCGCCCAGGTGCGCCGGGTCTCGTCGGACTCGTTGCGGCACGCCAAAGCGTCGACAATGTCGCTGAGGGCGTCGACCGCGTCCTTCAGAGCCCGAACGTGGGTCCCCTTTAGGTTCCCGGAACTCCGTGCCACTTCCTTGATGGCGGCCATACTAGCGGTCGCCATGGAACGGAGCTCCTGGGCATCCTGTCTAGTGTCCCTCGTCTCGAGAGAACAATAGTTCTTCCCGGCTGGCACCAGGGAGACCCTTCCGCAATCGCCCTCCTTCGGAGGGGCCGGTTTGCGAAACGAGAGAACTAGACCTTTCGAACGCCCTTCATCCGCCGAACTGCTACACGGTGAACCAACCCTCACCGGGGTCCCTGACCCACCGCGCGCAACACCCCTGCGTTTAACCGACGCCTCGGTTTCGGTCTCGGACCCGCTATCCGAAGTCGGCGGGTGCGACCGTTTCGGGCGTTCCTGCCCCCCCTTACCCATTTTGCTGGGAGTGGGGATGGACCCCACACCCTTCCCCCCCAAGTTAACAGTGCAGGGTTTCAACCCCGCACCCCCTGCCTTCATAACAGGCTCGAGAGTCGGCGCCGAAACATCGGCCCCGATCTCCGCCCTTACCGCCACCATTTCGCCCCCTAAATCGGGTGCCCCCCCCTTTCTAGGCCGAAGCCTACCCGTAATCCCTCCCCCAGGGTGATCCGCGTCTACGTCCATCACTCCCTGCCTATTCCCGAAGGAATCCGGCGAAAACAAGGATTAACTTTCAGTACGAATTTCGTACTGAAAGTTAAAACCGAAAATCGGGAATAACTCTGGAGTTACTCGACCGATTCCCGTTTTGTCTTCACCAAACGTCCTAACTCGCCAATTCGCACTAAAAACCTTCTATAACTTTTCCTCGTATCTCGCATAAATCGCCTACCAAAACAACCTAACCTTTTTTTTTTTTTTTTTTTTTTTTTTGACCGGGGGGAAATCCTTTTGACGGATCTCCCGTCGCTTGTAAAGGGAGCGACGGGAGTATGTCGGACTCGCCGCCACAAAGATGGAAGTGTGGCGGCCCTACCGACTAAAACCCCCCGGGGCGTAGTCGCCTGCGCGCTTATGGCCATGGCCACGTGTCCTGCGGCTGCATACTTCCGCAGCCATGGCAGCGCATCACCCATTTGGGCTCCTTCTCGGGTCGACTGTTTGACCCAGGTATTCTTTAAGGGCGCACGCTAAGGTGTTTGCGTGCGCGTCGCCTCGAGGTTGTTGTGCGTCGGCAGCAAGTCTCTCCAGACTTACTGCCGCAACCTCTGTTATGGAGGCTGGAGGGCATGCATGCCCCTGCGCCTCCTTACTCTCCGGTTGCGGAGGGGATGGTCCGGAGATATCTCCCTCTCCCGCTCCGCAGCCTCTTTAAGCGAGAGCACTGTTTCGCAATATGTTGCCAGTGCTGTCCATGACTCCTCACTGTCTATCGCTTTGCGAATGACAGTGGGGAGTGTTAGGTCATCGCCTATAATTCTCGCCAGGGCCCTGCGGTGTTCGGCCCAGGCTGGACAAACCTCAAGGGTGTGTTGTGAGGTGTCCATGTCGTTGTCACAGTGGTGACACGACGGGTTGACCTCTCGCCTAGCAATTCGGTGCAGGTACGAACCAAAACATCCGTGACCGGTTAAGACCTGCACAAGGCGAAACGTCAGTTCGCCGTGTCGCCTATTTACCCACTCACTGAAGACAGGGCGGATCGCCTCGATGGTCCTTACTCCAGCCTTAGGGTTGGCAAGCCTGCCTTCCCACTTCCTCCGCATATCATTTTGGGCACTCTCTCTCTGCGCCTCAATTTCCCGAAGAGCGGGGTTTTCTCCACGGAGGCGTCGGTCACTACACCAGTTATAAACCGACGCAAGGACCTCCGCCTCCAAGTCCCAGGGGGGCGCATTTGCCAGAAGGCAAGCGGCCTCGAAGGACACCGTCCTGTACGCGCGTATAGCCCCCAGTGCAATGGCTCTCTGAGGTCGCCGTAAGAGGGCCACAGTCTTCTCCTTTAATGAATTGGCCCAGACAGGGGCACCGTAGAGGGCCATAGACTTTATGACCCCCAGGTATAGTTTGCGGCAATTCTGGTTAGGGCCGCCCAGATTCGGCAAAAGTTGCCTCAGCGCCGCCGCAGCTCCGAGAAGTCGTGGAGCGAGGGTGTTAAAATGCGGCGCGAATGTCCACCGACTGTCTAAAGTGAGCCCCAGATATTTGATCGTGGAGCCCACCTCAATTCGGGTTCCTCCGACTACAATGTGAGTGTCAGGAGGAGGCGCTCTTCTGGGGCCATGAAATAATATGGCCTCAGTTTTATTAAGCGCCACCTCTAGACCCAACCTTCTCATCCTGGACACCGTGTGCGCCACTGCTGCAGTAGCCAGGCGACAGGCGTCACGGCAGGTATCTGCCTTGGCCGTTATGAGGGTGTCGTCAGCGTAACATATGATCTCCACTTCTGGGAGAGTTACGCCTCTGAGCACCCAGTCGAATCCAACGTTCCACAGGAGTGGTCCGAGGACCGACCCCTGTGGAACACCACAAGTCATTCTTCGGCTTTCTAAGCCTTGATTGGTGTCATACTCCACGAAGCGTTCCGTGAGGTACGCGTCAATAACTTGGCGGAGGTAAGTTGGCACCCGATGAAATCGGAGTGCTTCCTTAATACACTCCCAAGGCAGGGAATTAAAAGCATTGGCGATGTCGAGAGACACCGCCAAAACCACCCTGCCCCGGTTAACTGCATCCTCCGCAATATCTTTGACCTTCACTATGAACCTAACCTAACCTAACCTTTTTTTTTTTTTTTTTTTTTTTTTTTATAGTTGGGAAACCCATTTACGGGTCCCCGCCGCAAGCAGCGGGGTATGTGGGACTCGCCGCCACCAGAGAGCTGAAGGGTGGCGGAATACCCACTAAAACCCAACTTCTAAGACGTCTCTGCCCGTTCGACCAGGGGACATGGGACAACTGCATACCGCATACTCCACATCCCCGGCCGCGCAAGCCGTTTCCGGCGACGTCTCGGCGCCTTGCGCCAGTCTTCGTGGCGTGCAGATGTTGCGCGCGCCACCTCGAGGTCTATGCGACGGACGGCCGACCGCACTCCTCGTCAGCCGCCCAGACCTCTGTCGCTAGGCTGGTGGAGCTTACGCCGCGCCACCTTTGCCGCGACTGGAGGACGGGCCAGGGACCACGACCTCGACCTCCTCGTCCATTTCCTCTACGGGCGGGACACGGACGGCTTTTGGCTGCCCGTTTATCTTCTTCTTGCCAGGGGGCAAAGTGCAGGCTTTTCCGCCCACTATATGCCCCGCTGGTCTGCCAGCCGCCGTACAAAGGCTGCAGCTAGGAGCTGCTGAACACAGCGCGGCCTTGTGGCCAGCAAGACCGCAGCGATAGCAGTTGTCGCTGCGGTCAATTGCAGAAGTGCATCTGCACTTTACGTGCCCACCGTCGTGGCAACGGTAGCACCTAAGTGAGCGGGGCTCCAGCATCTTAACACGTGCCGAAACCCAGCCCACCAGGATTTTGCCCTTGCCCGCCACTTTCTTTGCGTCTGCCACAGGGCAGCGCAGCCAGATTGTCCCGAGGCCCGATTTACTCCGGCGGATATCGCCGGTCTTTATCGAGTCAGTGGGGCAGCCGGTCTCTTTAGAGATAGCCGCCACCACGTCCCCGGGAGTCGCCGTCTCGTCCAAATCGACTACACGCAGTTCTGCGCACTTTGTCGGTCTGGACACCGTCACCTCGTCCTCGCTAAAGGCCTGTTTTAGGCTTTCAGCGAGGGAATCCGCGCTTGCCGAACTTGTGGCTCCGGGCACCTCCAAAATTCTGGCACCCGTCACCGAGCTGCGGATTTTTAGCCCTCCTGAAATGCCCAGGGTGGGCAGATCAATTTTTGTTTTGGCCGCCGTAAGTATTTGGGAGTACGTGAGCCCCTTTTTCTCGCCCTCCGGCTGCAGCGTAATAACCACTGCAGTGGAGCGAGGAGCACGTACTGTCGGCGCCTTCTCTTTTTTGGCGGGCTTGGCCGCCTTTGGTGTCACCTTTGGTGCTGTCTTCTTTTTCCCTTTTTTAACAACCTTCACCCATTCGCCCTCAGCTGGTTGTGGGGCGTCCGGGATCCGGTCGCTGGTGGTTGGGTTTTTCTCCTCCCTTCCCTTCTGTTTGCCAGTCTTAGACTGACCCTTCTTTCTTCTCTGTTTGCCCTTTTTAGGGCCGGTCTTCTCGCAGCCCTTTTGAGAAGGACCACTCTTGGGGTTGTCCGAGTGCACCGGAGCTTTTGGCCTTAGCGTCGGCCAGTCCTGCGCTGACAACTCCGGTGTCTCGACAACAATCGCTCTGTCTGCCGCAAGAGGTGGTCTAACTCGCGGTGCGGGAGGGAGTCGCTGCTCTACAGCCTCCCATTTCGCATTAAACATGGTCCCTACTTGGACCATGATCTCCCGCATGTCCTCATCGGTTAGGGTCCTTCCTTGCTGATTAGTCGCCCGGGGCCTGGGCGACCTGTCTGCAGGAAGTCCCTTGTCAAATCCGGTGTTGCTTCTGCCTTCCTCGCTTAAGCGACGCATGTTGGCCTGCTCCTGCCTTATCTCCTCCAGTTGAGTCCGGAAACTCGCCAGCTCAGACTTGAGCTTAGCGTTCTCGGCCTCTAACCTGGAGTTTTCTTCAGAGGCGGTCCGCAGACTTAATTTCGAAACTGCACCCTTTATAGAGCTAGCAGCTTCCTTAAGTCCGCGGACAAAGGTGCCCTTCAGATTGGCTGATTTGGCGGCAACGTGAAGAATCAGCTCTACGCTCTTCTGCACCTGCTCACAGAGAGCTGCCGCCGTCTTCTCGTCCTGTTCGGTGTCTAGGACGGACAAAAGTGAGAGGGAGCGCGCACGTGTCCGGTGCTCCTTCGCCATCTCAGCCACCTCTTTCTCAGCCTGGAGCCGAAGTTCCTCCTGCTCCAGGTCCAAAAGCGCTTTCTTCGCTTTTGCGAGGCCGACATATTCGCCCGTGGTGAGCGGACGGCCTCTGCCTCTCGAGGTCGTGGAGACCTTCGTCTGCGGATGGGAGTCGTCGTTTGACGACTCTGACATGGTCCTTTTTCTCTCGAGACGCGAGGTCTCCGATACGGGTTTCCCGTATGTTTTCGGGAGTCTTTCTAGGACGACTCTCGGACTTCGGGACGAAGTGTCCGAGCCTGAAGCCATCTCAACCTCGTACGTGCTCTCCAAACTCGTGTCACGACTTTCGCGACTCTCACAGCGGCCACTCCTGTCGCTTTGGCCCCTGTTCTCACCTCGGCCTTCTCGGCGTTCCCGGCTCAAACTTCTCATTCGGCGCAGAAGCGACCTGACTCTTGTGATCGCTCTGCCATCGTCCTTGACGGACCCACTCTCGCTGCTTTCGCCGTCCTTCACGGACCCTTCACATTCGCCGTCCATCGCGGACACACTTCCTCCGTCCTTCTCGGACACGACATCATCTCCGTCCTTCGCGGACCTTACGTCAGTGGTTTTGGTTTTTAATTTTAAAGCTTTCATTGTAGTCCCACGAGTAATGGAAGAATTACTTTCAACCCGGGCAGTGCTCCTTGCCAAACGGGAGGGTCTACATTTGCCGACACGGAGGGCGACAGGTATCCGTGCCGGAGGGGGGGCTTGCAGCAGCTGCACCAGCTACTACCCAGGCCCTCGCCACCCCCCCCAAAAGCTTAGCCTTTAGGGTTTTTTCCCTGGGGTACCTCCCCCGCGGGCCGGCCAATGAAGGCAAGCCCACCACCCCCGCGGCAGTCACGAAACATGACCGCTTCCTGTCCGCGGGACCGGTTCGGCCGACGGTTGGCAAAAGCCTGTCCACCCGATCGAGACCTCTCGACCGGGCAGACCCGCCGCCCTCGCCCGTCACTGCCGTCATCCCGAATACGTCGGGGACGCCAGCCGGGCCCGTCTCGCCTAGCAGTTGCCCGGATTCTCCGGGACCCCTAGCCGAGACCTCTCCATCTCGCTGACTATTAGCCGTCGGCAGACCAGTCTCAATGACATGGCCCACCGACGTTGCCCAGGACGCACCACGTGGAGGTTGTCAGCACGCGCCCCAACCTAACCTAACCTAACCTAACCTAACCTAACCTAACCTAACCTAACCTTGCCTTACCAAACGCTTGGAGCCACTGGTGGGGAAGCAGAGAGGAGGATGACAGAGGAGCCACATACAACGCGTTCCTTAGTCAAATGAATCTCCAGATTCTCAACATAGGAGACGAACCAACCTTCGAAACATTCAGGGGTGGGAGGGCCTGCACGAGCATCGTCGACGTGACAGCTTGCAGCGCCTCACTACTTGGGAAAATCGAAGGATGGAAAGTGAATCAAAGCCTAATAACATCAGACCACAATGCAATCACCTTCAGCCTGCGCTTGGAAAGGGCCTTAGAACCTCTAAGACCCATTACAACTCGCAGATATAACACCAAGAAGGCAAAATGGTCATGCTTTGAGTCGCTTCTTAAAAACCTCCTATCGGAAAAGAACATCAATTCCGCAACAGTTGAGGAATCGGATTCTCCAGAGGACCTCGAGAACAAAATCTCTCTCTACACAGACGCTATCCATAAAGCTTGCCTAAAATCGATACCAAAGGTGAGCCCAAGAACAGGGTCTGCAAAACCACCATGGTGGACCAGAGAGCTAGAGGAGATTAAAAGAGAGGTTCTCAGAAAGAAAAGAAGGATAAGGAACGCCGCTCCATCGCGTAAGGTCTTCGTCATCGAAGAATACCTACAAGCCAAGATGGCATACGCTGAGAGAGCCGAAAAAGCCCAAACGGAGAACTGGAAGGAGTTCTGCACGACGCAAGAGAAAGAGAGCATGTGGGACAAGATATACAGGGTAATAAAAAAGACGTCGCGAAGACAAGACGACATGCTGCTGAGAAACACCGACGGCAGCACCCTGTCCCCCCAACAGTCTGCAGAACTTCTTACAGAAACTTTTTACCCCGACGACACGGAAAGCACCGATCAGCTGTGCCACACCGAAGTCAGACGATTGACGGAGACAGAGACCTATCATCTAGGAGATGACGACCCGCCGTTCACACTGGCCGAACTAGAAATGGTGCTCAAGACGCTCAACCCCAAGAAGGCTCCAGGGCCGGACGGGCTAACAGCTGACATCTGCACCGCGGCCATCCACAGCGACAGGGATTTGTTCATGGCGATAGCAAATAAATGCTTATCGCTCGCACACTTCCCCGAACAGTGGAAAATAGCACACGTCGTCATAATTCCCAAGCCTGGAAAGGAAGACTACACACACCCGAAGTCTTACCGACCCATAGGCCTTCTGTCAGTCGTAGGTAAAATAGTTGAGAAACTCTTCGTTACAAGGCTACATTGGCACATCCTCCCAACTCTGAACAAAAGGCAGTACGGATTCATGCCAAGGCGAGGAACCGAGGACGCCCTCTATGACCTGATGAAATACGTCGAGAAAGGAATAAAGGAGAAGAACATCGTTCTCCTAATTTCATTGGACATAGAGGGAGCCTTCGACAACGCCTGGTGGCCGGCTCTAAAACTGCAACTACAAAAGAAAAAGTGTCCCAGAAACATCTACGCCCTGATAGAGTCATACCTCAAAGACCGCAAGGTCCGGGTCAACTACGCCAGAGCAACGCACGAGAAAGGAACGACGAAGGGTTGTGTCCAAGGATCGATCGGAGGACCAACCTTTTGGAACGTCATACTGGACTCGCTGCTGAACACTCTCGAGGCGAATGAGGTGTACTGTCAGGCGTTCGCGGACGATGTAGTGCTCGTCTTCAAAGGCCGAACGACGGAACTGGTCGAACATCAAGCCAACGCCGCACTGGAAGCGGTAGTGGATTGGGGAATTCGCAACAAGTTGAGGTTCGCACCGCACAAGACCAACGCGATGCTTCTCACAAAGAAACTCAAGTACGAAAACCCCAACCTCACCATGGCAGATGTTCAACTCAGTCTCGTCGACGAGATAAAACTCCTGGGCCTAGTCATAGACCGAAAACTCACCTTCAAATCGCACGTGACTGCTGCATGTAAAAAATGCACAGAAATTTATAAACAGCTAGCGTGTGCCGCGAGGGTGAGCTGGGGTCTCAATGGCGAGATAACGAGGACAATTTATATCGCAGTAATAGAGCCCATAATGACGTACGCCGCCAGCGCCTGGTACCGAGCGACAGATTTGGAGCTCAATAAAAAACAAATTTTCGCGCTCCAGAGGGGTTTCGCCCAAAAGATCTGCAGGTCGTATCGTACCGTCTCCTTAACGTCTGCGCTCGCACTCTCGGGTCTACTGCCGTTAGACCTTCGCATCAGAGAGGCTGCGAGCCTGTACGAAGTCAAGAAGAGCCTTACTGTACACTACCTACCACCAGGTAAACAGTTAGAACTCGGCGCGGAACCACAGAGACAACAACACCCGTCCACACTGACTACCGCCGAGTACGAACTCTTGGAGAACGCGGACCCAGAAACTCTAAACTCTCACCAGATCACCGGCCCCCACATTTACACCGATGGGAGCAAGATCGAAGGCAAAGTAGGAGCGGCCTTGACATGGTGGGAGGGAGGTAACGAGTCCAAATTCTCCAAATTCAGTCTACATCCTTCGTGTACGGTCTTCCAGTCGGAGCTTTACGCGTTGCATAGGGCGGCAGAAATGGCATTGTCCAGCAGGGAACCGATAGTCAACATCATGAGCGACTCAAGATCTTCGCTTGACCTGTTGTGCAATCCCAAGACGATCCACCCTCTCGCAATAGCCGTAAAGGAAACCATCGGGAAGATCAAAGCAGAAGGAAGAAAGGTTCGGCTTTTCTGGCTCAGGGCTCACGTGGGTACTGCTGGCAATGAAAGAGCGGACGAGCTCGCAAAGGAAGCAGCACTCACCGACACCATCGTCCGAGACTACGACAAAATCCCCCTGTCCTACGTCAAATCAAAGATCAGAGAGGAGTCGGTCCGCACATGGCAGGACCGCTACGATACCTCCAGCACAGGAGTGGTCACTAAGAGGTTTCTCCCTGATGTCGATAAGGCATACAGGATAATGAGAGCCTCGCAGTTGACACCAACCCTGGTGCAAGTCTTGACGGGACACGGGGGAATAGCGCAGTACCTCTTTAGGTTCCACCTAAAAGAAAGCCCAGGATGCGAATGCGACCCGGAGGTTGAGGAGACGGTGATGCACATATTGCTGGACTGCCCGCGCTTCGACCTAGCCAGGCACGACTATGAGGCCGAAACAGATAGGAAATTGAAGGAGACTGATCTGCACGAACACCTAGCGGATCCCAGCAGTCGAAAATCCTTCTTTTCCTACGCCGAGAAAGTCTTTAAAACGGCCTCTAGTCGCAACAGCACCCTTCCCCCGGTTACGGAGCCCATCCCAGCATCCCAACCCCACACCGGAAACCCTCCCCAACAAACACCCACATCCCAACCACTGACCACCCTTCTTTTGCGCGGAGAAAAGGGAACGCCCGGCCTTCGCCTGAAAGGAGTGGCAATGTTCATGGACAGCAATGAAGAATCGCTCGGAATTAGCTTCTGTATCGTCGGCGGTAGGAATCGCGTCACAGTATCACCGGGTCTCGCACTGCTCCTGAAAGGAAGCACCACCAAGCCGACCATAAAGCACAAAGTGTTCAGTGCAATGCCTGCGATGGAGGTCGAGGGTCATCCTTGTCGATTAGTGCGATGGAAAAACAAAACCATCGTACTTTTCGAGGAGACCGATGAAAGGACCAGTTTTTCGCGGGCATGTCAGGTGCTAACGAAGTTGGGAGAGGAGCAGAGCGTAGCGGGACCACGCATTCTTAGCGTAGACGCTATGTTGGTGGAATATTGGAAAGGGCAAGTCGAAGACCGACTGGGGTGTCTGAAGGCCTCAACACGCCATGAGGTAATTGTGTACGAGGACAGAGGTGAAAACCTTAGTTACCTCAAAGCACCAAAGTCAGGCACAGCACCAACAACCGACAGTTGGGGACACCCCTTACCGAGTTCCAGCAACCAGAGCGGTTCCGAGAGGATTCAGCAGCGAAGAGAAGAGGAGAGAGACGAGCTGCGCTGTCCAGGACAGGAGACAGCCAAAGAAGGAGTGGTAAAGACCATCGTGAATGTCTTCAGATCCGTTGCTCAAAATTTGCTCGGGGAAACCAGTGCAAATCCCGGGATACCAACAACCGGAAGCCTAACGGAGAAGAGGACAATCACGAGGAAAACCACCAAGAAGGTCAGGACCAGAGCGGACATGGGACAAGTGGACCCACCGAATCTCAGTTCCGCGGCGGGACCCATAGATCACGCGAGAAACGCCTTCAATGAATTCCTTGCCATAACATCGGCGACCAAAGAGGTCAGTAGGAGGACATGCGCAAGCATTGTCAAATCCTACCAGGAAGGGAATTCCAGCTTGCTGAAGGAGATGCTTAAAGAAGCCGAGGCAGCCATATACAACAACAATACGGGAGAAGTCATTGCAGGTACAATGGCCGACTCGTACATGGCTGCGTATAGTGCATCGCGTGGTTTCGTGGCTCTCGACGAGGAAGAGACGAAACGGTTGGGTAAACTGAAATTCGGGACTCCAGCCGACGACCCCACAGTCGTGGTAGCCCAGTGTACCAAGATCATGCTCGACGACAGGATCCTTGAGATGGCGAAATCCATTTCAGGCGAAACTGGAGAGAGATCGTGGGAAAACTGGACATTGCCCAAAATCACCTGGGTAAACGGAGTTCCGGGGTGCGGAAAGACGACGTGGGTGGTGAGACACTTCGATGCGGACAACGACGTAGTAGCGACGACAACAACAGAGGCAGCCAAAGACTTGCGAGAGAAGCTAGCGCACCGAATCGGCGACCAAGCCAAGACCAAGGTGCGCACAATGGCCTCGATACTCGTAAATGGTTTTAAGGGCAAGGGTTGTAACCGCTTGACGGTAGACGAAGCCCTCATGAACCATTTCGGGGCCGTAATAATGGCTACTCGGCTGTCAGGCGCTAGCGAAATTGTCCTCATCGGAGACGTCAACCAACTACCTTATATCGACAGAGACAATCTGTTCGAGATAAGGTACAACCGCCCATACCTGGTGGCCAACATCAGCCAGGAGTTGTTGTGCACGCACCGAAACCCCATGGATGTAGCCTACGCTCTGCGAGAAATCTACTCCGGTATCTACTCCTCCCAAACGACGCGAATCCATTCCCTCTCCCGAAGATCCTACTCTGGTGCGGATATCCCGAAGACTCGAGCCAATACCCTATTCCTCGTCCACACACAGGACGAGAAGGCATCCTTGAACAACTTAGGATACGGCTCGGGTGAAGGATCCCGCATCATGACTGTCCATGAAGCCCAGGGACTTACCTACGAAACCGTCTTCGTCATCCAAACCAAAGCCAAGAAGATCCAGCTGCACGATAGCGTACCGCACGCTGTCGTTGCAATATCGCGCCACACGGCTGCCTGTGTATACTACACAGACAATGGCGACGATGCGCTAGGCAGGTTCATCGGAAGAGCGACGTCGGCGTCCGCGGCTCAGATTCGGGACTACAACCTGATGATGGCGATTAAGAACAGGGACTCGGCGGTCGTGGAGGCGTACTGTGTGGGGGCTGCGAAGGAGCGTTTATAATTTTCTGTAGTAGCTGTAGTAATATGTGTATAAATCTGTTCAATTTTAACTTCTAGTCTGTTTTAATCTATGTAAATGTAAATTTAATTTTTTGTCTGTTTCTATGAATAATCTGTGTAATCAATCTGTTTAAATTCAACTTATTCAACTTATATATTATTTAACTTATTGTAAGGAATACGCAAATATATATATACAAAAAAAGGTGTATATAAAAAAAAAAAAAAATAACAAAAATAACGGAAAAAAAAAAAGAAAAATATCGAAAAAAAAAAAAAAAAAAAAAAAAAGTATTCCTCTAGTGTGTAGTCACCAAAAAACCTGTAACTGTTTTAAGCTTAGTGAAAAAATCTCTTAATTTAAATATATCTTGTAAGGGTACGGACCTTGTGTCTGTAGATGTGTTTAATTTCAGGAGTGTGGTTTTAGCAGGTAGGAGTCCTGCACTACCCAGACGGATTCAATCGTGAGTCCATAGGCTCACTTGTGGATCCTGTGTGAGGTGTCCATGATGGATTTCCACACTCCTGCGAAAAAAAAAAAAAAAAAAAAAAAAAAAAAAAAAAAAAAAAAAAAAACCTAACCTAACCTACCTACCTACCTACCTACCTACCTACCTACCTACCTACCTACCTACCTACCTACCTACCTACCTACCTACCTACCTACCTACCTACCTACCTACCTACCTACCTACCTACCTACCTACCTACCTACCTACCTACCTACCTACCTACCTACCTACCTACCTACCTACCTACCTACCTACCTACCTACCTACCTACCTACCTACCTACCTACCTACCTACCTACCTACCTACCTACCTACCTACCTACCTACCTACCTACCTACCTACCTACCTACCTACCTACCTACCTACCTACCTACCTACCTACCTACCTACCTACCTACCTACCTTACCTTACCTTACCGAAGGTATACGTTTGAAACGACGTTTTGACTATAGTAAACACTGGAATAAAACGTAAGCGTGTTTTAATTTTGCCAGTGGCGCCATCTCTTGGCACAGGTATGAAAGAAGGCATTTGTGGTAAACTTATGTTTACCGCTTTTTGAACTGAGCGTCTCTCTAAGAAATGCTAATATTTAAGAGCAGGTTGTATGAGTTTCATATGTGATTTTAATTATGTAAACTTGTTGAGTTTTAATACGATCACAACAGAAAGTGACAGGCATTTTTCTAAACGACTCGGTAAACTAGCTGGGCTAATATTACAATACATAATTATTTATCAACGTTAAGTTATCTCCTGCTCATGCGGGGCCTCATTTACAGTATGATAAATGAAGGTAACGCAATCAAAGATCCCTTCTTTACAATTTCATATTGCATCTACTTTACTTTTGGACTTAGTTTTAGAAAGGATCCACACGTTTACAGCACAAAACACTCATGGTGCTATTGTGATTTGTGCCCGAGCAGGCTACGAGACTGCTCATTTAATCCGCATTATTTAGAGAGGGGTCCTTGTCTGTGATCACGAATGATAACAATATTGAATCTCTTCGTTCGTTCTTCGGAGTATCGCAGGTTTACCCCTGAACGGTATCACTTACACTTGAACTCTCTCTTTAAAGTTCATTCAATTGTCCCTCAAAGTAATCTGACTCGTGAACCGCTCAGGGTAATAGTTTAACGTACAGTTCTATCTATACAAAAGATAACGACGAGAAGTCATTTTTACCATTGTTTACGCGATCCCGTCACGACTCGGGGTGTGGATTTCCACCCGTCTAAATCGTATCGACGAGCGTGATTCAGGTCTCCCTCATGAAGCTCTTTATTGAGAGCTATTTACTTTCCTATTGACCCCCGCGTGTCCCACTTACACCGGGGGAGTATGTCACAGTTTTATGTGACTTCTTGTATGATGGTAGTTTGATCTATTATTTTATTTTATCACTAAAATGTTGTTAATGCATTAGATATTTGCATCATTATTATTATTATCGACGCGTACTTAGTTGTCCCTGAGCAGGCTGCGAGAGTCCTCCATCACTCATTTACTACTTAGAGAGAAGTTCATGTCGCCTCGAACACCACTGACGTCCCCCTTAAAGACGGACACATGCAGCGTTTGAGAACTACCATGAGTCTCTTCGTTCGTTCATTGAAGGGTCGCAGGTTTACCCCTGAGCGGTGTCACTTATACTTGAACTCTCTCTTCAAAGTTCTATACAACTGTCCCTCAAAGTTGTTGAAGTCTTCCTGTTCGCTCATCGCTACTAAGGAGGCCATGACTCTGTTCTGAGGCCAACGTGTAATTTAGAGACTCGATGTCTGGCACTACGTCGCGGCGCCACACGTCGATGCACCATGCGGACGTCGAGTCTGTCTGTAGTACCGATCGCAGCGCTAACTGGACTCACTGCAGTTCGTTCCGCGAGCGCTCGCCCTCACTGTACTACATATTTGAACGGACTCGAGGATGTCTTTCCGCGAGAACCGTCAAGTGCGCATAGTGACACGCGCAGTCTGGCTCGTTTTACTGACGCAGGCCTCAGACAGGAGTGGTCCCGGATGTGTCCGCGGACCGCAGTGTGCGTTCGAAATGTCGACATACGTATGTTTCCTGCAGCAGTTCGTCATTGACGTCCAGCGCATTCTCCACTGTACATCGACAGCGAGATAATTGTGCCACCGCTCAGGGTAATAGTTTAATGTACAGTTTTAAATAAATTCAACGACAAGTCGCATAATATCTCAACCATATTTTGCCACCGTCACGACTCGGGGTGTGGATTTCCACCCGTCTAAATCGTATGGACGGAGAGCGAGACAGGTCTCCCTCAATCAAGCTCTCTTGCTATGAGTGTATATGGGGAAACACTTTTATATATATAAAATTAGTGGTCTTTGTTTAATCATGCCATGCTTTATCGAGTCCATAAACCATTCCGTTAATAGTGCCATCTAGTGGTAAATGGCACATCGTTACATGGACTTATTGTCTATTAAAAAAAAAAAAAAAAACTTCGTGCCACTAGATGGCGTTGTGCGCCAAAGTATTTAAGAATTCGCATTATATCGGAATTCTTTAAGCTATGTTTTGCATTATTATTAAAATTGACATAATACAATGGCCTGTTATTTATGTAATGAAATCGTGTGATTTCTAATTATTTCAATTATATCCAATACCCACGACGTATTGACTCGGCACCAATCGTCGGCCGCCACTGGCCATCTGCTCGTGCACACAATAAAATCCTGTAGCGCCGTCTGGTGGGGAGTAGTAAAAGCTTGATTGTATAGATTTTACCTCAGACTTGGAAAGGACAACCGGCAGATGGCTTTGTAAGTATCGATTTATAATTTAAGTTTGTGTAGAAATAAGAAAAGTACTACAAATACTTCTTAAATGGGTGTAAATTGATATTTATAAAATTCTGTTTAGATAAATCCCAATAATATAACGTCTCATAAACAATATTTTTCATCGCGCGACCTCGTAATAAGAGTTTTTAATCTTCGATAACTGAGTGCAAAAGAATGGCTCGAGAGCAAAAATTTTTAACCTTGTGGTCTTTGGAGTCCCACTAACGCTTAGGATTTTAATTCCCCTACCCAAACAAATAACTATTTTTCATTTTCATTTTCCATAAAAATAAAATATTAACATCATCAAACTGGCAGCGATGTAGTGTTTCAGAAAATCATCGGCAGTTGGCAGTTTTTAAATTAATATTATGAATTTAGCGTAAATAACAAAAAAAAAAAAAAAACTAATACGTTGGATTTTTAAAATAAATATCCTAGCTAGGAATCAAGACAGCTCATTTAGATACAAATAAATTAAAGAAACTGCATATTTTTTTTAAAGGAAATATCTTGGGTCGTTGAACTACTAAGTACCTATCGTTAAAATGGTCTACAATCAATACTATTGTATATTTAAAAACAGTATATTATTCCTAGTTAGCAGGAACATCGAAACAATTTAAATCAGTTCAGTAGTTTGTGAGTTAGTGACTAAACTCCTCCGTCCTGTTACATAGGTACAGGGAACAGCTAGTTAGTTCACATCGCCGCTCATAGATGGCGCCACACAACAAATTAACACACGAAAACGTTTTATGCGGGGAAAAAAATCTATAAAACACGCTTTTATATGATACGAGTAGTAGTATTATTACATTCATATTTTAACGTGTTAAACACATGCATGATTACAAATGCGTTTATAACATTAGTAAAAAAGGTATTAAGTTGTGGGCATTTGTGGGTGATAAAAACAATTGAGTAATAAGTATACTTAATATTTTTTTTTTTTTTTTTTTTTATTATTGCGACATAAATATGTACACAAATATGGTTATATGTTTCTTGGCATCAAAGTCCATTGTATCGCGCCGTGTCGAGACACACAGACAGACAAACCGTGGTGACGGCACACTACCTCACTCACACAAGGTGTTATCTACCTACATTACATTGGTTGAATTTATTTCCAATTTTCTCTGACTCAGATCTTTCCTTCAGTCGGGACTTGAACCCAGGCTATACTATGACGAAGAACATGGCCAAGGTGTCTGTCTCGACTGTGTATTGTGTATCGTGTCGTGTGTCATGTCGTGTCGTGTCTTATCCCCCTCGTCTCTACTTGTTGAACATGAACGAGAAGTTGTAGTAGTGGACGTACTTCCGGTCGTTGTCGTTCCGCTCCAGGATGTCGTTGAGCAGACCGGCGGGGAGTTCCTCGCTGTAGAAGGGGGGGACGTCCCCTTCCGAGATGACGGGGGACAGCGGGGCCAGTGGGGACAAAGGGGCCAGTGAGATCAGGGGGTCCGGGATGGGCGGGACGTCCTCGGGGGGCGCTTCCTCCTCGGAGACGGAGGAGTCCATAGTGCGCCCGAACACCTCATTGAGACCGGAGTAGTACCCGCTTTATGGCAGGTTGTGCTGCGTGGCGTCACTGGCGCGCTCCCCGCTGACCCCCGCGCGCTCCCAGCTGTTCCCCTGGACCCCGTTGGGCGAGTCATCCGGCTCGGGTTCATACGGGTACTCGTCTCCGTCGGACGCGTCGCGCTGCTCCGACCGGTTGTGGCCCTTTGACATATTTAATCTTGGGTAAAGGATGCACAATCCGGCGACTATCTCTGTATAACACTATAAAATGCATCCAAGGACAGTCCCCGGTTCTGCTGGGACTATTGCAAATATATGGAAAACTACGACTGGGTTATGGGAATGGGATGTGGCCGAATTTGAGCGAAATATACATGTTGACCGTCACAGGTTAGTGTTTTTACATTAAATATTATTTTTCTTTATATAAACATAAGTTCTTTTTTTTTCAGTAAGGTTGCGGATTCGATTCCCGTTGCGGGATGAATATTTGTATGAACCGCAAATGTTTATCTCTTATTTATTTTATTTTATTTTATTAATAAAGATCACAAAGCAGATCAAAATCCTTTACAAAGTTTAATGTTAGTAAAATAATAGTTAAAGATCCAGATTAAGACCCTGTATGTGAACCTGATTGAGTTAGTGTTGCTACATAGTTAAATTTCCAATCGAACAGAAGTAATATGTTATATTATGAACTAAGCTATTTTAAACTTAAAAATAAACATTTTTTAAATTTGTTGTAATTTGCGTCAAATATATCTATAGATGTTTCCTCAGAAGTATTATTCTTTGATGTTAAATCATTGTAAAAACGACACATTCTAGTAATTGGGTTGTAAAAAGAAGTGTTATTTTTATAGATATTAAGAGAAAAGGTACGTGGGTAACGAGTTCTATAGTAAATATTGATATTAATGCAGGAAATTAAATAAGGGCAATTAATCGCAGAGTGTAGAATTTTATGAAGGTAAAGAATATCGATTCTCTTTCTACGCGTGTGTAATGGTGTTACGTTAAATCTGATCAAACGGTTTTGGTATCCAGACAGCGATCTGCCAAAATTATATCTATGACCTAGGATGCGCAGACACTTTTTCTGAACCCCCTCTATCCTGTCCTCATGAGTTACATAATACGGAGACCATATTGGAGCACCGTATTCAAGAATTGATCTTATTAAACTATAGAATAGGTGCAAAAGGCTCGTTGGTTTCCGAAAATCTTTGGTTATTCTAGTGATAAAGCCAAGTAGTTTATAGCTTTTGTTAACAATGTAATCATAGTGATTACGAAACGTTAACCTTTCGTCAAAATAAATTCCTAGATCCTTAATTACCGTTTTACGTACCAAATTATAGTTTGAAATTTTGTAATCGAAAAGTATTCTATGATGTTTGTTTGTGAACGACACTACGAAGCACTTATCAATGTTGAGTTTCATGCTATTCTCAGCACACCAGTTAAGGAGCGTATTAAGATCTTCCTGGAGTTTGTAACAGTCGTCCATGCTGTGAATACGAGTAAATATTTTAAGATCATCAGCATACAGTAAGCTTGTACAGTGTAAGCGCTCCGCTAGATCATTCACAAACAGTATAAAGAATAGTGGCCCTAGATGGGACCCCTGTGGTACACCTGAGGGTATCGTGATTGGTTCAGAGGTGTAACCCTTAACTGTGACTATTTGGCTCCTGTTTATCAAATAGGATTCCACCCATCGTAATAAATTCCCTGTAAAAAATCTCTGTCTGGGTGTGTGTAGTTTCTGATACCCTAACAAGTTTCGAACTTGATGTTATGTTTCTTTGAGGTATAAGTAATTCAAAGATTGTTTTTTTTACAGGCAGAGGTGCAAACAGAGACCTGGAAACTGGGTATTCGATTATTGTGACATGGAAATACTTAAATAAAATACGGGCCGAACGGGTTAGCAAAGGGTGTGCAGTCTGAAAATGTGTGGACTGAAATAATACTGCTTGTGTAAAAGCGGCTTCCTTTACCTTCTTATACGATACGATTACCAACTTTAATAAATTTAATAAACATATTTATTGTGTTACAGTGGCCTACTGTTCAGTTTCTTCTATAAATCCATTAGTCATCCTTTAAAATAATATGTGGGACATCACTTTTTCATATATAGGTATAATAATGTTTTCATTTAGAAATAAATATTATAACACGGACGAAGCACTTGTATCTGGGGGCACGGCAGTGCCCCCCGCCAAGTCGAGCGCGAAGCAAACACTGCCGTACCATCCTTTACAGGAACCCTTTCGCCGCATTTTCAGGCCCCTATTTGACAACCTCTGGATAAGCCTAGAACGCTGAAATTTTCGTCATCCAGTAAGCTATACAATCACATACTTAAAATAAAATTTCAAGTCTGTAGGTCATTTAGTTCCGAAGTTAAGCGAAAGCAAAGTTTCGTATTTATGACAGACACTCACTCACTCACTCACTCACTCACTCACTCACTCATGATCATCAAAATAGAACTAGTACTTCCCATAAACCTAGAGAGCTGAAATTTGGTACAGAGTTAGGGTTTAATGGCCACATAAAGGGAAAACTATAAAAACTAGGATAATCGAACGGGAACGGGAATTATACGGGAACGGGAACGGGACGGGTAACTCAAGAACGGCTGAACTGATTTGGCTGAAAATTGGTGGGGAGGTAGCTTAGAACCAGGAAAAGGACATAGAATACCTTTAATCCCGAAATTCCCACGGGATTGGAAACGGGAATTTAAAAATCAAGAACGGCTGAATTGATTTAGCTGAAAATTGGTGAGGAGGAAGCTTAGAACCAGGACAAGAATATAGAATACTTTAATTCCGAAATTCCCACGGGAATGGGAACGGGAATTTAAAAATCAAGAACGGCTGAATTGATTTAGCTGAAAATTGGTGGGGAGGAAGCTTAGAACCAGGACAAGAATATAGAATACTTTAATCCCGAAATTCCCACGGGAATGGGAACGGGAATTTAAAAATCAAGAACGGCTGAATTGATTTAGCTGAAAATTGGTGGGGAGGAAGCTTAAAACCAGGACAAGAACATAGAATACTTTAATCCCGAAATTCCCACGGGAATGGGAACGGGAATTTATTACTCAAGAACGGCTGAACTGATTTGGCTGAAAATTGGTGGGGAGGTAGCTTAGAACCAGGAAAAGGACATAGAATACTTTAATCCCGAAATTCCCACGGGATTGGGAACGGGAATTTAAAAATCAAGAACGGCTGAACTGATTTGGCTGAAAATTGGTGGGGAGGTAGCTTAGAACCACGACAAGAACATAGAATACTTTTAATACCGAAATTCCCACGGGAATGGGAACGGGAATTATAATTCTAGAACAGCTGAACTGATTTGGCTGACAATTTGTGGGGAGGTAGCTTAAAACCAGGAAAAGCACATAGGATACTTTTTATCTCGAAATTCCCACGGAAAAGCGAACGAGAACTACGCGGGTGAAACCGCAGGGCGCTTAATAATAAAATACTACTCCTAAAAGGAAAAAAAATGAGTCAAATAAGAAAATCTAATAAAATAAATTAATGTAAACAAGTTTTAACAAAAAGAAATGAAATCCCACCAAAAACATTCTGTAAAAAACTAGCCAAGTCTCGATGGAGCTGCTTGTTTATCTCTAAAAAGTAATGAAATCTAGACAGACTCGTGCCAAGTCTAAGGTTCCTTACTGAGATTTCTTTATTATTATAGTTAATGTTGTGTAACTTGGCCGTTGAAGGGTTCACATGTATGTACACAAGGGTACAAAACTAGGTGCTCCATGACGCTATTGCACCAATCTTAAAAAAACCAGAACCTACCCATTGACGATAGAAAATTGCCTCTTGAAAAATGTTAATTCAATATCCAGTTAATTGTGGCCTTGATAAAGCTGCGTATTTTAATAATGTTATAACATTACGTGTAAACAAAATTGACTTGTACCCACTACCAACGTTTTAAACAATGTTCAACGGCCAAGTTACACAACATTAACTATAATAATAAAGAAATCTCAGTAAGGAACCTTAGACTTGGCACGAGTCTGTCTAGATTTCATTACTTTTTAGAGATAAACAAGCAGCTCCATCGAGACTTGGCTAGTTTTTTACAGAATGTTTTTGGTGGGATATATAATGACATTGTGACGATTGCTTATTTGATTTGAAATTTGAAATCAGTGTTGTCATTAAATACGGTACAAAATTAAATGTCAAATAATTATTTCTAGTCTAAAATGATATATTTAATTAAATATTAATTTATAATAAATAAAACATGTTTCATGCATACGTATTGTGCATTTATATTAACTTAAAATGACGAAATAAATTTAAAATCGGTTAGTCGAGGTCGTTGTCCGGCAGATCGTCGCGAACTTATAGGTAGCTTAGCGAATACGGTTTTTATCACGGTTGTTTTTAAAAGCGATGTCTCCGATGCAACAGCTGTGAATTCGTCGTTGTAAACATCCGTGGTGAGCTTGTTAGTGAATCGCAATGCAGGGTATATTATAGAGTAGGATAATAGTTATTTGTTATACAAGATTGCAAAGTTGCTTTTTAACCGGGGCTCCAGTTGACGACCGAGCCAGCGAAGGATTCTAAAATTAAATCACGAGCGCAGCGAGGGATTCAAAATAAGAATCCTGAGCGTTAGCGAGGGACTCAAAGGAGCACAAGGTTAAAAATTGTTTGCACTCGAGTGCAACACATTATTTTTCATCCCCCCTCAGCGAGGAAATTATTAAATGAAAACATAAAACAATCACAATATTAAGTGAAAAGCAAAAATATCACGCGCAAAGCAAAAAAAAAAAAAATAAGTAAGTACACCAAGGAGGTTCCGAGTTTGAACTTGAAATAAAAAAAAAAAACTATGACAGTTTGTGAATCCAAAACATCATCACACTTAGTGCGCGAGATGTTCTAAATTCAAATTTACTTTAACCTCTAGAGCGCAAAAACGACTTTTACTCCCAGTTAGCAAAATTGCCTTGGGTCCTGCGGGGGCTGTCACAGCGACCCCGATACTTTCCACTCTTGAGATTAAAATCGACTTTTACCCCCAGATATCGGGGATTAAAAACATACTTTCCGAGCTAGTGGGATGAAAAGATACATTCATATATTATTAGAGTAGGATAGAGATACATTCATACATACCCTATTTCTACACCAGCGCCATTCTGAAAGTGATAATAAATCATTTATTTACTCTATGGGGATGAGGGAAGATCCCCTTTGAAAAAGGAGGATCCTCCGACCAGACGGGTGTTATGTCTGGTGGGCAGCTGCCCAACGGTTGTAGTCGGGCTCTCGTATACATAGTCAATTGCACTGTAAATTTCGCTTGCGCGATTCAGGACTCTTCAGTTGTTTCCCACAGTTGCGGAGAGATGTCGCTGTTAGTACTTAGTTCTTTTGTAGCGTGCAGATGTCGCCACAACTCTTCACAACAGCAGTACTTATAGTAAAACTTATATGTAGGTATCAATAATAACAATAGGTAGCTTATTATCTACTGAGATCAGTGGAGAGACAAGTTAAGTAATAACACAATGTTGCCATGGTCCCTACAGTAGGCTATGCCTGTCCCGTAGGCGAACAAATCAGTGGTATTTAGCCATGTATACAATGAGATCATTTAGCGTCAACAAGTATAATAAATGGAATCAAATATTAAAAATAAAATGTAATAGTATCAAACAAAAAATAAAATCTTGACTTAAAGTGTAAAAATAATTAGTAGTTTTAATAAGCGAGAAAAAGAAAAAAAAACCAAAGAGAGAATATATTCATGTGTGTATGTGTGAAGGTGAGTGTGTGTGTGTTTTGTGACTAGTGTATAATAATCCCCTAATGAAAGATTCGATGTCATTGTTGTAGTACATGTGTGTACCTGAAGGGTGGAAAAAAAAAAGGTTTTTGCTGTTATTTACTGCTTACAGCTCGACACTTCTTTAAATTTTCTACCATATGAGATGACTCTCCTGACCTCTACCCTTCATAGTTGGGGATTAAAGCCACGTATTCACTGAACAACAACAGTGAGCAACTGCCGTCCACACAGTCAGTTGCTTAGGTCATGTCGTCCGAGGAAGTATCCCATAATATTCGTTTTTTCTCAAACAGTTCTATCAATTTAAAGACAGTTTCATCTTTCCCACGCTACAGCCATGTTTATAATAAATAAAAAAAAAAAAATAGGAACCGACACGAGCCGGCTAACTACCAACGCCCGCCCCAACGTTGGGACCAATGCCATTTTCTAGATCCACACGTTGGATGAGTAGCGTTGGGGCCAACGTGTGGAGCCGGCCTAAAAGTTACGAAATTATGAATGCAGTTTTTTTTTACAATGAGGTACTTTGCTCTATGGATTCTGT
Source organism: Timandra comae (assembly GCA_958496195.1). Lineage (NCBI taxonomy): Eukaryota > Metazoa > Arthropoda > Insecta > Lepidoptera > Geometridae > Timandra > Timandra comae. The sequence goes on from OY292354.1 coordinate 50,850, forward strand.
TTGACGCTTGAATAAGCTTGACGGAGGATGAACTTGACATTGACAACTTGCTAGTGTCACACAACACAAAAGTCAACTGTCAAAACAGTAGGTTAGGGTAGGTTATGGGCAATGGAAGGGAAGGAACTGATTAGGATTACTGCTGAAGGAAGGAAGGACTTAATTAAACAATAGATCGTCGCTGTAGATTGCATTGTTAGACTGCGAGCCATGCTTGGTTTGATTTAATACAAAAATATAATTATATTATCCATTGGTGAAAATGCATATGAAGTCAAAGTTCAAGTTCATCTGATATCAATAATTGAGATTGGTTCTATCCTTGACACACGCAGAATTTTAACAACCTTTGAGCAAATATTATGGCGACCAACGAAGTTGATCAGTCTCACATTGAAACAATAGAAGCAAAGTCACCTAAAGCGCCTACAGCAGAGCAACGCGCTAGAGCCGAGCGGAATAGACTACGCGCGCGAGAGTTGAAGGAGCAGCGCCTGAACAGTCGCCGGGCGCCCTCGCCGCCATCGTGAGACCCTTTAGCCTTACTCTATGACAGGGTTTCTTAAACTGGGGCCTGTTCTATGGCACAAGTATTGGGTTGATTGGTGACTACTAGCGACCACGACCGTTGCGACACAGTCGAAACGTAGATAGTACAGGTTCCATAGATCATTTTTTCCAATTTACTACTATCAAGCAAATTTTCCGTGGGTAACTTCATTTTGATGACACACCCAACATTTGATTTTCAAAAAATCCCGATTGTGGTAGCTAACCAGGGTAGCAGGGAAAAAAAACTTGAGCGTAAGACTGGAATAACCTACTGCTCAATTTGTAGGGCAAGATAAAGTTAAGCAGATACATTATAAATAAGCAACAGTAAAACTAAGTTCTCTTTATTGGGTCTCCAATACTGTGCATAACACTTTCTACTACACATTAACACTTGCATGAAGGTGTATTTGATTAAGGGCCGATTTTTCCATCGCCAGATAACTTTATTCGTCAAATAACTTGTAAATTTTGACATTTATTTCATACAAAATCTGTCAAACGTCAATTTTATTCGTTGAATAAAAGTTATCTGGCGATGGAAAAATCGGCCCTTAATTACATAGTCACTATGTTATCAAATAGTGGAGATAACCACTAAACCATAAAGAGGCTTATTACCTGATACCATGGGCATAGGTACCTAGGATATTAAAAATTATGAACACATCTGTTCCTACAACATGCTGAAATTTATAACGGACATTTATAACGGTATCGGATTACAGACTTTAATTTCTCGTCGGCAGGCATCCGTCGGAGGGCGGCGGGTTCATCCCGGAGGCGAGCGCGGCGGAGCCGGCGCGGGCGGCGGCGGCGCGGCTAGCGCCCGTGGCCGACCCGGCGGAGCGGCCGCACTGCGCGCACTGCGGGCGGCCGTTCGCGCACTCGTACCTGCTCGAGACGTTCGGGTTCGCGGCGTGCGACGCGTGCCGCGACGACGAGGGCGCGCACGCGCTCATGACGCGCACCGAGGCCAAGAGCGAGTACCTGCTGCAGGACTGCGACCTGGACTCGCGGCCGCCGCCGCTGCGCTGCGTGCGGCGCCGCAACCCGCACGCGCCGCGCGGCGACATGCGCCTGTACCTGCGCGCGCAGCTCGAGGAGCGTGCGTTGCTCGTGTGGGGTTCGGAGGAGGCGCTGGAGGAGGAGGCGGCGCGGCGGCGCGCGGCGCAGGAGGCGGCGCGGCGCCGGCGCGAGGACAAGCGGCTGCGCGCGCTGCGCATGGACGTGCGCTCGACGCTGTTCCGGCGCGGGCGTGCGGCGCACGAGCACGCGTTCGGCGCCGAGTCGTACGACGCCGCCGCCGACGTCTACGAGCGCGTATGCGCCGAGTGCGGACACCGCGAGACCTACGAGAAGATGTGACCGTCGCCGCGCCGCGCCGGTTAGCGCGGTCTCTCTCGAGCTCCATCTTTATTATCATTTGTAAGATGTTAGAAAATAATAATGTTTGTGATGCGTAGGCAGTTGAGCGGAGGTCCCGGATTCCACTGGACCCTGCTATGCATGTTTGTTATTTTTGAACATTATTTGCATTTGACTCGTCTGATAGAGCACCTTTATAAAGTGTGATATTATAATGTGAGTGGGGAAAAACAAATTCAATTCTCTAAGGCCTACACTAAGTAATAGCTATAAGGTATTTAAGCTATAATTAAAGAACTCTCGCAGCCAACACTAAATAGCCACAAAAGGGATTAAAAGTTCTGACTGGGGTCACTAAGAATGTTAGTCTTGAACACACCATGAAACAGTGTACACAAATTGATATTAAAATTCAAAGATATTGCATCTATCAACAAAGGATGATGCCAATTTTGGTATCCCCTCCAATAGCTATGTGTAATATATCGTTAGATAGCCATAGTTAAGCAGAACAAAAGTTACTATGGAGTCAAGGTCCAAATCTTAGTCCGATCAGTTATGCCGTACCAAACATTTCAGTTTATTATAATATTCATTTATATACAGGGTTATTGGTTAAGTCGACCTATTCCCGTCAAGGGCGTGTAGTTTACATTGTTTCTGACTGATTTCACCAAGAAACACCCTACCCTAAACCTAACCGTTTAAGAGATATTTCAATTTATTTGTTTTTATAAAAATCACCGGATCTTCGGCTATAAGCTTGGATATTTTCAAATGCGCATGTCTTATTATTACTATTACTTGATTTTTACGTTTATAATATGGTGCTTTGTGACCCCAATAACCAATATTGTACCTAAAATAAATAAATAAATATTTGTAGACGATTAAAACTTTTTAAAAAATAATAACAATCAGAAAGTTTATTTTTCTTTCAAGGATATCTAGAAAAAAAAATATGGCACCTGTTTGGCAGATATGCCTAAAAATATCTACGTTTCATCGGCTATCCAACGAGCTATAACAACTTACGGTTTTATCGAAATTTTGTACAAAACATGTAGTTTTATAGGCTACCGGGGAGGTTAAATAAAACAATAGGTCAGCATACAGAACAAGATACTTAACTTATTAAACTTTTAAGTACTACACACACCATTTTTTAGTCTAAATTTCATGTTCGACATGTCCGCCCCTGCGTTGCACACATCTTCGCATTATTTTGCGAAGACCAGTTTTCACTACACCAGTAGTAATTTTGTTCTTATTTCATTGGCCGCATTAATGATTCTGTCTCTCAGTACTTCAATTGATGAAATTGGGTTGGGCTCACTGTACACGAGACTCTTTATGTACCCCCACGCATAAAAATCCATGGGGGTTAAGTCCGGACTTCTGGCTGGCCAGGGTATAAGTAGGCCCACTTCGTCCAATCCATTTGTTTGAATAATTTGTGCTTAGCCATTCTCTGACACTTCTCCTGAAATGGGCAGGGCAGCCATCATGCTGAAACCACATGTCTTGAATAAGATTGAGTGGCAAATCATCAAATAGGTAATTTAAGTCTTCTCGCAGGAAATTTTCATAGTTTTCCCATTTAAATTGTCGGGGAGAAAGTAAGGCCCAATTGAATGATTGGAAATAATGCCCATCCACACATTCAGGCAAATCGGTTGGAGGAAGTGGGCCTATATCCTGCTTAGCCAGAAGTCTGGACTTAACCCTCATGGATTTTTATGCGTGGGGGTACATAAAGAGTCTCGGGTACAGTGAGCCCAACCCAATATCATCAATTGAAGTACTGAGAGACAGAATCATTAATGCGGCCAATGAAATAAGAACAAAATTACTACTGGTGTAGTGAAAACTGGTCTTCGCAAAATAATGCGAAGATGTGTGCAACGCAGGGGCGGACATGTCGAACATGAAATTTAGACTCAAAAATGGTGTGTGTAGTAATTAAAAGTTTAATAAGTTAAGTATCTTGTTCTGTATGCTGACCTATTGTTTTATTTAACCTCCCCGGTAGCCTATAAAACTACATGTTTTGTACAAAATTTCGATAAAACCGTAAGTTGTTATAGCTCGTTGGATAGCCGATGAAACGTAGATATTTTTAGGCATATCTGCCAAACAGGTGCCATATTTTTTTTTCTAGATATCCTTGAAAGATAAATAAACTTTCTGATTGTTATTATTTTTTAAAAAGTTTTAATCGTCTACAAATACTTATTTATTTATTTTAGGTACAATATTGGTTATTGGGGTCACAAAGCACGTTATTATAAACGTAAAAATCAAGTAATAGTAATAATAAGAAAGAAAGAAAGAAAGAAAGAAAACATTTATTCAGACACCAAATAAAAAGGAAACAAACAATAAATAAACACCAAATAAAAAGGAAACAAAAGGTGTGCTGAAATGGTGACATGACATATAAGACATGCGCATTTGAAAATATCCAAGCTTATAGCCGAAGATCCGGTGATTTTTATTTATTTATTTATTTATTTATTTATTCGTTAGGAAAACCAACAGCTTACATTATACTTAATTAACATTGTTTGATTCTAGTCTCAGATGAGCCAATTACAGGTCTTCACCGATAGTTACATAGTAGTTATATAAAACAAGAAGTATGCGCTACAGATTGCTTTGAGATAAAGGTAAGTAAGTATATAAAAGAAAAAGATAGGTACAGTATTCTACACAGATTGGTCACAATGGCAGAGTAAAATTAATTAATCAGATTAAGATAGTAAAAGACACAAGTAGACACAAGCCAGGCGGTCAGTTACGGAAAATACACATTATTATTATTTTATTAATATTATTTTTCAAGGAAACAAAATTTTTATTAATTCACGTTTTAACGATAGAATATTACAGTTAAATAAATCAAAATCGTGTTGCTTGTATGTGTTGTTAAGCGATGTACTCGCCCTTAAAATAAAGCTATTTTGTCTATAGTTGGTCGATACGCAAGGCATAAAAATAGGGGGGTTATGTCTTCTAGATCTAGTGGGAACATTGAAATGTATGAGTGACAATAAATCGGAACAGTCTATAACACCATTAATGATATTCAGCATGAATGAAATGTCAGAGATTTCGCGTCTAATGGATAGAGGTACCAGGTGGTGCCTCTTGCATAGATTTTCGTATTCACTAGAGTTGTAAGGAATTTTTAACTTGAAACACAAGAACTTCATGAACTTTTTTTGGACGCGTTCCAATCTATCGATATAGCATTGATAGGAAGGATTCCAGATCTGTGAGGCGTATTCGAGTTTGCTCCTAACAAACGCACAGTAAAGGACTTTTAAGGTTTTACAATTAGAAAAACATGCTGAATTTCGCATTACAAAGCCCAGAGCCCTTACGGCATTTTTTACAATGTTGTCGATATGAGTATCGAATATAAGCTTAGAATCGTGAGTAACACCTAAGTCACGTATTTGCGACACCTTCTCAAGAGGGTGATGTTTTAGCTTATAAGAAGTCGGGATGATGTTCCTTTGGCGGGTGAAAGTGATAGTAGAACATTTCATTGGGTTAAGGTCAAGTTTATTGATTTCACAATGTTCGTCAAGTCGTTCCAGGTCAGTCTGTAGGTTGTGTGAATCGCTGATGTTTCTGATTCTGGAGAAAATTTTCATGTCATCAGCAAAGCTGAGCAGTTTTGAGTGATGGAAACAATTAAAAATATCGTTCACAAAAATGTTAAAGAGGAGGGGTGCTAAGAGGGAGCCCTGTGGGACCCCACTAGGAATTAAAACCCACCCTGATATGTAGTTGTTGATGACAACAGCTTGTGATCTTTTATTTATGTATGATGTGAACCAACGCAGTAAGTCACCATTGATACCCATACCATACAGTTTGCAGATTAAAATTTTGTGGTCAATACGATCAAAACATTTGCTGTAGTCCGTGTATATTACGTCTACCTGACAACCCTTATCCATGGCCTCAGTGATGTAATCATTGAGAATTACAAGATTGGATACAGTAGATTTACGCCGCATGAAGCCATGTTGGTTATGATTGAGAAAGCTTTGTAGTGCGTTGTATACTTGACCATAAACAATTTTCTCCAATAATTTAGATAGAATGCACAGTTTGGATATTGGCCTGTAGTTGGTGATATCAGTTTTCGAGCCTTTTTTTAACATTGGTGTAATGTAAGCCGACTTCCATATATGTGGTACTGAGCATTCCCTGAGTGATTTGACAAATAGTAAGTAGATAGGTCTATATATAGTATTTGCACAGTTAATCAAAAAGAGGGCGGGCAATTCATCAGGTCCTGCTGATTTACTGGGGTCTAATTTTGTGAGATTTTTATTAAAACAAATCAATTGAAATATCTCTTAAACGGTTAGGTTTAGGGTAGGGTGTTTCATGGTGAAATCAGTCAGAAACGATGTAAACTACACGCCCTTGACGGGAATTGGTCGACTTAACCAATAACCCTGTATACAGGAATTTCAGACCCATGTTATTTTTAAATGAGGTCTTAGTGGACCCAAAATGAAGAAAATGCAATTTATATAATAATAAACAACCTAAAAGACGTTGCGTAAGTGGTGAGTTGGCTTAGCATGAAGCTGGACCTTCGGGCTCAGTGGATCGCGGTTTAAAACCCAGGGCGTCTGCTCCACTCTCAAAGCCGCTCGTTTCATGTTGCCCCCTTGTTGCGACTCGAGCGACGTGTTTGGGGGGCCCAGTTATAGAGCTGGCAAGTCTCCATCCGCCACTTCGTACATGTTTATAGCATTGTATCGGCGGGTGTCATAGTCCCCATAGTTCCCCAATATCCAGTCCATTAAACATCCCATTCCTATAACCCAGTCGTAGTTTTCCATATATTTGCAATAGTCCCAGCAGAACCGGGGACTGTCCTTGGATGCATTTTATAGTGTTATACAGGGATAGTCGCCGGATTGTGCATCCTTTACACAAGATTAAATATGTCAAAGGGCTTCCGTGTGTTGGCTTTGGCCCCATACTAGCCTTCCAAAAGACCGGGACTCCTTAATAGTCCCGTGAATGGAAAAGACATAACAACCTAAAATAACCTTACTCTGTTTTTTTTACCAATCAATGTGGACGATAGTACAGGGTGTCCGGTGGCAGAATTAGGATTTCAAAATAAAATAACAAAAAAACTATTGATTATACATGTTTATTTTAATAACGATTACAATGAGGAATAGTGCGGATCTTATTACTTAAAAATAATTTCATCTAAATGTTGACCATCACGACGGACACACTCTTCAAATCTAGCCACTATATTCTGTGCCACACGCTGGAGCAGTGATGTTGGGATGGCATTAACTTCACGAACAATATTCTCTTTTAGAGCCGAGATGGTCGCTGGGTTTGATTCGTATACTTTACTTTTGAGATATCCCCACAAGAAGAAGTACATCGGAGTAATATCCGGTGATCGGGGTGGCCAGGGGATGTCACCAAAACGGCTTATCAATTTATTCGGGAAGAAATCCCGAAGAATCGCCATAGTCTCTCTGGAAGTGTGCGGGGTCGCCCCATCTTGCTGAAACCATGTGTGTGAAGTGTAGGCAGGATGTTCTCTCATTTTCGGTAGGAAATACTCGTTCAGCATACGTCGGTAACCAACCCCATCTACTGAAATCGTTTGCCCGCGACTATTTTCAAAAAAATATGGCCCAATTATTGCACTGCTGGATAATGCACACCAAACCGTCACTTTGGGGCTGTGAAGTGGTTGTTGGTGTTTTAACAGAGGGTTTTGTCCTTTAGGTGACCAATAACGACAATTTTGTTTGTTTACACTACCATTTAAATGAAAATGGGCTTTATCACTCCAAAATATGGTGTTTGCCGTGCGAAATCGATCCAACATTTTTTCGCAAAAATGTTTACGTAATCTGTGATCATTAGGCTTGAGCGCTTGCACTACTTGAATCTTGAAAGGGTGAAATTTAAGGTCCTTCTTCAATATCTCGTGCACAATCGTTTTTGGAAGCCCCAAAACAGATGCTCGCTTGCGCACAGATTGACGCGGATCATCTTGTAAACTGTTTGCAACGAGTGCAATGTTGTCAGCTGTTCTCGACGTTCTGCTAGGCCCTGGCCGTGGGTTATTTCCAGCCGAACTTGTTGCTCGGAATCTTCGCACCCACAATATAATCAAGTTTTCACTTGGCGCATCACTTACACGTCTAATATTGTAGTGTGCACAAAATCTACGCCGAGCAGTTACAGGCGAATCGTTAGCTTTGAAAAATGCTTCAATTGCGAACGCACGTTGTTCATCTGTCCACCGAGGCATTGTTGCGAAAAAATCCGCAAGATCGACGAACCTGGCGCCGTTCGCTCCTCACTTCTACGTTGAGCCACTACGGAGAAATTAAGATTTTAAAACGGAATTTTGCCACCGGACACCCTGTATAACGACGATGATTAACTGATATGTTTGTTACTGCATAACTCTGATCAGACTAAGATTTGGACCTTGACTCCATAGTAACTTTTGTTCTGCTCAACTATAGCTATCAAATCAAATCAAAAATCGTTTATTCAATTAAGCCAATGAGGCACTTATGAAGGTCAATGAATCTACCACCGGTTCGGAATTTCATCAGCCGAGAAGAATCGGCAAGAAACTCGATCTAACTATCCCACGTATATTACACATAGCTATTGGAGGGGGTACCAGAGTCCATACATTTTCTGGCATCATCCTTCAAAGAAATTGTGAATCATCCATCACATAACTTTTAACCTCCTATCATTAACTTGTAATGTAAGAGTTGTGAAAGAAGAAACGCTTCACGCATTATCTATACACCCCTAATGTTATTTTTTATGAGTTTTACAAATAGTGGTGTATATTTACACTGTCTAGGGATATTTTGGATTTACTCAATTTACTCAAAATTCCCGGCGTGGTGTAGATGTACTTCCTGAGGATGTTGCAGATGGCTTTCACGACCAGGAACTCGCCAAACACGTACTCTACGTGTATCGGATTGGAAACCGAACCGGGAATCATCGGTAAACAGCACTACAGGCCACTGGTTATCTTCCCAGAGCTAATGTTCACGAGCCCGCTCTAGTCGTTGTCTACGATTTCGTTCCTCGGCGTAGTGCTGGAGTACGAAGAGTAGTTAGAAGCGAGTTATTAATAAAATCCAAAATATCCCTAGACAGTGTTGATGCATGTGAAATAAATATTGTATTTTACTCATTATTCCTTTTGAAATATTTCCAGAACAAATATGTAATTATGATTTTTGAGGTTTTATGATAATGTATATGTCGTGGCAATATCGTAATTTGACCATTTCATGAAATGGTAGATAATTTAATGAAGTGGTCACTTCACTTCACTTCATGAAACCACTTCATGAAATGGGCAAATTTACGATATGGCCACGACATATATATGATTATTTATAATTTAGTAGTGGTCCATCCCGGCTACACACGGGTCCAAGATTCCCCGTTTGCTTTTCCAGTTATTTTTACATAAGAACCTTCTCCTGACAATAACAAACACAACATAAAAAGAATAAGCCAAATTAGTCTAGCTGTTCTCAAGTTATGGCGTGACAACGGGAAACAGGTTTCATTTTTATATACATAGAAGATTAAAAGAGTTCTTTGTCATTTAGTATTATTATAAAGACAAAAAGTAAACTATTATAAATCATAATGTTTTATTATTCAAAGTAGGTACCTTGTGCCAATAATCTAAAATGTAAACATTTATTGCACTCAATAAGGAGTAGTGGCAATTCAAGTATCCACGACACTGGCCCAACCCATGCCTGGAGTACCGACCGAGACCATGAGGCCCACACCGACCTCGCTCGCGGTCAATACAACATGTTACCAAAATACAAAATGATGATTAGCACCACATGGGACCAACTGTTATAATACTTCCACCTCACTTGTGTGTGTGCACTGGTTGGAGATGCCAATATCTGCATTCCATACTTGTTCCTAGTTTAGGCCTGTCACAAGGATATCATAATATAATCAATACTGTAAGTTTTTATTGGTAAAGTTATATTTAATCACATTTAGTTGAGTTACTTCTTTTCTTGTAGAAAAAAATGAAGATGTACAAACAAATTGAAATGCTTTTAATTATCGTACTTGATAAATTGGTTTGGTGACTCTTAATTACACCACTTGTGTTAGACAGCTTTCAAATCTTCTGGTAAATCATTTTTGGGATGTTTATTCTCAAAATGTTGTTTGTATGTTTTAGGGTCCGGCATCTGAGCCTGAAACAGAAATCCATCACTGGGATTATTGTTCTCCGTACAATTGTGGGAAGTAAACAGAACACGATACACTGTCTTGAGCTGATTTACCTAAATTTAATAAATATGTCATTACAACCATTGGAGGCAGTGTTCCCAAGGTCAACTACACTCGGGTCTGGGGTGACCAAATTATGTTATACATAATATGAACTTGCAAAATACATGCACTAACTAAAATAAAAAGTATCTCGTTAGTTAATTAATAATGAAGAACCCCAGGCCGAGTTTGCTAGTCGGCCGTTGAGCACCACTTTCGTTTGCAATTATATTTCTCACCTTACAAACGACGCATACGTGCACGAGGGCTTTTTGAGCGGCTTTCTTTTGATCTGTAGCGCTGTGGCCCTGTTGCTTTTTAAGTTTTGACAATTTCTCAGCTGCTTTGGCTTGAGATTGAAGTTTTTGTTGACCCCGCGCCATGTTTCAAACTAAAAAGTACAGAACATAATGTTTAAATACGAACAAGGTACTTAATTTGTCGACGCAAAACACTAAAATATTGCACCATTTCCAAGTAAAATTTCAAGTAAATATCGATCGTGTTTGTTTGTTGTAATAACCAACCTCTTTTCCAGCAGTGACAAAGATAAACGTAAGTTGTTATAACAGTTTGTAAAGTGGTCGGAGATTAGTAGTTCGTGACAATAGAACAGCTGTTAGGAATCACGATGAAATTAATATTATAATGTAAAAAACATCAAGGGTACTGTACCTATTCTAGTAATAACCACTATGAAACACTGAATGAAAAGTCCTATTAAGTTGGCAAATAAGTAAATCAAATTTCAGACCACTTTATTAAACACGCACGCACGCACCCGACCACCACCAACATCAAGTATTAATTATCAATCAACCAAACCAACCAATATCAAATCAATCAATCAAGAGACGTCAAAACGTCAAACGAATAGCCGGAGGGAGTATTGCTAGTAAATAAACATAGTAGTTTTCAAAATAAATACCGTGGTTATAAACAACTAGGGTTACTAGGGTAAACAGTATTATTAAAACTCGTTAAAAGTATCTGTTTATGTCCTAGTGCAACAATAGACTACATGTATTACAAAGGCTTATGATCTTGTTAAATATTTAGGTTCAATGTGGAAATAGAAGATAAAATAATAAGATTATGTTATAATAAAATACCAAGTTTGGTTTAAATTCGCCAGATTAGCAATATTTATTTAGTTATTTGTGATCACCTGAAGATACTGAGCTTGCGGTTCGAATTGCGCTTTTTCGCGCTATCGGTACCAATAGCCCACTTACGGAGTGACCGAATTGAACGCGAATACGTTCAATTCGGTCACCAACGAAGGTAATGGGACGTCATTAAGCCATGCATACGCTGCTCATGGAAAATAGGTTGTGCAGTGTGTGCGCAAATGTTAAACTCAAAATATGACGTTTCAGAATTTGATTTATTTTAGTTTTTTAGTATACATTTATGTTTACAATGGTTAAAAACTTAATATATTTATTAAATATTGCATTCTCATCAATTACTGATTACAACAACTGTTTTCTGAATCTTGCGATACGAAATGTCGGGTAGGTACGTAACTCTAATTTTGACATTTGCACACACGTACGCATACAATCCTAGTTCCTGGTCCGATTTGATAGCGCGCAAACAGCGCATATATCAATTTGGTTCATGCGTGTGCAGTGTGCACACCGCGCTCTATACAGAGTGGCCCAAATAGAACGGTGAGTGGGGGAAGTATAAACCTATAAGAGATACAAAGATTTGTTCTTAGGAACCATGTCATCGATTTAAGTAAAAATAAAAACTGCATTCATAGGTTTAGAAAAAAACTATTACTCCGGGAATCGAACCCGGAAGTTTTGAAAAAATGTAATGTTAATTATTTTTAACTAGAGATCGATTGTGAGTGTCTAAAGCAGTCAATGTTACTAAGAAACATGATGAAATATTGCATTGTTTTTCACGTTATTACATTAAGAATGTTTTCAAATGACAACAATTATTTTCATTAAAACATTGATATTTAACTATTGTTAACGTTTAATTATTGCATTTTGTATCTTTAAGGGGTGAATTTGTGTTAAAATGGTTTTCTTTTTCATTTTAGATACCATGTTTCTTAGTAACATTTACACAATCGATTTCTAGTTAAAAATAACGAACATTAAAATTTTCAAAATTTCCAGGTTCAATTCCCGCAGTGAGTAATAGTTTTTATTCTAAATCTATGAATCTCTTAAAATTTCAGACTTCCCCCCCACTGACCGTTTTATTTGGGCCCAGGGTGGCCCAAATAGAACGGTCAGTATAGTGACTTCATTAGAAAATAATCCTACTAATATTATAAAGGCGAAAGTTTGTATGTATGGATGTTTGTTACTCTTTCACGCAAAAACTACTGAATGGATTTTAATGAAACTTTACAATAATCTTGCTTATACATCAGAATAACACATAGGATACTTTTTATCCCAAAATTCCCACGGGAACGGGAACTACGCGGGTGAAGCCGCGGGGCGCTGCTAGTTAGTCATAAAACAGGTAAAATTTGCGTTTGATTGGTAAAATTCTCTAAAAACAAATTTGGCAACACTGGACACTAATTGAATCAATCAATCACAATCAAACAAAATAAAAAAAAACTTAACCCCAAAAAAGTATCAAATTCAAAGCAAAATGTGATTTTTTTGTGAATGTGACTTAATAACATTGTAAAATATTGTTTATTTTCATTGCATTAATTCAGTTTTGTATGTATTGTGTCGATCTGGGACGTGACATAGGAATTATTAAAATTTAGTACGTTACTCTAATTTTCTGATGTAAATTACTTAACTAACCTTATTATCTTCTATAAACAAAATCTAGTGAAACTAATCAATATCTAGATTTAAACTACTGGACCATCAATAATGCGACTTCTTCTCAAAAATCTTATTTGCCAAACGTTTTCAAGTCCATTCGTTTCCATTGAGTTGCAATATAATTGCAAACAAATGTGATATTAGACAATTCTGTTACATGAAGCCCGAAAATAAGTAAATAGTACACCCTCAGATTTTATTTACTTTTTATTTATTTATATCATACTTTAATTAATAATTTGATGGGCTATCCTGGGTATTGTAATAACACCCTCGATACAGGCTTCGTCTAGTGAGGTGGTTATTTTTATCCTGAAATATAATATGGCAGGCTACTATTGCTAAAAACACTAAATATCATCCAAAAATTACATAAACTACATAAAAGTACTTAAATAACATAAAATGACAAATAACTCGGAATCCATTTTTATAAGTAAATCGGCGGTCATGTTGTAGTTGCAGAATATTTATTTAAAAAGGCATAACATAATCATTCACCACCTACATCATCTTATTATACCCTATTTACACCATGCTCCTGCTCCTGCTACTCGCGCTGCTGGAAATATTTCCCAAAATACTTCTGCGGCATTGCGCTATTTACACTTTGCCGCAATGAGCAGGAAAGTGACGAGGGAAGTGGGCGAGGACATAGTGTAAAGGGGTCACTCGCGCTGCTACTCGTCATGTCGCTGCCGTGGTTCGTAGACACTAGTACCATCAAACCGTTCCATGATGGAACTACTGATAATAATTTAAATCATTAGTTCCATTTAAAATGGAATTCGAAACATGGAAGTAGTGTCAACGTTGACTTGACACTAGAACCATGCATAGGTACATGATAGAACTACTGATAATAATTTGTAAAACCAGTTCCATCCATTTATTTCCTGGACAAATTAGAACCAATGTCAATTTTGTTATCACTAGATCCATTTCATATTAGGTATCTGGCACCTGCGAAATTTTCGACTATAGAAAAACCTGTAAAGGTGAAAAATCATTGTTTTTAAAATAAAAACATTCAATATTATTCAGCACCCATATATTATTATTTCAAATTTGGATTAATGTGGAAAAAAATCATCGCAATTTATCTAAAAAATAACCGACAGATATTTTGCCTGTTAATAGTTGTATTTGTGTTTTCATAATAAAATCTCGGTCCCGAGCCATTTTGCGTCGTCTAGGCTGTGAACTTCGGCCATGGTTCTTTAAAAGATTAGATCTATACTTCATTAATGTCGCATCATCGTATAATATATGATCTCTTATGTAAGATATGTTCCCGTGAAGTAACTCCTTGTGTAGAATCATTGTGCATAAGGAGGATTATTTATATGTAAAACTCCTAATAACCCATGTTTGCCTGGTACTTTTGTTCACAAATTGCGCGTAATGCACAATTATTCTATGCAAGGTTTTACGTAACGGGAACATATTATGTTACAGTGTAACTCAAAGGGAAAAAAAATTGCATTGAGTAACAGTGTTACTCATCAGGATTTTTTTTCCCAATGTGTAACAGTGTTACACAAAATGGTGTGTTTCAACGGGAACAAATCATTATTATCAGTAGTTCTATCATGTACCTATGCATGGATCTAGTGTCAAGAGAACATTAACACTAGTTCTATTATTTCGAGTTTCATCTTAAATGGAACTAATGATGTAAATTATTATCAGTAGTTCCATCATGGAACTGTTCGATGGTACTAGTTTCAACGAACCGCTGCCGTCACTTGCATGTCACTTGGTACGTGAGGACTGAATGAAATAGAGTATATGTTCTCTATCGCTCTCCCTCCTTTGACTTCCGCACGTAAAACCGACACTCGCGGGAGCGTCGGGCAGGAGCAGCGCGAGTGACCTTTTACAATATGCAGCTGCCCACTTCCCTCCTCACTTCCCTGCTCATTGCAGCATAGTGTAAATAGGGTATAGTAAGTGACTCCTTAACTAAACGAAAAATATATTTTTCATAATTCATTCCCATTCTGCATTTCAGAGTGACTTATCACAATTTATAATAGTGTTAGTCGCGAGTCGTAAGATGCGTCGAGCGCGACCTTCGATGGCGTGGCGTCGGAGCGGGGTCCGGCGCGTGGCGAGCGACGCCGGCGCCTCCCCCCTGCGGCGGCTGCTGGACGAGGCGAGCGCGTGGGGCGAGGCGGCGCCCGCGGCCGCGCCCGAGCTGCAGTGGGCCACGCAGCCCTACGCCGCGCCGGCGCCGGGCCGCGCGCGCGTCGCCGCCGACCCGCGCGCCGCCGCCGTGCTGCTGTTCCCGGGCGAGGGCTCCGCGCACGTCGGCATGGGGCTGCGCCTGCGGGACGTGCCCGCCGCCCGCGACCTCTACGACCTGGCGTCCACGGTCGTCGGGTAAGATCCTCCGCCGATCGGCTCAGTTCGATAAGAGACGACGCGCCCGTCGGAACGTTATCGACTAACGACCCGATCCGTCCGCAGGTGGGACGTGTGGCGGACGTGCACCGAGGGGCCCGAGGAGGAACTGCGGCTTCGGCGGCAGACGTGCTCGCTGGTGACCTCGCTGGCGGCGCTGGAGCGCGTGCGCGACGAGCGGCCGGCGGCGATGGAGCGCGTGCAGGCGGTCGCCGGCTTCTCGCTCGGCGAGCTCGCCGCGCTGTGCTTCGCCGGCGCGCTGCCCTTCGAGGCGGCCGTGCGGCTGGCCGAGCTGCGCGCCGCCGCCATGCGCGCCGCCTCCGCCGAGCGCGCCGGCGGCACGCTGACCGTGTGGCCGGCGCCGGACGCGCGCCTGCCGGCGGCGCTGCAGGCGGCGCGCGAGCACGCGACCGAGCGCGGCGTGGAGGACGCGGTGTGCGCAGTGGCGGCGTACCTGCACCCTGGCTGCAAGGCGGTGGCGGGCGACGAGGTGGCGCTGTGCTGGCTGGAGCGGCACGCGCGCGAGTTCGGGCTGCGGCGCGCGGCGCGCGTGGCGGGCGCGGGCGCGGCGCACTGCGCGCTGATGGCGAGCGCGGGCGAGGCGCTGCGGCGCGGGCTGGCGGGCGTGCGGGTGGCGGCGCCGCGCGTGGGCGTGGTGTCGGCGGCGGACGGGCGGCGCGTGCGGGACGGCGCGGCGGCGGCGCGCGCGGTTTGGCGCGGCGTGGCGGCGCCGGTGCGCTGGGAGCAGGCGCTGCACGCGCTGTACTCGCGCGCGGCGGGCGCGCACTTCCCGCTGTCGCTGGCGCTGGGCCCGGGCGCGGCGCTGCGCTCCAGCCTGCGCCAGGTGAACGCGCGCGCGTGGGACTCCTCGCTGCAGATCGACGTGTGACGGTGACGGCCTCACGCCTTCCGTTAGTGGTTGTTTGTTGAGTACGTATTGGGTAATCATGTGTTAGTGCAGTGAGTGTATCATAAACTGATAGATCCGCGTCGCGATTGTTGTAGAACTCTTTGTATTCTTATAAGCATATTATGCAATAGTACGACTGATGAGTTATACCTGTTTTGTTAGTAATTAAATAATATAAACTAATATGTTTCATTTACCTCATTGATTTGTACATAAGTAGCTGTTTTTCAGAAATTACAGAAAATAAAATAGGTACATACAGTAGTGGTCACATAATTAAGAACGATTTGAAATTCCATATATTTTTTGTCTAAATCATTTCTTGTGTAGTTATTTATGGCTTTTGGCAGTAACTATTTGTATTGAGATAGCTACGTGACTGGGGCAAATGGAATTAGGAATATAGAATTGAAAGGTCAACTATTTTTTTTACAAATTTCATTAGTTCTCTATTGTAACGAATTTAATGTACCAATGAAGCTGGACAAATAATTAAGAACATATTTTTACCATCTACTACATAAACTATGAACACATAAAATACTAGCAGCGCCCCGCGGTTTCACCCGCGTAGTTCCCGTTCCTGAGGGAATTTCGGGATAAAAAGTAGTAGTAGTCCTATGTCCTTTCCGGACCATAAGCTACCCCTGTACCAAATTTCAAGTCAATCGGTTCAGTTGTTTAGCCGTGAAAAGCTAACAGACAGACTGATAGACAGAGTTACTTTCGCATTTTTAATATTAGGATTAGTTAGGATTAAAATGTGTTTGAATGAATTATTTTCTTTTATTTATTTTGAATTATACTAAAAGAATTTACTGCCATCTGTGAGTGAATAGCTGAACCATTTTGATGAGGAATGCATATTTTAGTTATTTTAAATGCTAATAGATGTCCTATGAGTTTTACTGGGGTCCATATTGGCTCACCTAAAGTTCTTTACCCGAAAATGTTTTTCCTAAGTATTTGTAGTCCGAATGATCATTCTTCCTAAAATTTTTCATCCTAAAGTTTTAATTCATACTATTTGTAGTGCTACCGACGATGCTCATAACACTCATTTTTCCGAAAATTTTAATTCATAACATCTTTAATGTAAATATATTTAAACTCCTACTGTTTTTTATCATGCAACGCTTTTATCCCTAAACATACTTACCATAATATTTTCACTCATGCTCAGAAAGAAACATTTACCAAGTGTAATAAAAAATATATGTGGGTAGAAGATGATATTTATAGTTTTAATGATTATTATACGACTCATTTACGGTTATGCTTATGGCCTGGGAGTTTACCATAACCATAACTAAAGGACCAATTCGGTTCTGGCACTTCGCCGGCCGCTGCCGCGGCACGCTCGCTACGCTCGCTCGGCTCGTGCGTTGGGGTCACAGTTCTAACATAACCTAAACCAATAATTAGGAATAGGACCGATTCGTTACTGGAACTTGACTGAATTATTGGAGCAGGACTCTGGTTTTGCTCGCTCGGCTCGTGCGTTATATGTTATACCTACATGTTATGTAAAAACAAAGTTACGAAAAATTTATGTATATAATATTGATTATAATAAATAAAAATAAATCTAAACAAAAAAGATATGACTTTGAATAATAGTATGAACGATGGTTATGTTGAGAAAATATAGGAAAACAAATGTTTCGGAATTAAAACATTAGTGACAAAGATTTTAGGAGTTGCGATTGTTAGGATAAAAAATGTTAGGAAGAAAATTTTCGGATTTCCAATTATCGGAGTTGAAATTTTAGGTGAACTTTGGCGCACCCGTTTTACTGGTGGTATCTCCTTTCAGAAATATTCATAGAACATTTTTTTTTCAACAATAATACTCGTATACCTACGCATAATAGATTCATTTTAGTATTGAGAAGTACTACATGATCGAGCTGATTTAATTCAGTAAAACAATAATATTTTAAATTCATCGTAGTTTTTCTATTCCACACTAGATGGCACCACGAGAAAGGTCTATTGATAACCAGAATGTGATCGTGATTGTTTAGTATGAATGAACGTTCGCGAGGGTTCGAGTAACTTGTAGACGGCAGAGCGCGCCACTCGCGCGGCTATATAAACTGGTGCTCACTGCAATAGCCCGATCCGATCTGATACAGTCAGAGCTGCGTTTGTGACCGTGTACCGATACTTGTGAGTTTGTGCAAATATGTCCTTGGTCCCGTATCGGATTCGACACCTCCGAAACTTGCCGCATCGCGACCCTATTGCTAGAGTTTTCGAAGATCCTTTCGCAATATTTTCAAGGGATCCATTTTTCCGTGATCCGTCAAAGTTTTTCAAACAGATGAGCATCCCTTTCGACCACGGTATCGAAGGTGTGTATTCGGATTCCGAAGTGAAAGTAGACGGTAAAAAAGTTGAAGTTCAATTGGACGTGCAGAACTTTAGTCCGGATCAGATCGCCGTGAAGACTGTCGGGAACGAGGTGGTGGTGGAAGGCAAGAGGGAGGAGAAGCGCGAGGGCGGGTGGACGCGGAGCCACTTCGAGCGGCGGTTCGCGCTGCCGGAGGGGTTCCCGCCGGAGCGCGTCGAGTGCCACCTGGACGGCGGGCGGCTGCGGCTGGTCGCGCTCCGGGCGCAGCCGCTGCCCGAGAGGACCGTCCCCATACAGGGCACACCCACACCCACACCCACCGCCGCGGGCAACAACACCTGCACTACTTAGACGATACATGAACCATTGTTGTATCTACCTACCTACTCACCATCATTATATTATTGTTATTATAAGTATTTATAGTATAGACTCATAGACTGATTTATGTAAACTAATGTTGTAAGTACTTAAGTACCCATTTTATTAGTACTAAATAAATAACAATAACTAAGCGATGTGTTTATTCTGTTATATTTAGATAACCCTAACCTTAATTTAGGTAACCCTTGCCAACATTAATTTACTTTCTTTCCCAAAATTTAAGAAAGATTGAAGTAGACAATTTGAAGAAAAAGTTTCAATAAGAGCTTAGGTATTGTTTTGTTCGTATCATATCATCAGTCGCTTCACCGTAACAACAGGCACAAAAGCCGTGGCATCGGACCCAGAAGGCGTAGCATACTCGTACTACATAGTAGCATAGCATCTGTCAATGCACATTGTTATTGGTCACTGAATGCGGCTAAAACCGCAGGGAACAGCTAGTTAAGCAATGTGCTGTTTTTAAACAAAGAATTGTGTTATTGACACATCTCCTCTCCGCTCAGCTTAAGTGGAGGTCGCCGTGCGGAGATGTGTAATATTTGTATGGCGCGATGGAAGCGGAGATGTGAGCTGAGAACGACGCGCAGCGCGCACTGGAGATCATTTCTTCTCACACAGCACACCGCACACATCTCCGCTTTGGTGGAGTCCCGGCCTCATTATTTTTCTGCAATTGTTCTCCATGTCAACTTCAATTACTTCTTATACAATAGTTTATATCTTATACAATATATATTTGTATATCGTACAGCGCTTTAAAGTAGAGTACCGCTAGGTATAAAAACCAAACCTAAGAATCGAACCGATTTCCAAAACGACTTAAGTATTTAATTCGACCATATTGTACGTGTAAGAAAATGTTGAAAATCTAAATATATGTATATTATACATATAGGTAACTCAAAGGTGACTGACTGACAGTGATCTATCAACGCACAGCTCAAACCACTGGACGGATCGGGCTGAAATTTGGCATGCAGGTAGATGAGATGCGCCAAAGTTCAACTAAAATTTCAACTCCGATAATTGGATCCTATCCTAAATTAAAATCGGTTTATCCGTTCGGGAGCTATGATGCCACAGACAGATACACACACACAGACACGTCAAACTAATTTTTAATATATTATACTGTTGGTGTTCCTATTTAAATAAATAAATAAACTTATAACACCCCCCTTTTTGTGTCGGGGGTAATTAGGAATTTTGATTGTTAGGATGAAAAATGTTAGGAAGAACAATTTCAGGTAAAGAACTTTAGGTGAGCCAATATGAACCCAGGTAGATGTTATGACGTTGGCATCCGCTAAGAAAAGATTTTGATTAGTTCTTCCCCCAAGGGGATAAAAGGGGGAAAACCGAAATACTGCCGGAAGGCATTATTCCACGCGGATGAAGTCGCGGGCAAAAGCTAGTTTTGTATACATTGTTGGTTTGGGTATAGTCTCTCTTAGAAAATAGTTTAAGTTTTACCAAAATCAGTAAAGAAGTTTCTGAAATAAGAGAAGAGAGGGACAAGTGGTGTCAGGTTCAGTAGACCAGTAGCAGCGCGCTACGTGACCGGCGCGCGGCGCCTGGCGTGATGGCGCTCCATCTCCAGGGCTCATCCCGCCACTGTTGGTTGTACCGACATTGCCAAGTAAGTATGTGAAAACCAGACATATTTGTACTTAGTCTGTGCCACATTGGTACCTATACTATTGGTAGTTGTATGAATGTGATGCCAGTGCCAAATAGGTGTTGATATTGTCAATATTGATCGGAGCACATTTGTTTGATGAGGGGTTGACCGTTGTTTGTGTTGTATTAATGAACGCAGTCACACCTTGGGCATTCGCCTCTCGGCAGTCGGCACTCGTCACCCGCGCCGCGCTGAGTCGCGCTGCGTCACCACCGGCAGACCCTCGAATATACTCCGCTCGCATTCTTCAACTGCATTGCGCCGATTACAAGTACATAAAATACCTATATGACATAAGTTCCTGTGACGTCAGCTAAGTGATGTGTTCTTCACCGTCAGGTAATGCTCCGGTCGAAGTTCCCTGTTGTAAAATAAATGGTGAGGATGACGCGACGTGTGTGCGTGTGTGGTAGGGGTTGAGCAGCTGTCGGGCGCGCGGTCGGTGGCGGTGGTGCGCGTGAGGGCGCGGGCACGGGGCGCGCAGTACGAGGTGCGCGCGGGCGCGGGCGGCGCGCTGGTGCTTACGGCGCGCGAGGACGCCTCGCCCTCGCCCCTCGAGGTGCTGCTCGCCGGCACCACCCGCCGCCGAGCGCTCCATCTACACGACGCACACCAACACCATGTAAGTACCTAACTCATGTTTGATGGTGTGATGATGAATGTGATTCACCAATCCCTTTACCTGTTGCACTTGTTGTACGTGCACAAATAACTATGTATAAGTATTGGTTATATCTCTACAAAAAGCATTAATTCTTAAGTATGACATAGCCTGTACCAGTGACATCAGATTGCAAAGCCCCAGTATGGGTGACTGGTCAAACCCAAATTCTGCCGGAAATCATTATTTCACGCGAACGAAGTCGCGGGCAAAAGCTAGTGTGTAATATTTCTTCAACAGTGCGATCAGTTGTAATATTTCTATTACTTACTTGTAATGCAAGTTAACGCTGTATAAAAACCTGGATTTTAAGGTAAACACCCTCGGTAGGTACATAATATAGGTATTTACCTATTATTATGAACTATCCAGCAATGCCTATAATTATTCACTTATAGTATTTAATGCGTTGATCGACACTCGTGCAATGTTTAATATATTATTTTGGTTGCGATAAGTAGTAGATACTTGTTGTTGTATGAGGTGGTGAGCCTCCGGCGTCCGTCGTCGCTGGGGAACAGCAAGATGGAGGTGTGGGTGTGCGGCGAGGTGGTGAGCGTGGTGCGGCAGGAGATGACGCTGCTGAAGCCGGTGCTGAGCGTGAACGATGCGACGGGGCGGCCTGTGCTGCGCGTCAAGGGGCGCGCCGCCGCCTGGGCGCGCGCCGCCCACACCTACGACGTGAGTGGGGCGAGCGAGCTGAGCGCGGCGAGCGCGGCGAGCGGGGCGACTCACACGGCGTGCGTGCTCTGTGCAGGTGCAGGCGGCGGAGCGGCGCGGGCGGGAGCGGGCGCGCGTCGGCACCATCGACCGCGAGGGCGCGCCACCGCACGACACCTACCGCCTCACCTTCCCGAGGGACCTCCACGTGCACTACAAGGCGGCGCTCATCGGCACCGCCATACTCATTGTGAGACACCACACCATACACTCACACCCGCACTCGTAGATAGTACTGTGGACCACTACTTACTATTTTTTTTTCCCTGTCTTTTTGCTTTTATACTCGTATACTGCGCATACTTCTTGTTTTATATAACTACTATGTAACTATCGGGGAAAACCTGTAATTGGCTCATCTGAGACTAGACTCAAACAAGGTTAATTAAGTATAATGTATAAGCTGTTGGTTTTCCTAATAAATAAATAAATGAATATCGATACATATCGAGCCCGAGTCCCTGCAGGCGACATTCGACGGAGAGACCCCTCTCGCTCTCTACTGGTACTCGTAGTACCTACTTACTAGACACCTAAGTACAACCCGCTTCTTTACTAAAAGATTTTTGTTTCTTTTTCAGGATTTCCTGTACTTTGAAAAAAGTTGATGGATAACGAAACAAATGAATCATTAATAATTAAGAACCAGCACTCCAATAATTAACTGTCAGATTATGTTATTGTGTTTATATTTACATTAAGAATAAGCATTTTAAACTTATTAAACATCCAACTTACAATGAAGGAATTGTTTTTTTTATTCGCTGTACCTCGTACCGAGTCTTTTGACTTTGACTACGACGGAAATCGAACCTGTTGTAATCTGTAATCTTCGAGTGTTTGGCCGGTGTCACTCGCGCTCTTACGTGAATGTAGATGGTACTACTTCTGGCGCGAAGTCACAGCGCGCGGGGCGGGCCCATGACGGGCCACACAAGGTGCTGACATAGTTTCTCAGGAGAACATATTCACTCACACACAGTTTTACAAAACGCAACTAGATGGTGCTGTAACCAATGGCCACAACGCGTTTTACGGATGTATGCGCAGCACAGGGCGGCGCGGCGCGCGGCGCGGCGGTTCGATTTTTACATTCAGTACTTACACATTTTATGTCTCTAAATTGTTCAAGTAAAAACGTTTGGTTATGATTGTAATACCAATTAAAAACCTATGTAATGGACAACCTGTGTAATGTAAATTAACATCTGCGCATGTATACTCGATCGTCATATTTGGAAGGAACCGAATCAAATGTAGCTACGAGCAGCTTTGGGCGTGTTTAAGGTTGTACCATTTAACCGGAGCGGACCACTAAAGAGGTCTTCTACCATCCCATAAGTTGTATTACCTACACGCTTGGCACGGCCGCATTCGAACCCTCTCGTACCAAACCTACAGGCACAGTTACACAAGCTAAACCCACGGGACCCATCACGGATGCTAGAGATCAAAATATTCGAGTCGGCGAGGAATAGGTACTCTAATGTCATGTCTTAGTAGACATACAACTTTGGTTTATAAGTACTAATACATCCGATGTTGTAATTAATACTAGACTAATGAAGCGTTTAGATTGGATTGGATTGGGTTGCGCTTCAATAGCAATTTGTGTAAGTGTCATTAGGTAGCAGTATATGTACTTATGTATAATGTGGAGAGTAAAGAGCGGCGCGGGCGCGGGCGCGGGCGGGGCCGGGACCGGGGCCGGGGCCGGCCGGCGGCAAGAACGAGTGGTGCGGTTTACGAGCCAAGTTGGTAAGGAATCACCATCGTCACCCGCACACCGCACACCACCGCGACACTGTTTTTATAACATCCCAATAATGGACATTATATTTGTTTGTTTTCTCTAAACATGTGTATTGTGTAGTGCGCGTCTACATTTTACTGAACAGATGCGACCACAGGTTGCTACGATCACTACCGTTACTCATAATTCGGAGTGTGTCATCGCTTGACGGATTCAACTCGTATAAATAAAGTGGTCATTGGAAGCATTTGAACTCAACTATAGGGGTCTATCAAAACATGTTACATGACTTTAGTATGAATTTACATAGTCTTATAATAATGGCACCGTGATTATTTGCAAATAAAGTGTTGTTGATTCTGGTCTTTTAGCAGACTAGAAATAAAGCAGACTTGCTATGTCGATACCAGACTGAGATACCAATTTCCACATGAGCGTTGCGTCTTTGCCCTTTTCCAAACATGTCTCGGGTTTGGGATCACCAACACGTTAACACGAGACATTACTGAGATAACTACTTGGATTACCTATTTAGCTTCAAAATGAGTGTTAGTAACACCTGAAGTGTTCAGTAATAGTGTGCGGCGTCACTACTTAGAGTAGTGTGTCCGAGTGGCCGGGGCGGCGCGGGCGGCGCGCGCGGGCGGCGCGCTCAGCCTGACGCGGCCCGTTAATGTAATTAAGGGCCAAATAAATTCACCGGCGGCATTGTTTCCGTTTATCTGGACCTTCCAAGCCCCCGTTGATTTACAGCCCCCCTCGACCTGCCCCGCCCCCCTCCATGTGCCCCCTCTACCAGTTTAGCTGTCGTATGATTTTTCGGTATCAAAGTTCGCGCTCCACCGGGCCGGTGAACTCCGCCGGTGTAATCGTAGATTCCACTTCAAGACAATTTGGAGCATTTCGGAGCCATTTCGTGTTGGTCAATTTTAATTAAGGCAAATTCTTGAAAAGCAAGCTCTGAATTGAGATTATTTCGGTTTTGTCCGTAGCTAACACAGCTAGGGACAAAACCGAAATAATCTTGTTGTTCGATATAATGTTTGATAACATTGGTTAACAAATTCCTACACAAAGCAGGTTTCTTTTTTTGAGTCCCGAAATCCGAATTAAGTTTTAATCCTAAAGGTTGTTTCGAAAAGAAAACTAGCGACAGGTAGCGGACACTACCTGTCGACGCGACCGCCCTCGCGCCGTGCGCCCCGAGCGGACCCGGGGGCGGTGCACTATATTCAATTTAGCGGCTAAATTGTTATTTAATTTGTGTAAGCACAGCGTTAATTGAAACTCTTATCACAGCTAACTTCCGTCGAATTACACTCGGATGTAATTTATGTTAATTCTGATGATTCAGTACGCGCGGCGGGGACTTACGACTTTGGATTTCATGTACTACTCGTACTATCTTTGTAAAGTTACATTGACTGGGTGCGTTTATTTTAGTAGAGTACCACAGGTCGACCTCGAGCCGGCGCCACCCGGGGAGTACTACGCTCTCACGGAATATCTGTGTCTACACGATTGAGAGAGACGATTGATTGAGAGGTCTAAACCCAAACTTCTAATGGAATGATTAAATGCAAATGACGTATCATTGTACATTATAAAGAGTGCGGGAGGTAGTCGGATCATGTAGCAGAGCAGGGCGCACCGCGACCGTTAGAACACGCCGCCTGTAATTAAATGATCCAATAGTGGTGGAAGCGGCGGAAATCGGTGAGCGGCTCTGTTTGGCGCGGGAAATTAAAGTTGCCAACTAACTATGGAGTTAGTTTGCTGCACTTACCTCGCACTCGCACTCCGTTACCAGTAAACAGTCGATGTATTTCACGCGATTCCAGCGACGGGGGCCGATCAATTTCGTCCACACGCAGCAAAAGAACGAACAACATTGATAAGATGATTTGCTTACGTTTTGATATCAATCAAGTTCTGATATCAAATGACATACGAAGTGAGAGCGTGGAGTTTCCCTTTTACATTCAGCAGATGGCAATTAATTTCCAAATCACAAAACATTTTTTTCACAATATCAACAATTCTTTAATATTAAGGCGTTGGTAGTTTGTTATAAAGCCCCAATGCTAGAACAATTCAAAAACGAAACAAAAGTCGTTTAAAAACTGACTTGGAACTTGTAATCGAGGCATCAGAGAGAGTAATGGGCGGGCGGCGGCCGAGGGCGGGGTTCACTAAATTTTTGTTGTGAAATGCATTTCGGCGGGTTATCTGGGAGACGTATCGCGCCCCTAATCGGGCCCTTCCGCGCGCCGCCGCCGCCGCCGCTTTGTTACCGCCCGCGACACGCGCTTTGTCATACTTTAATTAGTTCGTAATTACTGACAATGTTTGTTGGTGCTTCATTGTATACAATAATCTCGCTCCGTGGAAAATAAGACACCGCACAATGTTCGAGTAACAATCACAACTCGTTAATAATTCATGAAACTGTTTCATTGTTTGTAAACTTGCTCTTCAGTACCGCTGATGGGGAGGCGCGATGTCCTCACGCGCCGCCGGACAGAGTGTAGTGACGCGCTGTATGGCGCGGGCGCGGGCGTCCCGATGCGGCCAATCATTATGTAAGTCGCCGACTCCGCGCCCGACTCCACCTGCTTACAAAACTTAGGTATCCGCTGACATTGATTTGTTGGTGTTTGCCGTGATCTGTATTTTGATTAGATCGTATCGACTAAACAATTCAATGCTTTAAAACAAATAGAATGAGGGTAAACAAACAAGCTCAATTAAAGCCATTCCTTCGCTCGCCTTTCACACTCTCGCCACTGGGAAAACATTTTTGATTATTATGACATAACATAATCATTCACTTCATCATCTCATTGCAGTAACTGACCCGTTATTGATAAATAACTTAATGACTAATAACAATTAAATTAAGTGAACCTTGTGTGGTTTGCAACATTCGAACGAACTAGTTAAGTAAAATTGGCACTAGTTGAGGACTAGTAAGACCCGTACTAGTAAGCATCCCGCGAGCGACTCCCGGCCGGTCGGCGGTCGGCGGTCGGCGGTCGGCGGTCGGGGCAGTCTCACGCACCGCGATGTTACGACCATCTATTGTTCATTATGGAATTGAACGCACTAAACGAGAAGTTACTACTCTAGACGTTACGCGACATCTTTGTTTTTGTCGACACTACAATTAGGACAATTTGCTTTTATTCCAGTTAAAACTAATTAATGAAAGTTAATGGCGATATTCTCACCAAACTACAAACACTTACACAAATTAATATGTTTATCCTAGCGAATAACTTTAATCAAAGTTATTTATCACGAGGGGGAGCGGCGTGGGCCTGGGGAGGAGGGCGGGCGCTGGGGACTCGTTGGACAGATTTTCTCTAAATTAAATCACGATTTTGTATCATAAAACGGCAGAAACCTTAGAAAAAATGCCCCTCAATTTGATTTCGCAATGGATTTAAAAGGTTTATTGTTTATTAATGGTCACAATAAATCTTTGAGTGAATAATTTAGGAGACACGCGGCGCGCGGCTTTCGAATGGAGTCCCGGGTGCTGGCGACGGGAGCCGGCTGCGCCCGCGGGTGGAGGCCGGGCGTGGACCTCGGACGATGGACCTCGTTAACGGTTCCATTTATTTGGTTGTAAAATGAGAGCCGGTCGCCATTACCACGGTGTTATGATGTGTGTGCAGAGGGCACGCGGCACATCACTCACGCGCCCGGGTCGGTCGCGGGACACACACAGATGATTTACTCACATTAAGTACGTAACATTAAGTATGTACATGTGATCGTGTATAATTATTGGTAACACAGGTAAACTAAAGTTATCGAAAGAAATCTTTGATTTACACGAGCACTACACATTGAAATAAAACACTTAAACGGATTTTTGTCGTGGTTGTATTTTGTTTTAAGTGTTTTATTTCAATGTTATCGAAAGAAATATGCCGAAGCTCATGAGCATAGACTTCATCACCATTTGAACGTCGGGACTATCCAGCTCCTCGACTACACGGACATAATAAGACGCTTAGAAAGGACAAAACCTTTTGAGTTAGTCTCATTATGATATGACTAGATCGTATTTTATTGAAGTACTCAAAGTGGTGCATCAAGGACATAAAAAACAGGTAAAATTTTCTACATCTTTGTCTAAAAAACTAAGCATTTAGAAAAATATAATGTGTGTGCGTGTACCAATGCTCCTATGTAGTTAGTGCTCAATAACATGTTATAAATCGCGCGCGTCCGGTGCGTGGAATCGCTGGCGGGGGCGCTGCGCACCTCGTGTGCCGCGGGACGGCTTATTAATAACACTGGCAGCGCCCCGCGGTATCACCCGCGTAGTTTTCTTTCCCGTGAGCATACTGGGATAAAATATAGACTATATAAAATAACACTTATTGTGGTAAAACTATAATAGTTCGACATTATGGCTACGCGACATTTTTTGGACATAATGGTGTTTTCTACAAAGTTGTAGTACATTATTTTGTTACTATTAATCACAAATACATAGCAATTAAGTATATGTTTTTATGGACCCTGTTAGGACACACGCAAATATAAAAAAATATGAAAAAATGCTTAAGTTACAAAATGATAAAGTACTATAGTAGATATAAAAATTCTGAAATGTTGCACAATCAAATGAATACTTATACAAAATAATAATGCTAAACCTAAATAATTTAATTATTTATGTTACACATTATAAAAAAAAACTTCTTTAATTATAAAATAAAAAATAATCTTGAATTTTTTTTTTAATAACAAACTTTTAAAATCTTAGAAAGAAACAAAGAAACTTTTAAAGATTTAAAAAAAAAGAAGAAAATCAATTAATTTCTGACACAAATCAACATTGAAAAATGTAACATTATTGGAGTTTTAGAAAGGGACTTTATTTTTTTTTTAAATATAATATAGCCTATGACACTCGGGGATAATGTAGCTTTTCAATGAAAATCCAAGTGAAAGAATTTATGAATTCGGACCAGTAGTTTTGGAGCCTATTCGTTTCAAACAAATCTTTCCTCTTTGTAATTATTAGTTTATATGTATTATGATTTATTATTTGTATGACTGATCTTACCATTTACCATTTCTTCCTCTGTCAAAATACTTAATCAAATAAGTATTGTTAAAAACAAAACAGTTTCATTTTTTAAAGTAAATTATGGATTAACAATTATTATTTGCAAATAATGGTCATGTGTTCATTTCGCAACCTTGACGTTGTTATTCTATATTATTATTATGTTCTTTTTGTATTAATGTATTCATATTTCATACGCCTTTACAGGCAAGTGGAGGTAGAACTAATTTTATGAAAATGACATCTTTTGTAACCAAAACTCTTGGAATAAATACTTAAATATATTCAGGTGCCAATGTTCAGTACAGCACACAGTGTAACGCACCGCAGCCGCAGGTCGGAGGAGACGCGAGGTGTGGCGTGCGCGGGGGGGACCACTGGTAACTATTTTATTTAATAAAAATAAATATTAGCGACAGACATTTTGGTGTATCGGTTCATTTTTGAAGTGAAAACTTCTTTAGCGGCGCTGAGCACTTTTTTTTGTATGGGTAAAAACTTTCAAACTCGCGTCAGGGTCACGTGATGCTGATCGAAAAAGCGTAAGATCGAGGGGAAGGGAGAGGAACTAGTATCTCCCACTCTTTCTACCGTGCCTGAGTGTGCTGCTCTGTTTAGGCGGCACAGGGTTTTATACTTATAATTAAACACAACGTTAATATTGAAGTTTTCACTTCTGCCGGCACTCCCGGAGTGCTACCTTTTTTTTTGAGAGCGCGCGGAGGTCGCCTCCCTCAACTACAACCGGTTCTTTGTAGCGGGTTCCATTTGGCGGCGGCCCTGAAAGTTTGTCTGCAAGTTATGACGTCATTAATGTCTCAACCCCCCACCCCGCCATCGCGACTCCCCCTCGTAAACATTAGATTGAGTTGTAAACAATTGTTGGCTTTATGTGCGAACTGAACGTGAAGTGATTGTGGATCATTACAAAAGTGAGTGAGTGTCGGTGCGCGCGCGTGGGACCGGCCGGGCGTGCGGCCATACCGGCCAGGAGGGCGCGTGAGGCGCGACACACATAGCTGATTCAAAATTCAATTAAAATTCAAAAATTATTTATTCAATTAAGGCCTCAATGAGGCACTTATGAACGTCACTGAATCTACCACCGATTCGGAATTACATCAGCCGAGAAGAATCGGCAAGAAACTCGGGCTGGTATTTTTTTTTTAAATAAAATGAAATACAAATGGCACTTATAACTAATGTCAACAATAAAAAACATGTCAAAAGGTATATAAAAGAAATCTATAGATATAGAATATAAACAAACCAAAGCATCGCTCTTCTAATCGTTATGTTATTAAAAGGGATTACGATGCCATTAAGAACGCTTTAAATGATGTTGATTGGTCTGTCGTGTGCGATTCCATGGATATAAATGAGGCGACTAAGAAGTTCAGTAGCATTTTTAGTAGTATAGTCGATAGATTCTCACAGCAAGTTAAAATTAGCAGAAGTAGATATAATTTGAAGCCGTGGATAACCCCAGGGCTAATGAGGTGCATGCGAGTTCGTGATCTTTTACACTTAAAATCTAAAAGTGACCCTGATAACAAAATTTTTAGGAACACTTACACGCGTTACCATAACTTTCTCACAAACCTTTTACATACATTGAAACATGAACATGAAGAAAAAGAACTATTGACAAATAGAAAAAACCCCCGTAAACTCTGGAAATCAATCAAAGATATATGTAATCTTACTCGTCAAAATAAACCACCAAGTGAGTTACTTACTTTGAGTAATAGTCAAAGCATGCAACAATCCGCGGATTATACTAATCATCACTTTGCGACTGTTGGTCAAAAATTAGCAAATACAATTCTCACTAAGCTAAATAAAAGTGAACTAGATCTTGCAAAAGAAGTAAACTGTAACTCTCCTGCTTCCTCATTTTTCATGACACCAACAGATATTGACGAGGTTGGAAGGTTAATTATGAGCTTAGAGAATGCCAAGGCTCCTGGTATTGATGGTTTTGGTAACTCATTAATAAAATGTACTAAGAATGAGATCATAAAACCACTTACTCATATACTAAATTTAAGTATCTCTAGCGGCATCTTCCCGCAAGATTGGAAAATTGCGTCGGTTAGTCCCATCTATAAAAGCGGACTCAGAAATTCTGTGGAAAACTACAGGCCCATTTCATTGTTAGGAACTTTCTCCAAAATACTTGAAAAATTGGTTAATAAACGACTAATTGACTACCTCGAATCACATAATTTTATCTCGGAATATCAGTTTGGCTTTCGTAAAGGAAAAAGCACAGAAGATGCAGTAACTTTACTAAATAATTTAATATCATCGCATCTCGATAATAAACAAGGTTGTGTTGGTGTATTCTTGGATCTGGCAAAGGCCTTTGACACTGTCTCCGTACCTATACTTCTGAGTAAACTTGAGAGCATGGGAATAAGAGGAGTAGCTTTGGGTTGGTTCAGAAGTTACTTAACAGAAAGGAGGCAGTGTACTAAGATAGACCAGATCACGAGCTCGATACAACACATACACTTTGGAGTACCACAGGGCAGCATCTTGGGACCCACGTTGTTTCTAGTCTACATCAATGATATTCATAGAATCCCAGTAAAACACGCCAGTTTTATCTGTTATGCCGACGACACCGCTGTGATTTTCAGCGGCCCCTCTTGGTCTTCTGTATGCGATGCGACAGAGGAAGGCATGACCCTTATATCACAATGGCTGGAGCAAAATCTTTTAACATTAAACAAAAAGAAAACAATGTATATATGCTTCCATAAAACGGCGGCCTCGGAACCTAGCGAAACTAACATTAAGATTCATCTCCAAAATTGCCCTAAGCTTCTATGCTCGTGTGAGTCGTTAACACGTACCAAAAATCTAAAATATTTGGGAGTTCATATTGATGAAAATCTTTCATTTAAAACTCATATTGAAGCTCTCTCGGCTAGAATTAGAAAGGTTATAAGCGTAATGAGAAGTTTAAGAGATGTTGCTACGAGCAACACTCTAAAGTCAGTATACTACGCGCTATGTCAATCAATAATTACATACTGTATAACATGCTGGGGAAGTGCTGCTAAAACCTTTATCATTCAAGCAGAGAGAGCCCAAAGATCAGTTCTTAAAGTCATGCTTAGAAAACCATTCCGTTACTCCACACAAAAACTGTATGAAGAAGCTGGTGTACTTAGCGTAAGGAAACTATTTGTGTCGAAAACTGCACTATTGACGCATCGCTCGATTTTAAGCAATCCGTGTGAAAATTTATTAAGTCGTAGAGTTTATAGATTGAATGCTCCTAGGGTTAACAGTAGATTTGCGCAGCGTTTTGGTGTTTTTATTAGAAGCTATATTTATAACACAGTAGCCAAACATTGTGATATTAAAAATAAGAAAATATACGAGGTGAAACATATTGTGTACAAATGGCTTGCTTCGATATCATACGACCAACTTGAAACTCTTTTAAATATTTCATGTTAAATGTTTGTGGTTCATTTAAATTTTCCCTCCCGATTATAGTACTAAAATAAATAAATTTAAGAGAAATATATTATTTAAAATGTTTTTGTTGTCTCTGTATTACTTTTATATGTGTATTAGATTTTTTGTGAATTTGTTATAGTATAAGTAACTTCATTATTTTTGTTTTTATTATTCTTATTTTAATTTTATAAGTTACCTTTAAGTCTATTAAAGTATCTAATTATAAAATGTTAAGCAAATATATGTCAGCTGAGATCGTAACATAAAACTGAATGTATATCATGATAAGAACATGTCTCCTCGATACAGGCTTGCCTAGTGAGGGGACATACAGACAGTACTAAAACGCCTAAAACTATCGGCAAATTGCGCCTACTTATACTTTATTGATATGTATTTAAATATATTTTATGTAAGTTTCTTTGTATGTGCATTTTGTTCGTAAATAAATATTTTTTCATTTTTTTTTTTTTTTTTTAGAAGTAAAATAATTACATAGATCAAAAACTAAAAATAGCATACTGAGGTTGCGTGTGCAGAAATTTAATGCCAAACTTCCCGGTCATTAATATAGTCAGTAACCTTATAGTATGCTTTGCTTATAAGAATGTTTTTAACGTGTGATCGGAACCTTCCATCAGTGAGCCCAGTCACTTCCCAGAGGATTTTATTATAAAATTGAATACATCTATAAATGAAGGACTTTTTAGTCCTAGCTAACCTACATCCTGAGATGGCGATTTTATGCCCATTCCTAGTATTAAAATGATGAAGATCGCCATTAACTTTAAAATTAAAACGATGTTTCCGGGCATACAATATATTTTCAAAAATGTACAAAGTATGTACAAACAGTAAGAATCTGATATGTTTTAAAACGTTCCCTTAATGACTCTTTCGACCCCAAATTATAAATAGCCCGAATTGCTCGTTTTTGTAATATAAATACTGAATCTAAATCCGCGGCACACCAGTAAAATGCCATAAGACAAAATACTGTGAAAGTACGCAAAATAAACAATTCTTGCCGTTCCCACGTGTGTTAGTTACCTAATTTCACGAACAGCATACGCAGCAGAACTCAGCCTCCCTGAAAGACCGTCAATGTGGGATCCCCATTGTAACTTAGAATCTAAAACTATACCTAGAAACTTGGTACTACTTTCTATTTTAAGTTTCGCTCCTTAGAAAAAGACGTTAGATTCAACAATATCCAGGAACACGGGTCATCCAGTGCACTCTCAACCGGCAAAAACCAGTAAAGGCGGCGGTAATCGTCTTCGGCGACAAATTGGAGGTCATCCACGACCCTCAACTTGTCACCGAGACTGAAGCTGCCGTCCTGCTGGTCGCTGGCCGAATGAGAATTGGAGTGGTGTCGGTCTACTTTGAGGGGGATCAAAACATCGAGCCATACTTGGATAGAACCAAGTATGCCTGCGACAAAATGGGATCGGGAAACCTCATAGTGGCTGGAGATGTCAACGCTTGGAGCCACTGGTGGGGAAGCAGAGAGGAGGATGACAGAGGAGCCACATACAACGCGTTCCTTAGTCAAATGAATCTCCAGATTCTCAACATAGGAGACGAACCAACCTTCGAAACATTCAGGGGTGGGAGGGCCTGCACGAGCATTGTCGACGTGACAGCTTGCAGCGCCTCACTACTTGGGAAAATCGAAGGATGGAAAGTGAATCAAAGCCTAATAACATCAGACCACAATGCAATCACCTTCAGCCTGCGCTTGGAAAGGGCCTTAGAACCTCTAAGACCCATTACAACTCGCAGATATAACACCAAGAAGGCAAAATGGTCATGCTTTGAGTCGCTTCTTAAAAACCTCCTATCGGAAAAGAACATCAATTCCGCAACAGTTCATCAACAGTTCAACAACAATTCAATGGCTCGGACATTGGGCAGTGAAAATTTAATACACTTAGTTTTAGACGCATTGAGGAGCAAATTATTGGCAGAAAACCAGTCCGAAACTAAAGCCAAACACCTATTTACTTCTACCAATCTATCCTTATCCTTCCTATTCACTTGAACAATGAAGTGCCATCTGCGAATAAAACCATACTACATAGGTCTTCCATCGTGTAAGGGATGTCGTTAATATACGACAAGAACAGAAACAAAAGCTTTGGAAAGGTCGCAGAATACACCAGGCCTCAAAGATGTGAGTTAAAAGTTTAGCCCCAGCGTCCGTAGTCGATTTGCCCTTTGTAAAACCAAACTGATTCGTATTTAATATGGTCACTAAAGTGAGAAAGCAACTGATCTAATATTATTTTTTCGAAAATCTTACTAAGAGCAGGAAGAACAGAAACCGGCCTATAATTATTGGGATCCTCCTTACAACCTGACTTAAAAATAGAAGTGATTCTGCTGTGCTTCATCACATCAGGGAAAATACTATTATCTAGATACAGGTTAAATAGCGCAGTGAGGTGAGGAGCTATGGTCTCAATAACAGAATTCAATAACTTGACTGACATACCCCATAAATCTTCTGTGGTCTTCATGTTGAGTGATCGAAAGGTTTGTATAACCTGAACTATGGAAACAGGCTTACAAGCAAGCTCGGAACACTTTGTCTAAAGTTTTTCCTAAGAAGTATCTCGGCTCTAGCTGGAGAAGACTTAAGGTTGTTAGTAGTTTCCTTAGGAATATTACTGAAGAAATCTTCAAAATGATTTGCTACAGAGATTGGGTCCGTAATGAAAAATGCTTAGTTCTCAATGTGAATGTGGTAGCCCTCGGAGTAGTCCTACCAGTCTCTTTGTTAACGGTTTTCGTTCTACACAATGAGCACTTTGCACAAAAAAACTCATTGATAAGTTTCGCCATCCACTCGAACGAAGTCGCGGGCACAGCTAGTTATACAATAATCGTTATTGTACATCATCGCAAGATGATTAAAATATTGACATTTACAACATTATACATTCAAATGAAAAATGATTAGTAAATATCCCAAACGGTCGACTGGAGGTCTCCCCACTCCCAGTGAGCTCGCGGTCGCGGGGCTTCACCTAATACCCGCTATCAGCGGATTTACTCGGAGTAGCCATAGCCCCGTCACTGGAACGAGACTCCTGTCTACGTCCATTACTGGGATAGTGGTCGAAATGTGGCGGCCCGTGTTTATTGGTCATCCATCACTCACCAAGCATTAAAAAACGAATGTATGTGCGCACGTGGCCTGCACCTAGTGTTTATGGACCTTGTTATAATATTCAGTTTTTTATGGTACATGATTGTAGGTAGATGAAATATTCTTTCCAATAATACATTTGCAACATCAAATTATTTTTAATCAATAAATGGTCAAAAGTAACATGAGCCCCAGATTTGTATCAGCAGTCAGCACTACGGTGACTACGACTACGGCTCCGTCGTATTGCTACGAATGATGCTACGACTGCTACGGCTACGGTATTAGTTGTAAATACTCGTAATATGACCTTCTCGGTAAACATTATTTTGGTCGTATTTACATTATGTATAAATATTTTATACTTGCTGTTGAAATTAGTTGACTTACATAAATATAAGTAGTATTTATTTGTACAGTAGAACGCCGATTATCCGAAATGATTGGGACCAGGCGGGGTCCAAACGATTAATGAAAAATTTGGATAATCGGACATAGAATAGTAATAAAGAATTAGGAACGGTCACACATAAACTTTATGAAGTTTAAGACACACATTTCTACATATATAAAGCTCACTTGAACAACTGGACCGGAGCAAATTGCAATAAAGTTAATTTAAAAAATAAAAAACCGACTTCAGCACTAAAAAGTAAGAAAATAATTTAAAATAAACGATATTATTAATACATATTTACAATTTTTAATTAGTAACTTTTGGAGTCAGTGCCAGCCCAGGATATTTTTTTTTTGCTTATAAGATATGCACGAGACGCGCCTATAATATTAATGAAGGCTTTGGCTGTCACCGACTTCAAAAGTAACTAATTATAAATTGTAAATATGTATTAATAATATCGTTTATTTTAAATTATTTTCTTACTTTTTAGTGCTGAAGTCGGTTTTTTATTTTTTTAAATTAACTTTATTTTCAATTTTTTAGTGGGAAGCAAGTATCCTTCTACAAAAGACGCTTAAATTTTCCTCCAGAAGAGCTTTTGACTCGTGGATCACTTGAATCCTTTTTTGTGGGAGGAAGACTTTACGTCTTTCCTCTGTCCAGGGGAACGACGGGGTATGGCGGACTCCGCGCCGCAAAGATAGAGCGGCGACTCGTTTACCGACTAAAACCCCTTGGTGTGCCACCTCTGCGCTTATGGCCGAAACCGGAAGAAACGCGGCTGCACGCTACTACGATCCCGGACAGCGCCTCTACCCTGTTAACCTCTACCCGGGTTTCTCCTCCGAGCTAGAATGTAGCTCTAGGCGATAGATGTTGAGTTACCCCCTTCCGAAAGTATCGCGCGCCACCTTGAGGCCTATATGGCGGCAGTGGATCTACCCCCGGGGATCACTGCCGCAGGTCGGGCGTATGGCGGTTGCAGGACAAAGTGGTAGTCCCGCTTCCGTCTGCCCAGCCTTCTGCTGCGGATAGTATTAGTTGAGAGGGCTTCGCGCTCTCTCTCCGCAGCTTTTTTTTGCGAGAGTACGACCTTACAAAAGGTGGACACTCCAATCCAAGACCTCTCCTCGCTCACCATAACAGAGACTACATTTGGCAAGGAGAGGTCGTTTCCCACGATTGCCCCGAGAGTTGCGAGGGCAATAGCCTCTTGCAGGGATTTTTTCGCTGCTCTATAAGTGTCGAGCAGTTCAACCTCAACGGGTACCGCTTGAATCCTGTCCCATGAGCTGATGTTACACATGATTCATAATCTAACACAACCCTGCATTTTATTACTTCGTTTTAACTTCATCATCCCAATTAAACAATCATTTTATTACAAAACTTCTTTATAACCACAAAGGTATAAGAACTTTTTAGAAAATTAACCAAAGTCAAAATAAAAACGAAAATAGAGGCTGACGTTTATACTGTCTATTTATAATTTAAAATAATATATATAATCTAATCTGGTGCAGTGTTTGTTTGTAAAATCTAAATATATTTTTTTTACTAAAGTTTTATGAAAACGCTCTGTAGATATATGTGTAATAGGTACCTATAATAGTATAAAAAAACATTTTTTAAAAATGTTGTAGGTTCGGGTTTATTGCAGTGTGTGTTAACGAATTAAAAAACAGGATATTTTTATATCTAAAACCCATGAATTGAGAACAGCATTTGATTTAAATACGAAAGAATACAGCCAAAGAATTTTCATCCAGAAATTCTTATGGTATCAAGAATACCGCGAGCAAAACCACGGGTCACAGGTAGTTTTACTTTTAATAATGTCAATCGACACCCCAGCCTACATTGTTGCGGGTTTTTCCCCGATTTTTCCTGGATCCCATCATCAGATCCTGATTTCCTTGACATGGGACCACTTCGCGAATATCCGCTTTCTAATGAAACAAGAATTTTAAAATGCTCCATTCATGATTACAAAGAAATCGCGTAACAAACACACAAAAAAAAAATAAAAAAAATATATACACGTCGAATAGAGAACCTCCTCCTGTTTTTTTGGAAGTCGGTTAAAAAATATCAAGTAAGTATAAAACATTCAAAATTAAGGAGAGATGCGCATACCTTAGTTTCGAGGTCTAAATTATAAAGTTAGTTTGTTATGTAAGTAACGGCGGACAGTCGCTACTGGTTCATATTCCTGTTCGATTGTTGGTCCGGTACTCAACGGGTAATGCGATTCTATTGCAGGCGGACACTGATAGCAACCACTATTCCAAGCATTTATACTTTGTACGTGTTGTTTAGTTCCTAGTGATGTGTACTCGACGAGCACTCCAACACTCCGCTCTCCGATCGGCGCCCGCCCGACCTGTGCGTACGTAATCCTCAGGTTCATATATATCTATACTCGTCTGAATGTGACCGTGTTGGTATTATAATTTTGTACACTTCAAAGGTTATAGAACGCTATTTAGTTTCAAAGAGGCGAGCCCCGGCGCCGCGCGCCGTACAGTGCGTTACATTGATGAGTGCGATCCTGCGCCGTCCACATGTCGCGTCACTCGCGCGGCGACCCGCCCCGTGTCGCTCCAAAAACGAACTTCAAATTAATTGATCAAATCGATCCCACTCAAGGAAACGATTACAAATATCTTCTGAGGGAATTTATTGAAGCTCTTTCAGCGTTACAGTTTGTAATTAAATTATAAAGATTTGTGACAATCCCAGTTCTGTTAATGCCCATTCAATGTCGGATTGAAATGTTAATTGTGCAACACAACCACCAACATTATACCATTCGTTATTTTTAGAATATATTGGGGCTAACAAACAGTTACACGTACGAGTATGTAATAATAATGTCGGCGGGGAGCGGGAGTCGGGACCACTGGAGGCAGGTGGCGTACGGCGCGCAGCGCGGTGTCGGTAAGGAGAGGGAGTCGGGACCACTGGAGGCAGGTGGCATACGGCGCGCAGCGCGGTGTCGGCGGGGAGCAGTAGTCGGGACCACTGGAGGCCGGTGGCATACGGCGCGCAGCGCGGTGTCGGCAAGGAGCGTGAGTCGGGATCACTGGAGGCAGGTGGCATACGGCGCGCAGCGCGGTGTCGGTAAGGAGAGGGAGTCGGGACCACTGGAGGCAGGTGGCATACGGCGCGCAGCGCGGTGTCGGCGGGGAGCAGTAGTCGGGACCACTGGAGGCCGGTGGCATACGGCGCGCAGCGCGGTGTCGGCGGGGAGCAGTAGTCGGGACCACTGGAGGCCGGTGGCATACGGCGCGCAGCGCGGTGTCGGCAAGGAGCGGGAGTCGGGATCACTGGAGGCAGGTGGCATACGACCGGGAGTGTGTCGCGTGTTATTGTGCCACTCGGGTTCAAACGGTCATCGAGTTCCTATTTACATTTGTTTGTTTCTTCGTTGGAACTTAATGATGTCGCGCAATTCGTAATACTGTGTTTTCAATATCTGTATGTAAAACTTTTTCCGACTGTACATTTAACAGGAATGTAAAGTGGGCCGAAAAAAGGTAAACAACTTGTACGGTTTACCGCACATAATGTATAACATGCCTTAAATCACCTATCATGCATAAAATATCATTTTAGCATAGCAAGCATTTTTATATTAACTTTATTTGTAATATAATTCAGTGTCATTATATCACTCAAACAGAGCGGTTTGTCTTATCATTTCTGACCCTCTTGATATCAATTAATTGTGTCTCTATCATATCACACACACATTATGTACAATACAGGTGCAAGGGGCCAAACAGCCAGCGAGGAATAAAACTAGTGTTGTATTCCGGAACGCATCAAGTTTATTAAAAAGTATCAAATGACCATACTCAACCACGGTATAAAACGATAGCGTGTGCTAATTTTTCCTGTGGCGCCATCTAGTTAACGGAGATGGCACTAAACTAATTTACTCCTAAACATTCTGCCCACCAAGGACTAAATAGTCCTTCCTACACTGCCCACCATGACAATATGTGCGGTTCAACTAGATGGACACCTTACAAAAAACTCAAAAACTTAATTATCATCTAAATAGCAAACAAAACAAAACTTTTGAAAACAAAGACAAACCATTTTTAAACAAATTAAACAATAGAAACTAGTTGATTCATCTTAACATTTGCAATACATTTGAAATAGAAATAAACCTTAGAACTAAACCAAAATGATATAATGGGCATAATACTAAAAATAACATTAAGCAGTGGACTGTAATACTCTTAATCTTGAATAGAATGATCTGTTAAGCCCATTAAAACACGTAAAATCCAATCATAAAATAAACTTACAACAAAAATAAAACTAACAGACATGAGACTAATTTCCTTATTACATATTTGGTAATACACAGAGCTTTGAAGTTGGACGCTTAATGACGGCACCTTTGCAACGTAGGGTAACTACTCGCGTGATATTATCCTTTCCTGGATGAAGGTTCTCCACTCTACCGAACATCCATTTTGCCGGAGGTAAGTTATCCTCCTTTACCAAAACAACGTCTCCTATCTTAGGTTCAGGGACTAATTTATTCCATTTGTAACGTTGGAAAAAATTGGTCAAGTAGTCCTGGGACCATTTCTTCCAAAAATCTTGCACCATACGTTGAGTTAATTGCCAACGACGCAGAATATTAATGTGATCAGGATTATAGGAACCGTCAGGTGCGGTTATCAAAGGTTCGCCAACTAAAAAATGACCCGGTGTCAACGGAGCAGGATCGTCAGTGTAAGCATTCGTTTGCCAAAGAGGACGCGAATTAAGGCAAGCCTCTATTTGAGACAACACAGTGATCATTTCTTCGAAGGTAAGCGTCGATTCACCGATTACTCTCTTCAAGTGGTGTTTAGTACTTTTAATTCCAGCTTCCCATAGTCCACCAAAATTGGGAGCATGGGGTGGAATGAAGTGCCACTCGGTGCCATTGTTTGCCAACGAACTAGAAACTTCACTTAACATTGAAGTTCTTTCGCGAGAAAACAAGTGTTTGAGTTCTTTAGAGGCGCCTACGAAATTAGTACCATTGTCGCTCCATATTTGGTTACAGCGGCCTCTTCTGGCGACAAATCGTCTAAACGCAGCAATAAAACCTTCGGTTGTAAGGTCAGAGACAGCTTCGAGATGTACGGCACGAGTTACCATACAAATGAATAGGCATATGTATCCCTTGAACGACTTCTGCCCTCGACCCTTCGAGACCCTCATATTAATTGGTCCTGCGTAGTCCACGCCAGAACACAAAAACGGCTTGTTAGGGGTGACTCGGCATGATGGTAGTTGCCCCATTAGTTGTGGTTTAGTCACTGCGGAATATCGGATGCATGGTACACAACTGTGTATGTATTGTCTCACCAAATTCTTCAATTTTGGTATCCAATATTTCGTCCTGATATAATTTATTGTCAATTGTTGACCACCGTGCATCGTCTTCTCATGAGCCTCTTTAACTAGCAGTTCAGCCAGGTGAGTCTTGTTAGGGATAATTATCGGATGTTTACGGTCTTCTGGTAAACGAGAATTGTCAATACGACCACCTACCCTCAATATCCCGTCATCGTCCTTGTAAGGATTTAGGGTCGCCAATAATTTTTTACCTTGGATCGTATCTACCTCAGCCTGATAATGCTTAATGCAACACTTCAAAGACTCTTTAAGTTCAGCAGCGGTGAGGTAGGCCAGAGGTTTCTGTCGACAAGCTTTGGGTGATTTCATTGCCATGAAGCGTTTACAGTAGGCGATAACTCGGACCAATTTACGCAAATTAGAATATTTATTCCAATAAAAGTCATCACTATCTTCATATGTAGCCGTTACGTGCGACTTTATTTGTCTAGCTTCTAACTCCGTTCGATTACAAATTGAGCTTGGTTTTTTATATTCTATGATAGCATTTCTTAACCAATGAGGTCCTTCCT
The DNA here is from genome assembly GCA_958496195.1 of Timandra comae. Lineage (NCBI taxonomy): Eukaryota > Metazoa > Arthropoda > Insecta > Lepidoptera > Geometridae > Timandra > Timandra comae. The sequence continues at coordinate 92,901 of OY292354.1, forward strand.
TCCACAGGCGACTCTTCAGAAGCTCGGATGGAGTGAGTCCTCGTGACGCACAATCAGCGGGGTTGTCCTTTGACTGAACATACGACCATTGAGTAGAGTCAAGCGTGGTAAGTATTTCCGCAGTACGATTGGCGATAAAAGTTTTCCAGCGGCTGGGATGATCACACAACCACGCTAAAACCACTGTAGAGTCAGTCCATGCATGAATTTGGGGTTGCTGGATGTCTAGAACCTTGGCTACTTCCTTTAACAATTTAGCAACCAACACTGCTCCACAAAGTTCAAGCCTGGGAATAGAAATTTGCTTAACAGGTGCTACTTTGGTTTTAGCTGTAACTAAATTGCTATGTATCTTTCCTTGTTTGTCTATCACTCGTAGGTAAACAGCAGCTGCATAAGCAAGGTTCGATGCATCGCTAAAACCATGAAGTTCGACAACTACGTCATCAGAGCTTCGATATATCCAACGAGGTAAGTGGAAGTTTACTAAATTCGCAAGTTCATTGCGATACTGTTTCCATTCGTCAAGAAGATGTTTGGGTAAGTCATCATCCCAATTTAAACCAGCTATCCACAATTTTTGTATAAACGCTTTAGCCGTAATTATGCATGGTGCTAACCACCCTAAAGGATCGAACAGACGTGAAATTTCTGCGATAATTTTTCTTTTTGTTTCAGGTGCAGCCGGGAGTGAAGACAACTTTACTGTGTAGTCAAAGTCATCGGTGCAACGGTTCCAGGTAAGTCCCAATACTTTTGTTATTTCATCTATTTTAATTTCTAAATCCTTTCCCGATTCTATTTTCAATTTTTCCAATAACTCTACTTTATTACTAGACCATTTTTGAAGTACGAACCCACCCTTGTTTAACATTTCATTCATTTCATCATATATTTGAATTGCTTCTTGTTCATTTTGACACCCAGTCATCAAGTCGTCCATATAGTAATCTGATTTTACTATTTTTGCAGCCAATGGGTAGGTATCGCCTTCATCAACCGCAATTTGTTGTAATACCTTAACAGCTAAATAAGGAGCACATGATGTGCCGAATGTTACTCGTAATAGTCGATAATCTTGTATTTCAGATTGTACATCATCACGCCAAACAATTCGTTGAAAGTCTACGTGTTTTTCTGCTACCTTCACTTGCCGATACATTTTTATGATGTCTGCTGTCAGGCATATCGGATGAAGACGCCAACGCATTATAATATGTCTCAAATCAGGCTGTAGGGTAGGCCCTACCATTAAGGTATCGTTTAAAGAGACACCGTTGGTCCCTTTACTCGATGCATTGAATACTACCCTGGTTTTTGTAGTAGACTTATCAGTACGAATCACAGCATGATGTGGTAACCAAAATTTTCTTGCAGATGGCTGTATATCTTCGATTGAATTTGGAATTTTCTTCATGTGACCTAAATGTATGTATTCTTCTAACACTTCACTATAATGCTTACGGAGCTCTTGGTTTCTGCTTAATCGCTTTTCTAAACTAATCAAGTTTTTTACAGCTATTTTCCGTGTATCTCCATATGAGGTCGTCTGCGTATCTTCAGAACGAAATGGAAGCTCAACAATATAACGACCGGCTTCATCTCGACGCACTGTTTTGGCGAAATGTGTCTCACAAGCAACCTCTTCTGGAGTCAGAATTTTATCTTGTGATTTAGGTTCTGATTCTAACTCCCAAAACTGTTTGAGTATATCTGCTTCATCGGTTAGGATATGCAGACTCAGGAGGTTGCGATTAAGCTGATTTGGACTGTCGATTTGTCCAGACAATACCCATCCTAGATGAGTATCTTGAGCTATCAAAGTGTTAGAGGCATTCTTTATCAAACCGCTCTTTATAACACTGGAATATACTTCAGAACCCAATAAGATGTCAATCTTTTGAGGAGTGCTATAATGAGGATCTGCTAAAGTCAATTTATCAATGTTAGACCAATTTTCGATTGTAAATCTTTTTTCTGGTAAAATAGAAGTAACTGTACGGAGTACATGAGCTTTAACTAGTAAAGTAAAAGTGGGGTCGTGAAGTGATCGAATATTAACCATGACCATATGTTTCGAAGTCAGATCACTCTTACCGCCTCCAATACCTGAAATATTACTCCTTGTAGCAATTTTATGTAACCTTAAAAGTTGTACAGCAGATTCAGAAATGAATGAAGCTTGCGAGCCTTGGTCTAGAAGAGCCCGCATTACTTGAGTGGACCCATATTTCGACTCAGCTTCTACTAAAGCTGTGGCTAATAATGTTTGGACATAAACATTTCCTGACGAAAAATGGGTTTGTATATTGTTTATGTTTTCGTGCGTGTCTATTAAATCCTCCGGAAAACTTTCCTCCTGACTCGTGGAATCATTAGTTACACCGACTGCAACTACCCTTGTACTGTTCTTGGGATGTAACAAAGTGTGATGCTTTCGTTGACATATGTGGCATTTAGTGGGTATTCGGCACTGCTTACTTCCATGGTAATTACCTAGGCAATTGAAACAGACCTTTAAAGTCTTAGCTATCTCACGGCGCTTATCGACGTCCTCTTTGCTAAACTGCTTACAATGGTAGAGTCTATGGGGTTCAGTACAGTGGGGACAAGAATCATTAGAAACAACGTGCATAACTTTAGGATTTATATAATTCTGGGTGGCTTTAACTTTATTTTTAGCGGGTTCAACAAATTCTAGAGCCCTGAAACGAGCCTCCAAAAAGTCCTGAAAATTCTGATATGACGGTAGATCATCGCATGAATTACTAACCTGCAGTTCCCACTGCTTGCGAGTCTCTGCGTCCAACTTCAAACCTACTATGTATATTATTAATACATCCCATGATCTTACATCTATACCTAAATTTGACATTTCATGTAAACAATCTGTCGTAGTATCTAACAACCCCTTAATACCCGTAGCTGACTCGACACTCAAACTACGTTGGTTAAATAATCTTTGTAAAATACAATTGGACATAAATCTTTTGTTATTATAACGCTTTTGTAAGAGTTCCCAACATGATTTATAATTACTTTGAGTGATAGGTATATGTTTAATTAACCGTTCTGCTTCACCAGAAACTTGAGTCTTCAAGTAGTGTAGTCGCTGTACATCATCCAGTGCAGGGTTTTTGTGTACCAAAGATAGAAACAGGTCCCGAAACGATATCCATTCTGAGTAGCTTCCGCTGAATGTAGGTATAGATATTTTAGGTAGTTTCAAAATTGATTCATTATTTGATTTCATGCCTTTCGACTTATCTGCGACAGACTGGTTAGATGTAAATTTACTCAAAATATGTTTCAACTCTCCTTTATAGTCCAGATATATTTCATAACCAACGTTGAATATGTCACTCTCCACATAATAACTTTTGTTTAGTATTTTTTCGTCATAAGAACTTATAATGTACTCGTGTTTCTTGCAATATTGCTTAAACAATTCTTCTAATGCTTCTAATCTTGTAGTTACATAGGCCTCGGTAATTCTTTCTTTTGGCGATTTCTTAAAATTCAATCTTCCTTTCTCAATTTGATTCTTTAAATCAACCATTACTCGAATGTCTACTTCCATATTTACAGTTTGTCAAGTACCAATCTCAATTTTTACTAAGTTAATGCGTTTTTGTTGCGAATTTTTCTAAGTGTTTGAAATTGCTAATGGACTCTAGCAAAATTGGGCATGGATTCCCCGTCAGTTCACTTTTTGCGTAACTATTCTAAGTCCTGACTAACACTTCATATTTTTACAAGTTCATGCATTAACTGATTTCTTCTAAGTTTAATATCTTGTATGTACTCACAAGACTGTTCGCAATGGTACTGGTGGCGCGCCCTGGTGGCGACACGCTGCACTAACTCGGTTGCCGCTGCTGCTGCAAACTGGAACTTGACTTGAGCCTGGTACTTCGGTATTTGCCGTAATTATCCACTGCGAGTACTATTTAAATTTGACCACGATTTTCAAAAGGGAGGGCTTTTGGCTTTCTTCAAAAAGCGTTCCGACTCGTAAGGACCTTTGTACAATACAGGTGCAAGGGGCCAAACAGCCAGCGAGGAATAAAACTAGTGTTGTATTCCGGAACGCATCAAGTTTATTAAAAAGTATCAAATGACCATACTCAACCACGGTATAAAACGATAGCGTGTGCTAATTTTTCCTGTGGCGCCATCTAGTTAACGGAGATGGCACTAAACTAATTTACTCCTAAACACATTATTTGGTCCTTCGAGCATTATTTTGGCCCAGCGCGCGGTTGGCCGAAATCAGGACTTTCGTCGCGTGGGAACAATATCAAACTATACATATTATATCATTGTATCAGTGTTTAATAATTGTGATCTTTGTGGACAATTTATATTTTATCATTTGGATTGTGTGGAGGCGGAAGGCCTTCGCAGGTACGAAATCGTCCCGCTGGCGTAGCGGATGTGCGGCCCGCTTACCGTTGCGCCGGCACTCAGCGCCCAGGCGATGTCGCCCCCGGGGGTTTTAGTGGGTAGGACCTCCACCGCTCCATCTTGGTGGAGGGCGAGTCCCACATACCCCGCTGCTTCGGCGCGGGGATGCGTCAAAGCATTTCCCCCGGGACATCAAAAAAAAAAAAAAGGTACGAAATCGTTATCAAGCAGCAGGAGCACGGCGAGTTGAGGAGTATCATCGAAATCAAGTAAGACTGTTCCTTTTTATTTGATCATTTACTTAATATCAATTTCAAATCAAAATGAAGAATTTAATAGCACGTCAGGCGGAAATCTTAGAAAACATTAAAAAGGTTAAAGATAATTTCGGGAAGGATAGTGACAGTAGAAAGACTCCAGATTATTTAGAAGAAAGGTTAAAAAGGTTGGAAAACCTATGGGCAGAATTTCATCAAAATAATTTAGCATTAGATGAATATAAAACTGTTGCTTATAAAGAACAATATTTTGCCGAAAATATTTATGACTCTGTCATGAACGTGTATCAAACTACGCGGCAGATGATTTTATCATACGGAAAAGGCCCACAACGGCACTTTTTTAAAACTACAACTGATCAAACTCCGTCGAAATCAGACAAAGGTACAGATCCTAGTGGTCATTTAGACGAACTGTTATCACTGCAAAGAACCAACTTTAGAGCATTGAGAAGAATCATTTCTAGCATCGACATAGAAGAATTAACAGAAAAGTGGGAATTAGAAGATGAGCTCCGTAATGTACAGATACGTTGGAACGCAATTGAGAATTTACACTTAAAGATTGACAACATTTTACAAGGAGGTGACCTAGGGTATGAAGACGAATTTAACACTTATGAATCGTCTTATAAACGCATAAAGAAAGCTATCAATCAGAAAATATCATCAACAGCACATACGCTACAATCAACTCCACAATTGGATATACCAACTTTTTCAGGAAACTACACCAACTGGCCAACATTCTTTGATTTGTTTTGTGAAGCAATTCATAATAATAAAGCGTTAAGTAAAACTCAAAAAATGCAGCACTTAAAAGGAAAGCTGAGAGGAGAAGCCGAACGCCTAATTCAGCACTTGCACATCGTATCCGAGAACTACGATACAGCGTGGGACATCCTCACGCATCGGTATAATAACCCCCAGGTTTTGTTTACTAAACAGGTGGAGATATTTTTAAATCAGCCTAATATACAACATCAAACATCATTCGAATTGAAACGTCTGCACGACGTCACAACGGAATCCCTGCACGCTATTCACAACCTCGGAATTGATATTCAAACGTGGGATCCATTAATTGTACATATCATTTCTAAGAAATTAGACGTCGCCACTTATCGTGACTACATGGAATCACGTAAAAATCCACGAGATTTACCTTCGTTGGAAGAGATGATGAGCTTTCTAGAGAATAAGTTTACTGCTCTCGAGCCCATCCGCAAGCGGTTTACATCGTCTCAATCTACAAAACCTACGTCTTCGAACAAATTCATCAACTATCAACCAAAATCAAATGAATATCAGCCGCGAGTACAATCAATTAATAAGCCGACGTACGGAGGAAGGTATCAGGGAAACTATCAAGCTGTTGCTGCCAATACCTACAGATGCCCACTTTGTAGCCTAAATCATGACCTATTTAAATGCAGTAAATTTTTGAACATGTCCTCTGACATAAAGCTTAAAACTGTATCAAAATTAAAATTATGTTCTAACTGCCTTTATAATCATTACGGAAATAAATGTATATCAATAAAAAGGTGCAAAAGTTGTAACGGTGAACACAACACCTTGTTACATGAGTCGTATGCACATGCATTGACGTCACACATTCCGAGTGCATTAGGTAACAATCCACAATATAAACCAAGAGCTACTAGCAATTCAGCAAATTTATGTCATGAAATTAACTCACATAATGTAAATTATGTAGCGAACTGCGACGAAGAAATATTGTTAACGACGATATCTCTTAATGTAAAATCACCAGATGGAAACTTCATTACTGTACGAGCACTATTAGATCAGGGGTCGCAGATATCTTTAATATCAGAGAATGCAGCGCAACGTTTAGGATTACGAAGAAATAAACATAGTGCGTCTATCTCAGGAATTGGAGCAGGACCTCAATATAGTAGGGGAATTGTATCAGTTGAATGTCATTCTGTTTATCATGATTATAAGTTTGAAACACAGGCACTGGTAATATCAAAGGTGATAAATAATCTCCCAAATTCATCATTTCGCAAACAATCATGGCCACATCTACAAAATATTAACTTAGCCGACCCAGAATACAACATATCAAAGCCTATTGACCTACTATTGGATGCCAGTGTATATTCAGAGATTATCATGAGCGGTCTCATCAAGGGCCCACAGGAAGCCCCTATAGCCCAACAAACTAAGTTAGGATGGATCCTATCGGGTAATGTAAAACGTATGTTCAACTGTCACGTAGTCATAAATAATTTAGCCGACATATCAAAGTATTGGGAACTCGAGGACGTTACATCGACTACGTCAACGCCTAGCAATGAGGACGAGCTTTGTGAGCAGTTTTACCAAAAAACAACGAGAAGATTAAACTCCGGTAAATATGAAGTCGCCCTACCCATGAAACAAGGGTTCCAGAATGAATTAGGGTACTCAAAATCAAAAGCAGTAGCTCAATTCCATCAGTTAGAACAAAGATTCCATAAGGACAAAAACCTCGCCTTATTGTACGAACAATTCATGGCCGAGTATCAACAATTAGGCCACATGCGTAAAGCGGACACTATAAAAGAAACAACATGCTATTTACCCCACCACGGAGTACAGAAGATGGATTCTAATACAACGAAACTCCGTGTGGTGTTCAACGCTTCCTGTAAAACTAAGTCGGGTAAAAGCCTAAATGATTTGATGTTACGTGGTCCGAACTTACAACAGGATTTACACCGCTTAATTGTTAGTTGGAGACAATATAAATTTGTACTAAACGCAGACATTGAGAAAATGTTCCGAATGATCTTAGTGAGAGAATCTGATCAACATTTACAAACTATTTTATGGAAAGATAAAAATGAAATTATAAACGAGTATCACCTTACAACTGTAACATATGGCATGAAAGCCGCTCCCTATTTAGCGATGCGAACATTGCGTCAAATCGCAGTCGACAGTGGGTTCAAATACCCTAAAGCCGTGAAAATGCTTAATCAACAATTTTATACTGATGATCTTTTTTATGGTAGTAACAGTCAGGAGGATGCTAAGGAGGCTCAACAACAACTTATTCATATTCTCAAAGATGCCGGTTTTAATCTGCGAAAGTGGTCGAGTAACAATAACTTACTATTAGACGGATTATCAAAAAATCAAGTTAACCCAGACATCATTGAGTTCAAAGACACGGACACTACAAAAACATTAGGATTGCATTGGAATTCCGTCTCGGATAACTTTACATATAAAAATATATCATTCAAACAGCTTAACAACAAATGTACCAAACGAAATTTATTATCAAACATATCAAAGGTATACGATCCTATTGGATGGATCTCACCTTTAACTATCAGAGCAAAATTATTATTTCAAAAGGTGTGGTCCGCTGGCTTATTATGGGACGACGAACTCCCGTCCGACATCTAAGAAGAGTGGTCAATGTTAAAGTCCGAATTAGAAAGCATTGAGAAGTTTTCTTTACCTAGACACATGGGAAATACAAACAATAAATATAAATTACATGGGTTTTGCGATGCCTCTGAAAAAGCTTATGCTTGCTCTATATACATAGTAACAACCGATAATAAAGGCGCGTACACATCGAGACTTGTTACTGCGAAAACAAAGTTGGCCCCACTGAACAAAGTCGTGTCACTGCCGAGATTAGAACTTTGTGGCGCACTATTACTAGCACAGCTTTTCAAGAGAGTGACAGATGCCTTAGATGATCAGGACATACCAATGTTTGCCTGGACTGATTCAATGGTGGTCATTGGTTGGCTTCAAGGTGATGCGAATCGATGGAAGGCTTTCGTTGCCAATCGTGTAGAACAAATCAATAACATCATACCATCTTCAAATTGGCGTCACGTGTGCTCAGAAGAAAATGCAGCGGATTGTGCAACTAGAGGAATGTCAAGTCAGCAACTTGTTAACCATTCCTTGTGGTGGGAAGGGCCGCAATGGTTGAAAACAGAAAATAATTATCAAACACCTATTTATCAAACACCATCATTAGAAATTAAAAAGGTCCATGTGAACGCTGCCTTATGTAAAGATAATGATTTTAATAACTCAATAATAAACTATTTGTTACAAAGTAATAGCTCTATTACACGTGTTGTGAAAACAATAGCATGGGTATCGCGTTTCATTGAATGCGCCCGACAACATAAAAACGCTGATAGATCACAAACATTATCATCTTTTGAATTAAATAAGGCATATAATTTAATTATAAAACATGTACAATACTTTGACTTTGATACAGATATTAATAATTTAAAGTCTAAAGGCAAGGTTAAGTCAAACAGCAAACTACTAAGTTTGAATCCCTATTTAGATGAGGAAGGAATATTAAGAGTTGGAGGACGACTCAGCAATTCTTATATCAGTTATTCGTCAAAGCATCCTATCGTATTATCAAGTAGCAGCCGTTTTACAGAATTAATCATTGATAAAGCACATTTATTAACATTACATGGAGGCCCGAAACTCACATTATCACAAGTTAGAAATAAGTACTGGATTTTAAGCGGAATCAGCACAGTTAAAAGGCAACTTAGGAAATGCACTACATGTCGTCGTTTTAGTCACCGCAATACTGAGCAGATTATGGCTAACCTACCGAGAGCCAGAGTCACACCATCACGTCCTTTCTCGCAGTGCGCAGTGGACTTTACAGGTCATGTAGACATTAAGATCAATAAGGGCCGCGGTGTCAAGACAAGTAAGGGGTACATTGCGGTGTTTGTATGCTTAAGTACAAAATCGGTACACTTAGAGTTGGTGTCAGACTTGAGCACACCTACGTTCCTTGCAGCCTTTCGAAGATTATGCGCAAGACGTGGAACGCCGAAAGATATGTACAGTGACAATGGTACCAATTTTATTGGAGCATCTAAGTTACTACGGAAACAATATCAGTTGGCAGCCCAAAATATCAATAGCGAGTTTTTAAATTATATCAACGAGATGGGAGTCACCTGGCATTTTAATGCACCCGCTTGGCCGAGCGCTGGAGGCCTGTGGGAAGCGGCAGTACGATGTATGAAGTATCATTTGCTAAGGGTCATTGGTCAACAGAAGCTTACTTACGAGGAGTTACTTACGGTACTCACCCAAACTGAAGCATGCATGAACTCAAGACCATTGTGTACATTATCAGAAAACATTGAAGATCTAGACGTATTGACTCCGGGTCATTTTTTAGTGGGCGGTCCTCTGTTATCAAGTCCTGAGTCGCTTTCACACGACATTAGTTTACCCGTAAGGTGGCAATTAGTACAAAACATGATAAAAGGATTTTGGCATAAGTGGTCGCATGAATATTTGCAGTCCCTGCAGTCGCGCAGTAAATGGCAGTACGAACGACAAAATATCAAGGTTGGAGATCTAGTTGTCGTTAAGGATGAGATGTTACCGCCGACACGGTGGGCGCTATCCAGAGTGGTAGAGGTACACCCAGGCACAGATGGAAATGTTCGCGTCGTCACTATTAAAACACAAATAGGAGTTATTAAACGCCCAATCACAAAATTGTGTCTATTGCCAATTCAACAGGAAGTTCAAGAAGAGACAGAACCTCTTCAATCAAATCAAATATCAGAAGAACATAACCAGTTAACGACCGAATCTAATCAAGATGTAAATAAGATGAATAAACGAACTAGAGGGAAACGTATCTTTAAAAATTATTTTACTACTATATTATTTACTATTTTATCATTATTAGCACCGAGTATGCAACAACAAACAACATTTTATAACATATCTTCGTTACAAAGCAGTAAACAAGGCCTATTTTTTGACAAAAAATCAAACCTTCAAGTTATAAGAGATGAGTGGAAATTAGTAATGTATTACAATATATCTACATACTGGCAAGGAGTGTCTGATATAAAAGATTATATCTCACATCTTAAAGAACTTTGCAAAACTCACGAGGAATATGATAACATGATATCCCAATTAGAGCACGAACTAGGAGAAATAGATCACTACACGTCCTTTATCAGCCATCCATCATCAAAGAGATCAAAACGTGGATTAATTAACGGAGTCGGTTATGTAGCCAATTCCTTATTTGGGCTTTTAGATGATAGCTTTGCCCGACAATACGCACGGGATATCGAAACAGTGAAACTTAATGAAAATCATCTACAGAAACTATTACAAAATCAAACTATAATTGTTGAAAATGAATATCATTTATTAAAACGAAACGAAGATAATATGAATAAACAATTTCAATACATCAAACAACGTCTATATAACATATCAAAAGAAATGAATCAGGTTACACTCGACAACAAACATGGACTTTATATTACATCATCAGCTTTAACCGCAAGTCTAATATTATCAAATTTAAGACGTATTCAGCAGCATATATTGGATACCATCACAGACATAAGTCATGGTCATATTGACCCACACATGTTAACACCCGAATTATTAGAAAATCAAATCAATAAAATAACATTGAATACTCGCGTCGATCTTACTGTACCTATTGACAGTCATTATCATTATAATATTATCAACTTATATAAACTACTGCGTGTATATTGCAGAGTTATCAACAATTTTCTACTCATTGAAATTAAGATACCTTTGGTTAGTAAAGATATCTACGAGTTAGACAAGATAATAAGCATTCCATATAAAATAAATAAACACAGGTCATATCAAGTTTTACCTAAAATGCCATATATTGCTTATAACTTAAGAAAAGACGAAGGCATGCTACTTTCATACAACGATTTGGAATCATGTTTTCACCTATTATCGGATAAATTACTGTGCTCATTAAACAACCCTATCTATGAATTCTCGCCTAAACGATCTTTCTGCGAAGTCAAAGTAAACAATGATATGTTGGACACGAGCTGTGAGTCGGTCCAGACAGAGTGTCGCGACATGTGGATCATATTGCACGCACGAAACTCATGGCTATACAGTTGTTGTGAACCATGCACTATTCGGATATTTTGTGAAGCAACAGGATTTAAAATGGAAACTTTATTTGGCAACGGTATCATTAGTATAAGTCAAGGATGTGTCCTTAAAACGAATATGTTAAGTATCAGAGCCCACAATAATTTTATGAGTCATGTCACTATAAATCAAGAATTAGAGCACCCCGAAATATCGTCATTGAATAAATTACTAAATACAACCCATACAACCTCATCGACCGAATATCCCGAAAATGAAGATCACCATCAACAGTTTGACGATATCAGCAAACAAATCAACTTATTAAAGGAACAGTCTCACCAACATCCGCTCACCATACACGACGTCCATCATTACACGGCTTTCTACATCTTCATCGGTTTGATTGTATTCACGGGAAGTATCTTCATGTGTATGAAGATGAGGAACAAGCGTGGTGGAGCCAATACCGCGCCCGCTCATTAGGTGGACCAGGTGGAAGTCAGTGCTAGTGCAATTGTGCCGGAAATACCGCGATCACAAAGTGTGTTCAGTGTCAATCAGGCTACTTCGCCTTTTCTATCACGGCCAGTGCGATTTAAAGTTAATAGTGAGAGTGTATCGATAGATCAAGTGTAAATGAACTAAAACGGACATGACTCTATTAGCATAAGTATACTTACCTAAAATGAATGAAATCATCTTATAATATCACCATTTTAAATATTTTATATAAGTTGCATTACTTACTTTAACGCATTTTCATTAAATCAGTATTTTTGTTATCTCATTCATCAGCTCTCTTGTTTTGATGGCCAAGATGTACGGTTTACCGCACATAATGTATAACATGCCTTAAATCACCTATCATGCATAAAATATCATTTTAGCATAGCAAGCATTTTTATATTAACTTTATTTGTAATATAATTCAGTGTCATTATATCACTCAAACAGAGCGGTTTGTCTTATCATTTCTGACCCTCTTGATATCAATTAATTGTGTCTCTATCATATCACACACACACAACTCGAGAGAAACAAAAAAATAGAACGAAACTGGAACAAATCATGTCTTCATGTGTTTTGTGATAAAAATAGATACGTAAAGTATAACTTTTAGTCTTTAAATCTACGAGGGGTCCCGATTTTATGCCAGAGGTTCAAGTATCTCGTTCACATCGTAACCTCAAATTAAAAAGATGATGAGGATATTGAGCGGCCACGTAGGGCATTATATGTCGTAGGAAACATGATTTTGGTAAATCCTCACGTGATGCCAAACTGATGCTTTTTAAATCATCTGTCAGACATTCTGTACTTGCCAATTATGGACTGATAACACACAAAGAGCGCACAGCGGAGTACGTGCTGCTTACAATAATATATTTAGGCAGTTGATGGGATTAGATAGATATTGTAGCGCCTCAGGTATGTTCACCGAGGCGCGAGTCGACTCCTTTAACGCTATTCAAAGACACCGCATAGTCAAGTTTATGCTCAGAATTGGCAAATGTGTAAAAACAGTATTATCATAAGTCTGTCTGACAGAATGATTCAGATCAGACTGTTACGTATAGACGATGGTGCAATTAGCATCCTGAAATTAATGATTGTATCTTTAATGTATTTTAATGTAATGTTTTTAATGATTTATGAATAGTAATGCTTTAAGTGGAATGTTTTTTTAAATTACCTAATTTATGTGTGTAGTGTAAGAAAAATATGGATCAATGTGTCTGAAATAAAGATATATTTTTTTATAACGTCTCATTTGGGACTATCACTACTCACGTGTATGCTTACATAATGACATGAGTATTGGTGCAGGAGGAGGGCGCGGGAGACGCGCGGTGCTCGTCCGGGACTCGCTTGGCCGACAAACTCCAAATTATAATACATTTTATCTAAACGACTTTATGAAACACTCTCTCTTTTATTATTTCACACGCGTACCGAACGGGATAACGTCTTTTAACGCCCAACTTAACTTTATCTTATAAGCCATTTGTGAAAACATGAAAATCCAACTTAAAATGTGTTAAGATTGCGAGCGAATGCGTCGTAGCGGTCGCATGTTGATTGTTGATATTAGAACATCCGATACAATGTGGAGTAATTAGTACACCAACTCAACTTTCACCAAATTATATGTTCTTATTGTTAATGTATTAACCTGATGTTGGTAATAGGTCGATAGCGTGTCGCCTGGGAAATCATCCAAACGGTCCGATAGTTCCTGAGATCGGATCGTCTCAGAGTAACATACCGGTGTGCGCACTCCGCGGCCCTCTTCTACCAAACGTAGTTTGGTTTCGTCCATCCGCACGGAGATACCTTAATAAATAACTCCATTTATATCTTAATGAAATTTCCACGATAATCCATTTTCGCAAACCTTTCAATATTGAGGACCGTTTATTTCAATTAATTTGTAAGTCAGCGATCACCGCGCGCCGCCCGCCTCCACCCGCGCCCGTTCTGTTTCAACATTTTTAAGCTGCGTTTTATTTTATATTAATTACTTAATTTATTGCCATTCGTTGGTCGATCGGTGCGTAGATAAGTACAGCGAACCGAATTATATTGTTTGGTGCTTGTGTATTAGAATTGCTAATGTCAAATAGTCACACATACGTACAACTTAATTAAAGTTATATTTTGTTTTGCATTAGGTATCCTATATGGTTACGCGCTGCCCGTTGCCCGCTGCCCGCTGCGCCCGCGTCCTGCTGGACTCCTCCGAGACTCGACTCGAGACACTACTAACGAACCTTCTACATAGTTGTTTGTATACTTTCCATTCCACGAGTCATATCACACGGAGTTGTGCAAGGTATTGTAACTATAATGGGTGTAAAATCGCTACCAATAGTATAATTGAGCTGCACATTTGAGATCTCTACCGTCTCGAGGACCGTTAACGTCGATTAATATTTTGGGAGAAATCGAAATTTCTTCTGAGAATGAGAAGTTCACATTCGACGCGGCGGCGTGAACAAGTTTTGAATAGAACAGAGTTGCAGCGATGTAGAGTTGTGTGACAATATGGGTTGTTTGCTGACTTCAGTCATTCTTTGTCAATTTGGTGGTAGTTGTGGTGGACGCACGCGGGCGCTCCGGCCTCAAGTACTTGGTATTCCTCAAACGAAGTGGGGCCATTTAAAACGGCCCTTTTTCATTACAGGTCATTTTCAGGGGTAGATTTCATTAGATACGAGAACTGGATTTATGTCGGTGGAGCAGCGGGCGTGAGCTAGTCGTAAAACGGCAATAAATCGGTTACCTACCGCCGCCGCCGCCGCCGCCACCGCGCGCCCTCCATCCACCTTTGTTTTTACCGCGAGGACATTAAATACCTAGATCTGTGTTGGCGTTTACTTTTATTGCTATTGTCAATGTACCTTCATTATACTGCGCCATCATCTCTACAAACCACTGATTGCATGCATTTTAGTGAAACGATGTTAGTAATGCATTTTTATTTTTCGACTTAAATAGTAAATGTACCTATGTGAAGAGTTGAAGAGAGGAGGAGCGGGCCGGCGCGGCGGCGGCGGGCGGCGCGACTCTACATGAAGGGTTTAAGACGCGGAGGTTCCGGGCAAGCGAACTGAGGTACGATTTTGATATTTTCCTCAAAAAATCAGAGCGTCATAAATCAAAGCACTTTTAGTTGAGTAAAATATTTTTGGTAATATTTTTTAATTCAATGCCTCGAAATGTTGAGTTTGAAAGGGATTGCGAGGGCGCGGGGCAGCGGGCGGGAGGCGCGGGGGGCGCGCGCGGAGGGCGCGGGGGGCGCGCGGCGCGCATCCGGCAGTACGCTGTGGACCGGCGAGGCGGGCCGAGCGCGCCCCAGTCCGACCCGCACTCTCCGCGCTCTCGGAGCCCGCACCAGGACACGTCGCGCGCCGACATCTCACTGACAGTGTGACTATTGACATGTGAGTGTAGTGCACACACCGACACCAACGGATTGTTTGGCAGGCCACCGGCTATCACACGATGTTGTGGTGCAGGAACCAATTAGTGTACATGACGCTATACTTTTGACCAGATTGGGATACTCCTCCTCAGGTGAACTGTAGAGACGCGGCTTACGGCACTCTGGTATTATTAAGTAGGTTGTCATCATTGAAATACCTATGTAACTTCCTCCTCCAAGGCAGGGGTAAAGCTTTCTTTATTTTGGTAAAGCTCTAAATGAACTTAATATCAAATTTTATCGACTTCACATTTTGAACTACGAGAACTACCTATAAGTATATTATTATTAATTTATTTACAAAATGTATCGTTAAGTATCTTCTCCAAATTGCAATGCCACCCTTATCCTCAACGCGGAATTTGTTCTTATTGTTTGATTGGAAAAAATACTGCATTAATTTTATTTATTAACTCAAAATATTGTGTATGTACGAGTAGTATGTATCGATGTACTTGCAGTTATAATATAAAATAAAAATATTGAAATTGGAATACCTTTTCAAATTGTAAACTTATAGGTATGTGAATTAGTGTACTCGCAGCTTCCGCAAGAGCTGATTCACAAATGTATTTCCAATAACTCAAGTTTCTGGTAATTGTTGGCCCTTCAGCCTCCTCTCTATGTAGATGAATGTTAATTAGTATCTAGTATTTTCACATAACGTCGATTTACAACCATCGACCTGAATAATATTTAGTCATCCTCTTAAACGTCTATTAACAAACAGAAAATTACTTATCAATAAATAAAGATTATCTCGGAGCTATTTATAGATTCAGGAATGTCTAACGTTACTCTTATTTAAAAGTCAAAAGAGTTGATACCTACTAGTAATAATACTTCTTGTAATTTTAAATTTAATAGTATCCGAATCCAATATTGAAAGTACAGAGCAGACGCTCAAATATAAAAAAAAAAAAAACGTGTGGCACTCGGGGACTGCCGCGGTAAAGCTATTGCATAGCAATTTTATCAACTACATAATTGTTTTTTTTAATTTTTGTATTGCAATCCTAACCTTAGAAATTTTGATGTCGTACTTGGGACTTCATACAATAAAAACTTTCTCTACATTACTATAAAAACTTTTTGGAAAATTTGCAAAAAAAAAGTTTTCGATAAAAAAATAGCATAAACGTGAGGTTTTTTTTCGTTACGGAATTTCTGGATTCGGTCCCCGCGCTCAAGGCCCTCGATAGAAGCTATGCAATAGCTTAATAAAAAAACATTTACTCTTAAGCAAAAAAAGTGTTTACGAAAGTCGAAAGTGAATCTACCTAATGAGTACATGATATTCTTATAATACAACAAATCATCGGTATTCCAATATTGTTGCGACTCGTTTGATGTGGTGTGACAGGAGGAATGTCCGTCCGACTCCAACGATATAATTTTAGATAACTCAGTGTCAGCTCTCGCCGCTACATGCGCGTGTACACTCACCTCACACAAATATTTCAACTGTCTCCGTATTATTTAGTGCAAATTAAGACCAAGAGTCTAGTCTATTTCAGTTTTCCTCATATTCTAGTACCTAATCTCTTGTTGGGCACCTGAACTGTTCTCCATGTCAGTTGTAATCCTCTTATGACTTTAAGTAAAGTAAATCCAATATTTGTCATAAGTCGTTATTAAACAATGTTCACATAGTGGCTAATAGTTAATAATAAAATATTATGCTTTGATGTATTTTATACAAAAGTACCTAGGTACTAATACATCTATTAATGCTCTTGTTGTTCGAAAGGCGGGAAATACATATCAGACATTATACAAAATCTCATAATTAAATAGATTACCATTTTATTAACAGAATGTCAGCGAACACACACAGTCCAGATGGTCGACGATGATGGCCAATGATGCTCTTATGGTAGTTTATTTATTGTTTGAGAGAAGATTATTAGTTATTCAATTAGGCACTTAGATGATGTATTTCCAGCTCTATCTTAGTTTTAGTGAAATAATGACAATAACATTGTGCTCCGTGTACCTGTCTGTATTCCTAGTCGTCAGTAGTGCAGGTGTGAGCGTGGGCTGTAGGCGGCAGTGCCAGGCGCGGCGGGCGGCGGGCGGCGCGGTGCGTGCGCCTCTCAAACTTTGCGTATAAACTGTTGATGGACGACTTAACGGCCGTTACGCTTGCTTCTTTTATTGTCTTTATCGTTTTTGAGAAATAACACCGTTTGACAAAATACTGATTTATAATAGAGCGGAATTTTAATTAAAAGTTACAAGTAGTTAAACATAAAGGACTAGAAAATAAACTATGTTTGTGTTTTTATGTTAATTTTTGTCAATAACAAAACTACAAACAATTAAGATATACTACATGAATTTTCAATTGGATTAATTCCTGAGATTAGCACGTTGAATAAATAAACAAAATGTGCCTCTCTAACATAGGTACGAGTATAATACCTAGTAAAGATTATCTTTCATGATCTGATCGTAGTTGAGGTAGTGTGTGTAGTGATATGTATCAATGGTGCGATGAGTGACCATTCCAAATACAACATGGTGAGGCGAGGTGCGAGGTGACGGCGAGTGTAACCCGATACGATGGTGACCGTGAGGGCGCGGGCGCGCGCGGCCTATTGAACTCCTTCAGAGCGCGCTGTCCGTCCAGCGGCCAGCGCGCTCTACTCGAACGTGTAGGTACTATGTGTACTGTGTACATGTATGTATGTATGTACCAACGTACGGTATGTGTGTGTTGTAGCGTTTTTGTGACATTTCGCTTGTGATTTCCTTCCGTCCGTGCGATGGGAAAATGTACCAGATTTTTATGGTTTAATGGGAAAGAAATTGGTGACGTATTTCCGAGATTCAGTTTTTTAACGTGATAGATGACGGGCTTGCTAGTTTTTGCGATGAAAGTGTAATGTTTCAGTTCGTTGGGTATCTTTGGGGAAAATGAGATACGCGTTTCTACGTCAAGTCGATAGTTACCTTCTATATTAGAAAATTATTATACAAAATGATATCTTATAATGTTATTACAATGAAATAGGTACATCTCTTTAATCAATACCGACTCTGACCAACTATCATATGACGAAACGAAGCAAACATTCAGTTTCTACATTCGGAGCCCAAATTAAATTAGAAATCAATTTTCAATTACACCGAGCGGAGGCGTGTCTTCAAATAAATTACAATCGAAATATTGTCTCTAAACTAAATAAACGTGTAAAATTATACGAGATCATCTGGTCGGGTCGGCGGCGGCGGCGGCGGCGGCGGCGCGCGTTGACAATACTAGTAGTAGTGGTGTGTAGTGATCGGCAGTTTGGTGGGTGTGATTGTGGGCGCGATGTGTCGTCGGGGCGGAGTGTGACCGCCGCGAGGTGTAACGGTAGTGTCGGTAGTGGGAGCCACGCCGAGAATTTTCACCACCAGCCGATATTTTAGTAAATACGTACCTTTGTTTTAGTCAAGTTAAATGGAAAAAAGTATTTTTTTTAATCCATTGCTTGTTACAACAAGCAGTAGGTGGTTGTGCGGTGCGCGGGCGGGATCCGCCTCTCGTCTGGCAGTCGAGTGGTCGCCGCGCGCCACTTCATCACAATCCAATATTTCTTTGGTCTTATTGAAAATTGAGGAGTCCGCTTTTTGTGGAGTGTCTTAAACCTACATAAGTATACAGAACCTAAAGAAAATATAAATTGTCAAATATTTGATAGTAAAGTGAAACAGACGGTCAGGAGCCCCCCGCGCTGCGCCCCCCGCGCTGCGCCCGACGAGCTCGCTTAGTGTTCCCTACTAAATACAAATACTGGTTGCGGTCAATTTACCTCCATATAATATTCATTAGGAAGCTCGCCTATTAAGTACCAGGTATATTTTATGTGGATTATATAACCATAATAGCGGTTCTTTATGGAGCCATACTTAATTGAAAGTTTCCATAAAACTTACCGAAGGCTCCGTATCGGTTATTTATTATGGTGAGTGGTTCATGTTAATTGATGTCAAGTAAAGAAGCTTCAATTCAAGTAAATATAATATAAAGTTAATTTAAAAAATAAGAAACTGACTTCAGGCACTAAAAAGTAAGAAAATAATGAAAATAAACGATATCTTTTATACATATTTACAATTTATAATTAGTTACTTTTGGAGTCGGTGACAGCCAAAGCCTTCATTAATATTATAGGCGCATCTCGTGCTATCTTCTAAGGAAAAAAAAAAACTATCCTGGGCTGGCACTGACTCCAAAAGTTTAGTGCCTGAAGTCGGTTTATTATTTTTTGAAATTAACTTTATTTTCAATTTTTTGGTGGGAAATAAGTTTCCCTCTACAAAAAACGCCTAAATTTTCATCCAGAAGAGCTATTGACTCGTGGACCACTTGAATATTTTTTTTTGAGGGAGGAAGACTTTACGTCTTTCCTCTGTCAGGTTCCCCTGGACAGAGGAAAGACGTAAAGTCTTTGTCGTTCCCGACGGGGTATGTTGGACTCCACGTCGCAAAGATAGACCGGCGACGGGCTTACCGACTAAAACCCCCCGGTGTGCCACCTCTGCGCTTATGGCCGAAACCGGAAGAAACGCGGCTGCACGCTACTACGATACCGGACAGCGCCTCTACCCTGTTAAGGGTTTCTCCTCCGAGCTAGAATGTAGCTGGGCGGCAGATGTTGAGTCACCGCCTTCCGAAAGTAGCGCGGCAGTGGATCTCCCCCCGGAGATCACTTCCGCAGGTCGGGCGTATGGCGGTTGCAGGACAAAGTGATAGTCCCGTCTCCGTCTGCCCAACCTTCTGCTGCGGATAGTGTTAGTGGAGAGGGCTTCGCGCTCTCTCTCCGCAGCTTCTTTTTGCGAGAGTACGACCTCACAAAAAGTGGACACTCCAATCTAAGACCTCTCCTCGCTCACCATAGCAGAGACTACATTTGGCAAGGAGAGGTCATTTCCCACGATTGCCGTTAAGAGTTGCGAGGGCAATAGCCGAAAAAAAAAAACGAAAATAGAGGCTGACGCTTATACTGTTTATTTATTAATTAAAATATCTATACAAACTAATCTGGTGCAGTGTTTGAATAAAAAAACATTTTTAATTTTTTTTTAGGTTCGGGTTTATTTCGGGGTGTCTTGACGAATTAAAAAATTGGACCTTTTTATATCTAAAACCCATGAATTGAGAACAGCATTTGATCTAAATACAAAAGAATACAGCCACAAATTTTTATCCAGAAATTCTTATGGTATCAAGAATATCGCGAGCAAAACCACGGGTCACAGGTAGTTTTACTTTTAATAATGTCAATCGACACCCCAGTCTACAATGTTGGGGATTTTTTTCGATTTATCCTGGAACCCATCATCAGATCCTGATTTCCTTGAGATGGGACCACTTCGCGAATATCGCGAATAACAAGAATTTTAAAATGCTCCATCCATGATTACAAAGAAATCGCGTAACAAACACACAAAAAAAAACATACGCGTCGAATAGAGAACCTCCTCCTGTTTTTTTGGAAGTCGGTTAAAAATAGGTAAATAGTGGAAGTTTACTCCGTCACACAGTGAACGCAACCGGAATGAGAGAATGTTGGTTTGTTTGTGAACGCGTGACGCCTTGTCAACATGATATCAAAGTCGTCGCTTCAACCTGAATGTGAATAGTTTCGTTATTCGTATGTCTGTGGAAGGTTTTATTTCTAAATAAACCATTCAGTAGAACCACACTCCCGACAAGTAACTCTGTCCTGCGAGCTCTCTGGTTGTTACACAGATTGCCGCCGAGCATGTCCCGAGCGCTCTCTCTCTCCGAGGGTTGACTCCGTATCGTGGAGAGAGTAGTAAATAAACTAGCCTTTATCTAATATTGATGGGTAAAGTTAGTCGTGTGCCGAATCGGATCCGCGTCGCGCGGTCACCTGCGCCGAGCCGCGCCCCGACCGATTCCTCTGTACTTACTGTGCTATGTTTACACACGTCAGCTCGGTACGGTTGCGGAAAACTATACTATACTATTTGTTAAGAAAATGTAATTTGCAAGCATTATTTATAGAATTACACATTATCATCACTGAGTCTGTGCATTATAACTTGATTTTAATCAGTTATAATACAAAATAAGTCCATTCATATCATAAAAATGTAGATATGGTTGTGATCCTCCGTGACACGTCGTCATCCGTTATTATTAAATCGTCGTTAAATATGGATTGTGCGTTGTTATCGGAGTAAAACAAACAGCGGCGGCGGCGGCTCCGATCTAATAAATTAATTAACTTAATAAATGATTGTTTACCAGATTAGCGCACACAACAGACCGAACAACAAACAACAACTTGTATTTATTATAAAATGTAATAACCCTCGACCTGTTAATTTAATTTGAGTGTTATTAATTTGTCCGAGGTTTAATAGTTTCGCGTTAAAATATGATAGTATTGTATATTGGTGGTGTTGTGTTGCGTGGTGTCCGCGACCGGACCGTGCGGAGCCGCGGAGACGCGCGTGTCTGCGATACATAATTGAGTGCGCGGGATTGCGCCGCGCCGCGCACCGCCCCGGGACGCGGGGACTCGCTGCTGCTGCTTTATTTACATCCGCCTCCAAGACCGCTTAACTTATACATGAACACACAAGATACTCTAGTCCCGATACCTCAATTGTGTAACACTATACTGCGTGCCGCGTGAATCTCAATCCCGGGGGAATTTCCGGATAAAACATGTGCTATGCTTATAAGTACAAAAGTGTATTGATGCAATCTTTTTGACGCAGCCTACATTATAACACGAATTAATATTATAGACCCGTAAATGAATAAATATTATTTATTTATGTGTAATTGTACACAGAGACTTAAATATTAAAAATAAAAGACGAAAATACATGTAAAGAGGCGAGCTTAACCCTAAAAGAGTTTTCTTTCAGCAAACCTTAGAGGCTAGAGAGAGTAGGTGATTGGTGTAGTGTGGGTATTCAGTGCACAAATGAAAGGAATAATTATAAGAACATGAAGTTAATATTTTAACAGTATAATACATATAAAGTTTAATGACTGAAATACATACAAATAATATAACTTGATACATAAAATAAAAATAAATAAATAGTTATGGATATGGATTAATTTAATTTATGTTTTATTCGCGATTAAAGTCTATTCAACCGAAGCCTAATTTAATACATAAATAAAAACAAAAAATCTAATAACTATGTACTTATTCGTATTAGTACAGTCATTTAGTATTTTTACTTGGAAAGATTTCCGGGAGTTTTGAAAATTGGTAATTTTATGGGTTTTGATATGCTCTTTCCGAATTTCAACTTTGCCACCTCGTATGTACGATCGCGCTGCCATATTGAAAAAATGGCGCCCAAAAGCAGTTTTTTCATAATAACTCCTATCCGACGCATTGTACAGGAAAAATATGTCTACATAAAATAAAAGTAGAGGAAATTCCCAAAATTGTTCTGTGGCGACATCTTCACAACCACATAGTAACTACTTACTAACAGCGCCATCTATCGACATCTATGGGAAATAACTGAAGAGTCCTGAATCGCGCAAGCAATATGGTGGTGCGATCGGCAAACATACGAGGTGGCAAAGTTGAAATTTGGAAAGAGCACATCAAAATCCATAAAATTGCCAATTTTCAAAACTCCCGGAAAACTTTTCAGGTAACCTCTATTTTTTCGACCAAATGACTGAACTATATACCTACAATGTAAAAATAATTTTGTTGGAACTTTGATGGTTTTATTTCTAAATAAACCATTCAGTAGAACCACACTCCCGACAAGTAACTCTGTCCTCCGACATTAAAATTTTGTTGGAAATTGTAGCGACTACGGCGTAGTTTGTAGCACAGTTGTAGGCTTTTCTGCTACGTTTGATGCCTACGCATACTCGTAGTATTGTTAACAATTAAAATGATATTTCCATTTTGAAATCGTGTCAAATCCTGCTCATGAGGGCGTGCATTGCACATGATCAAATATTTGTTTATTGTGCCGAACCATGATGGTTCAAAGAGTGTATTATTATATTTTGTTATGGGTCGTACCGTGAAACTTTTAATGAATGTATGTCTCCGAGTGACTGGGGCGCTCAACTCACTCTTTATATGTGTTTCAAGTTAAGGTTTTGTTCTGATGTATATACATCAACATATCTCTCACTGAACAAAATGTACATATGTATATCAGCCATAACAGAACATTGAATGTATAGAATCAACATGAAACAAGCCATTAAGCCTAGTGACCTAGCCCCATGTAAGCACTCCGCCGCCCGGGCGCCCGGAGCCCCGTCCACAGCGCTGTGACCGCGCGCGACACTCTGGTCTCGCTTCCTCAATCCCGCCGGAGCGCGGAGGGCTCGTTTGTCACCCGCTCACGTTTTTGATTTAACTTTTTGTAAAAGCCTCGCGAGTTATTGCGTCAATAATCTTAGAGAGTAAATCTTTACTTCGCGAAAATTGCTATTCGGAGGCGAAAGTGTCTCGAACAAGTTGTGTATTGTTTTCGTTGGCCGGAATCGTTAAGTGGGAGAGGGGCGCCGAATAAATGGATAATGTGAGTTTGGTGGCGGTTCGGGCGCGTGCGGGCGCGGGGGAGCGGGGAGAGCAGGTTGTGACAGGTACTGCTATAGCAGTACCTGTTACAGAGATACAGCCAAGTCATTCAGTCACTTTAATCAATTATACGTACATTTAGTAGTCAGCAGTCGCGTAACATACTCACCACCTGCAAGTTTCTTTATAAAGCAGCTGATTCCAAATAAACCAGGCCCCACCCGGAGAGTATCGGAGATAAAATATTCAAAAAATAGGTCAGCAAAATCCGCGTTGTTATTTGTAATGCAAACATCGCCATTAGCATTATTGAAACGCGTTAATTCCCCACCTGAGTGCGCTCGGGGCACCGGAGGAAATGAGGCGAGGTCTCGGCGCGCGGCCGGCCGGCGCGGCGGCGCGGCCGGCGCGGCTAGTTGGGCGCGCGCCGGCCGGCCGACCCACCAGGTTGATTAAAAATATCACCCAGATCTGCCCGCCTCACCCTACACCGTATTTTGCATAAAAACTCACAAATAAAATATGGCCGGCCGCTTTCATTGAATATTCAGCATCGAAGCTATGCCGGATTAAAATAATATTTTACGAGCGCCGACGCAGGAAATTAAAGTCTTTCTATTGTTTTGGTGTCGCCGAATGTCGAACAATGGTGGTGCGACGGACACAGGCGAAGCCGCCGGCGGGAGCCACCTCGCCTCGCGGCCGGTGCACCGCGCGCTCTTATCTAACCACTAAATGTTTTCTTTTACCCAAGTAGCTCGCGGACCTCCTTTCAAGACTTAATATTAAATTGTATTATCATGGTAATCCGGGATTATGAAGACCCTCTTGAGAGTTATAAGGTGCGTTTGTCGGACCTACTAGCTCTTGTAATAATTTCTCTCCAAACTGAGAAATGGTCTCCTTGTTATGAATGTGGGCGTGGAGTTTAGTTCTGGGGAATGTACTACTGTGACTGTAACTACAACTAATTATGTTTCTACAATGTTATTGTAAATATCAAACACGTATTATTTGTTGCCTTTATTATTTGGTCTTGTACGAATCACTGTAGTAGACTTCTATTCCATGAATTTGAATATTATTCCAATGGATATAATTGACCGGATTTAGATTTGAAATAAAGAAATAACGCGATCCTCCCGCCGCCCGCCGCCCGCGCGTCCCGGTAATAGAGCGCGATCCGTCGAGATGCTCCTTTTTTGGTTCACTGCATTTAACAACTTTCGCTGTAACTTTATTAAATTTAAATTTAAAACGAACTCCCGGCTAACGCAAATCATTTGTTCCCTGCTTAACATTTGTTCGAGCACTTTAAATAATAAGCTTTAAAGGATTCGTCCGATATTCACCCCTTAAACAAAATGTTATATACTTAAATATAATATTTCAGAATCCATAATACACTGTATTATTATAATGGTAATTATAATATTGGCTTATAATTTTATTTATTTTTATTTTATTAATAAAGCACACAAAGCAGATCAAAATCCTTTACAAAGTTTTATGTTAGTAATATAATAGCTAAAGATCTAGACTAAGACCCTGTATGTGAACCTGATTCAGTTAGTGTTGCTACATTGTACATTTTCCAAGCGAACAGAAGTAATATGTTATATTATGAACTAAACTATTTTAAACTTAAAAATAAACATTTTTTAAATTTGTTATAACTTTTGTCAAATATATCCATAGATGGTTCCTCAGAAGTATTATTCTTTGATGTTAAATCATTATAAAAACGACACATTCTAGTAATTGGGTTATAAAAAAAGTGTTATTTTTATAGATATTAAGAGAAAACGTACGTGGGTAACGAGTTCTATAGTAAATGTTGATATTAATGCAGGAAATTAAATAAGAGCAATGCAGAGTGTAGAATTTTATGAAGGTAAAGAATATCGATTCTCTTTCTACGCGTGTGTAATGGAGTTACATTAAATCTGATCAAACGGTTTTGGTATCCAGACAGCGATCTGCCAAAGTTGTATCTATGACCTAGGATGCGCAGACACTTTTTCTGAACACCCTCTATCTTGTCCTCATGAGTTGCATAATACGGAGACCATATTGGAGCTCCGTGTTCAAGAACTGATCTTATTAAACTATAGAATAGGTGCAAAAGGCTCGTTGGTTTTCGAAAATCTTTGATTTATTTTGTATCGATGCAGATGTCATGTTATTGACTCCCTTCTGTCAACGAGTGCATCCCTGTCAGTGATGTTCTCAGGCTCGCGCGGTCGTGTGCGCAATCTTCAGTTAGTATTGGTAATTAACCATATGCTATTAATATGGTATCATCTGCCTTAATATATAAATGGTACTTCATATTTAAATAGTAAATATTATCATTTTGTATCGATACTATCCCAAAATGTAACACCATTGACAAATCCCTGGCGACACTAGCGGGTCAATGTCATTGAAACTCGCAAGCGGCGCGCGGCGGTACGCAGCGAAGCTATCGGAACACGACATAAAGTAAATCGGTGTTTTAGTAGTGGCACAGTCACCCGCGCGGCACTAATACTCCCAAACAGGTCAGTAGAGGCGCCCCGATACACACATTAACCCCCTCTGCCTCCCCTCACAGGCGGGGGGGGGGGCACTCCCCGGACATAATTAGGCACTCTGTGTTCCGTACGCTAAATCTGCGGCCATCTTCCTCTCTCGATGTCGCTCTGAGTGTCGCTACGTGAAACTTTTGGAGATGTGCTGGAAAACCTTTGATACAACATCCGCCAACTATTACATCGTAGCAACTACAAATAAGTATTTAAGTATACGGAGTTTGGTTGCGGCACATTGCGTTCGATGTATTCTGAGGCGGTCGTGAGATGAGAGTCACAGTACACAGTATCACGACGATGACCGTGTTGACCTTAGGTGTCATCAGCACGGAGTACGGACACAATCACCTTAAAATTAAAATCAATTGTCAGAACATGGTTTGTGTATAAGATAATTAATAAATAATAATAATAATAATAACTAATTAACATTAAAAAATTAACATCGCATCGCATGTTGCACCCACGTTCTTCGGTCATGAGGTTGTATATCCCACGAAAATGTGGTGGTCGTGGCTTTTTAAATGCTAAGACTATGCATAATCGTGAGATAAGCAACCTTAGAGACTACTTCTTACGTGCTAGGTGTCGCATTCACTGTGATGTAGTGGCAGTTGATAAAAATCTAACACCTCTTTCATTGGCAACCGAGAACTGGCGTAAACCTCTGGTGCTTAGCACTGAGGATCGCACGAACGTGTGGAAGAGCAAGGAGCTACACGGCCGGTTCTACAAAGCCCTCACGGGGCCTGATGTAGACCTGCTGGCGTCGGTGAACTGGTTACGTTTTGGTGACCTTTTTGGGGAAACCGAGGGTTTTGCCTGTGCAATTGCGGACGAAGTTATCAAGACGAACAACTACCGGAAGTACATCCTAAAGGACGGTACGGTCGACATCTGTCGGGCATGCCGCCGTCCTGGCGAGTCACTTAGGCATGTTATTTCTGGTTGTTCTCATCTTGCTAACGGAGAGTATTTGCATAGACATAACCTAGTAGCCAGAATCATCCATCAGCAACTTGCTCTTCGACATGGTCTTGTAGATTCTGAGGTTCCGTACTATAAGTATGTACCGGCGTCGGTTCTTGAAAACGGTCATTCCATTCTCTATTGGGACCGGTCTATCATCACAGATAGGACTATTGTTGCCAATAAGCCTGACATTGTGCTGGTAGACCGGGTAGCAAGACGAGCAATACTTGTTGACATCACTGTTCCACATGACGAGAATCTCGTGAAAGCTGAAAAGGATAAGCTAAGTAAATACTTAGACTTATCTCACGAGATTACCGCCATGTGGGACGTTGATTCAACAATTATTGTACCGATAGTTGTGAGTGCGAATGGTCTGATAGCAAAAAGCCTCGACCAACATCTTAAGAGGCTTTCGCTCGACGGTTGGATCAAGGGGCAGATACAGAAGGCAGTGATTTTGGACACGGCACGTATCGTGAGGAGGTTCCTGTCTCTGCAGCCCTAACCGCCGGTAGTTTGGGCCCTGCCCCGCTACTGGCGGCATTCTATTTTTTAAGTTTTTATTGTATATTTTGTTTTTATTTTTTATAAACGTATATTGTAAAAACTTAAAAAATAAGATAATAAATGTATATATGAATAATAATAATAAAAATCTTTATTTTTCATAACAAGAAACAATGAAACTTAATTTTACAACATGTTACATATAAATAATGAAAAAAGGGGCAGTGTTCAGCAAACGTTACAACCTGCATAGCAGGCCGCAACACTGTTCTTCCACACTGCCCATGGGAGTGAACAAATTAAAATAACAATATTGTCTGTGGTCCAACCCGTCAACACCAAACTGATATAAATTTTCTATGCAGATGATTGATTCGTTTGACAACAATTATATACTAGGAATGAATCAATCAAGCAAACATAAAAAAGTCAAATCAAATCACAGCCAAGTGTTAAAAGGACGCTACAAACAATCTTCATTAAGAACATTAGCCCAATTATTTTTACATTATGCAATTTTATGCAAAGCAAAAGAAAGTGAATATTATATTTAGTATAATAGCAAAGCAAAAACAAAATTTAATTGTGAATTGATGTAAGTACTTAATCTCGAATGTTCACAAACAACTGTGCGACGGGACAAATCCGGAGGTAAGATTTACATAAGTATATAAATACACAATTAATAACAAAAAAGAATAATAGTAACATTAAGTAATTGATTGTATTCGTACTCAGGCCCGCCGTCATTATGGTGATCTGGCACTACAATGCAATATGTAAACTAATAAGTGAAGTATACAGCAACAGCAGAGCGTCGGAGCAAAACAGGAGGCAAGTTTAACAAAACTGTTAGGAATTTTATATAGAATACAACAAGAATAATAATACAGATACAAGAATAATAATACATTGGCTTACTTTGGTCTATCTACAGCTCCGCCATGACAAATTGCTGGCCTCTGCACTACAGTAACAACATGAACAAATGTGGTCAACATGACACAAGGTAAACAAAAGCATTAACAAAGGGAACAATACAACTTTACACTACACATATTTTTCATTACATACTAATTTATATTATAGAGGTTTCATGAGCCAAATTTTCATGTTTCTTTTGTATGTCGATCAGAAAACACTTCAGTTTTTTTCTGAAATGATGGATATTTTCTACATCTTTTATTGGAGGAGGGATGTTATTGCATAATTTGCACCCGTGCCAAGTCGGGGCGGGGCGCTAGTACGGCATAGTTTAATGTAAACTAGTGTTTGTAAGTAGTACGTGTTTATGGTGGCGGCCGGCCCCGGCTCCGGTCGCTTCCTCTCAACGTAAACAGACACTACAACACTAAATGTTTATGATATTAATAGTTTTTTTTGTGTTTGAAGTCGTTTTTGCGGTCATCGAAATACCGCGTTGAAATAAATACGTTTGCGGTGAACTATTGTGACCTGAATATTAACCACGTTTGATTTATATAACTTACATAAAACATTTTTCTAAATTCGTATTTAATTATACTTGCCCTACGTGTGACAGCCGGTGTTGTGTTGTATTTTATTTAAAATACGTCAAATCGTTACAAACCGTAATTTGGGGACGACCTTGCGCGGTGTGCTGAAAACATTTGAACCCGTCGCGCGCCGGTGACGTTTGAACAATGATGCAATTTAAAGTTGAAACAAGTGAAACATGTTCTTATTATATTTGAATGTGGAAAGCATTTAACGTGTTGAGTTGTGATTGTGTCAATGGGCGATACTTCCACGTGTGCACTGATTGTTCGAGTTCCGTAGTGTAGTCGCGGGAGTCGCAGTGAGCGGAGCCCGCGCCCCGCGCTCCTTTCGCGGCGGGTGAACTGGTGCCACCGCGCGCCGGAGGGCTGCAACGAGTGTTCGCGCCGATGGGGTAGAGCTTGTGTTACCAGGATCCAATATGCAAACATTCATACTCAACACTGCTATTCAGTAATGACTGTATATATGTTCTACTCATATTACGGGTCTATGTAATAGAACCTAATTTATAAATAAAATGTGCAAAAAATCTGAATTAACTTTTTAATGAGATTTAGCTTACATTGTTTATGATTTATATTGAAACATACAAACAATCTATGCGTGTGGTAGTCGAGTGCCGGAGCCCGCCCCGACTCCCGAGTTCGTGTCTTCGAGTGCACACATCTCGGAATTTCAATATTCGATAGGCACCGCTCCGCGACCGAATCCTCACAATAAATATTGCATGCCGGAGCCGAGTCGTCGCCGCGCGCGCCCGCGGGACGGGTCCAGAGGCACATTTTTGAACAACATTCTATTTTATATGTTCGTTTACGAGGTATTTTTGCCGTTTGTTGTGTCCCGAGACGGTGTGCCGCCGATGGGACTCGATTTGGGAAACAGTTTGTTAAGGATCATCCACCGGGTGTTTAATGTTATCGCGTGATTAGAGCGAGTGTTGTGTCCGAGCGTCGCGTCGTGATGTCTGGTGGGTGTCGAGACGTCAACGCTTACGATGTTGGTCTTTTCGTCTGGGAGTTATGTATCATCTAAAGGGTATAGAGCGGCCGGTGGCGAGGCGGCTCATACATACTTACACCCATACAATGTAGGTTTCCTTCATTATAGGTGGTGTAAAGGTGTGTGCACACCGCACTCGTTCCGCGCTCATATAGTATTCATTGGAGCGCGAGCCGCCCGCGCCCGTCGCCCCGCGCCCGCCGCCGCCTCCCGACCAACAAAGAAGTCGAGGTTTTTCACTACAATTTATTACCGAGCCTGAGCTGCCCCTTTCCATCCATTTACTGCGAGCGGAAAAAATATTGAAGGATGCATGACCCGGTGAGAGCCGGGAAACGTAACGGACCACCTGCCGTGTGCGAGCGCCCTTAGTCGGCCTCCACCTACTACCTAAATACAACATGCGTCATTTTAAAGTAGTATATACAATGTGATGTATGTGTTGCCGTCACGTAGGTACAGGCCAGGTGTAAACACGCGCTACATTTTGTCCTGAATGAACGCGATCATATTTAGAGCGGCGCCATCCCGGTTTACGTTAGGTAAAACTAAACGTTTACAGTCTTAAAACAATTTACAGTTTCAGAGCAGAGGAGCGGAACGCGATGACTCAACACACAATGAGAACACACCGAGTCGTACACTCGTATACAGATAGACATGTTCTCTAATATAATGACACACAGCGGGACAAGGAGATGAACACGAGTCCTGTTGAGGGTGTTTCTTGTGTTCATATATACTTACACTAATTTAACAGTTACAGGCAGGTTTAAAAATAGAATATAACAATTTTTAAATGGTAAAATAGGACAGCTGGAATTCGAGCTGAGATCGACTTAATGTTTTTAATGAGATTTTTTACACACTTACGCCTTCATTGAGCAAAATAGAATGTATCCAGTGGACATAGAGTCTATAATAGGGCGAGAATAACGTTGCAATGCAGCTCTAACCAGACAATGTACTCCAATAACGGATGCTCAAGTTTTGATTGTGCTCATTAAAGCGCTGCAAGCCGCTTTATTGCCAGTTACACCAGCCATTCGGAATTCAACCTTGTTGCATATGTAATACAGTTTACGGAGAGTTTAACAATAAAAGTTTTATTTTTTTAATTAAATTGTTACGTTTATATTGAGGGAAGCAATTTCAGTATATTCGTGTTGTTTGTTTTAATATAATGAAGTGTAAAGTGTTTTTGTAATGTCTCGTGGAGCGCTGGCGTGCGCGACCGGCGGGAGTGTCACCACTCACCAGGCGGCGCACTGCACAAAGATCTTGGTGCTGTGTATTGTAGTTATCCGGAATATACAATGGGTTTATTATATAAATAAATAAAATAATGCAGGCGCGGGCGGGGCGGGCGGGGCGGGCGGCGGGCGCGTGTATCCGAGCGAGTGTTCCCGCGTGCCGCGACGCGACTGTTTATATAGTATTAATTAAAGTTAGCGCGCTCTGTTTATTTATAAAACAATTAGTGTTAGGTTAGGGCGCGGGTTATTTTCAGAGTAAAGCTTGTTAACTGCCGCCTCCGAGATTAACATCTGCGAGATCTCGGGGCGCGGGCGCGGCTCGTTGTTTTGTGTCGCTTATATTACTCGAGTGGAGCGGCTGCGTCACTCGTCACCTGTGCGGGCGCGTGCTGCCCACAGGTGATACTACTTGTAGCTTCACCATTGTGTTCTATCTATATTAACAAGGCAGTCGTTAATTACAAAATATTTGATAAAAACTCGACGTCGAATCATCAACGGTTACAGAATCATGGCCCAAAACGTTATAAATATTGTAAAGTGCAGGCCGCGCCGGCTAATGGATCACCGGCAACAACTATCAACAATAGCGGATTAGGGGGGATTGTCTGCGATCGTTAATTAATCCAGTATTTAGTTGCCACAACGACGTGTTCCCGCACCAACACTAATACTGTTTAAGCTCAAACCACAAAAAAGATTAACTATAATTAACTATTTCATGTTTCGTTTGTCATTCGGATACACACAACACTCGTAACCGCATTATACGATTGTGAACTTGTTCGACAGGAGATAATGCGATCGGAGACATTGGAGTGATTTAGCATTGTTTACCTTTAAATAACGCGTATGTATTGTGTGGGTTGTGCGAACACTTTAGGTAGTAATAATGACTGTAAACATTGTGATCTTTGTTCGTAAACAATGAGACCTAAAAATAGCGGAAACAGTTGAAATATCCCACAACGCGCCGCGCAGCGGCATAATGAGAGGCGCGCGTGAGACGGCCGTCACAGCGCCGCCTTTCTGATTTACAGTGTTCATTACAAGTACACGAGTACGTACACATATCAATTATACATGTATTTATACTTAAAATAAATGCCAGAGTACGTTGGACGGTTATGAGTTACACTCACTATCTAACAAGGAGAGAGACTTAGATCTGTCTTCCGTGAATTGAATTATATCTTGAAGTTTTATCTAAAAGTATAACCATGCATAGATAAATGTTTTATATTGGTACAATGTTTGTATGTTTAAATCTACCAAAAATGTACAATAGCTGAAAGAAAAATCTACAAAAATATCATATACTTATTTGTAGTTTAAATAAATATCAAGCGAGATATCATTTAATATTTTAGTTTTATATATTCTGAATAGTAAAATGAGCTAGGAACCGAAAACTGAAACGTGTTTGCTAAAATATCCGTGATTTTTTGTTTATCTAGATGTACAAAACATAAAAATAATAGTTTACTGAAACTTAATATTAAAACAAAATAAAATTCCGAACTGAATTCCAACTCCAAACCGGTGAATGGAGCGCAGCATTTTAAATAAATACGAGCAAATCTGGGGGCACGGTAGTGCCCCCCGCCAAGTCGAGCGCGAAGCAAACACTGCCGTACCATCCTTTACAGGAACCCTTTCGCCGCATTTTCAGGCCCCTATTTGAGAACCTTTGGATAAACCCAGAACACTGAAATTTTCGTCATCCAGTTAGCTATACAAGCACATACTTAAAATAAAATTTCAAGTCTGTAGGTCATTTAGTTCCGAAGTTAAACGAAAGCAAAGTTTCGTATTTTAGACACTCACTCACTCACTCATGATCATCAAAATAGAACTAGTACTTCCCATAAACCTAGAGAGCTGAAATTTGGTACAGAGTTAGGGTTTAATGGCCACATAAAGGGAAAACTATAAAAACTAGGATAATCGAACGGGAACGGGAATTATACAGGAACGGGAACGGGAATTGTAACTCAAGAACGGCTGAACTGATTTGGCTGGAAATTGGTGGGGAGGTAGCTTAGAACCAGGAAAAGGACAAAGAATAACTTTAATCCCGAAATTCCCACGGGATTGGGAACGGGAATTTAAAAATCAAGAACGGCTGAATTGATTTGGCTGAAAATTGATGGGGTGGTAGCTTAGAACCAGGAAAAGGACGTAGGATACCTTTAGTCCCGGAATTCCCACGGGATTGGGAACGGGAATTTATAACTCAAGAACGGCTCAACTGATTTGGCTGAAAATTGGTGAGGTGGTAGCTTAGAACCAGGAAAAGGACGTAGGATACCTTTAATCTCGAAATTCCCACGGGATTGGGAACGGAAATTTATAACTCAAGAACGGCTCAACTGATTTAGCTGAAAATTGGTGATGTGGTAGCTTAGAACCAGGAGAAGCACATAGGATACCTTTAATCTCGAAATTCCCACGGGATTGGGAACGGGAATTTATAACTCAAGAACGGCTCAACTGATTTGGCTGAAAATTGGTGGGGAGGTAGCTTAAAACCTTGAGAAGACCATAGAATACTTTTAATCCCGAAATTCCCACGGGATTGGGAACGGGAATTTATAGCTCAAGAACAGCTGAATTGATTTGGCTGAAAATTGGTGGGGAGGTAGCTTAGAATCAGGAGAAGCACATAGGATACTTTTTATCCCGAAATTCCCACGGAAACGTGAACGGGAACTACGCGGGTGAAAGTGCGGGGCACTTAGTAATAAAATACTACTCCTAAAAAGAAAAAAATGTGTCAAATAAGAAAATCTAATAAAAAAAAACAATATAAACACGTTTCAACAAAAATAAATGAAATCCCACCAAAAACATTCTGTAAAAAACTAGCCAAGTCTCGATGGAGCTGCTTGTTTATCTCTAAAAAGTAATGAAATCTAGACAAAGTCGTGCCAAGTGTAAGGTTCCTTACTGCGATTTCTTTATTATTATAGTTATTGTTGTGTGACTTGGCCGTTGAACATTGTTTAAAACGTTAGTAGTGGGTACAAGTCGATTTTGTTTACACGTAATGTTGTTACATTATTAAAATACGCAGCTTTATCAAGCCTACAATTGACTGGATATTGAATCAACGTTTTTCAAGTGGCAATTTTCTATCGTCAATGGGTAGTGGTTCTGGCGACAGATTGGTGCAATAGTGTCATGGAGCACCTAGTTTTGTATCCTTGTGTACAGTTGTGTACTTGTGTACAGTGTATCCTTCAACGGCCAAGTCACACAACAATAACTATAATAATAAAGAAATCGCAGTAAGGAACCTTACACTTGGCACGACTTTGTCTAGATTTCATTACTTTTTAGAGATAAACAAGCAGCTCCATCGAGACTTGGCTAGTTTTTTACAGAATGTTTTTGGTGGGATAATGTTTAACGAAAACTGAAAATATAGCAAGGACTAGAATTATGATAGTAAATAATATGTGTCAGTACTGTGACGTACCTAAATATTTACATTGTTGTGGTTTAAAACATATCTGGGGGCACGGCAGTGCCCCCCGCCAAGTCGAGCGCGAAGCAAACACTGCCGTACCATCCTTTACAGGAACCATTTCGCCGCATTTTCAGGCCCATATTTGACAACCTCTGGATAAGACTAGAACGCTGAAATTTTCGTCATCCAGTAAGCTATACAATCACATACTTAAAATAAAATTTCAAGTCTGTAGGTCATTTAGTTCCCAAGTTAAGCGAAAGCAAAGTTTCGCATTTTAGACACTCACTCACTCACTCACTCACTCACTCACTCACTCACTCATGATCATCAAAATAGAACTAGTACTTCCCATAAACCTAGAGAGCTGAAATTTGGTACAGAGTTAGGGTTTAATGGCCACATAAAGGGAAAACTATAAAAACTAGGATAATCGAACGGGAACGGGAATTATACGGGAATGGGAACGGGAATTGTAACTCAAGAACGGCTGAACTGATTTGGCTGGAAATTGGTGGGGAGGTAGCTTAGAACCAGGAAAAGGACATAGGATACTTTTAATCCCGAAATTCCCACGGGATTGGGAACGGGAATTTAAAAATCAAGAACGGCTGAATTGATTTGGCTGAAAATTGGTGGGAAGGTAGCTTAGAACCAGGAAAAGGACATAGGATACTTTTAATCCCGAAATTCCCACGGGATTGGGAACGGGAATTTAAAAATCAAGAACGGCTGAACTGATTTGGCTGAAAATTGGTGGGGAGGTAGCTTAAAACCAGGAAAAGGACATAGGATACTTTTAATCCCGAAATTCCCACGGGATTGGGAACGGGAATTTAAAAATCAAGAACGGCTGAATTGATTTGGCTGAAAATTGGTGGGGAGGTAGCTTAGAACCAGGAAAAGGACATACGATACTTTTAATCCCGAAATTCCCACGGGATTGGGAACGGGAATTTAAAAATCAAGAACGGCTGAATTGATTTGGCTGAAAATTGGTGGGGAGGTAGCTTAGAACCAGGACAAGAACATAGAACACTTTAATCCCGAAAATCCCACGGGATTGGGAACGGGAATTTATTACTCAAGAACGGCTGAATTGATTTGGCTGAAAATTGGTGGGGAGGTAGCTTAGAACCAGGAGTAGCACATAGAAAACTTTTAATCCCGAAATTTCCACGGGAATGGGAACGGGAATTATAATTCTAGAACAGCTGAACTGATTTGGCTGACAATTTGTGGGGAGGTAGCTTAAAAACTATTTATGTATAGATACTTTTTATCCCGAAATTCCCACGGAAACGCGAACGGGAACTACGCGGGTGAAACCGCGGGGCGCTTAATAATATAATACTACTCCTAAAAAATAAGTGTGTCAAATAAGAAAATCTAATAAAATAAATCAATATAAACAAGTTTTAACAAAAAGAAATGAAATCCCACCAAAAACATTCTGTAAAAAACTAGCCAAGTCTCGATGGAGCTGCTTGTTTAACTCTAAAAAGTAATGAAATCTAGACAGACTCGTGCCAAGTCTAAGGTTCCTTACTGCGATTTCTTTATTATTATAGTTAATGTTGTGTGACTTGGCCGTTGAAGGGTACACATGTATGTACACAAGGGTACAAAACTAGGTGCTCCATGACGCTATTGCACCAATCTTAAAAAATCCAGAACCTATCCATTGACGATAGAAAATTTGCTTAATTATAGCCACTTGAAAAATGTTGATTCAATATCCAGTCAATTGTAGGCTTGATAAAGCTGCGTATTTTAATAATGTTATAACATTACGTGTAAACAAAATTGACATGTACCCACTACTAACCTTTTAAACAATGTTCAACGGCCAAGTCACACAACATTAACTATAATAATAAAGAAATCGCAGTAAGGAACCTTAGACTTGGCACGAGTCTGTCTAGATTTCATTACTTTTTAGAGTTAAACAAGCAGCTCCATCGAGACTTGGCTAGTTTTTTACAGAATGTTTTTGGTGGGATTTCTCTTACATACAATTCCATATATGTACTCGTACAGTGACAAGTAATTAAAGATGTCTGACTTAGTTGTGTTGTGGTGAAGTGTTTAGAGTGTGAATCTAAAGGAATACTAAATGCGGAGGTCCGCCGCGCGGGCTGGGGTCCGACATGTTCATGTGTTATCACTCCGCATCACTCCGAGTCCCACTCCGCTAATCGTCCGGTCCCTTTGTCCTTACCACAACAACACACTCGGCTCTGCCTTGTATCGCCTACTAAAGGGACGTGTCATCTCGCCGGTGTCGACTCGCTCATACCTAATGGACTTCCAAACATTATTTTCTTGAGTGCAGCCGGCCGCGCACCGCGGTGCTACATTATAAGTGTTGTTATGAAGCCGCCTCGTACGTATTGTTCGGTGTAACGGTCGGCCGGCGGTGACATTTATCGCTACTTACGACGCTTGCCGACCGATTTATGAGTACTTACTCACAATTTTTAAAATGTTAACGGTTTTCGTTTTATATTTATATTTTTTGTATATTCTGGATTAATATTAGGGCGAGTGTCGCGGATGGTAACATTACACACATTTTATTGATCTGTTTTTAACCCCCGACGCAAAAAGAGGTTTTTGTATTAAAGAGGACTTACGTGCGAGTGTTCTTAGACATGTTTGATGTAAATCGGTAGACCCGTTTAAAAGTTATGGGGGTTTGAAAGTAATTGTATTGGGGGTTTTTTAAATTTTAAATTAAATTTTTTGTTGCTGTGAAGTTATAACGACTTGAAACAACTTTGTTTGGGTGTCTCGGTAAAGGTTTTTTTTTCAATTGTCGCGGTCAATGTGAAAATGCATTTTTATCAGTAAACACTATATATTGTTATAATCTGATTTAATACAATATATTCGTTGAGCGAACGGCGCGCGCGGGGCCGCTCACGCGACTCAAATGTACGACATATTTCAGATGGTGAAATGTTAGGTATGGTTACGATATAATAAATTAAATCGAATTGGTTCGACAGGTGTATTTGTGTGGGATATAATGTGCGGTGGCCCACGAGGCTCCCCGGGAAGTGTCCAGCCCCCACTTGGGACCGGGGAGAGGGGGAGGGAGGAGTGCATTACATTTCCGTACAATCAAAGCGCTCGTAAACTCATATTTTTACAGAGTTCCCTCCATTTTACGACTGTTTATATTGCTTTAGTTCAACAGGCTTACAGTTTTAGGGTCCTGCTAGTTGTAGTTTTAGTTCTGATAAGAGAAAATAAAATTTAGTTTTGTCAGAATGAGTCGCATCGGTTTAGTGTTGTTTGTTTCCGAATTTCGAGAGTGGAGCGAGCGAGCGGGCGGCGAACGGCGGCGGGCGGCGGCGAGCGGCGGCGGCGGGCCCGGTATGGGGAACCGGGCGGCTCGTGTTGCGAGTAATAAAGACACTCTCTAATTGTTATATTAGGTTTCCTCGAAATGAGCCTTTCAAATGAAAAATCATAATATCAAATTTGAGGAATATCTCTCCGACTGCAATAACAAACGAGACCTACGAAGTAGCTGTAGTTGAGGCGCGGCCGTCGCGCTCCCAGTACATACGGGGCTGCACTCTCCCAGCGAGTACATTAGGCCGGGTCCTGCTTATTGCAACATTTCCTTCCCAAGTTATGAAGCATCCCAAAGGGGCGGCCCGCCGTGATTGATTCCCCGACTAGGCGCCATCTTGTATTATAAATATTGCGTTTATTAGGTAAGTTCGGATTCCGGTCAGGGAACCCTTTCGCTTCACTTTATAATATCTTTGATCTGGAAATGTTTCGAGATTAGTTCCGAAATCGATCTCAAGTTTCCGAGCGGGTGGCTCTGAAAGCTTTCCCTCAATTGGATTTTTTGTTAATACTTAAATGTCCTTCTCATTACATTCAAGTTTAAATATATTTCAAATCATTTTGTATAATACTGATGAAGTACTTTCATAATTGTCGCAAAAACGTAAGAAATTAAAAAATAGCACTCCGGGAGTGCCGGCAGAAGTGAAAACTTCAATATTAACGTTGTGTTTAATTATAAGTATAAAAGTACTATCATTTATGAGGTAGAATACAATGTTTGTTTCTTACTTCAGTTATCATAAACGTCACGTGATGCTGATCTTACGCTTTTTCGTTCAGCATCACGTGACCCTGACGCGAGTTTGAAAGTTTTTACCCATACAAAAAAAAGTGCTCAGCGCCGCTAAAGAAGTTTTCACTTCAAAATATGTATTTTAGTCATTTAAACAATAAGTTCCGATGGAACTATCAGATTTTATGAAAAACCTATGGTATTAGTAGTCACTTCATTGTCTCATTAGGTGAGGATACGACCACTCGAATGACCGCTCGCGCCGTGCGCCCCTACGCTCGCGTCTTTGACTAACAAATCAAATAAAACCAAGTGATGGCGGCCCGGCCGGCGTGTTCGACAAGGTCGATCCGGGTATTAATCATTATATTTTTATGACTGTTGGACGAACTAACTTTTTCTATCGCCTTTGAAACTCGGACGAAGATTCATTGGCTGTCATTGTATTCGTAAAGCGCGCTGGGGACGCGAACGGCCGCCGATCCGAAAAAATGAGTGAAACTTTTGAAAATTGCCATTTTGGGGATAATATCGGGCGCGTGATATCTGGGAGGCGGCAGTGAGGACTCACTTCCGCCGGCCATTACCCATTAGTCGCCGCTACGACTTTTGCGATCATACTTTTTGCTGTGCGCGGCGTGTCGGGTAGTACTCGGACTAATGGTTTTTGGGATTCTAGTATTAGAATCTAGATCAAGTGCCATATTGCTTTTTACAGTGTTAAGAAGAACTTTTTTTACTTGCCATCGACACCCGATACAAAAGATTCTGTTATCACAAAACTATTCTACATACCTAACCACCAGGTATGATTTAATATTTATAAAACTTTAAAATACAGACTTGTTGTAAGTAGCTTAATGAACGAAGATGATATTTATAAAAAAGTTAACGAATAAGGATATACCAATGATATAAATATACTGTTTCCCCTTAAGGAGAAACTAATATAATGATGCATGAAAGCTATTAATCAAGCAACGGGTGTCTGTGTGTTTGTCCCGGCGCGCGATGACCCCCCCCCCCCCTCTCCCCATCGGCCGGTGCTCCGCCCGCGCCGTCCATACGTCACCGCACGCGCCGCCCTCACATGAAAAACTTCACATGAAGCGCGACCGTACCGAGAAATCATGTAATCAAAGCGTTCTCACAAACGAGTGGAACCGCGGCTTCCGGAACGTCCCACAAACGTCCCAGATTATTAATTAGTTTGTTTTAATACATTCCACACAAAGTTTGAAGGTAAGACGCTCTCAGATTAGATGAGTTGTGTGAGTACACAACATTACAATATTGATATAGTTTAACGAAAGCAATTTATGATTTAGGAAAGTTTAGAGCAATAAGTAACGATACTCTACGGTGTCTCCAGTAACTCAAGTAACGGTCACTGAAAGATTCTCGAAAAACTGCACATTTTGCGAATGATTTTGGTCCCACTACTTATGACGTAGGTTCAACATATTATTTAAAATCGTCGAGTCAATTTCCATATAATCACAATAAAATATATGACCGCCATTTGGTGAGTAATAACAATAAAACGTCACTTGAACCAGTCGAACGGTCCCCAAATTATACATGGAATTGTACCAATATCAGTAGATAACACTAACTGGGGACATAAAGTGGAGTCATAAATACGTCGGGAGAGAGGGAGCCTCGCGAGCCGCTGGTGCTCGGAGCAACATGTGTAGTGCACTGACGCTGCGTCTGGGAGGGCGCGGCCGGGGGCCGCCGCTGGACTCATTACGAATTTCATTAAGACGCCACTCTACAGTTCAACCGAGACTAATTGGTTCCGCTCTGCATCCCGTTATTTATTCATTGAGCACACACTTGATGGTTAACGTTAACAGTGATACATTCACAAACATTTGTTTGCGTAGTATAGGTATAGCATATATTTGTTATTGTCTGTGAGCCCCGACTAGCGACTGTGTCCCGTGTTATCTATAAGTATCCCG
This sequence comes from Timandra comae, assembly GCA_958496195.1. NCBI lineage: Eukaryota > Metazoa > Arthropoda > Insecta > Lepidoptera > Geometridae > Timandra > Timandra comae. The sequence goes on from OY292354.1 coordinate 134,434, forward strand.
CGCACAATACTCGCGTATCGTCAACTTTGGTTAACATGTAAGAGTTGTAAAACAAATACTCGATGTGAGGTCGTAGCGAACAGTAGTAACAATGAAATCTGAACGAGTTTTCACTTGAAAATTATACTCAGACAAATTCATAGAAGGTATAAAGTTTAGGTTTCATTGTAACGTCCGCCCGCCCCCGGCGCGCGGCGGTATGTACTCGTATTCGCTAGTTTGCACCCTTATACTCGTACTCTTTACGTCCTGAACAAATAGCGTTATCTTGGATATCATTTTCAACTGAAAGTTTTTACTATCAAAATATTTTTAGTTATGAAAGTGATGTTTGTACAGGATTTATTTTGGGTACACCTTTTGTCTGCCGGAAGGGATTAACTCGCTGTTTTAGATACCCAGTGCGTAGTATGTATTATCAAGAGAAACAGCTCAATTATACATTAATAAAACCAATGCATGTACATTGTACAACTGTATATTGTAATGTTTACTGATATGGTGTTGTTTGTTTGTTTGAACAGATTGTGTCGTGCGCGGAGGCGGTGTAGTGCGTCGCGCGGTCGATGTAGTGCGGTGTCGCGCGGTGAGTGCGTGAGTGCGTGCGTGCGGTGCGGGGCATGCGTGCGCGCGTGCGTGAGCGCCCCTAGCGAGCGCGATGTGGCGCGCCAACGCGCATCTCGCTCTCTTACTGCTGGCGCACCTTACGCCGCCCGGTGAGTACACCACACATACTTACTACAGCTGATTATAATATACAATAATACGAGCAGGATCTTAGCGTTGTAAATATCTTAGCTTATCGAACAACCCAAATACGTAGGTACTTATATATTTTTCCTTAGTTTTTTATGCATTTAATAATTTAAGTTTGAATAAGGACCGGTAAGTGTTGGTGAGCTAATTATCTTGTCGTACCATAACGCGGAACCCCATGAGGCGGGCACCACTAATGGCGAGAAAGCCGACGCTCAACCGAGCCAAAATTGTTTTATCTGAGAAGTTTCGCGATTTTCGATAAAAGGACGTAGCTCGATCAAATTGAAAACGAGTACCCGCCCTCGATTGTATGAATAAAATTTAGTTAATCGTAAAAACTTGGTCCCGCCGACCTCCGACCCGATTAATGTCGCGGGAACTTTACCACTCCCGGTATATCGCGGTGTAACTTTAACAGACACAATATAAACCATCCGAATTATGATACCGATGTGGGATGGGGCCACCTCGGAGGCACTTCGCCTCCGACCGTTACAATTATTGACGTTTTATTGGTGATCCGCCGCTGTCGAGTAATGGCGGTTCTTTGTTTGAATGCACCCTCACCTCGCCGCGATAACAAGTCGCCCTCACTCTCGCTCTTCGTGACGCACCTCGACCTTATCAATGTATTCCTGGCTCGGCTTCTAACGAATAAATAAATAATAATAAATAAATATCATTTATTTTTCTCTCACAATTTACATACTATTTAACAAAATTCGACTTATACTAGCTACTAGTGTAATTGTAAATTGTGAGAAACTGGTGTCCGTGGTAGGTTATAAACCTGTAATACAGATCACCAGGTTCTCACCCCTAGATAGTAGATAGGTAGATAGGATTTTATAGCTGCCAATTAAAAGTACTTACAGATGTTTTGATGACTTACCATTAATATTTAACACATTTGTACACTTATCACTTAACAAACAAACAATACACTTAACAGTTTAGTAGTTAGTACACTAACTAATCTCAAAACTAGTAACTGAGCTTAAGATAAATTTTAAACACTCTAAACTGATCAATTTAAGTTGTAACAAATAAGTACAAAATATTGTTAACGTACTTATTTGTTTTACAATGCGGGTAGTTACTGTGGGTAGTTGAGAAATCGCAACATAATTTACTATTACGCAACGTTGTTCACTATTATATTTAAGTATTTAAAATGTTTACCTAATAATGTTGTGTCTTATTAGCAAGATATAGATACTTAGAACTTGTAAGGATTAAAGAAACTTGCGTTAAAATTAATGTCGAATACAATGTAATCGAAAGAATGTTGCAGTTATTGGTGTGTGGTACAAGTGATAAGTGACCTTTTTTAAAAGTTAAAATATGTTAGTCTTTATGAATTTTATTTTTAAAGAAATGATATACTTAAGTAATTTTGAAAAATCATTCATGTATATATGTTTATTATGGTTGTTGTTTTATATGTATGTAATTTTTTTTTGTTTAAATATATTTATTTATCAATTATTATTCCTATTTATGTCCGAGAAGCGATTCAGTTGTGCAATAGTCTTGTTTCATTAGCCAGTTTTGTACTTTGATTTTAACAATAGGTTTTGTGTTGTCGTATATAAACAGAATTCTATTAAGTTTATTATATAATCTACTGCTTTGGTAACTATAGAATTGCTCGGCAAAGGTGGTTTTTACAGAAACAGATTTGCAGACTAAGTCCCTTCTACGTCTCTTATTTACCCATTCAGGTTGATAGGTCATTTTAGAATGTTGCTTGAGTACGGTGTTTAATATATAGATTTGTCTAACGGTGAGGACATCACATTTCTTGTAAAGATCCGCCGTAGGATAATAGAAGGGTAAGAAGTTACAGACTTTAAGGATAGCTCTTTGAGCACGCTCGATTTTGAGAAAGTGAGTTTTTGATATCCCCCCCCAAGAGGTGACACAGTATGATAGAAGTGATTGACAAAGTGAGAGATATACTGATTTTAATAGATTCCAAGCAGTGACGGGCCGCAAATTTTTAAAAATTGAAATTAATTTCCTTATTCTTGCAGACAGTTGGTCGATGTGGGCATGGAAGTTTAGTCTATTGTCGATTACTACTCCTAAATATTTAATTGTGGGGGTTTTTTGAATACTGGGGCAGTTACAGTTTATATAGTTGGTGCAGTTGTGGTATATGATTTCCTGATTTGTTTGGTTGTCTGTTTCTCTCAGAGAAAATTTAATAACTTTAGTTTTTTCAATATTCAGTGTTAGGATATTATTTCTTAGCCATTTATTAATTATATCAAACCCTTTTTGTGCATTACTATATACTTCCTCCCATGAGTCACCGCTAAATAGTAAAACTGTGTCATCAGCATAAGTAATAATTTTCCCCTTAGTTAATGATAATCGACACAGTTCATTTATGTATATAAGGAAGAGAGTTGGGCCCAAAATACTCCCTTGAGGGACTCCGTACATAATTTCAGCCTCGTCACTAGTGTAATTTTCTATTTTAACACATTGCTTCCGTTCTGATAAATAACTTCTAAAGAGTTCTAACTGAATTCCTCTTACGCCAATCTTCTCCAGTTTATCAACAAGAATCGGGATAGAAACTGTGTCGAATGCCTTGCTGAGGTCCAAAAATAAACCAAGGGGCTTTTTCTGGTTATCTAAGTTATTTACCACAAATTCTGTAAGTTCGTGTACTGCATCAGCTGTAGATTTTTTGGACCGGAAGCCGTATTGATTAATTGCCAAAATATTATTTTGCTCGAGAAAAGAGACTAACCTTTTGTTGAGTACCCTTTCGAGAATTTTAGACACGGTTGGAAGAATAGATATCGGTCTGTAGTTATTTACGCAGCCTCTATCCCCATTCTTGTGGACAGGTAGTATTCTGGAGATTTTGAACGCCTTGGGAAACACACCTGTATCAAGAGCTAATTGACAAATGTATGTTATAGGTGGACCAAGAATAGATAGATTAGATTTTAGTATTTTAGCAGAAATCATGTCTAGGCCGGTTGAGCAATCTTCTTTAAGGTTCATTATTAACATAATGATTTCCGCACTATCGGTATCTTGTAGAACGAAAGAATTGAGATGAGTTTTGTAATTATCATCAAGAAACCCATTATCTCCGCCTTTAATATTGTCGGCCAACTCCTTCCCTACCTTAACAAAAAAAATATTCAGCTCATTAACAGCCATCAAAGGATTTTTAGAATGTATCAGATCTAAACAATTAACTTTAGTTTTCGTTGTGTAGGTTATTTTTTTAATCGCTTCCCATAATTTCTTACTGCTTTTTCCAGCTGTTTGTATTTCCAATCTTTCATATTTCCTTTTTGCTCTCTTAACAATCAAACAACAATAGTTTCTATATCTCTTATACGTCATTTTAATTACACACATCAAAAGTGTCTAGGGATCAAGCATTTTTATGCGGATTTCTTGAGATTGAGATGTGGCTTTGTAATAAATTTATGATTTTATAAATTTATATGGATCCTTTTTGGTGCATTTCATAATTTGAATCAGGAACTGTGAATCAAATTCGAGTAAAAGATGAAAATCAGCTGTCAATATTTTCCCTATAAAAACATACAACGCATTGAAGACATTATTAGTGCTACTGTTTCCCTACTACTGATTAAAACCAACGTTATTATGGAGCGGCGACGTCATTTAAGCAGGGAAGAAATGCTCAGAGCCGTGGGAATGATAGAAGCTGGTTCCCGGCAACGTACTGTGGCTTTAGCTCTGAATACAAGTCAGAGTGTTATCAGTCGACTTTGGACACGTTACCGAAGCACTGGTACCGTGGCTGAGCGCCATGGAGGACGGTATCGCTGCACCACACGGAGACAAGACCGATACATTCAAATCTTAACTCGAAGAGCTCCAACAATAACCGCCATGATGTTAGCCGTGCGGCTTCATCACTCTTCAGGGAACTTAATTAGCGACCAAACAGTCAGAAACCGCTTGCATGAAGTGAACCTTCATTCCCGAAGACCGCTACGGGTACCACCTATAGCAATGCACAATCGTAGGATTCGATATCAATGGGCTCTTGAACACAGAAATTGGGCAGAAGAACAATGGCGTTTCGTGTGCTTTTCTGATGAGTCTCGTTTTGGTATGAGACCGGATACAAGACGTATACGACACTGGAGAACCCCTGGACGCCAACAGCGATTAAAATCCTGCCAGGAAGTCCATCCTTATAGTGGTGGAACCATCATGGTATGGGCGGGTATTTGGATCGGCGGAAGAACTGAGTTGATTTGGATCAGAGGCAACCTCAACGCTCAAATTTATGCTGAGACGATTGTATCAGACGTCATCGTTCCTCTACAAGTGCAAATCGGTCCCTTATTTCAGTTAATGCATGATAATGCACGACCGCACACCGCAAGAGTTGTAAGACAGACTCTCGCCGCAGCTAACATCAATGTCCTGTCCTGGCCTGCTCAGTCGCCAGACTTGAACCCGATTGAGCATGCATGGGATATGCTACAGAGAAGAGCTCTGCCGAATATGGAGGGTATCCAGTCGCAAGAAGACCTTTTTTTGTTGTTGCAACGAACATGGGCGGCCATTCCACAGCGTGATTTGGATGAACTCATTTTGAGTATGCCAAACCGATGTTCTTGTGTTGTTAGTGTTCGCGGTAGAAACACGGATTATTAATTGTTTAAGTTACCCAATAAAATTTTAAAGAAAACTGTTATTTCAGTCTTTTTTTCGAACTTTAATGTTAGTGGTTCAAATGTCAAAAATCCCTTTATTAGGAAAATGGCAAATTTCTTTATTAATGCAAAGGTGACTTGGTTTATCGTTACTGTGACAAACGAAAACACTTTATTTGATGAATCCTTAAAGAAAATTTTAATTAATATCAATCAGGAGAAAAGTTATTGCAAAAATATATGTTGATCCCTAGACACTTTTGATGTGTGTATTTCATTATTAGGATCTTTTTTTAATTTTTTGTATAGGTTATCTCGATTTCTTAAGCATTTCAGTATTCCCTGTGATATCCAAGGTTTTAATAGCGCCTTTCGCCTAGATGTTATTGTTAATTTAGTGTTAGATATTATTGCGGCGCGTAAAATGTTTATAAAAAAGTCCGCTGCAGCATTTACATCATTAAGTGAATAGATACTGTTAAAATCAATATTTTTAATTTCCTTAGCCAAAGCTTCCATATCAAGCTTACTTTTTGCTTTTGGAGGTGCAAATATTGGTGTAGTAGCAAGATATAAGGCCGTGCTGTTATGATCAGTAAGTGTAGTGTTTAAAATTAAGCACCGTGCTATCATTTTGGATCTTAGAAGTATGTGGTCTAGACAAGTCTTATTATGAGTAGCGTGATTAAAGCCGGGCAAAATACCATGAAATGATAGCATATCAAGATATTTCGAACTATTGTGATCATTGCTTCTGATGTCTATGTTTATGTCTCCAATTATTACTAAATTTGAAGTAGAAGGTATAGTTTCTAAGTAATTGTTGAGAGAGTCAATGAAATTATTTATATTTTTATATCAATGGGGTCGATAAATAGCTAAGATTATTGATTTATTGCTGGGTTTAATTATCATACAGTTTGATTCATTTATATTAATTTCTTCGATTTTAATGTTTAAGTTATTTTTCACATAGACAATCACACCCTCATTTTGTGTATAATTATTTTTTGTACTTGCATAGTTATATCCATCTATAGTGGGTATATATTGTGTGGATGGAAGCCAGCACTCAGTAAGAACTATGCAGTCCCAATCAACCTTACTACTCAAAAGAATCGGAAGCAATCCAGAAATATTGCGGTTAACACTACGAATGTTTTGGTGAATAATCTTCAAACAATTACCTGCATTAAGTATATGGGAGCCACACTCTTCCACGTTACATATTATAGATTCAGCAACTTCATGCTTATCGATTTCATTATTTAATTCTTTTAATTCATTGAATTTTAAAATTTATAAAAATATAGATATTGTACTTTGTAAAAGGAGCAGAATTAATTAAATTATAATACTTTGAATAGAACTTAAGATTCAAAATGACTGTTAGACAAGAATCATTGTAATTAAGTTTTAGCTTACTGATATTTTTAAATAGAAATAATAATGACAGATGGTGGAAATAATGAGTTTGTGTAGTGAGTGTTAGTGTCGCTAAAATGTTTGAATATTTGCTTACACTATATATATTAGATGTATTATCTTTAGAGAAAATAATATAGTTTCTTATACATGCATAGTTAAAGGAACGAGTACTAATTAAGACATGGAAAAAAAGTTTCTTACTTAAGTAAATTAGTCATGCATTTTTCTTCAGTTTTTCAAAATCTTCTTCATCGTTTATGAGTAGGCGTGGCCCATCTTTCATCCTTCTGATATACACCTTTCCGTACGAAGTCCAGCAGCTCTCGAACCTTTGAGATTTAATAAATTCTCTTGCTAGATAATATAGTCTTTTTGCTTTTGGGGTTAAGAACTCCGATATATAAATTGGTCTGACTGGGAAATTAATCTTTAGACAGGTGGTATTGAGCTTATTTGAAGGGTTTTCTTTATTATAACTTCTCGAAGCCTTTATAATGCTTTCTTTTGCAGCGGAGGTGTTAAATTTAATGATTATTGGTTCATCTGATTTGTTCTTTGCTTTCATTCTAAACACATCTTGAATATCAGAGTCCTTTATTTGAACATTTAAGGCTGCAGACAAATTTTTCGTGACATTTATCAGCGTAGTTTTGTCTTCTGCATCAATTTTATGGATGTTTCTTACTTCTATGGAAGCTAATCTTGAGTTTCTTTCAATTTGCTCTAATTTGGATTCCAAATCAGATATTTTGTCTTTGTAATCAGAATTATCTTTCTGTAGCTGATTAACTTTTTCTAAAACTTCATCATACTTTTCTGACATGAATTCGACAGACTTTTGAATTTCCATATTTTGGGCTTTTATCGTGTCTATTGCCCCTTTCAAATTTTCGAACTTCTCATCCTGCTGTGCTCCCAATTCTTTCAACATGCTTTTTAATTCATTTATTAATGTGTTACTGCAGTCTGGTAAATCATCGAATTTACGCTTTATACGTTTCGTGTTGTTGGTGTCTGGTTTTTCAGAAATTGTCGAGGCGTGAAGATTTGGGTCTGATCCGTAGCACGTAGTTAAAAGTTTGGAGTGTCCATCGCTCTTTGGTGGTGTACGTTGGAGAGACATTTTATGACTTGTACCACACGCTATGTAGATAACCGTTAGCGCTTCACACGATGACGTATTCTGACGTAGCAGCTACTGGTTTGTTGTCTTGCTCACTCCAGAACACAGCGTATATCGCTTACCAGTTATGAGAGCCTGGTACTTTAATTAATTTTATTTCGTCGATTTTTTGGAAAAATAAGATTTATTTGAAATATAAGACTGCGTAGAGGGACACGTCTATGCGCTACCGCGGTCCAGAGGGGAGAGGGAATATATCATACTCGTTGACAATTTAGAACTCTGAATCAATCCGACAAAAACGTTCTTTTAAAGATCTTTACCCGCCCATAGACGAGAGAATTTTATTATCCGTGCCCATAGGTAACACAATAATACGAGTGTATGTCGGAAACTATTGGAATCACAATGTAGAAGATATCGTGATAATGACTGCTTTGTTTCTTACAAAATGATACTAAATGACATGTAACGACTAAAAGTACTAAAAGACGGAAATTCCTTTCACCAATAAACTAAATTTCACTATTACGAGTGAAACGTGTTCAATTTCTAATCATGGCGCAGATTTTAACATGAGCACACGCATTGGGCAAACGTGGTCATTACGCCAATTCTTCTATAATATACAGTAATATCATATAACTGAGCGAGAGGCCTTGACCCTGTGCTGAAATCTTTCAGATCGTTACTTTGCTTTAATAATAACGTTTAGTTGAAGAAGTTTATTGTTGTAAATAAAACTAGATTCAATTGGCAGCGCAGGGTCGGAACCCAATCAATTATGAACAAATCAGTCGAACGGGAAGTTTAATGTCGAACCAAACGGACGGTTACTTAGGAATATAGTGGCGCTATTAGTGTACTCGACTCGAACTCACTTGTAACTTAACACAACATCTAATACTGTTTTAGATGGTTGTGACAATTGTAATCTACACAAATAATATGTTAATAGTGTAGTGACCGATGTTATTAAGACTAATGATTTTGGGCAGTTAATGATTAACAAAACTTTGGGAAAAAATTGTCATACAAAAACAGGAACAAGTCATACAAAATTTTTGGTTACAACAAGTATAAAATATATATAAGACCCTTATTACAAAGTAAACCGCTCGTTAGACAATCCGTCATTGAACATCGTCCGTCTGGGTGTGAGACAACACTCAAACACCGATCAGATGTATCTTTGCGGCTGATCTTAAATTGGATCGGTTCAATCACTCGCGGCACTCGGCTGAAGTGTCTTCACAAACACCTCGAGATTATTACAATTTGTTGATAAATATCACTCGAATGTTGTGTTACATTCATTTACTAAATGTTATGGATCTTGATCGGTGTTTTGGAGCTCATAATTAACGTTGAATTAGTTTGTTTAGAGCAATTGTTATGTTTGATTTAATTATACCATATGATGTAGAAATAACGTGTGTATTGTGAAAGTCGATGGTGTGGGCGAGTGATCCTGTCCGCAGTCCGCGCGGAGCCGGCTCCGCCCGAACCTAATTATTCATAAACGATGTAAAGAATTCAAACGGTGAACAAACGATAAAGGACGACGCGCGTAAAAGACACATTTTGTAAAAGGCAACGTTTTGAGCCAGCGGTCAACTTCAAAGCTCAACTAAAAAGGTATTTGTTCAGTAAGCCTCTTAAATGTTACCTACAAATTAATGCGTTTCCACCCGGGTTCAGTCGCGCCCCTTCCCCGGGTCCGCGCCGCCGCGCCCGCCTCGAGATACACAACATGGTCATACGCGTATTGTGGAGCTCGGCACCATCTATAGTTTGTTTAGGTCAGGTATGGCATCAATTGGATACTTTATTGAACGGCTCCTATTGTTCGAAGTGTGAAGAGTCATGCGGTAGTCTTAGAGTACGTGATATCAGAAGGATTTATCTCTTACTCATCACACAGTTTACAAACAAAAAGTTCTGTTGTAATCCATACATACAAATTATCCCAAGTCCCGTCGGTTAATGCATGTCATCATATTTAAAAACATAATTTCAAAGTTCGGAATTCATTAGCAGTTAGGTGTGCCGTGCCGTGGTGCCGTCTCATCGAGGTAGCGTAGGTAACCTAGTTAGCGCTAGGCGTGCCCGGCGCCCGTACTGTGGATGTATAATGTACAACGTGGAGGTGGGAATGATCCGGGAGCCGGGAGCCGGGATAGAGGCCGGAGTGCGGCTAATGGCGGCGCGCAGTTACTGCCGCGCGCTGCTAAGTGATATTACCCATTTCACGGGAACATACGCCACTCGTTGAATTGATTGAAACGGCCGCCGCCTTCTCCTACACCCTGCACTGTCTTCATTGAATGGAATGTGACTGCTCGATATACGGCACTGATAAAGAAGGCTCTTTATAGTTTCAAACTCGTAGTAACGTGTGTAATAAGTACATCGCTCCACTATAAATAAACATGATCATTCCGTCGGGTGTACTGAAACACGATTAAACTCAATTCATGATCTACTTAACTCTTATAACATTAATGTACTAAATATGAGGCTGTTATTAATGCCAGTAAAGTGACTCGATACCGATGTTTTTTTTGTTTTATTGTACGAAGTTTTCCGTCGTCCGTCACAACGTAACTAATATCAGACTCCCGAAAAAACCGCTATCCTAAAAACTTGGTGAATAAATGAATTTCTTGATGATATTGCGACCACTCTAAAAAAATATCTGTTCGAGGCAACTTTGTGAATAATCAGCCGTCGCGGTCTCGGGCCGGTCGAGGTCCAAGGAAAAAACGGCGCGGCGTAGTGTCCCCGGGGAGCGGCGGAGCCGCGTGTGGGCTATTTTCCGGTGGCTGCGGCCGAGCGGGGACGTGCACGAGTGGGACAAGGGGTCACGGGGACAATGGGGCCTTATTTCGGTGGTCGCGCCGTGAGCCCACCTCTAGTTAGGAGCATTGTGCGCCCCACGCTAGGATCACATTTGAAGATGCTATCTTGTTGGTTCGTTTGAGATTATTGTTCGACTTATTTGCTTATGAAGGTCGAGATTTTATAACAAATAAATGTAGTTTTTATATTTGTTGCGTGTGTGGAGGGCGCTGTACGGAGAGGGACACTCGCCCTAGGTACAGCCCTAGGTAACAGCTAGTGATAGCACCTACTCTTGATGTTTATTAAATTTACAGTGGATGTAAATATTACCTAAATAGATAGAGCTTTTTACCTACTGAAATTTGATCCGCGGGCGTAACTAATCCCATTCATAACACATTAAGTGTTCAACAACGATGGACAATATTTAGAAAGGTTTGGAAAAGGTTGAGGTAACAAAGGGGATCGTTTGAGTGACGTTTTATGAAGTAGATGCACGACATGGTCTCGAATTAATAGTAGTGGATGGAGGAGAGGGACTCCCCGCTATAAATTGTGGACGTCACGAAGTTCGGTGAAGCCGGTCGAGTCGCACCGCGGGCCGCGACCCGATTGACATGATCGGTATTCGCACACACGGAACGTGTTTCAAGTGTAATTGAATTAACTTTTCAACAATATTGGTTGCATTGTATTAGTGTTTCCATTAGGGGTGCGTTCACATGTCACGTGTAATAACCCCGCCGACAGTGTAACGCGCCCGCTGACAGGTATTAACTCATCCCGAAAGGAAACCATCACTCGGTACCGAATTAAACCGGTCGCACACTCGTTTAGATTATAACAGTCTATAAATACAACAGTTTTACCACATTCATCATCGCCTCTCACGGTGTACACTTCACACGTTTAATTTATTTTCAGTGACACTGATATATTTGAACGAAAGCTTAAAAAAAGCTTACTTTCATTAAGTGTTGGTGAATCTGGTAAACCAGTAGAATCGACTAACTTATTTGTAATAATTGTCGATTACTATTGTTCAATATCAATGTGTGTGAGCGCGGGTGATATCGGGCCAGTCCGCGCGGCGACACTAGTCACACAGTGTCAGCGTTGCGGCGCTACTCTTTCAGTGTTCTGGCAACTCGTTGATTTATAGATGTGTTTATGTGCCGATGAGTAACGACTTTCAAATAGTTTGTTGGGTTTCGGGAGAAATTAGTGTTGAAAAATGATTTAAGGCCCGGTTTTGATTTTTATTAATCGCCCTCCATGTGCTTTAAACCTTTTATTATGTTGGCACGGCGCTGATTAATGTTTCTTTGTGATGTGTGATGGACAATTTATTATTAACTTTATTCATAAATCTCTTTTGAAATTAATTACTCTTTAAATAGACAGTATTGTTTTTGTCCTAAGAGCGTAGAGACTAGTCCGGTGCCCTCTCTCGGGTTACTGACAAAAGTGTTGGACACTAATAAGGGCGCTTCAACAAACCTACAGATAACGAACTACTTTACACTCATTACGCGCTGGTCTCACCACCGGCCACTCTCTGCTGCGTACGAGTATTGAACGACACTTATTATTTGGGGGGGAGCGTGTTGAAATGTATCCGATGAAGTAATACTTATAATGTGTAATGGCGTCAATACCCCCGTGCCGGCATCAAGTGTTCGCATTAATTACCCGATCCGATTTAATTGTTGAGATAATTACGGCGGCCCGACAGTTGCCAAAACGGAATTGAAATAACTTTGTCGAAAAAAGTGGGTGCTTCGTTCGGCAAAAGTTTGGAAGTGTGCTAAGTTGCTTTACCCCGGATTCTTAGAGGACTGGTCACAGGCAGGCGGGGCGCGGGGCGCGGGGCGCGGGGCGCGGGGCACGCGGTGCGGGGCGGGGGTTAATTAAGGGGATTTTTCGAGTGCCTTCTGTCGGTCTGCTTATTTGTGTGCCAAGTTTGTAGTTAGAAAACTGCGGCGTAGCGATATTGTAAATATAATTAGAGAAGTTTCAACTGATTAGTGTGTTTGTTGAGGCGCGGGCGGCCCTATTGCCGCACGGATACCTCCCCCCCCGCCCCGCACTTACTCGCTATGCATAGACTTTTGGTAAAAACAGAATCACTACATTACTTATTGTAAAATACGGTTACATTGTAATAATTGGTGTCCATTAGACCAAACGGATGAACTGTTCATCCGTGATCATGGTGCTTTCAACAGCGCCATGATCACGTTGATCACGCCCATGGTCACGATCATAATAATTTGAGTGCTAATAACCATGATAACTATAAAAACTATATAAAACGGTTGTTAGTTAAATAAATCATGGTGGTAAGGTAATTAACGAGAACTAACACCGACCTCCGTAATTATATAAAACAGCGGCCATAACAACAACATCGGTGAACAAATAAAAACATTTTTAATTAACCGTCCAGTTTGGACCCTTCGCAGTGTGAATAAGGGAAAAATATTATCGCGGAATAAAGGTTTAACAAGAGGAAAAGGTTGGGAGAGCTGAGTTATGGGCATTGGGGTGGGGCGAGCCGCCGGGGCCGCACTGAGGACGCGCGGACGGGCACGCCGCCGCGCTACATGCACGCCCAGTAAACACATCACGCTTATTAACAGATAGTAATATATAAGTCCTTTTGTTTAAATAGTGGTGATCGGTGCTTGTGGTGTATTTGATTGGAATTTGTATAACCTTATTGCGATCCTGCATAGAATACATTTATTGTGTGAGTTGAAGAGAGTGGGTGTGTGCGGATGTGATTTATGAAATCAACTACCACATCTCATTGCATCATGTCATACACTAATTGCACGAGGTATTCTACATTATATCAGACAGTTACGCCTATCAATACAAAATACTAAAAAAAAATTTTTTTTCAAAAGTGACAAATGATAACAGCAAATAATCAAGTATTTATCAAATTAATACACAACAGGGGGACCCGCGCCCGCCCCGGGCTGAACCCGCGTCCGTGACGGGTCGGACACGCGGACACGACATCGCGACGGAATCACAATTAAAAAACAAACACTCGTTAGCGGTGAACGGCTTTTTGTTAATGTTTTTGGTTAATGGTGTCTTAATGATCGGCTCTAATTAATTGTTAATTTTATTTCTTGGAAGCGCTAGTTATTATCTTATGATAGAGCCATAATTTCTTAAAAATAAAGGTACTCGAATTAATTTAGAAAATGTTGTAAGATATAATTTAAGGCCTAGGGGACTCGTTACTTACTTTACATCAATGTGGCTCTAAAGTCGCCTGGAGCGCTCATGTGAGTAGTGTGTGGGGCAAGTTGCAGATTTACATATATGATAATACCTACCGCACGTTGGGTACAGGACCTAATAATAAACACCAAATAGTTGTAGTCCCAGACAACAACAGGAGCCGATCGCTCGGAGCTATTCGTTTTGGGTCCATATTGGCTCACCTAAAGTTCTTTACCCGAAAATGTTTTTCCTAACTATTTGTAGTCCGAATGATCATTCTTCCTAAAATGTTTCATCCTAAAGTTTTAATTCATACTATTTGTAGTGCTACCGACGATGCTCATAACACTCATTTTTCCGAAAATTTTAATTCATAACATCTTTAATATAAATATATTTAAACTCCTACTGTTTTTTATCATGCAACGCTTTTATCCCTAAACATACTTACCATAATATTTTCACTCATGCTCAGAAAGAAACATTTACCAAGTGTAATAAAAAATATATGTGGGTAGAAGATGATATTTATAGTTTTAATGATTATTATACGACTCGTTTACGGCTATGCTTATGGCCTGGGAGTTTACCATAACCATAACTAAAGGACCAATTCGGTTCTGGCACTTCGCCGGCCGCTGCCGCGGCACGCTCGCTACGCTCGCTCGGCTCGTGCGTTGGGGTCACAGTTCTAACATAACCTAAACCAATAATTAGGAATAGGACCGATTCGTTACTGGAACTTGACTGAATGATTGGAGCAGGACTCTGGTTTTGCTCGCTCGGCCCGTGCGTTATATATTATACCTACATGTTATGTAAAAACAAAGTTACGAAAAAATTATGTATATTATATTGATTATAATAAATAAAAATAAATCTAAACAAAAAAGATATGACTTTGAATAATAGTATGAACGATGGTTATGTTGAGAAAATATAGGAAAACAAATGTTTCGGAATTAAAACATTAGTGACAAAGATTTTAGGAGTTGCGATTGTTAGGATAAAAAATGTTAGGAAGAAAATTTTCAGATTTCCAATTATCGGAGTTGAAATTTTAGGTGAACTTTGGCGCACCCGTTCGTTTTACAACTTTCTCGAATAAACTTAGTCAAAAACTAACAATCGCTCACTCTCGGTCTGGATAACATCTATTAATAATACCTTCGTTACATAGTCAGTGGTAGTAGTTAGTGTAGAGACGAATAGAGTGATTCAGTCGTAAGTGAACTTGTCGGACCAAGTTCAATAAGCGTGTCAAACAAAAGTTTGGTCAAGAGTGGGCAGCGGCTAATATGGTCGGTTATCAGGGAATAGGTGCCCGTTTCCTGGAACAGGAGAACTTTGCCAATATCGGGCGATGGCGGCTGCCCGCGCGCCCGCGCCGCGCCTCATTACCGATCTGAACAACATTATTAGTTACGTCCGAGATTGGCTCCCGATTACTCGCCGGTCGCCGGTCGCCGGTCGCCGCTCATTCCCTCCGATACGGAGGACCTTTTAGTTAAACGGATTATTGCATATCATTTTCAGATTAGCAGCATTACCGTCATTTTCATTTGAAACTCTATTCGGAATAGAGCGCAATCCTCAAGATTCTCTAAATTGACTTGATTAAGACAAATGATATGAGAATTTTGAGTTTGTCGATACCTTCATAATCTTCTTACAGTTTGATATTCAATATTACATAGCCTGAAGTAAATGTTAAACCATAATAACTAACCATAGAGGTTGGGTGAGGTTATAATGGGTTTATTAATTACTATTTCGAATTTAATTGACGACCGACATATAAATGGTTATCCGATACGAGTAATTAGAAGTTCTACTTCGAATACGAATAAAATGTTTAAATAATTTAAAAAAAGAAAGTGGACATTAAAATACAAATTCCTATGAAGATTATTTCATCGATTGTTTACCAATAAAAGTTATGCTGAGTCATAGATAGAGTGCGGACCGTACAGGCAGAATGTTTTTCTTTCATTATTTTATAATTTCTTTTAAATAATAAAAGAAATTATAAGTAGTAGATACGAGTATTACATTAAGACATAAAGACAAATAAGACATAAGAGATTCTTTGATGTCTTAAATTAATATTTATAATTTTTTACAGTATTTCTTTCTCAGAACGGGACATATTGTTTGAAAACAATATCTTCCAAACGTTTCAGTGTTCGACAATTCCGCGTAAAACATCCATCAAAGGATTTATGGAAATAATACCAAATATTTGTGAATTCTAAGCGAGAATACACGAGGCACTACCGAGGTAGGTCCGCCTGGATATAATATTGATATTTCAATACACCTCGTGTCGGAGATAAACAATATCTGGAAAAGTTTTTTATTTCCCCGTGATTGAGTTAGCGGTGGTCGAAGGGGATGATGCGGTCCCGCGGGACCACTCCCGGGTTCATTACTCCACGACACGAGGTGAGCGCGCGCCTCCATCTCTATAGGATTACGGAATGTACCGCTCACGACACACACTACCTGTCCACGAAGGTTTTCTGTTATTCGATTTCAGCTCATCTCCGAACAAATGTATACTGAAAACCGAATGTAGTATCTCACACGACTTCCTATTGTGTTTCTATTATAATGTCGTTTCACTGTTACATTCAATGTCCCGGCGATGGCCCAAAAAGAACAAGTCCCGAATCCAATCGCAGCCGAACTAATTACCGAGATATCAGATGGCTGGTCCCCGCGCGCACTTTGCCCTCGCCAGGGAATACAAACACGAAGGAAAATTTCCAGTAAAAATACATTCATTGAATTCCTTACAAAACATTTGTCAATACAAGATGGCGGATTTAAGATATCTTTGTGCGTTTTAAATTTGCTGGATTTATTGTTGGATCTGGATTTTGATATTGAAATGTGGCGGAGTGTCGCTCGGCTTGGTCGAAATCGGACGCGCTCTCTGTGTCTGACGAATTATTGAACATTGTTCGCGTGCCCTTCACTGTCGCGGTATTTCGGTAATATCCTACTTATTACATGTCCTTTGGGTACATTACCATGTTCTGATACAAATATAGTTTATGAATTTCTTACATTGTAGGAACATACTTACATTAACGATGTAAGACGATTGACGTACGTATCAGTGTAAGAAATAAACTATTACTATGAATGTAACAATCATCAAATAATCATCGACATCCACATCCTAATTAATAATTGCTTCAAAGTAAACACTATTCCATTGGATCGTGTGTGTGTATAATAGGTGTGAGTGCGGTAACGGTGTCTCGGTCAGATTTCAATAAAATGTCTTCGTACATAATTCATATCAGTTCCCTGATGGCAATTTATACAGAACCGATGTGTTTCATCCCGGAGCGATCCCGGGCGGGATCCTCCGGGACGCCCGACGCCCGCACTATCAGTTATACCTCTAGTTGGACACGCTCAAGTGGAACACACCCCTGATTTATAGTTGCGGAGCGAATACTCGCGTCGCGTTTACTGTTAGTTTATACTCCCATTTAGAGGCGCGTTTAGTTGAGATGTTCGCGAGTAGGCGTCGCGTCGCGTCGCGTACACGTGCGATAGGTGTCGTCGGCGGTCGGCGGCGGTCGGCGGCGGTCGGGTCGCGTCGGGTCGGGTCGCGAGTCGCGGGCCGAGTGTCGGAACTTGGCATTAGTTTGCATTTCCACACATTAACTTGATAAATGGCGCGAGGAGAGCTCCGCCAACTTTTTAACATTAAGTGTTTGGTGGAAAATTTAATATTACTTGAAAACTTAGCTCATTCAGTTATGTATAACATACATATCTAACATGACCTTCATTGTATCATATCTGTGTATTATATTTAGTGGTTGGATTACCTACATGAGAGATATTTATTTGTTTTGTGTTATGTTTTTATTTAGCTTTGTTGATTAGCCAGATTACCGTTTCACTTGTGTTGTCTTCTATACTATGTATATATATCTTAATATACCGGGTGTTTGGTAGAGGGTTGACCAAACGTGATAGGCGTGTTCCTGGGCCTATTTGGGAGATACAATTTGGACAAAAATTTCCTAGTTGTTAAAATAAAAAAAATATCGCCAAAATTGTATTTTTTATTTTTTTCCGAAATTGCGACTATTTATCCCTATAACTTTTTTTTGAGCTAGTTTCCAGACAATTTTTTTAATCGATTATGGTCATAGACATCACCCGGTCTGCTCACAACAATTTCAGACCCCTACAAGGTCCAGGTGTCCTCAATGGACTCCTAAACCACTTAACCGATTATAATAAAATTCGCACACCATGTGCAGTTCGATCCAACTTGAGAGATAGGATAGGAACTACGCGGGTGAAACCGCGGGGCGCCGCTAGTATAATAATATAATAAAGAGGAAAGATTTGTTTGTTTGTTTGTAATGAATAGGCTCCAAAACTACTGAACCGGTTTCAGAAATTCACCCTAAGTAAGATAAGCAACTTTATACCCGTATTCCCACAGGAACCGGTACGACGCGGGCGAAACCGCGAGACGCCGCTACTAAATTATATGATCCATTGTTAGGTATTTGGGGGAAAACTAAATTAGTAAATTACATAAATACGAAATCCAACTCAGTTTTATTGAAATAAATACAAACCTGATACTTTCGATACATTTTGTTTAAATTATAAATACCTTAGTGTTGTTCAAGTTGGATACATTTTGTTATTTGTTGGGTGTTAGAGTACTCGTAGTTGCGATCGCGGCGGTCACAGAGTACATAAAGCAGTAAGCGTGGTGTAATGTTGGCGGGCGCACAGTTGTAAAGTTAGCGAGTCGGCGCCGGCGAGTGTGTGTGACAGCGTGTGTGTAGCGGCCGCAGTGGACTCGGGGAGTAGCTGTCACTATTAGCCGCCAGACGGACTGCGTGGTTTACAAACTCATATTTTACATGTATATTCTGACAGTGTCACTTACATATGTATATTATTTGTTATTTTATTTAGAAAGCACCTTACAAATAAGTTTAATGGTAATCTGTTGGTGAAGAAGAATATGCAAAACATTTCATAACAATTATGTTAGTGTATTTATTGATACTGTATTATGTTTGACTTTAATTCTATTGAAATCCTTTATTAGTTAGAGTTGTGTGACTGACTGCACGTGACGTGCACTGTGTTCTTGAGCGCAGCGGAGTGTAGTTACGAGTTCCCGATCAAAGAGGTCTCGCTCCACAAACTTTTGACTTGTTGGCTTCTCTAGAAAGTATTGTTCGGGAGCCATTGTTAGGGCCGCCGGGCTCTCGGCGCCCGGCGGCCGGCGGCCCGCGGCCCGCAGCCCGGACCTGTGTCGTACCATTCATTGACCACGTTACTTACTTGTCATAATCTCCGCTCGAATTGCGTCGGTCTGTCGGTACCGGCTTCACCATTGTACAACGAATCTGTACATCCAACGAGAATTGAATATACAATGTGCTTTAGAAATGTTTGGTCGAGCACAACTTATTTAGTTCAGGTCAGAATAAAATTTATTATTTGATTACTAGCCGACCAGTCGTAAATAGGAGAAATTATTATTGAGTGAGAGAATTCAGGTTCAATTTAATACTTATTGGTAAGGTTTATTATACACATATTGGTTATACAGGGCTGTACCACACTTGATTTATGAATGGGACGTAAATCATTTTGCTACTAACACAAGCGTAAACAATTGAAGCCGGGTTTAGTGTAAGTAATTTAAAACCGATAACTAATTGAATTTCGGCAATTCTACGTATTCTTCAAATACGTGAATACTGAATAACAACAGATATGTACATAGATATGTGTAGCTTGAAGCCGCAACACCCAAATAATCTGGTAAACAAGGTTTATCGAATAGTCTGGTAGATGTTAGTGGGCGCAGGGCGCGGGCGACGGGCGACGGGCGACCGCGACCGATCGCAATCCCGACCGGTTAATTAAACTGTCGCGTGTGTGCGACCGACCTAAACAACATACATTTACCATTCCACTATTTGTTTCGTTTCAAATACTTGGTGCATATCTAACAGACGGGTGAGTCCTCGCGGGACAATCGGACCATAGGGAAATAAATAAATGTAAATCTTGGCACATTCTAGCCTGTAACACAAAGACATATACATACTCAAAGCACAAAAAAATAAGGGTAATTTTCACTTCTCATTATTTATAATGATCGGATGCAATGTAAATAAACAAATGTGCTTTTTCAACAACAATGTAATAATATAAATTAGTAATAAATCGTGTAATGCCTATATATAGTATATAAAAAAAAAAAAAATGTTACTGGTGATGATGGCCACCGGACGTGGCTGACACTAGTCGAGGGTTTCGACATAGGTACGTGCAAATGTCCCGTAATAGACATTAATATTATGTTAAGTAATGTTATTTATTTTATTTCCTTACCAAAAGGCACCCGGAGCCATCCTCTGAGTTATTTGTAATTTGTATAAGCCCGACCTAGTTATGATTTAACGATAATTGCTCCACAAAGCAAATCACGGATTACAAGTTAATTAAAGGATTTTATAAGGATTGCCTTTATTAGCACCGGGTCGGGCTCCGAGAGCACCTCGCCGCGCCGCGCGCCGGCCGGGGTCTGTCCGCGCCCTCTTTACTCTTGTAAGTACCGGTGGTCGTCTGGTTTCTTTGTTTTGAAAATGTTATTAACACTATTTTAAACACTTCAACGTACCCAGTTCAAAACGGTACTTCAACGTTCTCAGTGGCTGTTATCAGTGAGCAGTAATGAAGCACCAATATTAATATCGGTAACCGAATCGTATTATAATTAATTAATAGCGAGTAATGACGCAGTAATACGTCGCCGGGCGCGCGCCGCCCGCGCCCGCCGCCATTGTGCTGTAATACATCAAAGGTTAGATACAAGGAAATTGGTCTGCCATTACCGCAGATTGCATTTCAATTTGTCAATATGGGGCTATGATCAGCTGTGCGTAATTATACCGGCATAACTTGGGTAATTAAGGGTGATCACCACCGGCGGGGGCCCGGGGGACGCCCCTAATGGCCGGTGTCACTCCGTGTCCGCGCCCGGCGTAATGTTATGTTACCCTTTAAGTGATGGTAGTGTCACTGAGGATATGCAGCGCTGAGACGGGTCACGAGACTTGTCTTACACTTATGGCAAAAACGAAAATACAGACACTCATTATTCTATTTTGTTTCGTTTCGGGTTTAGCATGTACAATTGAAGTACCAAAATAAAAATAATTGTGGGTGGAACGGGTTTTATTTGCTTCAATGTGTTTTTAAAACCTGTTGAAGAGTATTTTAAATTGTTGTAAAATAAATGTGATGAAATTCGTGTTCGTGTTTGTGGGCGCTGCATTAAATTTGAATATCGCACACGCAGTACACTTGTTTTGGCAAATAATGGGATGCTCCGAGGAGACGAGTCCAATGAAGGCACTGCAAGATATGCTGATTTTATTTTATTTGCGCCTTAAAATATCTACATTTCAATAATTTTGAGACGCTTAGTAATAGAATTTTCTGAAGAATCAGTTTTATTTCAAATATTTTTTAAGACATTGATAATCTGGGAATAGTGTTTATTTTACAGATTTTTCTTGAATAATGTATGGTATAGCTCCAGTGCGTTTTATGTGTTTGTTATTCAAACAGAGTGATGTTCAGGCACCCCTCGTGCGTACGGGCGTGTGTATATTCGAGTGTGACGATACAAACAGATGACTAGCGGATAATGAGCGTCCCATAAAGAGCTCACGGAACACGCCACTATAAATACCAGGCCGACAGACACAGGGAGGACATACCGACGCGCATTTCCTTCGGCGAGTGTAATAAATAATTCATGAATTATGTCCTTATAATATTGTCGATGGCACATTGTGTTCCTGCCTCGACCCAAATATTTACCACAAGTTTTCGGTATAATTATGCAACGGAGACCTTAACCTATCGATTGAACACAGGTCCGCGTGCCCGCGACACATCGGATCGTCCCTCTCGACTTTGGACCAAACATATAGGACGCACTCACTCGTACCGTCTTCTGCTAAAATAGTCCCACAACACAACACACCGACACAAACAATATTACGAATTGACAAAGTTCATCCAACAATTCAATTGTGAAACACAAGTCTCCAATAAAGTGGGGTGTAGCGAAACGGAGAAGCTAGTTGTAATGGCAACATTATTGTGGGTATTGCCGTTTGTGCTATTGTCATATTAATTAATTAGGCGACGGCAAGTATTCCGCGACGGCGGCGGCGGTGTCGCGCCTGTAACGCCCTCTGTGGTAGTTATTGTGAACAGCTCGCGAGCAGTCAGCGGCGGCATTCGCGAGGAATGCGCGGAATGGACTCCAAGTTTTTGAATAGTTCGCAGAGAATCGGTCGGTACCTCGACTTGTACCGCCACATACCGCCGGCTTGTTCACTACACATTTGTTTACTAGTTTAGCCATTAATCATGTTGTGGAGTTATTTCCTCGCCAACTACAGATTTATGTATAAGTACGTTATAATAATTGGAATATTTCTCAAACATTACTTTCTATTCTAGATGTTGCTGTGCTCGATGTAGACTTGATAATAACTGTTTTAAAAAATAGTATAAAATATCCAACGTCAATCGAGAGCGAGGGTTTTACATTGACTTTTAAAGAATTAGGAGAAGATCATGAAGTTATTAAGTAAACTCAGACCAAAGGATACAGTTATCGTACATATATTTGTCCGAAAAACAAACCATCGTGATTCCAATACATCATCAAAATCCATGTGGTGATGCGCTCATCACCACATGTATGTAGATGATGCGCCACGCTTGGTGTGACTCCAGCTGCGAGTACCCTCACAGTGTAAACACGGGGCGCCGCCGCGAGGGGAGGAGCGCGTTTATTTGCCTCCAAACATAATTGCAACTCGTTATTTTCGCTTCGTCTTCGGAACCAATATCATTTTAATCGGGACGACAATCGCTCGCCTCTTTAATGGTATTTTATTGACTTCTTCGTTTCCGACAATTTGTTATTCCAATGAGTTTGCGTTTCCTTTTGATGTATTGACGGATGTGCTAACGTTCGCGCGTGACTTTCATCTCGGCTCGTGCCTTTTGCAATCGATAGTCTACAAGTTATTTGGAATTGAAATAAATTATTGGTTTTATAGCGTAATGACTAGTGACGCTTGGACCGAGTGGTGACATAGTAGGTGTATAGTTAGTAGCTACCTAGCAATTGATTAAATAATGTTGTAAATCCGTATATTGCAAGTGGACAAGGCCAATTATGGTAAATCTGTTTTGTGGTGCGGAATAGAGACGCACCTGCATGATATCAATATAGATAGATGTGGAGGTAAAGCCGCCGGTGAATGGAAGTAATATTTCCAGCGCACGCTCCGCGGCTTCGGTTCCAAATCCGTGTTTTATTTTGTGGCTGAAACTTAAACCGGTGAAAACGGTAAAAGGTAAACTGCATCCACTCCAATATCCAGCCATGCGGCGCGCGCCCGCCGCCCGAGCCCGGCCCGCGCCTGGCCCGCTACCGGCGCGGCGGCGGATCACGGACAACTTTTAAATATACTAGCCGCACCCGCCTCCACCCACACTTTGGATACGAAAGACTTATGTGCTTCGGTTCATCTTTACAAACTTTACAAAGTTTTGTTTAAATACAGCTCTCTTTTTTTTCAAACTTGTTTGTAACGTTGTGAATAACTATGACGAGCTTTTGAATAATTTAACTATTATTGGGAGTAGGTATATCTGGTAGAACGGTATACTGTAATATGTTCATGAATATGTGCGATACGAGTTGCATAATTTTATAATAGAGGTGTCCTGTCCAGTGGCGAGCTGCTCACGGCTCACGGCCTGCCGAGTACCGAGAACTCCCTCCCATAAACAATGCTTCGTCAACGGACTCTCGGGGCTGTTCATATCTGGCGCCAGTTGAATATCGTGAACCTATACAATTGCATCCGGTCCTCTGTACAACGTACCTTTGCGGCTCATAATGATGTAAGCTCTCATTCAATAACGAATAACCCAATGAATGAGATGCAGTTTCACGTTACGTCACATATCCACCATGGCCTCTTGTTATCTATGTATTCGAATATTATCTACAATTTTTTATGATGAACGTAATGCCCCGGCGTTCAGAGGACTGCCATCCACAAGTCGTTTCTACCTGGAGTGACACCTGGTGAGTGTCAGATCCAGTAAGCGGGTGTAGTCGAGTCACCTCCACTCAGTGAGACACACACCATGCACCGAGACCGCGGCGTGCTGAGTCCCGCGGGACGCGCTGTGACGTCACACACACACCAGATGCCCACTCCAGGCATGCAGTCGCATCAAATACAAGATAGGATACTTTATGATCTTCAAGTTTTAGTAATTCTATTTATTGTTTCGTATTTTTGATAATTAGAGAGTTCAGTACAGTATTTTAATTGAACGTTAGTTCTTTTAATCATCCAACATCCAACATTTGAATGCCCCAAAAAAGACAGGCAAACACCGGCTCGCTGCTGTAATTGTGCTGGCGAACATCCGGCTAATTTTAGAAACTGCAGTGCAAGAATTGAGTATTTAGAACGACTACAGATGAGAAAAGAAACCCAAAGGAGACCGCCGCCACGAGCTTATCTTCCCGTCCAAACCAAGCACGTCGGAGCATCAACTTCATCTTGGTCCACCGTGGTCAAAACTACCCCCACTGCACGTCAACCCAGTTCTCTGCCTAACATAGATCCAGTTCAAGGTGTGGCACATGACCCCATAACTACAGAGATGTTAAATATATTGCTAGCTATCAAGAACCTGAAAGCAAAATTTACTACATGTAATTCTCAAATAGAAAAGGTTACACTCATTTTAAGTCACCTTGGACACTATGTATAATTCTAATAATGAACTGCGCTTACTTTCCTGGAACGCCGATGGTGTGCGAGGTAAAATTATTGAACTTTTAGATCTTGTTAATTACAATGTATTTGTCGATATTATAACTATTTGCGAAACCAGACTAACTTCTAACACCACCTTACATACACCTGGTTTTAAATGCTATCGCAATGACAAACATGTCAGTGGCAGAGGACAAGGTGTTGCTATTTTGATTAGAGACCGTATTGTCCACTCCATTATTGACATACCTGCGACCAAACACATTGAAGCCATTGGTATCAAAATAAAAATATCAGGTGTTGAGCATGTCATTGTTAGTGTTTACCAGTCACCTAACCTTCCATTGCTTCGAAGCGACATAGATATAATTCTCGAACTATCATCCCACCTGATAATAGCTGGGGACTTTAATGCTAACCATAACTACTGGCATAGTAGCTACACAAATACCCGAGGTAGAGTGCTATTCAGGCATATGTTGGATAATGACTACGTTATTCATGTACCTGATATACCGACACAAATTAACTACTCTGCGGATCAGAATGCCACTAATCCTGACTTAATTATAAGCCATAACGTACCTAACATTAGCCACGTTCAAGCAATAATTGCTCTTTCGTCTAATCACTACCCAATTTTCTTTACTATTGGAGGTACCTTACACCATAAAGAGATAACAAGACGATTTTGTTACAACAAGGCTAACTGGAAACAATTCCGTAAAGTAATAAGTGACGAGATTTTGCTCAGTCCAACCACTTTTAAATCTAAACATGAAGTAGACTTTGCCACCGATTACCTACATAAACTAATTATAAAATCACGGAACATCTCTGTTCCCTCTACTGGCCTTACCCGCAATCAAGGAACTAAACTACCTCGTTACATCAGAAAGCTAATTCAATCCAAAAACCACCTCCGCAGAGTTGACCACACACTACCGGCAGGTGACCACAAGAGATACGTACGTCGGTGTATAAATAACTTGTGCGATACCATCTGCCTACATATAAGGAATCATTTGGACGAGGAGTGGGATGCCAAACTCTCTAAAGTCGACAATCCGACCAATGACATCTGGCGTCTTACCCAGTCCCTTAAACCAAAATCTCGCGACATTCCATCTCTCCTATGCAATGATGGTTCGAAAACCACTACTGAATCACAGCAATGTGAGGAACTAGCCTCAACTTTTTTAAATAACATGCTTCTTACATCGACCCCTGATCAAAACCCAGAACCAGATATAACCAACTCAATAAATTTAGTAAACCAACACACTATTTCAAACATACCTAAACTAGTAAGACCAGGTGAAATATCAACAGCTCTCAAAAACCTAAAGACTAGAAAATCACCAGATAATGATGGCATTACCAACTTGATGCTTAAAAACTTACCACGTAAAGCTATTATCTATCTAACTTTAATATTTAACGGGTGTCTGTTTCTGGGTTATTTCCCTAAGGCCTGGAAGAATGCTAAAGTCATTGCCATAAAGAAACCCGGAAAGGATGAGTCGCTACCTACTAGCTATCGCCCCATCAGCCTGCTTCCTTCCCTGGGTAAACTCTTCGAGAAACTAGTCTATTCTCGCTTATTAGCTACTACGAGTAAACTCATAATAAACGAGCAATTTGGTTTCCGGGCATACCACTCCACAGTCCATCAACTTACCAGAGTTTCTGAACATGTCTCCCACCACCTGAACCTCAAGGAATCCACCGGTATGTTCCTACTAGATATCGAAAAAGCTTTTGACACTGTCTGGCATGAAGGATTACTTCACAAACTGGTACGACTGGATATACCCCTCAACCTAGTAAAATTAATCCAGTCATACCTAACCAACCGCAAGTTTAATGTCAATATTGGGCAAAGTAACTCTTCGTGTCGGACAGTGCCAGCTGGTGTACCACAGGGGTCCATTTTAGGACCTTACCTGTTCATTTTGTACCTAAGTGACATACCCAAGCAACCTCGAACTAGTCTCGCGTGCTTTGCAGATGACACTGCATCGTATACCTCTTCAAAAGATGTGGACATAATAATAAGCAGATTGCAATTATCAATCGAACTTTTGCATACTTACTTTTCAAAATGGCGGCTCAAGTTAAATGAAGCAAAAACAGAGGCCATCCTTTTCACGCGTCAGCGCCATTTACCTAAGCGGACCCTAAAAATAGCCGGACACAGCATACCTTGGAGTAAAACAGTCAAATACCTCGGAGTATCTATGGATACTAAATTGAACTGGACTAGACACGTAGACCGATTGAGAACTAAGGGAGCTCAAGCTATGGGCGCCCTAAATCCAATCCTCAACCGTAAAAGCAACCTTAGCCCAAGTATGAAACTAAAAATATATTCCACGTTAGTTAGACCATGTATTACTTACGCATGTCCTGTTTGGAGTAGCACCTGCTTGACTAACTACCAAATCCTACAAACACTTCAAAATAAAGCCTTAAAAATAGCTTACAATACTAAATACAAAACTAACTTACAAAAACTACATGATATTATAAAATTTCCTAACTTAACATTATTTATACTCAAATTAACTAAAAAATTCTACACAAAAAATCTAAATCACAAAAATCCGTTAATATCGAACATATGTAAAACTAAAAAATCCGATTTACCATATATCGACAAATACAAATCTTATCGTCTTCCACATCACTATCTATTGTTCCCACCTGACGTATGACGCGTACCGGTCAGTAAGCGCAGTGACCAATAACAAGACACGCGCGAGCGAGCCGCTGCATCTATCCGTACCGCTCGCGCTCGGCGCGCTGTGCGCGGGCGCGCGGGGACGAGGTAGCTCTCTTCGCTGACAATAATTTGGTTGCACCACTTTGTACTTATTGAGTATTTTGTTCGGTGTAAACCTCTCGCCTACCCTCATACTTCGGCAACAAACGTAGATTCCATATAACAATCGCGTAATTTATAAAATTGTTATTTATTTCTATTTAAAATAATATGTTGTAATGAGCTTTTTATACTGTTTATTATTATAAACTTTTATAGGTGTTTAATTAGCCTGACAAAGTGTTTTTAAATGTAAAATGTTTATATATATTACTTTAGCTTTCATTGTAATGTATTTGGTGTAAGATTATGAAAATAAAGAATTTTTGAAATGAAATGAGTTCTTTTAATATCCAAAAATTGTTTGGATGCATAGAAGAACTCATGAAAATCTATGAGCTTACGTAAGGAGACTAAGATTTTTAATAATTAATACACAATAATGATTTCCAATTCAAACTTTTTACTTCAATGGTCTTGGAATCAAATATCCCGTCGTCAGTTTAATTGTTTTTAATATAGAACTCATGGTACAAGTTTATGTAAACATTCAGCAGTGCACATTCACAACACGAAAGCGCATACGATCGTAAAACAAAGATTCTTCCGTAAAGATTAATTTCTGAACGAGTTGTATAATTTAATAGTAAAACTAATTTGGTCTGCATTAGATCGCTAACATCACAAACGAATTAGAGCTGTGTAGTAACATCGTAAGACTGTAATTAGCATGTGAGAGCGGTGAGTGCATTCCGGGCGGTATTAATTCAAGATTACTGCGGATGTGTTCCGTACACACGGGCGAGATTGCGGCGCGAGGGAGGCGCGCGGCGCGGTGGAGCGGCGGAGTGAGCGGAGCGCGCGGAGCGGAACCGACACAAGCGGAAAGGCGAGAATAACGCGAACTGAATCGAATCATCTCTATTCAGGACAGAATCTCATCAATTGAACGTTTTAAGCATTGTTGGTGCAACAACTAAGCTTTGTAACATTTATTTTGGTGTTTCATTAAAATCACTTTTTAATTTCATACATTTTTCACGAGAACACACAAAGTGAGCTACCAAAAATGTGAAACTTTTTGGCAAATCCTTTTGTATTTCATATAAAATATGTTTGTTTGTTTTTTTCTTTATTTCAAACAATATATCAGCTCATGTCTTCCTAAATACAATAAACCCATGTTAAGCGGCTATTCGTACGTAAAAACAACATAATATTTTGTATGAAGATAACAATGAGCTGTGTTATTCTGTATATATTTGGCCGATGTTCGTTCTAAACAGAAATATAATATGTTATTATCAGAATTCTGCGGCGTGTGTACGACTTGCCGACTCGTCGTGTGTTCGGGGCCTAGCGTTCGGGCCGCGCGCGCCTCATCTCCGCGGCGCAGGATATTAAAGCGAAACAGTTCGCTCGGGATTTATTATCCCATAACCGATGTTTACCTGGATACCACATTGTGTATCGACTCGCTGCCTCGCTACTCTGTACACTACTTTATAAACGTATTTTATTACTTGCCTTTTTAGTTTCAGCGGAAAACTTACTTGTATGATGTCATATATTTCTTATACGATGTTTATTTAGCCATTTTGTGCCGATAGTTTCGCGTGAAGTATGTACGTAGATAAGGTGACGCTTATTCTGTTAAATCTTTTTAGTTCCGATTCAAACTCTTCGTTCCAGGTTCGAATGCTGGATCTACCTCAAAGCTCGGGTTTGACATCACCGACACACGTTAATCACGAGTCGTGATTTGAGGTATCTAGGTCTGCAGTGTCTTAGTGTCTGATAATGGTATAATTAATACTAGTCGATCAGATAATGAGCGTGCTAACGGGATGGGCGACGATCCGCGGCCATCGCTCCCGTGCGACAATAGGATTAATTACGTTATAATAAGGTGTGAGCCGCGAGACGTGCGCGTGCCACGCGGCCCACGGCGGCGCATGGCTCGGTGCACTCTAATGGGCGCATTACGGGACATGTATTATCTATTAATTGGTTATTTGGAACAGGTTCAATGGGTTTACACAAACATGTATTGTGTACACAACATAATACCTTGTTAGTACGTCATTTAGCGTGCAGTAGTTACAGTCGCTCGAATGCCTATTTAAAGAAACAACCCTTGTAGATTTTTATCCTAAGTAGTTGCTGAGTATACTATACATATTTTCTTTCTTCGCGAATATTATTCTGCGTGCCAAACAGCACAATCCGTTATATCTTCATTGATAAGTCATAAGTAACGGCTAAGTACCTTTAATTTACATAAAAACTTTAAAAAAATAGTTTAAATAGTTATAAATGTTGTAATAACAATCAAGTGCAAAGACAACATCCTGAAGCTGAAATCTCTCAAAGCAGTCGGAACTCAATAACTAGTTAGCGTCAACTAATAAATGAAGCACCCTCGTCACGTCACCGCCCGCCGCCGCCGCCCGCCGCTCGCCGCCGCCGCTCACTCAGTGACAGACAAAAAGCTCACTACTATAAAGCTTTCGTTCGGGACTCCACTAAAAATACACAACAACTACTAATGTTTATTATTCATTGAGACTTAAGGTGCGGTTTGAACGGGACTACGGTTACTGTTCTAGTAGTGTTTGATTAGTAATAGTTAATGGGTTCATTTAACATTGTAAATTAACCTACCTTACATATTTAGAAATCTATAAATTGTACTAGTTGTTTTTGTAATACGAGTATAATTATTTACTTACTAATAGAACTTTCGATAACTTTCTTTATAATTAACCTTTTTTGCTCGAACTGTGGTCGAGTTTGTCTGTCCCGCATCGGACTCACCAGTCACTGCGTTTCAAACCCTACAATTCCAACGGACGCTATATATAATCATCTCACGTAGATGTAAGATGTAAATGACCTACGATGATGATGATGATAGAAAAAAGTCTTTTGTGATAATAATGCAGCTAATATTGAGACTTTTTTTTTCGTATATTTAATATCTAAAAATTAAAAGTGACGGTATAACTCAAATTAAAAAAAATACCACTTTGCAGAATCTTGTCTTAAATCCTACTTTAAATAATCGAAAAACAAATGAACAACCGTCTGCGCCCGTCGTCTCAGTGAGTGTTCACCTTAAGTGCGTGTTTGAAACCAGATATTATCTGAGTGATAAGTGAGCGATGAGTGCCGATTACAATACCGGCTCGATAGGGGCCTATTTATAGCGGAGCGGCGCGGCCGGCGCGCGGCGGCCCGCTGACGGAGCGATGGAGGCGCATCACTTTACTACAC
Organism: Timandra comae; assembly: GCA_958496195.1. Classification (NCBI taxonomy): domain Eukaryota; kingdom Metazoa; phylum Arthropoda; class Insecta; order Lepidoptera; family Geometridae; genus Timandra; species Timandra comae. Next base: position 165,508 of record OY292354.1, read on the forward strand.
ACGCATCACTTTCGAACACAAATTATTGTTTCAACGTTGTTTTTGTGTTGTTTTGAGGCAGTACTTAACTGTAATTATAGGAGAGAACCGTTAAATTTAGGTTTTATGTTTGTCAACACCTTTGAATAAGGAGAAAACATTTACTGTATCATTTTTTGTTAAGAATGGTTTTCTATTACAATGTGAAACAGAGCATCTAAATGCAGTAGCTAGTTGCATTATATTTTTAGTCGGTTGGCGAGTGGGAGTCGGGGGTCGCGGCTGTCGATCGATACGACAGTTATACAATGAATAAATTACGCGAACATTCACTTGGAATAATTAGCCAAACATGTTCAATTGTTCATGTCCCACATCTACACGCTCGCGTCAATCGGACACCGTCTCTCACACTAATAATTATTATTAGTATTACAAATACGAGAGTCATAATATGTCCTCTGTGTGATTGTCTTTCGCATTTCACGGCGCAACCATTAAACTAATTTGACAAAACACCATTGAATAAAGGTAATAAAAAGCTATACAGTGATCTAATTACTTTTTGTAATTCAATTACTCTTTAGTGGTGAGAGCGAGCGGCGAGCGGCGAGCGGCGTCTCAATCACCAAATCTGGTTTCCGATCATCTTATCCCGATTACGTTACGGTTCAAGTTTCCTCGGCAATATCGTCCGATAGTTTTATAGTAAGGTCGGGCGGGCGGCGTGCGATATTGGATCCTATTACAATGTGTTAAGGTCCAGCGAGGAGCGGGTGATGGTTTAATTAAGGGGACATCCATCACAGCCTCCGTTGATGGTCCATTGATTAAGTCGGTGTACCGCCATTTTTTATACAGTACCGAGATTGATTGGTGATAGTTTTGGAGCGGTTTTGTAAATTGTTCTTTTATGGAAAAGTCAGTTTTTTACAGTTTATTTTATCTTTTTCCATTATAATACGTGCTCCTTTATAACTTTTTAGTATATTATTTGATGTTTCAATGCAGTAAACAGTTGCGGCTGACCGCTACTGTCGTGAGCCCTCGCGCGCCGCCCCCGTCTCGTCGACTCGCCCAGTTAAAGCTCTTAAGTTAAACTTTAAAAGCTTTCCCGTAAACTTCTTTCAGCAACAGCAAATATGTGCATCTGATTTATGTCGAGTATGAAGAACGAGCGAGATGCAAGACGCATTCCTGTCTGCGTCGACGGACAAGTACATTTAGCTCGAAAACCGTATCTGAATAAGTACAAGAATTAAAATTTATACTTAACAAAATTTAAAAGAGAAACATAAAGGTTCTGTGAGAATAAAACTTCCAAGTTTTAATTAAATTGTTTTAAAAAGTGTGGATGACGTCAACAGGTACCTAATCCCGGAGGAACAACTTTAATTATACTTGTTTTTTTGTTGTTGTTGTATACAAGTAGTCGGTTATCTTTGAGAGCGAGGAGCGAGGCAAGGCGAGGCGAAGCGAGGCGAGGGGCGCTGCTAGGTATTTAATTAAACACTCGGAAGCGACAATGGCGCTATGACTCGACGATGGTTAATTTAACCCTTTGTTCGGGAGGCGGATCCGTGCGCGTAATGTTTGTATTACGGAGTTAGGACCTGCTCCGACGAGATTTGCGCCGTTACAAACTTTTAGAAGATGGAAGGTTTAATACGATACGTCGTTTAGTTGGCGGCTTTTAACCGGGTCGGCGGCGGTTATAGGGGCGGGAGTCTCGACCCTCCAAACTATGGGTTAATAGAGCATTTTGTGAGAAAACAGTTTTTACGTGATGTGAGTGCACAAATGAGAAATCTGGGTTTGATATCAATCTCCGGCCCTCTCTCGGCCCGACCGGCTTCCGAACACACTTTTCAGCCCATTTACCGACTCCGTGATACGTACGAGTACAGTCTATTACAAACTTGGAAAGGGATTTCTCACATCTTTATCATACACATTTTCTTTCATATCGTAAAGTATCAATACATCATTACTTTAAAAAAAACAATCTTCTATGCTATGCATATTGTACTCATCAACGTGTCATCATGTAACTCTTGTTCGTGAATAGCTGTTAATATAAATTTATTCAAAATATTCCAACAGTCTAGAAACTTTTTGGAAGTGCTGAAAGTCCTGCGGGAACCAACTCCAAGTCAAAGGCAGGCGACTTGCGGCCGCGTATTGTTCGGCCACAACGCACATTATTGTATTGTATACTCGTAGTACAGACACGTAATATACTGGGCGTCCGCGGGGACATTACATCACATTTATCAAACTCACTCATCAACTAAATGTTACGTCAGATAATATTTGTTACTTAATTCATTTTATTTTTACGTTTTGTGTGCGAAGTTGCGAAGACCTTTCCTTTTTTTGGAATAATTTAAAGGAAAATTGAGCTATATTGAAATCTTACGGATTCTGATGAGGCCTTTGTTTTATTCATCAAACGAAAATTATGCTTGTGATGTCATGATGTATCTAAATATCAACGTCGTGAAAGAAGAGTCCAAAATAATTGCATCCTCAGCACATGGTCTGCCTACCTCAATCAGTGGGCAACTTTTGCATGGTTGTGGCTGAAGCTGTCACTGATGTCTTTTGTCTTGTGCAGGTTTGTGTGACGTGGCGGGAGGCGCGGGCTCAGTGAACTCGCTGCCGGCGGGCCCCGGCTCGCGGTTAGCGCCCTCCTTCGACGCGGCAACACCGCGCAACGTCACCGCCCTCGTCGGCAAGTCCGCCTACCTCAGCTGCCGCGTGCGCAACCTCGGAAATAGAACGGTGAGTCAACTATTGATTGATTAGTCTATAATATTCTGTACATTTAGCTAAGTACTTTCTAATTGTTATCCAAAAAGATCAAAAAGTAAATTTGTCTTAAAATACTTACTCGGGAATCGAATGTGAATCTATCGAGATGCGTAATTGTGAGAGTGGTTTGTAGTTTTATGCGAAGAAAGAATTGTGTTTTCTTTGTGACTTTTCAATTTATAGAGTGTGCTTATGGTTTGGTATTGCACCAGGAGCCCGAACGTTATAAAAAATATAAGTTCGTATAATAACTTTTGAGCACAAACAATTATTCTGAAGGGCACACGAGAACACATAAGTACAAACAAACATCTCGCACGGTCGGTCGGCGCCCTTCGAGCGAGTGGCACATTAGATAAGGAAGATAGTTGTGTAACCGAACACCTCGACACACAAACACTCTCATCTACATACATACTAATGCTCCGGTAAATAATGACACAGATTACACTATGTATTGTACAACCTCCTACTGCCTACAGTCCAGAGATCATTATTTTGATAAGCGGAAACATATTCTTAGACGTTACCTTACTCATGCTAAATATAAAGATTATAATATAGAATACCTTGATACCTGGTAAGCTAGTTCGCCCAAAGATAAAAACAATGTGAACGCATGTTTTCGTTCCCATAAGAAGGTACATCACCGTCTCATTAGTGTCGTCCCTGAATCCAGTGACGTTACCTCCAAAGGTCGGCGTGTAATGGCCGCCTGGCGCGGTCGGCGGGTGTCGCGCTCCGGTTGGTAGCTAATTGTACGTGGTAATTGCGTGAGCGTTGCGCTTCCCAGTCGATCCGCTCGCCCGCTTCCGCTCGCTCGCTCGCTTCCCGAGCTCTGTCCGCGTCCACGTCCGATCTCGGATTTATGGTGCGCACACATCGTATTAGGGGTGATTCATCTACAAATAGTCGCCCTACTGTGCGCTACTGATTACAGTGCCATGCATTAGCAAGTCTCTGGATAACCAGAAATAAAGATGTTTTACCAAAAACCAGGACCGCCCCATGAGTAACAAAGTGCGCGGAGGTACGAAGGTCCGCGCCCGGGCCTCGCCGCTGCATAATAATCTAACTTCTTATAATCTTAGTAGGCTGTATTTGTTTATGTTAATTCGCCGAATGAATATTCATGGTTGCCGTTTCTTCGCGCCCGCTTGCGCCACAATACAGATAATTTTCAAGTTTTCTAATTACGGATTTTGTCGAGAGTCCATTTTGTTTTGTTTGTTCTATGGTACTCTGGAATTGATCTTTTTGAAATTCCTTAAGCGGCAACACGGATATAGAAATATTCGTTTTTCGGAGCGTATTTTCTTTATTTAATGGGAGTTGTTATTCTTTTAAAATGTGTTTCGCTATTGTTTGTCTACCGAGCCGTGAGAAGCAAAGTTTGCGGACCGGCACACACCTACTACAATCACGGCATTCACATGCAATTCACGACACCGCGCACCTACAATATTGTAGGTGCGCGGTGTTAGACGCCAGCAGGAGTCTTAATAAACAGGTTTTAGAGAATAAAATGTAGCGAGAGTGCGCCCGCGTGAGCCGCTCAGCTCTCAGCGCTCAGGAGGTAATTAAATGATGGCCGCCGTCCTCCTTTGAGCACTCCCTCCATTTGGAGCGCGGAGCGCCACCGACGGATTTCCGACATTTTTAAACATAAAACTCTTTGTAGAATGTCAGGTGAGGTTTTAGCTAAAACTTTGCAATCTTTAATAGAGAATAGAAGGGATTTTTTTAAATTTCACTCTCTTGAAAATGATTTCATATTTCAATACGATCAGAACGGTTTAATATTTTATAACGTAGCGCAGCTTACGGTCTATGTATTTCAGGAACGCTTTGAAAATAAAAATATTTCATGACTTCTTTTGTATCTCAAATAAAATTTTATTTTCCGATAAAGATATTATTTGTAACATGTGTATGAGTGCGTACGGGAGGAATGTTTTGACAAATGTGTCGGTCGCTCAGTGTCGTGTGTCGTTGGAGACAAATCGTAGTGATCGCGTGAGAGCCGCGGACGGCATCCATCATACGTCGCCACGTTCTTCTTGGCTTAGTAATAATACAACTACACATCAAACCATTCATTTTAATTATTAAGTATATACAAGTTAATACCTACAATATGTAACGAATTGTTATAATGTCAATGAGACAAGCACCAATTGGCCCCCGGTGGGGGGCGCAGGGCGCGGGGCGCGGGGCGCGGGGCTGACACGACTCACGCGACACCGATGTAACGCAGATTGTGCGCGGGTCTTACTCGCGGATTACCGGATTGTCGCAGACCGTGAGCGTCCCGCGTGACGTCACACCCCGCACCACCACACTTGACCACTCGGGGGCGCTCGGTAATCTCCTCGCTCAACTCACTACTATTTGTGATGAGAAACAAGTTTTTTTTCTAAATTGATCTTAAAAGATACAGAACTGCTTGTCCATTAAAAAGCTGTTCAACTGTTCATGCGCCGATTACGATAATACGAAAGGTATAAAATTAATCAGTTCTGAGATAATAGCGACAATGTCTGAGCGGGCGCGGGGGGCGGTACGGGGAGCGGGGGGTGCGGGAGGCGGCGAACCGAGACGGGAACTTGTACTAATCTGTGCTTTATTATTATTACCTTCATTATACCGGGTACCGTTTACTTCAGATTATTTATTCAACCAATTACAAACGTGAAATTGACTACATTTCATTCGTATTATTGAAATGGTACGCGTTGTTGTCGGTCGCGTGTCCGGCAGACGATTTGTCACTCGCTGAGCACACAATGGTTAACATGTCAAAATGATTAAGTAACAGTGGAGTACACAGTCGCGGGTCGATGGCGGCCGGACACCGTCTTACTCACTACGAGCGCCCACAGTCGCGAGCCACCGCCGCCGGCCAAGTGATACCAACCAACTAATGACCATCGATCCGCTAACAAATGGCCACAGAAACAAAACAATTACTTAGCCTCGACAGACCCCACCAACTAAATAAGTCATAAATACATAATTTTGGGTCAAAGAAAATAATTCTAACAAACGACGTTCGTTATTATTCGTAATAAGTCAGCGGTCGGTGGCACGCCTGCCCGCGCGCCGCACACAGTCGGAGACGGCCATTAGTTGGATTCAATTAGATCAAGGGTTGTCCGTCACTCGCTGCATGCCCCTCTATAATCCTCCTTATCGGCCGAACTTAAAACAACGTCTTGAATTTCAATTATACTCCTGTTTAGATTCGCGTCTATTTGTGTACACCCTGACAATTCAATTTGTCTTAATTTATCTCGCGGGTGCCAACCCTTACAGAATATTAATAACTTGCTACGTCGTAGCGGCGTAGCACTCCGTAGCGGTTTTCGCCGATCCGAGCTTATTAAGATAATTTATTTTATAAAAAAATTGAGTGGTTCTTTGTGAGATGTTTGATATCTTTATACCGTGTTTGTAATTTGGAGTAACTTGTGAACTACTCGTCTCACAAATAGAACATCTTGGGGCTGGTGACCTGGAAACCACAAATATATTTATTCCGAACACTATATGTATGTATACAGCCGATACAATACAATCGGAAACACTGTAACAAAAAGGTTATTTGATATTTATTATTCAGCGAATTAATATAAAAGAAGCTGAAGGAGGTGTACAAAGTGCGATTGGTATCGGAGGGCGCGCGGCGCGGCGGGGCGCGCGGCGCGCGGCGTGAGGGCATCGAGTGCGGCTGTGATCGCGCGGACGCACTCGCTAGCCGACCCGACCTCTCATTGAAAATGTATTATTCATTGAGATCGCTCCTAAATTAATTTATAGGGCGTTAATTAACTTTCAGATAAAATTGCTTTCTTAACGCGATTTGTTGTACATTATTAATTAGTTATGTTATATTGAAATAAAACACTTAAACGGATTTTTGTCGTGACTATATTTTGTTTTAAATTTTCTGACGTTTCGGATTCTTTACAGTACCCGTGATCACACAAGACTGTTATATCTATGTGCTACACTTGTTACTGAAAACGGTTACATTTTACAATTTCCAAACGTATATAATTTTGTATTAAACGTGTGTTAGTTGATGAGTCGGGGCGGTGCGCGGTCACTCGCACGGTGCTAACAAGCGGCACCTCGCATTCGGCGTCCAGCGGCCGCCCTCACATCAAAGGGCCGCCGCGCGCCCTCTACACCTTATATCACGGTTTATACATATAATCATTATAGATAAATACACACGAGTGCAAAAAAAAACGAGTCCTTGTGAGCTGCTTTATTTATGGATAATACAATATACACACATCAAAAGTGTCTAGGGATCAACATATATTTTTGCAATAACTTTTCTCCTGATTGATATTAATTAAAATTTTCTTTAAGGATTCATCAAATAAAGTGTTTTCGTTTGTCACAGTAACGATAAACCAAGTCACCTTTGCATTAATAAAGAAATTTGCCATTTTCCTAATAAAGGGATTTTTGACATTTGAACCACTAACATTAAAGTTCGAAAAAAAGACTGAAATAACAGTTTTCTTTAAAATTTTATTGGGTAACTTAAACAATTAATAATCCGTGTTTCTACCGCGAACACTAACAACACAAGAACATCGGTTTGGCATACTCAAAATGAGTTCATCCAAATCACGCTGTGGAATGGCCGCCCATGTTCGTTGCAACAACAAAAAAAGGTCTTCTTGCGACTGGATACCCTCCATATTCGGCAGAGCTCTTCTCTGTAGCATATCCCATGCATGCTCAATCGGGTTCAAGTCTGGCGACTGAGCAGGCCAGGGCAGGACATTGATGTTAGCTGCGGCGAGAGTCTGTCTTACAACTCTTGCGGTGTGCGGTCGTGCATTATCATGCATTAACTGAAATAAGGGACCGATTTGCACTTGTAGAGGAACGATGACGTCTGATACAATCGTCTCAGCATAAATTTGAGCGTTGAGGTTGCCTCTGATCCAAATCAACTCAGTTCTTCCGCCGATCCAAATACCCGCCCATACCATGATGGTTCCACCACTATAAGGATGGACTTCCTGGCAGGATTTTAATCGCTGTTGGCGTCCAGGGGTTCTCCAGTGTCGTATACGTCTTGTATCCGGTCTCATACCAAAACGAGACTCATCAGAAAAGCACACGAAACGCCATTGTTCTTCTGCCCAATTTCTGTGTTCAAGAGCCCATTGATATCGAATCCTACGATTGTGCATTGCTATAGGTGGTACCCGTAGCGGTCTTCGGGAATGAAGGTTCACTTCATGCAAGCGGTTTCTGACTGTTTGGTCGCTAATTAAGTTCCCTGAAGAGTGATGAAGCCGCACGGCTAACATCATGGCGGTTATTGTTGGAGCTCTTCGAGTTAAGATTTGAATGTATCGGTCTTGTCTCCGTGTGGTGCAGCGATACCGTCCTCCATGGCGCTCAGCCACGGTACCAGTGCTTCGGTAACGTGTCCAAAGTCGACTGATAACACTCTGACTTGTATTCAGAGCTAAAGCCACAGTACGTTGCCGGGAACCAGCTTCTATCATTCCCACGGCTCTGAGCATTTCTTCCCTGCTTAAATGACGTCGCCGCTCCATAATAACGTTGGTTTTAATCAGTAGTAGGGAAACAGTAGCACTAATAATGTCTTCAATGCGTTGTATGTTTTTATAGGGAAAATATTGACAGCTGATTTTCATCTTTTACTCGAATTTGATTCACAGTTCCTGATTCAAATTATGAAATGCACCAAAAAGGATCCATATAAATTTATAAAATCATAAATTTATTACAAAGCCACATCTCAATCTCAAGAAATCCGCATAAAAATGCTTGATCCCTAGACACTTTTGATGTGTGTATTTTTATGTGATTGAATTATCGATCAAACAACTACTTATACTTTTACTAGTTGTAATTGATCGAAGATAAGACAACATGTCATCATCATCATCAGCTCATATATGTCCCCACCGAGGGGCTCGAGCCTACCCTGAATTAGGGTGATTTGGCCTTAGTCAACCACGCTGGCCAGTGCGGGTTGGTCGACTTCATACACAACCTTAGAATTTCTTCCCAGGTGTGTGCATGTTTCCTCACGATGTTTTCCTTCACCGTAAGAGCGTCGAAATTAACGTACTTATGAATTAAAAGAGAAGTAATTAAAAGTAAATTGAAAACACATTGTTACGTGGCGGGACTGGTGGGGTTCGAACCAGGCGCCTTCCGATCGGAAGTCAACGGCCTTAACCCCTGCAAAATGCGCCACCGACGCTAAGCTGTGCTAAAGATTATTTATTTAATAATATATTTTGAACCTACTCGAGGTAGTGTTTATCGGTTCATACTAATTCCATAAATAGTTGTGTTTAATTAAGATACAGGGGCCTGTGCGCGGCGGCGCGGCGGCGTGGCGGCGGCGTCAGGTGAGCTCTCGGAAGTAACCGGACCGCGAGGATTCTTCGTCAAACTTGAGTTATTCGGAGCGGCCGGAGCGGCCCGCGGGAATTCACTTTAGACGTTATTTGATACAAGTTAGCTCGCCCCTGCGGTTCCATCCGCACTCCAAGGTCAAACTCCGGAACAACCTTCCAACATTATAAATGTATCTTCATTTATTTAAAGTCGGTGTGACTTACGTAATGGATAAAGCGAGCGTGTAATGGTGCTCGATACTGGCACTAGATCGCCTTTACTGATACATGTGGCTCGGCGTCCAGGGGCGTGTACAGAGACATCACCGCGTGGTGGATGGGGCGCGCTGGAGGGCGGCCAGCCGGGCGGGGCCGCGCCACACCGATGTATTTATAATAACGATGTGACGACACTATCGATGGCCTGTATAACGAGCGGGTATCTTCCCGAGCCATAAAACACTTAGACTGAGTATTCAATTGAATCCTCCAGTCGGCAGTAGGGCTGCACCCCACTCGATAGTGCGGCCGGTGGCGGCGGCGGGCACTCGACGTGTGAGTTGTGTGCGCGCGGCACACGCGCCGCCGCCGTCGCCAGCCCTGACCCGCGTCATACGCTGTCGTTACTCACACTACTGCATTATTTATTACAAGTACCCGCAAACAGTTTGGGAAGGTGTTGGCAGGTAAAGTATGGATTTGAGACCGAGCTACACCTTTTATCACTTACTATACCTTATTTTATGGCAAATCGATATCCCTAAAGTTGAGTTTGTTCATTGATTTTTATAGAGGTTAGTATTTACGGTAATGGGTTTCTAAAAGATGAGCCGTAAAGTACCGCTCTCTAGCAAAATATAAAAGTTAGTGAACGTGACGGCAACCTTCAGGCTGAAATGTAATAACTACACTACCTATACAAGTATGGAGTCATCATCATCAGGCCAATACGTATCGGGCAATATTTTAATGTGACCATTGTGTTGTGATACCCGTCCGCGGGTCCGCGAGTCGGCGCCGGGCCGCGTCCGCCCTCCGTCACCCGTCCGACACCACCGCGATATTGAAATAAAAGTTTTACGTTTCATTTTCCTGGAATTGATATCAACTTATTTCGGTGTTGTTCTCGTGTTTCGATTTATTGAAATATGGACGTACTTGTTGTTGTTTATTTTGTCACTTGCTAGTTCTTTCTCGCGACTTTGATTTACAAAAGGATAAATATTTTATCTAACTCCTGTTTACTACTTTAGTTTATATTTTTTTCGGAGTAACAATTGACGCACAAACGTGAAAATTATAAATGTTATGACACTTTATTGTTTCATATTAACCACAAAATGGAGCAAAACATATGTAAATAGAATACATATAATTGAAACCAATATTTGTATTACTGTTCCGGTTTCCCGGAGAATTCAAATCAAACCAGATGTAATAATGAGCCCCTCCTGGCGCCCCCCCCCCTCCGGTACATACACACACCCGGTATCTGATAACGCGGGCCGGGTACGTAAAGTGTACACGGTACTGTATGTACCCGACATACCGCCCGCTAAATAATCTTCCGACCGGAAACAACTTTCCCATTTAAATTTTCCCATTTCCCCCTCGACGTTGTTAAAAATAAAACAAAGAAAGGTAAAAAGGTTCTGATACTGTAAGCAGGTAAAAGTTTCAAGAGTGCTCCGGTACAAGACGCCGCCGACAGTACATTCGTGTGCCGCGGTACCGCTCGAACTCTCCACTCATATTTACATAATCAACACTTCAATTCTATTAGTTTTTGACTTCCTAATAAATAATCTAATATTGAACTCCTTTCAATAATTAAGATCTCGTGGGTCCGGGAGTGAATACCTTGACGGTATAAATAATATTGTGGACACTTTTCTATAAAAAGTGCATTTAATTGGAAGCTCACCTCAGTGCAGTGATATAAATAACAACCGCGAATGCCTCTCTGTTGTTTGTCGGTTTGTTTCTGATTAGAAACGTAATATTTATTAAGATAAGGCTCCCCGGCAACATGTTATTGTATATTTGTTTGAAAAAATGTAATGTTCGCTTCCATTACACGTTAAGAATGTATAAAGTTTGGGCTCGAGCGTTTTTCGACGAACGTAAAGAATACAGAAAACAGAAAGTATTTTCGTATAAAAATGTTCATATAATACTTTTGATACATAAAGTGTCATTTAAATTCCTTTGTGAGGGTATTGTGACACCCATATTTATATAGTTCAAAAATAAATCAGTAAGGAGCGCTAGACCCTGCGAGGAGCTAGACCTGAGGCAACCCTCCAATAAATCTGTGAGTATCGCGATGGGGCAGGACGGGCCGCGTCGGCGCTGATTGACGGACTCGCGCTAGATACGGATCATAACAGAACGGACCCGACAAGAGCGAGCGCGACACAATATATTTACGTTACGTCTCGCTGACAGATATACGCACTTTTTCTAGAAACGGTCCCGCGATAGCAATAGGATTAGACGTGTTCGGCGTAGTGTAGTCACTGGTGAGTGGGCCGCGAGCCGTGAGCCGCGAGCCGGGAACACCTAAATTGAGTCTGAATATTTTATGTGAAGTTCGCAACTGATACAATACTGAACTAGACATTAAGTGCCTACATAAAAGGCTTACAGTATCGGTTTATATCAATTCAACCGTTTATTAATTGATCTATAATTGTGACTCGCGCCCGAGTGGCTAATGTTGGCGATGTGTTTACGTTGAGACGTCGTCGTTTCCCCTTCGCCACGATCTGTACAAACAGTGTTCGAAGTCACAATAAGATACAGACCAAAGCGCGTCCCGACTCCCGCCGCGCGCCGTTACGCGCACTTTCCCTAATCTTTTAGCGCGCGCTATCTCCCATCGCGGGTATTCAAACTTGCCAATTATTAGGAGTTAATTTTGAGCCGGTAATGTATACAGATGGTAGTGATTACGATGAATGGCCATGATTGATGAAGGCGGCTCCGCGAAACCCCCGAATCACTGTTGTCTACATTTTGAACCCTCTCTTGGTAATCGCCGGGAAAGGGTTCGTGTTTTTTCACAAAATGTGAGATTATTATATTATACTGTTTCTGATCACTCACCGAATGCGAGTCGACGTTTAAAGAACGTTTCCCGGCGGCGCGCTGCCTTATTTATCTTTTATTTTACGTCCAGACTTGAATTGATGATTTTGGGATTCACATACTCACACGGTTTCTATACTCGTTGGGTGTACTAAAACTTTCAATCGCACACTATTTACTAAACAGACTTTTTGAAATATACAAGGCAATTAAGACATCGAAAAATCCAAAGTACACTATAAGTATTAGGTATATTCTGAACAGTAAAAATATTATTAAATCAAGTTGTTTCTTTGACCTTTCGCGTCGTGAATTATTTGTGTCCTCCCTTTGAAGGGATTTCGCGAAACAATGTCGGAGTTACGCGTCCAATAGTCGGAATAAATACGAATGCTTTGTATTTCTGAGGATTTCTCCAATATTCTTTTGTGAGACACTGATACCGAACGCAATTAAACAAAAGTGTGCTCAAGTTTCATTCTTCGAATACGCATTATGGGGGTTAAAGAATAGAACGATATACATCGCCGGTGGCCCCACCGGCGCCGGCGATGCGGTTACAAATCGTTTTGGGTGTAAAAGCAAGGGACGTAAACGAAAACTCTCTTGTATAACGAAAGTCTTTCAGAAAACCTTAAAACAAATGGTATACGTATAAAAGATTTATTAATAATAATAAAACAGACCACGTTTACGAATAGTATCCTTCAGGCGAAGTAAATATTGTATGGAGCAGTGGATCGTATAGAGAGGACCCTCGGACTAAACCCGTCACGTTTTCAAATCAACATCGTAAGGAATGAAAGTGTACCAAATAACGTTTGGGATCGCTCAACATTGAATGGTATAGTTGTGGGCGGGGCGAGCGCGGGCGCGGCCGACGAACGCCACTTTTTGTTCCCGTCTCATTACCAGGCAGACGTGGCCAGCATCCCGCAGATCCTATCCGCATTTCATCCATTTACACCCGAACAAGCAATAAAAGCGCGAATGAAACAAAAGGGCCAGATAAATGCGAACAATGGTATCGTATCGGGCGGCGGCGGCCTTTTTTAATTGAATGCCGCTGTTTGTTTCATATTCAGTGGGCCCGGCGATAAGTGATGATTTAGAGAGCCGCGACACGATGTAGTGTCGGGTGTCGGGTGTCGGGCGACGGGCGACGGGCGACGGGCGGGTCGTGTCGCGTCGGTCGTCGATAGGGCAGCACCGCGCGCCGCCCGAGGGCTCTCAGTAAATGGACCATACGCTTATTTATGGCATTTTATGTGGTATTGATGGGCCGAACGAGACCTTTAAAATGATTTGTCCGTCTTCCCTTGTTAGAATATCGGTCGGTGCCGGCGGATAATGAAACATAATTTCGTCGCGTCAGGTACGGCAGTGATTTAGGTCGGGACGTATTTACGAGTAGCATACAAACGTCCGAGCGCAAGTTATGGCCGTCACGATACAGTAGACGGCGCAGAAGCGACACTTGATTTATGGCAGATGCACTACGGTTATTGCACACTACCTACATACAATGATCTATTATCATCTACTTACTGCTGATGTGAACGTGGGATCCACATTCATATATACATAGATATAATAATATTGCTGCCGTAGTCACGCTCGCTTCAAAATTACCGTTTTCATTAGGGGTTCAGAGCTGCCTTAATTATTTCTGAGAAAGCTTCATATCCATCGATGAAAGGAACATCAAAATTGTATGTGATATTTTGGAAGTAAGGGATAACCACAGTCACTGTCCAACCAAAACCGTTTATCTGCAAGTTAAAAGTTTTTTATTGAAATTTCTGTCTCGGTTAATTCCTTACAGCAGTTTTATTTCAATGTGTAGAGTTAGCGTGAATCAATTATTTATTGGTTTAGTGGTTTAGTATATCGGTCAGAACCAAGAAACAAATCAAAAAGGTCAATTAGGAACTCAAGGGATAGTTGTGTTGATTATTAACATTTTTGTTTTACAATCTATATCAAAATTTAACAAATACTATTGAACTGTACAGACCTAAATATCCCCAAAACCGCCGCCAGTCCCCTGTGCCCCCCCCTTCGTCCCCCCGCGCCCCCCTCGACAATGTGTCGTGTTGTCTACACGTCCGAGCGCGTCACTTGTCACCTAACTTTAGGGTCCCCACTATTCAGACGAAACAACTTTTTCTGATTAATGAGGTATTACACAAACGCTAGTTTAGCATTCAGTTGAAACAATTTAATTTCCGCCTCCGAGGGGCACCTGACCCACGAGCTTTTATCACTTAAAAGCTTAGCGATAAATTTCAACAAGTAAGCTGGGGACATTACCGTAATTGCTCACATAGCCGCCTATTGTCCTTGTTTTAACATTTAAGTCCGGATTTTTCCTTTTCAATGGATATTTCAGTTATATCCCCCCCCCGCGTGCCCCGCGACCCCCGCACCCCCCGTCGCCCAGATAATGTATTTCCTTTGTCTATTGTATACCGTGATTCATCTAAATCACTTCACTTTTTACGGTTCCCTGTGGTATAAGAAACTGTGGGAGTATGGAAATCGTGCTTTATGATGTTTCGTTTGTGTTGTTTATTGAAAATGCGAGGTAACGCTTGATTGGAACGTATGTGCGGGGTGGGGGGTGGGGGGAGTCGCGCGCTCTGATGGTGATACACTCACTTGAGAAGTGTATTGAACAATTTCAATGTTCTACATATTTAACCGGCAAACCGAACGAGAGCATTACTTACAAGACGCTTGAAGTGTGTTCATTATTTTACAATTCTCAAGTAAACTCCAGTGACCGCGCGGCTAGGGCTGCCTCTGTTGGCAAATGATCAGTTCATATTCGTGTTAGAGTGCAGGCTCTACTGAATGGTTGTAAGGGATCCGACCCGGGGTAGGGCTGACACGTCCACATTTTAACATTTAATTTTTAACATCAGTAGTAGTTAGACACGACGTGGCGCTTCCCTGACTAATAAACACGCAGTCACGTAGCGCGCCTTCTCAAAATTGTTTCTCTAAATTTGATATCTTGTCATTCTCAGTAACAAACTAGATTTGTCTAGTCAGATTCAAAAATGTATTATTAGCATTACAAATTACATTAGTTTTCATAATTGTTTCGGGTAAGATGTAATGTCTAAATATTTTAGTTTTGTAAAAACAAAACATACTTCAACATTAATTATGGGCCACTCTACAAATAACTTCTAATCGCATTAACACGGCAAAGAAGCGTAAATAAAAATGGTACGCACATTTAGTAAACATTTCGCAAAGCACGCAATTAGTGACGCGTCCGAGAGTGTGGCAGCCCTGAGGTCAAGTGTGCGAGGGGGAGGGCCGTAATTAAGGCCGCCCTCTCGCTCGCTCTCCATAAGTGGGTCAGGTATCAATCGCCCCCGTTGATGGTATAACAAGCAAACTGCGACCTTCACGACCGTCTGCTGCTCCGACGAGAGTCACATCGTCACATTCAAACTTTTAATTGTTGACACACACGTTAATGAACCGGTCAGTCCACCACAACTACAATAATACAAATCAGTACACTTCCCGATGGTAACTGTTTTCCTTCTGTTTTCATTACAGTAAGTACAACATTCTGCTTTCATTTGTGAAAGAGTGACACAAATATAATATGTATGTAGGAGTGAACTTTGACGTAAAAATGTGTTACCTGACGACGACGGTGACTTATAAAAGATAATGTTAAGCGAAGTTATTTTTGTATTTACATTAAGTGGTAGAGTCGAAATGTAGAGACATGATATGTGAGTGTCGGTGACGCAGTGAGTGAGACGAGTGAGGGGCGCCGGGCGGGGAAGTGCTCCACAAACAATATCTCGATACACGACCAAATAATACGCGCAAAGTAATCGTTGTCTAGACGTACATTAGGAGACTCGCGGACCGCTCACCACGCCGCGCGCCCTCTCCTATAAACAGTTACATCACGCTACAAAATACACGTTTTGTGTAGTAATACATAAATTTGGGTATCAAAATGATGAATCGATTTTCATTTGATTTATCCAACGTTTTACTATTAAAATTACTTTATTACCCAATGACATTCATGAATATCTTATCTTATGAGTGATTAACAAACCCGTCCAGTACGTAACAGTTGACTTGCGATGGAGCAGTGGACACGAGTTGATCGCGTCGACCCTTCATCTCGTAGATCACGCATTGAAAGGAGCCGGTCACATCCTAATCCACTAAATCTATTTAAATTCATCCAACCCTATTTCGTTCACTACTGAACACATAAATCTTAAGATATAATTTATTGAATGTCAAAAGAAAATGGCAAACTGCCCGAAAATACGAAATTATAACAAGTTTTACGGGTTAATTTCAGTTTGTAGGGAAGTAAGGCGGAGCAGGCACGCGCGGACAAGTCGCCCGCGCCGAGCTAATTATGGCCGTCCGACGGGGGACAGTGTAAATGGGTTCTATCAATCCCGGCTTACGCTTCTATTCAGAAAAATGGCGCTTCCAGGTGGGCCGGGCCGTGAGTGCGCACCCTTATTATGACTTTACGAGCTCTCTCGCGTCTCGGAGATTACATTTTGAATATTACTTGACAGTTTGTTCTGCGCTCTGTGATTAGGACGCGCCCAGCGTTATGTCGGAGGCTTCGGGACTCACCCGCTTCATACTCATTTGAACTGTATCCGACTATATAATGTACATTTAGTTATGTTCTAATCATATGATTATACAATAAAAATATTTGAAATCCAAATTCCACGTCATGAAGTTTGTGGAAGTTTGAAGTAAACTTCGGAAGTTGAAGAGTGAAGTTACCGACACTAGAGGTCGCGATGATCAAACGCGATCAGGAGAACGCGAACGGCCGGAAACATCTCTTTGATGGTCAAAACTTTGTGTTTGCGGAAACATTTATAATCCACTTAATTGATTAATTAATATTTATGTGAAGTAATTGGAGCACCCGACGCGCAGGTAGGGACCCGTATAAATACAGTAGCAGCAATAAAGTGGCTAATACAAAAGAATGTCTGTGAATAGAACAGTTGAATCGCGCGCTATATCAACCCCGAGCGCCATACATTGCGGGACTAACGAACAAAATGCACACTCATTCAATAACAAATGTGCCAAATAACTTACACCGATTTACATATCGATTCGAATTTATTCCCCACGTTATAGAGTTCAAATTGGGTCGAGCGGGCGCGCGCCCGGTAGGTATCGGACAATGCGGCAAGATCCCGCTCCATAGGTTATTTAGTAGGAAAGTTTTCTGGAACCGGATCTACCTGTGGGCGATCCGCTTTACAATGTTTTATTAATCTATGCAGATTTAAAACTGTTATTGAATTTGTTTAACCCACTTTGCAAAGGTTGTGTTTGTGTTGGATCTTTACCGGCATCAAATTAATTTACTAACGTGATCTATATCCGGACTCGATACATGTTTGGGATCCCGAGATTTATTAATAAACTATCAACATTTATATGACATCAAAAAAAGTGTCTTACGAATAAAATGCGTTCAGTAAACATTACCTGTTGAAAATGTTTTTCCAAGAGCACTCGGAAAAGCCAAATGCAGACAATGTGAATCAATGTTTCGTGTAAAGTGCAGACGAGCGAAACAATCCGATGGAGTGGTGAATCAAATCAAAATGTTCGTTTAACATTGGCTCGTGAACATTGTGACCGAAGGAAGCCGGCGACGGGCGCTAGTCTAAGTGGTCGTTTGGACCAGTTTGTATCCGCACGCGAATGTTTTATTGAGTTGCTTTCGACGATTTTATCTGATAGCGGTTTCATTCGAATAGCGGACTACCAACTGTTAGATTCAAAACGAAAAAAGTTTCACGTAAGTCTTCCTTATGCTGTATTTCGGAGCCATATTTCCCTATCACACTAACCAATAGACTTTTACAGTGAATACAATATATGTATTTACACAATTATCTACCTTCCTTCTAGATACATTATATTTTGAAATGTGAGTATATTTTCGTGGCAACATCGGACCACAATAGGGGTACTTAGGTGCAGTTTGCCGTCGTCTTCACACGTAGTGTTCAAACACACGCGCGGTGTGTGATGCCGGTGGGAACTCCCGGCGGTGGGGACGTCAGATGTCGACTAACCAAACATGGAACCAGCTCGAGCGTACGGATTAAACGTCTATTGAGTTATAGAGGGCCGGAGAAGTTACCCCATTGAAATTGCTGTTTTAAAGGTTTCGGAAGTATTCTGATAAAGTTCCTTTGATTTTATAATTTAATTTAAGAACAATATTTTAGAGAATTTAAATTCCGGGAGAGAAACCTTTGTCGGTGTTAATTTATTGAAACATTAACTTCTTAAGCCACCCGAGATGAAACACGAATAAGTTCAAGTTTTTACAAAAAATATTTTCATAAGTAATTTTCTGCCTTCATAACTTGCATGATCACTGGCAACTGGAGAATATGACAAAGTAAATAACAAATAACTATACTTCAGCAAATATTAAATTCATTTGCACTTTCTCTATTGATTTAGACGCTGCACAAAAATCATTATATTGTACAAGAAACAAAAGTAAAACAATGTTGTCGGTGTAGTTTGTTCGACCTTTTCTAGAGAATGTGTGTATGTTCATATTGTTCATGTTAGTGTCGCGACGTCCACACCCGTCACAACTCATCGGTAATACGGTACTACTGCTCGCACTACCAGTACTACTCACATTCTTGTTATATTCCTCAATGGAGTATACCTACTGTAGTGGAAATTCTTGATACTTGCTCCGCTCGCAATGCTCCTTTAATAAATGTTGATGTGCCATTTTGTTGGTTCGTGATGGTTGGTTAGTGTACGTAGCACTGTTGTCTTGTATTGCAGGAGGTTATTTACGGTTTAAATAAAATTATGTTTTTTTTGACGACCTCGATGGCAGAGTGGTCACCATGCCGGACTGCCATCCGTAAGGTTGCGAGTTCGATTCCCGTGCGGGGTGAATATTTGTGTGAACCACAAATGTTTGTCTCGGTCTGGGTGTGTGTGTGAATGAGTGTGTGCGTAGTTTCTGATACCCTAGATACAAGTTTCGAACTTAGTTAGGGGTCAGTTACTATAATAAGATGATGGGGTGAATGATTATGTTATGTTATGTTATTCTCAAAAGATTGTGAAATGGCATTATTCATAGCGCCCTTTTTCACTTGATTAGAGTTCGGATATTATTGCTATTTGCATTTAATTTCCAGTAATAACGAAGTCTTGAGTTAAAGTTTGTTTTATTATGATGACATGTGTTTGCGTTCCTCGGTGTACTGCCACATACTACAGTGTATGTGTGTGCTCTGTGAGTATAAGTTAAATAAATACGTGCTCACCAGATGTATCACTAGCCGGTCCGCCGGCGTTTGAGGGTCGTCCGGCGCGCTGTTGTTCAGCTCTCAGAGTTTTAATTAAACCGCCTTCGTTATCCGATAGTTTTTAATCTCGATCTAAGGGTTTTTTCAGTTAGGTTACGACGTTCGAGTATTAGCATTCAGGTTTAATGCGGTTTCGACACCCCTCCCGCCACGCCCCCCACGCCCCCCGCCAGCGCCCGCGACGGGACTTCTCTCTGTTAATCGATTTAGTTTTGTTTGAGTTGTAAGTTCGACTTCAGGTCCGGATCCGGACTTCATTCACTACTTCATTGTAATGGTCAAGTTTTAGTCACAATTGATTCACTTCCGTTTCTTAAAGTTTGCATATTTTGGTTGGTGTTGTGTCACCGCTAATTGTTAAGTTACCATCTTTTGGTCGGTATTGATTTTCAAGATTATTGGACCACATTGGATTACTTTATCCATCTCTTTAAATGTACAAAGAGTTAAAGACAATACTCAACTTCGTAAGTTCTCTTTAATTGTCATATTGTTACTCGTCCCGTCCTCAGTGTACGTAACACGCTATCGTTTATTTATTTGTACAAACCTTTTTTAAATTGAATCTATTTTTGTTCAAACGGGTGTATTTTTATTTGGTTTTCATAACAAAAAGTAGGAATGAAACATACAAGTCTGATTCTATAGTATTAGATTTTTAGATTTATTTTTAAAATTCTGTATGTAGCAATCGAGTCTGTTCAATTCGGAATTTGAATTGTATCAACTCGAACTCGTGAGCCTCAAAGAAGCACTTGTAAATGTCAGAGAGCATGCAAATGTTTCTATTGTGTTATTTTTGAGATTTCTACTTGTAATACCTACCTAAAAACATATAGATACATATTTGGATGTGTTACAATACTATTACCGTGGGTTATCATACAACATAACTTCTATTTTATTCTTGGTAGGAATCACTAGTACATTAAAAGATTGAAATCATTGCAGACATTTCGAAAACGTAGCAAAAATTAAAAAATTGTAACATGAATCTTAACAGACATTTAAATTATTTTTATGAAAATTATTGCGGTCGTAGCTAAATATTTAACATCGAAGCCAGATCTTTAAAAATGCAGCGAAAAAATAATTCATAGTCTGACATGTCGCGTAGCAAGTATTTTGAAGTCGTAGCAGAAGAGAGTCAGATTCGTAGTAACAATTGTTTAAAAAAAACTAAAAATCTCGTAGCAGGCGTTTGAACGCGTAGCAAAATGTCTGTAATCGTAAAAGTTATTCTAAATTCATAGCCAAAATATCAAAGTTATAGTAGGCATTTTGTAATCATCAAAATGTTTGATGTCGTTGCCTGAATATTTGATCTGTACAAAATATTTTGAAGTAAAGAACAAGAACGAGTATTTAGAAGTTAAAATATTTTGTAGCAGAAATAAAGGAGTCCTAATTAGAACTTTGGATATGTAGAAAAATATTTGAATTCGTGACAAGAATTTGGAACTTTTAGCGATAAATTTTGAAGTCGTAGTTACTATTAACTTTAAGTCATAACATAGTATTTGGTGGTCATATTTTGCCCATTTTAACGAACTTTTAAGTATTTCAAAAATATTTACTTATCGATAAACAAGTTGGTTAGTTCAGAAACATAAACACCGAGAAGCAGAGTATACTCTCGTTGATTCCAATTCACGATGACACATCGACTATTGCATTCGCCCAAAAAAGGTGATTTTTTCTTCGACGCACGATCTCCAAGGAAGTATTTCACCGAACGCTATAAATCGAGGGCAAACAAAGAAAAAAGGCGGACTTTCCTCCGATATATCATTTGAAGTGATATCGGGACGGGGGCCCGGTGGGGAGGGGGGAGGTCGCGGGGGGCGCCTGGAGTGTGTGCGAGGGGCGCGGGGGGCGACAAGTAATGCACCAATATCAATTGTATTCCTCTCCGGTGCTCGGGACATTATTGTCGAAGGTTTTATTAACTCCACCGAAAGTGAACTCGAGAGATTTCGTTCCTCTATTATTTTTCGCATATTACCATCCGACTATTTGTACGGTAGTTTTATTGTTTGGCACTTTTTTAGGAAAGAGTAGTTGATGGAGAGTGTTATATTTTCACTGTTTTTGTGTACTTATACGTTATATCGATGCTGAAGTCTGGTAGCTAAGTCGGTTGCATGTTTATTTAACAAATAATATTTCACAAATAAATCCTGAAGTTAATTATAAAATAGAGTGCGATCCCATCGAGCGTCGAGTTCATATTTTAATGTTGTTTAATAACAAAATGCGATGTTAGTGCACTCGGTCGCGTGTCGGGGTCCGCCGGACCCCGCGCCGGGCCCCGCGCCGCACTACAACATGCCACAGCGGAATTACTTGAGGATTGGAAAGATTACTATTAATAGAACATAAGCGTGCAAACTGCGTCTTATGATTGTGCATTTGATTCGAGTGTTACTTACATAATTATGTCCTTCACTATAAAACGCATGGCAAGTCGTTTAAATGTGTCACAACATGGCTATTTAATGTGGTGTTAAACAAAAAAAGATTAATTATCATGTCCACTAAAGCCTCTACGATGTGAAGAAACTTTTTGAAAGTATAATTATATTAATGAAAACTAAATAAAGTTGGTGTTCATTGTGAAAGTGAATCCGCCGGTGGTGAGCACTAAACTACAAACCGGCTGATGAGTTGGGAAGTTGTAAGATTATTGCATTCGTAATATGCGCGCGGCGGATGGTTTAATATGAATTTTGTGAGTTTGCGAGTAAATATGCAGTGCGATGCATATGCAAAGTTCGCCGGCGGGCTCCACTGCGCTTGATTGCAACCACCTCGACGGGCCCCACTCCCGACTCCCGACACGACTCGTAATACACACACATCAGACGTTTCTACATTTCAACATCGTGAATTATCTCTAATTAAAAGTAAAGTAAGCTCGAAAACAATGATTCACAAAGAACACAAATAGCTCCATTTCCGAGTAACAACGGAACGAATCGAATGAAACTCGCCAACAATCTGTGGCCCACTTTGTTTAGTGTTTTAATGCAAGAGCCTGGAGCTCAGTGTTGAAATGGCAATAAATAAAAAGCTTTAGGTTTCTTAGTAATTTCCCTAGAACGTCAAGTATTTAGGTCGGCAGGTCGGTCTCGATCAAAAGCATTTCTTACGGCGCTGACAACACGCCGCGGACCGAGACGTTTTTATAACTCAACACTCGACAAATGGAGCCCATTTACTGGGTTAACATTACCACAAATGGGTTATATGCACGAGTCTATGACACAGCCGATGTAATAGTTATACGTAATCAGTAGTTTTAGTAAACCGTTTGATTGTAATTTGTTTGACTTTCATGCCTTGTGTGAGATTATTAAATTTAAAACTGGTATTTGGCATGGCATACCGAATTTAGCAGTAATTCACCGTATGGAGCACAAAGTAATATGAAAACTATTTGTGATCAAAATCCAGGTTTAAAGAACAATAGTTCTTTGAATTCAAATAAAGTTTGAATAAAATTTAATAATAGGGTTCAGAGTGAGTCGGGATGGTATTTCAAACGGAATAACACAGATATTGAATATTTAGCGTAGTGATGGCCGCACCGCGCGCTGGCTCCCAGAAACGCTGGGTGATGAGATTATAATGATGATTACTAGAAGTGGTTTAAAATAGTTTGGAATTGGTTTATCAACAAACAATAGGCAAGGATGTAAGACGCAGTCTATGCGGTAGACTGCGTCTTACATCCTTGCCTACTGTATGAGCTCTGTAGTCTTATGAATCTGTCCCAGTAAAGCTGTGTGGATATTTATCATAATAGTTATATTTTTCCAACCAGAATAAAAATACAATATTTTCCTTTAAACCATAACAGTTACCTGATAATAATTATCCATTATGTGAACAATAGAACTCATCGCCCCTACCGTTACAATACTTCGGGTGCCGGCGAACATTTAAATTTTGTCCGGTGCAGTAGGACTGGCTGCCGCCGCCGTTTCCGCGCGCGACTCCAACCTGAATTGGAACTTTTAGCTATTTTTGTGCCAAGTTTCAGCTCGATCGGTCAAGATACGCTTTCAGAGCATGCAACTTATCGGATACACTTACTTTAGTGCATTTACACAGTGGATGTTCATGAATATTATCTACATCGCTGCTATCGCTGCTCTACTATATTCTTACGGCATTTGATTCAGTAAGCAGTATTCCACTCCTACAATTGTTATACTGAATGCTTATGTCATTCAATGTAGCTTGTAACTTTTGCAGAACCTTTAGTTGTTTTTCTTTATTATCGGATGCCAACATCGTCATAACTATCTGCGTGCGTTTTTTGGTAACAGAAACCTAAAAGTTCACCTTCTCCAGTAACCCTACCCTCTCCTCATGTCTAAATAATTCCATTAGTAAATGGCTACACGAGACCCGAATGTTATTATTCTCTCTCCGGTACGACAATAGTCGGCCATCCAACTGTAATTGTACCAATTAATTATATTACAATTAGTGAACTGGCGCAGGTAATACCCCGTACCGGTCGGTGAGTGGAGCGGGGCGGTGTGTCGGGCGGTCCATCTCCAAGTTAGATGGCGTCATTACTCACCTAACTACCTGTGAAGTGACCGACTCCAGCACCGGTATCGAGTTACCAATGTCGAGGTATCTCCTCGAACATAGTTTCGACTCAACTCGTCACAACTTGGAATTGTTTCCGTCGAGTTTTTCCAGTTGTCGTGTCTAAACTTAATAAAGTTAAATGTGTCCAGATAGAGTCGCGCGCTCGTGTATCGCAAAAAAATATGAATAGCCAAGTTTTAATATTCATAAGTTACGTTTGTGGACGTATGAGATGTGACAGCCGACGGGTTCGCCCGCGGCCCGCGGCGCGCGGCTCGCGACCTACGACTACTGGTGGACGCACATCTTGTTTATTGTCGGCGGCACGATTTATATGATAAGGATGTTTCGGTAGGAGATTTGCTCTTTCTTCTCCAGTAAAATAAATATTTTTTTTATTATTTATATGTTACAAAAGCTTTTAGGGTGTAATGGAGTTCAAAGAAAACGTGGCTGAAGAAAAAAAACTAGAAAATATAAATCAGGATCAAACTCGAAGTAACGAAGTGCGCCGAATGGTATTCTGGCACAAAACATTCCAAGATATAATTAGTGAAGGTTTTGAAAAGTTTTTTAAACAAAACAAGTGTAAAATCCTCAGAATTTCGTATCCCATATTTTGGTGGCTCATAATGAGGGGTGAAAACGTGACCTAGTTCGCGGTGAGGGGTTGGAAACTCGTTTGTATTTTACAAAGATAATGTCTGAACAAAGACGTCTCGAACCGAGCCGAGAGCACGGAGCACGGTGATACTCGAGTGAATTAGAGGCGGGCGGCGAGCGGGCGCGGCGCGCGGGCTGTGGACGGCGCTCGGACGGGGACCGAGGGTGACGGACGTGGCACACTCATCATACATATAATAACAGCGAATCAAGAGATTACCTCTCTCCTTTTATTACCATACATAACTTATAATGAACCTTATTTAAATTAAACTCTGAAACCAACCCAATAAAGAAGTAAACGTTGATTACGTCGTCGAGTGAGACGGTACATTCAACAAATAAATATTCAAGAAAACTGGAACGGTGAAGCTAAGAGGGAAAGTTTCAAACTCCTTCTTCAGTTTATTCGCTTTAAAAAACTAGAAAATATAACGAAATTTATTTAACGAAGTAACTTAGAGAGGTTCCGCGAGTGTTTATACAATGTTTATTTGTACGTAGCGCCGCCCGCGCCGCCCGCGCCGCCCCACTATGGGACCGTAGCACTCGTAGCGTCTCAAAAATCTGTAACTTCCAGGTTTTTCGGTAGTTTGGCTTGAAATTTGGCATAGATGTACTAGAATATACTACCTTTTAGGTCATATAAGCATTTTTATATTTATCTTAAATATTTACAAAAAATTAAGAATATAAGAAAAAATGACGGTAAAATTTCACTTCCTAGGCGTTTCATACGTGAATACTGTCTTAGTTTTTTGATAAAATTGCATGAAAATTTTTGGTAATCATTTAAAGTAATAACAATAAATAAAAATACCAATTTGATACATTTATGGCTTATTTATTTTAAAATAAAAGCACGACACTATAATTATATAACTAGATACAACCGTAATATTTACTACTAAAACACTTCGTAATAATACGTTTTTTTTTTAAATATAACATTTTAAAGTGTTTTAATTATTAATAATAAAATACAATAACATAACATAATTCAATATTTCTTCTCCTATAAATCTAGAATACTCTTAAAATTAAAGTTCAATCTTGATAAAAATTACACTTAAATTAGAATTGGTAGATACTTATAAATCAATTACTTTTAGTTTACAATTCTAATAGATTTTTGGCTTCTTCCCACAGTTCTTTTGGAGCTGATTCAGTAGATCTTCTTAGGCTAGAAATATACGGGTCAGATGTATAGAGTAGGGCATGGAAAACGTCCTCGTTTGTCGCGGATCGCGAACATTTTCTAGAATGGCTTAACCTTATTCTACGGTAATCTTTATTTCTAGATTCTTGCGCATCCTCTGATAACTGACCAATTGGCAAGATAGCGTAATGTTTAATTATATTTTCTCCATGGATTAATATTTTGTGAATCGATGACGGCATATAATACCAATTGTAAAGTGACACATACTTTTGGGCAGTGCATTTCGCGTACTCTCCGAATTTGGTCGCGTTTACAGCATGACCAGATGAGAGTGTTTGTAAAATTATATAAAATCTTTTGATTAATTCTTCGTCTACCCCTGTGATTTCCGAACTACATTTGTAATTCTCAAAAAATCGTCGAGCTGTATTTTCATCGTTACTGGTGCCACTTCCCTGTCGGGGTTTATCAACGTTTAAGCCCATCTTGGATCTAAACTGTTCTTGTACCGATTTCTTTTTATCCTCTCTTAGTTTCTTGTTTTCCGGGGTTGTGGTGGACCATTTCGTAAAGGATAAATTATAAGATATATGGAGAATCAACTCCAAACATCTTATCCATGCATGCAATGTGGAGAGGCCATATTGGTAAGCACGTTCATTTTCCGGTTTTGAGCTGACTTTATTTAAATCATTCATTTCCGATGGTCTGGCTCCACATATAGTACATACTGCTCCAAAACTAGTGTCGGTCATAGTCTGAGCGACCTTACCATCGATCATTGTCATATATAAATCGTGAGTGATCTCTACAACTTGCCTATTATATAAGTTTAATTTTGTTGGCTGCAAATGTTGTATCTGTTGTTTAATATCACTCGTAAACTTATAAAATCTTACCAAATATTGAAGTTTAGTTAGAAAATAGAATAAAAACATTAAACTCTTCGATATTCCGTGGTAAGTGGGATGATAAATACAAAAAACCATAAATGTTGAATTTTTGAGCTTTTTGTTACGACAAAAAGCTACGTGCTACGGCACACATATTGGTTAATTTCAAAAAAAAGGAGCAAAAACGAGCAGGATTTTTTTTAATTTCTTGTTAATATAAGAACCAAAGAACGTAATGATATCAATATCTCCACAGCGGAAAACAGCGGAAAGGAGATTAGTCCTTTGGAAATTCATTATTCATAAAAAATAATAAGAGTTATCTTATTTGAGTGTAACGACTATGTGTTTATTGTTCATATTTTTTTTAGTAACGATTTAAAAACCCTAAACTACAACAACTCAAACGATATATCTAAAATAGGTACTTACTTTTGAAAATGTCTAAGAAATTTGATGTGAAACTTTTACTACGCAATTTTTCCCAAGTCGTATTTTTTTCATCTTTATGTTCAAATGCCTAGTTTCGGTATAATTAATTGGGATACAAAAGTTTTTTTTGCAGTTCCGTATAGTTTTGACATCCTTTTGTTCAAATATAGCCAGAAATCGTTTAATATATGATATTCACTAAACCTATTTTTGCGATGCTACGAGTGCTACGGTCCCATAGTGCGCCCGCGCCGCCCGCGCCGCCCGGCCCCGGCCGTCTAATGAACGGGATTCAAACGCGTCGTGAATGCGTTATTATCATACATATCTATATATAACTTAAAACATAAATAAACATCAAGATATTTAATTAACTGTTTCTTCTTTTTTCGTTTTATTCTGTATTATTAAGTTCTCCGTAACTGTTAATAACAGTTGTTTGAAGTCTCGACTCTATATTATTTTTATTTGATTCGGCGACTTGCAACGTTCAATTGTTTTATACAAGGTGAATGTCAGGTGTTGTTTAAACAAGAATAACATTTCAGTACATATGTTTTGTATTATTATACGAGTATAAATACCCGAATATCTCATGTTAAATATAGAAAATCCAAAAGGAATTATTGTTTTCGTTTTTCTCTCACTCAATGTTTGCGAAATCGTACAGTTATATTCTCCAGGGTACTTTTTATGTACTGGCAACATTTTCCTGAAACATCAAAATAATATCGAGAACCAAGTGTTGCCAGCCCATAAGGCCGAAGTAATCGAGGCCAGGGTTGCTAGTTATTAATATAAAAACGTTTTATTAGGGCATATGGCCGTCAATCGTACCTGCGCACAGGAATAAGGAAACCTACGTACAAATAAATAGACATTTATGAGCAGTATATTAGGATAAGCCGGGCGCCACTTGTGTAATAAACCGAAGGTACGGCGCGAGTACATGCCTGCCCTGCCGCCTACGTCGGCATCGGGGGATTCGCTTGGTTTTTTGACCTAATATATATTATTATTTGAGGATATTCTTAGACTGTGTTTAATGACAGAACGACCTCCTAACCGTGTATAATAAAGCCACGCATTATAAGAATCATACTCTAAATATGGCCCAATTCTGCTGGTAGGCTTCTCGTATGTTTACATAAATTGTTCCTGATTTATAAAGTACTGTATTTTATGAACACGTGTAATTATAATGAGAGTAAACAGACGGCGCGGCGTCCCCACAGCGCACACTGAAATATTATAACAAGGGTCTAGAATGGGCTGAATTAGGCACGCCACAGATACATACTGCCGTTTTTATAAGATTAAAAAGGGACGAAACGTTGACCTTCACATTAAAATGTTGTATTTACATGATACTTCATAATACAGAGTATTGTTTTAATGAAATATAAACTCATTATCGCGTAAAGAACGGCCAGATGTACCGCACGCGTGCACCGACCTCCGAGATTATACAAATATAAAGTACGGAAGGATATAATGCGTGAATTTCATAGTGGGTAGCGGCATAATTATACACCCTTATTTTGAAATTGCGATACCTTATTTCACAGCTAATGTAAACGACGGGTGACAATATAATAGTGAAGTTAGTTTTTTTCTTTTGCTTTTATTTAAAAAGTTATGATAAGATAAAGATTTTAAAAATCCCGCCGAATTTTATTGTTATTCTACACCGAACGCTGCGATACACAGCTGAGCGCGGTCATCGACCCGAGCCGTCACAGAATACTTGATAGCTAGTGTGCCGTCTGGTAATATGACATTTATTTTGTATTTTTTAAAGATAAGTAATCGACTATCATTTTTGATATTTTTATTGGATATATGGATTCAGTTACTGCTACAGATATTCTGATTTTAATAAGTCCCATATTTTCAAAATAGGGGTGTATACTTACATAGTTTCAGTATTATCAAAATCATGAGACTCGTTTGAGCATTGTTCGTGGCATTAGCGTGTGAGCGCGCGCGGAGAGAGACCTCCGCCGACACTCTCGGCTCGCGAGCACGTTCCGAGCCAGTGAACCAGCGGCAGACATCGATATCCACCACGCTCACATTTATAAATAACATTTCAATTTGAACATTTAAAATGTTATTCCACAAATTCAACCGATTATGTATCGTAACGTAACGTGTTAAATGGGCTCAGATTATTAGACATTCACAATGGGAACAATGAAATTATTATTGCTTTCATATCGCTCCTAACAAAACAACTTTCTACTCGTTTTTAGGTTTACATATTCAAATGTTATTAAATTGAATTGAATAGAGTAGTTTTGTCTGTGTGTGTGTGTGTGTGTGTGTCTGTGTACTTGGCCGGTGCCGGCTCACAGTTTACATCATTTGTCAGTGGCATTGTTTCGTAAAAACCTTCACTTATATTAGTTGGTATGAGAGCTCGAACTGCACCGCGACTGACTTTGTCTTTGACAATTTAACAAAGTCCGGAGGTCCGCGGGTGGGGGGCGCGGGGTGCGGGCGGTCTAAGGGCCTGCTACCCTCGTCACTGCTTTGTCTCTCTTTGTTTGTATTTTTATTCAGCGTTCTAATCCGAGAAGTGATTCCAGCGACACTAACTCTTATTAAATGCGCTTCGGATCCACACGGACAAAAGATAGAGTCGGCCTCGGCGCGCCCGGGACGGTCCATTAGAGGGCGCGATTGTCTCACGCCGACACACTCTGACTGGCTCCGCACCGCACCGCACCGCACCGCACCGCACCGCACACATCATGTTTTTGAAAAGAAAATTTATTTTCAGCCCTATAGAGTAACGCGATCAATGAGATGCGGGTGATTCAGTTTGGGGAGCTCGCCTTCGAGCGGTATGTTACACGTATTCGTTTACGATAGTAATTCAATCGACCTTTTTTGCTTGAAATAACCCGGTTTGGAAATTTTTGTGCCGAAATATACTTTTATAAAAGAATGGAAAAAACGCAGCCGAATAACGACGCGGTAAATAC
Organism: Timandra comae; assembly: GCA_958496195.1. Lineage (NCBI taxonomy): Eukaryota > Metazoa > Arthropoda > Insecta > Lepidoptera > Geometridae > Timandra > Timandra comae. The sequence goes on from OY292354.1 coordinate 195,946, forward strand.
ATATTTTAAGTTAAATACAAAAGTTTAAAATAGTTTTCTTCACCTCGACCAACTTTGTGTTTTCAAATAATTACCGCGGTTACAATGTAGATAGTCATCGCGTTACAATGTAGTATTTTCTCTTTGTATTATCACGGTTAAATGAATATCGTCGGGAGCGAAGGGGTATTCATATACTTTTTAGGGTATGACTTGTATGAGCCGTACTTGTAACAGCAACCACTCTAGTAATGTTTGTTCGATAAAATGTGAGACGTTAAAAGAGACGTTCAAATTGTATACATTTCGTTAGTACATACAACAAAAATATTTACTTATAAAGTTGATGTTGTCTAAATCTGTCGGAGCTGAATTGAAGCGGTGACCACCTAGCGGCAGCCGCCATGTTCTGTGTATCTAAAGTTAAACGAGCGCGCCCTCGGGGGACGTTAGTTCAGTTATAATACATAGTTCGATGGACCGTGGCCGAGAATGGGTTTTAAAACTTTTAAAACTTAATTGAGAATATATATCTAACCAACTTTCTCAATAAAGGGTTGTTTGTTAATGAGATTTTCATGTATTTTCATTTAAAAGTTTCAGTAGATTCGATTTCTAAGTCGAGCTATGGACGTTTGCTATTCTCTACTCTATTGAGTTTTAGATTACTGTAAGCGTGATGATTATCTTTTTCATTGTACTATGAGTGTGTGGTCTTTGCTCTATGGTGGAATTTAACAGGCCGATACTATTACTTTATTTCATATGAAATCATGGTGGAGTGTTATCGTCAGTAATATAGTTATTCCCGTGACGACCGTTCACAGTTGGACATTGTATTTAACTGTGAAATGTTACCGGTCACTGGCCGAACGGAGTTCCAGTTAGTGAAGCAAATAGCTCCGAGTGGCGCGCTCTTGGACCGACTCTATGACTGTTTGATTTGTTGCATATTGCTTTTATTTTAATCTGTACCGTATATAACGTACAAACTGTGCCCCGCGGTTTCACCCGCGTAGTTCCCGATCCCGTGGGAATTTCGGGATAAAACATAGCCTATGTTCTTTCCTGGACCATAAGCTACCCCTGTACCAAATTTCAAGTCAATCGGTTCAGTAGTTTAGCGTGAAAAGGTAACAGACAGAGTTACTTTCTCATTTATAATATTAGTTAGGATTTGGATAGTTAGGATTAGGAAGTTAGGATAGACGTATTATATTTATCGATAATGTATTAAATATTTGTACATAATTTGAACGCAAACTTCCTTCATTTGGACATACTTTTAAGACCCTCATTATATAAATGACTTTTCTTGGAACACGCGGACGGCCAACCCCAAAATGAGGAAAATAGCCGTTGAAAAATATTCTTTAAGGAAAAAGTGTGAGTATGACCGTTTAAAGGTCAGTTGTTAAAAGCTATATCCTTATCAAACCAGTAAAGAGGTGGTTAGGGCGGCGCTCCACATTGCCCGCGCCCAGAACAATACGTGCTGGATACACTTTTGCGTGTGAACACACACTTTTTTCTTAACTACATATTGCATTTGGCCGCAAACTGAAGTGAATTTTTATATCTGTACCAGTAGTCTGAATCAAATGTTGAATTTCCCACATACTGTGCTTCTGGAATGTTGTGATAGTTCGGCTAATTCGTTGGGTAGTTTCATTTTTTCTTGTAAGTACATTTCTGATGGATCGGATCTTTTACATGTTCCTTCAAAAGTTTTAATCTACCTACATAGCGCTTAATGACACTTGCAGAGCGATTACTGGTTGCCTAAAGCCTACTCCCCTATGTATGCTTTACCCCCTAGCTGGTATTGCACCACCTGCAGTAAGAAGAGAGGTTGCGTGCTCTGTTGAAAAAAGCAAGCAAGAATCAGACAGCCGACATCCCTTAAATAACTTCAGAATATCTTCAACAAACCGCCTAAAAAGCCGCAAAAGTTTTTTGAGGTCCACTTCTGCTTGCACTTTGACTCCAAAAGACGCCCGCCTTAACCTTTGGAATGTCAAACATCCACCTCCTTCCAATTTCATAGCACCTGCAGAAGAACTTCCACCTGGTCGTGAGCTGCCATGGCCGGTGTGGAAATGCACGAACAGACTCCGAACACAGGTGGGTCGCTGCAGGTGCAACCTTGCCAAATGGAACATGATAAGTGCGACCGATACAAATTGCTCATGCGGCGCAGCACAAACAATGTCACATCTTTTGGAGTGCCCATCATGTCCCAATAGCTGTACTCTGGATGACCTTATGTCATGCCAACCTAACGCCATCGAGGTGGCCGCTCATTGGTGTTCTAATATATAACCTGATTGTTAAAAAAGTCTTGTCAATCGACACGAAGAAGAAGAAGAAGAATCTACCTACAGTCATATATTATACCGGGATGGAATCATAAACAGGAATCATATTGTTGTAAACAAATAAGTTATCAATATTTGCCGCCAGCCGCCGACCGCCACACCATTCGTCTGCCGCCCTCAGGCCTCAGTAGCCGCATCGCATCACAACTTAATGTCCCATAACCTATAAAGTACTATGGGCCGTCTCCGGCGCCTCCTATTTACACACACATTATGTATCTCGATCGTTCTAATGTGTTAATGGAAGATGCAAAATATAAACACTCGACTACGTAACGCCCGGTTAGTGAATCATGAAAACTAATGGTGTTAGCGACTCGCGTTGGCTCTAATATTGTATTCTATTACTTTGAAGTTTACTTGTTTTATACGATGTTGAAAGATTTCTTTCAAATAAAAATATTCGCTGCTTTGCTAAGTTGTTCTATAGAAATTATGTTTAGTCTATATAATGCTATCGTAATAATACCGAGACATCAATCACTTACTGAGAAAGTGGGGGCTCATTCTTTTAAAGCGAAACGAATAAATAGAGAGCGAGACAATGTGGAAGCCTCCTCCTATTATCTTAAAATATCTGTAACATAAAACATTAAATGGTATTTTGAGAGTCCCCGGCCGAGACGAACAACACCCCGTGAGGTAATTGAACAATAATTCAATTCACCCGACATCGGAGCAAATAAAAGAACATGGCATGTTAAAGTCGGCCATTTTGTCGCCATCTTACTTACAACGAGCGAGCGCCACCAGATAGATTGGCACATTCATCATGGGATTTGGTTTATGTTCTTAGAGATTATTACAGAATTTTAATTCTATGGTTATGTAATAACACTATTAAAAGAGTTTCCAAAATGAATGTTGGTACAAAAGTGAAATGCTTTAAGTCTAAATATTAACTAGGTTTTCGGTTGCAATTCCAAGTATGTAGTTTGAACAGTTCAAAGTAATATTCTCATAAAAGCAAACGCGAATGTTTGAGGTAGGTCGGGCGCGCGCGGGCGCGGGCGCGGGCGCGGGAGCGAGCGGCGCACAGCTCCAGTCAGAGCGCTGCAACCGAAATGCAGCCGCACGAGTATCAAACAGAAATATTCACGAGATGTCTCCAGTTAGGTAAATTACAAAGTTAGTTAACTACTGGTCGTAATAAAATTCATTGAGGGCGCGGCGGCGCGGGGACCACATGAAACTCACTTTACAACCTGCTTCGTAGCTCTCATTTATTTTTAACTTTACGACGCTAGTTCGCCGTGTGCTCGAGGCCTTATTTGCAATGGAAAATAAACATTTCATTGTACAAAGAAATAAGAAGACTCGGATATGAAACTTTACAATTTCAGTTTTCATTCGAGTGTTTAATCTTTGTCCGTAAGTAGCGAGCGATGGAGACGCGCCCTGAGGACTAGTGAGGACGGACAGTCTCGTCTGTGTAGACTGTGCAGTAGGAGAGACCTTAATAGGAGACGTATGATTGGAATAAAACAGTTTGGTAGATTTGTTATTTGTCGATTGTGAAAGAGGAGGGCTCCGTGTGAGGCGTACAATGAGCGGCGAGTGTGTGTCTCGCGACGTGACCTCCATACCGTGTGTGCGCCCACTATAAATCGCGCGGCGGCCGACGCCCGAGGGCACACTACAGGAGGCTCCTCTCGTCGTCCACTCAAATTACTCGCTCTGAGACAGACCGAGCACATCGCCACCAGTTTTACCGTCCACGTGCCGTCCGCTCTAAGATTTATCTCCGACCGAGTTAAGAATTTATTTCGTTTTGTTTCAGGTGAGTGGGATCGTCCATCGTTAAATTTTCAACGCCGTTTGGGTATGTTTTTCATTCTCATTTTATCTCGTAAAAAAGTAACGTTGCCTCGCGGAGTAAGTACATGATTGTGTAAGAGCGCGTTACGTAACCCGTGCCGGTGAGAGTGTAGTTGGATGTGGCGGCGCGTCGGGCTGGCGATACCGGCGCGCGGCTCCTCTCGCCCGCTTCATAATTAAATTAGTATTGAAACAATAAAAGCACAATTAGGAGATCACAAATGGCGGCGTTACTCCGGCCATTATAAGGATTTAATTAAAAGACAAACATGAAACCGGTCATAATCCGCCAACAATAAAGTAATCCAGTGAATGTTTATTTACCACCTATCCGAGCTTTACCCGTTCGAGTTAAGTTGTCGGGAACGCATCACAGCTTACGTCACGCTTTCATAAACTTTAATTACGGAGCTTTTATGATGCAATAAAAGGCACTATAAATAGCTGAGTCGGTTCGGTATGAGGCCCGCGAGGTGGCGTGTTGATCGCGGCGGACGTTATAAATCGTACGCTCTGCCTCCGCGATATTAACGCGATCGTCACGCGAGCGCGACCCTCGCGAGTTGCGACCACATCCCTTGTCGCCGCATTTTATATTCGCGATACCGCGCGCCGCGTGCACCGCTCTAACTAACGTCCCGCGACTCCCGCGCTGACGTGTGCACCGCCCTCGCTCGCCGCTGCATCTACGTCCTTACGTTTATTAATTTATAGGTGGTGTTACGTTTTATGGCAACTAATTAATATGCGTTACATTAAAACGAGCTGCGGTCATACTTTAAAAGTAAATTTATGCAATGTTTATTCTTAGTTATGTAGTTGGATATAAAACTAATTACAAAAATATGAATGTTGCGTGAAGCCTGGTTCTGTGGTAGTAATTAATAATGATAATATTTTTCCATGTTCCAAAGTACACGTTATTATTACCACCCCAAATCATCAAAAAGATAAACTTTCATTACATCAAAAAGTTGTTGAAATACATTGGTATAATACAGCAGTAGATACTCTCATTTAATTGTCGGTTTAAACAAACAGGATTGTCCAACTTCGTCCCGGCGCGCCGCTGATATTACCCCAATTAAAATGGAAACTTTTCACAACCTTCTTTGCGATGTCACTGTGACGTAACCGTTTGCAACACGATTTAATGACGCGTGTTAAACATGACCTAAACGGCCATATTCAGTATTATGTGTGATGTGATGTGTGTACATTTCAAATTATCACTTTATTTTGATGTAACAAATTAAGACATTTCGGACGAACAGTTTATATTAATATTGTGAGAGCAGTTTTTGTGCCACCCGTTCGGTAATTTGTCTGTCTGGCTCAGTGCTCCGATACTCCTTTATACGCGAATAATATCTGACATCGTCGTATTAATAAATGATAGTACGGACACTATTTAGCGCGCCCGTCCGAGCGGGGTCAGCGAGCATGTGAACCGAAAGATAACCTTATATTTTATTTACTATTTTAGTGGGTGATAAAGTTTGAAGATTCTCTCCTTTTTATAACTCGGTCACCTGTCCAATTGCTATGCTATCTGGCGACCTTCTAACACACATTAATTATTACGACGCGCCGTTGTAATAAGGATACATTTGGCGTACTGGGCAGTGCTTTAAAGGGAAAATTGTAAATAGGTATTTAAAATGTTCAAACTCATAGCTGTATGTTATTACAGTGTATACTATTGTGTATCTACTTAAATAGGTAATTAAAATTATTTATTAGTACGGTTCCCGTCCATGTGTATTGTATCCGGCTGGTTTAACATAAACCCGTATCATTGGTGTATACAAAACGAACGCTCGGATCAATCTGTAAACATTTCCAATATGTAGATATTAATAAAACAAAATATCCAAACGCAAATTAGTTCCGGCCCGGTGACGTCCGCAGCTAACTCTAATCACTTTGAACACTAGATTATTTTCACAAGTTTGTTCGTCCTTATTGTGAAGAGTTATGGGCTGAAATAGCGCGGCCACAGAAAGGAAAATTAATTTGTTGTCATTCGTAATTTGGACCTTAGTGTAGGCTGTTAGAGTTGGAAATTGTGTGAGTTGTTAGTTGTTGGAGTTGACAGCGAGTATCAGTTTGACAGGAGATCTGACGTAGCGGGTTTAGAGTGGGAATGAGTGTTTTGACAGGTGGAGTCCGAATGTAAATATATTAATGGCGTGCTCACGCGGCGCGGGCGCGGGCCTGGCGAACTTAGTTAATTACAGTTTGTTAGTAAACTCTTGGTGTAATATTACAATTTGCATTCATGAAATTAATTATAAGGAGTACGTGCTCGGTGTTACATTTCGTTAACAGGCTGCGAGCGCGCGGCGCGGCGCGGGGCGTCCCCAGCGCCAGGTAACTCGAACAATTTGAGGTTCACGGCCGGCCGGTTCTCATGATAATTAAGTACTAATTAAATATCGATTTAATAGTGTCATACCATACATACACACATATGTACTTACGCGTAGCTACAATAAAATATTCGTTTTGAACGCAACACATTTTTTACCAAGTTTTTAAACTGAGTAAGGTAAATAAATAAATATGAAAAACAGTGAATAGGTATATGACTAAATACCAATACATAACACGTACATACTCGTACGTCTAATTTCATGAAAAGTGAGTGATTTATGAAGGGTGCGACAGGCGATCGAGTGTAGTTCGTGCTCGGCGTGGAATATCACAACACACACTTAAATTGTAACATTTTCGTGTTATTTACAGTTATTCGTCGTCGACACCCGCGGGGTGTGTGACGAACAAATTGACACACGACACGAACGACTGCATTCGTGACACACTACACTTACATCTAATATAAATCACGACACACACGTACCTTTACTTATTGTTATTTCAATAATCTACACGACGACGAGTTCTTGAACTCGTCACCATTACACGAGATACTGTGTGGGCTGTGGGGGAATCGCGCGACCTCGGTATCAAATAACAAAATATAATTCACGGTAATAAATTAAACAAAATTGCTGTTTAAAATAACATTGTGCAGCGACGGTACACGACGTGGAATCTAAATATCCAAAAAGAAATCTAGTGAGTCGGACATTATTCATCGGAGTGAGCGATTCATATTCATTTATATGTCTCGCGCGGGAGCCATTGTGTTCTAAAACAAATAAAAACTGGGAACATTAACTTTGTAAAGTTTAGAGCGGCGCCCGGACCGCCCCGGCCGGCGCACCCACCCGACAAATCACATTTTGATTCGTTTTATTGAATAATTGTAACGTTTCAACTGGATTCTTATACGGATTTAAGTTTATTACAACCGTTTATTTAAATGCTAATTTTATTGTTTAACTTAATTAAAGATTTCCCTATTTTTGGAACGCTCCGATTCAATTAAACGTGTCGGAGCATTCGGCGGCGCCGGCCTTCGGTGATATTTACTCGTATAATATTGAACAGCCGCAGAACACCGATATTTTATAAACTTATGTTCAAACACGATCGATCAATTAGCGATTCCAACATCAATACACAATCGCCGTCGAATCAAAGTCTTAAAGAAAAACTCCCCCTATTTGCGCAATAAAGCGGCCGTAATCAGCAAACTCATTATTCATCGTGATTGGGTTTCAGAAGGGGAACTGCTCACGCAATTAGGGTATAACTCATCGTATCGGCTTCACCGCCAGCGCCGGCACGGCACACACCGCGCCGCCCGGCGATACGGACACGGTATTACTGCATTATGGTGCATGCACACTGACACACACGAATTAAAGAACTTGCCGCCGATAGTTCGAAAAAAAACCAAAATTACTTATAACTGATTTATTGATAAAGAACTAATTACTAATTTACAATAAACGATTACGATCGAAGTTGGATCTATAATGAATATAATATTAAATTAATGTTAAAATGAAGGAAATGACGCTTGCTGACGCAGCCCTCTCGCCTCGTGCCGCAACTGCCTGAGTCAGCGGTTCCCTTATAGTATGAATATGTAATTCCTCCACCCTTAGAAAGGCAACTATTTCAGGACGTTGAGGGAAAAAGTTGCCGGCATATCTCCAGGGCTTTTGTGGTGGTCCAGGGATGCTGGTGACGATGATGAGTTCCGTGGAGTCTTTCTGCATTTCCATCTGAGCTGCCTGGTTATCATGGTTAATATGAGAAGAGTTCCGCCGGAGACTATGACATAAAAGGGGACTGTCGTATGGTAGAATGATGACGTCACGGGATCGGTCTGAAGATGAGTCTGGAGCATGATTCTATCTTGAATCTTATGAAGTTCTTGCAGGTCGATGCTGGATACTTGAACATGGTTCAGCGTTGTCGTGGGGATCTCGGATGGTAGCGGGATCTTTGTCAGTTTGAGAGGTTGTCCTTTTATCTCGTTATTCTCGTTGACGATTGTGAATTCTGGTGTCTTGAGGTGACACCTGGCTGGAACGGTGACAAGGTAGCTTCCATGAAGAGTGGTAAAGTCTTGTCGGCCGCAGATGAGTTGAGCTTTCGTCTGAGACGGGAATGACAGGATGTAATGCATGTCATCTAGTTTTTCCATGGCTTCCCGGGCGAGGGTTACTTTGGTGAACTCGCATGTGTTCTGCAGGGCCTGATTGGTAAGGAGTTCGTGAATGCAATCAGGTTTTGTGCGAATTTGATGATGGAAACCTTCATCACAGAGATACCAGTTGTTGTACTTCGGACATTCAGTCTCTATGTACACAAAGGATCGTTCGTTGGTTGCTATGTAGGGAAAGGAAGGGATGAGAGCCTGCGAATCTTTATTAGGTACAATAGCTAATTTATAGAACTGATATATATCTTTTGATATAACTGGAAAATTAAATATGAAAACTATCTGTCTATTACTAAAATATGATCCTGGTTTTATGACATCGTAATATTGTCTTAATTCTAAATTAATAATATGTTCTATCCCATATATATTCCTAAGCTTATCTATCATAGTACCTAATATGTCTACATCTATCATCGAATGATGGGTGCTCGATGCACGAATAAAAGCTAAGCTATTTTCTATCTTAATTAATTCCTGCATCACATCTTCTATGTTTTCTCCTATTAACACTAGAAGTTGCGCAAGCTGTGCGTACTTAGTTAAACTAGTTTCCTTTAAGGCATTACTACTAATTATTAATTCTATTGTCTTATTAATTTTTACCTGATTATTAACTAACTGGTCTAAGATGAGGTTTTGCTTGGACATCCATTCCTTGTTGAGACTAATATGACTGTTGAATTCTGAAACTATTTTATCTTGATTTTTACTAAGGATATTGATTGCACTGTCATATTTTATTGCGTCAGAGTGATCGAGATTACCGGTAATACTCTTAATGATAGAGCCAAGACCGTCTACAATTCCTCTCTTCGCTCTGTTGGGTTCTAAAGACTTTAATTGAACTAATATTCTGTTAAGCTTTTCAGTAAGATAATCGACTTGTATTTCGTAGAGGGAATAAGTATCGTTAGTCAATCTATGTCTATAGCTGAGTAGTTGGGATTCTAAGGAATTGATTTTGTCTTCTATGTCGTCTAGTTGTATGTACTGTAACATAGTGTGGTAATGAGTTGTAAGTCTCATGGGTCCAAGTTTATAAGGAAGTAGTCCGGGTCCGTCAGATAAACTTTCAAGTTTTATCTCCTGTTGGGTCGTCCTTGTTAGAAGGGCTGCCATTACTATCAGCATCCTGTAACAAACTTACTTGCTTAGGGACGCGCTTAAGGCGTGATTTAGCAACGGGACCGCGCTTCTTTGATGTATATATATGAATAGGCAAGTTCGCTAGGACTGTATCCTGCGTGTATCTGGGTGCTACTTTCTGTCTACTAGCAGCTGGGTTTTTAATGAATACTTGCTGTTCGGGTGTATACTCCTTTTCAGGTTCCCGATTTTGATTCCTCTTTTCGATAAGAGCTGTGCGGTTGGTTAAGGAAGTGCTGTTAACAATGTCATAAACAGTCTTCATTTGTTCCCTATGATTCTGTAAGTATTGCTGAAGTAAGGTTTGCGTAATGTCGAGGTCAGTACAGTCTCTGGGATCAAAATGTCCAGTCAGTAAATCGAAAGGTCTACACTTAGTGAAGCTGTGTATGGAACTGTTATATGCTATAATGGCGTAAGGCATAAGGTTGATTATGGGTTCGCCTTTATGTTTAAGCTTTAGGATTCTAAGGTGTTCAAGAAGTGTTAGGTGGAATCTTTCAATGTTGCCGTTAGCATTAGGGGAGTGAGCTAAAATGCGATGATGGTTAATTTTGTGAAGTCGGGTGAACTCTAGGAATAACTGGTTTGTGAATTCTGTTCCATTATCGGTTATGAGAGTAAGGGGTACTCCATGGTGAGTGCAGTAGTGTAAAAGAGCCTGTAATACACTAAGAGCCGTACCGTCACGAAGGTGGTAAGCTTGACCGTATTTTGTGAATACATCTACAAGAGTAACGTATTTCTCATTATGTACTGAAAAAAGGTCCATATGTACTGTCTCGAATGGTTTAGTTGCTGGGGGTACAATGTTAAATTGTGAACGAACTGGGTTGCGGTCATACTTGGCTTGTCCACATATGACGCATTCGTTAATAAATTTGGTGATATGGTCCTTCATTTTTGGCCAATAGTACCTGTGTGAAAGGGCTGAATAGCATTCATTGATGCCGCGATGGTTTGTCTTTCCGTCATGATAGTGTTGTATGATTTCTTGTTGACGGAGGTATTCCTTTACGTTTTCTATTTCAGACTTACACAAGACAAGGTTCATTGCTGAACTTTTAAATTTGTCCTGTAATATTGGAATGATGGAATACATTTGAAGAGGTGGAATGATTAATATGCCTGTCTTAACTTTGGGGTTAACGTACTCTTTGACTGCGTTAACCACGTCCTCATCTAAGTTACTTCCTAATAATTGGACACTAGTGCGGGTATGTGATTCAAAAGGTTTTGTGACTGACGGTTTCTTCTTGATATCATTGACAATTGTAAAAACTATTTGACGGTTGAATTTATTAAGAGGGTCATCTGTAATAGGAATTTCTAAGATGGGGTGTTCGTTACTAGTGTGTGCTGTCTGTGTGGAAGAGTTAGGCTTATTCAAAATGGATTCTGATGGATTACCCATTATAGAGTTTAATTCATCTATCTCCTCGATTAATGACATAGCTTCGTTAGCATGTATCTGAATGCGTGATAAAGCATCAGCGTTGGTGTTGATCTTTCCTTTCTTATAAATGACAGTAAAGTCGTATTCGCTAAGTCGAAGTCGCCATCGAGTAAGTCGTGAATTTGGCTCTTTCAAATTCATCATCCACTGTAACGGTTTGTGGTCCGTTAGGATTTTGAATTTTCTACCAAAGAGATAAGGTCTAAAGTATTTGGTAGCCCACACTATGGCAAGTAATTCTTTCTCAATAGTACTGTAGTTAGTCTCGCTGTCGTTTAAAGTCCGGGATGCGTAACAGATGGGTTTGTCTGATCCAATTGGGCCTTGGGATAGGACAGCTCCAATAGCTACATTGGAGGCATCAGTTGTCAAGTTAAATTCTTTGGAAAAGTCTGGGTATTGTAGAATCGGGTCGTTTGTTAAAAGTGTCTTACATTTTTCAAAAGAATTAACGTACTCAGGGTCAAGGGTTATTTTTCTATCTTTCTTAAGGCATTGTGTTAATGGTTTGGTTATCTTGGCAAAGTTTGGTATGAATTTTCGGTAGTAACCGAGAAGACCAAGAAATTGTTTAATTTCTTTCGGAGTTTTGGGTATCGGATATTTCTTTATTGCAGAGATCTTATCGGGATTGGGTTTTATCCCATCTCGGCTGATGATATGTCCGAGATAAGCTGTTTCTAATTTTAAAAACTCGGACTTATCCATTTGGATTTTGAAATTGGAATCTCTGAGTCGGAGGAAAACCTTTTCGAGGTTGACGATATGTTCCTGTAGGGAGGTGCTGAAGACGATAATGTCGTCCAGATAAACAAGGCAAACATCATTTTGAAGGCCTTTCAGCACATTGTCCATTACCCTTTGAAAGGTAGATGGAGAATTCTTCAAACCCATGGGCATACGAAGAAATTCGTAGTGCCCGTTTTCGACGTTAAAGCCAGTTTTGGAAACGTCTAATGGGTCCATTTCCACTTGATAAAACCCACTAGCTAAATCCAAGGTCGTGAAATATTGACATTTTCCTAATTTGTCAAGGACATCATTGATATTTGGGATAGGGTACTTGTCGTCTAAGGTCTTTTCATTTAATTTTCTGAAATCAACCACAAGACGCCACTTCTGTTTACCGGACGCGTCCATTTTCTTAGGAACTACCCAGATTGGTGAGCTCCACGCTGATTCCGAAGGTCTTATTATCCCCTGATCTAACATTTTACCAATTTGGTCCCTAACTTCCTGACGATGAACGAATGGATACCGGTAGCTTTTAGTGTGTACTGGTATGTCGTCAGTGGTCCTAATTCGGTGCTTGACCTTGTTGGTGAAGGTTAGCGTTTCGCCATCAATGTAAAAAACATCGGCATAACGTGAACAAAGGGCAAGAAGATTAGCCTTTTCTTCCTCGTTCAAATGTTCCGTTCGTAATCGCGAAATGACATCTTGAACGCGAGTCGAGTCTAATTGTTCGGTACGCTCGCACTGGATATTAAATAACTGCGCTTGTGCCGGCCGGTCTAAAGAGAATATGATGTCATTAGGTGTCGGATTCTCTACTTCTATATAGCCGCGGTTGTTCGATATGCTTGTAATACATTCATGTATAATGCAATTACAAATTACCTGATTAGCTATAAATGCATCGCCGTTCGAACAATCAATAGGGACACGGATAACTTTTGAAGTTCCCGCGGGTATAATGTCCTCGTATAAATTCGCGTTGCGCGAGTCATACATGCATATCGGGTTGGAAGCTGAGCTAGTAAGTAATTGACACGATTTTAAATCAATTCGCGCTTCCCATTTACTAAGCAAATCTAATCCAATAAGACCATCAAAGTAGTCATGAAAACGGTATATGAACAACTTCATACAATCGTTACAATTTAATTCCGGAAAAGTTGGTAAAGTAATGGAATAATTGTTCCTAGTGGTCGCGTGTATGTTGGTTACTTCGAAGGGGTCGAAGTCGACCGGAAAATCGGCAAAGTAGTGTTTGACAGCGTCGGGACTAATGAACGATTGGTTAGCGCCTGTATCTATCAACAGTTTTAATGGTGGGTTCGATATCTGAATGTACGGTAACTGGCGTTGGGTCTGTAAATTTAATTCTATCCGGGTCTTTGTGCGTTCGAATCCTTCTGAAAATCCTGTTCGGAATAACTAGAGGTATCTTGGGGTTGAATTTCATTAGTTAAATAATTTTCGTTAGTCAAATTGTCAGTGTACAATAATTCGCAAGGAAAGTCAGGTGAAACGCTAGTATCGCAATAATGTTCATTATTGTAATCGTACACCGGCCCATTGTAACAATCATATGTGTCGCAGTAATTGGAATTATTATATGAATCGTTATAAGACGCACATTGATTTATATTCATTTCTTTAGTTTTGAAATAATTACTGGGTGTGGGATTGCCGTGCTTACTCCAGTCATGTCCTGTCAACATTCTGGTGTGTGGTAAAGGCTTTGGCACAAAACGTTGTACACCGCTCATAGGTTGAGGGTTTTGTGAATAAGAGGGAATGTTATTTCGCGGTGGAATGCGAAATACATTACTACGGGGGTTGTAATTAGGTGGTTGTGCGCTAAACATCCTCTGCGTATTAGTCGGCATGTTACGAATCGGTTCCGCAAATTTGAATGGTTGAGGTGGTGATCTCATAGGACGTGGTCCCATAGGCATTGGCCAGTTCGGCGCGGGCGCCGTGTGTTGCGGGGTACGCGGGGGAACAAAAGGCATACTTTGCATTGACATATTGACCTTAGGGGTCGATTGGCCTTTAGGGGGTTCGTTGCGCTGTTGGAGATACATGGTATTTAATTCCTCCTGTACGTACTCAAGTGCCTTTTCAATAGAGCAAGGTCGCATGCAACGTATACGGGACCCTAGGGGTTCCTTTAGACCTCGAACGTAGGCTTGCATTGTGACTTTCCTATAAAGTTCGCGTTTCGCCTCTATAGTGGTCGGGATGGTTTCATGTAAAGTCACATACGTCATTATCGTACTGAAAAGGGTTTGACAATGTTCGTAAAATTCCTGGGGTGATTTATTCCCTTGGCTGGCTAAAGAGAGATCACTGTAAAGTGCCGTTTCGTCGCGCTGGTCAGAGAAGTTATTAATTAGCGCGTTGCGTATTCCTAACCAATTCTCTGGAATGCCGTTTGAATTAATAGTGCTAGCGGCGGGTCCAGTGATTTTATTCAATATCCCGTTCAAAAGACACAAGTTGGAAAATTCACTTCCGGGTGAATTACTAAGGTATTGCGTAACTAATTGGTCACAAATCCTGATAAATCTCGTGAGAACATTCGGGTTCCCGTCGAACTCCGGGACTAGGCGTAAGGCCTTGAAAATAGTATCGGGATCGTGAGACATCTCTTCAAATAATATATCTAAGTTTAAATCTAAATTTGTCACTAAATCTCTATTACTATCACTAATGTGTCGGCGAGCCTGTCGTGATGCAGACTCCCGGGTCCTATAGGTTCTAGGGTGGTAAATCTTGAAGTTTAAGATTAAGGCTTATGGGATAAAGACAGGAAGCAACACGAGAACAATTCAAGTGTACTTACATATATGTCATTTCTGGTTTCTCTCCGTGAATCGAGTTTTGGATTCCTTTCGGCTTGCAGCAGGTCCTTGGATTTTTTTGATACTCGGTGACGGTGACTTGGAAGCCTCCTGGATGCGTTGCGTCGAGATCTTGATGCTGAAGATACCCTAACTAACTATCCCCGAGTATCCTACCGACTGCGCCAATTAAAGAACTTGCCGCCGATAGTTCGAAAAAAAACCAAAATTACTTATAACTGATTTATTGATAAAGAACTAATTACTAATTTACAATAAACGATTACGATCGAAGTTGGATCTATAATGAATATAATATTAAATTAATGTTAAAATGAAGGAAATGACGCTTGCTGACGCAGCCCTCTCGCCTCGTGCCGCAACTGCCTGAGTCAGCGGTTCCCTTATAGTATGAATATGTAATTCACGTTCAAGATTTTTTCGAAATGCATCTGTTATTAAAACGAACATAAACACCGTTTACTATCAAAAACATTTTCCCGCTGCAACATGCGAGCGGAGGTTCCTCCACAATCAACGTGTGCAGCTGCACAGATGCTTCTGGTCTTTTTATCGTTTCAAAAAGGAAGTCCGTTAAAATGTCATTGGGAATTCTAAAAGCGCAGCCAATCAGAGCACTTTGATGGTTGTCATCTACAGAGCAAACGTGGTAGGTAGGTAAAGTCGACGGAGAGAATTGGGATCGGCATGCGTTGTATTCGAGGCATGTTTGCCGTGGGAGGGGCGGGCGGGGGGGGGGGCGTAGCTTGTTTACTGTAAATGGGCCAGAGATGCACTTGTACACTCCACTCGAGACCACCGTCTGATGCATACATAGATTTTATCCCGATTGACCGACGGAATTTAGGTGAAACCAATTGATTGCCTCCAGATTGATTGACTGAGATATCTGTACCGGACCGCCGACGGCTTACCTTTGATGTTTAATTACCTTTACATTATATACGAGAGTAGTACCTACGGGTATATAGGAGGAGTATGACGGTTGGAAGACGGAGGTGAAATATACGATTGTTTTGTTGGAGGTCAGAGTCCACGAAAGCAATTCCAACAAAAAGCCAATCTATTAAAAGCATTGCGATATTTTCATAGTTGTCATATTTGGGGACGTTACCTCAGGACGATAAAACTAACGACATACGAGTGTACAGAAAACGCGTAAAGAAAACAGCGAACGATATAAAACATTATATTTGCGCGAATCCGAAACGAGTCGGTATTAGCTAATTCGTTTTTACGATCCCTCCACTTGCCAAACCGACAGATTTATGTGGCGATAGTTTTGTTTTACTGCTGTTGCGTACACTGCGCCGCTATCCTGATAAATAACACGATAGAGGATCAATTTTGTTGTTTTCCAAGTTATAATGCGACTTGGTTAAGTGATCGACCCTCTATGGGTTATCGAGGTGACTTGTTACCGCCTTTATTTGGCCGGTCCGCATCTGACGAGAACATATAACACGGCTATTAGGAGAGCCTTTGTGGCGCGAGCTGGCTGTATGAGGTTGCAAATTGGGGAAGTCGGCAAGTCGGGAGATTGTGTGGTGTGGACGGAGCTTAATCGGTTCTATTGTTCGACGTACGCTGCGGACGGACCGACAAACTCACCTCACCAGATTTATGTCAATAAGAAGTTGTTATGATCGAATGGGGCTCTCTTGGACCGGAATAATAAGAAAACCTTTCCATTATCTTATTGGATCGCTTCTTCGTAAATTAAAATGTTGTATCTGATCGAACGAAAGCAAAATCAAACGATATCTATCTTTTCGATATTAGAAATCCAGTCGCATCATCCATCCATGCGAGGAGTGGCGTCTTAAAACACTCTTCCATTTATTGTAGCATCATAAAACTATAAAGCGTGACAAGTGTATCTCTACCTTAAGCCCGAGAGCACACACGGATGAGTTTGCGGTCTCCCCTATTCACACACATTCTCATACCTGTATTATGTAGTGTATGTGTGTGTACCCACACAGAGTGCCCGGTACGTGATTCAAGAGCTCTCGATGTAAAGTTTTTAACGAGCGGACGTGGTTACGCATCGCACGGCGAAACAACCTACCTACTGTAAACACGACTTTACCTCGCACTAAATCTCACAGATGCGGTGTAAAGCTTACATATTAAAAAAAGTAATTAAAATGTTTTCCGGTTTGAAGTGGTTATAAGGAAAGTGAATTATATTTTTACAAACAGGAAATTATTATTTTACCTGTTTGTATTACTCGGGTTGATGCGGTTCCCATGAGTTTGTAATAAAATTTCATATTAAATTAACAAATGTAGGATATTACTAAATGTATATACTACTCGTAGTCTTCAAGCTATATCTTTAAACTAAATTCTGTAACACATTCTAGAAGTGTTTCTATACAGTATCCAAAATGGAGTATATTATAAAGGCGCGCCCTCTGCGATATATCGACAAACTCGGTAAACATTAATTCCATATGAATTTCATACCACTATTAAGGAAAACAACGTGCTTAAGCATCATAAACTTGGATAGAGGGAGCTTTTGTAAGTTGCCGAGTTCGCCGGCTCGACTTGGGCGCGCTCGAATTGTCGCGCGATCCTTTAAGCCGAATCGTGAAGTTTTCCACTTAATACATGTAATTATGTAGTTTTGTTCGCGGCTTTTTTGTCCGGGTCAACGATCGAGGTCGACACTAAATTTATCTGTTATTTATAAAGGTCAAATTGGCACTTAACTTAAGGAAGTAAATAAGTTTTGTTCTTCTTTAAATCAATACTAAACTTGTATATTGGAATGTACTCATACTGGACAGTTCCGTAATTATACCTCTTTAATTTGGTCCTTTGTAATACTAGCCGTAACGATTGTCGATGAAGTTAATACGACAATCGGGGTCGACGGCTTAAAGTGCCTTATGAAGCCCTGAAAAACTGAACTTATGTTTACTAATAACAGGGCGTTTGAATGTAAACGATATCGGAGATAAGCAGAAAAGCTGATAATATTAATATTGTAAAAAGACCGCTTAGTAATATCTTCCATAAAATCATTTTAGTTTCATGTAACTCTCGCTAAGCGGAGTGCATCTAGCTCGATACATCATACTGTAAGTTATGCTCATCAATCTTTACAAACTGTATCAGGTATGTAAAAAGCAGTGAGTCGGTGTGCGGCGCGGTGCGGTGCGGTGCCGCGCGTCGCTTCTTACACAAACGTTATGACAAATGATTGATTACACGCCCACCGCTTTGTTCGATAAAGGATCCGCTCAGAATTAAAATGTTTATAACGTATTCAAACAGATGTGGAACACCGAACTGGTCGCCTTGTTTTGTGCATTCATTATACTTTTTTGGAGCCTTTGTGACGATGACGACAATCTTACATATTCGTCTAGTTGACGTTGTGTTGAAGAACTGTTCTGATTTTTTCGTAGTAAACATTTTATACGTAATTACAGTTGGATTTCTTGTTACCTTTAGTAGTACCTAGTGTAGTAATAATAAACACATAAGTATACCATTTTTTATTCTATCTTTCAAGATACTCAGTTACCTCTAAAGTCCCTCGCTGATCACATGCGATGTTCACCTCCGCCGTCCAGTCACGCGGCGCGCCCATAAACCGCTCGCTATTGCGCCCTACGACACATTACGTAGACACCGCTTTAACTCGTTCAACATATTTAATAACACAATTAAACTTATCGTCCGTCTGTTTTACGCCGCTCATATTTTTTTAATCGCCCGCCCGTAAACCGACATAGGCTTAGCTTGCATTCAGCCAGGTCAAATAAAAAAATATGGCGCGCTTCTATGAGCTGTAAAGTTGGTCTCGTTAACTTCAAGTTTGTGAAATAAAATTATGATCGCGATGGTTTTGGGGTTTAATTAAGGTACGAGCTCCACAATACCTAACTAATTTAAACACGAGTTGAAATTTAGTTGCAGATTTTTAAATGTAAACTAATTTGTGGATATGAGTCAGGGCAACGACCATGTTGTGTGGGTGTAACAAACATTTACAATGCGGTATGTTTTGGCTCAGACTGGGTAAACAGATTTTATAGATACGTGTATTATGACCGTGTCATCATGCACCATTAGGGATCTGGAGCTTACATTAGTCCGATCATATATCATGTAACTAAGTAGTGTGATTAGTAAGCCAGTCCGATGACAGTGGGACCAGTGAGTACGTCCACGTGTTCCTTCTCGTCGGAGCGCTAGTCGCCGGTCCACTCGCTACGACCTTCGGCTCATGCATCCATAAACATTGCTCTTGGATATAATAAAAATAACTGCGGCCCGAAACGCCCTCTGTGAAAGAACTCAGTTCCAAGGGTAAACCAATTAACTGGGTTGGGAGGTGGTCTCGTTTGTGATCCGCGACTCATGCGGGCTTCTAATTAAAAACTTTATCTGATTGCGACATTATGCACCTACCGAGGATTTAATAATGTTTATACTCGTCTAAATACGACTACATACACGTGTATAACACCGACGACATCGGTAGTTAAAGATCAAATTCGAATTCACGTAAATAGTTTGGATTTAATCCGAGGTAATAACAGTTATTACTCGGCAAATTACTATTTGGTTTGAAATTGGAATCATCTATATTAATGCGTGTTTTCATACGCCCCGTTTTCGTTCGGCGTACCGGCGGCGCCCGCCGACACAGAACTTTAATTGTAATATTATAAAAGCTTTCCCGAAGCCCTTTATCCGAACAATACCATAACACAATTCTAAAGTAGTTAACGTAGGGGACACAGTTTTGTAAATGGGTTTAACCGTTTGAAACCACTTGTGAGGGTGTACTGGGCTCGTCTCGGTCGCTCAATATTCCTGTGTAAGGTCCTCGCTGGGCGTCCCTTCGCGCCGCTCAGCGCTCTTTAATTGGAACCTAAAACCTAAGCTCGCCTTCAGACACTCCTCGAATCTTAATTACCACCCTGTGATTACTGTTACAGGTGCCTATACAACCGACCTTCAGGGACGATGAAAAGTTTTCAAACAATTTTTACGGGTACAAAAATAGTAAAATTAAATTTTTACCTTATTTAAAAAAAAACATTATATTAAAAATTAAAAAAACCCCCCACACAATTACTTTCAAACCCCCATAACTTTTAAACGGGTTAACCGATTTTCGTCAAACATGTCTAAGAACATCGCACGTAAGTCCCCTTTAATACAAAAAAAAAAAACGGTTCATCCGTTCGGGAGCTATGATGCCACAGACAGACAGATACACATACAGACACGTCAAACTTATAACACTCCTCTTTTTGCGTCGGGGGGGTTAAAAACTGGAGTCCATCAAATAATAACGTTCGTTAATTTATTTGTCGTGTAGTTTTTCCGTTTAAGGAATAATAAAAGTCTATGAAAAATCTAGAGTATAATTTTGATCAGACAAGGTAGGTTAGATATTTGTGTGATTGAGCGAGAGAATGTGGTGTGCAGCCCACTTCGGCTGCGGGTATTATTTGGTTGTATAATAACGTGATTCCGGTGAACACTGTCCGGTGGTCGCGGGTAATTCGGCTTCTAAACAAATCCGGCGTCGCAGGGCGCACTCGGCGCGGTGTCGCTGCGGTGACGTAATCGGCCCGGACACGGCTCCCACCGATTTGCCAATTAGCCGTTTGTCACGAGATTATCCCGGCTTTACCCGGGGTCACTGTTTCTTTATCATATTAAACCTTCTAACCTTTGGTTAGTCGGCATTAGGCCGAGATCGGGCCTTTTAAGACAGCTTACCAAAATTAAGATGCGTAAGGAAATACAATAGAGAATGTATAGAGATTGTGTGATTGTGAGACGCGGCGCTTTGTTCTGCGCGGCCATTGTTGTTTTGTTGCTCTGTTTACTTTGTCGAGAGCGTTCTGCGGAGTGCCGGTGATTAACTAAAATAATACGGAGTGGAATTCGTTTCGGTGTAACGCGTGCTGCGGCGAGCCATCAATCTTGTGCGACGCGACACGCGACATGCGCCGCGACACCTCGCGTCACGCGCGCACCGCATCGCCTCGCATCTGCACGTTGCTATAGTGCAAGCAACCGCTGCTTACTTTACAGTTTAAACATCTATAATATTGGAGTTACATAATTCATAGCAGATTTAAACGTAGACACTTCTAGTAACAATTGCCCTATAATATTACGTGAATTCTGTATTAGAATTACACCGTCAATTCTGAAAATAGTAGTCGATTTATACACATTGGTACCAACTTGAATACGCATAGCTTGCCATAACTCACACGAAACATCACGACCCACCTTGATGTCTTGATATAAATACAACGTCAAAATGTTTACTCGAGTTTGATATTCATTAGCCGCGTGTGTCTGCACGCGAACCACTCATCGAGAGGCATAAGTGATTACGTTCACACCCGCCAGGGGGCGCTGGCGCATGCACGGCGCGGGTTAATGGGACTACCCACAGTCTCTCACTTTTATCACTGAAAATATTGCAAACATTAAAAATCAAATTAATTAACATCACGAATTGAAAAAGAAAACTCTTTCAATGTTTTAAAAGGCGTAAATTAATCTTGCGGTTGACACAGCGAAAAATTATTTATGATTTTATGTTATGGCAATTCTTATTCCAAGATATAATTAAGTACACCAATTAAAGAATAAATTCACTAAATTATTTTCGAGATAATAATTTTGACACCAAATTAAATTATTCATTTAAATAAAAAAAAAAACTTTATTACTAATTTCTTAAATTTATATTTTAATCACCCACCAGTCACTGACTACGATCTCTTGGACTAATTTGTTGAAATAGATTGATGTGATTGTGTGTAAGTATTCAGACGTCAAGTGTGTTGCTGTGAGGTTACGATGATGGGATGAGGTGTAATGAGGTGTCTATTTCGGTAAGTGGTCGCCACCTGTCGGTATTCAGACGATTTAGCATTTAGTGAACGAGGTCTGGCTCAGAGAGGCTGCTCTGTCTGTGATGTACTCGCCAACCTCGGCAGGAATGTTGGGAGGCTGCCGGGAACCTGTTATCTCTTACCTAGCTATTTTAATGGAAGCAATTGCATTGTTATGTATATTTTAGTTCCTAATTCTATTCTATACATATAATGTATTATTCCTACACGTACTTGTACTAGTAATCGGGTTTTTTTTACAGAAACCAGAAAATATTTGTTTCGCTTCACTCCAAGTCAGATTATAATCCGTTGTTGTATTGCCCGCAGCGCTCTTCTATAAATGACCTGATGAATGGAATTAACGTCGCTGTATATTTAACTAGAACAATAGTTGTGTAATTAACATCACAAACCTCGATGTAGTTGTGAGTAGCGTAAGAACACTTTTTATACAAGTAAAGATTAATTAAATATAGTGTTTGAAACCATAGTATTAACATATTCGAGTATCACGAGGTTATTAATAGATATTATGATTATTTCTGGAACCGAGGACCAATACGTTTCATTAATTACCAAGACAGCACAGCCACCGGGAGAGCTGAGCCCGGGGTCATCGACCCCTCCGGATTAGATACCTAAATCAAGAGCAAAGCCGCTCGGATCGAGTCCATACGTTAATAACGACATTATCAGTACAAATAATGGCGCCAATTAATACGGTATCACATTCAGTGGACGTCGCCGATAGCCCTCACCAGCACTACATTGTGCAAGAAATGATTTAATGGCCAACTAGCGGGAACTGGTCAAGTGAATGGAAAAGTTTAACAAAGAAGCGGCGAGTCAAGTGGAGCTCATAAACGCAACAATGCGTATGATCGTTACACCACAACACGCAATATAACATACGAGTTCACTTAGCGATGGAGCAAAACCAGATTTATACACAATAACGTGACAATTACTATCCGGAGAGCGCAAAGTTTGTTATCTAGAAGGCCATTGCGAGCACCACTCGCCGGCGACCCTCCCCGCCGGCTACATTACGCAGCCACTTTCAAAAAAAGGGTCCACACCATTGAACAACATAAATATGCCCGAAAACATTAACCGCACCGAGTGTGGCCCTATATCTTTATAAAGGCACTCGGGTGCGGAGCGCGGCGCGCCTCTTGAATCGCAAGCAGTCCCGGGCCCATAAATCGGGCTGGTCGGGCGCTGGTCGGGCGGCGCGGAGGTGGTCGCGACCCGTTCGCGGCTCATCTCACGCAATCACACCGCGCATTTATTAACCGGTAAGTGTGATGCGTGTTCCGAGACGATAGTGCGCGCCCCCATAGCTGGACACACCGCCGGCGCCGCCGCACACCTCTCATAGAATCGCACCGCTCAGGAGTTATGGAACACAATTTGTATAATAGGAGGCACTGTCGTGTGTAAAGTGGTATTGTCACGAGTACGTCACCCCGCCCTTATACTAAATCAATTAAAATACAAGCAAAGGTAAACAATATAAATAATGCAAAAGTTAATTTAACAAAGGCGTCCCCTCTGATACCTGCGCGGGTAAACTGTAATGTGAGTTTGCAGCCCTTGTGATTTTATTTAATAAAATATTATCATAAAATGGACATTTACATAATGCCTGGATATATTCCTGGGTTACGGCATCGTAAAGATAACACCCCAAAAAATTAAATGGAAAACTGGATACTCCGATCAGATACGAGTGTGGGCTCTTTAACTAGGACTTTACGATATACTCGTATATCGTTAAATAACCTCCGCGATGTATTAGAGGGAGCTCGCAGCTCGCCGCCAGCGGCAACGGGTCAGGCTCGGGGATCGTCTGTATTGAAATAATAACACACGGAGCGATGGAAACTTTGCAATTCATAATTAATCATTTGTAATTTCAACGTTTCCTCATCGTTTTGTGAATGAATCTCCGTATAAAGGGTTCAGACCTGAACAAATATTTGAACGAAAATTCTAAAATAAATGCAGAGAATACAGAAAGTGGAACAAGATTAGTTTCTCTCACGTGAGCGCCGACAACAATGGCGGGTCGGGTAATTGTGTGAATATTTAATAGAACGGCGGTGGCGGCTCACAAGAACAAACTGCATTTCGAAGGGAAAGAAAATGATGGCCAACATTTCCGTGAGTCGAGGCAATAAAACGCGGGGCGGGCGCGGCGTCGATAGGCTCGCGACCGCGGCTCTACATTACCGGCTCGTTACGGCCCACAGAGAGGCCCCCGCGCCGCCGAAACACCGATGGTTTATTTACAACGCGCTTTGTTAGTACGCCGAGCCACAGAGCCGGCGAGCCGGCGAGCGCGCTCCGATGCACTTGTAAAGACCGAATTTGTGGCCATTGAGGCCATTTACGTTGTTTGGCTGAGAATGTTGCGAACATGTTTATTTGTTCGGCGCTCGAGCCAGCGAGTGCGAGTGCGAGTGGCGTACCATCCGCTCGCGAACAATACGAGCACCGCATTATACAGCCAACCACACTGACACGCTACTCACAATACCAATACACTCACAAGAAATACGTAAATAAATATGGATCGCTAAAATGTATGTACGCTCATAACTTACTTACAAATTAGTATAAATTAAGTTTGTCTAAATGAAAAAACAGGATTTTTTAAATTAATTCCTGCAAACCCTGGGGTAGACTTTAGTTTTCTTTAAAATTCATTCACGAGCAGTTTCACTTTCACTTCACTCGCTTATAATAAAATACATAACATTATAATCGGTGTGTTGAAGTGTTGAAGTTATTAAAGGCGCGTTCAGAGTGCGACTTGTGTTCCATGAATATCAAAGTGAGAGTTAGTTACAGAGTTAATTGAGTTAATTTGTCTTTTGTACTGTGATCACTTTGAACCAGAGCCTCGACTCACACTTGACTGGTTCTTATTAATAAAATGTAGAAAACATACATTCATATAACACCGATACAGAGACTTATATCATACACCATATCTACACAATATAATTTCGTTTATATAAAATATTATACATATAAAAGGTAACCCCCATATTAAACTTGTAAGCCGTTTATAATAAACAAATATGTAAAACGAAACCTATGTAATAAGTACACTAAGTATATTCATTGCACCGTTTCACAAAACTGTAACGGAAGAGAAATGGTTCCGGTTTCCATATTCTGGTAAATATATCAAAATCTGTGTAATACAATATATCAATATAAAACATGAAAATGATACGAGAGCCGGTCCAACAATAAAAGCAACAATAATTTGACGGTAAATCACAATCGACGGCCGTCAGCCTCAATAATACATGACAGTGTATTTATATGTTACACGACGCGCAGTGGCACATGCCCCCGGCTTGGCTCGCCGCCAGCGCACGAATAAAATGTGCACCGCGACCCGCGCCGCACTCAAATATAACTCGCGGAGTTTAAATGGGGCCGCACTGGATGTGGCCCGCAACCCCACACGTCACGGTACTCCTCGAATGTTATCTGTAGTTTTGTTTGACAACTCGCGGATTTTTAGCTATATGACTTGTTATTTGTGTTTTTTTTCTTGTAGGCAGGATCTTTTCTGCAATTAGATGGCATAGTTTTGCATGAGGTGGGCTTCTAGTATCATTACAGTTCCTTCAAGAAACCGATCTGTCCCCAGGTTATTGCTAACTTCTTTGAGCGGTTGAGCAACTCGAAGTGTAGTCTGCAGATCTCTCCCTGCCCGCATTCAAATTAAAAAATCAACAATTTTTTTTAAATATTTGTGTAAATAAATAAACATGCCGCTAACGAGCACAGCAGGCACCGGACGAGCCATCGCCCGACACTCACCAAACATCACAAATCTAATAGTGAGTTCCTTCCCGTAATTTTCCCGCTTCTTGCAATATTTGAATGAGAGCAACGGAATTACTCCGAGTGTAAATTGACTTACCATCGCCGCGTCCGACAAAAATTGTGTTTATTTCGCGGCGGTAATTCTCCCGCTTGTTAGAGGAGTCCTTTTTATTAAAGTTTCGGATTCCGCCAGTCAGCGCTCGGACTAACGAACCGGCCATTGTTCACTTAGTACGGCGACGACTGCATAAATAGTAAGCACTAAATATGGACGCGGGGACCTTAGCCATTTGCCATTCCAGGCAAATGAACAGCGCGTAGTCGCAGTTCGCGGGTACGCGCCGTTGGAGATATGCCGATGGATTA
Source organism: Timandra comae (assembly GCA_958496195.1). Lineage (NCBI taxonomy): Eukaryota > Metazoa > Arthropoda > Insecta > Lepidoptera > Geometridae > Timandra > Timandra comae. The sequence goes on from OY292354.1 coordinate 222,015, forward strand.
AATCAAACGGACTTTACATTTTTGTGATCGTTATGTGAAATTTAAGTTATGATGTCGACGTAACATGAACAGTGAGCCTGTTTATGCGAGGTCACCCATTGTGATCTCGCTCCGCTAAATTAAAACCTGGTTTAAAGCCGCACAAACGTTGTTTAATATTGGGACAATAGATAATGTTGTGACAACAGCGAGCGGCGCCGCTGGCGGTCGGCGTACTGTTTGCTCCGCGCCACGCGCCGCCAAATCGAGGTTAGCCTCCACTTTTTATGGAGACAAATATCCATTTTACGAGGCGCGTGTCGCACAGCGCCATCAGGCCCTGTTCACACCCACTCGCTACACACACACAGACGCTACAAAATTTAATTTTATTTACATTAACAATAACAGAGAGTATGACGAGTGTACACCTGGTTTTAATCTGCGAATTCGTTCGCACGCACCAAATAATTCGGCGTAATTTTTAATGCGAATTTCCAGAAACGCTCTGTCATTTCGTTAACGTCTGGCTTCAATAAATGAATGCTTCTAGAGAAAGCGCTCATTTATCAACGATAACGAATTTAATGCACGAACATTTCGCTAATGAAACAAAATAATCATTTAATTTAATTTGAACAAAGCCAATTGATTCATCATCTATAATCGGTTCTTTTAATTAAGTAATGTTCATACAATTTGATTATATGGAATCCAGTCCTCAATTATTATTTATGAAGAACAATTTATTGTCCTTTATTCCTGCTATTTTCCACAAATTCGTTTAGTATTTTTTTCTCCACCACAAATGAATTCGTTCTATATAATTTCTTATTCCTCTGAATTATTAGACGAATAAGAAATTGAACTGAACTGAGAAAAGTGAACTTTCTGACAAAATATGTATTTAATATACAGGGTTAAGTAAATACACTACTTATGCTCCTATGTACTTCGATGAGCATTTTTCGCTAGCCCTTACTGTTTCGGATTTGGATTTCCATTTGTAAAAACCTGTGTGTACTGTATACATTTTCTCCTACCCGGACTCATGGCATCAGTGAGAAGGGTATTTGCCCAGCTGTAATCTTTCATGCAGATATTTTACTTGTATAAGAACCTTTCTGTTTAATATATTAAAGCAGTGAATACTAATGAAACAAACTTTATAATGGCAACAAACATTGACGTACGCTGGTAACGACCTCCTCCATAACATTATGCACCATACAGTTAATTAACCGTCTAGAGCGGCAGATAACAAAAACTAATAGGTTATGTAAATAAGGCGCGAGTCTCGGTGCTCGCATGCATGGCGCGGTGTCATGCGAGGTGCCATGATTCCACTGCATATCGCTCACGTTTTATGGGATTAATGGAATTATATGTGCCTATGGTAATACCTAATGGATTCAGGCGGAGTTAACGCAAACACATTTCACCATACAATATTCATGCAAAACAAACAAATGAGAAAACAAAATACACAGAACTTAACTAATTATACAGCGATAAACTATGCTCGTAATGTACGTTATCAAATTAAATTGTAATGTCACCGGCACATCGAGATAATCAAGAAATCTCATTATGGTGTGCTTACAATGAAGGAAATATGAAGGCGGGTTCAATTATGGCAATTTAGGGAAGGGGAGGGATTTGTTTGAACTCGGCATTGTTGAGGGAATCACTGAACACGTCGCAGACTATGTAATTATAGTACAATTATCGAGTTTTATCGTCTTTGTCTTCAGCTATCATCCGGGGGTTATTAATTTACATAAACATCAATAATTGACGTCATTTAAATAAACATACTTATAACAAATACAGTTTATATACTTTTATCAGAAAAAAATGATCATGTGACTCGCTAAAGTTCGATTCTAACTCACTTGAATGCAAAGATGGTTTCAAAATAGGAAAAAACTCAAAGAAAATCGTAATTAGCCGGGTCACACCGCGGGGCATAGTTAATATTCAACAAAATCAAACAGAAAGTAATAATGTTATTGTGATGACGTCAGTAATATGTTTGCTCTTCACATTCGATTACAGTGTAAATGCACCGAATGAACGAATGACCGAGTGAATGAATGACAAACAATTGGAGTGATTGCTTAATGTCTGCGGTAATGAAACCGCGACACTTTACGACTCATCGCTTTATATTTACAACTGTTTTTACATCCGACGCTCCGCTCTATATTATTATACCGGGGGCATTAAATAATGTACGGTTTTATTGTTATTAAGATGGGGTTTCGTTTTAACGATTGTTTGTATCGGGCGTCTCTCGCCGTCAAGAATATCATTTTGTAAATTTTAGTTTACAGTTCAAGTTTAAATGGTACGAGAGATTGTATTGTTAACATTTCAGGAAACAGACTATAATTGAATGAAACATGTGCGTCGTTAATAATATAAAGTTAATTATAATTGTATGAATGATGCGGACGGCGGGCGCGGGCGGCGGGCGGCGCGGGCGCTCGTAAAGAGGTAAACTTTGATGTGAACTTTTATTTTTACGATAAGTTTATTGGCAATGAAATAGCTTTTATCGTAAATGAGACTGTTTAATATCGATAGTAGAGTTTACTTTCAATATTTAAATATTACTCTTGTTCGGTTTAATAACGTTTTACGAGTCACCGTTTGAATAATATTACATTTTCAATTTTCAGAGAAAACTAAATAGTTTCACCGCAGATTGTGTAATTTGGGGTTTGCTCGCCGATCTCAATCTATTATCGTTCGGTGTCTTCGGTCGAAAAGATTAGATTTTTTGGTAAATATATAATAATATCAAATGAAGCTTCAAATTTACATTCTAAATAGATATTCTTGGGCCGCGTCTCCACTTAAGATAGGAGAGTTGGTTTAATAAAGATTGATTGGATACGGCAGGCTATGTTTTATTAATATAAACTATAACATACAAGATTACACTTTTTAAGAATAATATAAAAGCAAATGTTAAAGAGGCAGCTCGGATAATATCTGACGAAGTGGTAGCGCGGGCGAAGTCTCGGTTGAATAATAAATTGGCGTTGAAAGCAAAATGAAATTACGAGTATGTGGCGTGGTGCAGGCGCTCTAGGAAGTGTCTGAGTTAGGGCGGTCGGACGGCCGACGCGCGGCGCCCGGCGCCCGGCGGAGCGAGTATTCAGACAACTTCGGAACAACACAATTATTATTTTTTATAAAGAAACTTAAAAGTGTTGTTGGGTCGTGTTAACGGAGTGCGCGCACTTTGTATTGGGTGTTTGGTTTTACTTTATGAATGAAACTGGTTGTGAACCGTGGTTTTACCTGCCTTTTTCTGTTTTTCTTTCTTAGCGAACGTTTACGTCATAGACAATGTTGTATATGTTTTTAGTTAAAAGTTTCATATTTATTTTCCAATTGGGAGGCGCATTAATAGATTGGTGTTATTATGCAGAAACAGATACGTCAGGAATGTAAAACAAAATCACAACAAAAATCCGTTGAAATAGTTTTAATTCAATTCAATTTGTAGTGTTTGCGTAACTCAAGGAGAAATCAACATTATTATTCATAATTACGAAACAAACTGTAAACATACAACAGTATACATCCAATTACATAAACGATTCGCTCATCAAAGATGTTTGTCGTAAAGCTCGCTCGGAACTTGTTATTTCCTCTAATAATGACCAATTACTGCGAGACACGGCACAAATCTTTATAACGGCTCATTAGCATAACATGAGAGGGATGTACGCACGCGCCGCGGGACGTGAATCACTAATTAAACGAGTTACCAACTAATTTGACGCCCCCCCCCCCCTCCCCGCCGCGCGGTGATATGTGAGCACCGATTACCTTTAGATCGCGACATACAATGACAGGTTATCACGTCGCTTCGATTTAAAGTTCATGTATTACTTGATAACATGTACCAAATTAATGGAACTTCTGATTTATTATAAAATATGGTAAGTATAGCAATAAACATCTGATATACGCAAAATGATCAAAAAAGTCTATGAAAAAGAAATGTTGTAAAGAAGTTACGCAACATATAAAATTCTCATTGTACTCGTATAAACCTGGGTAAAGCGTTAGAGATAGTATCAGTGCAGAGTACTCGCCGCGCCGACAATCACTCTCAGACCCTCGAACTCGTATCCGGCGCCAAACATCAGCTAATTGAATACGTTACATGTCGGTGTTTACGCGCAAACGGGGTCCCGGCTCTCGGCTCTCGGGGGCCCGTCGCGGTAACTCACGGCCCATTGCAGTAAGTTAGGGGCGCGGCGGTAACTTAGGGCCGGCAACTTACCGCCAAAGAGGCTTACAGTTCATGAGTTATGCGCTTATGAACGTAATGAGATTAAACTTAGTTCGGCACGGCTGGTTTGTTATGTGGCTTACTAACGGGCGGCGGCTGGATCACGCGGCGGGCTAACTCCGCTATCGCATGCATACTGCTACAGTTTGGTAATGGACCAACTTATTACAAAGGTATCCACAGTATGTAAACCTTGCTAATTTAATCTAATGTTCATGTGGAGCTCTCGTACAAGACATGCCGCACACACTGGTATCTTGCGTTCACCTGCGCCTTAGAGAAGTTGACGGATGCCTCAAGTAGAGCAGCGGAGGTGGCTTCTATTTGGTAAGGACTTCATTGTGAACTTGACACGATGAATGAATCCAAACATAATTACTCCAAACAAGACGTCACCAATATGTATATCAGGTGGATTCGACAACAGACACCCAAATTGGAATAGTTGTTGTATGAGCAGTGAGCGCTGAGCGGCCCTCATGCGGGCGTGCGATAGCCGCTGCAGCACTGCATCGCAATCACACGGCTAGACTGGCTCACGACAAAGCCCTGAACAAATAAACAAGTTTGCGCTGTAGGCCGAGATTAAACCCGCGTTTATTACTTACTCCGCCCGTTACCATTGAACTTCCACTAAATATATACATCTATAGAGAGAGCAAATGTAAATATTGGGCCGATGATTGTAATCAAATAACCAAACACAGTTTCTGGATACAAACACTGAAGGATTATTAATTTAACTACAGAAATTGACTATTTCTGAACGAGTATTCCACGAAATCGTAATAAATTGTGTTTATTTAATTTGAGCCGTTAATGGGTACTTGTAACTGATCGATTTAGTTATACAATCTGTGGAGCTGTCGTTGGCACTCGGTGACTGACAACGACAACTTTATACAGTGAGCTTACATTGTACCCATCAAGAACCTATCTATGTATTGTATAGACACAATATAAAACTATCTCTCTATATTTTATTTAACTCTATAATACTCCAGAATCCAAAAAATATTCATGTAGTTATCTATGTGTTCACGTAAAAATTATATATAGCATAGCAATTTATTATTATGTTAGGCTATCATATTATCAATAATTGCCAGCTAATCACACCATATCGCTGAGAGCAGCACAATGGTTTACCATTGAGTAGTCACCCCGTCCTCAATCACTGGACTGAAACACCTGCCTCTAGGTGCAGTCTATCAATCAAACGCGTTGTAGTCAGCAGTTTAAGTAACAACACGTCTTCTATATGACGGGAATATAGAGACACAAAGAAGAGAAGTGTTTAAAAAATGAATTGTGGGTTATGGTTTTAAGAGATTTAGTTATCATTACCATTTCTAAATAGAAAAGCATAATGTACTCACAATCCAAAACAAAAATTCAGTGTATACAATTTCAATTTTTCATATAGTCACCTTATTTCCTATAACAATAAGGACCACTTTTGCCTGTTCTCCGCGAAGACTTCACCTTAAAAAAGGCGTCGTATAATAATAAAATTTACAAATTGTTATTTTCAATATCGCCGGGAATAACAAACGCTCTCGTTTGTTGCGGTGTTTTTACTATAAATTGGTTATTTTTGTGCGCGACGCGGGAATCTTGTCTCGCCAACTTATAGGGGTAAATTGTAGCTACGACGCCGACGCTACGGTGCTACGGGGCTACGGCGTAGGCTTCTTTATGGAAACACATATTTTGGTAGAACACATGGTTCCTAAAATCTAAGATATTATTTATTGAGGTCTTTATGTAATTAGTTAAAAAGTATAAGTTTGTTAGTTTTAATCCATTCTGTTTAAAAAGTATCTAACAATTTTTATTTTTTTTAGTATCTAATTTATTTTTTATCTCACTATAGAAGGTTTCGAATGCAACAAAAACATCTTATTTAAAAATTATTTGGCTGTACACCAACCATTCCTCATTTATTCACCAAAACAGATATTATATTCCTTACCTCTATACTCTCCCAATCCTTTAACTCACAGCTCCCGGCGATTCCCTTCAACCGGAGGTGCGTTACACGATATCTCGGAACACAAAACCTCTAGACCCTTACAAAAATACAGACTCATAATGTGTCGTTGACTTTAATATCCTCAAGGTACTTCTCAACATATATGTATAAGGGTGACTTTACTGTCACGCGTCTCGGCAGCGCCGTCGGAGCGCGCACGTTTGGACAAGTACTCGTATGGTGGTAGCAGTTGCGTTCCTGTGTCGCGCGCTTAGCAGTGTCGCACGGTGGGCTGAAAATATACTTGCATAGACACTGGAACATATTATTTTACTATGAAAGCTTTACTATGAAATTAGGATTAAATTTACTATGAAAGCCCATGAAAGTAGATTTTCAACCCACCGTGCGTTACCCAGCGGCTGGTCTAGTAGCTGCAGTGTGATAATAAAACCAGCCTAAACAAAAATTATAAACTTCATGATTTAGTCGAGTGCCGCCATATTTGGTGAATATATTTTGTGTTCTAATCTCCAATATGTAAAATTTTGTGTACCAACAGATTAGATTGTATTTTTATTATGTCGTATGAACATTATGACAGGTTTTCGTAAGGAGAAAGATATTTTTATAAGTTTTCTATTTAAACTCAGATATAGATCAAAAACGTATGCCATTGTAATTTTTATTTGGTCCTAGGATAAGTTTTAACTATATTTATGAGACCTTGATTCTGTGAATAAATTATACTAGGTGGTAACTATCTCCTTCTATTCAATTTAAAATTAAGTAAAAAACTTAAAAGCTAAAATTAGGTTCCGCCGACCGTCTTAGCGCAAATACAAGTAACAAAGTTAAAGTAAACGCAGGCCCCGGCCCCAGTACTTCATTTATTAACCAGCGCCCGCCGACTAATGACCTAACTTAGTGCTCCCGGTTACTCTAACTCCACTGACTGGAGTACAGACACTACACACACAAATACATCTCCTAACAGTTTATTTAGTAAGAAAAACAAAATTTTAAAATTAATTTAAGGTAAAAAAAAATACTTAAAGTGTAATAAAATGTATCTGTACCGATGACCTATTTTGGTTCGCTGAACGGATTAGGATTATATTTTGCAAATTTATTTTCAATACTTTTTTATTATTTGTGTATTTTTTAATTTGATAAATGAACATCTCTTTGTAAATTATATTTCAATACCTTAAATATCATTCAGTTTTATTAAATTTGAAAGTAGGGTGGGGTATGACTATTTTCATTGTGAAGTTGGAATGAGATTGAAATAAAACACTTAAACGGATTTTTGTCGTGGTTATATTTTATTTTACATTTTCTGACGTTTCGGATTCTTTACAGACACTCTTTTTAACCACGACAAAAATCCGTTTAAGTGTTTTATTTCAATGTGTAGTGTTCGTGTAAATCAAAGATATCAATATGGAATGAGATTATTAACTGAAACTTTCTATAATTTCGACTCCTTCTTACAAATTTAGTGGAGCAAAGCCTTGACTTCATAATAGCAAGATCTGTTTATTATCATGAAGTCAACGTTAGAGATTAGTTAGTAACAATAGTAAACTATTAATAAAATGTGCATCTGTGCGGGTGAACGTCCCGTGTAGCTGAATACCTAAATATTGAGCGGCAGGAGGCCATCAAATATTCAGCGGTAAGACGGAGCGGCGCACACTCGCCGCCATCGCTCCCTGCGGACACGTGAATATAGAGACGGTCCTGGAATCACCAGGTGCTCGAGGTCACAATCACCTACACTCACGTTTACTTGAGAGGTCTGGTAGTTGGTACCCGCAGGTGTAAGATAATGATTTCAAATGCAGCAATTCTTTTTAGCTTTACGTAAAGTTGAGGTCTGGGAAGTGGGTACCCGAACAAGTGTACCAGAATAATTTCAAGTGGGCTTTTTTACCTTAAGTAATGCTGGAATGTAACATAAGCCTTGCGTCATAGTCTGTGTTGGAAATGCTAATTGACTTAAAGCTATCATCGATAATTGATTACATGCACAGCACAATACAAATTGATTTTCTTACAAAATATTCCATCGAAGTTTTTTGTTGTGGTTGTGAAAAAACAAAAATGTATATCCGGGTAAACAATCCCGGTCAATTACCGCGCCACTAAAGAATTTAATCCCGGGTAAGGAGCAGCGGCGCGAGCGGCGCGTGTTTATCATCAAATATATTATTATAAAGCGGGCCCTAACGCCCGATTGAAGGTCACTCGATAATGAGATTGAAAATCTAACGCAGAGGAGAGCCTTTTCAAATACATCTTAAGCTAATTTGAACTCTCAAAATATGAAAATGAGGAATATTTTTCAATGTGCTTAGACGGAAATTACATTTCATGTTTGCGTAGGACGTGAAGCGTCCGTGTCCTAGTTTTGTCAATGGGATTGTTTTTTTTGTGTATCGACGCTATGTTGGTTATCTATTGAATATCGGAGCTCTTTATGGTTTTATATTTAAAAAACGGGTCGAATAAATAATAATGTTAATGTCTAAATGTGTCGACAAAACGCTAATCTGCACAAAAACTTACTGTTGAACAAAATTTGAATAAAGCACGGAAAGTGTCGCATTTAACTAAAGAAAACAATCCGCAGCGCCAACTCGGTGTTCCCGGTCCAATCCCGCCATTAAAACTAAACAACTAGTAAGTACATAAGAACTAAAAGCGCGAAACAAATGATATATTTCTGCACAAAGTTCAAGTCATTAAAAACTGTACAATAACTCGGTGGGTAGTTCAGAAGCCAAGTTTAATTTCCATAGCTGAACAAGTTCGCGATGCACTGCGCCCCCTGCGCCCCGCTCCCCGCGCCCGGCTGGCTCCCGGCAGGGACCCTGGCCAAGATGCAGGGGACACCGAGAAAAAACAAAAAGTGCAAGAAATCACGGCGAAGCAATTAAAAGTTTTATTGAATAAGACATCGCTGGCTCGTAACATCTCCCGGAGATTAACATTCAACTACTTATAATCTTCTTGTTCGACTCCGACCTACTCGCACGGAACCTGCTTCGCAACACTGTGCAACGTGCACTTGTTAAGGCGCTCGCGGCACGATCAAAGTTCTAAATGAAGTGTGCATTGTTACTGATACCTTCCTTCCTTAGATGTAGGTAATTAACTCTACTAGTGATTGGTTACTAAAGAAAAACTATTGATTCTATGACTATGTATGTAGCGCAATCAAAATTGTACAGTAGTTGTAATGACACAGTGTACTTTTTATCCCAATGATGAGTTCTTGCGGAATAGTTTTGAACAATATTCGATGTACTGAAACAGTGTATTCTCCACGAAAATTCAACTTATTCTTATTGTGGTCTCGTGAGCGAATCTTAACGTTAGAATAATATATTTAAACTGCTAATTAAAATGTAGTAAAAGGTAATAACGTCGGTGGATCCAGTGTGACGTAAATACTTAAGTAGGTCCTGCGGGCCGCGGGGTGCGGGGTGGGTGGGGGGGGCGTCACTCCGAGGGACGACTCCGGTTTGTTTTACATTTTAAAGTTGGAACACGCCGCTTTATATCTTTGTGATTTTTAAGCTACTTTCAAACTTGTATTTTTGGTCGAATCGCTCTTTATTGAATAATATTTGAATGGAAAGTTTTAATGTTTAATGAGCGTTATGCTTTGTTGCAGGTAAGAGTTTCCACTCCGCGGGCCGTGAGTACTCGGGGCCATCAATTGTTAATTACTTCAATTGTAAATGTAAAGTCAAAATATTATATTTTAATTATAAGAGGCAATATTTCTACATTCAATTTTAATAAGTAAATAATAATTTATCGAAATAATATTTAAGTAAAACCATTTTCCACAACCACGATCAAAAAAGCTGCAAAAAGTAATGTTAACCACAACAGTGTTACGAGAAAAATAACAATATTTAAATACGTATTGTGTGTGCAACTGTACACGGATTTGTACGGGAAATATCGTTGGATGGTTTTTTCGTACAAACCATATGGAAAGGTCATCTATCTCTCTCACTCTTACGCAATTATAACGAAAGAGAAAAAGAGGGAATACATATAAAAACTAATAGCGTGGCGTACGTTGATCGCAAGTTATATAGTAATCTTTACAAACGACGTGCGTGCTAATATCAGCGGGTGTTTTGTTGGATTTTCTCCGACAATATGTTTTAATTGTTATAATAATAACACAATATGTGTGATGAGAGAGCGACTCGACTAGAAATGTTAAATATTACCCTTTACAGTAATTTTAGGTACTCATCATCAGCTCATATATGTCACCACCGAGGGACTCGAGGCTATACCCTTAATTAGGGCGATTAGTCCTTAGTTTAGTACTGCTGACCAAGTGCGGGTTGGACTATGCGATGTAGAAAAATAATTGTTTGATTATCATGATTATGTAGTGATGATGGATCTTAAGTGAAATTTATCTAATACATTAGAATTTAGTTTGGTCAGTTAATCGAATGTTATCTCCGTTAATCTTGATGCATTGCACCTATTTTTGATACAAAAATATAATGTTATGTTGCTTGTTTACTTGATTCAACTGTACGTATTAAAACTTTGAAAATACTAAATGCAGCAGTAAACCAGTTCGGGTGACGTAATTCAGGATGTAGTCCTTCGGCAGTCGCCGATTGCGTTCCCAATGGCCGAACTTGGTCCATTTGCATTGTAAATGTTTGCCGCACATTTTAAAACCTTCCCTAATACCTATTTTACTTTGGTTCGTGTGATTGTCTTTTAAATAAATACGAGCTAAGTTTTGCGGTTTCATTCGCTTCAAAGTTTATTTTGTAAGAAAATCCAGTTTACTTGATATACAATGGATCCCTAACTACTTAGGTTTATTACATGTGTTTAACCTATAAGAAACTGCATACCATACATACATTAGTTATTCATACACATGGACTACAAAATGCTATCCTCATACGGGAATATAACCCTATGTAAAGCAGTTAAACATGCTAATCTCTCTGTCACATAATTCAGCAGTTTAACTATTTAAAAAGAAACTATTTTCATACTACGAGTATTACCGACAGCTAGCCGTGTGAAAAGAGCCGTGGAAAGACAATCACTTTCGCATTCATAATTATTTATAACAATATTAGTAAGAATTAGTTAAGCAAAATGCCGAGAATAGACTGCGATGTTATTGTACGGTTATTTTATTATTTAGGACACCTGAATGTTAATTGGGGACAGGCGGAGGGCGCGGGCGAGTTACTGCTCCGAGAGAGCCATTCGGCTGTAAAACGAATGGTAAACATATTTCATTTAATTGAATATCTTTGTAATAACAACACAAACTTCTTAATTAATTTCTTTACGATCTTAGTCATTATCGATATACAAATAGAGTTCAAAATTCAACCCTTTATTTATTGCTCTGTGTAATCGGTTTGAGTTGTGAAAATAAATTAGTTTTAGTTAATTGATTTACACAAGAACAGAGAGACGCAGGCCGGCGGCACACCGAGCGAGGCCGGCGGCGCGCCCCGCACACCGGGTCGACTCTACTTCGTTAGTAAATAAATCATTACAATTTAATTTTTATTATGATCGAACTGTTTTCTAATTGAAGGAACCAACTGAAATATTGTAGAGAGAAAAAAATGTGATCCTTATTATATGTAGTTGCATAGATTACATAGAGTAGTTTCATCCAGCTCACAGTGAATTTAACCGGTTTATGGTAATTCCCATTTTACGGAACCCGTAAGAATTTCAAGAAAAGTATCTTATGTATTCGTATCCTCGTCCTAAGAAAACATTTGTGCCCAATTTGATTCAATCTGTTATCTTTGCGTGAAACTGTAACAAACATGTATTAAGCTTTAATTTTGATTTAAAAGATACTGAAATCTTAATTATATTATAAAATATACAATAAACAACATATTGACAAACAAATTAAGTTTTTAAGTACATAAATAAATAAATAAAGTACATGATATAAGTAGCTGGTGGGAAGCTGCGAAGGATCGGGAGAGTTGGAGATGTCTGGGGGAGACCTTTGCCCAGCAGTGGGACGATGTGGGCTAAAAAAAAAATTGCTTACACTGTATTAAATGTTTGTTTCATACAATTTGGAAAACTTCATATTTTTTCTTGGTACATTACGGTTTAACATTTCCGACATGGTCATGATTACCGAAGACTGGTTTAAAATGTACAAGCAAGCAAAATTTCAATGTAAAGTAAAATACTTTGACAAGCAAATATTATCCCATCCAAGTAGTTTAACTTCACTGCTTAATGTATGTACCTCATCATACCACAGCACAGCTAGCACCACATCCCTGCCATACACACACATGTTGGTAGACGTTCCAATGAAGGAAGCTATCAAAAGGCGCGATGCGGGCGGCGGGCGGCGGGCGGCGGGCGGCGGGCGGCGGGCGGCGGTGTCACATCGCACCCAGTGAATGCACCCTCTGACGTCACCTCGCCCGGCCTATTCACCGCACTCAACCTCCCATTGCATCTTCGATCATGTCATTCAACATCAGACACTTCAAATGCAAATCTATTTTCAGAACTGTGACGTTTACCGTTATGTGGTTTTGTATGACGAGTATCAATAAAATGACTAAACTATTATTACGAGTATTGTACTTTGGCAAGCATGTTACATGAAAACGGGTCGTTGGTGTAACTATATTTATATTCATGTTCATAATAATAAGGGTTAGTAGAAATATCGAGAATTTGTCCTAAATTTTGAAAACGTTGTGATCGTTTCAATCCCATTTTATATATTAAAACATTGACAGCACAGTGACTGTCAGTTCAGTATACGTGGTGAAATTTTAACGCTTGTTCCTTCTGACTGAACTACACCTTTATACGATATGCCACAGATTTTTTCCATTTTTCAGGATCGACCTGAAAGCTCTCCCTGTAGATCAAATGCATGTATAATAAAAAGTTCAGTATCGACTTGACTCTTTTATCACATTTGTACGTACACATACTGTGATAGTATAGAGTGATTGAATAGCTGCTAGTGAGTCCGAGTGCACCCTCTGGAGTGCCTCTAAGCCCCTGTATCGTAACAATGGCGTCTTGTGGAGCCGCGCCCGCACTCTCCACCGCGATACATAATACATTTTCTCATTAAAATTTTCCGTCGGGAACGCGAACTGACAATTGTACGAGAGTCAATTATTACCCACTCGACCCACATCCCGCGCATACGTCACCGTCGTCTGTTTGCTCTGCCTTGTGCATACTTCTTTATCGCTGTACTGTAGGGCCTCGCACCGCACCGCGCGCCTGAACCGTACCATATTTGTCTACCGTTACGTTCATTGTTTAGCTCTACTCTATATAATTCATATTGTTTGTGCTCCTCAATCATCGTTATAAAGGAGCGATATAATGGGTTCGATGTAATGGTGCGTTCATAGTGAACTACACCGACATATCAACACGTGACAAACAGACCGCTCGTCACTCGCCGCCTCTAATAGCCATTGAACACGTCACTGTGGACACTAATTGTTTTTCAATGTAAAACAAATAGTTGAACCGGTATTTAGATAAAAGCTCGTAATGACGTGTTCACGGAATCCGCGGACTAATAAATACAATAAATCGTATTTTCTGTGTTGACCGGACGGCGGGCGGGTGTCACACGAAGCCGTCAATTAAACGCCCGTTTGAAACGTAAAGCGTGTAACGGTTTGATTGGCCGGTGTCGGCCCGCGCCGCGCGCCTCCCGGCCCGGTCTCGCCCCGGTGTCGCCCCGGACGCGCCCCGGACGCGGCCCGACCGTCTGCAGGTATAACTTTTAAGCGCAAACTTTTAACGAGCAACTGTTGACGACGTTCGGATTAATCACAGCTCTGCGCCGCACTGCAGCCGCACTCGCCCTGTTTGGACTTACATTTTACGGACCTCATCAATATTTAGCCGATATTGATTACAACGCTTTGACGTTTATTTATAAATGCGCTCTAAATATTCTTGATTAGTTTATAGATAGTAATATTGAACCGGTCTTCAGGCACGTTATCCTTTTATGCTTGACTGACACCGTCTCTCGATATACATATAAAGTAGATTTGTTCCATAGGACGGAGCGAATTATTCGGTCACTTTAAAATGTAGTGTGCGAGGCGCGTCCCCCGGGAGCGCTCCGTCTCGAGAACACGTCACATTGTAATGCGGTTCATTGAAAGAGGCGCCGACCCCCGCGGGCCGCGTCTGCCCTCACACGACACTCCACTTACAGGTAAACTTTACACGACACCCGCAAGGTCGACGAACGTTACAAACAAAAACCAACCCGTCGGGCGCACCTGCAACGTGTTTGCATTCAATTCCACTGAACAAACAGATGATAACTAGTTAACTGGCAGCCGACACGTTAACTGACAAAGAACGGGCGAAATTCATAAACAAACTTATGCAAATACTCGCTGCTCAAGTGCTCCCCTTAAACATAATCCGCGCTCGTGATCCGAGGGCCGTAAGCGCCCGCGGTCATCGATCTGATTCACTCTTATTGCGATATCATAAGATTGATATTCGTTTGTGCGGATGATAAAGCTGTGTGTCGTACGAGCGAGATGTGAGCGAGTGTTTACGTGCCGTCGAAAGTCGTTGTTGTTTGTTTTTTCTTACCAATAATATCCGGATCGATGGTAATGCGTAAGATGTAATAAATGGCCACTCCGGCGCGAGGGGGAAGAAATACGGGCTCTCTCATGTCAGCTGACGTTTAGCTAGGGGTGTCGTGACGTCAAACCGAGCCCACTTCTCAATAATGCTAATGGATTCTAACACAAGAAACTTTTTCATAACTTTTATTAATGATTCAAATATCGAACGATAACGTTCTTTGTGATTTTAAAATTATATTTTTTGTCGATGGTCCCGAAGTTTGTAACTTTTGGTTCGGGGAGCGTTGTTTATTTAAGAAAAAGTCGTTAATTACCGTCTTTGTTATTAAATATACAAACCTAGGGCTCGAGTACTGAGAACGTCACATTGATTTTATTAATATTTAATGTCGTGAAAACTTATTTCTAGAGAAGAGAACAAAAATATCGTCATTGTTAGTTCATGTTTAAATATTAGCAGGCCCGACACAGACACGATGTGGAGAATTAAGAGTAACGCCTTCATTTGAGTGAAACAAACGAAACAAAAGTGGGCGAAGCTCGCGGAGCAGTTAAATGTTTTGTTGGGCATTATTTATTAAATTCAATAAAGCAAACGTTACATTTCTCGGCGCCATTAGTTCGCGGAACACGTGAAGCTATTCCGTTGTTTCTTTAAAACACAATTGTTGTTAAGCGCGCGTTTTAAAGTGGAGCTTTCAGGACCAACTTGTTTATTACCTTGAATATTTTGTAGTCGCCTCCGCCGCACGTCTTGTAAACGCTACTATAGTTTGTTTGTTTCTACTAAGACTACAAAACAATACTCGACAAAGATTTAGCTTAACTGAACTCCATGTTGTATCTCCATCGCTAAATAAAGGTGACAAGAATCGAATAATATTTCACTACACATTTTTATCCTACATGCGCCGAGGTCGCTATGGCAATAGAATAAAATGCTTCTGTGGCTTTGAAGTGACTATCTGAATCACAACTTGAGATTGATATTATAGTAGGTGGGTAAATCTGTTATATTTTTGGGAAAATTATATTTAAACGGTATTATAAAACTCGTAAATCGGTCTTCGATTGGTTAATGATGGCATACCGAGTCGATAATGTGGTGGTCCTCGGAGATAAAAACAAAAGATATGAGGGCAATCTCGTTAGGGTAAGTAATACGATTGATTGGAGTGCCCCGATCGGCGGGTGATCTGTGACGTCACAGGACTCCGGCCGACCGGACAATTACTGATCAGACCCCGCCGATCATGCGTCCTAATCTTATTATTGGGTTTTGGATATCTGTTGGCTATTTGCTGTCATTTTGTATATACACATTGGAACATTACGGATAGATGCAATTTATTTTTTTCAATATATTACACGGTTCTACGAAATGAAAAAAACTTAAGGTGCATAAAATGTGTTCGATTGAGTGCACCTCGATCACAACACGGCACCAGTAACCGGAGGAACTAATGACGGTCTCCGGGTGTCTGCTGCCGGCGCCGCTGGTACCAACTTTCCCTTTGAATACGTTCCCTAGTATTGTGCACCAAGTAATTACTGTTACAACTTCGATTGTCTCGCGCTACACAAGTTATTGTAATGTCGGCTTCATCTACGACTACTGCCGAGTGAGTATTACTTCATCTACATGAATCTGAATAATTACAAACTCCGCCAGGAAGCCATAACAATATTTTATAATCATTACACATGGGCGTTGCTAATTGCTAATTTATGCGGGTATTTCAACATTAAGTCGTTTCACACGTGACGTCGATCGCCTTCACAGTATTCGGCGTTGAACTGTTGATGGAGGGCGCGCGGCGGCCGCGCGTGTTCACCGCGCCTTATCTCCGATCGGCCCCTCCCTGTAATTAGGGCCTCTCTAATTACTCGCATATTTTCTAAGACTCGCTCCTAATTCGTTCAAGACAGTTATTTGCTGAAACTTTGTATTCGGCGAAGTTTATATTTGTTTAGTTCGAGTTGGTGGGATTTATGAGCGGCGGCGATGATTAATGTCGGCGCGAGGTGAGTGCAGCGCGTCGAGGAGTCGCGGACCTCCAGTTGAGGTTGGGGTCAGTAGTCATCACCGACCCGACGTATAAATCGAACCTCTCGGAACTAGAACCGGAATAATTTCCATACATTAGGAAGGTCCCGCTCGATGACCTTGTAATGGCGTCTGCAATTAATATAAAAAGCCCTTCGCCCTTTCTAATGTGGAACGAATTGCCTTCTCCCTCTCGTTCCGCCGAGGACCATCATCACGAAAATATACTCTATTGGAATAGCTTAGAGTTTGTTTTAAATTGAAGCGGAGTATTAGATGTTTGCGCATTCCGGTGATTCGAGTTTTCACTCCATTTCACAAACGTTTTTATTATTTCGATCGGAATCTGAGTTTCCCGGTACTCAGATCCAGTGACTCTAATATTTTGTGCGGTGTGTCGTGGGCCCGTCCGGTGCCCCGGTGCGCTCGCCTCCACACGGCGCGGCGCGGCGCTCGAGTGTCGGGAGGGCTCGTCTCAGGAAGTGCCATTAGTTGGCATTGAGGGTGATTGCTGATTGCATTATCACAATCATAGTTCTCTTGTTTGTATTCGTTTAGCGTCGGCCGTAAATCACATCGTTACGGCACTCGTCACCGGTACAAGGACCTCACTGCGGTTTTTTCAAATAAACAACCCACTTGTAATTCTAAACAGAGATGTTACATCTCAATAAATCCTATTACGCGGTTATGGATGTTAATACTTTAATGAGCTTTTCTGCAGCGATGTATATCCATCTAGATACTTATATTACTTATGTAAAACAATGTGAAGATCATTCAAGTACTTACCGAGTTCACTAAATCCTAGGATTGTTATATAAGCGGAGGTGGAATTACTTGGCTCGAGTATTTTCCGTTTGGCGACAGGTGAGCGGAGTGAGACAGTGATGTAATACAGCCTGGATGGGAGTGTGACTATGTAAATATGGGTTTAACTGGAGAGGGGGTCCGGCACACACCGGGGGGTGTCGGGCGGGGGACGGGGGGCTCCTGAGGGGCTCACGGCGACTCACCTGCACGCCTTCATAACACTTACTGTAATTGGATTTCTAGAAAACTGCTTCTAACAAAACACTGGTTTTGAATTCGATTCCCACGTTCTGTGACAATGGAGCCGACGGTAAAAATAAATACTCTCAAACAGTTATTGTACAGTGTACATGTTGCGCCGCTCTAACCGGCCGGGATTCAATTTCTATTACAAGTTGGACGGTTTGACGGAACTAATGCTCACACTGAGACTGGTGGTTTATTAATTGTTTTACGAGTTGCTGAAGCTATTGAACGATGTTTTGATTAAAAACAACTTTTAAAATAACATGTTTACCAATGAGACGGCCACTAGAGACATTATTGTTTAAACCGTAACAACACATTACTTCTCGTTTCTGCGAATGTTAAACATAGATTAATATTACATTACGTTAACGAACAAAATCGTATAAAAGTACAATCGTAAGTTTAACTAGGAGTAGCGAGCGTCCTACTTTATACCGGGAGCCGAGTCCCCGCGGGAAATCTGCGCGGAGCCGGGGGCGGCCACTAGTGTGTACGAATCACAAATATTTGTGGCACAATTACATCAGCATAATACCGCTATAATAGTATTCTATAATACTTCGGTCGTGGCAGTGAAACGCTATATTGTCCATAACTATGTGCGTTCAATGTATGCCCCATTTTCCCTCGCCTTGTCTAATATTATACAAATAATATACGAGAGATAAGGATAAATAATATTTTTATATATTCGTATGAAACTTGAACGATAATTCCTGGATGTATTCCATACAATATTCGTATCCTTCTGAATGCTCGATTAGTTTAATCAAAGAATTCTGCTCTGGATGTGCACGAACCATCATTTTCTGGGATTCGTAGTCATAACATCAAAATAGAATTACCATAATAAGTGTCCGTCTGTACATACAGATTACATTAATTTTAACATAACAACTACATCTTTTTCCTAATATATAAAACACAGTTACTACCTCTGTATGCATGCTTAGATTTTAAACTACACAACGATATTTAACGCAATTTCTAACAATAGATAAAGTGATTTAAGAGTCGCGTAGCAGAACTAGTATAAAAATAAAATCAGAAACAATCTTACCTCATGCAATAAAAAAGTGAATAATTCAGTTTTTAATAAGATTCACCTACGAGCGGATACCGAGACGTGACTAGCGAGCGAGCGCGGCTTCCACCCGACGTATCGTTATACCGCTTCACTCATACTAACGTTACTCATACATGCGAGTATAGCTCGTGAGATAAGGCGGCGCGCTCTCTGAAGAATGGTTATTTATTGAGCAGATACATCCGCGAGACGCGATACTTCCGACTCATTTGTCTTACGTTATACTTGATGACGGACTCCGCTACACGAACATGTTAGTATATGTATATCCGTCAGTGTATAAATGGAATTTAACTTGGAAAGTGACAATTTAATATAATAGTCTTCGTGCAATGCTATTAGTGTGATGTATTTTCTACTAACGAAGCAAGCATTTTGAAAGGGAAATTGTAGTACAAAGCCGAACTTGCAGTGCATTTTCCCCATAGATTCTCCGTAGCAAGTTAAAAATACTGAATAAAGAGTTTCGTTTTAGCGTGTGTTGTGGAATTGAGCTCTTTTAGGGTTCAGTGGGCCAATAAATCTTGATCTTTATAATTTTATAGGATTGCGATGTATTCGGGTTTAGAAGTTATTGATTTTCATTAACATAAACTATGTTCTAATGAAGAATTAGAGAAATAGATGTAGCCGTTCATAAAGTCATGCATGAACATGCATTCGGAAATTGTTTTTATGTAAATAGAATTTGTCATAACCGTGTTGAGCCATGCATGCAAACCATAGTCAAAATAGGATTTTAAATCACCAACTCGCGATAGGCAAATGTTGGCATCCTTAGCTACGTTAGTAAAATAAGGCCTAAGAACAGTAGTAGGAGCGTACAGGTCGATACAATTTAGTTCAGAATTAATTTTATTAGGAAATAATATTTATTTAAGCCCCGGAAATATCGGAAATATAATGACGAGCATGCGTTTCGACATCCATTATTCAATTTAAAATTAATCAAAATTTTATACTTAACAAGATATCTGATAAACAGATTTAAATTAATTGTTCACAGAATAGAGTATTTAAACAATGTGATATCAATTAACGTCCAAACGAACATCAATGAATATCATTTCAAATTACTTTAATACCCAGAACCTGTGAATGTTCAATAAATATTTCGTTACATCATTTGATCATGATCACCTTTCAAAATAAACTCTTTAGTAAATAAAGTTCAACAAATCTCAGTCAACGAAATAAAACAATGTAATGCATTCATACACTTTATATCAGTCAACAAATTAACACTTCTAAACGTTCGTTCACGTTATTATCTCCAAGACAAATAAGGTTATGCCTCAACATTCATATTTATAAAACAGTTAATTATGAGTGGATGGTAGTAAGGTAAGATTAGTTGGGTGGGCAAGGGCGGGATCTTGAGCAAATTTACATAGGTCCATAGACGGAAACGCGTGAAGTTTCGTCACGAGTTGTATAGGCGCACGCGGCTCCACTCGCCCTGCGGTTACTGATTATGATCGCATCCGTACTGGTTTAGATTAGCTTACATATCACGCTAATAGGGTTAGGACTCTACGTCACAACTATAGGTTAGTCTTACGTATGTATGATGTACGATGAACGTATCAATACTAAAGCCAACAAAATTCAAAAAGTTAACTATCTGTCCGAAGCTTTCCACGTTCCCTTGTTTAAATTCATCACTGTTACATGTTTTCGAATGTTACAATTCTTATAGAAGTTTATGTTAACGTATTTGTAAGTCCCTAAATGTGAGGCTCAGTAAAGAAACAAGCGAGTCATCGAGCGGTCGAAGACGCGCGCCCAAGTTTCGTCATAAATCAGCCCAACTATATATATAACCGCGCACTGTTTGTGCACACGATTTTAATCAAAATTCAACATTGAAAGTTTCACTGGAGGGTCGTATCTGTGCCGACGCGGCATTACCAACTTTAACAAAAATATGTCACAACACGAAGCAATCTGAAACTTGATTAAAAATTAATTTGTTCAGTGACCTAGGTTCCGCGGCGCGGCTATTCATTGCTTTTTATGTGACAATGGAGTCATCTCGGTGTGATGAGGTGCAGTGTGATGTGTGGGCCACGTGGAGGAGGACAATTGTTAATTGTATCACCTTCTCACGTTTCGATGCGCATGCACCGAAAATTGTGTCACGGTAGTTAAGTGTCGCTATTTCAAATAAACAGAAATAATGTTTGTCTACGCAAGTAACAAAATTCAATTTTAAAATAAACTAATTCCGGTCGTATTAAAGTCAATTCGTGAGTGAGGTCACATTCCGGAACTAAGTAATGCGATCTCATTAGATTGTTCTCTCGCAATGGTATACTTGATGTAACATTATATTTGAAACACAAAAAGGTCAAGTAGCCGCCGGCTCCGCGCCGGACGGCCCTTCTCGGGACCGATCCGTCAAGCGTGACTTCATTTGGACACTATTATGTAGAGATATTGGTCCAACAATTTGTATATTTATTCTGTAACCGCAGTCGGTGTGGGCGCGCAATATGATAATGGAGTAATCAGACCGAGTAATCGTCTAATGTAACAGATACCAGTTATATTACAGAACCTGAGAATAGCCGAAACATTTTTAGAACGGTTCATATAATCCGATTCCAATATATTATTTGTGGAGTTTATTTTTATGTATCGATTTTGTCGGTGTTTACGGCGGGCGGTGTCGGTGAACGATGTCACGTATCGTATCATTGAATGGAGGCCGGCGATTGTCGGCCGAGTGATAAATCTGTGACGAGGAGAGGCCGGCGGGCGCGCGGCGCGCGGCGCGGGTCGAGACCGCCCCGGAACGAGCACGTAACGATAGCCTCTTACCGGAAAGGGCCACCCTTCAAATCGCTTCACATTTATTCAAGACGCACATTTAGTGTTTCGTTTTATATGGACATAAAGATTAGACGTAAGAGGTGCGCGGCCATTACACTGAGCGTCGTAAACCGGCTCTCGGCTCGCTCGATGAGGTGTGGAGTGTCGTCGGTGTGCGGATGTCGAGTGTCGCGGACACGCGGGCGGCGAGGCGGGTGTCGGTTGCCGCGTTTGATTAAAATGTGCCCATACGGGCAGCGGCGGCGGCGGTTAATGTTTGATTCGGGTGGGTTGAACACGTCCCTGTAATTGTGCATGAAAAATTAAAGCCGACAGTAAACTGCTTCCGCTAGTTTTGGATTCGATACGGCGCGTGTCGCGTCCATACTTTATGGCCGTACAAATTATTAAATTTTCATAATCAATGAGCGCGCGGTGATTCCCGGTCGGGCCGGGGCCGGCGAGACCCGAAGCTCATTATTAAAATGGTCGTCGAGAAAGTTAATCAACGCGGGGTAATCCAGTTTGACGGCGGACTCTCGCCGCCCGCGCCGCCCGCTTCGACTGCCGGCTGCCAGCTGACACTTTATTTCGTGAGTTTAATTTCGCATTTGCTCTCTTGGAGGCATTGCTCAACGAGCCTTGGGGCTCGTTGAGCAATGCCTCCTCAGGCAACTTGTTGTTAAAGTATTGGTACTTTAACAACAAGTTGCCTCCGTTTCTCATTATCTATGCTCTGTTTACACTACTACACAGTAACATTCAATCACATTATTTATGTTAATTAAGGAGAAATTATGAAATCATTGTAAATAACAATATTCGCACCAATTACCAAAACAACCAGTCTAATAAAACTGTAAACAGAAAGTAAAAAGTCATAAATCTCCCATTTGGGCACTTAAAAAGTCAAATTTATTTGATAATAATATTGAAATATAATTCGTTAATCAAAAACTTCGAGTTATTTTAAAAATAAAAAGAACTATGAAACGTTCTAATACAAGGTTAAGGTAACGCCATTGGTTGACCCACATAAACATTTATCAATAGTGTTGAACCGAAAATACAAACAAAAAATTCGTGTTGACTATTTAAAAGTTGTAGCAAGCGAATTCCGTATGTGGTCGAGTTACTGTCGCGAGCAGACTTGTCCGTGTAAACGAGGCACTGAACGTAACTTCGCACTGAACCAATAACTTGTTACCAATTTCCAAAGAGTTGTACAAAGTTTCCAACGAAATAGCAATTTGTATCGGAATTATAAATCCATCGGACACAGAGAGAACTCAGTTTATTGGTTACAATAAGTGTTGCCGGCGGCACGAGACTTTCAATGCCGGCGGCTTTTGTTCGTAACGCCGATCCTACAATGAGATTACAAATAAGTACAATATTTGCCTCCATAAGCCTGTGACGAAATCGTTGATATTTGATTTTCACGAATGATATTAGAGGAATGTGTTGCGAAATCGCGCCACAAACAGACTCATATACAAAGACGAACGTAATCATTATAAGAAAGAAAGAAAATGTATTTATTTATACATATATTATGTATACTTTTTAAATATCTTCATAAAGATCATCGCCCAAAACAACACATGTGTAAATAACACAAGTAGCGCGACGTTTCACAACTCGTGTGTCAGACAGCGAGACATTTGGTATTCCACGGGTCGCGGCGTAAACTTGAGGCATATTCACAAAAACAAGTCAGAATTCGTCTCTGAAACACTAATTCAATTTGAACCGTCTCGGAGTCGAAATTAAAGTTTATTTGTTAACGGGATCGTTAGAGCGATCTCCTCGCGCATAAATAACGAGATCATAGACAAAAGAAATGGCGACAACCTCGAGAGCGGCGCGGGACAATGTACACCATGTCTGAGACGCGGCCAGACATGTCTGAGACAAGCGATTAGCATGCCCGGCCTGTGGGCGAACAAAACAAGTACACTAATCACTGGAATAGCGGCTCTACGATACAATAACATTCAGACATACGTCACAAACAGCCAACACCTACGAAGGAACATTTGTTTTTGCACAAATATTTGATCCCTTAAGAGAAATATCTTGTGATCCATGTTACTGCGTGACTTTAAAAGGTCCTCCAATATACTTTAAAATTAATGTATTTAGACAGAAAACTGTCATTGATTGAACATAAAACGTTAATTGATGTGTAATGTAATCCCGTTCCGATCGGCATACACTTTAATTTCCTCCGTGTAATACAATAGTCATTTGAATAGAGCCGTGTCGTGTCGGGCCCGGATCGGATCCGGAACGAGTCCTGACACCTCCATTACATCGGTAGTCTTGGGGACTCACGTCCTATTGAACGGAACGATTTGAAAAACTATTGTTCTACATTGTAGTGACTAACTTTTAGAAATCTGACAAGATAAATCAATCAACATAACATTTTCTTGAGGCATCACTACCGTTATTAAGTTAATCATATCTACAATTAACAAAAAATACATTACTTGTACGGGTATCGAACCCTTGTAATTACTTGTAGGGCTTTGTGACGGGCAAACCCCACTCAGTGTACCCAACGAGAATTTAAAAAAATTTTTAATTTTATTCCCGTTGTTAATTTGGTTCGCACTCAACTTGATGAGTGAAAAATACGGAAAAATTGAAAACCTTCAGCTTTTTATAAGTAGATTAAAAAGTAAATCGCTCATCATTGTGTAAATAAGTCGTTAGTAATAACGAAATTGTTGAAATTTATTTGACTTTACGGAGCTCAAGGAAACGTCGAAATCAATCAAATACCGACATCAGTAGGAGACGTATCGCGACATAGCTTCACAAATGGAGGGACCTTCACGGCACTTCCATACTCGTATCTCATAGAGGGTGCATTCATTCAGTAGGTGACGTTAATGTATCTCGTGTGAGGTCGCGCGCCGGATGTAACGCACTTAGATTCGGATGCAAATGGGATGCGTCAGTGCGTGGGATGTTGAGGTTGGTGCGTGTCCACCGGTGGGCGAGTGGGCCGGGCGGCGTGCAGCGCGCACTGTTCGCGCTGAGACCTAGGGCGTCTGCGCGCCGGCACCGCGCGCCGCCAATCGATACCGCCGCAGACCTCCGCCGACCTGGTTCCTGCACACATGCACCCGGCACCCGACACCGGCACCCGCCGACCAACCCATATCACTACAATGTACTCTACCCTCGACACACGCCACCTCAAAAAATACCTCTTTGAACCGTCTCGTGTTCACCCAAATTTCCCAACACCCTTTGCTACATAATTCCTTTGCCGTTGGGTTTTATTTATTCGCCATCCGAATACAGTTGAAATTGGATCTTTTAATAAAATTCTATCATGTTCGACGCGCGTGAAACACACGAGTTGACTTCCCTTTAGGTATTGTCGAATGCGAGCGAGCGGCCGCGCTGTGCAAACAGGCGAGCGCGGCCGGGCGCGGCGGCGTGTTTGCGCGCTCGCGCTATCCTCTCTAATAAAGTTATCCCGTCCTAATACAATTTTTTTACGCGCCCTCCTCCGATGTGTTACACTTTATTGGTACTTTGGCGCGGATCAACGTTATAAAGCCGACGTAAGGCGCCCT
Source organism: Timandra comae (assembly GCA_958496195.1). Lineage (NCBI taxonomy): Eukaryota > Metazoa > Arthropoda > Insecta > Lepidoptera > Geometridae > Timandra > Timandra comae. The sequence continues at coordinate 247,556 of OY292354.1, forward strand.
CCAATATGGTAAATCGAATTTGAGGCACTCAATCATTCGCGACCTATTTGCATCAATATTGTTTTGTGTGTTCATTGATCTCGTTTTAATGGTTGTTCCATTGTTGCAGGTAAGTGGGAGCCGGGCGCGGGCGTGTGTGTCCCTGTGTGTCAGTGTGTGTCCCGGGGCAGCGCGCGGCGGGGGCTCCACATTCGTAATGACAAAGTTAAAGTTGCGTCGTTAGTGTCAGCGGACCCTAACGGATATAATTCTCGGCTAGTTTATCGCGGCTCTGATTTTATGATCAAAAACAAGGAAGTTCGCCACACGGGGCACGTAACTACTTTGCTTTCTCACTCTTGATAACGTAAACTGACTCATTTTTTCTGGAGCCGTAAAGATGGTGAATTTACGATATGCCACATTAATCCTTTAACTCCTCGGTGTCCCCCCCCCCCCCCGGCCCGGGCCTACGGACTGCCCGCCCCCCCTGGGCCGCCCTCAGTCCGCCGGCCGCTCTACTGGGAAATAACAAAACGGGGTGAATTTCACCGGTACATAATTAAAACGACAAATGTCCGTTCATTATTGACATTGGTCGCGCTCCGCTGCCGGACATCCACCGCCTCCCGCCCCGCCCCGCGCCCCTAACGAGCCGCGTTACCTTTTATTAACTATATTTGATATCATATTAGGTCTTTAATTTTTTTTATTATATTAAAATTATTAAGAAGAATTGAATACTAAGAAACTGAACAGTATTAGCAGCAAATATATCTATATTCGTAAATCGTGGTTTTCCATAGTTATATTTTGTTATGATTAATTGATTGAACTGAAATGTACTTGACCGATTCTTTCACAAATGGAAAGCTATAATATCAATGACAATTTTCATTACACCGTTACAGTTATTTATTTATTTACAAACTCGTTATTTTTACGAGAACTTTTATCGTGAAAAGTAAATGTCTTGTAAAAACATCAAATGCAAATAATGAATTTCGTATTTGCCACAATGGGTACCTCTCACGAACAGAATGCAAACCGTTTACTCATTTCGTATTTCTGAGAACCACCTTAAAGTTAAAGGGAATTGGTGCTTCAAAATAATATATTAAATATTTATATTTTATAAATTAAATACTGTTGATTGGTTTATGTTATTTAATAACGACCGATGAACATTTTAGCTACAATACATAATTCTCGTGAGCTAAGTCAATTAAAACATTATATTTTAATTTTATCTATTTATGTCTTGTATTGCCAAACAATAATTTGGTAAACAATATTTGAATTAGTGTATGATGGTTAACTTTATGTAAGATGTACCAAATTGAATCACAGCTGTTCAATTTGCTTTTTTTTTCAACGTACGGGACCCGTGCCATCCTCGTATCGACGCAACAAACGGCACTTTGACCTCTTATAACTTCGGGAATAAAGTTCACCAAATCATTAGACACTAATTAAAATAACTGTCTTGGATCTTTTTAAACTTTAAATAGCACTTATGCTATATGAGTTATCACTACTATTTGTGAGAGCTTTGTATGATTAGACGACATTTTAACAATTACCGTCTATTATAAATATAATATAAAATATATTGTGGGTCTAGCCACGTATCATAGTGTGTATATATTTCGGGTATAACTTGTGAATCATTCGGTAACTATCGTAGAGGCTCACCGCGCGCCCACATCCGAGGTCCGCATAGTTTCTCTATAACTTCACTATTTGAGGAATGTTTCAGAGCCGTGACGTAAACGAACGTGAGACGTTGAATCACAACACAATATTATATACTAATTTCCACGCCCACGTTATAAAACGATATAACTATAAGTACCACGACATCCACAATACGAGTCACTGTGGTTCGCGTCTCTTTTCTAGGAAAAACAAAAACACGTCTGTTTGTATTGTTCTGCAGTATGTCAAACTGATTCTTTTATGTCTTTTCCATTCACGGGACTATTAAGGAGTCCCGGTCTTTTGGAAGGCTAGTATGGGGCCAAAGCCAACACACGGAAGCCCTTTGACATATTTAATCTTGTGTAAAGGATGCACAATCCGGCGACTATCCCTGTATAACACTATAAAATGCATCCAAGGATAGTCCCCGGTTCTGCTGGGACTATTGCAAATATATGGAAAACTACGACTGGGTTATGGGAATGGGATGTTTAATGGACTGGATATTGGGGAACTATGGGGACTATGACACCCGCCGATACAATGCTATAAACATGTACGAAGTGGCGGATGGAGACTTGCCAGCTCTATAACTGGGCCCCCCAAACAAGTCGCTCGAGTCGCAACAAGGGGGCAACATGAAACGAGCGGCTTTGAGAGTGGAGCAGACGCCCTGGGTTTTAAACCGCGATCCACTGAGCCCGAGGGTCCAGCTTCATGCTAAGCCAACTCACCACTTACGCAACGCCCCTCACTCTCCGAGCACCAAAGTGCTCTCGCGGGCTCCACTCCGGCCGGCCAATGAAGGCAAGCACGGAGGTGGGGGACCTGTTCCCCGTCAGTGCTCACTCCGCCGGCCAGTGAAGGCAAGCGGAGGTGAGGAATGGTGACCTCCCCCGGGAGCGCGTCAGGTCCGCGTCGGTCGTATTATTAATTATATTAATAAAAGATCCACGTAACAAGTCACATAAGAGTTGGAAATCCCCGCAGTTTTACAAATAAAACCAGTTATAACTACTCGTAGAACCTGTTGTTCAAAAATAGTATTTGCATTTAAAATTGTTTTTTATATTCACAATCATAAAGTTCCGCTGCGGAATACTCTTGAACATATCACAGTAACGGTTAAAAGTTACAATAAAATGTAGAGTAAAATGTGCAAATAACAACGTTATCTGTAGAGTCGTAGAGCGATGTAGAGCGCGACTCTACGGTGTCCGGAGAGCAAGAGGAACAGTAGAAATCGGAAGCGAATCAATTTGTCCTTTGTGAGCGTTTGAGACGAATATTTTTGCATTAAAACTACGCTCAAGTAATGCAAATGTCGAGTTTAAAAGAAATCTTTGCGAGTGCACTTCAGTTTTATTGTTTAATCTGTGGAAATAAAGTCTGTGACCGTCTCACGGCACTCGACGGTTATGACGCCACGTCTACCTGTCCACCACACTATAAAGAGGTTATTAAACGAGATCGTTTCAACTATAAACATAATTAAATAGTTTTTATAATGCACAATTTAACTTTCTGAAAACTTAAATAGAATTCACAATCTTGTTAAAATAAAACGCCCAGAACTTGCTCAAGCAATTTCATTTTTATGTAACGCTCACAAACACGACACACAATGATAACATCAAAACGACACATAAAAAGTGGTTATTTAGTTCCAAACACTAAGTAACTCGTTCGGTGTATCACCCGAGTTATTTATAAAGTGTTTGCACATAATATCGCATGTGTACAAAAACGTATCGGATATTGTTATCGCAGCGTCGCGTCGTATCGCCCAATATATCGTGCCGTATATCGTGCGCGGTATCTGCTCTCGCTGAACTATAGTTCCATAAATTGCGAGATGCGTTCAAAATGTTACTGAACATTTATTTTTACAAGTTTCGTTGAACTTGTGAGTTTATTAGTCGGCGTAGGTCAGAGGGACTCGCGCGAACTTTGATTTAGATCCCCAATCTATTACACGCGGCCGACCTTACCAATTAACAACTTTCCTTACGGCAGAACTGCTCAGAACTGATCTTCACTTGGGAATGAGAGATGGTCATCAAAAGGTCGACCACCAACTTTGTAGACAATACTGACGACCTTTGTGTCTCAGCGGTTAAATGCACCAAGGTTTATATTCAGTCCCTGATTTAAGTCTTTTTTATTGTACATCGATTTTTTTCTTCTGATAATTTCTATCTAGTAGCATTGCGTGCCAACCTTTACTGTTCTGGGTCAAGGCATAATCGAGCGAAGCACGTTTGTTATTTTCAAACATGACTCGAGTTTGAGATCATCAACATGCATTGAGCGACATATTCTCCTCCTCCTCCATTAATTATTCATCAGAGTGAGAGAGGCCTTAGCCGCGGTCGAATACTTTACTACGAATGTGTTAATTTTTTCCTATTTATATTTTAGGTATCGCACCTATTACAAATCTGGGGGCACGGCAGTGCCCCCCGCCAAGTCGAGCGCGAAGCAAACACTGCCGTACCATCCTTTACAGGAACCCTTTCGCCGCATTTTCAGGCCCCTATTTGACAACCTCTGGATAAGTCTAGAACGCTGAAATTTTCGTCATCCAGTAAGCTATACAATCACATACTTAAAATAAAATTTCAAGTCTGTAGGTCATTTAGTTCCGAAGTTAAGCGAAAGCAAAGTTTCGTATTTATGACAGACACTCACTCACTCACTCACTCACTCACTCACTCACTCATGATCATCAAAATAGAACTAGTACTTCCCATAAACCTAGAGAGCTGAAATTTGGTACAGAGTTAGGGTTTAATGGCCACATAAAGGGAAAACTATAAAAACTAGGATAATCGAACGGGAACGGGAATTATACGGGAACGGGAACGGGAATTGTAACTCAAGAACGGCTGAACTGATTTGGCTGAAAATTGGTGGGGAGGTAGCTTAGAACTAGGAAAAGGACATAGAATACCTTTAATCCCGAAATTCCCACGGGATTGAGAACGGGAATTTAAAAATCATGAACGGCTGAATTGATTTGGCTGAAAATTGGTGGAGAGGTAGCTTAGAACCAGGACAAGAACATAGAATACTTCAATCCCGAAATTCCCACGGGAATGGGAACGGGAATTTATTACTCAAGAACGGCTGAACTGATTTGGCTGCAAATTGGTGGAAAGGTAGCTTAAAACCAGGAAAAGCACATAGAATACTTTTAATCCCGAAATTCCCACGGGAATGGGAACGGGAATTATAATTCTAGAACAGCTGAACTGATTTGGCTGACAATTTGTGGGGAGGTAGCTTAGAACCAGGAGAGGGACATAAGATACTTTTAATCCCGAAATTCCCACGGGAATGGGAACGGGAATTTATAACTCAAGAACGGCTGATCTGATTTGGCTGAAAATTGGTGGGAAGGTAGCTTAGAACCAGGAGAGAGACATAAGATACTTTTAATCTCGAAATTCCCACGGGAATGGGAACGGGAATTTATAACTCAAGAACAGCTGAACTGATTTGGCTGAAAATTGGTGGGGAGGTAGCTTAGAACCAGGAGAGGGACATAAGATACTTTTAATCCCGAAATTCCCACGGGAATGGGAACGGGAATTTATAACTCAAGAACGGCTGAACTGATTTGGCTGAAAATTGGTGGGGAGGTAGCTTAGAACCAGAAGAGGGACATAAGATACTTTTAATCCCGAAATTTCCACGGGAATGGGAACGGGAATGATAATTCTAAAACAGCTGAACTGATTTAGCTGACAATTTGTGGGGAGGTAGCTTATTTTATTTTTATTTTATTTTATTCGGAAAACAAACAGTATTACAACTAGATAAAATACAAATTAGTTAGATATACACCATTTACATGTTTTCGCATATAGTGAGAAAAAGTTAAAACCAGGAGAAGCACATAGGATACTTTTTATCCCGAAATCCCCACGGAAACGCGAACGGGAACTACGTGTGTGAAACCGCAGGGCGCTTAATAATAAAATACTACTCCTAAAGAAAAAAATGTGTCAAATCAGAAAATCTAATAAAATAAATCCATATAAACACGTTTCAACAAAAATAAATGAAATCCCACCAAAAACATTCTGTAAAAAACTAGCCAAGTCTCGATGGAGCTGCTTGTTTATCTCTAAAAAGTAATGAAATCTAGACAAACTGGTACCAAGTCTAAGGTTCCTTACTGCGATTTCTTTATTATTATAGTTAATGTTGTGTGACTTGGCCGTTGAACATTGTTTAAAACGTTAGTAGTGGGTACAAGTCAATTTTGTTTACACGTAATGTTATAACATTATTAAAATACGCAGCTTTATCAAGCCTACAATTGACTGGATATTGAATTAACGTTTTTCAAGTGGCAATTTTCTATCGTCAATGGGTAGCGGTTCTGGCGACAGATTGGTGCAATAGTGTCATGGAGCACCTAGTTTTGTACCCTTGTGTACATGGGTACACATGTACAACGGCCAAGTCACACAACATTAACTATAATAATAAAGAAATCGCAGTAAGGAACCTTAGACTTGGTACCAGTTTGTCTAGATTTCATTACTTTTTAGAGATAAACAAGCAGCTCCATCGAGACTTGGCTAGTTTTTTACAGAATGTTTTTGGTGGGATTAACTTTTACAAAATCTTTAACTTTCTCCATTGTTTCAAAAAGAACTTACATAATATTTTATCTTTGATCCGGTTAAATAATGTATGCGAACTACAAATAATGTATAAATTAATAACATGAATGTAAACCGCGACAATTATAATAGAGTCAAACGCCATAGTGGAGCTGGTTGAGGTTCATTAATGAAACCGCAGCGCATTAGGCGCGAGGTTATCAGCCCTCTAAACAATATAATATTATAACGATTTATTCATATACACTACGAGTACACCTCACATACTATATTGGTTAGTATAACAGACATAACCACAAACTCACGCGAGATGATTTCAAACTATACCAAATGATAAATTCTTTGAACAAGAAATGAAAAGTTCTGTGAATCTAATGTATGTAAAGACGACGTATATGTAGGAGAAATAGTAGGATAAAACGGGTCCATTACGACGAAATCGTGACAACCATAATAGTGGCACCCATTACTAAGTCTGTACGGTCAATTAAACCAGTGCTCCACAGACGACCATCAATGTATAGCGACCATTTAAAAATCCCCGTCTAAGTTCCCATTGTGAATGTCAGCCGGAAACGCCCGAAGAGAGACGGAACCTCCCGAGCGACCTCTGTCGTGTGTCTTCGGAAACGCGGACATGTTTCCATTACTGCACCACATAGTTTATATTAGTTTAAATAAAGTTTTACATGAACTATGTTATCGTATAGGCTTATCTAATGTGAAAAAATCAGTCAGCTTAAAAAATGAAAAAAATCAGTCTGTTTGGATTACATTCGAAGGTCTAAACGTTCTTATACATATACGTCTAACTGTAACAATATCTTTAATAGAAGGTAAGTAATACTAACAGGACAAGATCTAATGTTGGATACTACAGCAGGCATAGAAACCTTTTAACACTCCCCCCCGCGGAAGGTCACGACACACTAGACCTCGTAATGACCGTAATTAGACCCACGTACGAACGAACAAACAGTCGATTACACTAACTGGTTTTGTTTCTACTCTATACTGTCACACACTTGGATAAACGTGCAGAAATGTGTATATTATAGGAATAAAAAACCATTGTAATCCAGTTTATCACTAAATTATACTAGAGTGTAGGTATAAAAATAAAGAATTTATAAAAATATGAATATTACAAAACGCTATAAGCAATATATATTTTCATGAACGCCGAGCGATATAATATCATATATCATCAGTAAAAGTGTCAAAACCTTAACGTTATAAGTCGGGCTTCTCTACAAGCTTTTACACTTAACAGCGTTATTTTTCTGGTGTTACTAACGGCCGCGTGACAAAATTTCTCAATTTAGAAACAAATTAATTCATTATACGAAACATATTACATAAACTAACGGTAAAATCATATTCAGCCATTTCAATTCACCATTTCAATAAGGAGTGACTCCATCTCGCGCTCAACGCACTTCATACTTTATTCAGTCTCTCCGCGACGGAAACCCTAATAAAGATTGAAAATAAACTTCACTTAATGAACAGAAAATTATGTTAATTATATTAAAGCTGCAGGAAGTCGAGGAGCGCACTGCAAATTAAAAATAAGGTCGTCTTATTGAATATTATCGGATTATTCCCCTTGTACAACCAGAGCCGCGATCCGGGAGGGAACAAAAAACAGGAGCAGAAACGTGGACCGGGATTATTGGAGAAATAACATGTGACGATATCTCGCGCAATTCTTTTAATGTCGTTTTAAGTATAAAGTGTGGCGTGTTGTGGTGAACTGCGGATGTTAGAGCGGCTGTCACAGAAATACACATAAAATAAAACACGTTAGGTGTTATGTCCCTGACGCTGACGCCATTAAGCCACCGAGAGCGGCGTCACAATGGCAGCGGCGCGCGGCGCGCGGCGCTGGAGGCTCTCACCTGACAATAGCAACCCTTTGAAAAGAAGGAAACTGTCGATACGACGCGAGCTAACTTACATAAATCATTGTGGGCCAACAATGGCCAGGACTCGTCTGGTCTGCATTCATTAGCGCGAAAAACGTCGATATCTTCAGATAACATCAATTACTTGCGAGTCCCGCGGGGGCCCGAGCGGGGGTCCGAGGGGGGAGGTAACAAGCCTTTTGTTCTCGACGCCTTTACGCCGTCTTATTCGTAGTTGATGTTTTAACGCGAGGCCGGCGCCCGGCAGATAGGATCAAAGTGATTATTTAGCGAGGGAGCTATCGATGAAGGGGTGGAGCGAGCGAGGTGTCATCAATTAGATGGAGTCGAGTGCTGCACAGCGCCGGCCTCAATGGGGGCCTCTCGCGCCGCTGATGAACTCACTCGTTATCAGCAGTCACTGTACACTCGATCACAACACTACAACAAGCTCATTTCCATAATTCAACGAACAGAAAACAATACAGTAGCAGAAAACGAAACAAACAATAGTGTTACAAATTGCCTGTTTGAAACTATAAACAAATCGGTATTCAATGTAAAACACATTTAGATTGTATAAGGTAACACGGTTATTAAATCTCTTTATTATCTTATTACGAGATCCCCATTTATATTGTATGAAAGTTCGAACATATTAATTCATTCCACCTTTGTAATACCGGTATTATTTCCATTAATAGTAAGTACTCGCTTTGTTTGAACAATCTGTAAATTATAACTGGAATACGACAATGAAAGTAACTCGGTACTCGTTATTGAGTTACGAAATCAATTACTACAGTGTTGATTGACTATTGTTGACGGCTGTACTTGATTAAAAATTGTTTGACTAGTGTCTTAGAGTGAACGATGGAGTGAACGAGATACTTCGTTACGATTTGATGAAATGGAACCCGTTCAAGTACTCTATAGATGATATTTAAATTGAATTTTTAACAGGGAATACATTTTTATTTTGTTTTCTAATATTTTATTGGAAAAAGTTACCTATTCTCAAATGTTTTGTGTATAAAAACATAAAACTATTTGGCAAATAAACGTTCAGTAGTACACAAACACCGTGAAGCCGATTCTTTGAACGCCTCCGGACACAAATGGTTTGAAACATAAATATGTGAATATTTGCATCCCACACTGCGCCCAAATTCGCCCAAATTCCATAAAATAAAATATATATATTCGACAAGTTCAATTACAAACGGTACACTGTGGGCTTTGTGTTAGGGCGCAGCTACACTACACGACGCGACGCGATACTACGCGCAAAACATAATTTGATATTCGATATGAAAACTACCTAGTATTAACGAGCAAACCGACGTATTTGTCGGCATTATTAAAGGATTAATAGAAGGAAATTCGAAGTTGATAAAAATTACTCGTTCTCAGACTATATTAAAACCCTGGATGACTCCAGCACTCCTTAAATGTTCTCAGGTTAGGGATAAATTACATCTTGATGCTAGAAATAAAAATAAAACTGATATTAAAGTAATTATATACACCAGATATAGAAATTTCTACATTACTCTGTTACGTAAAATCAGAATTGACTATGATACATCTATGCTTACTAAATACAAGAATCATCCACGTAAACTTTGGCAATCAATTAATACAATATCTCAGAGAAAATACAAAAAACCCCCGACCTGTCTGGACCTAACAACTTCATATAATACTCCACAAGATGCAGTAAATCAATGCAACGAATATTTTTCTTCTGTTGGGGAAAACTATGCCTTAAAAATATTAGACAAACTAGCAACAACCGAATCTAATCTTGCACATAATGTTGATTTGTCTACATCTCCAAAAAACTCATTTTTCTTTGCCCCATCTGACCACAATGAAATAGAAAACATAATAACTAATCTCAAAACTGACACCGCTCCTGGGCTAGATGGAATAACCAACCAATTGATCAAAAAGGTTAAACAAACTCTCTTGGAACCTTTAACACACATCATAAATCTGAGCTTAACAACAGGTACAGTCCCCGAGGAATGGAAATCAGCACTAATAGTTCCAATACACAAGGGAGGCAAAACGAATACCCCAAATAACTACAGGCCCATATCACTGCTAAATATCTTTTCGAAAATTCTAGAACGAGTTGTAAATAAACGTCTAGTGAAGTACCTAAATGACAACCAAATACTATCTAACAACCAATTCGGATTTAGACAAGGCAAATCAACAGAACATGCAACTAGTCTCTTAACAAACAACATTATTAACCATCTGGACAATGGACGTCACTGTATTGGAGTCTTTTTAGACCTTGCTAAGGCATTCGATACTGTGGCTATCCCTATCCTATTAAAAAGGCTCGAAAGTATAGGAATAAGGGGCGTTGCTCTTAAATGGTTCCAAAGCTATCTTTATGAACGCAAACAACGCTTAAAAATAGATTCCTTGATAAGCACACAATCTAAAACGACTTTTGGTGTACCCCAAGGTAGCGTTCTCGGACCTACCCTATTCTTACTTTATATCAATGAACTGACTTCCCTACCAATCAAAGATGCCGAGATCATCTGCTATGCAGATGATACCGCAATCTTATTCCACGGACAAACTTGGACTGACTGTGTAGCTAGGGCTGAACTAGGTATGGCAAAAATAGCTAAGTGGCTCAACTCCAACCTGCTCACACTCAATGCGGAAAAAACTATGTTTCTGTGCTTTCACAAAACCATTGTAACCGCTCCGACTGACATACAAAAAATAAAAATACATACATGCCAACCAGTACACATCCACACTTACAACATCTGCAACTGTAATGAAATAAACAGATCTAAGACAATTAAATACCTTGGAGTAATATTAGATGACAAACTTACCTTTAAAGACCACATTATTAACCTATCCGCAAAAGCCAGAAAATTAGTTTACGTTATGAAACAGCTAAGAGATGTCGCTAACAGGGAACTGCTTAACACTATATATATCAGTCTATGTCAATCAATCTTAACTTACTGCATAAACATATGGGGAGGTGCAGCTAAAACCAATCTTATCATATTAGAAAGAGCACAACGCTCAATATTAAAAGTAATGCTAAAGAGACCTATTCGATATCCAACAAAAGAGTTATATAAAGAGGCGGGAGTTTACACCATTCGACAATTATATATTAATAAAGCTATTATTGATACACATAAATCAGTATTAAATTCTTCAAATTATAATAGTTTATTGAAACAAAGAGTTTTTAAAGTAAACATACCTTCATTCAAAACTTCTTTCGCACAACGATCGCAAATGTACATGTTCCCTTACTTGTATAATAAAACAGTAAATAAATTTAATTTTAAGGATAACTCGGTTCGTGATTTGCGTAAAAAATTAAAAGAAGAAATAAGTAGATTAGACTATGTACAAACGGAACAACTTTGCAACTCAGGACGATAAACCTGTAATAAATTGTTCTGTCAAAAATATTAACAAACATTTACACACCTCACACTGCACGCACAACATTCACATCACACTACACACTCGCCTCACACTACACACTCACCTCACACTACACACTCACCTATAAATTACTCTACTTTTTTTTTATAATTTGTACTTTCATAATACTTACCTTAATTTAACTTTTATTTTTTAGAATTTAAGTCCTAACGATTAACGTGTACGAAATTGATATCCTCAATACAGGCTCTGCCTAGTGAGGAATCATTGCAAATGTTTAATGTAAACTTTGGGATGCAATAAAATTTTATTTATTTTATTTATTATTTATGTACTACTTCACAGGCAGTTAATAAACAAACACCGATGTCTGTACTTTTATTATTTTCCAAACCTTATTTTAAAATAAGAGATCGGCTCAAATTAACTTGAGACATTCCAATAAAAAATATATTCAATAATATATCGCGTTGCAAAACAAATTACGTAAACCGAAACTCTTTTTATTTAGAAGTCAGTTAAAAGTAAAAAAATGTCTCGAGTCGATGTCTGGAGTCAAAATATCGAGTTGATTAAATACAAATTGTATTACGTTCGACACGTTTGCTTTCAATTGAAGTATATTATATGTATGTATATAGCTCGATATGGGTTAATCAATATTCATGTTCTGGGGTGACACTGTTGCCTTAATTTTTATATTATTTAATAAATTCGGTGACTGGATAGGAATAAATTATGCCCAGTAGAAGAATATTTAATCATGAAATTATAAAGTATAAAAAATATTAATGATATCAAAGTGCCTGTAAAGCTCTGGTTTCCTAGGATGCTGTCACATAGCGGTATAAAACAACGGTGTATGTCATCACCAGAATGTTTTACATAGACAACATTCTAGTGACATAAATCACCGCTGTATTACGGTCGCTATATGTCAGTACGGTTTGTCTAGGAAAACACTGCTTAAATGATAGTAGTCGTATTTATTATATTAGTGACGGTAGTGGACCACCTTTATGTAACATTCTCGCGCGTGAGCCATTCGGCGCGACCGCGACCGCACTCCGAATTAAACGCGAGACTATTACTCCGCGAACAAACTCCTGTTTATACAAGCGCGCCCAGTATCGACCCAATAACAAATAACATTTACATTTCTTCCCTTCTCCGGGCCCGTATTTGAATATATTTTACCATGAAATATCGTTAAACATAGAAATATAATTACTTAACTCCTTTAGATTAAGCTAAAATATTAATGTCGTAGCAAGACTGCACGGAATACTACGTCGTAGTTTGCTACGACGTAGCACTTTAATTCGTAGCATCTAAAGATTAACACCTAAATAAACTTCGTGTATTTGTAAACATTTCAAGCTAATTTAATCTAACAAACATTCAAAACAAAATAATAGTGAAATATTAAAGTAAAAATGTGAAACCGCAGAGACAAAGTTGGGTAGTGGTTGTTATTTGATGTGAGCTGATCCGCACCGCAAACATGAACATTAATACTATTATCGGGGGTCGTATTCATTGTAATGCGAACGGAATCGCACAAATGTAGTTTTGTCCAGCGAGCGCCGCGCCCCGTAATCACAGCGGTCTGGGGCTAGTGGACTATTGTAGTACACTTATAACTGCTTGTTAAGTTTAATTACTTTTTGAGTTGTGGATGTCAAATTGTGTTGTTTTTGACGATTTTTTCTTAGATGATTTTGATTAATCTGTTTACGGAGGACTGGTCTCGCGCCGGTTAATTTTCAGCTGTATTTTAAATTTTTTATTGTAAGACGGCCCGAACACAAACGAATATGAATATAAAAGTTATTAAAAATATACAATTACTTTCATCAAATAAAATTCGAAAATAAATTGGAGTGTTACTTTATTTTAAATTAAACAGTGTTGTTGACAGAAACTTTTGTAAATCAAGTATTATAATTCTAACATTATTCCAGTTTAAACTATAATAAGTTTTATAAACTAACCCAGTGTGTGTGACCTCCACATCAGTAGTTTTCCGCGCGTCTCACCTCCAGCTGTGATTGGACCTCTTTGATATCACAACGCGCCAATAATCCGAAACGTCACATCAAGGCACAACCAATTTCACCAGTAACATGTTACTGCTCGGGAGACGTTTTAAAACAATTTTACATAAAAATAAAACTATATTTCATACAAGCTTACCGCCTTAAAGTAGCTCGATTTAAGCTTTAAACTCTATTTTCGATCACTTCTTTCTTCCCGGTAATACTTGTGAGCTGTGTATCGATTTTTCTTTAATCCTCTCTCTTACTACCTTAAAATGTAGTAAATGTATTTCTTATCAAATGAAATTATATACTTTACAATAAAATACTTAGTTAATTATATAATGTAACATAAAGAATAGTAACATTAAAACAATATAATTTGTAAATCTTTTTGCCGATCTTTAAGCAAAAAAAAATAAAGGTTTGGCATAATAATGATTTTTTGTAGTCTGCTACTATAGGCACAGGCAATGAACCTAATCAGAGGTCTCTAACAAGACGACACATTGATTGATAATGATATAACAAATTAGGTATGACGATTAACTATGTTGTTTAGAATTGATCAAATTAAGCAATAAAATAAATTTGCATATTGTTATACTCGTATGTATGGTTCGTTAGTTGTGACTTACAAAGCTTTTGATTGTAGTGATTGTACTTCTGTGATATAATTAAGTTAGGTTATAGAATTCGAGATTCACAAACTGGTAACCTAATCAACGAGTAATAGATGTGACACGTTGGTATAAATTGATTATTTAGTTTCTTTTTTATAAATGTTTATTACTAGCAGCGCCCCGCGGTTTCACCCGCGTGGTTTCCGTTCCCGTGGGAATACGGGGATAAAATATAGCCTATGTTATTCAGGGTGAATGTAGCTTTCTAATGGTGAAAGAATTATTGAAATCGGTTCAGTAGTTTCGGAGCCTATTCGTTACATACAAACAAACAAACAAACAAACAAATCTTTCCTCTTTATAATATTATATATTATTATTAGTATAGATTAAAAACCAATCAGATACGAAACAGAAACTGTTCTAAAGTTCGCGTTGCTCGGTAAATGTGTAAAGTTTAGAAGCTTCTGCAAATCGAATGTACAATATTAGGAAATGAAAAGACATCAAAATACGATTGTATAAAAGTCTAGTGTTAGCATATTCCGTGTCCTAGAACCAGACACATGTTGTCGGAGGCCGGTCGTAGGTCCATCCATAAATAGCGGCCGCAGGTGTCCCCCGTACTCGAGCGAAACTAATAAGTCCGTTAAAAAAGTCCCGCGCGAGCGATTTGCTTACATTTTTAACGATTCGTAGACCCTTTAAGGAATGTAGGACGCGAGTGTCCTTCGCAGTGTAAGCCGACCTATAAAACTGAGCTTGGTGTACTTTTATGGAGAAAATAATATCACACAGTGCCGCGGGAGGAACGCATTATTAAATAATAAATAACGGGAATTATTTACACGCTGTCCCACTTTAGTATCAAGTCTCGAGAATTGCATCAAATGTTGTGTATTGTAACAAATAAATAAATAAATTGAATTGAATCATACTTAATAATTACTTTGTAATAACATCCACTATTTCCAGGTAGGCATTAAATTCAAATCAAAATATTACGAGTATATCAATGACTAAAGTTTCAATCGAAATATTTACTCCAACATCTAAACCCAACAAAACAAACTAGAATATAATAAACAGTTTGAATAGCAATCAGGTGTAACGCGAAACAACAGGCAAACGATAGTTGGCAACACTTCCTGGTTAATGTTCCCGTGGGGCGCGGGGGGCATGGGGGCGCGGGGAGCGCGGGGGCTGGATGACAGCGGTCGGGATCACGGACCCGCGATAGGAATTTCATTTCCTGCCGCGTCCCACCTGAGGCGAGGCGACCACGAGCGCACTCCACTCTCCTCCTATACAACATCTCACACCAAACATTTTTTCGGTGGAAACAAATTATACCGCGAACGACCACGTCCGACAGGATATTGGGTTATGGGAGAGGACGGAATGATTCACACGCGGATCAAACTACTATAACGAGTTTACAACATCACTGTGAGAGGACGTGTCGATGTATGGAGAACATTAATTGTTAACGTTTGCTTTTTCTTAGTGTAAGATTGATTTTTTCTAAAGCCAAATACTACACTGATAAAATGTATCCAAACTGTTTTAAAATACAATTCGTTTAACATACAAATACAAATACTTACCTTCTTACGTTTAATAATACTATCCTAAGGGTCGCTTATCAAGATATGAATGTAACCACAGCATCCGAACGCGGCGAGGTCGCCACCGATATTAATTTATGTACAGTCCCAAACTTATCTATAATCTCTAAACTTATAAGGCCAAATGGGCTCTAAGATGCTGCAGATGGAATATAGTTAAGATAATATTGATCACCTTCACCAATCAGCTGATATGACCTTAAAATCACACAAAATGTCGAAAGTACAAAGTTGCTCATTCTCGTTCTATGAAGCCACAAAATGTCGAACGTTATCAAACTAACCAATAAACTATAAAACATAATTGGAATTAGTTCCTTCGCTCGCGAGTGCAGTAACCAATACAAGTTACAGCGCGTCAACACATATTAACATAAGCAAAGTTGGTAAAAGTTGTTGCATCGTAAACACGGTAAGTTGGAGTAAGCGGTTGTAGAGTTGATGGCGAAAAAGCCAATAGAACCATCGAGTTGGCCTTTAGAGGCGCACTCGTGCATGCAATCCGTCCTGGGGGGCGGAGTCTTACACTCTAGCGCATTACTATAGATAGAGTATAGAGGGACTAGAAATAGTTTGGTTGTGAGTTTTGTGATACGTCTATATCTATACTGATATATAAAGCTGAAGAGTTTGTTTGTTTGGTTGAACGCTCTAATCTAAGGAACTACTGGTCCAGTCTATAGGCTATATTTTATCCCCGTATTCCCACGTATCACTACGGGGGTAAAGCCACGGGGCCCTGCTAGTTATTGTATAAAACAAAAATACAATCTCCTGCGGCTCTGTTGTCAAGGAGTTCAATAACAGCCTTTAAACTAAAATTGGGATAATACTTCGTTCATCCACTTTGTAGTATTAAAGTGACAATTTTTCTTTCGTATGTAGTATAATATTAATATAAACATATTATGTTATTTACGTTTACATGATGAATGTGATATTTTTAATTAATAGAGATATAGACAGCAATATCTGATGAAGATATCTAACTTTATTATCTTACAAAGTTTATTGAAACTGAACGTTAATTAAAACAAATATGTTATTTAAATAACATCTCTGGAGTTCGTCTGATAACTTATTTATGGTCTTAATTAATGTTTATTTCTCATAAGTTTTATTTTAAAATTGAATTCAAACGTAATTCTCGTACTCACTTATTTGGCTCAGACAATTTTAATAAAAAAAGATTTCATCTATCGTCTATAGGCTAAGATGGCTGCTCACCCACTGGGTGAGTAGCCTGAAACCTTCAGAAATCCTCTCAAACACTACACATAGAGTACCTAACAGCTCTAAAGATTTAAAGTGAGCTAGAGGAGGGTCGGCGTGCTTGAGCCGGGCGGGGCGCGGCAGCTAGTCTAGTGCACTGTAAACACGCGGGGAGCAAAAATCTGCGGAGTTTATTGAATTTGTGTGAATTTGGCGCGGGTGGCGCCGCCGGTGTCGCCGCACTTGGCTTAACACCTCTCACTATTTTACTTTCCGTCGACAATTTTCAATTTTGTTTGCATTCCGAACCCAAAACGGCGGCGGGTTAAATTTCGCTGCGAAATAGATTTTATTTTAAAACTCGCCCGCGGGAGCCGGAGTGGGATCCGCTTTGTGCTCGGAGCCGGGCCGCGTCCGGGCCGCTCCCGACACGACACCGCATTCCACGAATCTCATACTGTTATCTTAATACGAGGAACATTTACGATACATCACATTAAGGAAAGCGCCTTATCTATAGATCGCATTATTGAATACACCGCTCTATTTGCTCTATATTTCTTTCAAACACAACCTACTCCGCACTCATCTTTAGTAAACAATAGATACATGAATACAAACATAGTGCGGTGCCTTCACTATAGCGTCAAAGTACATACAATGTTACCGGAGAGCAACTTATGTTTTTATACAACCCAAGTGGTAAAGTGGTAAACAGGGTTGCAAGTTTGATTCCATTAATATAGTGTAAACTAGCCGCATCAGCAGACTACAGTCATCACAATATACTCGGTCCACTGACTACAGCAAGATGTAATTGTACCGTACTTTGAAAAGTCGGTCGCCTTTATTCAGTACGGTAAACATGATGTTTAATGGACCAATAAAACCGTTTCATTTCGTTAAATGAATTGATTTCATTCGCGTAAGTAAAGTGATCGCGAACGAGTAAACAAACAGAAGTCTTATCAGCGAGTCAAACGGGGCGCGAGAGACGCGCAAACAACACCGAGCAAACATTCATATCAGTCGACGCGCGACGCGGGCGTTTGTCAAATATGTGTCGCGAGAGTGTCGCGTGTCGTGTCGCGGGACTTTCGCGCCGCTAATGCTCCTCGATGCCGGTACAATACCGCTCGAATACCGTCACATTTCCGCTAATACCTCGCACCTGACTACTTTACCTCCGCACACAAGTTGCCGGCGACGCGACGCGACGCGCCGCGCTACAAGGCGCCGCATACGTCTCTGTCGCGCGCCACCTCTCTCCCTCCAACTTATTACAGATAACAACTTCGACACAAAGGGTTGCACAAGTTTTTAAATAAAACTCGTTATGTGTGTACGCGAACTCGTCTTATCCGGGAATAAAATGTGAAAGAGCTCGCCGAAGGGGAAATGCGAGAAAGTTGCAAAGAAAATGTGAGCCTTCCGCTAATTGTGCAGTTTATACCGACGTACACTTTTCATTGGGCGACGCGAATTGAATTCCTATAGCGTCGTAACGAGTTACCGTGGCGCAGCGGCGACCTACAATAATAGGAAGCCAATAGAAAAATCCATTGAGAAGTTGGGGCAGCGCGGGACACAACACTTAGCGCGTCCCTTTGTCTGAGCGGCGAAACAAACACAATAACCGAGATCCGTAATAACCTCTGGTATTCTCGCAATCTCCGCGTTCTCTATGAAGTTTGTCTAACAAAAAGGAGCTTAGAAGCGCCGCCTTTGTCACGAGGGAGCGACAAAAGCGACACGCGTGCCTAACTAAGTCAAACAATACGCAAAAAATATAAGAACTATCTTACAGAGAAACATTAGACAAAGAGGCGAGGTGCTCCCGGGGGAGAGCCGGTACAGGCGGTACTGGGGTACGGCGGTACTCAGCGCGATTGATGGGTACTTGTGTCTGTCTGTCACGGCCTTCCTCCACCGAGATCGCTCCACTTACAGACAATTTATTCGATACTATTTGTAACGGAAACTTTATTGTAATGCGAATTATTTATTCCATAGGTCATCATAACTATTATTTTTGTGATTTGCAATCATACAAATTGCGAGCGCAATACCACATAACATATTCTCATATCACTTTGAACTCATATGATACATTCAGAAGTCGAGCTATTATTAACAATATTGGCACCGAAATAAGACTTACATTGAAACGTTATATCTAAATCGGTGACTGGAAAACAGGCCACGATATACGACAAGAGGTTTCAGTTTATTTATAATGTAATGCAAAATTTACTGGAAAAGAATACGTAAATAGAATATTAATACACAATAAAGGAAAAAATGAAGTGGGCGAAAAGTGAAGACCAAATCTGAAATTATAATGAATAACGGAAAATTTTCAAATTGGATGGATTTTAGAAACGTCGATGTTCCAGAGAAGAACAGGGTTTTTTAAAATAGATAGTGTATTATATATTTAAAAAGAAATACGCAGTCTTTTTATTACACCATTAGTTAATGTCACCATTAAGAAAAAACAGAGATGTACTTAATTATAGAGGGCATACTTAAGAAAAACTTGGCCTTACAAACGTTTGTTGAAGTAGGATTTGAACAGGCACATTAATAACGTAATACGGCCCGCTAATGAAACGTAACCTACCTAAAATAATATTACAACTGGGAGCTGAACAAATTTACTTGAACACTAAATTTAGTTAATTTCATGTGAATAAATATATATTTAATGTTATAAAACGGTTACAGGCCGTTAATGTAATTCAAGATATCTTTTAAATTATTGATATTCTAAATGTGAAAGACTGTATGTTTGGATGTATGTTACAATAGTGTGCATTGCACATCTAATGGATTTGAATGAGCACACAAATAGTTCACAATCATATAAGACTTTATCCCGAATTTCCCGTCACATAAGTAATATTCCCGAGTAAAACTGCGTGTCACAGTTAATGGTCCATACACATGTGTATAAAAATATAATAAACTTATCTATTTGAAGGTCACTCGAGCAAAAAAAACATTAATCTCCGGCGGCGATCGGGCCAAATACATAATAACGTTAGCCGAGCACACGTAGTGCGTCTAGCTCTATAAATAAATAAAATCGAGATGTCTGTACGTAATTTCGAAATTACTGCCTTTCTTACTCTCCAATTGTAATTTGCACGCTACCTGAATACAAACACGCGACTTTTATAATAGAAAAGGTTTTTAAAGATGTTATTTTTTGCCTTTCTATCTTTTAAACGACTTAAACATTTTGGACAGGTTTAGAATAGGGTTTACATTTATGTACCACCACTGGCCTAAGTATATTAAGTTACAATAAATCCTTTAATAAACCTTATTCTCCCTGAATTGGCGAGGGCTCCCGTAATACCACAAGCGAACAAAACACATTCATTACAAACTTCAAAAGTTCAAATCAAGATTGTGACACATCACATGTGTGCGAGTCGGCCGCTGAGCCGCGACAGCCCTCCGACCGGAGACATGTTATTGATCATCGCACGAATGTCACGAAATATAATTTATTTCATTTTGTATTGGAACGTTTTCCTCCTATTTATTGGTGTTTGTTCGCGTCGTGTCGCGACAACTCGGTGACGCGTCTTCTTCGACATAACAGATTACTTAATTGATTCGCGCTCTCGATATTCGTCATCGAACATGGAAAGTTATTCACCAACTTTACCCGAATTGTATTAAAATCGCGACTGGAATCGTAACCGAGACCTCACTCGATTCGATTACAACGGAGCGACGAAGTTATCTCAACAATGAAACAGAAATTGTTTGGAAATAGCTTCTAGTGAAATTCAAATATTCAACATTTATTGTGAAGCCAAAAAAGCAGATTTAATTTGAAAATATTACAAATTCATGTATTCATATCGAAACTGAATGTAAATATTATTTGGAATAGACGCATTTTATCAATATAAAAACCGGCGCTAACACTATCAGTGTATCGCCGTCCGCCCGCCCTCACACCTCTCTATATTCAATATCGATGTTGTTTTATTCAATGTAGGTTGTTAGCTAATATAACTGAACTGGGAGATTTAAATAGATTTCCAAGGGTAGCGCGCCTGTCGGACCGTCTAAAAATAAATCACCCCAAATAGATGTAAGTATGTGAAACTCCGTATCTTGTCCACATACGCACGTAATCATATAAGTGCCTGTGTTACGCACTTTGAATGAGGTATTTCGATAAATAAATGAGTATACAAACATCGATACAGGGGTCCGGTGACGTCATGGCAACCGAACATTCTCAACTTTCTTGACGGAATTCAAATCGGGTCGTAACGGAATATTCAACAAAATATTATGTTACAATTTTAACTTATTATCTTTTCGTAAACTCAATTTTGTTAAAAGTTAATATTATTTAAGAAAAATCTCAAATTTATTTTAGCGTTGTTAAATTAAATGTCTTGTTGTATCAATTTGAATTTTGACTAGGTTCATTATTTATGCCTAACTAAATATCTGTATAGTAGTAGTAGTATGAATCAATTTCTTCCCAACTTAAAGTTACATAACTATCGCGTAACCGTACGTCTTTATTAAGTGGAGCACATTGATAGCGCGATGCATTTAGGTGGGGTGCAGACGGTCGGTATTCACGCGCGGGTATCGCTCGCGGGAGCGACGGGCGGCAGGCGGGTGGGATGCCACGCGCACCGCGTCCTGCATTATGTGCATTCCGCGCGCGACACACACCACTGTGCAGACCACCACGTATTTAAAAACAAATACCTTTTTATGTCACCTAGTTTTGTAGGCGATCTTATTGCATTTTCTTGGAATTAAATGACGGATTGGTTTGATTTTGAATCCAACTTCCCGAGCTATAATGGAAAGTAAAAAACTTGTTTTCAATAACTATTGATAAGTAAATGTATCGCTACTAGCTTTAGACCGAATTCCCAGAAATTATATTTATGAATTTTGGAATATGTGTACAAAAAATACTACCAATTCCTAGAAACGATTTTTCCGAGTTTTGGAGTATGTGTACAAAGAATCCTAGTTCGGGTTATGTTATTAGGAACATTTATACACTTTTGGATTTGTAGTTATAATTTCATTTAAATGTATTTAATCACGAACGTAACTTTATCTTTACCAATGTTTTCGTCTATAATATTCTAATGTAATAATATTCTTACATAAATTATGTTAGCTTGAGAAAGATAAAATTCAAATATGTAAGTATATTTTGTTAAATCAAGTTACGTTTACGTAACTATGTAGTGAGGTGATGGCGAAATGTGGCAAGCACACGACACGGCGGCGGCGCACCATATCTATATGTGGGTTAATGTTTATTTAAATTTTAATTCTCGACATAAACCGTTTTAATTTATGCATTGCGTCGTATGGCTCGACTTTTATTAAAACAGTACTCGGAAAACGTGTATAAAAACGTACCGTTATGTCGTCCGGCTATTTCCGTGTGTTCGTTATTTATTATTTCTTATTTGTCGCGTGTCCGGCGCGCACGTCACGTCTCGCGCCGTGAAAAATCGCGTCACACGTACTGTGTGAAGTAAACCTTACATTTTATTGCGGGGGACTCTCCGTCGCCGGTCGTTCACGTGTGCACGCGCCCTTAGAGCGCAACATTCCCAAAGTTTATTTTGTTTGGCGTCCGCCGCCGAAACAGGGTCACGAATTGATTAAATATTTAATAACGTCAATATCGGCCGGCGCGAGGAATGTTCCAATTCATTTAATTGAATTTATATCGTAATTATTTACACAATATTGTGACTCATTATACTGTGTACAACACATTTGTATTCGATTCACGACATGTTTACTTTATTATTTATGTTTTAAAATAGGTCACATTTAACGGTCTTTGTTTACAGAAGTTATTTTTCAAGAATAATGAATCACTCACAGTGACTATTTAAATAAAAAAAATAATGTTCAAAATGTTACATAATATATATATTGTGTATTTGATAGTGCGAGAGGTCACGTCCCCAATGAGTAACGAGGGCGACGTGTCACTGTGTGCGCGCGAGTACCTGCACCTGTGGACGTACTGACACGCACACAGTGCCTCTCGCCTAATCGACAATAGATTGCACATGGACATCAACGGATCACTTGTCTCCTTATCTTGTATCTATACTTCAAGTTGAAGAGTTTGCTTGAACGTGCTTGTCTTAGGAACTTGTAGATCGAATTGATAAAACGTTCTAGTATTAGATAGAACATTTATCAATTTCAATCTATGAATTGATTACATTTGACACGGATTCATAAATAACGTAATATTCATAAAACTTCTAGCTTCTAGAGACGTTCTAAATATAAGAGGTTTTATTTTCCCCAGCGACATTATGCAGCGATCTTATTCGTACAATGTTTTGTGTATTTTTATAAATTCGTCGGCCTTCACTTCTCTTTATCTTATAATCGATAAGCTTTTGATATCGGAGTGAAAGTGAAATACCATTTTGTTAATAAAAAAGGCTCAAGTTTGGAGTATTACTCGCGGGACGGCGCTACTCAAACCAATTGTACATCAATACTTGACAGTTACTCGTATCAATGTTCTTTTGAAATATTATGTTTTGTTCGACTTATAAGCTATATTGCCACAAACATATCTGGCCCAGTATCAGCGTTGCTGTTATCGTAATTTTTAGCTGTCAGATAGATGTCAGTCTATTAAAGATTAATACAAAATGTAATTTTTAATTCAATAACAAGTGCCCACTATTAGTTTCGATATTTTAGCCGCCGAGTCAGTAAACGAGTTCTGAGGATAAGCACGAAGTGTCAAAATGTAAGCTATAGTCACTTACACTTTGACAGTGCGTGACAATCACGTGACATCTGTCAAACTAATGTCACTTGCGATGTCAAATAAATTATCAGATTAACTAGACACTTTGCGAGTAAAGGCAATTCAAATCAAATCATCAAATCAATTTATTTATGAAGTTTTTGTTACAATAAGTACATTTGAGCAATTATCGAGACATTACCTCCCGTGCTAGTTAGAAACTGTGTTACGGCAAGGTAAGGCCTCTCAAATTACCGCACATATAAAATATCATAACAAATACGTAAATACATATATATAATAATTAACACAAATACCTTAAAGACTAACATACATATAATTTATATAAACTAAAACTACAGTTTAGGGTAATTTCTTCATGAACGCTTCCCAATAGCGTCGGTATACGACTCCTGTTGGCCAAAAGTCGGCATTGAGGAACATGTCCCTATACTTCGCAGGTACTTGAAGTACATACGATTTAAAGGACGTGTCCCTCGTCGACTCGAGGCGCCTCAGATTGAGTCGTATAGAGTCCTTCGTCCAAAAACATATTCTCTGTTTTACATACCGCAGGACCTCTTCACCAGTGGTGTTGGGGTCTAACCGCGATATGTACAACGATACGGTGGGCTCCACAACACGGAGGGTACTCTCTGTGGCTGTGGCGTCGGCGGTGCCACGTCGGTTACGAGACGGCTTCGGTCGACGTTTTTTCTCCACCAGGGTGAAGCCATCCACGTCGACTTTCCTCGCTTTGTTGACCGGTTTCGTTGGAGCCGCCACGCACTTAACCTCGGGTGGCAGGCGAGACACTTGCGCGTAGCTCTTCTGCTTTGGGACACGTGTTGCAGAAGAGGACGCAGCTGGCACGGGTGTCGGTGCACACGCCGCGGCGATCGAGGTCATCGGGGCCGGGCGTTCATTAACCTGTGCAACGCTGTTGTCAGTCGCGCATGCATTCGTAAAAATGCTGACTGGCGAAGTATTCGTATTCCTTGCACCGCGCCGCACACACACGTTATGCGCTGACCGCGGTGAAATCGACGTCACTGGCTTGTTGCACAATGCCGCGAGCTCGGTCTTCAGTTCGGCAACCACGCGCTCTGATACCTCCAGCTTAGTTTTCAAGGCGGTAACTTCAGCCTTCAGCAGCGAGAAGTCTTGCAGTAAGGTCTTGAGGTCAAATCCATCCTGGTCCTCGGAGGAAAGAGTTTCAAATCGCTTTGCACTCGCCATTTTAATAGAAGTGCAAAAACGATGATTCGGTCAATACATCGAAGCAGCCGTTGCGACACGACTGCTCGTGTTGACGGATCGAACGCGAATGAGTATTTTTCCAATTTGTAATGTTATATGTGTTTTCAATAACAGATTATACCGCGGGTACACTCGGAGACGTTTGTTTTAATTACGTTTAGTCTACACCCGTTCACACAGAAATATTACTTAGTTCTAGTATAGAAAAGAGCATTTTTATAATATAATTCTCATTATATTCACTGTGGTATAATGTAAACATTTAGTTAATTATATGAATGCGAAACATACAGATACTTTACGTACTACTCGCGAACGTTGCTTGTTTATTTAACTAAAAGCAGACTCACATTCACATTATAAAGAATATTAATATAATGTATTCAAGGATTTTTTGTTTTATACTAGACATTGAGTGTACAGAACTCATAATTTTCTTGCGTTTTTAATGAGCTATAAATTAATAAATATAAGTAATGAAGGCTGTATAAGTACTGAAATATTATAATTTTATTCCAAATATATTAACATTGAAGGAAAATCCGACAAAATGTTTTATGGAAATTCCCCAAATCCGTCGTAATTAGGAGCAACTCTGGATTTTACGCAATAAATATTATATACAGTAACTTCGTTTGTAAGGCGGCGTTTTGGTGGCTTCGGTGACCGTTTACTTGATGTTATGTACTTAAAGTATCGCTTTGGTTATTAACAACTTGACTTGAGAGTTATGGGTTTCATTAAGTGGATTCACGGGCCCAGTCGGCGGACCTTTCAAAAAGTCAAGTCAAAGTCAAAGTCAAAGTCAAAAATCCTTTATTCAGTTAAGGCCTCAATGAGGCACTTATGAACGTCAAAATTGATTCTACCACCGATTCGGAAATTACATCAGCCGAGAAGAATCGGCAAGAAACTCGTGCTGGTATTTTTTTTTAAATAAAATAAAATACAATCAGTACCTTAAAACTAGCACAATGTCACAGATAAAAAAAAAAACAAATAATAAAATCTATAAATATAGACAAAATACTTATATGTACCTATATAATCAAAAAGTAGCATGTTGAGGTTGCGGGTGCAGAAATTTAATTCCAGACATCCCGGTCATTGATGTAGTCCGTAACCTTATAATATGCTTTGCTTATCAAAATGTTTTTAACGTGTGATCTAAACCTTCCATCAGAGAGCCCAGTCACTTCCCGGGGGATTTTATTATAAAATTTAATACATCTATGAATGAAGGACTTTTTAGTCCTAGCTAACCTACATCCTGAGATGGCGATTTTATGCCTATTCCTAGTATTAAAATTATGAAGATCGCCATTAACTTTAAAATTAAAACGATGTTTCCGAGCATACAATATATTTTCAAAAATGTACAAAGAGGGAACAGTAAGAATCTGATATGTTTTAAAACGTTCCCTTAATGACTCTTTCGACCCCAAATTATAAATAGCCCGAATTGCTCGTTTTTGTAATATAAATACTGAATCTAAATCCGCGGCACACCCCCATAGTAAAATGCCATAAGACAAAATACTGTGAAAGTACGCATAATAAACAATTCTTGCCGTTCCCACATCTGTTAGTTCCCTAATTTTACGAACAGCATACGCAGCAGAACTCAGCCTCCCTGAAAGACCGACAATGTGGGATCCCCATTGTAACTTAGAATCTAAAACTATACCTAGAAACTTAGTACTACTTTCTATTTTAAGTTTCGTTCCTTCCAAAAAGACATTCGATTCAATGGCTCGGACATTGGGTAGTGAAAATTTAATACACTTAGTTTTAGACGCATTGAGGAGCAAATTATTAGCAGAAAACCAGTCCGAAACTAAAGCCAAACACCTATTTACTTCTACCAAATCCTTATCCTTCCTATTCACTTTAAATAGCAAAGAAGTGTCATCTGCGAATAAAACCATACTACATAGATCTTCCATCATGTAAGGGAGGTCGTTAATATACGACAAGAACAGGAATGGACCTAAAATAGAGCCCTGTGGCACGCCCATTTCTAGCAATGATCCCTTTGATAGAACGTCGTTGATCTTCACCTTCTGTTGCCGTCCTCCTAGATACGATTTAACAAGACCTAGAGCAGGACCACGAATACCGTAACATTGAAGTTTAGAAAGCAGCGTCGAATGATCAACGCAGTCAAAAGCTTTGGAAAGGTCGCAGAATACACCTATAGCATCATGTGAATCTTCCCAGGCCTCAAAGATGTGAGTTAAAAGTTTAGCCCCAGCGTCCGTAGTCGACTTGCCCTTTGTAAAACCAAACTGATTACTATGTAATATATTGTGGTCACTAAAGTGAGAAAGCAACTGATCTAATATTATTTTTTCGAAAATCTTACTAAGAGCAGGAAGAACAGAAACCGGCCTATAATTATTGGGATCCTTCTTACAACCTGACTTAAAAATAGGAGTGATTCTGCTGTGCTTCATCACATCAGGGAAAATACTATTATCTAAACACAGGTTAAATAGCGCAGTGAGGTGAGGAGCTATGGTCTCAATAACAGAATTCAATAACTTGACTGACATACCCCATAAATCTTCTGTGGTTTTCATGTTAAGTGATCGAAAGGTTTTTATAACCTGAACTATGGAAACAGGCTTAAAAGCAAAACTCGGAACACTTTGTTTAAAGTTTTTCCTAAGAAGTATCTCGGCTCTAGCTGTAGAAGACGTGAGGTTCTTAGTAGTTTCCTTAGGAATATTACTGAAGAAATCTTCAAAATGATTTGCTACAGAGATTGGGTCCGTAATGGAAAAATGCTTAGTTCTCAATGTGAATGTGGTATCCCTTGGAGTAGTCCTACCTGTCTCTTTGTTGACGGTTTTCCAAACAGCTTTGATTTTATCATTAGATTGACGAATAAACCTACTAGTATGTTTCGACTTAGCCAATAGACAAACCCTTTTAAAAATCTTGGAATAGCTCCTAACATACTCATGGAACGTTTCGTCGCTGGTACACGACTTTCTAAAATATAATTCAAACAAAACGTCCCTGCTTTTCCTAATACCTTTAGTAGCCCAGTCACTAAAACAAGACTTACCGTTTACCATAATATTTTTCCTAGGACAAATTTTATCAATGTTGCTGCTTATGACTGAAAAAATATGAGAACAAATATCATGCGGGTTATTTGAAGAGAACTGACTAATACCTAGGTCCAAATCTATCTGAAAGTCTAACCTCTGTAACCTATACTCAGGGAGAGGTCGATGATTAATAATAAAAGGCTTAGGTGTTAGTATTTTATTAATTTTAATATGTAAACCTAGATGATCTGACCTGACACCGCTGATGCAACCCTTGTAAAGAATATTACAGTTTGAAAATATGTTGTCAATGCATGTTTTCGTACAATAAGTGACTCGGGTAGGCTCACTGAAACAGAAGTTCAAACCAAACGATTCAAACAAGGAAACTAAATTTAACTTATCCGAAGAATCAACTAACAAATCTATATTAAAGTCTCCACATATTATAAGTGACTTTTTACTACTAGATAATTTACTCAACATCCCCTCCATGTTACACAAAAAAGCTAAAAAGTTAGATGAAGGAGGCCGATAAACACAAACAAAAATGTAGCCATCAATTTCTGCACAAGCTATCTCACAAGTGCGTTCAATAGAGCATTTTGTTATATCGACCCTTTCTTTAAATTTAATATTATTCTTTAACAAAATCAAACAACCACCCCCTTCCGCGGATACTCTATTGAAAGCACTAGCTACCTTAAAATTATTAACATTAAATTGCATCCTATCTGCCTTTAACCAAGTTTCACAAAAGCATAATATGTCAAAATTAAATTTATCTAATAACAGTTCAATGTCAAGTACTTTGCCAGAGAAGCGATTAATATTCTGATAATAAAAAGATAAACTACTAAGTGCAGACTGCTTCTCTTTTGTCACATCTAAAAGTTTAAAGACACAGTATTATCGTTAGTACATGTACTAACTACTGTGCGGTCAGTAGAAAATGTTATACTATTTATAACACTATCAATACAATAAGCTACTAGAGTAGCAATCAAATGTCTACATTTCCTTGGGACATGTAAAGTGTCCTGTGTCAACTTACAACTATTAATAAATTTATTATTGTCAAAATATAATAATTTGTCACTATGACGGCATGTTCATGTTCCTCAATCTGCTGACAGGTGCGGGCTGCCCCTACACGATACGTACCCACGACCCGGGTATACCGGTACATTACCCGCGGGTACACTCGACACTAACCCACCGGTACTGAACACGGACCGGTACAATTTTTAAGTAATTTACGGTCACGCAATTCGATTTCATTCCTTTAATGAAATTTTATTTTTTGCTCGCATTTTTTTCAGTGAACAGCAATTAATAAAACGGGAACGTAGATTGTAAACCGATTAGCTGTATTCCATTATATCGGATGTATTCGAGGAGGGCCCGAGTGGCGGCGCACTCACTTTTATTACGGGAGCCCTAATATTATCTCGGCGCGGGACGCCCCGGCCTCGCCCTGTATTCTATAATACAATTATATTCAGTGCACTATCCGTTATCCCGGAGTTATAAATACATTTATATAAAAGCTTTTCAAAGTACTGAACAAGTTTACTAAGATTGTTAAACAAGTGAAACGAGTTTATATTTAGTCACGCCTGTTCTAGATATTTTAAGATTTGAATAATTCATAGGATTTCATTGGAGTGTATAAATAAACTGACTCAGTAGATGTATTTGAAGCGTAGTGATTGCGCCCTCACACACACTGTCTCCGTCCCTCATAAAGACCTCTAAACAACCCACGGATTCCCTCAAACGTCACAAACGGGTTTCCTTTCACAACATTAGAGTGAGATTAAAAACTTCGTTTGAGGTAAAGATAGCGCGACTGAAAGGTCTGGAAGCGCTAGGCTCTTTTTACTGAACTGGGCATCGTAATCTGCCCCCCCCCCCTCCCCGCTCGCCCCGCCTTCCTCCCGTCACACTACTCACAAAAAGATAACCTATCTCGGCTCGGTGTCCCCGAAAATTGCGTCTTTTCATCACATCGAGCTCGGATTATACGACGTGTCGCGCCGACTGCCGGAGTCGCCGCGACCGCCGCGCGCTATCTGCATTCGGATTTGAATACATTCCGTCTCCATTCGCGACACATCAATCACTCGACGATGGAAACACAACCGGTGACAGTCAACAATAATAAAGGACACTTTAATGTAGTGTAACGACCGCCACCGGAACACATTCCTGAATTAATTCGGTACATCGTTACTAATTACTTGTTCAATTATTTTAAGTAACGCACATTTTTCTTTATAAAATAAAAGCTTACTTTGCACAAACAATGACCGCCATTCATCACCTTTAATTATTGTACCTTTTAAAAAGGTTTCACGGTCCGCGTAGATTACGTTTCATAATGTAAAATGTGGAGACAAAAAAGTAAGTGAGTCGTTAAACAAGGGACGCGCCCGCGCCGCCCGCGCGTCTCGTGTTATTTAATCCTAGTGGCGAGGCGACACAATGACCAACACGACACGACACACCCCGCAGGATCACCGACCGACACAAAACAGAGAAAAACACACACACACCACCATTACCCACTTTTTCAGCCGCCGACACAAAATCACGACACCCGCGCGTCCCGTGTTTTAGTCGCAAAACTTTTCAACTTGTATCATTGTATTTCAAAACACGTCAGGTTATGCGAAGTTCTATGCCCGAAAATATAATATGAAATTGTCTCTATTTGCACGTTCGCAGATCGGGTCAGCATCTCTCATTAAACGCGTCTGATAATGCAGATCAGCACAACAATAAATCCTCTCTTTATTCGAGTCAGTAACTTTATACGAGAGAAATCACGAATAAAGCTGCAAAACAGCCGCACAAATAAAAATCCAAGTTTCGGTAACGCAACGACTACGCCGTAGCACCGTAACCGCGTAGCATCGTAGCAATAATGTACGTCAACTGTAGCTCTATCGGTACAATTTACATTCAGTATCTGGGGTGGCGTCACACGGTTGTGATCTCTGTGCGAGGTCGCATTACGGGCGAATATCGCGTGCGGCTATCTGTCGTGCCGAAAAACAAGAGTAATTCATTGCAAAATATTTCCACACAAATGAGACATTCCAGCGAAGTGATGCGCACACAAAAGTGTAAACATAGACAAAGGGCGGTGATTAGGGAGCCGGGCCGGGTCCGGGGCCGGTCCGGGGGCAGCCGGCGCGCGGTGACAAATGGTCGGTCGCGGAGTGACGTCTCTACTTACTTATCGCTTAATTATGGCCGCCTGATGAATTACTGGACACGAGCCGCAGCCCTCTTCGCCGCACACCCGGCACCCGACCACACACACAATTTTAATAAGGACAGTCTAATATATCCACAAGTAGGCAAACATAAATTAAAATATTATGTTCCATTCAAACAACTCCTGAATATCAATGTGTTTCTTATTCCATAAGTTTTAACGCAGCAATTAGTGGAATATGTCATAATCAAAAACAATACACAACTAGATATAAATAAAACGATGGTGGATACGTATACCAAACAAACTAACTGACGTAGATGATTCGACCAGCTGAACCGACTTATAACTCCTTCCAGCCAGTGAGACTCACAATCGCGGTGACGTTCACGGCACAAAACTTTCCCCCACAATAAGGTCGCGTTGTCAAAACGAACAGAAACTTAAATTAATAAAGCGAACAAATTAAAATTATACACAGGCTTATTTTTCGTGTTTAAATTAGTAACTGGGCTTACGATTTACAATGTTGAATTAGGAATTGTGTAACATTACATATATTTATAACTATGTATTTAAATAACCAATATCAATCTACTCCCAAACAAAGTTTCTCAAAATTCTTTATTTTTCTGCTCCTGTTACAAGTGAATGATGAACCTTTCTAATAATTTAAAGATACTACTGTCAAATCTTTCAATGTCCTTTCCATCCCCATATAATATATTCCATTCCGTAACAAACAAATAATACATGCACATTTTTACCGTGATGTCGCGTATTAATATTTTTAGTACTACATAAGAGAGGTGATCCTAGTGTCGTGTGATATCCCCGTAAATTAATCATGGCCGATGGGATGTGGTCGATATGTGACGTCATGACCACAGCGACCCAACTGGGAATATTAACGTTGTTCATAAAGAGGTTTAATTACAACAAAATTATTTGATTAATTAAACTCAATAAATTATATTTCATTTCATTTCAATGAAACCAATATTTTCGTCACTTCTTCTTGTGTCGAAGCTTTATCCCATATCCTCCTTGAGCCTTAAGTGTGGCGGTTTTTAGGTTATCCAGATTTGGTGGGATGACAGTATTTTAGCGGGAGCGACTGCCATCTGACCTTCATAATGCAGAAGACTATACTGCGTTTTTTATCTGTATTAAACTAAACAAACATTGTGATTGGTTAACCGCACCAACTATATCATAATAATGAATTTGTGTTAGTTTAAATTAGTAAACGAAATTGATGAAATACTCAATTAGATAAATAGGATAATAAATAAACGACAGCAAAACATAATCAAATAAATAAATGATTATTTGGTATTTATACAATCACATATAATCGTCCATTGTGAAGCTGAATTAATTAATCAAGTGTTGCGGTACGAGTGATTACTATTTCAGTGTGAGCTCTTCAACGTTCATAACTGGTTAAAGGCTTATACCGAATACATTATTTGAATTACTACGTCTTTACCATGATTGGCTTTAAATTGATTTTCAAGTTAAATGTTGTATGTGAGTTGTAGAAATGTAATGACAGGCGCTCTACGTATGTTGTTTTGACAAAAGCTAAATTATCAGCCGTCAGATAACCAGAAAATAATTAGGAAGTAATTGTCCAGTGAATATCTTTTTGAAACGCGTTAACACATTTTGTTAATCATCGTGAAGTAACTCGGTACACACCACTCGTCGCAGACCCAATGCGGCGTGCGCGGGCAGCGCGGTGTGAATTAGCGGGTAATTGTCCCTATCACGGCCACGCGCCGCCCGCCGCCGCTAAATGAAGACAGATCTCATTTTTGCTCATCAGAGCATCGCGGCGTATCATTAATTCGGTGCGGACGGGGCGTAGTGCGGACCGGGCGGGACCTGCACGCTCTGTCCTGACAAATGGTGCGAGGTGAGCGTAAATGATTGCGGCGGTAATCGAGCGCGGAAACAACACGTAACCGCGCGCCGCTAGTACTCACCAACACTCAGCATGCACACGCCGCGCCGCCGCGCTATCTCACACCCTGATTACAGCGATACGATACCGCGTCACGTGGGACTCGAGCAACGGGGATTTATGGGGCACTTTACACGGGATTTAGATTAACGACACTTTAATTGGGGACGCTTTTTGTGGGAACACAGACAAAAGAAATGTATGGACTGAAAGAAGAATATTGTTTTGTAAGACTTGTAACAAATAATATAAAAGTATTATTAGTTATATACTGTGAGTACGCCGCGTGTAAGGCGATCAACGTCCCCATCCTCACAAATCACATGAAACATTCAGCGCCTCAAACGTCGGGTGTACATTTAAATCGGAGCGTTTATTTCGTAATTTTTCTTAAGAGTACATAATGTATGAGCGCGGGGGCGGGCGCCGCTCGTGGAATAATGAAATATTTATTATCTGTGCTATTGTTATGATAATCCGCGCGTGTACTGCCGACCCAATGATGCACAAACATACGGTTCTCATGCTGTGACTTGCATGAACCCCCCTCCCGTACAATTGTATGTATCACCCCCCCCCCCCCCCCCCCCATTCCCTCCCATATTCACCCCCATTCCACTGATCCGCAGCGTACCTTACGCTAAAGGTGTCGAGTCAACGTTGAATATTTCAAGGGAATATTTCAGGTGTTTTGCGAAACTACCCGTTTTATTGAATAAGCTTGTTTTATAGCGTCCTATGGAAATAGGCAACAATGTAATATGTAAATGTATTCAGTTTGGTTCGGTGTGAGCGCCGGCGGAGTCCGCGCTGGCGACGGATAACTCTGTTTGGAGTAAATCTTCAGAAACACTAACAATACTTATGTAAACACTCTCACTTGTCGAAGGTTGCGCCGCCCGCGCCGCCCGCGCCGCGCCCGCGCCGCCCGCGACCGGATTTACTCAACATGAATAACTTTACCCGAAAACGTTATGAGTTTTTACGGATTATCTACTTATACATATAGAAGTAATACTCGCGCTCGTATGTCTCCCGTATTATCTGAAAACTTACCGACGGAATGTTTCTACCAAAAATAAACGTGAGCGAACAAATTATTAGAACAAGTCAATGTTTTATTCAACTCTCTCTCAAGATTAAAAATGTTACTGCGACAAACTACTGACTCTGGTTTACTGTAAATGTACTCCAACCTTGTGGTGACGTCACAATGCGTGTCGATATCATGCGCTCGCATTACAAGTCCACATTAATTTTCTTTTACAATGTATTCGCGCCGAGATACAGGAGATAGTGTCGTTATAAATAATCCACCAACGAGTTGCCGCGGTCACTACGCACCAAATCAACTAATACCTGTTTTCCGTTTCGTTTGTCGTGTCTCGTGATTGGAGCACATTACAACTAATTAACAATCCTTATTGGCCACTTACAGAGTAACATTACTATAAAAACTAACGAGAAGTGAATTATTGGTCGTTATTTCAATAAACGAGCCATTACGTTAAAGGGATGAAAAAACGAGCTCTTTAAAAAGAATTAAGTACTTTAAAAATATTTTTTATGTTACGTTTTAAGTTACGAATACACATTTTATTTTTTAGCAACCTGAAAATGTTTTATGTTACGTAAGCACGAAGCATCTTACTCTAGCTCGTACTGAAAGTGGGAGATCATAGTAGGTACTATTGTATCATGTTTATGATGAGAACCAAAAGATATCATGATAACGTGTAAGAATATTCTAAAATATGATTCTATTGTTATTATCTGTCTTATCGAAATACATATCGAATTGAAATAAAATCGATATTTCAATGTGTAGTGTTCGTGTAAATCAAAGATATCAATATCGAAATACATATCTTTAAGATTTAGTGAAAAATTACAAAATTATCGATGATTCTTACCGCCTTCTCATACCAACAGACTTCTAACTAGATTCGTCACCTGTTACTACGTTATCACAAACTAGGCACTCATTTATAATCGGACTGAGATAAAGTTCGTACCACATACACGTAACCAGCAGCCCTTTGTTTGTCCGTCCGTCGCGATGACCACTCTTTGTCCACGTCGGGGTCAGATGTCACAATCATCACTTCATGGTGTGACCGACATTTTTTACGAATGTTTTTGATAATACTGACTGTATAATTTAATTTGATTCGTTAGCACGTTTGGTAATATCATTAATGTAGAGTTGCAATGTTTTGTTGGGATGATTTGATCGGGATCAGTGGCGTAGATTGGGAGAGGCCAGCAACGGACTTACCTCACTCCATTTCTGGACATGCCTCTCCCAATCTACACCAAGGAGGCAAGTGATGATGAAAGATTAAATAATCTAACGAACCCTATTTCACACTGGGTAAATACTTACCTTCCGATTCATAGAAAATTTAATAGACCTTACCAGTAAAATACAATTCAAAATCTTATAAAAAAAACATAATTTCTTGCAAAGCTCGGCCACATCATGAAGTTATGAATTCTTAGGCCATGACATCTGCAATTATCAAGGCTTGTTACTTCTTTCTGTTTTATATAAAATCTATACAAATTGTATACAAGTATGTATCTCAAAGATATAATATCACCAGCTAAGCGTGTGTCGGCGGTAGTCCATCACAAATGTCACCGTGGAACAACACCTCGGGGAGCGCTCGCGACAATACTTATACTTTTTATTCCCTATTACATTATATTACATTAAGTTATGTTCTATATAAACGTTATATCGCCTACCTTAATACGGGAAGTGAAAACGTTTTGTTACTTGAGGGAGATGGTTCATGTCGAGTAGAACATAGGTATATCTGTTAGTCTTGAGAGTTCGGATCGATTCCTGTGAGGAGATATTTTTGCAAACTAAGTTTTGGAATACGCATTAACCTAACATGGTTTAAGCCTATTTATTCCAATTTTTTAGTCAATGTATTAAAACAGACAGTGAAAGATAGGTCGTTGTTTTTTATACTGTAACCCTCTTATTGAATCGAGGTATAACAACGGCTTAGTCAATCCACATTTTCTCGTTCATTCCTAAAAATAATTCCACATTTACGAAAGAAAGGAGACTTCGATTAGCTAGTGTTAATCCAAGTTTCCTCTCTTTCGGTATACCGTTTTGTATATAAATGTTTCTCTACTTGAATTTCAGTTATCAAAAACTTAGTCCAAGTTTATATTCCGCAGTGATTTTGTACAAATGAACGTAGTTTATGCGTCACTCGTACAAGATTCAAACACTAAACAATTCGTTTCGCCGTCCCCGCTCCGCTCCACTCCGCTCCCACGGAATCGGGTAAGGCTTTAGCTCGTTTGCTTTATGTATTTCTCTAACTTTCTCTTTGAGCTAATACTCGAGTTTCGTACCGACCATTATTATTTGGACATCGTGTGTGCCTCGAATTCCTTACGATCGAATACAACTTTAAATTCAATCGTTAACAATTCTATTGTTACGTTGTTGTAGAAAATAGAAAAGTATTGTTTGTGTTTTATGTGGAAATTAAGTCCCTAAATAAATATGGAAACGTTCCTCCATTAAACTACTTAGTGCCAAGTGCGCGCCGCGTCGAGTGTTGACGCTATATTCGCTCGTGTAAACTAACAAATGGAATCGCCTTAACGCTAACCGGACAATAAAACGCTATGACACTTCTACTCTTTTCTACGCTCTCTACAAGTACTAGGAGAAATGTATTCTAATGCATTAGCTTAGGGTCGGATTTCGCTCGACGATACTAGGTGTATATCATAGTTAAGTGCCAGTGTTTACTCGCACTAAGGTTAAGTATCGGTCAAATGTACGGGAGTTGTTTCAGAGTTACTGATATTGTTGGATAAAGACAGTTCTGATTAAAGTTGTTATCGTACGTTTACTTACTAGTAAAGCAAAGTTTATATGAAAAAGAAGAGAGAGTAGGTACCGGTTGAAACAATGTTGCTTTCAGCATTTGTTTTTAAGAAGCACGTCCGCGTAGTCTGCCTCTTTTTTATATCACCGCTCTCCGAGTAGAAGCCTGACTTTCCGTAACTTGTACATATTGCCAGCCTTATATGTACTTAAGCCCGTCTAGTCTCCATCAGTCAGAAGCGCAATTAATCAATCTATACAAACCCCTTAACCATGATTCTACATTAAAAAGTTCACGAAACAATTTCAAGAAACTACGTTTGCTTATTTTAAAAACTAAAATATAATTTATAGAAGAAGCAGTGTAATGAGTTGTATGTACGCCGTCCTTAACGTTCGTTCCATTTCACCCAGTACTGCTGTAATCAAATAATATTTTGCATTTTTGTTTAAAACAGACATTGACATGACAACGTTCCGTTTAGTTGATCACGCGATGACCTTACAGTCACATTGACTTCGTTTGTTCAACTGTACAAGACAAGGTTAGTGCATTGTATATTTCTCAACCTGTACAATGTTCAAATCAAAATAAATTAAGTACATTTAACTTACTTCTATACAATTACATATATCAAAGTTAGGTGCATTCTACTTGAACAATGTATATCGCAACTTGTACAACTATGTTTCAAATCAAAATTACTTCTTCTAAGTTATGTATTTAGTATGTTTAATGTTAACTTCATTAAATGTTTAGTTCATTGTTACTCGTAAACTGTTAATTGAATTTAGATGAAATTTTGCGCACGAACTATTTATTTAATTACGTACTGCAGTTAGTTTTTAT
Source organism: Timandra comae (assembly GCA_958496195.1). Taxonomy (NCBI): domain Eukaryota; kingdom Metazoa; phylum Arthropoda; class Insecta; order Lepidoptera; family Geometridae; genus Timandra; species Timandra comae. The sequence goes on from OY292354.1 coordinate 285,760, forward strand.
AGTGCTTGGTAAATAACATTAAAGTAACTATAGTTCCCGGAATATTTACTTTGCATAATATTCCTAGATTAACAAATAGAACACTTTTAATCAATAAAATCCCAAAAGATCATATTTAATGCGGGAAAAGCCGCAGGGAATCAATAACATAATTGTAAACGTTATTTATTGCATCTAACTTTGAACGTTATTAACTTAACAACTAAGTCTATTTTCGATTGCAATACATATCGTACGTGACTGTCAAAGTATAAATTACATTTGTTTTTTATTTAAACCTGAAAAGCAATTTTATCATCAAATTTATTTTACAAAATAAACCGTCGAATGTATTTACGGGATTCAGAGTGAAATATTTATCTGGCGTTATGTAAATGAGAATTTTAAATCATATTCATAAATAATTTGTTAATGTCATCATATGGTCTCTCCATTTTATTTTATTTTATTTATTTATTTTATTTTATTAATAAAGATCACAAAGCAGATCAAAATCCTTTACAAAGTTTAATGTTAGTAAAATAATAGTTAAAGATCCAGATTAAGACCCTGTATGTGAACCTGATTGAGTTAGTGTTGCTACATAGTTAAATTTCCAATCGAACAGAAGTAATATGTTATATTATGAACTAAGCTATTTTAAACTTAAAAATAAACATTTTTTAAATTTGTTGTAATTTGCGTCAAATATATCTATAGATGTTTCCTCAGAAGTATTATTCTTTGATGTTAAATCATTGTAAAAACGACACATTCTAGTAATTGGGTTGTAAAAAGAAGTGTTATTTTTATAGATATTAAGAGAAAAGGTACGTGGGTAACGAGTTCTATAGCAAATGTTGATATTAATGCAGGAAATTAAATAAGGGCAATCAATCGCAGAGTGTAGAATTTTATGAAGGTAAAGAATATCGATTCTCTTTCTACGCGTGTGTAATGGTGTTACGTTAAATCTGATCAAACGGTTTTGGTATCCAGACAGCGATCTGCCAAAATTATATCTATGACCTAGGATGCGCAGACACTTTTTCACTTTTTCCATTGTGTCCGGCTCACTCTATTACTGATGCATTATTATAGCATTCAGATTATCACACGTAGTTTTAAACCATAGAGTCACAATCTTTTCTATCTCGGTGACAGCGTCGTCACTGTAATCGCATCTTTTGGTTATCAGTTTATTGAAAATGTACCATGACGTTGAAGTCAAAATGTCAATAGAAACTTCCACTTTCGACCTCCGGCACAGAAAAGATTTTATCTTGATCTATTATTTCCCAAACATGGCATTGACATTTTCGTATTTTGAGTTCTAAGTATACGTTATTCAAATGTGTCCTTCAGTTAGGGCCTAAAGCAAACCGCAATAAACTTGAAAAGCTTACAAAAGAAGGCTTAAAATTAAGTAATAAACTATAGACAATGGAAATAAAGAAGGACAGTTTTATAGCGGGATTGTGCCTTCTTTCCGGGTAGCCTACAAATGTTTATCCGCGGCGGCACTGTAAGTATCCGATGTAGTCGATGTACGAATACATCGGATATACCCACAGAACATTAAACTATCTGTACGTACACTCGAGCTCTGACCGTTTCATAGTAACCGCCACTAATTTTGTTTTATAGCAACAAACGCACGATGAGAACATAAACGCGCTCCGTGTAGACACGACTTAATTCTCAACGCCCATCAAATAAGTTGTAAACTAGTCATTACTTTAACAAATGGACTCATTTACCAACTTGTTACGGCGGTGTTTTTGTGACAAACAAACGTACGTGGTTTACGATACAAATGATTTTATGACATTACTTTTACAATGTACTGTATTGTTGAAAATATTCCGTGGTCCGCATACAAGTTAACCCGAGTGAACGAGGCGAGCGTCTAACTATTTGTCTCGTGTATTACCGCGAGGAAACTAGATTTCCAAGAGGATTTCACTACCATGCCGTATAATACTCATATTTCTGAAGGATATTTGAAAATTATATTAAAAAATTGAAACATCGTCGGGCGGCATCGCCATTAACAATGTACTTCCAACACGTGCGGGTTCTAAACCTCCTCCGATATTAATCTGTCCTAATCTCTTCCATTTGCTTTTAAAAATAATTTAAATCCGTATCCATGAGATATTACTGTAAAAGGATATTAATTCTGCGCGGCGAGCGGACCTCGTGTGACGTCACAGCGTATGACGTCACATTCAATAACCAGCCTACATTGTGTGCACACAGTTTAAGATTAAACAATATTTGTTGTGATAGGATTTAGTGCAATTATACGTATAATTATACAAATACTCGTTTGATGGCTCAATAAACACAGAGGGACATTTGGGAAAATATCGAAGGTGAATTATAATGTCTGATCAATAAAATAAAGTTTAATCTCAAATCCAAATCTTGTTTGATGTGTTTAAAGTAATAGACGTTCAGGTTATACCGCGTAAACCCCAATCCCATGGAGATTTGGGATAAAAATATCCTATGTGTCCTTTCTTAGTTATAATAAACATCTGTACCAAATTTTATGTTACAAACATCCCTTCATACAAACTTTTAGCAGAGTCAAACAACAGATTTACGTTCCATTAAAATTTTAATTGAATTATTGGTATTCTATAAACTTTATTAATAACAATTAGGTAATCTGTTTGCGAAGATATTTGGAACGTGACTTAAACTTTTACTAAACGTATTTTATTGTTACTTTATGTTCTAAGTACATAATATTATTATTTAAATAAAAAGACCATTTGAACTCAGACTTAAGTAATTAGTTCATTTAAGTACCACTATTAAAATTAAAGATGATATTATAATACTAAGCTTAATCAGGTTTAACAGTTAAAATGTGAATAATAAACAGAAAAGAATAAAAACTTTTCTGAAATCCCTTAGTAATCTAATATCATGCGTGAACAATAACTTACATATTTCAGTTATAGAAGAATATAATTGAGCGTAAAATTAATTTCGAGGGCTATTCGCCAGAGACCGCTGAGTCGAGAGATTTTCAAAGGGACCTTTTCAAAAAGCACTTTTTAAACTCCGACACAGTTCCCCTCTAACTGTGTCTATGTTTTACGAGTCTATCTATCTTCTACGTTTAGACCTGTATATTCGTTGCATCGTAGGTCAGAAGCCAGAGCGCTGATATGATCTAGTTTTTTTTAATAAAAGGTGGCAATTGTAACTATCACACTTGTAACTATCATTTAAAAAAATATGTTTGTCTAAGGGCTTTTTTAATTAGTCTCTATTAAAAGTTTTAACCTAAAAGTACCTCCGTTTCATTATACAATTTATTAATATTACACACGATTTAAATTTGTTTTATGAGGGTTTTCTAAATTGACCTTCAAACATGAAGTAAATCAAGTAGTTCAGTACATATAAGGCAATATTTATTGAAATAGTTTCAATAGTCTGAGAGCCAGCGGCACCGATTGTATATCACAAATATTTTGTTAGCGTTTCGGTTTTATAAACGATATTACTTGTTTTATTAACCATAATTTAGTAATAACTTTGTTATAACTATTTACTTTACAAATTAATATTCTAAACGATGCGAACGCAATTATTATTAGTGTATTGTTTCAAATATTCAGCAATAACTTTAGCAGTGACTAGTTTACATAGATAGTGAATGTGGCGACTCGTCCTAGATTCTAAACATTCAAATTCATGTGAAATCGCCCACCAGCACTTTGGGAGCGGTGTAAATATCGCCCGTTGACTCTTCGACTTATCTAGGAATATAAAAATGATGATTATTATTGTTTTTAATACTTACAATCAATGAGAAAGACCTATAAACAAGCTGTGCTCCATGGTTTCACCCGTGTAAAATGACCCAATTCCTTTACGTTTTCCTAAACCAGGCCCGAATTAAGATGTATAGTTAAGAGAATATTCTAAACAGTCAAGCTACTAATAACGATGTTGAAACACAGAAATTGATTTGTATGAACATTGATAAATAAGATTGTATCAATTTAACCAAATAAATACCATCGGTTGATATCAAACAGTATCAAAATGGTTTGTTAATACGTCGTAATAAGATTGAAGTGGATGCTCGCGACCGACTAATTGTCTGAGGAGACGTTACGTTACATATAATAATATCGTATGTTTGGATTTACAATCAATTATCGCAATTATATTGAAACGTGTTCAGACTAAAATATAAACTACTCGTAAGTCTACTTGGAGAACGTTTTGAGAGTAATAAAGTTATATTGAGTTACACTTTTTGCGGAACTATCACGGTCTTTATTATGTCGATCTACTGTTTAACTTATATTTTTATATAAAACCTAGACAAAGAACCATGACGATGCTGTTATACGTCGTATGTGAGCGATTGAGCGAAGTTAAACACGGCACCCATTTTGACTAAGTTACCTAAAAACTAAACTAGCTTGGGCTTGATAATAAGTAATTTCACATATTGTATTTTATATGTATTTAAATAAAGAAACAAATATATTTTCAGATACAAAACCGCCCACACCTGAATCGTATATAACAATATAATATCCATGTCGACCACTTCGACGTTAATGTATCAATAAAAGTGTGACATTTAAATTATAATTACAAAATGTTCACAGAGGTCATAAAATGTGAGCCTCACTGACATTACCAATTAGTGAGGTATAATTTATTAGTTAGTTTAACCTATTCACTGTAATATGTGTCGGTAATTAATATTCCAACACTCGTATGACGCACTAATATTAAATAATAACCGTTTTATTATTTAATTCAAAACGCGTCACCTCCCTGTGTGTCTTAATTTTGTACACATATACTGTAAAAAATGCTTAATATGATTATTTAAATTGTATCAATATCACAAATCTAACCCGAACTAAGAGACTACACTACTTCTTTTTTTTTCATAACAAAGAAGACAAGTGATAAGGAAAACAGTAGATTTTGTATTAAAATAATAATTGAAGTCGAAGTTTATATTTGTACTAGACGGCAGTTATCATTCAATAAGATTCAGTTGAGGGTAGAGTCGCGTATCCGCAGTTAAGGCGGCCGCACACTCGGCGGGCGGCGCGGGCGAGGCGAGGCGAGGGCGGCGAGCGCTCACAAGAACCGTCCGCGCAACTGCAATAAAACTAAATCACACGGCGGATTGAGCAGCGCCGCAACGGGACGAAACCGGTATTAACCGGATATATATCGGACGAAACTCAACCCCGTTTATTTTGGTGAATTAATTAAACTTAATTGAAAACTCTGACGTGTAAAGTGACGTGCGCTCAAAGTAGTCGCCGAGTGGAGTTCGGAATGTTCTACGGGCGGTAAGTTTTATGAACAAGTTTGGACAGAGGGATAATTATATGACCGCAGTGAAGGGGAACAAACAACGGATTATACACAGACGTGCAGTCAGTTAACACTCGATTGTAATATCATGTGTGTGCTAAATTTCCATTTCACAAACAGCAGAGTTGGAATCTGAACGAGCTACAGTCTAGTACAGAGGGAAGTTTATTGTTACAATGGTAGTGGCACATTGAGATGAGTCAGCGAACAAACAGCGCGTCGCGATTGGCCTCACCAGTAGACAGTACTCACTGGAGACATCCAACATGTTTTCAGCAAACGCTCGTCTGGCGCCGGATAAAAAACTAGATATTGTGTACAAGTTCAATGGCCATGACAACCATTACCCGGATGCAAACAATCTTCGGAAGCGACTCGCTAAATGCCGAAGTTTTCCGGCGATTGCCGAATGTCAATATCACTTACCGGCTTTGTATTTGTATAAAGTGGAAATTGTTTACGTTAACGTTGCGGTGTAAGTTTGCCAGTTTCCTTTGTTTTTTATCGTTTTGGGAACAATAGTTTGTTCAAACGTTATTTCTTCACAAACAATAAACATTTTCCGGAAGTTTGTCGCTAACCGTTTGTAACCTCCGTCATAATCCATACACAAACACTTGACAACTACTTTACTGGGTACAATACAAGGAACATTACTGAAAATTAAAAACAAAATTATTTTCCCAGGAAAACTATTTTTTGGTTTAGCGAACCAAACATAATCCTTGCTCTAGATAGCTCCACCTACACACGGCAAATCAAATACACAAAAATATGATTACGATAAATGAGAAAATAACTTGATCCTGAGATCAAAAGATCAGTTGGAGATGAACTCTGGATCTGTTCGTATTTATCTGGCGGCATCCATCTCCATAGAGTCGAGGGGGGGGACTGCCGCGCCGGGTGGGGGGGGACAATACTCACATTTTTTACCAACAAAGCCTTTTTGCCTTTGTGCTCGCCGCGTCTCATGTCATAAATTAAATTAGGACATTATCATGCAAATTTGGTCCGTAACTCGAGGCAATAAAGGCTCAGCGGGATGCGAGAGTACAGATTACGAGGATTGTACTGATGATGACCGCTCAGTACACACGACTTGCTCCATCATTACCACAAGAGCCGCCTTCATTGAAAACCGCGACTTTGTTTACGTAAACCGATAACTTAAAGATGTTTGTCGTGTAGTGTTTTGTCCAATGAGCTAGTACTAAAATGGATCTCTTTGATCCAGTTGTCTTACCGATATTCTAAACCACCTCTAAAAATCATAGTGAGGTTTCTGTCAAACCAATACATACGACTGACAGGTTAAAACTTTTAAAAGGTTTACTGTTTTACCAAACACATTTCCATTACTTGAAACTATTTAATTTCATTCACAATAAAGTTAGTTTATTAATTTCAAGCTATTCAGATCAAACAATTTATTCATAATAACACACAATAAAGTTACTTAAACAAATTAATCTAAACTTTAAAACCAAAAGTACAACCATAAAAGATTGTAGAACTTAAATCAAATGTCTGTAGCACTATAATTATTTCCATTAGAGACTTCAAAGCGTGTCCAGTCTGTACCTAGGTATTGTAATAATAGTCTGAGCGAGTCCCGGGGGATGACGGGACTGATCCTACCAAGTCCATTGCGGTGGAAACTGTGCCCACTGGGACAGAAACCGCTACGAACGTAGTCTTGTAGCTGTCGTAGTAATCTTGTAGCGCAAACAACATTATTTTGAGAACATTCAACTGTAGTTGGTATAACAACATACCTACATACATTATGTAGGTGATTATATACGATAGTTTAGCTTGTTTAATATGCTTATAGTTTGAACTTACCAGATTTATTGGTGTACTTTGACCCGTGGTTTTAGCCGCGTGTTTCCGCCTCTCGTTATTCCATAGTAGTTTTTGGATTAAAAATATATTTTACTTTTTTCTGCCTTAACAACTAGTAAAAAATTCCATTGGCCCTTTGAAGATTTCAAATGTGAAAACGTAAAAAGCTCCTACGTATTTGTAACGCTAGTCAAGATAATACAGCAGTACAAAAACTTTCCGCACACTTCAATAAGAAACTCACGTTTTATTAAACTTATAAAGGCGTTTTGCTTACAAGAGCACAATAAAAAACATAAAAGGCTGTGAGAATATTCCACGTGACGTTATATAACGATTGATAATGTGATATAACGGGATGTAATATCGGTGTATTACCGCCGTGTTTGCGATACAGATGGCGCTGTTTGTTTGTTCAAATGTCTGATTGTGAAATTAAATTTTATTTGATTCGAATATGGAACACATGTTGGCACATACGCCCGGGGTGTCTCTGTGTTATATGTCATACTCGTATATGGAGCATTGATTGCTCGTGCTTGTCAATAATACATTAATTAGCAATTTATAATGATCTGTGTCATGTTATTAATTAGTACTCGTAATACCGGCTTATAAGGTGGCACTGCAGGGCAAAGATCTCCTTTTTTTATCACTGAAAGATTTGTACAAACAGGTTTTAGATGAATAACAAATTTTATAACATTACTTTGTTATACTATCTCTATCTCTCTCTCTCTCTCATAGATGATATTCGAAAAAGTTAAATAGGCGACAAATTTTATATAAAAAATAGCGTTTTTATCAACAGTTTTCAGAACTTATATCGCTAAACACAAAATTATTTCAGAATAGAAATTCGAATTCCACATTACACCTACGTACTTGAATTTAACAATACTTGAAAATGTTGCATGTTCAATGCTTTGTATAATTTTACAACTATTCAAGTTTCTGTGAACATTTAACTTTCTTGTAAGATACTTCTATAAACTTCGCCTATTTCGTACCATTTCTTTTCTTAAATTATGAGTCGTATCTACGGTTGGTGTAATTTCGTCAAATCTCGTGCGGAGTACTGTGAGATACCGCGCGATAGGAGATCGGGCTCTCGTCGGCCGCGCCTGACGGCCGCGCGATAACCAAATGTAAACGTTTATCGCAGCCTTGTTCTACACGCGTTTTATTCGTCCTCATATCTCCGCGGCCATCTTACACACACATTTGGAGAACAGCACAACAAGCGGAATTGTACCAAGACGTGTCTGTAACAGCTTATTGTTTGTCAGACAAATTGAATTAGGATCTAGTGTTCACGTGTGACATAGTAACAAAAGATGTATTCCCCGTCGACTCGCAGGTAATGTGTAATCTTAAATAATTTGGAGTCGTCTGTTTGAGCGCCGTAAACACACAATGATACAAGTCCCGCGAGCCGCGCCGCGCCTCCTCATTGTTTTATTCGTTAAACCGTTTGTTTAATTAAACAATACTCTCAGGATTCTCAAGTAAAACCAATTAATGACATTCCGTATTTAATATCTATTAGTTACGTCACGACTTTGCTTTATTATTTGTCCCAGTCCTCCATGGGAAGGAGCCCGGCGGGGTGCGGTGAGGGGAGGGGAGGGGGGCGGGAGGATTAGGGGGTGTAATCACTGTCGAGAATGTCATGCAAATAGTTCGGAAGGGAGCCGTTATGAAGCCGGGAATCGCCGGAATGCCGGCTTGATGAAAACGGCGCGTGTTTCTGCCGGTAATCGGTGCCTGACGCAATTTACGGACAAGTGTAAACCCAGCTTAATAGATGTCACAGTTAGCCTTATTAGACGCCGCACCGAGTATGGCCGCCCTAATACACCGGGCACTCGCCGGCCGCCGCCACACGCCGCCAGCGCCTCCACTTAATGAAACTCCTCCTCTACCTTGGTGACATTTACCTACCTTATGAAATATTATCACATTATAGGCTGGCACCGGAACACCTCGAGGGCTCTCCTCATTATTGTCGTTCAATTTGCGATCGTAACGGTGTCAACTCGACCCGATGGTTCAATTTTATATTACAATATTTAAATTACTTCACGAAAATAACTCCACTTGACATTTATATTACATTAATTTACTTATCTACAATCAATTTCATAACATGCGCATATTATAAATACTTGACGTATTCCTTGTTTACAAAAGAATATTTTAATTAGGTAAATAACAAGGAACAACAAACAAAAGTTTGTTTCCTTTCATTTGTCACAGTCGGTCCCGGGGGGTGGAATCAACTTGGCCAATTTAAATTTTACCAAAAAAACTGGGAGTTAGTGCGCGACTGGTAACATTGTGTTTGACAGTTGTACCGCCGGAAGGGAGGCCGCCGTCGAATTGACGTCAAAACAAAAATCAAATTGGAACGACAGACCAAGGGCAGAGGGCAGACCCGCACTCGTAATAATTAGGAAACATTTGTTAAATAACTTTGTATTACAATAATAAGGGATTCAATGTGGAACGAAACAATAAACATTAGTAATCTCCAAGGAAAGTTAACGCAAAAACACAAGTACGTACGTAAATACGAACATTATTTAACTTAAGAAACTACCTCCATTCAAATCCTTAAAGCCCAGACATATCTCGCAGTAGCTAGGGCATAACTGTTCCAATACTAAGTACGATACGATACCAAGTAAGATACGTTATCCTCTATGGCTGTATTTACACCGGTAGAGAAAGCATTAGGTTGGCGTATAGAGCTGGACAGACGGACCTTGTTTACATTGATATAACGGTGTAACACGTCTTGTGACGTAACTTACGTTATCTGTGTGATGTACGAATGTAAGATACTATAACCTACTGAGGATATCTTAGAAATATACTATAGAACACTAGTTGTAGCATGTGGCTCGAACTGCATTGTTATTTATTATCGTGTATGCATAATATTTATTTCAATTTGAGAAAACCGTTTTCTAATCTTTTGAATGGTTAAGAAGACAGACAGGGGCAAACTAAAGGTACTACATCCTAACTTACATAGGTTACATAGTGTAACCCTTTACCTTCTTTAGCTAGATAACAGTTTTATTTATTCACAAAATAATTCAATTTATTTGTCCATAAGGGAAGCACAATAAAAACAACAACATTACACACACAATACACACCCGTACATACATAGAGCAGAGCGCAGAGAGCGGCGGGTATCACCTCGGAACACGCAGCAATCCACGAAATAAGATGGAATGTTAAGATAAAACAGAGTATTGTATCCGTTTTGCATCGCGAGGCCATTACGGAGGCGAAAAAGGCGTGAAATCGAGTTTGGTCGGGAGTGGATATCCTTTGACGTGAAATTAAAATCAAGGGTTAAGGGGGCGGGCAAGGGGGGAGAGGGGAGGGACCCTCCTCACACCCGCCGGCTAAATGTACTAGCTCAGCAGTACGCTAGTAGTTGGCCTTATTTACAACTCTCGTATGTTTGTTCCCAAATACATTATTTTTTACTGTATCGGAAAAACATTAGCAATTTGTAATAAATGAAATATAATTTGTGTAGAATTAGCCTCATCTACAAGCCCGAATTATAATTCATGACTATAACTTATCTACTTAAAGATAAGGTTATAGATAGATCCTCATACCAAAATTACTTCACTAATTCATCAATGACAATGTAACAGAGAGCAATCAAAGCAATGCGTCCGCAAGTGGTAACCACTCGTGTAATAAAGTTATTGAAACCGGGTGTAGTGCAGAGCTCAGCGTCTGAAGCATGTAGTATTAGGGAGCAGGGCCTCTCACTGTGTAATAGGGTCTAAACCCCTGGTCCCGCATGATCCCACGGGATTGCCGGGGCGCCGGGACCCGCGCGGCTTAGCGCCCACACTCGCGCCTACTCAAACATTCACACTCGCTGCCCTCTCTATAGATTACTGCTTAAGTCACTGGCAAATGTTCGCAACGGCTATACGTTACGGCTCGTGGGTCTATAAGTACCACAAGTTGTATCAATTTTACAAATATTGTTAATATTTAAAGGTTAACAAGAAACAAAGTAAACTAAACAAGTAAAAAAGTTGTAAAGATAATCAAAGTAAATAAGTTAATAAAGGGTAAACGTGGCAGTAAAGTGCGTACTTCCGGTAATAATGAAGCATGGATTCATTAATATCTGAGCAGGCGGCGGCGGGCGGCGGGCGGCGGGCGGCTGGCCACGACGCCTATTGTGTATTCATTAGCTTGACAAATTCATTGCTAATGAAATATTGTGCGTCGACGCAACACTTCATCACAATACGTACAGCCCTTTTATAATTATACTGTCGGTGACGTCACAATGTTTTTATTACTACGAGTAACATGGTATAAGTACTGAAGTTGAAAACGAGTTCCAAACCAAGTATGACTTCGGGAGTGAAGTCCTTGACATGGTACGTTTGTGTAACGAGATCCTTTGGAAACTGTAAGACGATTGTAATCAAGTTTAAACTATTGATTCATACGTGATGCGGCGTGTGTTAGGTACCGAGTGTGTCTGGAGGTCTGCCCTCGAGGTCGGCGTCTGCAAACTTGTGATCAACAACTTAACTTGTTTTCTAACATAACGAATCAACATATGTACCAGTATGTATGTGACTCCTTCACTAGTCCTCCATCTGTGAGACACACTTCAACAACTTATACAGTGTTCTAATTACTCGAGTTATTGGATAATATCATTTAACTTTAATTTCCATTGAATCCTCCTCAAAGTATATACACTTTAATTGATTCTTTGAAACTAGTTCAACATACATAATATTATGTAAATTAAATCTTCTGCACTGATTTATGCGAACGTAATCACAGACCCAAGACTGCGCCTAGTCTATAATACATTAGATTAATATTATATTGGTACCCAACAGTGAGCTTATGTAATCTGTCAAAGGATAAAACAATATAATTGAAATATTCCATTTGAAAAATTGAGCAAGAACAAGTTTTACTATTATGACAGCATTAAATGAATATTAACCATTAAAGTAAAATAAAGCTAATAGAATAGTAACGAATTCCACGAATACATTAAAACTCAATAGAAACAATTATCCGTCGCGAGAGGCGGGCGCGGACGGTAAATTAAGAAAAATATCCAAAAGGAATGTTACTTTTGTAAAAATAAAGTTGTAAGTTGAGCGAATTCCCGGAGGTCGCGACGTTAGTTGGCGGCGGCGCTCGAACTCTCCACATTTTTATAACTTTTGAAAAAAAGTGAAACGAAAGGAATGCGTTTGATAGCGTCGAGTTATTTTATAAAAATACTTGGTGCGAGGTGATCCGGGGCGGAATGCGCCGCTGACCCGCCGCGCCCGCGCCTTGTGCCCCTACACAGGCAGGGTCCACATTACACGGCGCTCTGCAGCCCTCACGTAATGCAATCCGCAACCAATCGAAATATGTTTATCGAAACTAGTCCCAACTACCCCACAACACAAATTGAATGTATAAATTTACATCAGATACACGATGGAACCGGTTCATGTACTGAGACCCTGATCAGTATACGTGTCGACGTACTTAGCTGTACATTGAACGTCGGCAATAAAACATAATATCCTCCAATTAACATTTTGATAAAATTACCGAGAAAAAGGGAAATTTAAAAACCTTTTATGAAAATAAATCCCTATTTAATTTATGAAAGGCCCCTTAAAGATAATAATTAATGTTAACATTAGCGTAGTAATATCGTTATATCTGAAAATAAAGGAATCGCTCCAAAGAATATTGAATTATGTGGGTGTTGGCGGCGACAGTTCTCAGAAATCGCGTTAGTTTCGCCATTTTCCGCACGAGTGGATCGCGTACCTGAACCACGCTTTGATTAACTATCTCCTCGAGTATTAGGTACCTATTTACATACAAACAGACCATTTACACGATAGTGGAGCGGAACTATAGTAGGGGAGTTCACGAACATGTTCTGCGATTGTATTATCGTTTGGAACTCTTACAACAATGTAGAGTCATTATTTATCACACATTGATGGTGCAGTTAGCAAGAAGAAAGAATCAAATGACAGTAATACGATAAAAACATTAATTTTATATAAATATGAATGTTTTATCACGAAATCGGGTACTTAGTCTGAAAGGACCATATTGAATGGCCCGCGGTCCATTCGAACGTAAACGAAAACCGACTACGTTCGAAAGGACCGGTGTCAATATAGTAAATGTCATAAAACTATTAAGTACAGTCAAGAATGAAAGTGTAACTATTAAAATAAAATATCATAATAAGTTTTATTTATTTATTAATTTTGATTCAAGCGGTCCACAAGTCAAAAGCTTTTCTGGAGGTTAATTTAGGCGTCTTTATAATCTCCTGAGTCCTGACATTATTTTTCTAACATTGTCAATTTAACCGCATGTCCTATATAAAGAACAATTACGAGATGTGGCCTAAATCCTGAGACTTTGCGCACTAAGATATAGGGTTTAAAGTTCATTCAACATTTTTAGCTAGAACAAACATCATTGACATAGATCTAAAGATCATTTTAGCATAGAAAAGAGAAAGCGACTTTGTTTTATACTATGTAGTGATTATACATAAAAATAATAATTATTTTTCGGCATCTCGTTTAGATTCTAAATCAACACTTATCCTACTAATATTATAAAGCCGAATGTTTGTATGTGTGGATGTATGGATGTTTGTTCCTCTTTCACGCTAAAACTACTGAATGGATTTTAATGAAATTTGGTACAGATGTTCCTCATACATAGGAATAACACATAGGATACTTTTTATCCCAAAATTCCCACGGGATAAGGTTCCACGCGGGTAAAACCGCGGGGCACAGCTAGTTTATAATAAATGAATGTAGCTCTTATTAAGTCAGAAATCATCCATGAAACTACGTAAAGAATCTGATGTACAAAGAAGTCATAAAAAATAATCAACATTTTATATGGAAAGTCATAGAGAATCGAAAATTACGCGGGTACAACCGCGGAACTTAGTTCGTTCAATAGTTATTTATAGTACAAGCGAGGTAAGTTGGTGATTACTTCCTAGGCGCTATTGAGGCCCGAGCCGTCAGGCGAGGGTCTGAAGATAGCCGAGGATAGTAATCATCAATACTCGCGTGTACCATACAACGTTTTTCAACACATTTGCAAAGAAATTATCATTTTTCGCTAATAAATAAACAGTTTTTCTATTCGCGCGCATCCAACACAACAATGGTGATCAGCCATAGATTAAAAGAATATACTTATTAAAAAAAAATCGAATGAATTAATGAATGGAATCGACCATAGACCTACCAAAAGTAAGGCAACATACATAGTTGAAGTTTGTTTTTAAAATGTATGGACACGTTTCTTTTTGGTATCGATTTTTTTTTTAAACTAAACAATTTAAAAAAATCTATAACTCACTAGTGAATCAAGCGTGTCATTATTCAACTGTTTTTGCACAAATAAGAGCCCCTTTATGAGCAAGTGTCTTGAAAAAATTATAATATTAAGTATTAAGACTATCAACGTGTGTTAGGTTTAAGTTTACTCAAGGCCCGCGAGAGAAAGTATGCAATAGCTTAATAATTTCTTTTTTTTTATAGTAATAATTTCAAAATTATTTATGAGACTATTGTAGTTGATTTTATCTATTGTTGATTTATTAGTATTGAACCTTAGGCTGATTCATATTTAAAAAATGTTTAAATACTTCAGAAGTAATAATTTTTAAACTTGATTTGTTTGTATAAACAAATAAAAAAATCATGTTAAGATCTTTTATTTTAACAGTTATACTTTAATTCTTGACTGTACACTTAATAGTTTGACGTTTACTATATTGACACCGGTCCTTTCGAACGTAGTCGGTTTTCGTTTACGTCTGAATGGACCGCGGGCCATTCAATTTGGTCCTTTCAGACTAAGTACCCACGAAATCGTTTAAAAGCTCTAAACTTTTCGTAAATAAAAAAACGGACCGTAGTAAATTTGAAATCCTGAAACAAATTTAAAATTCAAATAATTATTTATTCAGTTTGGGCTTCAAAGAAGTACTAATGAACGTGAAAGTGCTTTCAGGTCTAGGACAGTTGTATGGGACATTTAGTTTTAGGTACATAAATGAATAGTTGAAATTGTGTGAATAAACTACACAACAAAATGTACGGAACAAGGGTTTTTAAATCACCTTTTTCGTCCATGACGTAACAGATTTCTTTTTGTTGTATACTATTTTTGTATTTCGAACAAATAAGTTATCCTCTTTTAGCCTACATTTATAGTGGCCAGTACTTGTTTAAGAATTAGCAGCAATAAGTAAAGGGGTTTGGTTATTCCTTCGACTTTGTTGATTAAGTGACCGTGATGGGTAATGGACCACAGTTCACTCACTCTCACGATAAGATCAATGAATTCGAGCAGACAAAAGCAACAATAAAGAAAAAGACAATTCAATAGGAGTATTCCCATTATGAGTTTTCAATAACTAAAAGATAATAAAGTCTGAGAGAATTGTTATTAAAAAGATAGTAAAACACGAACAAAAGACTCAGAAGTCAGAATATATTATTATTTTAATCTGTCATTGTTCACAGAAATAAATAACTGATTAGAAGTGTAAGAACAGAGGGCATCCGCCGGCGACCTTCATTAGATCTTAGACCAACCTTTGGTATCACTCGCTTTAAAAATATATTCTCCATTATACCAAACAATATCAAAAAAGTAAACAATAATAAAATTATCCCAATTTCTAAGTAAGAAATATAATAGCTATTTTGTCATAGTAAATAATTGAAGCGAATTTCAGTTGACGATACCAGGAATTTGGAATGAATTTTAACGCGTCATTATAATAACCACAAAATACTAGGTAAAAGCTTAATTTGGACTATGCTTTGTCGTGTTCCAGAGCAAATATCATTTAATTATATGGATGATCACCTTGAAAATGTAAATCTAAGCCCAAATGGCATTAAGGATAATAGTGCAGTGAGCAAACGTTGAAACTCGTCATAACACGAAACTTCCCTTTGAGTAACTGCGCGCCAAATAATATTGTGACTCAGATTTCAGAGCGCTTCAATTTACAAAGTTATGATTTAATTTAAACAATTTAACTTGTAAATGTGTTTTACATACAGAATCAAGTTCGAATCGTGTCACATTGTAGTGAGGGCCCGGTGACGTCACAACGTCGTTTCCGAAGGTGTAGGGTAATGACTATTAAAACGCGATTATCGTTCGTCTGCCGAAACAATGGATCCCAATTAAAGAAATGATTCGCACTGAAATGTTCGTGTACATGTTTAAAGTGGATAACGTACGCGTGGAGCGAATAGGGCAGAGAGAGAGAGGAGTGAGAGAGGGCATCCGGCCGTTTCATTAGGACTAATCTCAAATTAGCCGGAGCAAGTAAAAAGGCGCGCTCACATGGCGCGGTGTAATTAAAGAGCCCGCACATGGTCGCGGTAAATAAAAGGAATGAGTAATAAAGAACCGTTCGCAATTTTCATAGAGTCCTCATTTGCATGCCAATGGGGGCCTAAAACAACCGTTCCCGAATTTTAATGTGGAAAAATAAACGGAATGTTGTACCTTAGAGGGCGGTTCCAATCAGGCCGAGGAGGTGTGATGAATGAGCGACGACATCGCGCGTGACGCCTTTATACGGCGAGTCGGTGCGTCACGGTAAATCGCGTCTTTTATGAAAATCAATCAATCAACAAAGGGCGTAAAGTCTCCGGTACATTGTGTTCCCAACTCGTATAAACTGGATCCCATTCGTCGCTAACACCGCCGTCAACGTAATGCTCTCACGAATCGAACAAAACGTTTACTGTGTTACGATGTGCCGCTCGCTGTGCCGCCTCACACACAATACATATTATATTACATTATAATCATTATTTCGCAAATTGTACGCTTGAAATGTGTACACCTGCGTTCGGTTCACTACAAATTAATATTGGAACACTCGATCTTGAGACGTGTTGGTCTAATGAAGCTGATGAGGTATTCTCTATGTAACACGACGTACTATAACAAAAAGCCGCCCCAAGGGTGATCGTCCTCCTGCCATCATAAGGTCGATTAGGTTTCGAAGAAAAAACGAGATTTTAGAATTGATAAAAAGTAATATCCTCCTTAAAACGGTAACTTCAAAGACTACCTATTGAACGGCACCGTCTCGAAATCAAATGTTCCTTCGGAATATTGTAACGAGTCAGTTTGAATTCAGGGCGAATAACTCTCCAGGCACAGATTTGAAGTTACCTTCAGATTATAGACTTGTTACAGTTCACTCATTTTAATGTTCAAACAAAACTCAAACACGATTAATAATATTTAAGATATTAAATCCAGAATCAGAGTAGATCCTTTTCCAGCCGTAAGACTAATTAGATTAAGCCTTCGTAGGCTTATGACAGCTTAATCATAATACTATGAATACAACCGTATTTGTATATGTAACATGTGACGGTGGTTGCAGGTGTCATGGATCCGGCACCGCGACCTGCACATCCTGACGGTGGGCGGGTACACGTATACGTCGGACCAGCGGTTCCAGGCGACGCACTCCCCGCAGACGGACGACTGGACGCTGCACATCAAGTGGGCGCAGCAGCGCGACGCCGGCGTCTACGAGTGCCAGGTCTCCACGCAGCCCGTCAGGTCCTTCTTCGTCACGCTACACGTTGTCGGTGAGTGCACACTATACCTAATAACAATGAGGGAAACAAGTAATGTGGAGCCGAGTAAGGCATTGGTAAAAGGATCGCGTCGCAATCTGAAACAGTTCGGAAATCATAGTGGTTCGTGATGTCCTCCAATGAAACTATAAGTGTGTGTGCACGACGAGAGAGCGGGCGGCGGAGGGAGCGTGGTGCAGGGCGCGGGCGAGCGGGCGCGGGCCGGGCGGTGCAAATCGCCGGCGAGCCATTGTCACGGAACATTTTAACATATTTATTGGGCAGAGGCGCGTGCTCGGAATTAATCACAGGCTCTCGCGCGCGACAACAATTTGTTGTAAATCCGAAGATAAAAGCGAGATCCGCCTCCCCCGCCCGCCGCCGCCGCCCTGACCTCTGCCCTCACGCATACTTACATAAATATCGTCCGCTGTCAACCAGACCATCACAAACGACAATATATTCTCTCTATTTTGTTATACTAACCGTCATCGATTCAAATAGCTTCCAGAAAAGCAATTAATATTTGATCTACAATGTATTATTATCATTATTTATTGACCAGCACAAACAGCCGGTATGTGATGACCCAATATGTTTACCAATAATGTGCGCAACTAAATGGGAAACAAAATCCCAGTAAAGCAAATCAACACTGGGGCCATTCGTTGAGTTTACTACTGGAGTAATCACTTTCAAGAACGTCCGCAATCAAAATAAATACTTATATGGTTCACAGAAATATTTGTCTGGCAGTTTACAGCGCACCTCGCGCTCGGAGTGCGCCGTTAAAATCACAATTTAGGTGTCGCGTTAGGACGCCGACAGAGGTTCGATAAACGAATTTAATTTGGAAGAGGAGCGACCTCGTGTTGTCGAACACGCACAATATAAAGTAGGGACGCGAGCGGACCTCATTGATGACTCATTTGGTCGCATCACCGGGGGAGTCCATTAAAGCGGCGAGTGCGGGTCGCGACTCCGGTCGGTCGGTGCCGATTCCGATGTTTGTTCAGACCGCGCCGCGGGCCTCGGGCCGCGCGCTCCTGGAACCCCATCGTACATAATCGAACCGCACACCCACACACGCTCTGCGTTATCGTAACCTGATTACGATATTAAAATTTTGTTTACGGCGAAATAAAGCTCGAAATTTATTGACATTGGTGAGCGAATTTTGATTAAAATTTGCTAAATTCGATAACCCTCAACGATTCTAATTGATTTCTGTGTTTTCGTTCGCGACAATAATGGATTCAATTTGTAAGTTGTTCGATACAATTTACAAAAGCGTTCGTGGAAATTATTTGCATATAAATAGGCGCTCATTTTACATGGCGTCCGGACGAACTTTGTTACAACTCTATTTAAAACGTCTAAAGATTAACAAGTTTAAATATTTAACTCGGACTCATTAAGTTTGTGACCCTCTGTGTCTTATCTCAGTTGCGTTTATATAATTGAACCAGCTACAATTACACTAGGCACAAAGAGAAAAGAATATATAGAGTTGTGTTAGAGTGAGGGTAGCGCGGGCACGGAGCGCGCGCTCGCACTCATAGCTCGCGGGGCGTCCGTTATTTATGAATATTAGAGAAGCGCGCGGACGGAATGCTCACCTGACTCGGTAATTACCGCCATTTAAGATATTTAAAGTTATGTAGGTTAATTGTAGCCATTTTGTATCTCGCGCCGTTTCACCAACAACGGCTAATGTACGGGAGCCGGAATCACAACAGCCATTTGCAAGTTTTAAAATGCAGCGCCATCACAATATAACCGAGTACATTCTTAGACGCCATTGTTATTTTAATGAGTTGTGATTCCGAAATAGCTCGAGTGCGATACGCACCGTAAATATTATTAACTGTGAACATCTGTTCGAGCGAACAACTGATTACGTACATTACTCAATACGACTGCAGACGTATGAATATTGTCAATAGTAATTTCTATTCACAGCGAGAAAAATCAAAATGTCTGAGGGACATTATTATAATAGTGTGAATATTGGAGTCGTTGGTAACGGGCGGCGCGCCGGGACCAATGGAGCGTTATTTCTCAGGTGAGGTGCGGAGCGCGTCGGCTGTAATAATATCATTACTAGTTCGCCAAAAGAATACTAATGGTGGTCCGCGCGGTGCAGGCGCGTCGCGTCGCTCGGCCGACAGTCGGCCGGTCGCGCGACGGGTCGCTGGCGCGCGGCCAAACGGAATGCACCTCCAGAAATTATACCGCATTAAATTGTAGGTGAAAACCAGAACACTATTTCAGTAGTCCCCGGAGCGTTTTGAAGTATTCCACTAGAACTGCAACTAACCGGATTGGATGTAGTTTTAAAAATAAATCAATTCAATTTTATTTGTAAAGTTGGTTTACTTTTATATTTAAACGACTGGGTAAACACGAAAATGTCGTTGAAAATTCATTTTGTTAAATGACGCTCCGCACAGAGGACGGTTCGTCAAACTCGATGAAGTTTTCTAAAAATACGTTTTACAAAATTAATTTTACTCAATCGCGGAGTAATTGTTTCGGTACGTTGGCGACACTTTTACAAGTAATAACGAATATACGACGAGATGTTATAATCATTTTCATGCCTTTGTTTAACAACTCAACCTTGAATCTATGAAAGTTTTGGACTTGAAATATATTTTAGAATATTTATATTTATGTATGTATATTGTAAATAGTATATGTGTTTGTTATTCGACAGATTGTGACGAGATCTACCAGAGGATGTTCTCGGACGGTGAAGGTGTGTCTGTGTGACGTGTGTTTGTTACTAACAGCTCGGTTTTCAAATAACTTATAGTATTTTTGTGTTTACTAACTCATATAAATGTGTTCGGTCTAATCATATACAATATAAATCTACCTACTTATAGTATTTTTGTGTTTACTAACTCATATAAATGTGTTCGGTCTAATCATATACAATATAACCCAAACATTCATACCAAACCTTATTTTCTTGGTATTTTAAATAATAATAACAATAAAATACAAACGAAAATCACAAAATACCCGTTCAATTCCTGGACTAGTCAATTGTTAGGAATTTAATAATATATTCCAAAACCATTGTTATAATAACTATTCCTTTAAACACAGTCCTATAATTACCCGTTTGTAGGTCAAACAAAATCAATAAATGCTGTTAATTCCCATATTCAATGACACCGAACCAAGAATTAACTTTTGAAACTAACTAATAAGTAATGTGTGCGTGAGTATTGAGTGTGCGTTTTCGTTATAGTTTGATGGATTTGACGGACCACATCTGACACTAATTAAAGAATATCATCAGTGGCCTCTACATAGAATAAGGATCACGACCAGGATTCTCTCTGGTCTCTGGGCCTCTACATCTGTAGCAGATGATTTAAGACAATTAAAGAATAAACTGACACATTATTAGCTATTAACAATTTATCATTACGTACTTATAAAAATACGTATATTCAATTGATTGCAATAACGTCGCGATGGTGAGGAAAGATGCAAAAATTCCATGCATACGCTGAGCTGCGACGGTCTAATCTATAAATCTAAAAGTACTAGATAGTGATCAGCTCACAAAAGGAGGTTCCGCAAAAACGCGCCACTAAAAGTATTGGTTTAGTTTAGTTAGCTTCAAAATAAATGTGTGCTGAAAAACCACTATCTAATCCATCGAATCCGATTCCAATTGCACATTTTAATTAACCACGGGTTTACCGGTCCGTTATTTTAGCCGTAGGTTTGTGTTCATAAAAAGTATGTTGGTTTGTTTTGCTACTAACTCGTATTTATAAACTAACTCTTAAAATGAGCTGAAATCTAAAACTTTGCCAATTAAATGCTAAATTAAATGTATAGCGGTACACGAGCACGTTAACTGATACTAATGTTATCAGGGAAGGTGAGTTTAAAGTAGTTTTTGTGAAATGTAATAGAAGTTTTAGAGCACAGAGTAACGAGTCTTTTACACAGTTTTAAGTAAAATTCTATGTTATAGGCAAATAGTAAAATTACCCGGAAGATACATGATAGTTTTATATACATAAGGATTGTACCAAGTCCTATGCTGTACCGTACTTCATTATTCTCATAATCTTCTTAAACATACTGTTCCATAACTAGGTCTATATAATATAATATTATACGAAGATGTTTGATGTTGCCATTACCTCGAAGTAATAATTGAATACGGGTACAATATCTTCCATTACTCGCCGAAGATTATTTCAATTGATTTCCCCGTGAGGTCGGTATCAAACGCCCAATTGACTAAGGTAAGTAACGTATACCTTCTTCGGACTGCCCTCAAAGACTCTCTCACAATGGTTCAATAATTTGAGTGTTTTCGCTCCGAGCCCCCTCGTCGGATGGTGACCTTTCATGCTGACCCTTTCGACCCTAAAACATACCACGTGACCTTTAAAATGATCTCAGTATACGTCGGATAAGTAATTGAAATCAGGAAATGTAAATTGACCAAAGGATTTTTGAACGTTTCACAACTAAAAATGTAAAAGCAGGCCCGTTATTTTAAAATTACACTAGCAATAAAGCAATATCCGATTTTATAAAGCCTTCCATATAATAAAAACACGTCCCAATTGAAACAACAACGTAATAAATTGCTGCGATAACACACCACTTCCACAATATCCAGCACAATCCGACGTCACCCCCGCTACCCGCTGCCCGCCGCCCGCCGCCCGCTGCCCGCTGCCCGCTGCCACATCAATCTCATTAATTTCCCCATCAAGTAATGTAATAAGCAGTTAAATTAAAACGGAAACATCGAAATTTTAAATTGAATTTGTTTTGTAACCCTTCGGATAACGCGTATCGGATTGCGAACGAGTGCCTTCGTGAAGTGAATCGTGTTAATTGAACACCATCCATTGTGATATTAAGAGCTGCCGGTGGCAGGTGGGGGGACAGGGGGTCGGTGGGGGCGTGAGATAGGAAACTGACGGAACAGTAACAATATGAGTGCAGTTTTTAAGCTCGGAACAACTCTTTAAAATGTTCCACGTCTAACTCCAATTTGTGTAACGTGTGTTAATTGGTCTCTAGTATCGAAATCGATGGTCACCTACGAGTACTTGATTACTTACGTACATATGCTCATATAAATGTTACATTGATTTTTTACTTGCACAGAAGCATGAATGTTCGACGTAAAACAAAAACCGCAAACTTAATCCTTAAAGTAGTTTTGTCATAATGTAAGTTTGAATATAAAAGGTCAACCTTCAAATATGTGTTAATCCATAATGATATGACAACTGTAAGTGGGGTCAGCGAGAGGGGGGTGGAGGGGGGTCACGTACCGCGACCACTGTCACCGGTGATTGCAGGTTTGTGTCCGACCTAATGAGCGGTGACGTACGACATGTGTCACCTCTGACACTACACGGCACAAGTGTACACACCAATATCAAACATTATCATAATCTAATGTGTATACCTACTAACACAGTCTAACCTGCGTGACACAGGGTTAGACTGTGTTAGTTCTGCACTTACTGGTCATAATGTAATGTTTCAAAGGCCGTCTTTGATATGGTTATAAACTTACACTGAAGAAAAATTCAAATCGGACCAGTTTCTAAGGTTAGCGCGTTCAACTTTCAACAAAATAAACTCTTCAGATTTATATTATTACTATAAATGAATATAATACACGTGACAAATGTTAAAAGTTACCCAAGAACCAACAACAGAAACTCCACATTGTGAAAGAAAATCTTGTGAAAACTGTCATTCAGTAAATTAGGTGTATTTCAATTGGAAAAAGGAAAGTTGTAACAAAACAGAAATACAAGTTGTTGTAACGTAAAGAAGTGATCACTTACTTTTGTGATAAACGAACAAAGTTGTCTCGATCGCAGATCCACTCTGGGTATTGCGGAAAATTATCGGCCATATTTAATTCGCAAAGTTTTTTTCTTTTTTACATCACATTGGAATAGGAATATGTAACTTTTTACTTGGACACAGATAACTCTAGTTTACGCAAGTAATTATAGTCTTATACTTCACTTATAAGCAGGTAAGCTAGTAGTTTTCCGTAACTAGATTTCTCCGGTTGGTGTTCTTCGTTCGTGTTGGGAAATTTTTGGTTAAATCCTATACTATCCTACTAATACTTTTGGGGGTTCTAACTATCAATAAAAACTATCAATGATGTTAATATAACAACTAATGCCGACGGCTCTTCGTAGCAAAGAAAAGCTCTTTATGATGTTTCCATCACTACTTCTTCTTTGCGTGTCAGCAGTTCTACTTCTTCTTCGAAACGATTGACAAGACTCTTGTCAAGAGTGGTTTCATTCGACCTTTAATGATCATGAACACATGCAATACACCCCTTAGACCCCAAGACAACTACCATATTATCATACCACCATCGCACGATCAGCTCGCCCCAAGGCTCCTCACGATACAAGTTTAATCATATAATCAACCCACGGCGCGCGGCGCGAGGGCGAGTGCTCACAGTAAACATAACAGTTTTTATTACTCGTAACAATTTTCTCGCGTATCATTGAAAAAGCATAAATATTTATGAATATAGAGATGCGGGATCGAAGGCTCCATCTCAAGGACTCCACAATGATATGTACAGAATAAAGTCGTAAAATTAAATAATACTTCGACGTTTACATGTAGGTGGTGGGATGCGAGCGTAACGTTTAATGCTATAATTTGTGCCGTTTGGAACGTTCGGTTTTACATCATAAAGATATCGAGTGTTGTCCGCGCTTCCGAATATAAACCCGTTGGGTGCGCTCGTCGCTCGTCGCGCTTCGAGCGCGCTATTCCATTCATGTGGACCGAGATGTAGACAAATCCTTATTGGTGGAGGCTCCTCGGCTCGACTGTGCGAGGTGTCGCTGAATCGAATTGAGTCGGCCGCGGACGGGCGTCGGGCGTCAGGCGGAGG
The DNA here is from genome assembly GCA_958496195.1 of Timandra comae. Taxonomy (NCBI): domain Eukaryota; kingdom Metazoa; phylum Arthropoda; class Insecta; order Lepidoptera; family Geometridae; genus Timandra; species Timandra comae. The sequence goes on from OY292354.1 coordinate 310,615, forward strand.
ATGTTCCGGTGGAGAGAGCGCGCGCCGCGAGCTGACTGAACACTCGCTCAGCCTCAGATTACCGCGCCACTCGCATTCACAGGTGAATGGCCGCTTATATTTGAATGTGATACCGATAAACCTCCTTTTATTACTACCCTCTATTTGAACACCCACTGAATATAGATACCTCAATATATCTCCAACTATTCCTACGTCGACATTTACAGGTTTATTACTTGCTCTACTGTAAATTTCATTTCGTTTTTATTCGTCTACGGGATAAAATCTAATAATAAGACTTGATTCGAAGCGCTTGATTAAAAAGTTTTAGGCGCAGGTTTATTAAATTCGACGATTTATATGAGAGAGTTGGAGTATTATATTTAAAAAGGATTAATATCGACGTCGACGAGTGTATTCTCTGTTTGTTTCGAATGGAACCCAATTAGAGCCACCTTCACCAATTACTGCCAATTAGTGTGTATCGTCTGGGATCAATTTCGAAGAATGATATAATAGCATATTAATACTGAGTGCTCTGAACTCTAAAACATTAATTTCTATGGAAAAGTAAAAAACATCGTGATTCTAGGAGCAGTCGATACCATTTATGTATTCCTGGAAGGGGCTGATCCCTCTCCCGCAGGTTATTCGTTTGAACGTAATTCTGAACTATATCTAGAAAACACAGCTTTTAGATAATAGCCAATTATTTACTATTGATTTTCTGTACTTTCCGTAAAAAATAGTAAAGTGGAACACGCATTGTTAGTAAGCTTTAAACAAAATACACACATCAAAAGTGTCTAGGGATCAAGCATTTTTATGCGGATTTCTTGAGATTGAGATGTGGCTTTGTAATAAATTTATGATTTTATAAATTTATATGGATCCTTTTTGGTGCATTTCATAATTTGAATCAGGAACTGTGAATCAAATTCGAGTAAAAGATGAAAATCAGCTGTCAATATTTTCCCTATAAAAACATACAACGCATTGAAGACATTATTAGTGCTACTGTTTCCCTACTACTGATTAAAACCAACGTTATTATGGAGCGGCAACGTCATTTAAGCAGGGAAGAAATGCTCAGAGCCGTGGGAATGATAGAAGCTGGTTCCCGGCAACGTACTGTGGCTTTAGCTCTGAATACAAGTCAGAGTGTTATCAGTCGACTTTGGACACGTTACCGAAGCACTGGTACCGTGGCTGAGCGCCATGGAGGACGGTATCGCTGCACCACACGGAGACAAGACCGATACATTCAAATCTTAACTCGAAGAGCTCCAACAATAACCGCCATGATGTTAGCCGTGCGGCTTCATCACTCTTCAGGGAACTTAATTAGCGACCAAACAGTCAGAAACCGCTTGCATGAAGTGAACCTTCATTCCCGTAGACCGCTACGGGTACCACCTATAGCAATGCACAATCGTAGGATTCGATATCAATGGGCTCTTGAACACAGAAATTGGGCAGAAGAACAATGGCGTTTCGTGTGCTTTTCTGATGAGTCTCGTTTTGGTATGAGACCGGATACAAGACGTATACGACACTGGAGAACCCCTGGACGCCAACAGCGATTAAAATCCTGCCAGGAAGTCCATCCTTATAGTGGTGGAACCATCATGGTATGGGCGGGTATTTGGATCGGCGGAAGAACTGAGTTGATTTGGATCAGAGGCAACCTCAACGCTCAAATTTATGCTGAGACGATTGTATCAGACGTCATCGTTCCTCTACAAGTGCAAATCGGTCCCTTATTTCAGTTAATGCATGATAATGCACGACCGCACACCGCAAGAGTTGTAAGACAGACTCTCGCCGCAGCTAACATCAATGTCCTGCCCTGGCCTGCTCAGTCGCCAGACTTGAACCCGATTGAGCATGCATGGGATATGCTACAGAGAAGAGCTCTGCCGAATATGGAGGGTATCCAGTCGCAAGAAGACCTTTTTTTGTTGTTGCAACGAACATGGGCGGCCATTCCACAGCGTGATTTGGATGAACTCATTTTGAGTATGCCAAACCGATGTTCTTGTGTTGTTAGTGTTCGCGGTAGAAACACGGATTATTAATTGTTTAAGTTACCCAATAAAATTTTAAAGAAAACTGTTATTTCAGTCTTTTTTTCGAACTTTAATGTTAGTGGTTCAAATGTCAAAAATCCCTTTATTAGGAAAATGGCAAATTTCTTTATTAATGCAAAGGTGACTTGGTTTATCGTTACTGTGACAAACGAAAACACTTTATTTGATGAATCCTTAAAGAAAATTTTTATTAATATCAATCAGGAGAAAAGTTATTGCAAAAATATATGTTGATCCCTAGACACTTTTGATGTGTGTATTATTCAATGTTCTTTTGCACGCTCTTTGACATATTTTAATATTTTTGTAATATGACGTTTTGATTGTGTACTCGTACTTTGTATTTGTATTGCACAATACGACACACATTTCCTCAATTTATAGTTTTGAAAACGTTTTGAGAGAGAGTCAATTCAATGAAATATGTCGCCGTATTAGTAATGGCGGAGTGGCATTAAGCCGAGCGCACAGCTGGCGACTTAATAACTGTCAACTAGCTTCATTGGTCGCGCCGTGAAATAGAGAACAAAGCGAGTTTAATTCGGTGTGTTTGTACGTCATACAAACGCACCCAAATTGTTATTAAAACCAGCGCTAAAAGTTAACTAACTGCCAATTCAAACTTTTCAAACCGTTTTAATACATATTTCAATGCACACGGTCCGCGTTGTATCTAGTATCTATTGTACTTGTAACCAGGCAGTTTATATTATGTTAGATTTGTACTGAACAAACAGACTGTATGTGTTGTCATCATACATTTAAAAGGAGGAAATGTTAGATAGTAGTTTGTCCAGTTTTGAATAACGTTCTCCGTCCGGTCTCCAGCGATGACATATCGCAACGTCGGTTTTAAACTGCGTTTACTACAATAGTTTAATGTCCGTTACAAACACATCATGTCATGAAATATATTATAGTGATAAGTCGACCTAATAAACTTGGGATAAGCACTGAATAAAAGATATTTCGGAAAAATATCTGCAGTCTGTAAAAGCACAATTAACATACATATTTCGTGCTAAAATATCTATATATTCTTGTAAAACGCTCCTAAATTTTAACTTCCTCTTACAGTTTTCATCTAAAAGGCTGCGAATTTTCTGCCAAAACGTAGATACATAGACGTAGTATAGAGTAGTGGACGTCCATTAAGTCAACCTCGGTCACACCGGAGCGTATCAGACGATCCGATATTACACCGCAGAGCGAGCGAGTTGAAATAGTAATCGGTAACACACCAGTAAATCACCAGCACGCGGTATAAATGTCGGGTCCAGCGATTAGCCGCGCGTCGAGAGCTCGTTGTGACGCCCGATTCCCGCTCGCTTCGCTCATTTCGCTCGTTCAGCTTATTAAATTTAGCCACTTAGCCGTCGCTAGGTTTAGCGGCGTGCATTAATGCAATGTGCACTTCATGTTGGTTCTCTTAATGGAAACTCATTACTTTTATTGTGGCGCGAACGTGATTCAATGCAGCTTTCAATGTTTACACCCACAATAATGGACGCCTCATATTATTAATATCACCGCCGTATATTGTGCAGTATATCTATATCTTCGTTCATGGATTTTAGTAGCATTTACATCTCAAAAAGTATGGTTTAGTATGATTTAATAAATATAGGAGTAAAGTAACTTCTAATACATATTCGAAGCTATAAAATGTTGTGAAGTTCATAAAGTGCTGTACAATATAGTGTTATCCGTTTTTATTTGTTATAGTACGATGTACAAAACCTGTTTTGTTTCAGCTAACCTCTAGTGTTCGTGTTGCTCTAAACTATAAAGCGAACGAGAATTATTCCGCGGAGGAACTTTACAAGCAATAACTTTAACTCATTCGTCATAAAGGGGAGCGTGTATTTAACGAACATCTCGCGCGACGCAATTATTGTATAATTTAATGTACGCCTCCACTTAACGTCGTATCAAATGTACGACTGTTTTAATATGTGCCGTATGTCGGCGGGATAAAGTCGCGTTCGGCGTAACGAGGTGTGAGTTAACGCGCGAGCGAGTCGAGTACGTACGACACCCGCCGCACTACGCGACGCGTACTCTTTCATTTAAATCACTCACATAATGTTGTGTATATCCAACGGAAAATCTGGGGGCACGGCAGTGCCCCCCGCCAAGTCGAGCGCGAAGCAAACACTGCCGTACCATCCTTTACAGGAACCATTTCGCCGCATTTTCAGGCCCCTATTTGACAACCTCTGGATAAGCCCAGAACGCTGAAATTTTCGTCATCCAGTAAGCTATACAATCACATACTTAAAATAAAATTTCAAGTGTGTAGGTCATTTAGTTCCCAAGTTAAGCGAAAGCAAAGTTTCGTATTTATGACAGACACTCACTCACTCACTCACTCACTCACTCACTCACTCATGATCATCAAAATAGAACTAGTACTTCCCATAAACCTAGAGAGCTGAAATTTGGTACAGAGTTAGGGTTTAATGGCCACATAAAGGGAAAACTATGAAAACTAGGATAATCGAACGGGAACGGGAATTATACGGGAATGGGAACGGGAATTGTAACTCAAGAACGGCTAAACTGATTTGGCTGAAAATTGGTGGGGAGGTAGCTTAGAACCAGAAAAAGGACATAGGATACTTTTAATCCCGAAATTCCCACGGGATTGGGAACGGGAATTTAAAAATCAAGAACGGCTGAATTGATTTGGCTGAAAATTGGTGGGGAGGTAGCTTAGAACCAGGACAAGAACATAGAATACTTTAATCCCGAAAATCCCACGGGAATGGGAACGGGAATTTATTACTCAAGAACGGCTGAACTGATTTGGCTGAAAATTGGTGGGGAGGTAGCTTAGAACCAGGACACGAACATAGAATACTTTTAATCCCGAAATTCCCACGGAATTGGGAACGGGAATTTATTACTCAAGAACGGCTGAATTGATTTGGCTGAAAATTGGTGGGGAGGTAGCTTAGAACCAGGAGAAGCACATAGAATACTTTTAATCCAGAAATTCCCACGAGAATGGGAACGGGAATTATAATTCTAGAACAGCTGAACTGATTTGGCTGACAATATGTGGGGAGGTAGCTTAAAACTATTTATCTATAGATACTTTTTATCCCGAAATTCCCACGGAAACGCGAACGGGAACTACGCGGGTGAAACCGCGTGGCGCTTAATAATATAATACTACTCCTAAAAAATAAGTGTGTCAAATAAGAAAATCTAATAAAATAAATCAATATAAACTAGTTTTAACAAAAAGAAATGAAATCCCACCAAAAACATTCTGTAAAAAACTAGCCAAGTCTCGATGGAGCTGCTTGTTTAACTCTAAAAAGTAATGAAATCTAGACAGACTCGTGCCAAGTCTAAGGTTCCTTACTGCGATTTCTTTATTATTATAGTTAATGTTGTGTGACTTGGCCGTTTAAGGGTACACATGTATGTACACAAGGGTACAAAACTAGGTGTCCATGACGCTATTGCACCAATGTTAAAAAATCCAGAACCTACCCATTGACGATAGAAAATTAGCTTTTATAGCCACTTGAAAAATGTTGATTCAATATCCAGTCAATTGTAGGAAGATTGTAGGCTTGATAAAGCTGCGTATTTTAATAATGTTATTACATTACGTGTAAACAAAATTGACTTGTACCCACTACTAACCTTTTAAACAATGTTCAACGGCCAAGTCACACAACATTAACTATAATAATTAAGAAATCGCAGTAAGGAACCTTAGACTTGGCACGAGTCTGTCTAGATTTCATTACTTTTTAGAGTTAAACAAGCAGCTCCATCGAGACTTGGCTAGTTTTTTACAGAATGTTTTTGGTGGGATGTATTTTACAATCTTCAAAGTATTCATACCCTTTTGAGGAAAACGATAATCTAATCCAGATCTTTAAATGAATACCAACACGTATGTATATAACAGGGCGCGAACGAAACCAGAGACATAGGTCACAAGTCACATTGGTCTCCGAGATATTTATAACAATGAGATTACATATGGAATACAAAGAAAAAGGAACGTAATATACATTTCGTTTATGTGTGTTAGACGTAGTAACAAACGAAAAATATATTTTTACATATTCGTTAAAACAAAGAACTTATTGTATTTGTGTGTAAGTTTGGAGATCTACAAAAACAACTATAAATTAATACGTGAAAGTGAGTCAGTAAGTCAAATAAATCGGCTCCTGTGAGCTGCCGAGTAACTTTGTTCCATTAATTTCCCCCAATCTGCGGTCGTCGCTTGTCTTCTAACAGCTTCATAATCTAATCCACACATTTATTGACCTTACTCAGGAAAACAGACCTTATTACATCAAATAAAAAGATACATTATTGAATGACGACGATTTCATGAACATCTAACCTTGGATCCTTAATGTAGGGTAGGTACGTAATATTGGTATGGACAAAAAATACACGACCCGTTTAATGAGTTTAGTAATCAGGGATTCTTTACACATTCATGAAGTGTAAACAAAAATATGCCACCAGGTGACATGTGAATACTAAGAATAACATATTACCTACTTATGTATGTTATGTATGTATGTTACAAAACGATTTATGTACATACGAGTATTTCTATGGTGCAAACATATCATTAAGCATAATATGTCAAAGTTGCAATTATCAGAGAGACATAGTAACAAAATCTGTGAATTTATAGGCTCTTAACAACGGTATTGGATCCTGTAATGTATGTGGTGTGACCGCGGCGAGATGCGCCGACACGACACGGTGTGACTACAGCCTTACGAATGACCGCGATAACTCACGGCGGCGACTGCACTTGTGACGTCACACACTCACCGCCACCGCCACCGCCCGCTCCACACTCATTTTTAACATTCACAGGATTTATTTAACGACTTACAGAATAGAAGAGAACTGTAATTGAATGTCCTCTGAATATAAGAGATGTGAAGGTGCGAATTCAGTTCAGAAAAACGTATTACTGGATAGTGTATGTATAATATCAGTATCTCAAGCAAGCTCACTCGTGACTATTGAAGTCGGTCGTCACTTCATTACCCTCACTACGCGGCGCACATCACTCGCGAGTATTATTTTAGTGCCCATTCATAAGATTAATGATTAATTTAGCGAGTAATGAGATATTAGGGAACGTAACGACGGCCGCTTAAAATAAAGAGAGTCATTATGTTTGCCGCCGCCTTTAATGGGATATTATGTTAATGTGTCGGTTATGTTGTGATGTGTGAGTGTTAGAGAAGGGATTATGTGGGTCTCAGTGTGGGTCCACGCGCGAGTCGGCCGCGCTGGTTCGACTGGGGTCTCATTTGTCGGTGTCCGCCCGCGACTGAGTCCGCTGGAACATAAATTAAGTTGACAGAGATTAGTGCCGTCGCTCATACCTGCAGCGCGCGGCGCCGCCCGCCCTGTACCCCGCACTTGATACACTCGCTAATCACACACATTTAACCGGCAACCACTTTCGGACGAACAACGTGCCAAGTGTACACACGCTGTTGACAAAACATAATTTGAACGAGCTCCGTCTTAAATAACCTCACTTTAGTGACGTCACACACAGGGTGCATCGCAACTTGAAACACGATTAAATGTAATGAGTGTGAAGAATGCTAACGTCAGTACACAAGCACCGAACTCTGAAAGAGCTATTTATACGCGATGAAAACATTTAAAAATTAAAGGAAAATTCAAATGTTACGAGTCGGGAAGTTAAAACAATAGGTATTTGTGGGGTTACTCATTTGGATCTACGTGAGGTTTCTGTTTGGAAAGTTTTACCACTTTATACGAAGTTAAACGGAACACAAGTCGCCCCGTCCGCCCCCCGCCCCGCTAACCCCGCTCCCCGCGCCCCGCGCCCCGCGCCCCTCGCCCGCCCTCATTACTTCACGGCTAATCAACGTTTTTTGTCGAGCCGAGTTCTTTGTATTTGATTGGCTTCAAAGATTTATTACCCGACAATCATATTTTATATTTTGTTCGTCAGATGTTTTTTCGTTTCATTACATTTTTATATTTATACTCTTTTATGAAAACATTTACTTAGTTGAACCTAGTTAGGGTCAAGTTTCTACAATAATAGGGGTAGCAGTGATTGTTTATTGTAGTAAAGCTTATATGATTCTATCGAAGTAAAAATATTGTTTAAACATACAATACACTAGAGTGTATCGGTATTTGTGATTCTGATCGTGTGTGTATTTTGTTACGCTCATACATCGACCCCTCGATACGGTAACATCCCTAGTGTGGAAGAAGCATTTTTATTATGAAAATTGAATATGGAAATATTTTTATGTTCTCTATACATTGCGCGGTAGATAAAACCGGCAATGCGAAAGGCATGCGAAATGTCAGCAATGGATTAGAGGGAGTTCCGTCTGATCCAATTGGCCGCGGCGCTTTCCTCCGGTGCGAAAAAAGCTTTATCACGATTTGATCTCGCAACCGAATCAAAACGTTTTTGCTGCGTGTAAGTTGTAAGCAATTTTTGTTTGTATTTTATGATTGGTTATTTGGGAACTCGAACTACTAATAAATACTTATTTCAGACTCCCAGTATCATTTGGCTAGCTTATTCATTTGTAAAAAAACATAGTTGAACTTTATCATGTTACTAGCGGCGCCCCGCGTTATCTCCTCTCCTTCTAATCTCAGAGTAGTTTTATGTATCCTATAGCCTTCCTCAATAAATGGGCTATTAAACAATGAAAGATTTTTTCAAATCAGACCAGTAATTCCTGAGATTAGCGCGTTCAACCAAACAAACTCCTCATCTTTATAGTATTAGTATAGATGTGTCTTTACTCTTTATTACAACAGTGTTCATATTTCCTTTAAAAACTTTAAAATATTCTTGTCGACGTATGGTTTTAGTACAAAATGTTCCAACCCTTGTGGTGTATATTTTGTTTTATATCCTGTATTTCCAAGTGGGCTGAAACGCGCTCAAATAAGGGAAGAAGACAATTTCCGGTTGTCGCTTTTGTTTTAGCACAGGAACTTCTCATTATTTTACGAAACAATTTAACGTGTAAACATAATTTACGAACAATATTCATTATTTGACTACACTTTGTTTATTGTCCGCTTTGTGAAACTTCTTTCACAAAAAATATTGTAAAAATGTAAAAGTAAATAATAAGGTCGTTTCACTCACTAACTTACAACACACAACCTTAATGTATAGCGGTTATGTTTAACATTATAAATATCTAAAACCTGGGAAATATATAAAAATCAGAAATCGACCTCCAGCAGACCTTGTGGACTCAAAGTGCTTGGCCACAGTGCCAAATTAATTATACGTCAGTTCAAACTATATTTTTCAAAGAAAAGCGGTCACTTTGTCACATATTTTTCTTTGATACCACAACTGTTTTGATATTCTGCATACAATATAAACAATGCGTGATTTTTTGAACAACAGAATATTTAAATTCGCATGTTGGTATGTCGAGCGATGTGATTTTAGCGAGCGGATTGAGCGGACGGAATACCGCTCGTGGTGGAAACGAGCGGAATCCCAACATCGACACGTACGTAACTCTATCGTTTATTGCATTTGTCGCGGTCAGAGCGCCGTGCGACACCCTCACATACCAGTATTGGACTATACATCACATGTAATCAGAGAGAGAAGGGAATAATCAGATAGATTAATCAATACTAAAGTAACTCCGAAATGATTGTAACTGTAGGCTGCCTTTATTTGGCCACTGCACTGCTGAACATAGGCCTCTCCTAATTGTTTCCAGTGGGTTTTGTGCGGCTCATCCGCTAGCGCTAGGCTATGTCGACTAACTTCACTCTCCGAAATGTTCTTTGTTTAAACAACAACAATAATAGCACTTTATAATGCTAACGAAGGTTGGTGTCGTTCACTCCACTTATAACCTCAAAAAAAAATGTTCACATTCATTGCGGCGCGGCCATAAATAATATCTCTCTCGAGTGCTAGACGAGCAGACGGCATTACGCAGATTAATATGGCGCCAGGACCTGGGACCGGTAACACCCTTCAACGTCTTTACAATTATCTATCTCTATAAACATTATAACTGAAATTATAATGAAAGTGAGTAGGATTATCATAAATGATGATTACGAGTTCTGTCCAAAGAAAAGAGGTCAAGCTTTATTCGGAAGTTTTCCGGAATCGCATTTCTCAGAAAAGATACCTTCACAGATAAGCCTATAAAGCCACACTTTATCTATATTCAAAATTTGATCGAAACCATTATATTTATTCTTAGAAATAGGTAATATAATTCAGATAATATAAATACAAGAAATGATCGTTTAAATGTAAGATTAAAATGATAACATTGAGTACATCTGATAGATTCTAACTCAATTTACAAGATGATTTTAATATAACGTTCAACAAGTGCGGTTGGGTGTCGGGGCGCGTTATCAATCGGTATAGTTTGTAAGAAGAGTGATCAAACGCGAGTGGTGTAATGAGGAGCCGCCAGGGGGCGCCCGCTTTGACAGCTCACCCGGGAAATAGGGCCCCGAGCCCCCGCCACATGTACTAGATACATACTTAGACATAGGCAGTGGTAGTAGATTGGTGAACTAAGTGACGGCACTAACGAACTCTGTCAGGAGTTCTATAGTTCTTATTTTGTGTTAGAAAGGTTGTGTAATGTTGGCTAGTGTATTTATGATCGAAATCGTATTATATTGCAAATGTGTACATAATAAAACGCACGGAATAGCATTAGTAGGACTCTATCTTCGTTTATCTTTAATATTTTCTAGTAAAAAAAATACTCAATACGAGTTATAAAAAGGTATTATTGTGGGCGTGCAATATCAAAAATAATGTTCATAAATTTTCCATTATATATGATTTAAAAAGTAGGGCTGTAAGATTCCATTGCCCGGTAATTTCTCTCACTGATGATATTAGTTCTTACAGTGCGGATGATAATTATATAGTGTGTCTGTCGAAAATAGTACCCTTATCCGCCAAGACATGGCCTGTCAATAAGTCATACAGGAAAATAATAATTTCATTATTTTCCATGTCTCGAGGGAAATTTCCTAAAACATTATCTAAAAAAGTAGCTTAGGTTTTGAAGCTTCCTAGTACACAGGTCTATATAAAAACATTTAGTTCGAACGTGTCGATCGTCCCCTCGTGACCAGTGACGTGATCGAATCAGATCAGTTCAGGAAAACTTACAAAGTATTCTAGGATAAAAATGACGCGTAGGCCAAACAACACTAAGATACTTCATCATACAATATCACCGGATGTATTGAGACATGTACTCGTATATCAACCGGCTCCTAATATAATGTATGTATAATTGGTGCTGAAATCCAACGTAATTGAATAACAAGTCGTAATGAATGGTGTAGCGACATAACTCACGATGATTAAATAAACAAATAGGTATCGAGCGAGTGCGTGCGTGTGTATGTGTGCGTGTGTGTACGTGTGTGACTTTGTGTTAATACGGGGCGCAAGTGTGTGCGGGTTGTTTCAATATTTCCTCCAAGTTTTTATGAAGCCATACTTCTTGTTTGAAAAGGAAATGCTTTCCGTAATATGAATTTGTGTGTTTGCGAGTAACTCGACGTTCCAGAGTTTTATTTAAAGTTTCCTTGTTTCGTACTCACACGTATTTCTTTTACGGCTCCCGTGACGTCTCAAATGAAAATTGGCGCCATGAAAATTAAGTTCCTCGGGGGAATACATTCTGTGGAACTCGGGACCTAACTAACTTTAATATAACTTGGATAACGAGGGGCGTGACGTCACACCCACTTGACTACAATCACCTGACGCTATCATTATTGCAATAACTTTGTTGTTCGGTGATAACTCTCCGTGGTAGAGGGTGCGGGGGGGGGTCGGGGCGCGCGGCGCCTCCAGGCCGACTCCTGATTAACCCACAATAATCCGCATTGATCATCGGAGCGAACACAAACCGATACCCGCTGAAGGATGAGAAACCTATAAAACTCCGTATTTGCTTACAAATCCGTCTTAAGCGTAACCCTTTTTCAAGATAAAGCGTAAGATTATATCGCGGGGTATGGGAACGTATTATTTTTTTATAGTGTAAGGTTGTCGCGGTGAGGGACGGGATTACACGCGCTGTCGCGGCCCGCGCGCATCCTTAATTTATTGTGGGAGGAATCCGCCACTCTCTCTCCGCATTCGTATTTAACTGAAATAACCCCTTATTTCGCACATTATTCGCGCGTAAATTATATTAAGCCGTTCGCGTTTATATCACCATCACAATATGGCGCTGTCGCGAGATAAACAAACTCACAGATGCGTGCGGTTATACAGTAATGAAACCAAATATTTACATAATAAACAAAAATCGTGTCGGTGATGTACAATGTAACAGTGTACACGAGACGAGCGAACTACCCCGCGTGAGAGCACAGCCTTCGATATGTATAATCCGAGGGAGTCGTTGCTGCGCTAGTGTGTTCTAGGTAGTGTGTAAGTAGATTGTGTTCTCGCGTCTCGCGTTTATGAAAGAAGCGAAAACGTGTTAGTGGGTTGGCGAGAGAGCAAACGTGGTGAGTGCGCGGGGTTATTGGATTGTGTTCCGAAGCGCGCCCGGAGCCGGCCCGGACGTGGCCCGAACGCGCCCCGGACACCGCCCGCACCGCCTCCGCTCTAAAAGCGAATAGTGATCGCTCAAAAATCTTCATGTTTTCTTTATAAACAAAGCCACGTGTGTCGCCGCCGGAGGCTCGTTCGACACACAAAAGCTTTTAACGACAAAATGGAACTTGAAAATTAGTTACACGAAACTTTTTATTTAACACATTTATGTGGTATTTTTCATATCAAAAAGCTGTTCTGTTCTTTTTAACGCCTCTCAAAGTTTTCACATTGAATATTATATTTACCGTACGTATTGGAATGTGGAATAAAGGAGCGCGAATTGGACCGTATTAATCTGATAAAAGATTAATACTGATGAAAAGGTTTCCTAGAAGTAATATGCTTTACCAGTTACCACATCATATAGGTAAGTAAGTATTTATATATTAAAATGAACTCCACATTTATATTAATTAATCAAAACATACCAGCTTACATTACTTGTACCTAATATTATTTATGATATTTCGATGTCCATTTTGCAATAAAATCTTCCTTTACCAGTAATATCCCAGGCCGAAAGCATTGAGCAGCGGCTTTGAGGCGGCGCGCGGCGACGGGCGTGTGACCCGATATTCCGGTATTCAGAGCGCACGGAGCTCTAACGCCCATTAATTACTCTCTGGTTGTTTTTCTTATGTAACAAGTTGGGAATTAGCGGATCGCGCCAGGAGCGATATTAATTACACGAGTGTTGAATTATTTTTGTCCGTCCGCGATTTATTTCGCCATAAAACTAATTAACGCGGAATTTGCATCCACCTTCGCGGGCGTCGGCGCCCACTTTACAAGCGCGTGATTACACGTTATTTATTGTTGTTCTTGTGACGGCCCTCGACCGCGCGCCACTCGCCGATCGACAAACGACCATTGTTATGAATTTATTGAGATTTATTTTATTAGCGAACACAAAAATATAGTATTATGGCAGGTATTAAACAAAATGTTCTGTTGTTCCGAAGACGAAAACAACTCCGTAACATAAACACCGTCCGGAGGCCGCCGCGTCCTCCCGTAACCGAATTAGTATCGGATACCCTTCACTTTCGAATTATGGGGAAATTTAGAGCAAACTCTAAACAAAGATCAATATTGGAAGTAATCATTTGGTAATGTGCGGCGCGTGGTGCGTGGCGCGTGGGCGCCGCCAGAGGGCGCTTCCGGCGCTGCCTCCGCCGCGAATAGATCACAAATAAGACAAACCGGTTCAATATCCTGGCCGTCACCTCGCTAACGCCGCGGAAATCGGAAATCATTCGATATCGAATTGAAAGCGTCGCCGCCGCTCACCGACGCTGCCTTGTGCCGAGTGCAAACTACAAAGAGGAAAGAAAATGGATGCAATTTATGTCGCCTCCTGTTGACGCTCACGTCGCCGGCACGCACGCCGTTATCGCGCCTGTGTCAAGGTGTATAAGGTCGAATGTCGCGGGCGAATCGCGTCGCGGTATTAGGCGGATTTAGTGAAAAACACGCGACTCGAGGGAGCCGCAGCAAGGAGGTTATTTTTGCGCGAAAACTTGTGTCAGCGGGGCGCCGGTGACGTCACACACACTGCAAATAAAACCAGACCAACTACAATGTAGTGTATTTTTATCTTTTCTTGAATAGAAAACCTGTTTTGTTTCTTGGCGATGATGTTTCGCTACTTCAGCTCCAACTTTATAACTTTTCACAATTTCTTGAAAAGCTCCATAACTGTTATAACACAATTACTGTACAAGTTCAACAATTCGATGTGTTACAGTCGCGCTTCAACTACTTAGTTCACAGTTTTTCAGGAGGTACTCAAGTACTACTTACATACTACGAGTATCAGTACATTAGTTGTATTATGCGTTGCAGACCACACAGATTTTACTTACTTTAAGAAATTGACCAATAAATAATTAAGTTACTTTACTATTTATGGTATTATATTCACACTTTTTTAATTAAACATAACTATTCAAATTTGCCATGCAATAAATAATTGGCTTACTTTCCGATTGACTATTTATACCGCAACGTAGATGTTGGCTATCCAATATACGAAATAAAAATAACTTTAAACGTATTTCAGAGGAAATTTTAATTTTTGTTTTACATTTCTTACCAAAAACCGTTTAAAGTAGTTTTATTTCAATTTGTAGAGTTTACGTAAATCAAAGAAATAAATAATAGAAAAATATCGAGGTATAACATATATCATTCATTTGAAAAACCAGTATATGAATATGAATTAATGAATGAATGGTTGAAATAATAAAATTCTTCAAATGATAATACAATTTACTTATTAGAAAACTACAACGCTAAAGTGGCTAGTGAGACATGTAGTTTTACAGAAAGAGTATGAATTAAAATGCTTAAAATACTTCAATGTAAAATATAAGAATGCATATTTATTTATTTGATTTACACTAACACTACACATTGAAATAAAACACTTAAACGGATTTTTGTCGTGGTTATATTTTGTTTTACATTTTCTGACGTTTTGGATTCTTTAAAGAACCCGTGATCACAGATGTAAATGTAAAACAAAATACAACCACGACAAAAATCCGTTTGAGTGTTTTATTTGAATATAAGAATGCAGTTTCATTAAAAAACTTTAACACAAAACTTTTAACTAAGAGATGACTCGCTTTACAATACTACAAATATTTCAAATATCACCTAGCACAGAATACTATCTGTTCGTACATAGTCCAGATCTCTCCTTCCACTAACCTAATCTCGAGGGCGGCCATGTTCCGAGCCTAAGCATATTTATCGAAGCACATTGTACCTCGCGCTGGACCGACTCACACTTGACCCACTTACGGGCGTATCGCGCACGTGACGTCACACACACTCCGACGGATAGTGCTTCTTATAGGAAAAAGATTTGTGAGGATTTGTGTCCAAGTAGATGAAATGTATTTTTGTGGTGTCTAAAGTTATATTACGTTGTAAGTAGCATATTTTGACAACCATACGGGGGCCTAAGTCTGCAATTTGACATTATTGATCAAACAAAATGTTTATATTGAGGCACCATAACGACAGTGTCAGAAATTTGGTATTCTGCTAAAATTTATTCATATGGCTATGGTGTCTCAGTGGTCTTTGTTGCATATCAAAATTCAAATATAGTTTTTGTCAGAATACTGTTTCCATGACAACCACATTGAGTCAGTTGAGTAGTTTTCACTAAGAGAATACCAAAATGACAACAAATAACAAAAAAACGGCCATAATGGTGATATTAAAATACATTTGAGTAGCATTATCACAGCTTAATAGTTTAGAGAATCGGGGCCCAGGACTGCCATCCGTAAGATTACGGAAAGTTTATCTCGGTCTGGGTGTGAGTGTGAATGTGTGCGTAGTTTCTGATACCCTAGATACAAGTGACGAACTTCGGGATCAGTTACTACATACAATGATAATCTCATTATAGTAACTGATCCCAAAGTTTAATGAAATTAAAGTTGAATGATTAATAAGTTTAAAAACATAACTCAAACTGAACCTCATTTCAATACACAAACCTAATTAATTGCTTAACTTGTATCATATAACAACACCATCAGTGCGTACCTACGTTCTCTCTCGCGACATGACACCTCCCTACACTGCATGACTATTTGATGATCACAACTTGCCACAAACTAATCAAGCTCGCGTTAATATTAACCGGCTGTTAGTTGACGGTGACACCTCATACAACATTCAGGGTTTTTACCGCGAAACAACTGGTTCAGTTCACTCACTCACAGTATAAATAGACAAAGAATATTTAATAAATAAGGAACGCAAATGTATCACTTGTATGGATCAATGAGTGATTCTAAGGTGATTTGTGATATTATAGTGAATAATTGAAACTGCATAATAAAAGTAGACTATTTTATTAAAAATCAATGTAAAACTTTTAACGTTTTGATATATATTTTCTTTTATAATAAAATAATAATTAATATAAATAAATTGTTTTAATTATTTGTAGTCATTTCTCATGAAATAGGTGCGCGCTAAGAACGGCCATTTATCGTGTTTCGCGTGTTGAATGAAACCCGTTATGGATTCCGCGAAACAGAATGAATGATTCAATTAAAAGGGAAGTTTGTCCGTCTGTCAGTGATCGATTCACCATTGTTCGCGTTTGTTTACCGCGCGCCCGGCAGCGCGGCCCGGGGCGGCGCCGCCACCCAGCGCCAATAACATTCCAAACGGAGAAAAATTGAAAATTCAATAACAAAGTAGTGATTTCGTACAAGTTTCAAACTATGATGGATGAGCAGCGCCCGTGCCGCGCCGCCCGCGCGACTCACGCGCGACGCCCGCGCTATTCAATATTAGAACATGCACCGATATGTCTCAATCGACGTCACAAATAAATACGACAATCGCGGCACACAGCTCACAATACAATCAATTCATCGTACTACACTGAACGAACAACGTAAACAAAACTTCAACCAAATTAAATTATAACCTCTACATAGCGCTCGTAACTACTCGCTACGACGACGTAGCATTACTGCAAATGAGCTACGAACGTTCGTAGCAAATTCTACGCTTGCTGTAGCAGAACATAATATTTTACCGGCAGTTAAAGGGACCCAATATTTTCTTGAATTGGTAACGGTATGACTTCATGAATGTGTCAGCGAGGAGTGGTTCTGGCAAATTGAGCTTTAACTTGAAGGTGTAAGGGTGTTAGTCGTGTGCAGTTGGTTTCGCTGATAGGGCAGGTTTTCCATCGAGTTTAAGTTTTAACGCGGCTTGGTTGTTTGTTCCGCGCGTGGTGTAATAGTGCGAGTGCGTAGTTTTGTATAACGCTGAGTGGCGCGGGCGGGGGCGGTAATGGGGGTCGGATCTACTTTTAAAACGACAACGCGTTAAAAATAACGTTGTTTACGTTGGTATCACGCTGGCCTTAAGGGTGAAGGGTGACGAGCGACGAGCACCACTCGTTACGACAACAAATAAAAAGGGTGAAAGTGATTTATATTTTAATAATATTCATTAATTCTAACACCTCAGCAGGTTAGTGACATATACAGATACACCTGTCAAGCTTTGGGTCCCGAATTCAACTCCGATATTTCATGTCCAATGTCAAGCGATTCATGTTTACTACTTTTCTATTCCTACTAATGTCATCAATAACAATAAGATCTCTATCCTGCTCTATTTTTAAATAAGTAAACATAAAAATATACAGCAAACCAGTGTCATATAACAGTTGAATAAAGAAAGGTAGATGTAGTATAAACCGTATCAGATACCCTTCAGGAGCTAGAAGAGCGACGCGGCCGGTCGCCACATCCCCTGTATACTACCGCCGTGTCGCCGCTATCTCGACAAACACTGATATTTATTCCACGTCTGTACCTTCCTCAGTTAAACAAATACACTAGAATCTTTACTTTCATGAGCTTTGTTCCAACTTTTATACTTAGGATATTAGTTTACACACATAATGACATGTTTTTGGCGACCAGTGGTGAGTTGGTTGTGACCTTGCCTGCAATGCTAAAGGTTACGGGTTTCTCTCCCGCTTAAGGCAAACATTTATGTACGTGAATATGTCTTTTTGTTTTGTCTGTCAATATAAGTATAAGAATTAATACCACTTACTACGGGGTAAGCTTTGCTTAGTTTGGGACTAGTTGGCCATTTGTGATTTCTATACGGATATTTTTAATTTATTTGTATACAAAAAAATACTTGTAGGTGATAACGTATTAGTTATTATTCGTATCTACATTTCCCAATACCCATATCAACACTACATTTCTCTCTAATTACATATTAAACCACCATTAAGGTAATGTTTACAGAGCTTTGTCTACTTATGTGCACTTGTGGTTTGTTCCCGGAAATCCCCGATCCCGGGGGAACTCAATTACAGGTTTTCTTTACATTAATTAATTCAATACAATTCTTACGTTACGGCTTTTGAAAGCATCAAGCCATATATTATTTAATTAAGAGATTGTGATCAATATCGTAAACAGAAGTCATCTGCACAAAGGTTCAATAGACTTTGTGTAATGGAGTGTAAACAAACAGACAAAACAATTTTTATTTTTAACTAGCTGTGCCCCGCGGTTTCTCTCGCGTAGTTCCCGTTCCCGTGGGAATTTCAGAAATTTGGTATTCTGCTAAAATTGATTCATATGTCTATGGTGTCTCAGTGGTCTTTGTTGCATATAAACAATTTGACAAATAAACGTCAGAATACAGTTTCCATGACAACCATCTAAGTTTCATGGAGCTTTCTCTCGCGTAGTTCCCGTTCCCGTTCCCGTGGGAATTTCGGGATAAAAAGTATCCTATGTCCTTTTCCTGGTTCATAACTACCTCTCCACCAATTTTCAGCCAAATCGGTCCAGCCGTTCTTGAGTTATAAGTGGCGTAACTAACACGACTTTCTTTTATATATATAGATAAGTGAAAGTAAAATGGCATTGTGGGGTTGTTTGCTGTCTGTCTCAAACGCCGAGGCCAAAACAAATTCCTTGAGGTACTAATGTTGTTTACTCCAAACGTTATGAATACCTATTGTATACACATTTAATTACCTCCAACAACTTCATCGTGGAGTGTAAATAACAATCGATATAGCTGAGTATAATACGGCCGGCCGTCGATGAGTTACTGCGAATTTCAAAATGTTATTTTCATGAGGTCGTAAAATAATGTTATTAGAGGATATCCGCACTTGTACTCAGCGCCCAATACTCAGCAGTAATTTTATAGCGGCCTTTTTGTGCGGAGCCGGCGCGCGGCGATCATAACCCGATGGTGTAACACTAACGTTATATTTTAATTTTCGTTTTGTTATCGCCCCAACAACGGCTCTTTAATAGATTCCTTTCTTAATGTTTTCTTTGAACATTTTGTTTTTAATGGTATTGTTTTCGGTAAGTAAGTATTGGTCAATAATAATAATGTTTCGGGCCATTTAAATCGTCTTGAATGTAAAGGCCACTGATTAGGCACGCAGTGATCTGATAGCATTAATAGGTCTCAAGTGAAATTATCCAACAGACAAACAGTTCTGTTGAAGTATTGGAGAGTGTCCCGACTAACGTGATCATCAGCGCGCGGTCACTCGCCGGCCGCATCTCACACGAGAAACAAAGTGCGCTCCGCCGCCCCGTCATGGATTTATTCTTCACCCGACGCACTCCAGAGGGTTGGAGTGCGACGATACCATCTCACACGTTAATTATTACCCATTCTCAGATATCATCATTTATATTTCACATTTTAATGACAAAGTTTAGATATTACTCTAAAAAATACCATTTCGAAATGAGCGTTACTTTACGCGGTATATTAAAGCCATCGATCATCGCGCACTAATGGAAGGCGTGAATAGGCCCGGAGGAGCGCGGCGCGCGGACTCGGACCGCAATCACAACTTTTTGCAAAGTTCCTTTACACAGTGGGAGAACAAATAAAGAGATAAATTAGGGCATGCGAGGCGATGTGGGCCGCGCGAGTGGGCCGGCCCGCCATAAAACAATCCGAGGTTTTAGTGGCGCGCGAGACACCGACTACGCGAAAAATGCGTAACGATACTACAACGAGGTCTCATTAAAGCAATTCGCTTACACAAAGTGGGTCCAAATGGCGTACTATTCTTTGTGTTGCCGAGCGGGTGCGCCGCGAAATATGACGTCATAAAGTAGGGAATTAACTGAAATGGCCCGTGCCTCCGAGCGCGCGCCATATTCGATTCAATTATTGTTATTATACGGACCATTTTCGGAAGCCGAGCGCCGAGATGCTGTCTTACGTGCGATTGTTTCATCCGATCGTTCGGCATCGATTCCGATATTTGTCTTAGCTTAATTCGATTATCCCGAACGTAACGAGAAATGCATATAATGTAAAACTTGTCTAGATCTAGCTATAGAGAGGGAGAGAGATCGATTGTGCCAATAGTGTTTGTATTACACAAACAGACAATAATCCGGTGTGTAACAAGGCGGTGCGGGCGATGTAAATCTGGATGCAACAGAGCTCCGCCATTAGCCGCCGCGCCGCAATCACCTCTAACAAGCTACAACAACAAACATCAAACGGCACGATAGGTACAGACTACGGAGGATGCTCTCTCGTTGCATAACGCCGACCACAATTATTGTGTTCTCGGAATCTGAAGATCCGACGGCTCGGTATACATTATACATAGCACAGTGATCACAGACACCGCCGACCGCCGACGGATTAATCAAGAAACCTGTTCTAAATTATTTGATTTCACGATGTAACAGCAGTAAGGGTGTGCAACTGTGAGTGGGTGTCGATCGCACCGGGCAGTGTGCGGGCGTGCGGCGCGCGGCGTGCGGCGTGCGGCGTGCGGCGCGCGGTAATGCCCGTAACGAGCGAGAAACTAATTCCGTATTCCGGCGACGACCGAACGAGACACATCTTCACGCCGACCGAAGTTCCACCGGAAATTAAATCTTTATCGACAGCCGTGCGACTGTGCGCGCGACAGGCACCGCGCTCGACGCGACCGGTCGCACACTGCTCGGTGTGGAAACAGTTTCCTACTCTAATTACTGTTTAATGGACGCCATATAAATCAAAGATGGGGCGTGAATGTAACGACGAGCCGTGACGGCTAAAGTTGCGGTGTTACGTAACGAGCCCGCCTTTTGTGTCTACTTTGTCACTTTATACGTTAATAATGTTTATTAAAAAGTGAGCTAAGAAAAGTCTCGGATATAAATTCAGACAGCTCATATTCCAAATGTATTCACACATAAATAAGCGGATAAAGTCCTAAACTGCGATACAACGCGGTGGATGCCTAATTCCATTAATAATTATGTAGTGGAACGAGAAATGTATCTTTACGCATCTCTAGTTATACATACATATGGGTAAAGTTATAAACAGTACTTTTATTTGAAAAGAAGATCCGCACAATTTGCGTGAGTAAGAGAACAAGACATTTCTGGTGAAAGCTTTCGGCACAATGGCCGTAAGTCGTGCGGCGGCGACAAAACATCTCCATTCATTAGGACGCGTCGACATTGTGCTGACGCAAACTGCGGAAATAACTCGCGCGCCGCGCCGCGCCGGAGACGCGCGACAAACGCGAGGCCCGCGAGCTGCACGTTGCGTGCGTCACGCGTCATTACACCACAAACATACCTATTGTTCATCACGGTTTTATCTAAAATTACTCTCATCCAACTCAAAGGACTCTAACTGTAGATAAGCATTATGTTCATTTTTTATAGGAGATTTCTTGTGATCAATGAAGAATAACTTTCGGAAAATTTGAAGTTATGTCAAACATAAACACGTTCAAAATAATAAAACGGTTTAAATGCTTGGGGTTTCGTGTCTCAGATCAACACTGGTGTGACGTCTCGAACGTGTATGTCAATATATCTTCTAAGTTACAGCGTTATGTTGACTGTGACACGAGCTAGACATTAACATAACAATAACTCAGTATATGAGTTGTTAGATACATCGCGGCCATAAACAAACGCGCGGTCGACACCGTCGCGATGTGAACGAACGCTCATCGTTTATTTTCTTAGAGCATTATAAACCGGCGCGAGGCGGCGTGTGGCAGCGGCGGGACGCGCGGTACTCGCAGTCACGTTAAACGACTCCATTTGCATTCAGCGGCGTAATTAAGTGGATTCACACGCGTTTATTCAGGGTTAAGCTTCGGTCGGGGCGTGCACTTGAAACTAAGTGCATTCAGCCGGGATAATGAGGGCGGCGCCCTGCAAATGTGTCACTCCGGGCGCCCCCACCGCGGCCGCAGCGGTGCCTGCATAATGCATGCCTCTCGTGAATTAAACCGGAGCGGAGGGAGACCCCCCCCCCTTCACTGCCCCGCGCCTCCGCCCCGACCCGCACCTCTCACGGAAATATCATACGCGAGAGACATTTCACTATTAAATATATTGAATGTTCAATATTGTACCTCCGGAGGTGATAGCTACCAACCCGGCGCGTCCCTGAACAAGCACACGAGTGAACCAGTCTGCGAACTCACACAAGTGCTTCTTTGAATTTACTTTTCTCTTTAAAATAATATATGTATAGAAACGTCGTGACGCATGACGCGGATCCATCAGGGATTTCCTTTTCAAAAAACATTTGTCGTTATTTCATATTTAAGAAATAATATTAGAACATTAAATTACTTACATAATATAATTATTAACTGACAATTTTTAATTTCATGTAACCAAAAATGTTGCAACATGCACAAAGGACCAAAATTAATGAGGACATATTTTATATGTCTTCTTTTTTAAATTCTAAGTCATCATCTAGTCCCGTAAGAACTAACATAAACATAATTATGTGCCTAATTCAAATGTAAATATGTTTGTTGTATGTCCTCAGTGCCGTCGGCGCGCATCCTGGGCGGGCCGGACCTGCACGTGGACATCGGCTCCACCATCAACCTGACCTGCCTCATCCAGTTCAGCCCCGAGCCGCCCGCCTACATATTCTGGTATCATGAAGACGAGGTGAGCGGACGAAAAGTAATTATTCCAACATCACTTTACCTTTATTATACTAAGTTTAGTGTAAGCTACGTTGCCAATTTGTCTTGTCCTCATTGGCGATAGAAACACATCACGATGTTTGTGGGTCTCACTGCTCGAGAGGTACTTTATCCAATTGCACTTAGTAACTAGATTGTCAACCGACATGGCAGCTGTCAAACCAACCGACATCTTGTACCTGGAAGGTAATCAAGTAATGACGTCACTGTTTACCGCCACAATTACCATACAATATCTCTACAAACGTTCACAATCCAAAATCCAAATTCACAATCACAGAATTACGTTTCTACATTACAATTTGGCAACTTTTATACTTTGTAAGTTTCAAATGCTTATATTGTTTGTACACAGATACTTATAAAATATACCATTATTTTTAATTGCTCTCTATTGGCTGAGGTTTTGGATTGCCAACAATTAGGCGAGCGTAGTAATTACGCAGCGGTTACTTAAAGCCGATACTTTGCTTATAAATATAATATTCCATTTAAAATCAAATTTTATAAAGTAAAAAAGAAAAACCTTTCTCTTGAACGCTATACAGTTTCCTAATTAAATATTCAAGTAAGCGATACTTCAACTAAGCAAGATAAAACTAATAACGAGTATCTGCGCTCGGGATCGCGTGTCGTGTGTAATTAGTGGTACGTGCGCGTGCGTCACGCCCAACTGTTGTCGAACTAATAAGGGCGGTGGTAGTGTACAGGTGCGTCGCAACTGCCGCGCGGCAATATCGCGCCGCGCGACGCGTCTCGCGCCTCGCGTCCGCCCGCGCGCCGCATGCTAATCACCGCATTTCATACAATTTAAACTTTATCAAACTACTCACTTTCACGGTATTTGTACGATACAAAATAGAAATAAAATCCAACTTTACCGCTAACGTAAATAAATCAAGCGTGTTGTGAATGAAATTTTGCAAATTATTATAATTCCACAGACCATTAGTAGATATGATACAAATTGAGTGCGAGGCGAGCGCGGCGCGGTGGAGTCGCGCGCGGACAGAGCGCGGAGCGGCGGCGGCAGCGGGTCTCTGTTAATTGGATAAAATTGTTAATTATATTCAACAAGTACTTTAACTCTATTCAGGGAATAATACGAACAATAACCTTATTTAAAATCATTTTATTACAGACCTATAACCGTATTAAATGTAAAATAAAGCAATTACGTTAATTTGCTTCGTGAAACAAGTACCTACAGTAATAAAGCAATATTGCCGTATAAATTAATATTACTGCTTACCCTTCCCTTCGAACGACATTCGAGTATAATTATTATACATATTTATTTGCGAATATATTTATTAAACATTATAATTTAACGACTTGTTTAATTGAACGCGAGCTGGTCAATGTGTGGGGACTGTAATTAGACCGAATAAGGTCAGGTCGCGCGTCACGTCACTTCCCTCGTATTAATTTGCGCGACACGTCGTCGAGTGCGCGTCACATCACACCCGTGTGTGCGCGCCTTATTGCCTCCACGACTCAATGCGGCGCGCTCACACACAAACAAACCACGCTGGCGGAGGTCTCGCCACGCACCGTAAACTCACTGGCGTCGTGTTTCGCTCGCGTCGGACGTAAATTCGTAATTGAATCAAACCCTAATAACCTCACAGCTAAATCCTTGACCTTAATCTCAGTCTGAATCCAGGGCTTTGAGAAAACCTGTGTACACCAGAATAAAATCGCTGATTGAACGAGTAATCTGCGGTCCCTGACTCGCAACTTATATAGTATTTGGATGTAGCAATAAACTTTATGATATTATAAGTTCACGTTGAATATCCATAAGTGATTGAAACGTCGAAACTGGTTTACGTAAGATAAATTTATTGCAATTTGTAAATAGTCATTCGCTCACAATTTCGTTCTATTAATAAGTATAGAGAGAGGTTTTACTGTTAAAGTTATTTGTGTGTATTAGTGAGATTTGTACCGCGTATGGAGATGCTGATGTGTGTTGGCTTGGGGTGTTAGCAGGTGATATCGTACGACTCGACGCGCGGCGGCGTCTCGGTGGTAACGGAGAAGGGCGCGGCGACCACCTCGTACCTGCTGGTGCAGGACGCCGCGCCCTCCGACTCCGGACGGTACTCGTGCTCGCCCTCCAACGCGGAGGTCGCCTCCGTCAGAGTGCACGTGCTCAATGGTAAGTAACACTCTCGTGCGACGCGACGCCGCTCAGAGTAGGCTCCAGCCCCTCATTGGGGACGTACCTATATGAGGTGATGATGATGAGATCTAATGCTTAGTGTGTGTGTTGCAGGCGAGCGGCCGGCGGCGATGCAGACGGGCTCCGCGGGCCTGTCGAACAGCTCGCGGTGCATCCTGGCGCTGCTGGCGGCGTGCGCGCTGCATGCGCGGGTGCTGCGCGCGCACCTCGCCAGCTGATCACACGACACGCGACACCACTGAACTAGTGATAGTAGGGAGTGCCAGTGACGTGCGACACGCGCTGTGATGTGACGGGACACACGCGAGGACGAACTCACGAGAGTCGCGCGACGCGACATGACGCGACGCGACGTGTGCCCGCGACACCGTGATCTGTGAGCTCTAAGCTCAGGTGGACGATACACAAATACAAATGTAATAAAATATAATTTATTGATTGTTTCTGGAGATAGTTGGGAGCCGCTCCGAGGCCATTCTAAAGTTAACATTAAAATTTTATAATAATAATATAGTGTCTGTTGCTCTGTCGGTATATTGTAAATATAAATATTTTAATTAATAATAGCGATTAAAGTAAGGGTAAGTAAATAATATTTATTGTTAAACTGATGAATAACAAACAATTGTTTAGACGAGGTCGAACTTTGTTTCTGTGAACGTTTGAATTTATAATGAATCGTTTGTTAACCGACGACCAAACTGATACTTGTGTTGTTACCGCGACTACTGCTCGTTCGCTACTTGTACATACGAATACACACACACACACTAACGAACAAATACTTATGTGAGTTTGAAACAGACTTCATATTTTGTTGATCATAGAGAGCCAAGTTATAATATAGATAGGCACCAATTGAATTAAATACATTAATTAATAAGGATCATGTTGGTGTAAGTGGTTCATTACCTCGTTCATGATACCTCCATTCGCGTCACGCACACGCAGTGAGTGTGAGTGTCAGATAATAAGAAGGGAAAATGCGAAACTAATCATTTGTTATGTAACAAAAATACTTATTATATATAGTATTAAGATGAGGACTGATTTGGTTGTTTGATGTTTCATGTAAAATTATATCTTCTAAAATGGAATGAAACGCGCGCATAGCGCCGACGTAGTGCCGCTACAAATATTATATTATTTATGAATGGATGTAGTTTGAACAGATTCTACAAATAACATATTGACGACACATTCTGGGTTATTCCGGGAATCTATTGTTATTTAGATATGTACCTTTGTTGAATTAACTTATTGAACTTATGTATCGTTTTCGTTTCATAAATATATAAATTGGGTCCCGCTGTTTCACTCGTCTTAAAATATTTTGTACATACAAACTTTCCTGTTGAAGCACATAACAAAAAGTGTAGTCAAAAGATCTTAATGTACATAGCATAACATACACAGTGGGAGGCGACTTTGGTTTATACTATGTAGAGATTATCCTAATTCTGATTGAGGTCTCTTATCTTTCGTCGTCGGTCAAAAACCGACGACGAAAGAAAAAGATCCGATTGTAATATCGTTTTTAATTCTAAGAGATGGATTCCATTTAATTGTCACAATACCTTATTTTGGCGTTTTAATTTCTAGTTAAACACAACTCCAAAATTATGAATAAAATACAATGTATGTATGAATGCGGTGATTATAAAGCAATTTGTTGTGGATGTAAATGGCGGCGTACGTACGGGGCGGCCTGCGCCATACCACACTCACAATACATAATGTCGATCGAATATTTGTCAATTGTATATTTTACCGATACTTTGCCGGCACAACGCGCCCCAATAATATAACTGGAATGTTTCGCATTCCGACTACAGTGATGTATTGGAAAACATTATACTTTGATTCATATTGTATCGCACACGCGCACACACACATACTCGTACACACCATCATTATTCGGACGTAACGTGAACGTCCTAAGTTAAATAAATAGTAGTCAAATATTGTAATATAACATTTCGAAACTGATAAACGTCTTTGTATAGAAATAAAATTGTAAATAATAAATTATAGAAGAAAATTTTACAATAAAATCGATAAGTAGAAGATTCGAACTATGAAAAATGTAATATACGGAGATTATATGTATGTAAAACATAAAGCGATGTATACATAAACGGAATAAGTTTGTTTTCAAATAAAATATTTAATATTTACATGAGTGTTTCATTTGTTGTGTCGCTCCCCCGCGCGCCCGCCCGCGCCGCTCGCCGGCCGCCGCTCGCCGGCCCTAAGGTGCGCGAGGGAAGGCTGATTGACTCGAGTTTTAATTGGCGCGTTACATTTTGGGACTGATTGCAGAGAAAGTTAAAAAATCCTCAGAGAGTACGATACGGGGGGGCGAGAGGGGTCGCCGGGGCGCGGGGGGGCGCCAGACTGGGAGAGGAACATCGCTGAAATAATAACGATTGTTATTCTTCCATCATCTGTAATAGGTCTTGATTTTTTAGGGGAAACATGAACAGATTCAATTAAACTTGTTCTCTCTCGCCCTCTTAAACAGTACTTAGCATCATTTCCAATTTCTTTCAATAATAATTCATTAATATCGTCTTGTCTGTTATCAAATCAGGGTTAATATTGAACGGATCTTAATTAAATTTTACAAGGAGATAGATTACATCCCTGGGGAGGACATGGGCCTTGGCTCAAAAAATATCTTATGATGGTTGAAAATTTTGAAACAGGGAATAAAATTACCCATAAATATATATATAATTATTACTATATGCTGCAAACGTGTTAGATTAGAACACACGCTGATCACAACATTTTTATACGGGAGCATTTCAACTAATAAAATTATTCGGTTAATTCATACTACTTAATAGTTCGTGAAACAACCCGGAAGAAACTACCTTAACTTGTGGTGATGATAATGACACTGAGGTTCCGATCCCGTCGCCATCCCGTGTGGGCCCCGCGCCGCCCCCGCCGCCGTCACCGCTATCCGCCGGTGATCGCAGTAACTCCGGTGTAACGAGCGCGGATCGCGCCGCCTTTCCGACTCACCCCATAAGTATCAATTTCCCATGTAATGAAAAAAGATTGGTTTTTAACCGATTTTCCGCGTGAGCACGCAACGCGGCAATATCCAACGATTACTTAATAATATTGCGAACAGACACGACACTATGGGACTCAGCAACTACGGGGTACTACGATAGTGTTTGGAAACACTTGCCTTTAGAAAGGAGTTAATAAATTTAGTCTGTCTATAGTCTCGTTTAATGTTATCACCATATTAACTTGAACTATTTTTACTATCTAGCCTGCTTAGCTATAATATTCAATATCATCTTCAGTTACCTGACGCTACCTTGATCTCTACCACCTTGAGTAGATAAAAAGATCAATAACAAAGGATAGTGAAGCTTATAATAGGAAGAAAAATTACATTATCAGAATTTAGAGACCGCGGATCTCTATAGAAACTCGTAGCTCAGGACTCTAACTTTGTCCTCAAAGCCTAAAGAGGAATTAAGAGTAGAATTTACAGTACTTATTTACTTCATTATACCTTATTTAGTCTATCACATCCAATCATAGCAACCACGCGAGGACCAATATCGATGTATGTACATTACAGATTACGTTATCATCAACATGTATACCATATCCGGATATTAGAGTATAGGTACCTTCTTACCTACTTCGAGAGAGTCGGAAGCTCAAATAATTAGTAGCTATTATCGCAGTGACAGCCCTGCACTCGCACGCGCCATCACCTGTTATCACAGACCCCCCGACCTCCCCCCTCCTACAATCTGCCCCCCAAACACGCACTGAACTCATTAAAACAACAATATCACAAATGGAACGTGACTCGCTATTTATTTTAAGGACTCAATCGCGGCGGTCCCGATGTTTACGAGTTCGATATCGTTACACGAATTATCTCTCACATCTATTTATAATTAACTGCCGACCTAACAAGTTTTCTTTATGGAACAATGGCGGAGGTTGACTCGTGAAATAACAACAATTTACTAGTGCCTACTATTTTTACTTATTGATATTAATTTGCTACAAGAATATGAATTTATTTGTTAGGTTTTAGTCAAGCTGAATAATAAAACACAGTTTATGTTACTTATGTATAGGAGATTAGCGGCGCCCCGCGGTTTCACCCGCGTAGTTCCCGTTCCCGTAGGAATTTGGGGTTAAAATTATGCTACCTAACCTAAACCTTCCTACTGAATCACTCTATCTATTAAAACAAACCGCATCAAAATCCGTTGCGTAGTTTTAAAGATCTAAGCATACATAGGGACATAGAAAGCGACTTTGTTTTATACTATGTAGTGAAGATTAAAACATCACAAAAAAAATGATTTTGACGTCATCATCTCTATTTTTTTTCTGCTCAAGTAATCAGTGTTGCTCTACTTCATGATTCAAAGAAGCCACTTTAGATTCTAAATTATAATCCCAAGTCAATGTTTAACAGTAATGCATACCCATACATAAGTATGGGTACAATGTTATGTAACACAACAACGTAATGAGTATGTACAATAACAAGAGTTTCCTCTTCCAAGACATACACACATACATACTACCTATACATAGTATATCTACTTAAGAACATTAAAGTAAACAGTGTATGATGTCGATCGAAGAATAGTGAGGTTCAATGTAGGCGCCGCGTGACGTACAGACCACCCGTGCCTCCGGGCTTCTTCTATATTATATACATACTAACATAACGTTATTTAAGTTATGTATTTTAAGAAAATAGTTATTTTTCCTTGTTGGATAACAACAGGCAGAAAGCAGCAACATATGTATGTACCTACTACCTATAGACCAAAGGTTGAGCTTGGACTCATGCTGTGTGCGGACAGAACGAACTTAAAGGAAGAAAACTAAAATAAATTGCTCTAGTTCTTATAGTACATCAATCTCTAGTTAAGATACAGTATCTGATACCAGAATCACCTAAGATATACCTCATTAAGAGGAATCTATTACCACCTTTACAGTCCCCTCAAACCATAGAATAAAATATCGGTTCGCCGAAAGGACCCAAATTAGAGGGGACTACTCGCTTACAATACGAGTGGATATTACATACTTACATGATATATTATACCCTCATACTCATAATACATTGTATTATATTCTCTAAAAGTTAGAAATCTAACTGGCATATAATATTTGTTGCATTTACACCTACATTTAACACAAGTACATACATATCGTCAGGTGTCCAACACAGACCACCTAATAGAGGTGTGTTCAGTACGTACGGAATGTATCCTACAATTAGGTGGCAATCGAACGCTGACGGACACCTGTGACCCGCCGCCCGCCGCCCGCCGTGTCACTACTACTTGGTATCATAGAGGTAGTAGTTACAGAGACATTTCTTGCAACGATTGCAAAATGCATAGTACAATTTATAATATTTTTATTGGGAAAATGGAAAATTCATCACTCGATCCATTAATTGAATCCGGGACCTCAGTGTCAGCAGGCAGGTGCACGCACATCGCCGACGCGTTCAGAGGAAATTTATGTTTTGCCTGATTTCCAATTGAGAAGATTCTATGTAGATATGTTTTTCGATTTTTCGCTTCCACACAATTCAAATTTTATTACTCTCGCGTAATAAAATGTTGGTTGAATCTAATCTGGTCGGGCTCCATTTTCATTATTTACCTACATCATTTCGGTAGACCTACATGTTTCAAATTAATTGGCAAATAAAACCTCACCGCAGACAATATCCATGTGCTGCGTTTGTGCTGAGATAACAGCTGTTATTTATTGAATAGACTTTACACTCATCAATATTAAATGGCTCGTATCTAAAATAATTTACCTATCTGTTGAGACGGGTGCGAGCCCTACGTCTGAGACTTGTTCCATAAACTAGCGGCAAAGTGTTGAACGTTAAAATGATGAGGGCGGTAAGTGGAGGTGCGAGAGCCGATTTTGATTGGGTTCCGAAGTGGAGCAAGTTTCATTAGGAGAGCCGTTAGCGTCCGCCGGCCCGCACCCGCTCACTTGATGGACTCGACAACAAGTGTAATTGGGCCCGAGCAATGGCCCGCCATTAATCCCGGGAACTTATCCAGTTGTTGGGCCGAGAAAATATACAAGATTATCATTTGGCACGTCAAACACCACCCGTATTGTTCGCCGTGTTTTTGAGGAGCTCGTTTATGTAGCAGTAATTACTCTAATTGTTTACTCCGCTAACAATACACGGGCGTTACACGCATTAGGACGCACCTTACGGTTGGAAACGACTTGAATATTCCCTCGAATATTTCCTTATTCTGAACAGAACTGTAGCGAGCTGGCGAAGCCTAAATATGCGTTGCAAATGTTGGGTATGTTGTTTATTAACAGCAGACGGAAATGCGGTGCGGCCCGAGCGTCGAGCGCGCTACCTCGAGAACTGCTAGTAGCAATTTGTTATTATTGCACTGGGTATTCACGGCAGTGGGTATTCTAATACCTACTACGAGTATATTTTGAACACTTTAGGCTACTCTCTAACATTCTGCCAATAAATGACAAGAGTATAACAGTAAATGACAGGTAAAAACGCGAATCCGTGAAAAAACAGCGTAATATTCATTTAAATGAAACAAGCCATTAACAAACAATTAGCGAGATGGCCTTTTCTCGAACAATAACACTAAATCAAGGGCGCAATGACGTCAACAAAGTATAATTGAGTGTAGCGACCGCCCCCGGCCCCGCTCGCCCATCGCTCACTTCCCATTGTGCTAATTTAATTACCTTTTAATTTTACCTTTGGGCTCGTTTGTAAGATGTATCAACGCGAACTCGCTACATAATGTATCGCACATTACGGCCGTCCGCACCGTGTCATTTTAATTATAATGCTTTGAATTTCATATAAAATATTAGGAGAGTGAGTTGATACACTCATATTTCGAAGATTTTGCAATTTGAAGTGTTTATCAGGAGAATATTGTTGCAAAATCAAGGGCAGTATCGATCAAGATTAATGGGTTACACCAATAGTTACTATCTCGTTTGGAAATCGAAACTGCATCAGTCTTGCTGCCTCTTGCCACTGAACATCTTGGGCCGTCATGTAAGTATCTCCAAAGCATTAAAGAAAAAAATATATCTCTTAAGTTATCACAAGTGACATTAAATGCTTTTTCAGAGCTTTAGAAGCAAGTAGGCGATCCAGGTAGCACAAACTGTTATTGAATAGACGTGCCGCCGCGTCGCCCCGCGCCAGAGTGCAGGAAATTGCCTGCGTGACATCGAAGATACTAAAAATTCTCTTTATAGATTTCAGGAGATATTTCTTCTTATTTTATAGCCTGTTTTAAATTTTGCATAATACTAGCCTATAAATAACAAATAGCGTGATTATATTCAGAGCAAAACCATTAGGATAATAAAAGCAAATGTAATGAACAGTTTTCCGCAATTACATCTCTCCGATTTAATTATAATGCAAGCAAAACTTTTAAGTAAAACCTGTCAGTTTTAGCTACTTTTTTTTTGTAGCGTTTCGTAGCTCGTAGCAGATATGTAGCAAGGAATCTCTCGATACGAACGGGTTACTCGATGAAATATTTTCATTGAAAAAGATTCCATGCTCTGTGTTATAGTTAATATCCATCCTGTAGAATATTCAATATATAATGGTAAGCTAAAATTAATTTTCTTCTATGGTCACGTCATCGTCAACTCTACGCAGACAACGTCGCTGGCAAATGGGGATACATTTATAAGGACAACCTTTGATTTGCCTACTTATACTATTAGAACACTAGTTAGAATGATTTTCAGCTGCAGCACACATGTCGCAACAATATCTAGACTTATTTGATTAGTAAGATAGCCCACATCATCATACAACAGTGTTATAAAGTGTAAGGGAACTAGAGAACGACCGTTTTACTAACATAATAAGTTAATCTTAATTAAATAACAAGACAAGGACAGAGTGCCAGGTGCATAGTGCCAGTACACGTTATCTGTCTTCGAGGCATTGCGACATGCGCCGGTGTCGCCGAACATACGACACTGAGGTGTGGTCAGACAGCGAGCGGGGCGCGGCGGGGCGGGACGGTCAAGTGACACCGAGGAGTTGCTCTGTATGACGTGTCAGTATTATCTAGTACCAGCAGAGCCCCGCAGTTACACTCACTTAGTTCACGCTCTCATGAGAAAGCGAAAGAGAAAACAATAAAATTTCTAAAAACCTTCCACTTGAATCACTCTATCTGTTAAAGAAAAACGCATCAAAATCCGTTGCATAATCTTAAAGATATAAGCATACATAGGGACAAACGGTGGAAAGCCACTTTGTTTTATACTACGAGTATGTAGTGATATTGATTATGTACTAGATAATACTGACACGCCATACAAAGCGCTCGGCACGACGTTAACCGCCAAAGACAACGCCAGCGTCTCGCGTTATCATCCCGTCCCGCCACGACCCGCTTGCTGTCTGGCTAGACCTTTACCGGGGACATCGATTAATTACCGACGGTAATTAGCGCCCCGCTCCGAGCTGAATAAATCACATAACTATCGATATCAGCCATGTTTGTACGTTGTACACGTTTTACATCACTTCAATATATCGCTGGAGATAAGGTGCCTCGTATGTCGTTGATGTTAAAGCCTTGGTAGAGTAATGGTATGTGAATATGCAGGAGGCCCTGGGTTTTATTCGTAGATAGACTAGACATGCATGATCGTTGTTACCAAGGGTATACGAGTATAAGGCGAAATGGCTTACAATTGCTCAATCGTACAAGGTATACAAAGGCCTCTTCATAAAAAAGTTTTATCGAAAAAAATGTGTTTGTTATCTGGTTAATGTTTTGAAATGAGACAGGGCGCTTTCGAAGCCATGAATTGTATGCCAATATTTTGAAAATTGTTCAATAAATAAGTACTCTGGCAAATAAAATATTTTAAAAAACATATTTGAAGTAGATACATGTAGCATGTTGTATTTATTCCCTGGCAAGACCAATGTTATGAGGAGACCGCCTCAATGAGCGACGATGATCACGTACAAAGTGACTCACGTGACATTAACTCTCAATGACGCGACGCGATCACAGCACACACAAACATTTACAACGCTCGGGTGAACGTATTCACCAAGATTTCCACTGAAATTACTTAAATTAATACATTGAATACTTTATTCAAGGTCTTGTACAACGAAAACAACATAATTTAGGTATAGTGCTAAGATCTAGCGTCGCACAGCTGTGTGACGCAGTTTTATTTGCAACAATTCTGCCCTAGTTGTGAGATAAACACTTAGATAAACATGATCCTCCTATGTGCTAATGATATCCAAATCCGTTCAGTCATTTTTGTGTTTTAGTTTGCGCGGTTTGTACTACACGTAATAAATAAACTTTTTGTTAACTGTTACAAGCTTTCTTACGAAGCTGTTTAAATTAATTATGACAAATAGAATTCTCACTGTCCTCGTATATGTACAGAGCAGTATTCTAATATCATTAACAATGCAGTGTATGTACTCGCGCACGCGTCTCGACTCACTCTACTTTAAATTGCAGACTTTTCCAACAGCAAAGAGAAAAATTGTCATAACCATAGAGTATTCATAGAGTTATTTAAAATTAATGTTATTTATGAGATTGTGA
The DNA here is from genome assembly GCA_958496195.1 of Timandra comae. Classification (NCBI taxonomy): domain Eukaryota; kingdom Metazoa; phylum Arthropoda; class Insecta; order Lepidoptera; family Geometridae; genus Timandra; species Timandra comae. Next base: position 345,731 of record OY292354.1, read on the forward strand.
GCAACTCGTCTTTAGATAAACAAAGTTTTCAAGACAGATGTCGCAGTAAGTGTATCTACACTTACGCGATATATTTTTATTTAGAAAATTGACTTGGGGCTTGTTTAAACACAATTATGAAATAAAAAATTAACAACGAAATAGTTCACTTTTTAAACTTTTGGGATCGGAATTTATTGTTGCATAATTTACATTATGTCATACGCGATTAAGACCTGTAAATGATGCAACAATTAACGAAACAGTTTAGTCTAAACATATTTCTTTTTTGTGGTTCTTAGTAAATGCTCAGTGTAAACATTAGTGTTCCTGAGAGTAAGTGCCGGTGCTGTAATAACGAGGTCCCGTCCCGTGCTCCCGCCCGCCGCCCGCCGCCCGCCGCCCGCCGCGCGCCGCGCCGAGCGACTGCCGCCCGCCATTTCTCACTCTTTCTTTGTCTATTCCATTCAATTCTTATTTTAATTACGCCCAGGGCGCTGCACTTTGTTTCACTAAATTAAATCCAGTGTCCTTCACTCCAATTTACCTAGTCTAGTACCCGGTAAATGAAACTCCAGAAGTGCACTTTTAATTTAAAACACTAACAAATTAAAATCTAATCAAAATGACTTGTTTTAAATTCTTATTAAATCGTCAGAATAAATTCTAATTGTTAAATTGTTAATATAAGATGTTAACGTTAAAAAGGTTGACAGTGTAATAGTGCATGCGATGTCAATTTCTTAAGTCAGGGCCAGAAAACGAGCGCTATAAAATTAAAACTAAAATATAGATCTGTACCTTAGACATGATTTCAATATTACTAATAAAATACAGATAAAATCTATATCTGGCCAGTAATTCTAAATCTGCCTAATACTCGTAATAAGTCATGTAGGTGGATTACACACTATTATTAACCGAAAACTATGCGAGACCTAATCCAGATTATTCTAAATATCTTCATTAACGTTAACATAACGTCCCACATATAACTATAATAATGATCCACTATCATTTATTATTAACTTGACTATTATTACTTTCATCTATAAATACCTAGGTATAAGGGACCAGTCTAGACGAAGGTATCTGTTACAAACACTTTATGCCTGGAGTGGGATTCGTATCTGATCTGTATTCGTCAGCAGCCCGCGGCGGAGGCGCCTGATAAAATTATAATGCTATATTTGGTGAACACGTCGTGACTGTGTTACACATCATTACAGTATACTGTTATTATAAGATTATTACTGCTCATTTGATATGTACAACCTCAGTATCGTAATGGCCATGGAATAATTCGTAATATTAAAAAGATAAAGGTACATTGGTTCACTTAACCGCTACTTAGTGCCAAACTATCCTCCTATTATCAAATCCATCCTCTGCTCTACATTCTTTAAAGAAGAATACGTTACCAATATACCATTCACATTTCGGCTAGTCTAAAACTATGGTAGTTAATTGTATGTGTTGTGTGCGTTGACCGAGGGGCCGGTGCCCGGTACACACTGTAACTGCAGCTCCGATCGTGCACAAAGGATGGAGAGCAAACAGGGAACAGTGCCCACTCGTCATGATGCTGCCGAATGCAAACGAGACTGCGAACCACCGGTAGCCCTCCACCCCCCCCCTCCCTATCCCCCTAACCCGGATTATCCGTCGTCCGGAGTGCGGACACAACGCAGCGGATTAGCTCCGTACACCGCCGCCGCTGACTGCCTCTCAAAATCACTAAACTATGTTTCACAAGTGACTACACACGACGCGACGCTCCGCCGAAACAAACGTATCGATACACAGTACACTCCCACCTCGTCCCGGAGAACAATCAATCATAACGCGTCACTTTGCTCCTGCACTTCGCCAGTACTCCAAAAAGTTTCCGTACAATCATTGAACTTGTTGAACTTCAGATATTTGAATACTCCACAAAGATATGAACGCGGTATGGAGTCCAAACTTTTTATAGAAAAAGTAACCAAATAAATAACTTGATCGCGATAAATACAGTCAACCGAATATTCCTTCGAAGAGAGAATAAATGTCAATGGTCCATAGATTGTTAGAAAAAAGTGCTTTCAGTCCCAAGTCCCTAAAGATTGATGGTGTAATGTCTGCTGCAGGGCCCTGGAAGCCTATTCCACTGTGAAATGTCACCGTGGGTTCTCGCATCATATCTACCCGTAACTTTTAAAGAAAACCCCACTCTATTCCCCACGACATTGAGGTGTATTTCGCAAGTATTCAGTGCTATATTTAGCTCCGTGTGTGTCGGTGGCGGTGGCCCTGGATACTATACATTGTCAGTAAAATAAAGCGTTTTCTGACGTTCTCAAATCATAAGCGGAAATGTAAGCGATGTTTGTGTCGATGTAGCGGAAAACGCAACTTTACACATTCATCAGGGATTATGTATGGGCGTCAAGTTGACGGGTACAAACAGACGAACACATTTGGACGATACGCATCTATTGTGTTACTCTTATTACAACATTGATGCCTTGAAACCCGTTTGTCGTTGTGGTATGTTTTGTTTGCAGGATCATGTATGGTGTAATAAAATAGTCATACGCCTTGTGCGTATCTCTTAGCAAATGTTGTGTTTGGAAAATGAACTTGATGTACGTAAAATAAAACATGTAAGTATTCTTCATTTTGAGCGTCTTCCTTTAGTTTCCCATATACTTAGCTATCATTATTTCTCTTTCGGAGAATTTGAATTTATAAAATGGTGCGATGGTAGGTCGTAAGAATGAATCCTGGCTAGAAGTATTGTTTTCTAAAATCCAATGTAATCCAGACTCTAGTGAAATTTTATTATCAGAAGATTACAGAGTTATCAGACTCAGTATCGAAACTCTCTTTAGCATTTTTCGCTATTCATTAAAACTCTGCTATTTTATAATTTTAATACCTGCCTCTATATAAACCCGTTAGTCATTGTCATATTAGTGTTATTGTAAACATGTTTGCGTAGTCTGATTTGCAAAATAAATGTACCTAATCTAATCTAAAGAAAAAATCATAACGTACTGCAACAATAAAGGTAATCACTTGCACTTGTAAAAATATAGATCGCGGTGTTTGATATACTTACGTACGATTGTAAATATAAGTAGGTAGGTATCACGAAACAACATTTTGTATTACTTGGACTTACGCGAACAATGTACAGACCACGGATTCTGCAAAGAATTCAGCAAAGAAACATCAGAAATGCAAATCAAAAATTAAAACCGCCAGTTGAAGTACTTACTTCTTACTTAGTTTTATTTGAATAGTGTAAAATTGTTTGAAACTAATAGAAATTCAAATGACATTCCCGTTTGGCTCATTCGTATGACAGTGTCAGTCCCGATGTTGGAGCCGATACAATCGTTCAAGTTGCTTCAATAACTCGACTATGAATGAATTAAATTTATTTTTATTTGACCCGTTTAACGATTCGGCATAACTGAATTCCAATTCGAAATTTAAATGAATTTTAAAATGGAATTATTATTTTCCTTTCTGTCGCAGTAGGATTTCCGAATCAGTGGTAGATATTTTTTAATTTTTATTTATTGCTGAGGGTTTGAATATAGAACATGCCACCCTATACAAAAATAAATCGGTTGTAGATTCATAAAGTGTTTACGGAAAGAAGGCACATCCTTGAATGTATAGTTTTTGTAATTAAATTACTCATAAATTGATTTTTTTATTACATTACTTAGATTTAAATAGGTACTTGTTCTTTTAATTTTCTTATCTTGTAATGAAATTTTTATTAATCAATTCTTCCTTATTCTTTTTAAAAGATACTTTATATTTCTTAAGACTACAGTCGTTCCCACAGCTGGAATATTGTTATCCTGCCCTCAAACTGAGTTCGAATTAATTCAAGTTTATCCAGAATATGTTTCACTGTCTGGAGGTTATCGGTAAAGTCAGATAAACATTACGGATTAAAGTTGTATGCTAAAAATAAAATGTTCATAAATCAACAATATTTATCAATTTTATTTAATCGGTAATCATAATCGCACAGCAACATGAATGTTTTTGGTAACAAACAAGTCAGAATTACTCGAATATACAAACAAGTAGGTACCTACAGGCTTATTTTGTTGTAAATAGAGACAACCTTGACGACTCGACGAAAAAGTGTTCAACCGGTATTTAGGTACCAACTCCAACACAGATTACTTAACAGTCACTAGCACGGAAACCGGTCGCAGACCACAGTTATTAATACGACTCAATACGTATATACATAATATACATACATAACGCGTACATAATACAAACATTAAGTTTATGTAAATGATAATACGACGTCTATAAGTAAATATGGCACATTCCTGCGGCCCAAACTGTTTTGGTTCGTTCCAACAAACAATGTACAACACTAATATCATAAAGAGGTGAAGTTTGTTTGTTTGAGTTCAGTTGCGGAGGTAATCTCCCCCAATACAAGCACTCATTATATTGTGAAAATTCTTTCAATGGTAACAAACCTACCACTAACTACAATGGGATATATTATATTATGTATAGTCTATTTCAATGTCAACATGAATGAATCAGCTATGCACAGCTAGGTATAATTATAAAAAATAATGTTGGTCCATATGTCGTGCGTCGCCATACGTTTTTTCCAATTACCTAGATTTTTTTCATATACATTAAAGGGGAACAAGAAAGGATAAATAAGTTATATACCATGAAGTTACACACTAAGTAAGACAATATTACATAAATAAATACTTAAATAAATATTTAATGGACTTTGTAACACGGACTCGAATGTAAACGCTCACAAACTGGAAAATCGGCCCATGACTCCTAAAATTTATATAGATTTGAGAAAAAATAACATCAAAGTCTAAAGGTCTTTTAAGCTAGGCGTGGGTTGAAGTCCATTAGTTTACATTTACAATATCATAGTTGAATAACAATTTTACAAAAACGTCATTAACTGTTTATTAAAAATATTGTGATCTCACAGTGACTCAACGAGATTTGTACCTAGTATTATTAAATTAAATGTCAGACAAACTGCAAAATCATCCTGAGGAATCTTTTAGTTTTAACTCAAGAAATAATGTAAGAAAATAAAGAATAACACCGACCCACATACATAGGTAGGTACATAGGAAAACGTTGTTACTTTACTATTTACTCAAACTATGTCATAAGATATGGATGAGCAAACGATTATGTATTTATTTACCTTATATATTCTCTGACTTCCACTAATTATAGCTAGTTTAATGAAGCTGATTTATTCCAGTTATTTTTGAAATAATAAATATGTAAAGATCAATTGTAACATTGTACATAAATACCTTTTATAATATACATAAAACAAATTTAATATTCTTACCAAGAACCGAATTAATGCAAAATTTTGCTACGGACAATTCAATGATAATGTTCCATATTTCAACATAAGTACAATAGTATTAATATTAATGAGTTGGTAATTAAATGGTAAGTTCTAGAAGTGAACGACGGCGTGAGGCAATGCTCGATAAGAAATGATAACATGATAACTGTTATCAAGGTATATACTTACATACATATTAATGGTAAAACAAGTGATATACCTTTGTAAATAAATAACAACATTATAATATTATATATACCTCCGGTAGCTTTAAAACTGTGTTTTCTATAGGATTGTAACCTACAGATAGTCTCATTCTAGGCACGCTAATATTATTATTGTAAGACGATATTACCGTGTCTTAGGACAAATATTAATCTTTCTCTATTATATAATTATTCGTACAGTCTAATAATATTATAAGTCCGATGGATAGAGTAATATATAATACAAAATAATCTTTCCAAAATTTATTGCGTCAGATATCGCAAAAGTAGCTAGGTATCAGTAGATAGTTAATTGTATTAGGGGATCTACCTAATTGACATATTAAGTAGGTACTAATATACTTAGGGCCTATTTCACCATCTTCAAGTAACGTTCCAAGTAGGTACTTACATGTTTTGACTTTGTCACTTGATATAAAGTAAGAAAGAGACAAAACTAACTTTACTTGGTGAGTACCTTTACTTGAAGGTCGTGAAATAGGCCCTTACAGTATTTTTATATTTGATCATGAGAACTAAATAATTTCCAGCGACGACAAAGGATGAAGTAAGTACCTAATTTCCGTTTTCAACAAATACTTAGAAATTTTGAAATAAAAAGCTTCGATTCCTTATTTAATTAATGGATCATCTTTATTAAAGTTATAGCTTATTTGTTGAGTGTCAGCTCTCTTGGGATGATGATGAACTAGCTGGATGAACCTCTTTAAAGAGTTGAACTAAATTGTTAAATTGAACCTATAATTTTAACAATCGAAGTATGTTAAGGCTGGTGCCCATGCCGCCAAGCCAAGTTTGTTAGGATTCGGATGTTTATATTTGAAGTATCCTTAGATTGGCTTCTTAGACCAATGGTTGAACTACACATTTTTTCTTCTTTTCGTGTCGATGGACTAGACAGTAATGTGTAAGTAGGTACCTATGTATTGTGAATTAGCCGCCTACCAATACCTAGTTAGTATTTCATGTTGAGACTTCTTACTAATATTTTAAAACAGTTGTTAACCTATTTGAGTAGCGGCGTAGATTAAATTTTATTTTAGTTATTAAAAAAGTGACGCCTTCAGTATTTACACATCAAATACATGTTTATAAGTAAGTACTATCCTATATTTAAGTATTGTGCAATGTGCAATTTTTGTAATTTAAATAAATTTAAACAAAAAATACTTTACAGACTAACATATTTTTATTTATTTTTATTTATTTATTACAGGTTTATAAGCATTTTATGTAAGTATATCTAAATCTCGTGATAATTACTAATACAGCTAATGCTCGTATTACCTATATTCTTGAAATAAGTAACAGGTAGGATTATTATATTAGTGAAATATTCTTATATAAGAACGGTACTTAAGACACTCATATCTCTTTATTTACCTGTAACTATAGCCAGACATTTTCTTAAAAATAATATGTACTTATTTGAATACTTAGGAGTGGCCATTGAATGTGACACTGACAGTCTAAGGTACTAACAAAGACTAACATTTTATATTTCCTTATTAATCTTATTAATTTGATCGTGGGGAATGTTCATCAACTATTTATGGATTTGTAAAAACTTAAACATTTTAAAGTTACAGACACATATTTTAACCGATACAACCTTGCAACTATATAATAATATGCTGTGTTAATAGGAAGGATACTAAACCAAATAATTAAGTAACCAGCGCTGTGTCATTTAAGGAGAGAAAGACCTACAAAATCAAAGTTAAATGAATCATAGTTTTGCTAATAAATATCCTCATTCCTCATCTATACTTCTATACTCCATATACTAATATTATAAAGAAGTAAATTTTGTGTGTTTGTTAAATTGTAAAGGGAAATCCCGGGATCTACTGAACCGATTTCAAAAATTCTTTCACTCATGGAAAGCTAATTTATCAGTGCGTGACATAGGCTATATTTTTCCCTGTATTCACACGCGAACGGGAACTACGCGGGTGAAACCGCGGGGCGCTGCTAGTTTCAAATATTTTAGTAATATGACTAGATAGATATAGATACTTATCTACTCATCTATAGTCGGTAGTCGCCTCACAAACCTGTCCAAGGCCTCTAATACACTAAATTCGGCAATGAACTTACCTATTATGTATTAGTATTATAACAAAAACTGTACGTGGTCCGACAGACAATCGCCTGTTTTCGAATTAGGTGTACTAAGTACGTATTACCTAGCTCATATCTAAGTTATATCTCAGCTGACCAAGGTCAACGTGAAGACGGTTAATTTGTATTTATTTATTCGTATTGAGTCATGTTTATGGCAAAACTACTGCCTGTTATACTTTGTACTTTACAGAGAACAAGTCACTTTTGAAAAGTACAAAGTGCAATACATGATTAGGTCCCTAATAGATCCATAAAGTAAGGCACATTTATATATGTTTTTAAGAATGATGTGTTATTGATGTTTTACCTCCTGCCAAGAAGATAATCTAAAATACCTTATCAATCTATTCTAATGTTAAATTGATGCTCTAATTAATAAGCTAAATGAATACAGTCATAAATAAAATACCCAGTAAGTACTACGTTGATAAAAAACAATATTTTATTTACAAATTCAAAATATATTTCATAAATTTGACGCTTAGATAAAGTTACTTACAGTATTAATACAATCAGATTAATTAATGTATTTAAGACGATAACACTTTATCTTAAAATCCCTTTAAACACATAGGTACAGGTTTATCAATCGGGTAAAAATGACAAGAATTGCAAACTAATATCACAATTTACTAAAGACTTAAGTTCATCACAATTTAGATACTAGGTATTATAATGCAATGCATACTAACTACGTACTACCACCAGAGGTACATGACGAATTTAAGAAGACCTACGAAATTATAAAGATAACATTGTTTGAATTTAGTTTAAAAAATAATAACGATGATATATAGTAGATATGTAATGTACATATACACAATATGATTAAGGTTATTATTTAAGAAAATTAAAATAAACAAAACTGATTAAACATACAATTGAATAACAAAGTAACACGCCGGGCAAATGAATGGATTTGAAGGTCAAATTATTTGATAACAATTATTCGTTATTTACTACACGAAGTACTATGACACCCGTCGAGAGTTCATCATACACGTCTGTGGGCGCACTGGACCACAACTCGTATCACAATCACAAATAGGAATGTACTCTTAAATCAATTGCATCATGTCACACGCGGACGCGGCGCGGGCGTTACCCGAACAGGTACGAGTAGAGGACGGTCATCACGAGGCCCAGCACCAGCGGGAACTTCCACGAGGACACGAAGCTGGTCTCCTCGCCGGCGTTCGCCTCCTCGCCCCAGCTCGACTCTTTCTTCTTCACCTCGACGCGGTCCTCCTCCACCACCTCGCCTATCACGTATTTCTGCATCAGCTCCTTGGCGTCGAAGCTGTGGCCCACGTCCTGGAAGTCCTCGGAGGCGTCCTTGCCGGCCACGTTGACGAGCACCTCGTGTCCCCCGGGATGCTCGTCCAGGAACTTGGTCACGTCGTACACCACGTTGTTGATCACGAACACGGTCTCGGTCCGCGGGTCTTTCTCCGAGATTTGTTTTCTGGTGAACTTCTTGGTGGCCATGATGATGCGTGCGCGGATGTCGCGAGTCCGTCACTAACTGTCTAAGTTATCTGAGTGATCGCCGCAGAGTGCGGAGCCGTCGCCCGCGCCTCGCAGCGCCGCTTCTCCCCGCGCGCCCCACAACACCTATGATTATTTTATCAGAGAGCGAACCAAACGAGAATCTACTGCGAACCGATACGCCTAGTCATTCAACCTAATTACTTATTACGAAACTAACTTGAATATTACTCAAAACTGCAGTTTATCATATGGGTCCAATTCACCAGTATGTGAGTTACCTGAGATAAGAGCTGACGTGCTAGTTGGTCAGGACACGTCGGATCCAAAGGTCACCCAATTTAAGGAGTCGAGAGCGCCTCGTGTTCATTCACTGACGCACTTCATAAACATTAAATTATTCATATATTCGCGTGAACCGTTTACTAAGGTAATGTAGGTAGTTTATTTATATATTTTCCTCTAATACTATTTGTATATGGCTCATTTTGAGCTAAAATAATCGCAATAAAAGTTACTTACACGCCTTATCCTCGGTATTACTCGTATAATAATATGTGACATCATCCTGTCAACTTCTCATAAAACTGTTGAAATCGAATTGAGGGCCCTGTTTCCCTGTACTCACCACCGCTTTACACATAAACCAGTTCACCAGTTATATAAATCGTCGTAATATATCTGTGAGTGCGACAGAGTACCACTCGGTCACGATCACTCACGCACGTCTCTAGAAAGTGAATGAAAGTGGTTGCACCGCATTCTGTGCGCCCGCGCACCTGACACGCACTCTTCCACACAACTCTTGCAAAAATAAATGCATTTCTTTGAGGTTTAGCCAACGTTGAATTACATTTATAGAGAAGGAACAGATCGTTATATTGAAGAAAAATTACGAATGATAGATAAGTATTTTTAGAGTTTTTTAGTTTTATTTACTATCAATGCACAGTGTTCATTTTTAAAATGTTTGCAATCCTCACACGAGGAATATTGGAGACTCTTATCTACTAATGGTACTCGTAAGATCACATAGATATACATACAATTATAAGTACATCAAAAGATTTATTTACTTAATTGTTTCTAATTACATAGGAAAAATAAAAACGAAATTACCCATACCTACACACATCAAAAGTGTCTAGGGATCAAGCATTTTTATGCGGATTTCTTGAGATTGAGATGTGGCTTTGTAATAAATTTATGATTTTATAAATTTGTATGGATCCTTTTTGGTGCATTTCATAATTTGAATCAGGAACTGTGAATCAAATTCGAGTAAAAGATGAAAATCAGCTGTCAATATTTTCCCTATAAAAACATACAACGCATTGAAGACATTATTAGTGCTACTGTTTCCCTACTACTGATTAAAACCAACGTTATTATGGAGCGGCGACGTCATTTAAGCAGGGAAGAAATGCTCAGAGCCGTGGGAATGATAGAAGCTGGTTCCCGGCAACGTACTGTGGCTTTAGCTCTGAATACAAGTCAGAGTGTTATCAGTCGACTTTGGACACGTTACCGAAGCACTGGTACCGTGGCTGAGCGCCATGGAGGACGGTATCGCTGCACCACACGGAGACAAGACCGATACATTCAAATCTTAACTCGAAGAGCTCCAACAATAACCGCCATGATGTTAGCCGTGCGGCTTCATCACTCTTCAGGGAACTTAATTAGCGACCAAACAGTCAGAAACCGCTTGCATGAAGTGAACCTTCATTCCCGAAGACCGCTACGGGTACCACCTATAGCAATGCACAATCGTAGGATTCGATATCAATGGGCTCTTGAACACAGAAATTGGGCAGAAGAACAATGGCGTTTCGTGTGCTTTTCTGATGAGTCTCGTTTTGGTATGAGACCGGATACAAGACGTATACGACACTGGAGAACCCCTGGACGCCAACAGCGATTAAAATCCTGCCAGGAAGTCCATCCTTATAGTGGTGGAACCATCATGGTATGGGCGGGTATTTGGATCGGCGGAAGAACTGAGTTGATTTGGATCAGAGGCAACCTCAACGCTCAAATTTATGCTGAGACGATTGTATCAGACGTCATCGTTCCTCTACAAGTGCAAATCGGTCCCTTATTTCAGTTAATGCATGATAATGCACGACCGCACACCGCAAGAGTTGTAAGACAGACTCTCGCCGCAGCTAACATCAATGTCCTGCCCTGGCCTGCTCAGTCGCCAGACTTGAACCCGATTGAGCATGCATGGGATATGCTACAGAGAAGAGCTCTGCCGAATATGGAGGGTATCCAGTCGCAAGAAGACCTTTTTTTGTTGTTGCAACGAACATGGGCGGCCATTCCACAGCGTGATTTGGATGAACTCATTTTGAGTATGCCAAACCGATGTTCTTGTGTTGTTAGTGTTCGCGGTAGAAACACGGATTATTAATTGTTTAAGTTACCCAATAAAATTTTAAAGAAAACTGTTATTTCAGTCTTTTTTTCGAACTTTAATGTTAGTGGTTCAAATGTCAAAAATCCCTTTATTAGGAAAATGGCAAATTTCTTTATTAATGCAAAGGTGACTTGGTTTATCGTTACTGTGACAAACGAAAACACTTTATTTGATGAATCCTTAAAGAAAATTTTAATTAATATCAATCAGGAGAAAAGTTATTGCAAAAATATATGTTGATCCCTAGACACTTTTGATGTGTGTATTTAAATCTATATCTATACTTTCTAATATTATAACGAGGAAAGATTTGATGGTTTGTTTGTAACGAATAAGCTCCAAAACTACTAGACCAATTGAAAAAATCTCGTTACTTCTTTCTTAGGTTAGTAAGTGAATGCAACAATTAAAAATACTTACATATCCGTAAGGTTACGGGTTCGATTCCCGTGCGGGGTGAATATTTATGTGATCCACAAATGTGTATCTCGGTCTGGGTGTGTGTTTAAATGAGTGTGTGTATAGTTTCTGATTCTAATACCCTAGGCTAGATACAAGCTTCGAGCTTAGTTAGGGGTCAGTTACTATAATGAGATGATGGAGTGAATGATTGTTATGTTTCATATTCCGATGTCTGGAAATGCACCAAACAGTGACACTACATTATTATGATGTGTCACGTTGAACCAAATTATCATTAGGACACTGAAATGTTCCAGACATACAACTGGCCGAGAAAAATTTGCTTATTCATGGTCAAAATGAAGGTAGACATGTGTGTAACTGCCAAAAAATCGTAGCGAACTTACATAAAATAATACTAACTTTAAGAAATCATGCATATTATTTTGCGCACAGGTATGTATATGTACTTATACCTAACTATATTGTACGAATACATCGCTAGCTATAGCAATTATTTGATGAATAAGAATATTTTTAAAACAGCTAAGTATGTTATTCAAATATAAGCTTGGTCATTGTAATTGACACCATCTATTTACCGCATCGACAAATTCATGATGTATCTACTCGTATACTTACTTCTGTAAGTAATATTAAAAATAGAAACGATTTATGTTTGTAATCAATAAACTCAGAAACTACTTACTTACTCTTTACGTATTGGAACAATTAGGTACTACTGAACCGATTGACACAATTCTTTAACTAACTGATGAAATCAACATTACTACTGACACATTATTTACGTCCTTACCTAGTTATAGTGTCAATAAATTAGTACACACTTGATTTGCATACATACTTACCTACTTCCTATTCATTGTGTAACAAGTACTTAGTTTGTTTGAATGATCCATTTACTGTGACCCAATAACCTGTTCATTTGCATATTGTGTATTGAACAAAATAACAATAAGGCTCCGACCGGAGCAGAGACGTCACAGGGTAGCGACTATATTGAATTGTGCAATAGAGGAAAACTAGTGTATGGCGCGGGTACCTCCTGCGAGCCGCGCGGAGGGAGCCCGCGGCCCACTGCCCACCTGTCGAGGAGATTAACTCCGCGACCTTGGGCGCAATGCGTGCAAAACAACAACAACCATATAAACACACAACCTTTATTCAGAGTTATGTTACACTATTACATAGGTACTAAATCGAAATGAACCTTTACGCCTAAATTAAAAACACACCAAACATTGTTCCCGCTCGAGTAGATCCCTCGTTTTGTCACATTTGCGATTCTATTATTTATTTAGCACCACCGACGACGATCAGTCAGACAAGGAATGCACTGTCATCGTCTCCGGTCAGTTGAGATTCTGTTCCGTGTAAATGTAAGTAGTTTTTCGCGCCGCAGCTCTTAGCGTCACATCACACCTTCAGGCGCCATCGCTGGATCAAAACAGAGGAGCAGTTCCGGTGTCAAAATAAGTAAACATAGACCAAATAGGCAATGAGGGCGAGGAGAGCGGGCGGTCCGCAGACGGCGAGCAGGGCGGCGGGCGTGAGGTCGTCGGCGGGTGGTTCGGGCGGCGGCGCGCGCTGCAGCACCGGCCGGTGCTCGTCGGGCACCACCTCGCCCACCAGGAACTTGGAGCGCCAGTCGAGCGCGATGTCGCTGTGCCCCACCTCGTGGAAGCACGCGGAGGCGTCCTTGCCGGCGTTGTCGAGCAGCACCTCCGCGCCGCCCGGGTGCTCCTCCAGGAACTCGGTGACGTCGTACACGCGGTTGTCGATGATGATGACGGCGCGCTGCATCGTGTTGTGCGCGGCCACCTCCGCCCGCGTCCACATCCGCCCCTGGTTCTCAGTCGCCGCCATGGTGTCGCGCGAGCACCTCGCGAGCCGGACGAAACAGAACTGTCGCCGCTCGCCACGCGCCGCGCCCGGCGCCCGCCCGCTACAACACCTGCGCGAGCGCACCTACCTTCGCCTGGTTTTTTAAAAACAATGCCCATCTACCTACATTTACACATGACCAACACTTCCTGGTTTATTAGGTATATATTATTTTAATTAGAGATAATATTTATTCCAAAAAGAACCCGAACATATTTAAGTACTTACATTCAAACAGGGAGGGGGTGCGCCGCAGTAACTCAAATGGCGCAGCCGACACATATGAGGTTACAGAAGAAATTATTTTTAGCTTGTTATTATTGAAATATAAACACTTAATTTAAATTATCTACTCACTTCTCAATCATTGACCGATGAAATGCAAACAAGTTATTGTTTAATCGTAAGTAGGTATTTCGTATACGAGTATGTGCGTCAATAGATACTTGTAGTATGTACTTGTTGTTGTAGTATGTGTACCTAGGTATAACAAAATAATAAATGTAAGCAATTTGAGTAACGACAAGCAGGGAAGGTCACTATTCAATATGCCATGTCAATTAATTTGTTTACATACATAATCAATAACTCTATATCGTCTTATTATAGAAAGACGTGATAGTTAACTAAATACATGCTAGCTATTACCTGTATCTAGGATAGTAGGTCCAACGTATACCACTCTGCGACTTAGGTCTTTTAGGATGTTTTGTAGCTTTAATATATTTGCCATTAATATAGAGTACTTACTTATAATAATTATTCTATAACTAAGTAGTAGGTAAGTAAGTACTTTTTGTGACCTGGCAAAATATCAACAAAATCGGCCCAGCAGTTAGCACGATTGGTGAAGACGAACCTAGTAGTAGTTGATTGTCTACCTACTATTAAAAAGAGCTGGGACGGATCAGGCGCAGTGCTGAGTTCTAAATCTTCTCTTATAATCACAAAACAGTAATCACGCCCCGCGGACGGGTTTCTCGCCCGCGCGGGTCCTTTCACGGAACGTTCCGTCCGTGCTTCCTAGTGTGGGAGTCAACATTAAGTAAGTACTTCCTTTAATTGTAAAGTATTTGGAAATAAGGATTTTTTCGTGCTCCGTTTCAAATCCTACCAATTCTTTACATAAATATCTCTTAAAACCGCCACCATTTCTCTGCACTCCGTGGTTGGCTGGTAGAGAATACTGTTATAATTGAGCCCTCCATGTAGAATATATGTACAGAAATATAATAAATACTTAAATAAATATAGGTACTTATGATATAACTAGGTACAGTGAATATCTAGGAATTATTGTCTGTCTATTTGTTCCGGCACAGTTCCGGCTAATCGCTGATACGGCTGAACCGAGGACCGATTTTATCGAGACTTTCACTCGCAGATAGATTTCTGCTAAGTTAACTAAGTACTTACTACTTAAATGCTAAGTTACTAACTTTAGCCAAAATTCCTACGGGAATGGGTTTCACGCGATAGAAACCACGGGGCAATATTTTGTTATCTGCATGACTTATAAGAGTAAGTCAAACTCATGCAGTTGTAGGTAAAAATGGAGTCCACACTGCGAATACCTACTTGAAGCATAACTTATGTATCACTATCGCGCTCTCTATGGGCAGGCTCTCTCTTTCTAACCAAGGTAACCTCTAGAAAGAGAGAGTCCACGCTAAAAAGAGAGATCGGCCCACAGAGACGTAGGTATTTGCATTTTGCTTCAAGCTGTTGTTCTAAGTGTGGGCTCCATTTTTACCTACAACTTCATGGTCAAACTGCATGACGTCTGCATGGCTTTTTTACTAGCATCATGAATATTACTGTCAATTGTCAATGTCATCCGGCGCAACGCAAACAAACTTCATTATTTGCCTGGCTGATGGCTGGGCTGGCTCACCAGACCAGCATCTCAACGAATCTTATCAAATCAACAACCAGGGGGCAACTATTCAGCTTCTGTTGATTGTATATAGCATCTCAGTTGCTTCCACTCATCAGAAAACCTTGGAAAGGATTTAGGCAAAGAGAAAATGTATACTTGCACAGTTTGTTTACGAAAGCAATTTTAACATAACAAAACATTTTTTTTAGCTGTTTGATAGTGTGAAGAATTGTTTGGGAATAAAAATCAATATTGTAGTGTTTTCGCTGTCTGATGATACAGCCTCTATTAATGATTGTTATTCTAAGATGGAAAAGTTATAGCTTTTGATCAGTTATAATTATAACTTCTAACCAATGTTTACCACATAAACATAAGTCTAATTTATAACAAAACTCGTGTATTTGAATTTACCAGCGTTGAGAAAAAATCCAAAATGAAATTAGTAAGTAAACAAATTCTATTTAATTGATATGTAAGATAAATATGTAAGTGCTTATCACATGTTTTGTACTACAGTATTGTCTGAGTAGCGATGCGTCGAAGCCTTGCTTCGTGCTGTCGTTTAAAGAGGTGATGATAATGTTGGACTGCGGGCTGTCGGCGCACTCGGTGCTCAACTTCCTCCCGCTGCCGCCCGTGCCCAGCACGCGGCTCTCCTCGCTGCCCAACTACACGCCGCCACATCTCAATGACCCACTACTTGAAGGGGTATGTAATGTATTCATTTTCCTTTCAATTTGCTTTGTTAGCTACTTAAATTCACCAAAGATTTGACAGATGTTCTAAACAGAAACAAATGGTTCATTTATTATAAGAATAAAGGCAATGCAAATGGTTTGAACATAGGGTATAATAAGGTAAAATAATTTATAGAACACAATATGTAACCTATACTATTACATAAACACATCTTAGAAGGTTTATTTAATTATAAAATTAACCTATAAATTGCAGGAACTAAAGGAATGTTGTGGCCGGGTGTTTGTAGACAGTGTGCCGGAGTTCTGCCCCCCACTGGACAAGGTGGTGGACTTCTCCCAATTGGATGTGATCCTGATATCCAACTACACGTGCATGCTCGCGCTGCCCTTCATCACCGAGGAGACGGGCTTCAAAGGGCAGGTGTACGCCACTGAGCCCACCCTCCAGATAGGACGGTAAACAATCACTCAATATACACAAACAACACACATAAATCAATCAATTATATCCCATAATTACAATAATTTATTTTCATTTTGCTACATTTAATTTTATAATCAGTAATATACATAATTTAAAATGATACAATATTTAATCTGATACATTAACATCTTCAGCTTTGCTCATCCAGTTGTCGTTATTGAGATCCATATTATTCACAATCATCAATCATTTGGGGTGTTGCCCATTTCCAGTTTTGTTATGATAATTAGCAATATAATTGGACTAGTGTGGCATGTGGATGGTGTGGTGCGTTGTGGTGGTGCAGGTTCTACTTGGAGGAGCTGGCGGAGTGGGTGGGGAGCGGCAGCGCGGGCGGCGGCGCGGCGGCGCGGCGCTGGAAAGAGCTGGTGCACGTGCTGCCGCCGCCGCTGGCGCACGCCGTGCGCCCGCGCGCCTGGCGCCGTCTGCTGTCGCGGGCGCACGTAGCGCGGGCGCTGGCGCGCGTGCGCGTCGTCGGCTACGACGAGCGCGTCGACATCTACGGCGCGCTCGACGCCATGCCCGTCAGCTCCGGCTTCTGCCTCGGCTCCGCCAACTGGGTGGTGCGCTCGGCGCACGAGAAGGTGTGCTACGTGAGCGGGTCGAGCACGCTTACCACGCACCCGCGCCCCATCAACCAGACGGCGCTGCGCGGCGCCGACCTGCTGGTGCTGGCGGCGCTGACGCAGACGCCGGCGCACAACCCCGACCACATGCTGGGCGACCTGTGCGTGCACTGCGCGGGCACGCTGCGCGCGGGCGGCGCCGTGCTGCTGCCCGTGTACCCGTCGGGCGTGCTGTACGACCTGCTGGAGTGCCTGTCGGCGCACCTGGAGGGCGCGGGGCTGGCGCACGTGCCGCTGTACTGCGTGGGCCCGGCGGCGGACGCGGCGCTCGCCTACAGCAACATCCTCGCCGAGTGGGTGTCGAGCGGCAAGGCGGCGCGCGTGCCCGACGAGCCGTTCCCGCACGCGGCGCTGCAGCGCGCCGGCCGCCTGCGCGTCGCCGCCACGCTGCACGACCTGGCGGCCGCCGGCGACTTCCGCCAGCCGTGCGTCGTCTTCTGCGGCCACCCCAGCCTGCGCTTCGGCGCTGCCGTGCACCTCGTCGAGCTGTGGGGCTCCAACCCGGCTCACGCGATCATCTTCACCGGTGAGGCTCGCCCGCGGCGCCCGGCTCGAGGCCCGAGACGCGTCGTTCTAACGGCGTCCCTCCGTTCGCAGAGCCGGACTTCCCGTACGCAGAGGCGCTGGCGCCGTTCCAGCCGCTCGCGATGAAGGCGTACCACTGCCCGATCGACACGTCGCTCAACTACTCGCAGGCGAACAAGCTGGTGCGCGAGCTGCGGCCGCGCGAGGTGGCGCTGCCCGAGCAGTACGCGGCGGGCGCAGCGCGCGCCGCCGTGTGCGGGGACGTGCCGGCCGTGCCGCTGCGGCGCGGCGCGGCGCGGCGCTGCGGCGTGCGGCGGCGGCACGCGCGCGGGCTGCTGCACGCGGCGCTGGCGGCGGCGGCGGCGCCGGCCGAGCTGCGGCCCGGGCTGCGCGCGGCGCCGCTGCGCGTGGAGGTGCGCGCGCGCGACAACCGGCTGGAGCTGACGGCGCCGCCGGCGGTGGGCGGCGCGCCGGAGGAGCGGCTGTGCGACACGTCGCCGCCGGACGCGGACGCGCTGGTGCGCGCGCTGGCGCGGGCGGGCGCGGGCGAGGCGCGCGTGGAGCGCGGCACGGCGGGCTGCATCGTGCACCTCCCGCGGCACGACGCGCTGGTGCACGTGGAGCGGCACGCCACGCACGTGTTCTGCGAGGGCGGGCCCGACGTGCGCCGCATGCTGCGCCGCGCGCTGCACGCCGCCATCGACCCGCACCGCCGCCTCTAGCCACACACACATTTGTTACCTGAATAAATGACTTAATCTCTCGAATCTATCGATTGATTTCTCCTTTCCGATATGAACGGACTTTAAAATTTTAAGTACAAGTGGAACCATTTAATTTTGAATTCATATGCCTAGCAGCGATGACCGGCCCCGACCGCTGATCGTTGGTCGCTTAATGCATGGCTTATCAGACTGGCCGAGGGCAGCCATGAGCCAAAAAAAAACCCATAAAATATTTAATAGTTATTTGTTATACAAGAGTGCAAAGTTGCTTTTTAACCGGGGCTGTTGAGGACCGAGCCAGCGAAGGATTCTAAAATTGAATCACGAGCGCAGCGAGGGATTCAAAATAAGAATCCTGAGCGTTAGCGAGGGACTCAAAGGAGCACAAGGTTCAAAATTGTTTGCACTCGAGTGCAACACATTATTTTTCATCCCCCCTCAACGAGGAAATTACTAAATGGAAACATAAAACAATCACAATATTAAGTGAAAAGAAAATATCACGCGCAAAGCAAATAAAAAAAATAAGTAAGTCTGGTACACCAAGAAGGTTCCGAGTTTGAATTTGAAATAAAAAAAAAGTTGTATGACAGTTTGTGAATCCAAAACATCATCACACTTAGTGCACACTATGTTCTAAATTCAAATTTACTTTAACCTCTAGAGCGCAAAACGACTTTTACTCCCAGTTATCGAAAATGCCTTGGGTCCTGCAGGGCCTGTCACAGCGACCCCGATACTTTCCACTCTTGAGATTAAAATCGACTTTTACCCCCAGATATCGGGGATTAAAAACATACTTTCCGAGCTAGTGGGATGAAAATACTTATTTTATTTCATAATCAGTAAAACAAAATAAAAAAATGTTTGAATGTAGGATTGTTATGCATTCCTGTTACTTTTACCTGACAAAACGTAAGAGTTTGATAAGAAATACGAGTAAGTATCAAATAATTAATCCAGTGTAATAAATTATGACAAGATAACATTGATGAAGTTACGATAGGATACCAACACACACTCGAGCTTAAAATATATTATTAGCTATGCCCCAGGATTTTACCCGTATTCCATGGGAATTCCGGGATAATAAAACATAGCCTTTGTCCTTTCCCCCAACCATAAGCTACCTCTGTACCAAACTTCAATTCGATAGGTTCAGTAGTTTAGCTGTGAAAAGGTAACTACCGACAGTAACCTTCGCATTAAAAAGTCGCCGATAGTTCGTCGCGCTTACTCGCCACGACTGTTTACAAGAGGTGACGCGGAATTAGAGAATTAAAATAGGACAGAGTGACAAAAATCTTATCTTTTCACTTGCAACAAACCACAAACTTTTTAGTTTAAAACTTTTAATCGGCGGCACTTTGTTTATAAGAACTTAGGAACAATAACACCTACCACCTAAAATTTTCTTAAAACAAATATACAATTTCCAATGGATGGAAGCGCTCATGGCCCAGTGCTACCCGCGGATCACTTGTGATCCGTGCGGTTAAGCAACGTCTGGCACCGTCATTACTATGATGGGTCATTACTAAAAATGACTTTTAATTTCATGAGCTTTTCCGTGCTTCGGAGGGCACGTAAAGCCGTCGGTCCCGGTTGTCGTACTAACATCTTCGACAGTCGTTACGGGTAGTTAGAGCCCTCAAAAGTCTAACATTCAGTTTAACTAAAAATGACGTATAGCCCTCTGGGTTGTGAAGGTCTGATGGCAGTCGCTTCACGTAAAATACTGACATTCCGCCAAATCTGGTTGAACTGAAAACCGACCCCGAATAGACATGGGATAAAGGTTCGGAAAAGAGAGAATGGATGTAAGTGCGCCAACAACATTTCAACAAGATGTATGATGTTTGTGTCACGTTTTTATCTATCTGTTTAATCTCTCCACTCTCCAGTCCACTACAGCTGTATACTCCTTATATTATGTCTTCATAACAAATCAGGGGCATTAGTTCACGGACAACTTATAGGTATAGAAATAAAACAAGGTGGGTGGGTAATATTGAATTTATATTACAAATAAATAATCATTAACACTTACATGGGGAGGTGGGGTCTGGGCGGTCGGGGCGCGGCTACGCGTTGAGGTCGATGTCGTGGAAGGCGGCGCCGCGCGTGCCCACGGCCAGCGCGTAGTGCGAGTTGAGCTGGTGAAGCAGCTCCGCCTCGTCCAGCATCTCCAGCGCCTCGACGCGCGCGCGGTCGTCGTCCGCCAGCGCGCGCCACACCGTGCGCATGTCCCACGCCGCCGCGCGCTCCCAGCCCGCCGCCGCCAGCCGCGCCGCGTGCGCCGCCGGCGCCGCGCCGTGCACGCCGTCCGCGCACCCCGAGCCCATCACGCCGCACCCACGCGCGCTCAAGTTGCGCACCATCACCTCGCCGAACTTGTCCGACAGGTTGCACTGCTCGTACACGAGCACCACGGCGCGCGGGTGCGCCGCCGCCAGGTGCCGCAGCAGCGCGGCGGCCGCGTCAGGTCGCAGGTACACCAACACGCACTCGGCCAGCACCAGCGTGGGCGCCGCCGCCGTCCACCCGCCCGCCGCCAGCTTGCGCTGCACCTCGTTGATGCAGCGCAGGTCACAGCTCATCAGGTGGTACCCCTCGCCGTGCAGGTCGCCCGACCGGATTATCACCTCGCCATCTGCAATTATACCCGTGTTTATGATATTGCAAGACAATTTTTGTTTGATTCATTAGAAAAATGCACACTCACCCTCATTGCTAATTTTCTCGAGTAGTTGCTTGTTGCGTTTGATGATGTGACATTTTTTTGAGACAACGGCTTGCAGGTCTAGCTCAATAAAGTTTCCAACGGCTTGTGTCATGTCCTTCAGGCGCCAGAATAGTGTGTCGAACCCGCACCCCAAGTTGATGATCTGACATTTCGTATCACATCTCTGAAAATATTAAAGTATTTATACAAACTTTAAAAAACTAAACTTTTAACTTTAAAACCACATATATATATATTTTTTACCACATATATCAGCGTTATAATATGGAATGGTAAATGACTCAAAATCTTATTTTTAAGAACATCTAAATATATAAATCAAACCTATTTCAGGTATTTCTCAGGGTAAATAATAATTGTTGATCGAAGATAAAAATCATGACATAATACATATAATGTATGTACGGAAGATTTGTAGAGTGGAGAGATGATGAGATGAGCAAACAAGACTGACCTCCAAGAATTGATGTATAAACATCTCCATAGCCTTGACCCGTGCGTAGTAGCCGCGGTTGATCTCCGGGGCCTTCCTGTCCGTGTGCTTTGCGAAAAACGATATGTAATCATCCTTCCAGTAGCCCAATTCAACAGCACACCGCTTGCACTCCGTCGCATCGGTGTTTGTCGCGATTATAGCTTCGTCTTCTTCCGTCCATGATATTAAGTTATCCATTGCGCCTGCACAACTGTTAATCTTGTTAGAATGTTTATAACATTTATTAGCAAGGAAACAATTCGTTTAATTAGAAATTGTTATTTATTTTCGCAGCTTCGC
This sequence comes from Timandra comae, assembly GCA_958496195.1. Taxonomy (NCBI): domain Eukaryota; kingdom Metazoa; phylum Arthropoda; class Insecta; order Lepidoptera; family Geometridae; genus Timandra; species Timandra comae. The sequence goes on from OY292354.1 coordinate 368,122, forward strand.
AAGAAAACAATTCAACAATTAAATTTTTAGTGACGGGCTGACGGAACTGACGGAACGAATAAAATTTATATAAATATATATATAATAACTGGCTATCAATTATCTATATATTATTAAGTTATTTTCAACGGATATCGTTACATAAGGCCGCGTGTCCACGGTAAGAAATATGTCTTGTCGGATTCAGACAAGATGAAAATATTCATGTTTTGTCGAGAATATGTACGAAAAAAACGTCTGGCACCGTCATGACTGTGATAGGGCATTACTAAAAATGACTTTTAAATTTCATGAGCGTTTCCGTGCTTCGGAGGGCACGTAAAGCCGTCGGTCCCGGCTGTTTCGTATAGCCTATAGCCCTTTGGGTTGTGAAGGTCTGATGGCAGTCGCTTCATGTAAAAATTACGCCAAATCTAGTTAAACTGAAAACCCACCCCAAATAAAAGATAAAGGTTCGGAAAAGAGATGTACAAAAAATGTTTTGCCTGTTACAGACAAGAAAAAATCTAATACATGAATATATATATCTTTATATCATATCTAAATCGGTCAAATTTTACCATAGAAACGCGGCCTATTACGTCGATCATGAGAGAATCCTGATTCTCCTGGTCTCGAGCTTTTTGCAATTTTGGCCGCGCCGCGCTGCCGCCCGGCACAGAACAGATTGTGACTCTTTATGTATTTTTTATCTATGGCATGCATGGCCTTGCCTTCATGCCATCTTCATGCCTTGTCAAATGTCAAAATTGCCATATCAATCTGTGCCTGTGTGTGTGCTTGTTATCATCTTTTTCTCATTCAAATTTATCTTTTATTGGTTTGGCATTGACTTGACATTGGCAGAGTTGTGGCTTGACGCCCTCCAGGAGCCAAAAATCAAGAATTGAATTGAATCATCTTTTTCAATATTTGTAATAAAAAAGTAATTCTATACCATCTATGTACATATTTAAATTAAAATGTGTTAATTGAACTATAATCTAGTTTTTATAGTTCTTAAAAATCATGACTTCTCATGATTCCTTACCTGTTGTTTTAGTAATAGCAAAAACTAAAACTGCGGCTTGTAAAATAATAGCAGGTAAATATTTTTCTATTAACAAAATAATGACTCATTAAATTTACATATTAAATTTCAATTAATATTCATATTAAATTTACAACGTATTCAAGTTCATATTTTATTAATTTTCAATATGATATTTCTTTCTTTAGCCTTTGTAAACAATACAGCTGGATATATCTATTTAGAATGTATCATACCTATATAATAACAGAATATACTTTGTAAAATATTCTCTGCAAGTGTTAAATAAACAGTGCTTTTTATTCCGTAAAACATCCGTTAAACTTTTACCAATTTTTTAAAAATATTTCTTTGTTTTTGTTCTAGAAGTAGGGTTCCCAAATACAGGTATTCTCTTACAGGAGACAGACATGACATGACCCAAACAAGTAAAAAATAAAATTTAACAAAAGCAGAAAGCAGTATCAATAAAAATATTAATTTATAATCACCTCAAACAATCAAAACACCCCGTCCCTTTAGACTTCACCCCAATTTCGGAACATGTGCCACCAGGTTCTGAACTGCAATGGCCTATCTGGCGGACCCTTAACCGTCTCCGTACCCGTGTGGGTCGTTGCAGGTCTAACTTGGTGAAATGGGGTTATTCCAGCGAGTCTAATTGCGACTGTGGTGCTCCAAAGCAGGATATGACCCATTTACTATTGTGCCCGTTGTGCCCTTTCACCTGCACACGAGAAGACCTGATGGAGGCAAATGGCGCTGGTGTAGATTTACCTGAGTTTTGATCCGGGAAAATTTAGTATAATTCAGTATTTATTATTCCATTTTCTTCTCTTAAACATATTATTTTGTGGCCGTTGACACGACAGAAGAAGAAGATCACCTAACATTTTATATTGTAATTTATCTATTGTTTAAATATGTTTACTATTGGATAAATAGTTAATTTGTTATCTCGGATGAAGAGTACTGTTTGTCTGAGATACAAACTTAATGCTTAGTTCAGACACAGATGCTAATTAATTATTGTAAAAATGTTTTCCGAAAAATAAACTATTTATTTATATAAATAAGAATTGCATGGCAATCTGATCTAGGAATATTGCTCTTGATCTTAGAAAATTACTAAGTACAAAAAAAAAGTTAAAATAAACAAGTTGGTGATAATGATAAGATTTAACGTATGTACATAAGTGAATCTTTTAAAATTAATAAACATTTATTAATGATAGTTTAAATACAGATACAGAATCATTGGAGATTTAATTTTAAAAGATAAAATTAATTTCAGAGCTCGTAGAAGATGATAAGGTGGGCACAGCGGGAGAAGATTATGTATGGCACATAGAGAACAAATACTACGAGGCGGACGTGCGGTTTCACGCCATCGGCGATGACGACCGCGTGGGAGTGTGTGAGGCAGACATAGATGGTCTCCTCATACATCTCGCCGATGACGAGGTCAGTTTGTTCCCAACAACAGAAGACTACAGTTGTAAATCAAAGATATCAATAAGACTAAAGTTGTTAATGTTGGATGCAACACCAACAGATAATAAACGTAATCTCCAGGGTGTCGAGGAGATCAGCAGACGAGAAGCACGGTGTGGGCGTGCCGGCGTGCGGTTGGCGGCACGGGGTGAGGTGAGCGGCGCGCTGGCGGCGTGGGCGGCGCCGCGCCGGCTCGAGGTGGTGGCGCTGAGCGGCGCGGCGCCGGACGCGGGCGCGGGGCGGCTGCGCGACGCGCTGCAGGCGCACGTGTGGCGCGGGCTGCGCATGCGCACCGACGGCGCACCGCCCATGTTCTACGAACACTCGGGTACGTCTGATATCAACGGATTTTGAAGCGGTTTTTTTGTAGATAGAGTGATTCAAGAGATTTAACGGTTTTAAGCATAATTTTATCCCTTAATACTCACGGGAGCGGGAATTACGCGGGTAAAATCGCGGGGCGGCGCAATTTTTATGATAAAAAGTTATTAGGCCGTGGCCCCATGTCTACGGTGCGGCGCCGGCCGCCGTGGGACGGCACGGCGGTTCGTGGCACGCGCCCCGAACCGCGAGAAGGCGCCCGTCTCATTTAGAGCTGCTATTATAAAAGTGTAGCAGTTGTTTCGAGTAGATTACCATGGATTATTTACTAATTTATTATTTGGCAAATAGACGTCAACGGAAACAACCTCTACTGCCTGTGCAACCCATTCGCGTGTACCCCCACAACCGGCGCCGTGTGCCAATCCGTCGCCCGCCGCGCGCTCCCGCGCTGCTCATACTATTTTCCGTTACACACACGCCGAGCGTGCATTAGATATACAAAGAATTACCTTGTATTTTCCATCTAATGAAGCAATTTCCGAATAAACATTGGAATACCAAAAGATGGTAGATCCCTGCAGTTAAGTTTGTTCTTGTACCTTTAAAAATTACTTTAATTATTCAGTATCATTTGTTTATCAATAATTTTAGTTTTGTTCTTTGATACCTAAGAAAAGTACAAGCTTAATAATAAATTTTGAACACACTGAGAAATCTCTTTTTGGTTGCTCTAAATTAATTCCAGGTGGGTAATGGTTCCTATTTGACTAAGAGGAGCAGCATCCAGATACACTAGCTCAGAGTAGTGCTTGTACATTATAATATTACCTGGAAATGGACATGCACATGCGTAAATGAATATGCATACACTTATATTCAAATAGTACCATTTAATTTGAGCGTTAAAACATATCTCAGGCGATTAAATTGTAAAATAATTTAATTCATAACAGTAATATATAAAAAATAGTAACTTATTGTGTTCATATTATTATCATATTCTTAAAACTAGAGTAATTATAAACAATTTGTGTGACATAACGTTTCATAGTAATACATAATGGTTCAATCTCAATTGATAAATACCTGTTGCAGGTGTGTCGATGCTTTGGCGTGTCGATGCAAATAACGTCATAATACTTAACAACATTGACTTATCAAAAGGATAATTAGCGTCACATCATATCTTTTTGATATAACAATGACTAATACTTTAATTTAATTCTAAATGCGTTGCAAGGCCCCATTTGTACAAATAACTAATTGATTTAATAACAATAATATATATTTGTCTTTATTAATCCTATAGAAGCGACCCAGACTCGCTCGCGTCCCTGTGCGACCTATAGTCGCGTAATACTTTCACAGCCAGAGGAGAAACGAGCGGGCCCGCGGCCGCACTTCCTGTAGTCTTGATATCCGACGCCCTAACATCTAATGTTGAGCGTTGTTGCAGTGGCCGCGCCACTCGACACGATCGCTGACTCCGCACTCCCATTCACTCATCTCATCACGTCTTATTTATTGATATTGGAACATACGACTGGCTCTATACATTCTTTGTACTATATAATTTATTTGATATTATAGATATTTGATTGATACCAATAGAAGAGTATTTTGAACTTAGATGAACGGCCCCAGCGATCATTTTCAAGTTCACCGTCCAGCAATACTTAAGCCTAACGGTGGACGAACGCGCGATTTTATAAGGGTTAATTATCCGCAGACGAATCATCGTCGGGCGGCGAGGAGGACGAGGAAGAGGAGGAGGCGGCGGCCGTGGAGCGCGCCGAGCGGTTCGCGAGCGTGCTGGCCGCGCTGCCCGCCGCCGCCGGCCACGCCGCCGCGCTCCACGCCGACGAGCGCCGGCGCGCCGCCGAGCTCCTCGTCGCCGCCTTCGCCCGCGCGCTCGGCCACCCGCTCGAGTGACGCCTCGCCCGCCGACACACCACGTACACATCTAACTAATCGACGAGAGCGGCGGCGGCGGGGGGCGTCAGTCGGTCGGCTGGTGCAGCAGGTCGGGCCGCGCGAGCAGCGCCGAGAAGTACTGGCGGGCGAGTCGCGCGATGTACTGGTGCTTGGCGGGCGACGCCGGCCACATGCCCTCCAGGAAGCCGATGTGGCCGCCGCGCGCCGTGACGGCCAGCGCCACGCGCGCCGCCGCCGCCGCGTCCGACGGCAGCGCGCCGGCCGGCTGGAACGGGTCGTCCGCCGCGCACAGGCACAGCAGCGGCACGCGCACGCCGCTCAGCCGCCCGCGCAGCGACGCCGCCGCGTAGTACTGCTCCGCCGAGTCGAAGCCGAAGTGGTGCGCCGTGAAGGCGGCGTCGAACTGGCGCACGGAGCGCGCGCCGTCCACGGCCGGCCAGTGCGGCGCCAGCGCGTCGTGCGCGCGCACCGTGCGCGCAAGCTGCCGCGCCATGTGCCACGACAGCGGCCGGTTGAGCGCGCCGTCCATGGCGGCGGCGGCGCGCTCCACGTCCAGCGGCGACGACACGACGAGCGCGGCGGCCGTGTGCGCGCGCTTGCCCCAGCGCGCCAGGTAGTTGGCGAGGATGAGGCCGCCCAGCGACACGCCCACGGCCAGCAGCGGGCCGTCGGCGCGCGCCGCCAGCGCCGCCGCCACCTCCGCGAAATCGTTGTGGCTGAGCGCGCAGTACAGGCGCGGCGTGGTGAGCGGCAGCCCGCCCAGCCCGCGGTTGTTGTACACGACGCAGCGCAGGCGCAGCGCGGCCGCCGCCGCCGCCAGGCAGCGCACGTAGTCGGCGCGCGCGCTGCCCGTGAGCCCAGGCAGCACGACCACGATGCCGCCGCCGCACGCGCCGCCGCCGCCCTCCACCCAGTCCAGCGCCACCTGCCCGCCGTCCGACAGCCGCACCACCTCCCTGACGAGGAGGATGTACATACACAAATAATTATATGACGGTTTATATGCGATGTTTATGATGATTCATAATATAAATAATTGTATTTAGTCCCAAGTTTAAAGGTGTAGATATAAATCTAATAAAACTGTTCATTAGTAACCATTACATAGTTTCACTTCCAATTAAGCATCATCAAATGATACCCTTGCGAACTAACTGACCGTTCCCCTCAACACATCCTGGTGTGATAACCATAGTTTATATAATGTAATCATAAAGTTATATTGAGGTAAACATATTAGTTAAATGTATTACAGTAATTTCATAATTATTTACTAGGAAAACCAACAGCCAATATTACATCTGCACAAATTTTAAAGTAAGTACATAAATCTAATCATAACTGAGCTGATTTACAGGATTTTATATTTTAAATGACATACATGTATTCAAATCATTTAATTCCAAGATTGCTGTTGATTACATGTGAAGCTTAAAAATTAAATATGTAAAATAGTACTTAAATATATTGTGTAATATTTTTTATTTTTGTCAGATTTAAAGATGTAAAGATTTTCCATTTCTTAATGTTTACCTACGTAGAATAACTCATGTAATTTGAAATGAATGAAGTCCATTATTCATTTTGTCCAGTATATACTATTACTTGGCAGATGAGTCATAACTATCAATATATCTCTAGATTAGATAACAGTTGGTGGTAGTCCACTGTCCACTGAGTAATTACCTGGTGTAAGTGACTGGCGGCAGGATGAAAGAGCGCAGTACAGAGCCGATGACGGTTTGCAGTCGCGACTCGACGCACCACGGCGTAGGCCAGTACCGCTCACGCAGCAGGGGCACACTGGACTCCAGAAACGTACGGAATTCCTCCCCGCCGCATACCAGTACCGGCCTCTGGAACGGACCGCAACATAAACTTCGATATCATTATTGTAGTCCACCGAGTCTCGACAAGGACACGAGAATTGAGGCTACCATAGTTTAAGCAATTACCAATTAGAACCAAGGTTTACCTTGACCGCTTCCAGTAGATAATAGGTTATATACGCGATTAGTAGAGAAAAGCCTACTAATACTTCCTTTTTTATTTCAAACACAGATACTATTACACGGAACATTGTTTGGAATAAAATTATAAAATAAAACAAAAAAGAAAACTAATTAAGAAAAATGATACTGCAGCAACTGCCAACTGCAGTTTTGAGTTTACGGGTTATTGCTGTCGTCTGTCTGTACCATGTCTGTACATGATAAAGACACTGACAGTTTCATAAATAAAAAGAAAGTCAAAATCATTAATATGTTTGGTTTGACGTTTGACAATCCTATCTCTTTACAGCAAAAGCGATTTTAAGTTCAAATATATATATATATATTTAGATGGATGTTAATATCGTTATTGGTTAAAATATTTTTATAACTTAATGTCATTAAAAAAAAACACCATTATTAAGAATTGAATATTTGAATTTATAAAACAAAATTACTAAACTTAATTAACTTGTGAAATTTATTCATTGAATGATAATTTTATCATTTTAGTTTAATTAGCGTGAATCTTTGTTTTTTTTTGACCTAGTATGGTTTTTAAATTTTTTTGTCACACAAACTTTTTCATGAAATGATTAAAATATATCGCATATATTAAAACGATATACTTAAAGTAATTCGAATCCCTGCACTAAAGGTAGACTCACTCGAAAAAAATGTGACTGACGTGTAGAAGAATTGACAGATTCGAATATATATTGTAGTCGTTCGTAAATAGACATACGAGCGAGATAACTTTTAGATTTTTGTTTATTTTATTATTTATACAATTTTTATCTATTACACAAGATTTTCATCTAATTTTTATAAGTACAAATATTTTTAAACTAAAATCATAAGATAAAGTGATACTTGCTCGATGAAACAATTTATAAAATAGTATTAAGTAGTAACTTTTTTGAATAAATATAAAAATGAAAGGCGCCGAGCTGATAAAGTGTGCCAATCGCTGCCTGGTGAGAAGATCTGCTCTGCCATCATCATGGACAAGGTAATGGAATTATTTATGACCTAATTTAATGGTTATTATATAAATTGTATCTCAGTTGCCTTGGACTTTGTACCTATTTCCTAATTGTGGCACAAGAATATTGGGCCTAGTTCCAAGATATCCTAATTTGGACCATGGTCTGATTTACGTTCTATTCTCTGAGTAAATTATTATTAACCTTACCTCTAAACTTCCCTCAATTATAGAACTTTAAATAAGTTTACTTTAAAGTGTTTTAACGGGTAGCAAATGCTATGAAACTTATTTATGTGTATTATTTAATGTTTTTATTTAATTAAAAATTATATTTAAATAAAATACTTTGAATGTCAAGGGAAGATAAAGTTATTTTTAGAGAGTACAATGTGCATGAACTGTTAACAAGTTGTACATTATGACATTAATGACAAATTCATTAACTTATTGAACTTTTAATTGAACTTAAAAATACAATTAAGTACTATTAACTGTGCTTATTAGTACTATTTACAAACAACAACATTAAGAACTTTTCCTGTTGATTGTTACTCCATATTGTGTAACTTTAATGCCAAAAAATTTAATAAAAATTACAGAATATAATTTACTTTAAACTTAAGAAGTAGTTTATTAGGTTGTCATAATAGCAATACTCGGCCAAATAATATTATTAATTTGTCTTTATCAAAGTATGCCTTATTTACTCAACATACTGGAATGGATAGTAGTATACATAAACTATTTTAACTCTAAAGTTAGAGAGAGTACTGGTTAGGCCTAGTATTTACGTTTTTTATTTTAGTGTTATAATATTTTTGTTTACGGACAAGTTTTACATCAGTGTATATATGTAATATTCCTAGAAGTTTTACTTTTAGCTGCATACTGACTATGATAACTGCATAATAATTTTGCTACCAAACCTGAAATTTTAAGGAATAACTAGAAACTCTTACTATTAATCATCATCAACTCTTATATGTCTCTACTATGGGGTCGAGCCTACTTTGAAACATGGTGAATTTTCTATTTATTTATATGAATTATTTATTGTAAAGCAAGCGAAGTGCGTCGTCAGCGCCGCGGGCGCGCGAGAGCGCCTCCTTCACGATGAACCTGTTCCGCGGGCGGCTGGAGGCGGCGCAAGTGTTCCCCTTCCCCGAGCCGCTCACTGAGGACCAGCGGCAGACCCTGCAAGAGCTGGTGCCGCCAGTTGAGAAATTCTTTCAAGAGGTAAAGAAACCGATAACCTTTTCTGACCCCCTAAGTTTAGCTTCACAACTTCTAAATAACATGAAAATATTGTTTCTGTATTACAAAAACCTCAATTGAATGCGAAATCCACAAGTTGGTCAATGTAAAACGCCAGTGAATTATGTACTTCCGGCGAATAGTCTTCTATTCCTTCAATAATTATTTTATTGTAATAAAATATTTCCATTAGGTGCAATACTCCCGAAGTTATAAGTGACCACGCTTTACTGAATGAAATCAAATAAGTACTTTGTTTTGAGTCAAAATAGAGTAAAATTAAAATAATAAGTATTAATTAAAAATGAGAAAAAACGAGTTTGATATTGAGAAATTAAACGATTTCGAATTTGATTACATAATTATACAATTTTGAGCGATACCTGAGTGAGAGCGTTGTGCGATTGCAGGTGAACGACCCGGACAAGAACGACCTGAACGCGGCGATCGAGGAGCGCACGGCGGCGGGGCTGTGGGAGCTGGGCGCGTTCGCGCTGCAGGTGCCGGCCGAGTTCGGCGGGCTCGGCCTCAACAACACGCAGTACGCGCGCCTCGTGGAGATCGTGGGCGCGCACGACCTGGGCGTCGGCATCACGCTCGGCGCGCACCAGTCCATCGGCTTCAAGGGCATCCTGCTGTTCGGCGACGAGCGCCAGCGCGCGCACTACCTGCCGCGCGTGGCCGGCGGCGAGTACGCCGCCTTCTGCCTCACCGAGCCCTCCTCCGGCTCCGACGCCGGCTCCATCAAGTGAGTGTTCCACCGACACCCGCGACACTGTGTGGGCTCCGTTACCGAACGTTCGCTTGTGTACAGGACGCGCGCGGTGCTCTCGCCGGACGGCCAGCACTACATCCTCAACGGCTCCAAGATCTGGATCAGCAACGGCGGGATCGCCGAGATCATGACCGTATTCGCGCAGACCCCCGTCGAGAAGGACGGCAAGACCGTCGATAAGGTAGAGTGAGAGCAGGCGATCGAGCGGCGATCGATCGGTTGCGACGGGAGTCGTTCGATATGAATTAATCGTGTGGTCGATCGCAGGTGACGGCGTTCATCGTGGAGCGGTCGTTCGGCGGCGTGTCGTCGGGCCCACCCGAGAACAAGATGGGCATCAAGTGCTCCAACACCACGGAGGTGTACTACGAGGACGTGCGCGTGCCCGTGGCCAACGTGCTGGGCGGCGTGGGCAACGGGTTCAAGGTGGCCATGAACATCCTCAACAACGGCCGCTTCGGCATGGGCGCGGCCATGGCGGGCACGCAGCGCGCGGCGCTGCGCCTGGCGGCCGAGCACGCCGCCACGCGCGTGCAGTTCGGCAAGCGCCTGTGCGAGTTCGGCTCCGTGCGCGAGAAGCTGGCGCGCATGGCCGCGCGCCAGTACACCACCGAGGCCATGGCCTACATGGTCAGCGGGAACATGGACTCGGGCAGCCAGGAATACCATCTGGAGGCGGCCATCTCCAAGGTGTACGCGTCGGAGGCCGCCTGGTACGTGGTGGACGAGGCCATCCAGATCCTCGGCGGCATGGGCTTCATGCGCGCCACCGGCCTCGAGCGCGTGCTGCGCGACCTGCGCATCTTCCGCATCTTCGAGGGCACCAACGACATCCTGAGGCTGTTCATCGCGCTCACCGGTGAGGGAACGTCATCGAAACATCGTCGGGTTTCGATCGAGTAAATTTAAAAGGTTTAGCAAGATCGATCATCGACTTAACGTCGCGTATCGTTCCTCGGCAGGCATCCAGTTCGCGGGCTCGCACCTGCAGGAGCTGCAGCGCGCGTTCAAGAACCCGACGGCGCACCTCGGGCTCATCTTCAGCGAGGCGGGGCGGCGCGCCGGCGCGGCCGTGGGGCTGGCGCGCGGGCCGGACGTGGCGCCGCTGGTGGCGCCGGCGCTGCGCCCCGCCGCCGCCGAGCTGGCGCGCCTCGCCGCCGACACGGGCCGCGCCGTGGAGGCGGCGCTGCTGCGCCACGGCAAGCGCATCGTGGACGAGCAGCAGCTGCTGTGGCGGCTGGCCGACGTGGCCGTGGACTCGTTCGCGGCGGCGGCCGTGCTGTCGCGCGCGTCGCGGGCGGCGCGCGCCGGGCTGCCGGCGGCCGAGCACGAGCTGGCGCTGGCGGGCGCGGCGGCCGACGAGGCGCTGGCCCGCGCGGCGCGCCGCCTGGCCGAGCTGCGCGACCCGCGCGTGGCGGAGCGCTGGGCGCGCCAGGCCGCGCTGGGCGGGGAGGTGGCGGCGGCCGGCGGCGCCAAGCACGCCACGCCGCTCGGCATCTGACCGCCCGACCCCCGATGATTGTTATTTATTTTTGTAGGAATAAATGTTCTCGAATCTAAAATCGACGCCGTAGTTTCTCTTTCCGAACCCCGAAATTTAAAAACGCTCATTCGGTTGAGCCCCAAAGGCCTGCTTGTGAAATCCCTATCTCCCGATGGTGGGTGTCGAGCCTTCGATACGACTTAAGCGTCCCGCGCGGCCGGCCGCCCGTGACGTCACGCTGAAGGCGCCCGGCCGCCCGTGACGTCACGCTGAAGGCGCCCGGCCGCCCGTGACGTCACGCTGAAGGCGCCCGGCCGCCCGTGACGTCACGCTGAAGGCGCCCGGCCGCCCGTGACGTCACGCTGAAGGCGCCCGGCCGCCCGTGACGTCACGCTGAAGGCGCCCGGCCGCCCGTGACGTCACGCTGAAGGCGCCCGGCCGCCCGTGACGTCACGCTGAAGGCGCCCGGCGCGGCCGCTCGCGGACCGCGGGTGTTAACGAGTTTGATATTGTCTAGTGTGCGTCATACGAACCGATTTCTACCAGTTTTAAATAATCGACAGACAAAATCTTCGCTAAATCGTCGCTCTAAAATCGTCGCTCTAATAATCGTAACTAAACAATAAGGCCCGGCGCCCATTACCGGCATCGACACGGCTGAGGATGTAAGATGATAAAAAGAAACATTATAGCATATATTAACATAATGGCGATAAAATAGAAATTTCCATGATACACGATCGTAGTAACAAAATACCGCTTCGGTATGCTTGAGGCAGCTACATCAGCAGTAGGCATGGGTCGTCGACGTATTTTTCGTCAACGAAACTAGACCGTCCATAAACGTCCGTCGACTAGTCGATCAACTAGTAGTCGTTGAATTCGTCGACCAGTTAACGCAATAACGGCAGACGTTCAATCTACTAAGCGCGCGTTTTCGTCTACTGAAACGATGCAACGACGACGGTGTGTTTAGTTATTTTAGTTGTACGTACTATTTGACAGTTGAACGATCTACATTAGGTCCCAAAAATGTACAAATAAGCAATATAATCTTCCCTTCATACTTTTCAAGGCTTAGGACTAACGGAATACGTTTTGAGAAGATTTTAACAAGGACACTAACAAAACTAATTAAAAAAACAAACAACAAAATATCAACTCAAACACAATATAATTAAGGTTGAAATTGCTTTATTTCAACGAATGAAAAAATTCACCCAATTCCAGATTCACTTATTAATAACGTACTGAAAAACCAGTATGAACCAGATGTAAAAAGCACCTAATATGTTAAGCTATCGATTACATTCGACAAATAATCCAGATGTTATATTCTAAAACATGTTATTTGACCAAACAATTGGATAGAATAACTTTGTATTTAATCTAATATTTATTATTGTGTTAAATGCGTCATCATCGAGTGTGCTGGACAAACAAAAGTTAGTTTCAGATGTATATAAATACCCTGAATATTGGACATGTTATATTTTATCAGAGGCTGTACCAAAAGGTACCTGTAACATTTACAATGGGTATTTTAACATGTTTCTTGTTATTTGTGTGCATGAGTGTGATTGTCGGACAACCTGTAGATCAGACTTTGGGTGAGTGCATTTGTTTCTAATGTGTGAACATTAACTAGGCAACGACTAGATGACCTCGCGGTGTAACTGTGTGTTTGAACTCGCGTTTAATTTTATTTTACTTCCAAATACAATGTTGATGTTGATAAAAACCGTATTAAGATGAAATGCGGTTTTTATCATTTCAATGCATGAGCTGGGTGGACCCCGCGCCTCCCCCTCGGGGGTCCACCCAGCTCATGAATTCAAAACTGACAAATAAATCAATTTCGCGGTTTTTATTTCATTGAATTCGAACCGATTTGCTTTTAACTGACTTTCAATAATTTAACATGAAACCTGTAATTATAAAATAAGCGAATTAGAATTTTTTAATCTAATACTTTTTTGTAGGAGTGTCATCGAACCGGGAGCACAGTATCGGGAAGCGATTCATCGACCCCTCATTCGGCGAAGGGACGGAGGAACGTGATGGGATTGTCAAAATCAGGACCAAGAGAAGGTAAAATACATTTTATTTTTATTTTAGGCTTTTGCGGGTTCGATTCCCCTGCAAGGTAATCCATTAATATTTATACTGACACTGTGTGTGTGTGTAGTGAGTGTGTATAAATTCTAACATCTTAGATGTTTAATAAGCCCAGCTGTAAGTTATAGGTGCTATATTAAACATATGTTACCGTGCAAGTGTATGTTACTAATAGATTTTTGTTACTCCAGCTATAGTGAATGTGAAAAACTTCAACTGTGCAAGCTGCACGCAAGATCCAGAAACAGCTTCTTTGCAGCATATGAACTGTACTTTGTCAAGTAAGTTTTAAATGTTGGATGTATTTATGCGTAAAGCAGTTTTTCTAAATGAGGACTTTTGGTCCTCTTCGACGTAGGTCCTTAAGGTAATGGTCCCACCGCCAAAAAGGTCAAAATTTGAATTATATGTGGAACTTACTAATATTCATACAATTATGTTTCAGCAAAGAAAACGCAAAACTATGGGACCACCGCGCGAGAACAGTGGCCGAGTGCGAAGAGAGATTCGGTGACTGCTACGAATAGTGCAATTGTAGTTATATTTTGAAGAAGTTATATTTGTAGAATGAGTCATGGTGATAACTACTTTACGACTCATTTTCCTATTTAGAATTTATAATAGCAGCCATAATAGTCAGGATCTCTGCGTGTGTGTGTTCTAGAAATATATTAGTGAATTTCATGGTGTACTTATATGTTTAAAATTTAGTTTGAAAAAAGTGTTTTATGTATGATAAGGAATATGTTATAATAATTATAGCTTACTAATAAACGTTTATTTTATATAAGTGTAAATAAATACTCAATATTGTACATAAATTACTTTAATTCATTAATTACCCTTACACAAACCAAAATAATTCTTACATCATAAATGCAAATAAACATAAAAATAATCAACAAACAATTATTGTAATAAATATTTAGTAATTCAGAATTGAACAATGGGAACAAATCATTATCACTGGTGCAGTGATCACACACACACACCTCGTAAATATAATACAATCACACGAGATTTATACAATAGGTACTAGAAAGATTAAAAAGAAGTTTTGACAGAAAGTAAATAAATCAACGTTTTGAATACTAAAACAGTCTGTATAGGACTTTCAGTGAAAATAAAAGAGTAAATAAATAGTTATTGATCAGTGATAAAACAGAAATCAATAAATATGTGTAAGTATCTTACTAATAAGGTCTTTTTGATCATCTTAGGGCTGATTTTTACATCGCCAGATAACTTTATTCGAGGAATAACTTTGAAATTTTGACAGTTATTCCATACAAAAACTGTCAAACGTCAATTTTATTCTTCGAATAAAAGTTATCTGGCGATGGAAAAATCGGCCCTTACAATAATAACGCGGCGCCTTGCGCGAGCGTTCTCGACTTTAAATCGCTCCCGCAAGACGCCGCGAGGACACGTCGCGTCATCCACTACTAACTAAACTCACGTCACACCGCGCGGCGCTCGGGGGGCGGCAGCAGTCGGGCGCGCTCTACGCGATTTTCTTCGGCTTGGCCTTCTTGGGGGGGTTGACGGTGTTGAGGATGTGGTCGATGGACGCCTTGTCCAGCAGGTCGGCGCGCTCGGCGTGCGCGGCGCGGTCGGCGCGCGCGGCGCGGGGCCGGCGCGCCGGCCGCAGCGCGCTCAGCGCCGCCCACACGCGCGCGCGCCACGCCACCAGCGCGCACAGCGCCGCCGCCAGCGGCACCGCGCCCAGCGACGTGTGCCGCAGCTCCACCTCGCTCGACCGCGCCTGCGGGGGACACTGTGTCTCATGGCCGCCCGCGAGCGACACCCTCGCCGCTCGCCGACCGACTCACCGTGGGGAAGAACTCGAAGGTGAAGGTCTTGTAGCGGCCGTCGGAGTTGAAGTGGTAGGTCTGGTCGGTGTAGAGGTGCGTGGCCCGCGACAGCGTGGAGTCGAGGCGCAGCGTGTAGGAGGCGTTGTCGGCGGGCAGGCGCGGCAGCGCGTGCAGCACGGCGGCGCGCGCGGGCGGCGCGGCCGGCGCGGGCGGCGCGGGCGGCGCGGCGTCCAGGCGCGCGGCGTACACGGGGCGCGCGGGGTCGTGCGCGGGCGCCAGGCTCACGCTGAGCGTGCGGAGCAGCTCGGGCGGCGCGCGCACCACCACGGCGCCGTCCGTCAGCGCCGCGGCCCACGCCACGCCGCACGACACGCCCGACACGTCGCGCCGCGCCGACACCTGCGCCCGGGACGCCAGGAGGTTATATCCCACTTTAACTCTCCTATTACCTCCCCCCTCGGCCTCCGCGAGCCGGGGACGCCCTCCGTACCTCGATCTGGGCGGGCGCCTCCACGAGCGTCAGGCCGGTCAGCTCCGGCGTCGAGGTCTCCTTCAACTGCAGCGTGTACACGCACTCCGGCAACAGGCCGCGAATTCTGTAATGGACGATCGAGATAAAAAAAAGGCTAAAGATAAACTGTACAAACGAGGACGAGGTACCGAGCCGATTCTATCCAACAGACGTGATGGTTTCGACATCGTTTACACCGTAAACATCAAAAGGAATGCTACCCACCGGAAAGCTCCATGTTCATCGGTGGTGGCTTCTTCTTGCACGCAGTGCACGTTGTCGGCGCCGGCGGGGCGCGCGTGGCGCGGGCGCGCGGCGAGCTGCACGCGCGCCACGCCCGCGCCCGCGATGGACCGCGCGCGCCCCGAGCACGACCACGACACGCGCGTGCCCCTGCACGCACACCGCGCAACTCAATACACATACTTTTGATTTAAAGATAAAATTACTACCAAAAAATGATCCTTTAAATCCGTAAAGAGACATAGTCTCGAAGTCATTGATGTAGATGAGGAACAGTAACGGTCTCAACATGAAGCCTCGGGACACTCCCGACGATAATGACCGATCTAACTATGAATGTTACGGTTTTTCATACGGACCCTTTGGATTCTGTGATCAAAATGGGAAACCATCCAAGGCGCCGACTTTGATAGCATAGCCGTGTAGTTTTCCGACTGTCGTTTCGAGCCACAATCGAAGGCTTAAGATGAGTCCCAGAACACTCCTAAGTATTACAGAATTTCCAGACCCGAAAAATTGTCTATGAATTTGGCCTCCGCTTCGCTTCGGCGAGGACCGCGAACGAAAAGAAATCGCAAAATCTAAACAAGGAGTAAAATATAGAGTCGGTCGTACTTGATGATGAGCGTGTGGGTGTTGCCGTCCTCGACCTGCAGCAGGTGGTGCTGCGGCGTGAAGCGGTACTCCTTCATGTTGGGCTTGACGTAGTAGTGCGCGGGCTGCAGCGCGGCGAAGCGCAGGCGGCCGTCGGGCCCGGCCAGCGCGTTGCGGCGGTAGGCGCCGCCCGACACCGACACCAGCGCGCCCGCCAGCGCCGCGCCGTCCGCCGCGTCCTCCAGCCGCACGTCGATGGCGGCCAGGCGCTGCGCCGCCACGTCGCCCGCCGCGTCCGGCGGCCCGAACACGTACGACTCGGCGTGCGCCGCCACGGCGTACGCGCGCGCCGCGTCCAGCGGCCCGAAGCGGTAGGCGCCGTCCGCGCCCGTCACCACGCGCTGCAGCTCGGCGCCGTCGGCCGACAGCGTGACGGTGGCGCCCTCCACCGGCGGCCGCAGGCGGCCCGCCAGCGTCAGCGCGCGCCGCCCGCGCAGCGTCAGCGCCGCCGGCTGGCACTCGCCCGACCCCGTCACCGCCGCCGCCGCCGGCGTGAACAGCAGCTCGTCCGACGCCGCCGACACCGTGCACTCCTCGCCCTGCCCCCGGTCATCCGATTTTAAGTATCGTAGTCTGTCCCGACCCGGTTTCGACGGCGAAAACGATCGAGACGGGAGGAACTCACGTCGGCCAGGTACAGCGTGTGCTCGTAGTTGTAGGCGCCGCCGTCTTTGGTGTACTCGAGCGGCTCCGTGCGCTCCGTGCGTCCGCCCCGCTGCAGCGTCAGCGTCACGGCGGCGGCCGACGGCGCCGTCACGCGGACCACGCACGCGTGCGACACGGCCACGATTTGCACCGGCTAAAAAAGGGAAACCTTATTTCGTCGAGTCGAGTCAAAAAACGTGTGTCCAACTCCAGTCGCTCGCGAACCTCGATCCTATCGGCCGAAGTGTCGACGACGATCCGCGGCGGGTCGAATACGTGACATCCCCGGGGCGTGAGCGTGTACACGGCGGCGTGCTCCGCGCACATGGCGTCCTCCCCGCGGCGCACGCGCCACACGCCGGCCGCCGCGCCCGCCGCGTACTCCACCTCGACGTCGTGCGTGGAGTGTATCCGCAGGCGGTACCCGACGTGCTCGAACGGCGGCACCGTCTCCACCGCCTCGCTCACGGTGAGGCTCTGCGTGGGCTCCTTCCAGCACAGCTCGTCGTCCGGCACCGCCACGTCCACGGGCCCGGGCAGCACGCCCGCGAACTCGTAGCGGCCGTCCGCGTCCACCGGCGCCGACAGCGCCAGCGGCGCGCCGCGCGCCCGCGCCGTCAGCCGCACGGCCAGCCCGGCGCAGCGGCCGGCCGCGCAGCGCACCACGCCGCGCACGGCCGCCTTCAGCTGCGAGAACGACACGCCGCGCGTCGCGCCGCGCACCGCCACCGCGCGCCGCGCCGGGTGGTACCTGCGCACGCACCCGTCAGCCGCCGCCCGCCGCCCGCTCCCCGCCGCCGCCCGCCGGCGCCGCACTATACTCACTGGAGCCCGTCGCGCCGCTCGCGCTCCGACACCTCCACCTCGGCCGTGTACTCGCCCGCCGGCACGAACGTGCACCACGACCCTGAAACGGACGAGAGCCGATCGTGGACCATGTCTGTCTCTCCTCGGTCGATGATGTCGCCGTTGCGGATACTTACCGTCGTTGCCGGAAGCGACGGTGATCTGGCGGCGATCGGAGTTGCCGGTGAGCAGCACCCGGCGCGCGGCGGGCGGCGTGAGGGCGCCGCAGACGCGCCAGGCGCCCGCCGTTGCTGCCACCGCTCGCCGCGGGCCCGTCGCCTCCACTGTCACCTCCACCGATGGGATCTCACAATCCTCTATAATCACACCGCTGCATGTGACGACTGGGAAGGAATACATTAATGTTACCCATGTACTTTGTATTGACCTACCGTGTTGGAAGCTAACGGTGTACAGCCCTGGGTGCAGGTTGGCTAAAGTGAACTTGCCGGCGGAGTCCGACTTCCCGACCGGCTCACCATCAAGTAACACTCTCACTTCAGCGAGACCCTTGCCGGGAGCCGAGTTTACAGTGCCCACTATTGTGAAACCCATGATCTGAAAAAAATCGAATGAACTCAACATTCACCACTTAACTCAATATAGATTGAAACATGACTAGTAAACACCTATTTGTCTACTCATACATTTCTCACTCATTTTATTATAATTTAGGAAAACAATGAAATTGACGAGGAAAACATGTTCACAAAAATTTTTTTCACATTCTACAAAAATATCATAGTGTTAGTAATTAACTCACCTCAAAGGCATTCTTAATGAACAAACTGTCATGTCGGACTGTGAACGGCACCGCCTGTGGTTTCACATTATAGGTGAGTGCCACTTGCCCGGGCGCCGTCGCCAGCACCATGAGGCGGTACTCTCCCGCCGGCACCAGCCCAAACGCGAACTCTCCGGAGCCATCAGTCTTCACATGACAGATGGGAGAGTCCGGCACTCCTTGTAGCAATGCTGTGTTACAACCTTCTACTCTGAATTTGGGGTTTTCCTGTTGATAAATTAGTATTATTTGTACCAGTTCTTGAGTCTACTAAAATATATGTTAAAATTGTTTTAGAGTTGCCTCTAAACATACATTTCTTTTAAAGAAAAACATTGTTCTTTTTCAAGCAGTCTAAATAGGAGCAGAATTTATGATGATATTATTTAAACAAATATAGACAGAAATAGACTAGACAATCGAAAACAACTTACTTCCTTTGAATACAACAGCACATAGACCCCACTAATGGGAGTGCCAAACGAGGTGATTGTCCCGGACACATCGTAACCCTTCACAGTGAGTACTCCCATGGGCAGGGCTGTGTTGCCTTCCTTTACTTGAACTATGGCTTGAGACGGCTCCAGTTTCCATCTGAAGGTACAAACAATGTGTATTTGTAATTGACTTATTTTATATAATGATTTCTTTGATTTACACAAACACTACCCATTGAAATAAAACACTTAAACGGATTTTTCTCTCATCTGTTTAAGTGTTTTATTTCGACTTATTTCATATTTTTCAAATTGGTCAAGACAAAGAATATTTTTAGTTAAAACAAATCTGACTTTGTGTAAAATATAGTTAAGGTCCCCAGATAATAGTACATATTGTAATGTATTGGATAATTTACATGTTAATTGACATGTAATTAATTCATGACAAATGATACATAGACTTCTTGTGACTGTAGATTGGTAATACATTGTGGTACCAATCTACAGTATATTACACCAATATATTAAATTAGTAACTGAGTAACTAGAATGGAATTATAATCTAAATATAATAATAAGTTATACTGTACCTGGGATGTGATGCTTTGAGAGTATATTTCCCCGGTATAACAGGTGTAAAGTGAAAATCTCCCCCCACAGTAGAGATAGTGTTCCGCACCGTTCCACTGTCGTCCACCAACTGCACATTGATCCCACTAGGGCCCTGGGTTTGGCCCGCCGTTATAACCCTCCCAGTTATACCAAATCCATTGAAGGAAAAGTTAACATCCTGTCCAGTGGAACACTTATCAGTGACTCCGTCGACCGCCAACTCCGCCTGTGAAGGCTCGAAGCTCCACCCGGCGGGAGGGTGGACCTTCAACACGTATTCTCCTTTCTCATACAGCGGCAAAAAATAATAACCGTTCGTAGGAGCGCATTCAGTCTTTTCTTTGAGGCTTCCGTCTTTGGTATACCTAAAAGTGAACATTTATGAATGGAAAGGACAAAAATAACATCATTGTACGCGATCGTTAAATTACTTTCAATCCACTTTGCTCATAACCATTTACATAATCAACTTTTCAATATTATAAAGAATAGATAATCCAATTTACAACATTTTTTAGGTTAACTTACAGTCCAACTTCAATTTTAGAGTAATCTAGATTAACATGGCTTTTTACAAATCCACCGCATCCTAGTATATCATTGGCACTACATTTTGAAGATAATAATATCAATGGAATAAGTAATTTTAATAAAAATTGCAACTTGTTCTTATCGGAAGCCATTTTTATAATTAATTTATTTTTTATACAGCTGTCATTAGGCACGAAGGAAACATCAGAGTTCACTAAACTTCAGTGTCAAGTCTACTCTAGTTTAATGACCGCAGACGATAGCTTTTATTTTGACCATGGAAGTATGGAAGTCTTGCTCTTCGTTTAGGATGCCGATGCAGGCATATTCAACTATTAAATCAAAGCTTCTCACATCTATATGAAGTTTACGTAAAATGCTTGCTTGGTTACTAAAAAAGATTTACAACAATGACCCGGGATCGAAAATGGCCTGACCTGTTTCGAGAAAAGGAGGGTACGGGCCAAAGACTATTGAATAATGGGAGTGCTTTCCTCGTGTCTCCAGATATGAACTATAACTGATAAATCTAGGGCGCACCAGCACCACAATACATGACTTTCATATTGCTTTCTTTCTTTTATACAACATTCAGGGCATCCACATGTACACACACACCACACGCCCTCGTTGACACTGCGGGCGCTATGGTTGCGTTGCGGGCGAACTTCTACTATAATACAAATAAAAAAGTAACAAGTACTAAATAGCATAATTATCTATAAAACTATTATTTATACATAAATAAGTTCATAATTATGTATCCAATGCAAGATATCAATTTTTTATGCAATTTGTTTCTCAATCTTGAAATTACTACAAGGACACATGATTCAGGTTCAGGCATAAAAAATGTAGTTTTGAGGATAAGATTTTTTAATAAATATGTATGTATTAGTATAAGTAGTTTAATTATATAAAAAAAATAGGGATAATGATAATTATTAAGTACTTATACTTGAGAAGTCTACACAAGTACAAACAATACACAAAAATTGTTCTGCAGGAAATTGAAATGAATAGGTACCTATAAATATGTTGCAGTAATGCAAGTAAAACTGTTAGTTCTCAAATGTGCATTTATTTTTTTGATAAACAATAAATTCATATCAAAATGAATGCTTGTAAATGTACATATTACAATAAGAAACATATACTTAAAATACATTTACTAATTAGTGCTGTGATACAATATGGAACAACTGTAATTTTAGGTAGCAACAGCCTTAACTTTGTTTTGTATTGGAAGGAACAATTTGAACTCTGCCGGGAGCTCGTCTTCTGAATATAATCTATCTGAAAAGTAAACTCTTCTGATTCTACAATTAGCGTGAATTTGTACTCTGAGTGTCTCTACATAGTTAGTTCCGTAAGCTCTCCTCGTGAAGTCGGCCAAGTTGAATTGTATTTGATTCCACCCCTCATCGAGTCTCATCGGCATTGTGCAAATGAATGGTTTCACTCGAGTCGTCGACTGGTAATTGCTGGCCCTGAACCTTCTTCTAACATTCTTGTCATCCAACACCTAAAAATAAATGCAATTTTAGGTTACTTCCTTGAACAACTTAAAATATAAAAAAGACAATATGTATCAATAAAAAATACACTATAAAATATAGGTTAAAGTACCTGGACTTCAAATGTAAAGTATTTCTTAAGGTTTTTTATGATCATGACCAAGAATGGCAGCTTGATCCCCAAAGTTTTCTTGGGGTCGGCGGGGCAGGTGATGTATGTTGTGCTCACATTGGTCCCGACTATTTCAAGCACTAAGCTCTGTATATCGTTGTCAGTTATCCTCTTTATGTGCCCATTTCGAACCTTCTTGTCCCAAATTTGCAAAGGTTTGCTACCTATGCTGTAAAGAATTGATAGAAAACCGGACTGAAAAGTGTTCTTGAACATATCGCCACAATTCACTTGCACGTGCTACCTAATACTCTTACATTTAAATAGGCCAATTAATGTACAAATGTTTAATCAATAGCGAATATTCGCGGTTGCATTACACTTTTGACAGTATGACAGAAACACAAAAAATTTTATCCGGCCATTGATTGGCCGTGCGTTTGTTGTACACACTTCGGCAGTTACTATAGCAACCGCTGGGTCTGCTGGGAAACAACTAAAATTGCACTCCAAATCACGTAATTGTTTGTATGGCCGATTATTCCCGGTACTAAAATATACGTCTATAAGTCATATTCCGGTATAGTTTATTAAAAAAAAATTAACTAAATATATTAGTACATTACGTATTACTTTAAAATAGAAATGTCAATGGTCACCGACAAATTAATAATTTAACTTTTAATGTTAACAAGCGTTAATACTTGATTTTGCGTAAAATGAACTGAATAGTACAGAACCGAAGGTGACACTGACAATGCAGAATTTTGACAAGCTTTACTTTTAAACAAATTTTTAATCTGTGTATTTTATCAGAAAAAAGTTGCAAGCGGTGCATTGCATGTGCTTGTGGCATTTTCCTTTGTAATTTTATTTTGTTTTGTGTTTTAAAACGATTTGCCGAAGCAATGGTTTAATATCCAGTTAAGTGATTTATAAACAGAGTCTTTTACGTGCCGTGGTTAAAAAAATCAACAAAAATGACTACGGAAATGACATCTAAAAAGTGAGTTTTTTTCCTATTTAAATGTACCTAGATTTATGTATCTTACTTGTTATTTGAATGTTTTGGATCAGCGCTGATTGGGGAATCCCTCACCCCTCTTGGGTTAAACTTACGGTATTCATTTATCAAGACATTCATAAAGTAAATATTAAAAAAGACCACTTGAAATAAATTGTCTAAAAATGTAAACATTACAATTTTCAATCACGTGTCATAAATTAATGTCAAAAAGAATTCATTTCAAAAATAGTTTTTTTAATTTAAGTATGTATATTCAATCACAGAGTATACAGATATAATTTATCGTTCCAATATCTTTGTCAGTTCTAGTAGTTATAGTTTATGAAACTTACACAAACAGTCCCAATATAATTATTTATTACTGTTATCTAATAAAGTAAAATGTAAAAAGGTATTCACCGCATGATACACATCTGTTAATTATTTTTAATTTAATTTTTTTATTCTTCCTGAGAGCAACCAAAAAGGATTAGCGCATAGGTGAATTTTCATTCTGAACTAAAACCATAATGATGTGGCTAAAATCAATTTTATTAACTCTACTCAAAAGCTCTTTTAGACCAAGAGATGGCAAGAATTTTAACAATGTGTTTGAGGCAAGCTGTAACTTTGTCCAATAACTCTCCTATTATACCCCAACTCAAAGGTTCAGACCTGGCTGGTGGGAAGCGGGGCTAAAAGAAAAGATTTGGGTGTGTTAAAGATTCCATTATTTTGTAAATTTTATATTTGGTATGGATGTAGAAATAAATGGTTTAAATGATTCTATTCACATTCAATCAGTATCTGAATCACTAGCTGATTGTGAATATGGTTAAAAAAATCTGTCTAGATTATTTGATTTTAACTTTGATATTATGTTTTTCAACACAGATATCCTAATGATTCTATAAGTACTTATTTTCATATTCTAAAATATGGTTTGTGCTGTTTGATTTTGCTGTACCTGGTTTTCCTTAAATGGGCGTTTAAAACTACCTTTTTGATTACTGCTAATGTTATGCCGGATAACTAGGCTTTTACGAAAATAATCTTATTTTTTTATTTTGTTACTTTTATTCTTTTGCAGTTTTTGACATATGCATCACAACTAAAACGTTATCTATGGCTTCCTATCCATCTACTAATTACCTAAGAGAGATTTACTGGCTTGTTATAACCCACTCATTGTAGTTTTCACTTGGTTATACAGTATGGAGGGATTAGGTAGATCATTCTAGAAAAAATCTGGAATTCGCAAATGCCGTAACACCGCAGGCAGGCGATGTTGTTTTGTTTCGGCGGGAAGGCTTTCGGTATATTCGAACGATGACTTCGACAGGTCACTCACCCATGATCGGGTCAGGAGACTGCTTGCGAATACGTGTTGAATAATCTATTTGAAATTATAATCAGCTTTAACCCTCTTATTGATAAACGAGGAATAACGGCGTTATAGTTAATCCACGTTTTTCTTTCATGCATGAGAGTAAAAATCGGTAGTTTGCTTATTGTCGAAGGTAATCATTAACCCGAGTGTGGAATCGTAATTATTTGCTAAGTATTGTCGTATTGTGAAATTAGCATTCATCTTCAAGTCGATATTTCGAATTTCCGGAAATATCGCAATACTTAACGCTATCTCATAAAACATTATAGGTACCTATTTAATATTTCATTTGTAACTTATGGAGCTAGTTTTATGTGATGTTTCATGTCGTGTATAAGTAAAAACATGGTATTGTAGCCCACTTGATAGTGTTCAATCAGTACCATACCTTGCCATGTGTCGTTTCCCATAATGTTTTATGCAGTATCGGATAACTGTTCTACATATTGCTATTGTTTTCCAATCGCTTAGAAGGTGACAAATAAGTCGTCCGGATATAAAAGTTCTAGAATTACGAGATACCTTCTCGAAGTTATTTGTAGTCACTTAAGTGCTTATTGTATCGTGTCCATAAAATGCTGAGTAAAGCAAGAAGTAACCACAATCGTTATGGTGACGCGTATTGTTGGTGAATGCATAGAAGGATTCAAATGTGAGTCAACCGACAGGGCGATGTGCATCGACGCCTATTGTTGTACGATTTATTTGTTCACATTACTCAACAATTAATAATAATGAGTTGATAAAATGATTTATTAATCTTAATGTACGTCAAATCCTGTCTAAAAGGGACTACCTACTAGTGATTATACAAATTAATTCACGTTTCCTCCATTCACCTTTTTGTGTTTTCTGGTATCCGGTCCCTTGGATAATGTCCGGCGGAATGTCTTCGGTCACATCAATTAACAATCATTATCCGTTCAATGTCAATCAATGAGACGATTACGAGCCCTAATCGTATCGTAATAATTCTCGTCTACTCCGTTCAATAAACTATTAATTCACACTAACTTAAGTAGCATGGACGATAAGAATTTTTAACAGTATCGACACAAAAATCTATGTGGAAATGTATGTCACAATGGTCCTTGTCAAACATTAATCAAATGCAATAGAAGGATGATTAGTGTTAGTGTTGGCGAAACTGGTTCACGGCGCAAATAGCGAGCCGCGTGGGGGTATATCGGAAAGCGGGATTATGAACGACTTTATTTGTTCAGTTTCTGGGTCGTCGATCTTTGCTGACCTGTCTCGTTTCGCATACAAAGTAACCGCTCGCCTTTTTTCCCCTTTTCAGTCGACGTCAATTTTGATGCCGCAAGGTAAGGATTATAATGCGATGTCTAGGTGAATACCCTTCGGAGATTAAAATGTATTACTGTGTTATAAGTACGAAGTCACATTGGTTAGGAATTCAAGGCAATGCACGATTTTGAATTAATCGTGCCGGTATCGGCAGACAGTGTGTCTTCCAGTTCAATGCACGCCGTATCGGAACATCGAGGACGTAAATATAACACAAACGGAAACTCATGTGTGTCAAACGGCCACCACAGGAGTGTATACGTGACATGACATGGTGATGTTTTACTAAATCATTTCTATAATTAATTCAGAAAGAAAGGAAAAATATCTACTTAAATGTATACCTACTTAAGTTTGTTTGCGTTGATGAACATCCTTATTCATAGAATATTAATTATTACGCGACCCTTTTACTTTTATCCTTATAAAGTACTCTGATAAACTAACCGATTGAGGAAGACAAATAAATTAACCGCAACACAACAGCGGGCGTTGCTAATGATCTCTAACTATGAACTAATAAAAAGGTCACGGTGTCGATGTAAGCAGTAACATGTGTAATATTTATAGACGGACCAACACGCGGTTTTATTTATCTAATGCCGCCCACCCGGCGGACGGCAGCGCCAGCGCCGGCGCATCACCAACTCCCAAACGCGCCATACTTAATGTACCATTACTGATTTATGAATTCTTTCACGAACTATGCCACTCGTGTATGTATTTACTTAACTTTAATGGCAATTGTAAAACCTGGACGGTGAGCCGGTGACTCATCGTCGTTAAAGGATAAACTCAATCTGGAACTGGTTTTTACATGGATTGGCATTCCACCGCGAATTACATGTATAGTTTTTGTGGTTTCTCATTGTTTATAGTTCTTCATTAAGGATTTATTCATCAATTCAACGTGTAAGGTCATGGTTCACAGTATTGTTATTATTGTCAACAATCTGTTAGAAAGGTCCGGCGCAGTCCGTATACATCCGTATAGACACTGAATCCTGCACAGCCATTCGTTTGGTAGTATTGAACTTGGATCACTGCCTGAGCTGTTTACATCAGACCAGTGCTTTAAAAGCCGCTGTTTAGACAACACGTGTCGCCACCATTCCCCCTATACCTTGAAAGGGATAGAATACAAGTTTATTTCTAGACACGACATTTTGTTAATCGCTTTTGGATTGTTGCCGTGTTGACTTCGTTACGTAAATTGTGACAGTGTGCGTGATGGAATTATTAATATACTGAACTAAAAGGACATTCGGAATGAATTGAAACATGTGAAACAGAAAGATAAACAGTGGAACGTACACCACATGGATCGTAACCCCGTTTTAAAGATAGGATCATGGTGACTGTTTACACGATAAACTCTCGTGTGTTTATGAACAGCGTATTACAGTGAAACAGTGATTTTTGATTCTTTGAATTCAGTACGTTAAATGGGCTAATGACCACGTTATTGAAGATGTTATTGAAAAGGTAGTGTTGTGCGATCTCGATGGATAGTGAAGGTCGATTGGTGTTTTGGAAAGGAGGTGTCTGGGAAGGGTGGGCTCCCACTCTGAATTGTAACACTTGCAAGAAACGACGCGCTGACAGAATGACTGCCAACGAACGGTCGCAAGGGTGAGTTTAGGGGCCACATCTGTTTAGTCTATATTCATTAAGAATACCATCTTCTAACGAGTTAGACATATAGATAGATAGATACTTTTTGTATTTAAGAAAAACAACAAACTGTACATCAGAAATGTGTCTTGGACCAAAATAATCTGCATCGCGAACGTAAATAGTCCGAGATTTTATAGCAATGTGTAGCATTTGTTGTGTACGATGGTAATTTTAGCTTGGTTCTTTTGAATAATATTGTGGTGAATCATTTTGTACAAATACCTGATGACATTAATAATATTTAGCATTGGTTTCCTTATATTAACTTGTACTGGTTTTGTGTGTGTTATTTTGGTCATATATTAAATCAATTTTTCTAAAAGTTTCATATCAGCCAGTCTTATCACTTTAAATAGGTATACCAAGTGACTCATACACACACCCAGACTGAGATAAACATTTATGTATAGGCATAGCACAAGCATTACCACTTGCGGAAGTCAAATCCACTCAAAGCAATTCTGGTCACCAAGTATTACATTTTCTATACCAGTTTCGTTTCTCTGTTTGGTAAAAGTCTTCAAACATCTCCGACTGCCCCTATCTTTCGCATTCTCCTATCCACTGCTTTCTTAGATAAAAGATCATCTCTCAAAACATTTTTCAATCAACCCAAATGTCGTCCTCCTTCAGAAACAAATAAAATGTAAATACAGAATCATAATTGTGTAATAAAATATTCCAATCAATCACTGCAATTTGAACAGTTGTACAAACATTGTATCTCCGATGTGTCCGTCTGTGTATTTACATTGATAAGTATATTCGGTTTCATAACAAACAACGATTGATTCAATAAAGTTATGAGACTTTTTATCTTTCATTGTAAATATTATTAAATTATTCATTATTTATCCTATTGTATTGAAAGTTGTTTTTACCTGACAGAGGTGAGGCAAACAAGGAAGGTTATGATTACCCGTATGTGTAATTATTCCGGCATTTCATCTTATAAATGAAGTGTGTATTTTCTCGTTTTATACTTTTTAGAGAGCGATGTTCGTAGGTAGTCTGGTTTAATATACACGTTCTCAATTTCCTCCATTTGTCGGTAAAAATATTGCAACACATTTTTCTCTGTTTATTTCGTTTCGAAGATAAACAGAAGTTTTTTACATTGTGGTTGGTTCTCAGTAACCCTGTTCTCGGATTTTACCTCCTCAATATGTAGATAATTTGCCACATGAAACAAGATATTATTTAAACTCTAAGTAAATGAAACGAAATCGTAAAGGGAAATGTTCCAGGTGCCAAGTCGGAATGTCGATATTCTGTAAATGCAATATTTGACTTTACCCCCTCGTTAATAAGGTGAAATGTTAAACAAACACGGCAGACAGTTTGTAAATCATAACCGCCGTATGCCGTTTTATAATTAGCTCTGTGAGACATTCCAACATTTTTCGTATTTAATTACACCGCACCAACGTTGCTTTTAATGGCGCGGACGGAATATTGTCACTTTATGACAAGGTTTTTATGACCTAACAGAAGACCTTTTTGTTTTGATATTAGTTAATGTTGCTAGTCTTAAAATAGCAGGCAACTTCTGTAATAAATGAGCTAAATCTGAATGTTTTCCTAAGAAACTAAGGTCATTAACTCTGAATTTTATAGACACTTTTTAGTACGGAGGAACTCTAATAATAAATGAACAAAATATAAAAGCATATTTGTTTCCTTTATAGTGAGCGTTAATAATCTATTTGGTAAACAATATAATGTCTGTACTCTGTAGCAGGGATGTTGCGAACATTCGCATCTGCATCCGCAAATGCGGAACATCCGCATTGATTTGGACATCTGCATCTGCTTCCGCATCCGCATTAATCAATGCGAATGTTCATGCGGATGCGAATATTATACAAGTAGCAACAAGAAAGAAATTGGGCGGGGCCGGTGATTGACGCGTGCCGGTCGCACGTGACAATAACCAATGGGAGCGAAGAAATTGGTGACAAGATTCGATACGTTTGTTTGTTCTAGCTAGTGCATCATTTGTTTCTTGCAAGTGAATAAATATTACGTGTTTGTTTGCGCTGTGAAGTGAAAGTGAACTACTTATCGTATCATATAGATAGGTATTTTTTTTAATGTTGTTGTGATACAGTGTGTAAATAAGAAGAGTTTACAAGAAAACTTTATATTATTTAAAACTAATATCCATAAGATTACAAGGTAAGGGGGCGTCCATTAATTACGTGAGGCGTTTTTGACAATTTTTCGACCCCCTCTCCCCCCTTGATGAGATATCGTAAGATTTTCTTCAACTCCCTCCCCCCTCCTCTAATCTCACGCGAGATTTTTCAAAACTTCTATTTGAACTGTAAACGTGTTGGATTATTAAGAAAAACAATCGAGCGCTACTTCATTGCTCTGCGAAGTTCGGATGAATACGACAAATACTATTTTCTCAGATTTGACCATATTTTATTCTAGAAATATTTTTTACCAATTTTACACCGTTTTTTGGGAGAAAAAAAATTACGTGATATTTGCCAAGAACCCCCCTCCCCCTAAGTGAGATTTGGAAAGATTTAGCTTCACCCCCTCCCCCTCTAGAACACCTCACGTAATTAATGGACGCCCCCTAAATTCTTTTATATTACGCCGGTAATACGTTTTATTGTAGGAAAAATTATCGTTTTATGACGAAATTCGTTATTTTTCCAGTGTGATTCCCGTTATTGATAGTTTATCTAACTATTTAGTCAACAATGTCACCACCGACCAAAAGTAATGTATGGGATTATTTTGAACCAAATAAAAAAGACCAGGATAAATCTGATTGTAAAATATCCGCATCCGCATCTGCATCCGCGGATGTGAGCCTGCAAAACTCCGCATCCGCATCCGCATCCGCGGATGTGAAAATATCGACATCTGCAACATCCCTGCTCTGTAGTGTAGGAGAAGGGCCGATGTGCGTCCGATCAATACTTCTAATAAACTTTCCGCCGGGTTTTCGATGTGGAGTTGTCTTTATTTTGTGATGTATGCTTTAGGAATAAAGTTAAAAGTTATGGAAAGTCCAGTTTTTTTTTTATTGAATAGGTGTTAGATATATTATTAGGTAAATTACTTAACATTAGAGTATTGTAGAGTAACTTAGTAAGTAAAATGTAATGAAGATGCATTTTATGTTTTCATTCCACGATTCGTTAGTCTATTAAATAGGTTTACTTAGATTGTTTACTTAGATATTTTCTTGAGATCCTTAATCTAGACCTATGACGTACTCGTAATAAACTAGGTCCATCTTTGTACACATATTGTGATATTGCTTGCACAATTGAACACGACGTGTGCACTGATGAGTGTTCCTCCTCCCGTAATGAACACAAATGACTGTTCTGTATGCGATTATATCATTGGATAACCATTAAATTGTTGATAATAAAATAACTGAATATAAAATATAGTCGCCATTGCATTTAATTTTGTAGGCGTTACAAGTTATAAATAAGTATCTAATAATTGCCGTAATTAAATCGAAAGCATTTATAGAGCTCATGGCTCGCTTATGTTATTTAGTCTGTGCAATTTAGTAAGCCTTAGATCAATCCCTTTAGGATTTTGTAGTTCTGAATTTCATTTATGTAAATATATGAGATAAATTGTTAAAACATAACGACTACTATAATGAGATGATGTAGTGAATGATTGTTTATGTTATGTTATAACACTTGTACCAAGTTTAAGCTAAGACATTTGCAAGACATGTTTTGGTCTGTGTACACACGCAGTTTATGTCAACTGCTTGTGTATACGGAACAAAAACAATACTTCTATGAATGTAATGAGATTATATTACTATTTGGTTCCGGCGCCCTGTAGAAGGGCGATTACCGGGCCGTCCCTGCCACTCGCCCCATGTCACATGATAAGCGGTCATTACCAGCAATGATTCAACTTATATCATACAGTGTCGGCTTTTTATCGACTTTTTCATATTGTGTTATTGTTCACTTGGTTACTTTTGAATTAAACTATTTAGTTAGTAAATGATGATGGTGCCGTTTATGGGACGATATTAGCTGAAATGCTTGTACTATTTTTCGTTAAGGTACTAATATAATCGTTAATGCTAGGTTACCACTGCATCTTGGTGGCGGGTGAGTGAGCATTCCCCCTCGTCAAAAAAAAAAGGTAGAGCTCACAGTCTCATAGTCGCAGCTATAAAGGACTCAAACTGTAGAGGCCTAATTGCGGAAGTCAGCCAGCTTACTTATTAAACTTTATACTCAATAAACTATCGTTTCATATTAACATACTTTGTAGGTAATCTTCATAAAATTCTCCATTGAATGGATTGCAATGACTGCGGAATTACGTGAAAGTAGTCAAACCACCTGACTCCCGATCCTAGAGCACCCTTCACTGCGTCCAATGACACGCGATCTAATACTCACATATTTATTACATTTACCTACCTACCATTGGTACTGAAATAACATACAGACAGACGTACTTATAGATCTTTCAGTGATTATTACGTACATCACATTTCGAATATGTGGTACCATAGGATGCCATAAAATATGTGTATAATAATTTCGAATAACATATGTTTCTCCTACTTTTTCACTTATTTTACTACATTAGGCTATTGATATTGTACCTACTGTATTTTTTTGTTAATTTGTTCCTTTATGCGTGCGTACCATATTTTTTGAAGAGAATTAGATGACTTTTGTAGGGCTCTAGCTACTCTTAACATCGTTGATGATGTTAATACGATAACCGAAACAGAAAGCTTATCGTGACAGCGGAGGACGTACCATAGGCTTTTCAAAATCCAAAGAAAAACAGCATCTGCGAATACATTTTTACACTTTTACACATTTTAATGTTCTAACAATACTTTTACTTGTTCCAGTGAGTTGAAGAAGTTGTCAGAAGAAAGTTTAACGAGACAACCAGAAGAAGTGTTCGACATAATATGCAAACTCGGCGAGGGGTCCTATGGCAGTGTTTACAAGGTATGAACTAGATATAATCTTTGTAATCAGGGAATTAATATTCCAATCTAATTAATCGGTTCTCTTGTCGGTGTAACAGGTGCAACTCCCTCCACCTGCTTCCGTCCAAAGCCTCTTTCACTTTCTTATGCAACATGGAAACAACCCATCTTTTATTTGGCTCATATGACTTATTCTTAACCAACTTGTTTCTCTTCTTCCTTCTACTTTTCTGTCCATAAATGGGTGTGTTGGCATCGGCCAACACACCCATTTATAACCCATTTTAACTTCGATCGTGGCCATCGGGCCACGATCGAAGTTTGACTTTCTGGGCGCTGTCAGTTTGGGCTGGGACTCGCCGACTAACTTTTATGCGTCAGAATTGACAGAAGATTAAAATAAATTAAAATGGTGTGAAATCCAGACAATTAACTTACATACTTAGCACTTCCTTGGGCCAGAACACACTATTCATTAATATTAATAACGTAGATTAAATATGTTGTTGTATGTTTGCAGGCGCTGCACAAGGAGTCTGGGCAGGTGCTGGCGATCAAGCAGGTGCCGGTGGACACGGACCTGCAGGAGATCATCAAGGAGATCTCCATCATGCAGCAGTGCGACAGCCCCTACGTCGTCAAGTACTACGGGAGCTACTTCAAGAACACTGATCTATGGGTGAGGATTGATAAAAGTATTTAGATCATATATTGGTACATCAAGGACAATATACATTATAATATAATATACTTAAAAACTATGTAGACTAAGTGGTAAATAGAGCAAAAGAAACCGTCATCAGCTCTTAAAATATGGAGATCGAGTTCTCAGTACAGCACTAGTTTTCAGATGAGAAAAGACGATGTTCTGAGCATCTTTGATACAAAGTTTTGGCCTAAATGTTTCTATTACTTGATTTATAAAGACTGCGTTGCTAGGCAGTAGGCTTCTATTAAATTGCGTGGGAAATCCTACACATGATAGTGGCACAATTAAACCCAATACGTTGGCAGAATGTTAGATTTAATCGGCTCGACCTCATTGCTAATGTTCGGTAGGGTAACGTTAATTATTATCCCACCAAAAACATTCTGTAAAAAACTAGCCAAGTCTCGATTTCTTTATTATTATAGTTAATGTTGTGTGACCTGGCCGTTGAAGGGTACACATGTATACAAAGGTACAAAACTAGGTGCTCCATGACACCATTGCACCAATCTGTCGCCAGAACCGCTACCCATTGACGATAGAAAATTACCACTTGAAAAACGTTGATTCAATATCCAGTCAATTGTAGGCTTGATGAAGCTGCGTATTTTAATAATTTAATAACATTACGTGTAAACAAAATTGACTTGTACCCACTACTAACGTTTTAAACAATGTTCAACGGCCAAGTCACACAACATTAACTATAATAAATAAAGAAATCGCAGTAAGGAACCTTACACTTGGCACGAGTTTGTCTAGATTTCATTACTTTTTAGAGATAAACAAGCAGCTCCATCGAGACTTGGCTAGTTTTTTACAGAATGTTTTTGGTGGGATTTCATTTATTTTTGTTGAAACGTGTTTATATTGATTTATTTTATTAGGTTTTCTTATTTGACACATTTTTTTTCTTTTTAGGAGTAGTATTTTATTATTAAACGCCCCGCGGTTTCAACCGCGTAGTTCCCGTTCGCGTTTCCGTGGGAATTTCGGGATAAAAAGTATTCTTTGTGCTTTCCTGGTTCTAAGCTACCTCTCCACCAATTTTCAGCCAAATCAATTCAGCCGTTCTTGAGTTATAAATTCCCGTTCCCAATCCCGTGGGAATTTCGGGATTAAAAGTATTCTATGTTCTTTTCCTGGTTTTAAGCTACCTCTTCACCAATTTTCAGCCAAATCAGTTCAGTCGTTCTTGAGTTATAAATTCCCGTTCCCATTCCCGTGGGAATTTCGGGATTAAAAGTATTCTATGTTCTTTTAATAGTTTTAAGCTACTTCCCCACCAATTTTCAGCCAAATCAATTCAGCCGTTCTTGATTTTAAAATTCCCGATCCCAATCCCGTGGGATTTTCGGGATCAAAGGTATCCTATGTCCTTTTCCTGGTTCTAAGCTACATCCTCACCAATTTTCAGCCAAATCAGTTCAGCCGTTCTTGAGTTACAATACCCACTCCCGTTCCCGTATAATTCCCGTTCCCGTTCGATTATCCTAGTTTTTATAGTTTTCCCTTTATGTGGCCATTAAACCCTAACTCTGTACCAAATTTCAGCTCTCTAGGTTTATGGGAAGTACTAGTTCTATTTTGATGATCATGAGTGAGTGAGTGAGTGAGTGAGTGTCTGTCTAAAATGCGAAACTTTGCTTTCGCTTAACTTCGGAACTAAATGACCTACAGACTTGAAATTTTATTTTAAGTATGTGATTGTATAGCTTACTGGATGACGAAAATTTCAGCGTTCTGGGCTTATCCAGAGGTTGTCAAATAGGGGCCTGAAAATGCGGCGAAAGGGTTCCTGTAAAGGATGGTACGGCAGTGTTTGCTTCGCGCTCGACTTGGCGGGGGGCACTGCCGTGCCCCCAGATCGACTTGGCGGAGGGCACTGCCGTGCCCCCAGATACTTGACTGTTACTCTGATAATAGTTTAATGCATTGTCTTCTCTTTTCCTATGGGAAAACCTTACCTATCCAACATTTTCGTCACATTTATATGACTGTTTCTCCTCCTTATCGTGGAAGTCATAGCCGAAGTAAAGAAATCATATAAATAGAATGTAGGCAATTAGTAGGTAGGCAAAAAGAAAAAAAAATAGATTATTATGAAGCATTACAATCTTAAGGTATCTCCTATATATCCGGGATGTCATGACGGTAATATCGTATACCATCACGATTCCAGATCGTAATGGAATACTGCGGCGCGGGCTCAGTATCGGACATAATGAGGTTACGCAAGAAGACGCTGTCGGAGGACGAGATCGCGACCATCCTGTGCGACACGCTCAAGGGGCTCGAGTACCTGCACCGCCGCCGCAAGATACACCGCGACATCAAGGCCGGCAACATACTGCTCAACACCGAGGGACATGCCAAGCTCGCCGACTTCGGCGTCGCAGGCCAGCTCACCGTACGTGGCGATGGTTCCAGTGAATGTTCTTACTGCTTGTTAGTTCATTCATCATATTGACGCGTGTGTGGATGTTGGCAGGACACGATGGCGAAGCGCAACACGGTGATCGGCACGCCGTTCTGGATGGCGCCCGAGGTGATCCAGGAGATCGGGTACGACTGCGTGGCCGACGTGTGGTCGCTCGGCATCACCGCGCTCGAGATGGCCGAGGGCAAGCCGCCCTACGGCGACATCCACCCCATGCGCGCCATCTTCATGATACCCACCAAGCCGCCGCCCTCCTTCAGGTATACCCACAGAGTGTGTAGTGGAACTACACACACATACGGCACCCCATTATGAAAGTCTTCTTTGGAAAATATTGAAATTGGCTAACACTTACCTGGATTTTTGTTACATTATGTGCAGGGAGCCGGACCAGTGGTCACCCGAGTTCATAGACTTCGTGAGTCTGTGTCTGGTGAAGAACCCGGACGAGCGGGCCACGGCGGAGTTCTTGTTGGCGCACGAATTTATAGGTGAGGGAGACTGCAGTGTACATTACTATGGACCGTTACTTTCGAACGTGCGGGTAACAGGGTGATGTGTCGGTCAGGTAACGCGAAGCACCCGTCGATCCTGAGCACGATGATCGCGGAGGCGCGCGAGATCAGAGAGAGCCAGGCCTTCCGCAACGCGCAGCACAACAACAAGTCATTCTCACCGGTACGTCCCGTCATTATGGGTCTTCTTTTGTCTCAGACGTGTGTTTTTTTGAATTGGTCACGTTTAACTATCGTGTCGTGTGTCGGTGTGCGCAGGGCTCGTACCTGAGCGGCACGCTGGTGGGCGCGTGCTCGGGCACGCTGGTGCCGGGCGAGCTGGCGCACGACCTGGGCACCATGGTCATCAACGAGCCCGACGAGCTCGCCACCATGAAGCGCCACGACACCGACCCGCTGGACACGGCGCGGCCCAAGTACCGGCCGCTGTTCCTCGACCACTTCGACAAGAAGGAGGCGGCCGCCGGCGACGCGCCGCCCGCCGCCCGCGCGCACAGGTACTGACGCCCGCCGCCGGCCGCCCGCGCCCGGCACCCCCTGTACTCGCTCTGTCCCGCAGCGCCGGCGCGGCGGACGGCGTGGCGGCGGACGGCGCGGACGGCGCGGACGACGCGGACGCGGGCGGCGCGGCGCCGGCGCTGGCGTTCCAGCGCGCCTTCGTGGAGGAGGGCAACTTCGAATTCGTAAGTCAACTCCACGTCGTCACTCTCCTCGACCTCTGCAAGCGTAAGTCACGCCCCCCCCCCCACCCCGCCTCGCTGATTGATGCCTCTCCCCTCACCGCCACCACCGACGCCGACTCGCGCTGACGCAGAGATGAGAACTTAGTTACTCACTACATTCTCCTCCAAACTCACTATTGAAAATTAATAAAATGAATTACAAAATATTTGGCTAGGAATCTAATTTCAATTTCAATTTTATTATTTGTGACAAGCCAACCATATCTGACGACTCCTCTCAGCTTCAGTTACGACTCATATTAACTAAATTCCTCTGTTAAAACTCTTCTTTTTTATTAATATTTTCCTGTTTATTTCGTGTTCAGCATGTTTAACTTGATAATATAACTAAACAATCACATCATCTTTACAAGTCGCCGTCAAGGGTAACTTTCAATTCAGTCTATAACTATTGACATATTGTCATTGACCCATTCTTTGACTCAGCGTGTGACGCAGTAGATTACGCGCCACTATCTTCCAATTCCTAAACGATGCTATCCTTCACCATATAAAGAGCATCTCTCCCTTAAATGTATCGGTATGACCCTCCCTATACCGGCTATACCCCGCGGTGCCCCGCAGCTGTCGCTGCTGTCGGAGGCGGAGCTGGAGGCGCGCGTGTCGCGGCTGGACGCGGAGATGGAGGCGGAGATCGAGCAGCTCCGCGCGCGCTACCTGCGCAAGCGCCAGCACATCCTCGACGCCATGCAGCTCAAGCGCAAGCGGCAGCAGAACTTCTAGCGGCGCCCGCCTCTCATACCGACTATGTATTCTCGTGAACGCGATGTTAGCGCTTGGACTATTCAAATATTGTAAGTTGACGAACTTTTCTAATAATCTGACATCATACGATGTATGGGGCGGACTATTAAACTGAGAAATCGATGTTCGCTCCTTATCTAACATCGTTCAGCGGTCTGAGTGAATGAATCCCCACTGTAGTTCATTCATTTGATGTTTTGTATTGTGATTGAGCATTGTACCCCGCCTTCGTTCGGAAGGTACACGGTTAGCCCGTTCTTTTGAAATGTTATTCAAAGTTCTTTAATAAAATTTAAAATAGAATGGCTATGTTAGGTGCTTATTTTGATGTTGTCAAATTAACCGAATTGATGAGTGAATCGTTTGCTAAATGTGAATGTTCCTAATGTTACTCTCGGCCTAATCCTGTAATGTTTTTGTTACACTCGGCCAAAGATGTGCCACGAACATGTGCTAAATACCAATGGTTCATTTTTAGGATGATTTTTAATATGTGTATTATTGTAGGCCGGTTATCAAATTCAAAAAGTAATTTCACATTCAAAATTACAAGTAATTCTTTATCTACGCGATTGTGTGATAGGCATAGAGAGACAATATCTCTTACCTATAAAAATACGTAAAGGAGTATGCCCACTTTACACTCAAATCTTCATTCATAATGTCACAAAATAATGTAATTTAAAATATGAAGTTAGTTGTTATTGAACTAGCTTAATTTAGTACCTAGTCTAGATCTGGACACTAGGTCTTATAACATATCTATGTATCTATAATAAATACTACAGTGCGGCGATTAATGTTGGGCATCTCGGTAATTTTCATTAATGTCGTCTCCGATATTCTCAAGTGACACACAAATTTTGACTCTCCGCAATAATTTATAGCAAATAGTCAGATTCGGAATTTGAAATGCTTATTAAACGATAAAATATTATTGCAAAAATACCAAAATGCCTAACTTTCATCTTGTTATTTTCTGTGTGAATATAAGATGGTATATATTATTATCTTCTGTCGAACAAATATCACAACTTTGATATGGAATATTAAAACGAGTTCCTATGAATGATATACTTACAAAATGATAATTCAATCAATATAGGAGTGGAGTTGTTTCATAAAATGTTACATTAGCTTCTCTTCTTAGTTAAATATTTATTTATCAATTAATAGATAAAAAATTTCATTGTCTACAAATGTAGTAAGTTTGAATTACTTATTTTATTATCATCAGTAAGAGCCAGGAGTAAGATCTTGTAGGATATAGCTATAGTAGGTGGTTTCAAATCAAGGTTTTTTTTTAAAGTAATTAGGTACATCATTTATAAATTTTGACGCCTGCACAAAGAACAGAATGGTTCTTTGAAAAAATAGTTAATTAGGAAGAGAAGTTGATAAAATGTAAAGGATTTTTACAGCATATTTTGTATTAAATTCATGACAATATTGTGTACTGTAGATAGTATTTATATACGTATGTGTATGAGGTTTGATTTTACACGGTTTTGATGTATTTAGTTGGAGTTATGTTTGGTTCCTTATTAATATTAGATCTCAAATGTTTCGCTGTATGTTTGTTTGTAACGATCGATTTATATTATGTATGTGTAGGAACTATTTATCTAATACTTGCATAAGTGATGCATAATGTCCATATCTATAGACCTATTTTTGAATGTCAATTTTTTTTCGGTATTTTGGAAAAATATTCAACATAATATAGGTCTATAAATAAGGTCGTTATTAAAACGTATATCTCGTGTGAGACGCGCCGCGTCCGCGTCTCGTGTATGTACAAAGTTTGGTCATTATCGGTCCACTAGTATTAAGTTACTAATCGATATCCGCATTTATAATTATAGATAGGATTTTTGAAAATGTAGTGGGGTTGTGACATGAATTTATTATCAGCCTAATGAGAAATAATTTGATCTGTAGTCTTATATTAGTTTAGAAGAGATTTTATGGATTATATGACTGTAATTACAACACGATTTCAAATGCAATAGCTTTGTATTCATCCATATGTTTTGGAGTCCATTTGTCATAATTATTTGACGAGTTTGAGTCGGTCGCGGGATGTTAAACGTTTGCGATCAGATCTAGATAGATGTGGCGCTAAAGGTACCTGACCATTACATTAAAAACACTACTACCGTGCTATATTATTGTGTGTGTTTGTATTAATGAAGTGCAAAGTCACAAGTTGCGATTAGATGGATTTATTAAGCTTTTGGGTCTAGGTAATAAGAGTATAGCATTTACCGTAGGTTCATAGTACTGTCGTAGTGTGTTACGATGTAATGGGCAGACGCCTTTATTGAAAGAACCCTTTGTAATATAAAGAGTTTACAAGATGTCTTGTTGGTTGCGGTTTCTCGATACAGTAGACACTTAATTTGCCATAAATTATATTTTAATAAAGTATTTAAAACTGCTGTAGTATAACAAATGTTTAGAAGTGCCATTATTAAAATGAAAATAGTATTTTCGTACAACATGAAGCAATAGTATAAATTGAAAATTCAAATTATAAATAATTGATAAGGAATAAATAGTATATTTTTGTCACTAAAAACAAAATTGTGGACATTTTATTTTGCGTTGAATTTGTATAATTTGATTGACGGCCCTTTTGTATTATATTTTAAATTGACAGGGTAATTTGTATGTAACGTGCTTGTACGCGAAACGCCGCTTCGTTGTTTTGTTAAGTCCATTTTCTAATTACATTTGTATGAACGTCGATGTGGACACTATTTCATGTGCTTTTATTATGTTCGTTTAATTACTCTAATATGTATGATTACTTGTCTAGTTTTTAGCTAATATTAAGTCTGGAACTAATGAATCGCGGCTTTGCTCACTCTGCTCGCTACCCTTTCTTAGGTTGAATTTACGAAAATCTTTAGCGAATTCTTGTTACCCTCTGTCTCATACATGCTTATTAATAATCTAGGAATAACAATATCAAAGTTAATTCACATTTTCTCTTTATTTTTTAAGAATATGGACATGTTTGAAAGAGAGTAAACGTGGTTTAACTGTACCGTTGTTATTCCTCGTTTATTAATTAGATAAATAAAGCCTACCTACAGAATAAGGTCGAAGGCTTTATAGTTCCTGATTGTTTGTGATAAGTCAGTTTGAATTCACTCTTATGATACATTATATAGTTAGTTACGTTAAGATACAGATTGAAACAGTGTTCACATATCAATATAAGTTGTAATTTATACATTGTCTCAATAATCATAAGGTATAAGAGATTGTTAATGGTTTCGTTGAGTGTTAGTTTGTTGTTGGACGGAGTGGCTTTGGGCGTTCGAAGTCGCCGGCGGGAGCCACTGTCTACCGCCTGTTGAATACTATGATCAGTTCTATTTGTTCTTAGTTGTACGACATTGTGATGGTTATTGTATGTTCAACAGACGGACGGTAATGGTGACTATGTGTGGTATATTAGAGAGTGCGTTCCGCCGGCGCGGCCTTGTATGTAATGTAGATAGACTAGCGTGTAGCGACAATCAAGTGCACTTTGTATTCGTGTAGCCTGTTGAAGTGTTTATAGGTGCGCGTACGCATTATATTTTTGGACAGACAAACTCACCCATTAAAAGATTATTCATTATAAATTATGTTTTATTGATTTTATAAACCTTAACAATTTATGATTTAACGATAATTCGGTATGAGTGATGCGAGATCTTGGAAGTCGTGACGACAAAGTATGTATACTTATATACTTAATTATACATTTCGTATCACTCATGGAGTAGGCCCCTCGATCACGAACAATAATA
Source organism: Timandra comae (assembly GCA_958496195.1). Taxonomy (NCBI): domain Eukaryota; kingdom Metazoa; phylum Arthropoda; class Insecta; order Lepidoptera; family Geometridae; genus Timandra; species Timandra comae. Next base: position 409,524 of record OY292354.1, read on the forward strand.
TCTTCTGACTAGTAATTTTGAAACAATGAATAAAAAATTGCACACAAACTAAAATTAACAATACAGTTCTACTTATTTCGTAATACCGGTCGACTATCCCCTTTTAACGAAGTATAATTGATCCAAGTGCGAGCGAGATAGACGAACGGCATATCGAAATAAGTTTACTTATAAAAATATTTTTTTTTATTTGGGACCGGACAAAAATAATTATAGGATCCATTTACAAGGACCTCCTTACACGTAGCCTTTAAGGTAAGATTTATACTTAACTAATAAAAAGTCAAGTTAAAATAAAATTACTAAACATACTAGGTGGGATACATCAGTCATCGTCTTAGATTAATTAAATACATCTAATACAATGATGGCATCTTATTTTAGTACTTCGTTTAAACAATATAAGGTACACAATTGAATACTTTAGTTTTGTAACTTATAGCTAAATAGTTCTCTTTACAACTACTAAACGGAAAGTTTACGAGATACGAGTATTTAAGGCCCGGATTCTCACTGTATGTTGCCCACGCTAAGTTACGAATCCGTTGGACGCAGCAGACAGCAGTGGCAGACTGGCTGGTGACAACGGAATGGCAGTTGCAAACAGAGTGATAAACTAATGTCGTATGCTGTCGCATGCCACCGTTCGTCAATCACGTATGAGACAAATCGCACCTTTAGTTAAATTAGCTGCTTGGGAATTTGTGTTCACACACGTGCAATGTGAACTTGCATTATGCGACACAGTGGGACCGCGGCCTTATGGAAACTTTACTTACATCTATGTTCTACTAAATGCTACATATATATTTATATGTCGTAGACACATAATAACATTGAAATCATAATTTAAAATCTAAAGCTGAATGGTAGACAACTTTACTTCACACGTTTGACAAGCTTAGCTACAATGTTAGGTCGCTACTCATCGACACAGTACAATGACGTCACTGGCCATATATGAGATGTTTTACTCTCAGACTGGTGACATGCACATTGCGCTGTGGATACGCGACCTTACAAGCATTCACAATATATTATTACAGTAAATTCGCGTTGATCTTATATACAAATTAACATAATAAGAGCAACCAATTGAGAAAAATAGTTTAAAATATTCGTATTCATTATTAAATGACGGTAAATAAACAAGCTGCGAGTTCTTTTGAAAGCTTATTTAGTAAAAATAATTAATATTTTAGTTCGTAAACACATTGTATGGATCGTCGGTGACCCGTATGGAATACTGGAGAAAATGCTAGGCTAGTTAACAACCAAAACAAGACTATAGGTAAGGCTGCGGACCCACCCAGCGCACGCTAGCACGTTGTTTTTGTGCCATAAACATATTAAATTCTACAATTAGATTCAGACTAATTTATGTAAAGATTGACGTCTCGCAACAAGAACGTCACGTGACTCGCTCTATGAACATGTATGTCATGTGGAATGTGACGTCATTATTAAACGCGTGCATTGTGCGCCGCTGTGGGTCCGCGGCTTTGTTTGAACTATGATATTTTACACTTCGCATTAATACCGTTTGCACTCGGTAACATTATAATATTGAATATTGTTTGAGATTCATCAAGTGTCTCGTCTATAGAAGCACCTTCATCTATATCTGTTGGAGTTATTACATTAATTAGCACCATAGTGACGTCGACACAGCGTCACTCATACGATACCTCATTACATAACATTGTTATTTACATCTCACAATTTGGTATTTACAATTAAAAGAGATCATTATTGGAATGAAAAATTAGGCGAATTTATCCATCTACATAAAAAAATAATGATTTAATTTTAATAACAGCCTACAAAGTGGAAATAATTTAAACTCTAATGTACAACATCTACACCTTATGTACTAGTTGCGGTAAATAGCACTGTGATCACATCTCTTGGAGAGTAACGCTTGTTGTACTGAACTAGCCCCTATGGCATTGAACATAAGGTCCTGCTATTTACCGGCGGTGAAGGCCGCGAGGGCCGGGTGAAGCTTCTCTCATTGTTTCTTGAGTATCACTTGACAGTACAGGAGCGAGTCGATCACTGGAATTAATAAAATTAATGATTAATAAAGTTCGTTTTGCTAAATCTGTAAGTAAAAAGTAATACAAGTTTTTGAGGTATAGTGACGATGACGACACCTGCGTCGCGCCAGCCGCAGCGTCCGATGCGAGCGGACTGGCGTTGGTGACATCATAAGTTGCGACTGGAGAGTTCAGACGCTTTAGGTATTGCAGCGCAGGTAGATGTGCGAGGTTGCATCGAAATTCATATAAAATTAGTCGAAAGCGGCGCTCGTGGTGCTGCCAAATCTGCGTTCACCTTTATTTAGATCGAGGCGTTTGCTTGTTGACATAAACTTGCCGACAGAGTCCGTGTGGGAGTTTTGATGTCAGGCTGTATGTCAACATTACGTTAAAAACCTTCGTATCGTAAGTAATAGGTAGGGAGCGTGAGACTCACAGTACTGTGCGGCGCCGAGTATGAGGTCGTACATGTGCACGCTGCCGGAGCTCTTGAGCATCACCTCGCTGAAGAACAGGTAGAGCACGCGCACCGTCTCGAACAGCGAGTCCAGCAGCAGCCACAGCGTCACGTTGCGGCCCGCGTTGCGCGCCGCCGGACGGAACATCACCACGCCGCTGTTCACCAGCCCGATGGCGCTGCACACCACCACCAGCCCGCACATCAGGTAGTGCAGCACTGGAACGTAATACCGACATATGAGTTAATGTAGACCGCAGTATCACACGCTTTAAATAAATATCCCTTCCTCATGAATCATTGATGATAGCCCCATTAAAATCCGTTGCGAAGTTTTAAAGGTCTAAGCTTAGCGTAAAGCCGGCGGAATAACACTAGTTTATTTATAGTATGCAAAGATTCCCCATCAATGGAGGTACCGCCTATAACCTAATGTAACAATTTTGATAATACCTTGACTGCGGGTTGCTTGCGATCTATGCGATCAACGTCCGGTCCGACACAGTGATGGATAGCCATTACTCAAATGACTTCTAATTTCTAAAGCTTATCTATGCTTCTGTTCCGCCAAATCAGATATAACTAGAAGATATTAGACAAAGACTAGAGAGAAGATAAATGGAGAAACGCAGACAGATCTTAATAGATAAAACCGCACAAACATAATGGTTTCCTAAGATTAATGTCATCTGTCTTTTCGGCAACTTCCTTACATTCTATTATTGATTTCGGCTAGTTTATCCGGAGAATTTGACCTCGACAATATACATAAAGTACGTAGGGTGTTCTATGAGTTAATAGCGTATATGACGTGATCGCTTGGCCGAGCTAAACTATAAGTATGTTGTACTATTGACCTCGACCTTCGGCATGTTTTGCTGTTACGAAAGAAATATCAAACCTTACGTGTAACGCTCTATTGTTCACAGTCAATAGGCAGATAAGTATTATGTAAGTATGTAGTTACGGAAAAATTCAGACCTGTGGTAGATACTTTCATCAGTAGATATGTAGTCATCTTTAAAGGATCATAAAAAAAATGCCTTTATATGCGAGTAATATTTCGCGGATAAATAGTTTAACAAAATTTGCAAAGGAAAATCATTATCAGAAAAATACCTTTACATTTACACAAACACCACAAAAAGAGCAAATGAAAGTAGTTGTTTACAACTGACACTTAGGTCACAGTAGAGCGACATTTACCACTAACCGTGGAATTCCATTGCAGGGTTAATATTTATACAGTGATTGACACCGAACTCATATCAAAATTATTTTAAATATTCAATTCAAAATAATTCATAATTCAAGAAGAACTCCATATGATTAAAAAATATTTTAAAATTAGAATTATACATGATTAGTGCTTACCGAGCATACTCCCAATTAATTCTTGTGTGTAGAACAGTTCTGGATTTAAGAGGCGCATTATCGCAAACACAAACGCAGTCACCGCTGAAGTCTGAAATAAAAAAAATATTAAATAAAATGAAATTTCCATAACTACATTATTATGCAACTCAGTATGGTTGTACAGCTGTGTTATGTCTTGTTAGACAGCTTTGTGATAAGTAATAAACATTTTGGAAAATTAGAACAATTGTACCCGCACAAAGGCACTAGTCTGAACATTATAAAAGGTAACCTTTAATGACTGACTGATCTAGCAGCACACGGCTTAAACCACTGAAAGGATTGTAACGTTAGGCACATGGATAGTTATTACAAAGTAGGCAAAACAACAAAAACAACAAGGAAGAAAAAATGTGGATAAAATCGCAGGGCACAGCAATTTAAAATAAATTCAAATTAAACTTTTACTTTATCTATATCTAAAATAATTCCATTCCACAGTTGTCTACTCATAACAGAGTAAATAATAGAAGTCAATATGTTGTTTATCTTCTAACTAAACAAATAAAAGAAACAGATATCTATTGAACATAATATAATGGTGTATTAATATTTGTCCTAGATAAGATAATCAAACGGTATACATAAAGTATAGAGTATCTTACTTTACTTTATTAATGTGAATATTACTTATTTTAATAAATTAATTTTATATGAATAAAGCTCTACGAAGATAGGAAAAAAATTCTTTTTTTTGTTTTACTGCTGTATAGGGAAATAATTATATTTACGTGCTAGCAACTTGCCCTGGTTTCGCACAAATCCGCACAATTAACAAAGCATTTGAAAATGTTTAGTGGTGTACCTACTACCTACAAGTATTTTTTTTACTCAAGTATTGATGCTTAACACAAATAAATACTATTAGCAAGTACCTACTGAAGTAATAATATTTTTTTCTGTAAACACCTCTAGCAATTCTAGAAAAGAATAGAAACATTAAAGAATTCAAATATGAGATCTACCTACCTACTTGCATGAAAAATATTAACGAATATTCACCGAACATCGAAAGTAAATAAATTTAATTATCAAATAAATAGAGGATACATAATATTTGTATACTTACAGAGAAAACAGCAGCCGCAATTCTTACAAACATAGCATAATCTATCTTAGGCATATTGGTTGCTAATTAGCAAATTATTGCGACGATTAAAGAATTAATTTAGCACTTATTATTTACAAGAAAGGTAATATAGTATTTTGTTTATGTCAATAAAGAATAAAATAATCAATAATCCGTATTTACGCGCTCACAGCACAGCAAAATAAATAAACTGATAATTATAATCACACTGACACTCGTTCGCTCAACTATCAACCAATTGACAATCACAAATCAAATCAATTCCAAAATCAACCAAAACAAATTACAAAATGTCATCATTATCCGAACGTCAAAGTTAAATTGACGTAACACTATGCTGCCATCTATCATAAGTTCTAAATTATAACGATAGATGGCATTACTTGTATCAAAATATAGCGTATCCAAAATAATTCGACAGATTTGATCTACTCACCTAGGGTTTCAACTTTGTTAAAGCTTTTCCGATGGGCAACGTAAATAAAACAATTCGGAACCTTTGAGATATGTACTTCCACACTACCTTATGTCCTTTCTCACTCAACGTTCGATAGTGTCCGATCAAAATAACCGCTCTTCTAATTTAGGTCAGGCGTTTAGCCGGGAATATAAAGATTTACATACATTTAGACTACCTTACACTGTATAGCAGGGAATCCCGACTAGTGGATAGGTTCCCAGCCTTTCTGTACACAGTAGACTCTACACACATCCGTGCTCTGTGGGATGTCTGTAGGCGCGTATACAGACACCTAATAACTTCATACCATAAAAATCTGAAAATTTGAAATATGGGATATTTGAAAAATCTTAAATTCGTAACACCGGAAAAGTCAGAAAAGCGAAAAAATTGGAAATATGTAAACCGTAAAATCGGGTCAACGGAAATTTGGAAAAGTAGTAAAACGGAAAACTGAAAACCTAAGAGCAGAAAATCTAAAAGTCGTAACATAGATAATTTGGAAAATAGATATTTCGAAAAAAATCGGAAAGTTGTAAAAATTTGAAAATCGAAACCTTGGAAAATTCGGAAAAACAAAAAGTTTGAAAATCGGAAAAAACTCGAATTCCGAAAATAGAAAATCTGAAAAGCGGAAAATCTTAAAATAGGGAAAATCTGAAAACGGAACATCGGAAAATTTGGAAAACTGGAATATCGGAAAATTGGAAAATTGGGACATTGGAATAATTTTAAAATCGGAAAAACAGAACCTCTGAAAACCGGAAAATTCGAAATCTTGGAAAATCGGAACTTTGGAAAAATCGGAAAAACAGAACATTGAAAAATTTGGAAGATCAGTTTTTCGGACAATTGGACTATCGGAAAATAAGAGAGTTGGAAAATCGTAGAATCGGAACATTGGGAAATTGAAAAATCGGAAAAACAGAAACTGAATATCGGAAAATCTAAAATCAGTATTTCGGACAATTAGACTATCGCAAAAACGAAAAATCAGAAAATCTAAGTAAATTATGTACAATTAGGATTAATTTTGTAACACGCTTTACTTAAAATAATAATGACTGACATCGGCCCATTATTCCTGTCAACCATTCGTCATACGTTTCAATTTCCATTAACAATTATTTAAAAGTAGTGGCACAAGGGCTTGCAGATACAACAGCATTCAAATGTAGGTGTAATTAAAACGATTTCATTAATTCGATCATGGCTGTCAACATTTGAGTTTTTTGTTATTATTTAAATATGACAGGAGGGGTCAATGTACGAGTACAATACATAATAGTTATTTGTTATACAAGAGTGCAAAGTTGCTTTTTAACCGGGGCTCCAGTTGAGGACCGAGCCAGCGAAGGATTCTAAAATTGAATCACGAGCGCAGCGAGGGATTCAAAATAAGAATCCTGAGCGTTAGCGAGGGACTCAAAGGAGCACAAGGTTAAAAATTGTTTGCACTCGAGTGCAACACATTATTTTTCATCCCCCCTCAGCGAGGAAATTACTAGATGAAAACATAAAACAATCACAATATTAAGTGAAAAGTAAAAATATCACGCGCAAAGCAAATAAAAAAATAAGTAAGTACACCAAGGAGGTTCCGAGTTTGAATTTAAAATAAAAAAAAAGTTGTATGACAGTTTGCGAATCCAAAACATCATCACACTTATAGTGCACATGATGTTCTGAATTCGAATTTACTTTAACCTCTAGAGCGCAAAAACGACTTTTACTCCCAGTTAGCAAAATTGCCTTGGGTCCTGCAGGGGCTGCCTACAGCGACCCCGATACTTTCCACTCTTGAGATTAAAATCGACTTTTACCCCCAGATATCGAGGATTAAAAACATACTTTCCGAGCTAGTGGGATGAAAATTTATTTTTTAACTTAGGCCTTAGTATGTCTTACTAGTGTGCCTTATAGTACCTATATGAACAGCTTAATTTAACTCAAGTATTAGATAGTAGAGGACTTACTAATATTAATAATTAAGTTGTTTATCATAAGTATAAAAAGTGCATCTTCAAATAACCCTTTTTTACTCCAAAAGCACAATGCAATTGATGTTGTAAATTCAATTCAATGCGTTAATTTCGTCTCATAATAGATAGTAGGGGTACCTTACCTACAATGCAAGTGCCAATTGTAGGATTGTAGGGCACGCGCAATCATTAACCGCCATTCATTGGACAACCGCTCAATCGAATTATCTCGATTCTATGCCAATTTATTCGATAATAAATTTACGATTTGTTGCTCGTTGTAAATTTTGATAATATTCAGTAACCGAATGTTATAACTGATTTATGATTTGATTAAAATGTCGTATAATTTTATGAGTTCGTATTAATTGTTATGATTTTGTAACTGTCATGTTGAGGGTCCTCGATATAATATTTTTCAAGCATTTTACTTTAATAAGTTCAATAAACCTATTAATTGTGTGTATTTTTAGTTAACCTTCGCAGTCTCTTCAGTTGTCATAAAATGTATTATCTTGTAAACTAGTAAGTGAGTATAACTATCTTTTGATGAACCTTCGGTCGTTATTTTGTTTTTCAATTCGAAATGAATTGGGAATTTATTGAACTCAGTGTATTTTGTCCTAAATTTAAATAATATTTGTCTAAGATCTTACTGCGATTAGCATGATATAAGTAACATTTTAATTAAGATCTAGTGTTTATTTAGTCCGTTTGTCCGATGGTCAGTTGCGTGGTCAAACATACTTCTGTTATTCTTTTTTCTTCATTCAATTACTCAGATATTTATTGCATAAGAACGTTTGAAGAAAAAAGTGCTTTATCACCAAACACATAAGGTCTATGGGATCATATATTTATGTTACAAATGTAGTGGGCCCCATGCAAACTAATTGTTAAGCAATAAAGCGGTATGGTCAGTGGTCGTTGGCCACTCGAGGGTGGACGCAATTCACTTTATTTAATAACAAAGACACGTGAAACTGTCAATGTTATTTGTGGGAACATTTTATTGGAATACGATGACAACTGTCAAGAGATCGGCAATTATTTTGGCGGGTAAATCCGCATTTAGGTCTTTAATGGGTACCAAAATAAAATTGTATTAAAATACTGCATCACGCTGTTTCAACATTTTTTATCCTTGTGCCTAACTAACCAATTAGTAATTAATGTAATTACCTCCAAAAATTCTTGAAACAAAGCATTCGCATAAATAGATTTCGCATAAATTCACACAGAAGCTTCAAAATTTGTTCAAGTATTGCCAAGAATATTACAACATTTATGTAAGTGATAGCTGTGTTCTTCGTAATATGTAATTTTCAGTTTTAGCCGATTCTAATTTCGACGCAAAAATAGACAAAGTCAAAGTAACACCTAAGATATAATTATAATATCGGCTATCAGCCATTGAAAATATCTAAGTACTTATCTCGTGTCAAAATTAGCCGAAGGGGCTTAATTACTACCTACTGTATTTATTCCCTTTTCTTTTAAAACCTAAAAGCTCAATTGTTACAAAAAATATTATTCAAATCTAAGTATTACGTATTTACCTAGTTTTAAATCTAGTTTCACAAACTTTCAATAATACGTTATTATTTTGATATTACAAACAGCTAGACTCTTCAACTTTGTATACTTACTTAGAAATAGATAAATCGTTGCTGTTTTATTATTATAAGTCAGTATTAGTAAACCATCTAAAATTGGATCTCCGCGGCTGGTCGCTACCGATAATGGAATATCATAATGAGAATAAACTATACTTATATGAGCAGCGTGGTGCATTCAAAATGTTTGCGAACATAACTCAGACGTGTTCAATGGGGCGCACTGCGCATAATAATGTGTTTTATAGGTGCTGCGTTATTACAAGTAAGTTATATGATGGTAAATATTATGTTTATATCATACAAATAATCATAATTTGATAAATACTTATATTATTGATAGTTAGTTTTCGTGTTATTTTAATATTTATTCATAATTTCGTAGAATCATTTTGATTTTATTAAAAAAAATAAACAACTACGCCGTTTAAATCTAGATAAATAGAAACCAAAGAGCAAAATACTACTCTTGAAATTTTTATATTTCTCGGAAGTACTTACATTATTTCTCTATATTATGTAAGTACTCCATAAAATAAATGCCAATTTAAAATTATCTATATCTACTAATAATAAATCGTCAATGTTCGTTAACCCACATTGTTGTACTCCGAACTCAGTTCGGCACAAGTCACCTCTTCCTCGATTAACTGTCAAATCCTATGATCGATTGTAACCGATTGTTGACAACCGATGACATTACAAATTCGATCATTGCTGAAATGTAATAAAGTTAATCACTACTTCAACAATAAATAAAGTATTATGAATTTAAAATATTACATTGTAATCTAATTATTTATTACTGTCTGTCAATATTATTTAGGTTGTATAATTTTATCTTTGACCGATTTTAACCAGTTCCGTAATTAGCTATGTAAACAATGTTCAATTTCAGCCACGTCGACAGCGGTTCCATGGTGTAACGGTTAGCACTCTGGACTCTGAATCCAGCGATCCGAGTTCAAATCTCGGTGGAACCTGTTCTTTTTGACTAGTTTTAATTATAAATTGTGTCAGTTATCTATACTTCTATACTAATATTATAAAGAGGAAAGATTTGTTTGTTTGTTTGTTTGTTTGTATGTAATGAATAGGCTCCGAAACTACTGGACCGATTTCAATAATTCTTTCACCATTAGAAAGCTACATTCACCCTGAATAACATAGGGTATATTTTATCCCCGTATTCCCACGGGAACGGGAACCACGCGGGTAAAACCGCGGGGCACAGCTAGTGTTATATAACCAGATACGAGCAGAGTATTGTGTTTCTTATTGTATTTTTAATCTATGTATTGTTTTTAATGATTTGGTTCTGTAAAAGCTATATTTAAATTATTTGTAAAGTTAATTGCATGCTTTAGTGGCCTAAAACAGCGAAGAAAATAATTTTGTAATACCAAAAAATGTACTTGTTTTATGCAATAAAGGAATTATGATTATAATTATGAAATCTTTCTATTTCGACATCACACTATCCACCGTACAAAAAAATCTAGTTCATAGAAGTTTTTATTTACTACCGTACCTAACCCCTTTCTAAAAACTACACATAAAAACTAAACACTTTACTTATATTGCCACAGTAACTTAATATGTATCTCTACATACATACATAACTGCGTACACATTCTATAATCCATAAAGTTTGAGCGACGCGCGCGCGTGCCTCGCACGTGCCCCGCACGCTTCAATCAGACATTTTTTGTTTAATGAGCAAAAATATTTAATTGCTTCCAAAACTATTGTATAGGTAATCTCTTAGAGTGCCGGAATAAATAATAAATAAATAACAAAGGAAGTGTTTTATGAATTACAGTTAATTGACGGCTTAGAGACTAACGAAGCTTTTCCGTATCCGTGAAAAGCTTTTTGGCAATGCTTGTAAATGGTTTGCCAATCGATGGTACTTAGTATTTCACAAAAGTTTATTTTTCACATTCTGCGCTACATTATTCTTATGATTAAATACTTAATTGATTAGTAGGTATTTCTTTGAAAACTAAAAAATAAGTGATAAAGATGAATTTGAAATATTAATTTTGATTTTTTTAGTTCAAAGAAAATTGACATAACATACCTAAATACATAATTATTTATCTAAAGCTAAATGAAAAATATTGAATCTTATAAAATAATAAATAACTAATGAAAATTTAATTTCTGTAAGTTTAAATTCAGTCGATCACTCGATTGATCGATGACTTATCATAACTACAAAGTGAGTCGGATCAAAGATAATTTGCAGGTTGATTTCCAATCACTAGTAGCTTTATTCATATTATTTTACAAATAAACATGAACCTTATCCCATCAAGCTTAAAATTGATAATTATTTGTAATGTAAAGTAAGTTAGAAACTATATTTAGGTCATTTGATAAATGAATATGAACCTTAGTAATTCAATTTTAAGTGTGATAATTGTTTGACTATAATTCGTAGGGGTGTATAAAGTAATCGAATAGGGATATTGGCGGGCACGTGGCGCGATGGCGCCCTCGCGTGAGACCGACTCGCGCGCACTTTCCCACACAAATGTATTTGAACATTATATTTGTATGATTTTCATTTTAATGACAATACAATAATTGGATTTGGTATCAAATTATTTGACCGCAGTTTTGTTTGTGTTGAGATTACGCGTTAGGTATCTATTATGATTCTGTTTAGTGTAGCTTCATACTTACTAGGGAATGTGTAAGAATTCGATAGGAATATTTATAAACTGAAATATAACTGTCCTTTTAACGAACAAAGTCCCGGGGTGCTGCTAGATATAAAATATTCATTAAAATGTTAATTGCTTATATACTAAAACCAAAAATATTAATAACGAAACTCCCTAGCTATATTTGTAAAGTGATCCTTTGAAGCTCAAACTCAAATAAAATGATATTTAATTTAAAAACTATAGCTGAACTAAAAAGTAATTTTACAAAATAAATTAAATATAAGCCTTGAAATGTAAATGTAGTGTAAAAGCTATTAAGTTTTTTTAATAAAAAAATAAATCTATAGTTGTTTTATAGGCAGTATTAAATAAAAATTAAATGTCTACGGCGTAGACATCTTTAAAAATATTACCCAAGTTTAAAGATACTGCGTAGACGCTACGCATTATTTTTTACTACGATTTTATTGTTATCAAACACCGCTGTGTATACAATTTTGATAAAAGTGTAGACAAAGAACATACACACCCCCTACAGACCTCGATATGTTATGTACATGAACATTTATGTAAATAAAGGGTCGCGCCAACTTCTTTACACCTAATATATGGTGGTTGTCGAATAACAACCCTATGTTCAAGGCATAGAACCTAATTTATGTTGATTTATCAATTTTAATGGCGTGCTCTATAATAGCAGAGAAAATGAATGTAGTAAGACGCAGTAGAACAGTCTATATTTACAACTGGTATATAAGTTACGGGTTATGCGTTTAGGGGCTGAATATTAAATACGTGCGTATCTTGTCTACCTGTAAATATTTTCATTAAACCTTTATTTAATGGAAATATTAGGATGAAAAGTTATTAAGAAGTCGCATAAAAACGTTCTTCCTTTTAGGAGCATAGACTTTTCTGCATACAAAATAACCAGACAGGGTATATTATTATCGATATATGTTTCACTAACCGATCCCATGGGAATTTCGGGTTAAAAATATCCTTTAAGAAATTCGGTTAAACAATTACTTTCGCCTTACACACACAGACATGTTTAATTTACTTTTCGCCGTACATACATACACACACATATTTAAGTACATAAGTACAAATAAAATTTACTTTTTCAATATCAATATGATTTACAAATACAAATATCAATTTGAAATTACTCTTAGGTCGTCGAAATGTCAATTCACGTGATACCGAAAGTGAACATGCCAGTCCATTGAGTAAAAGGTATAAAAATCTAGTTATTAGAGCACGAGGCCTTCAGCGTGTCTCCCCGTCACGTGGCATCGGCAGCTTCGGCAGACTGTCTTGGACGGGACACGAACCACTGACCGAAATTAATTTAAATAAGTATATTTTCTATTTTTATTATTCACCTAAATAAATAATTCTCTATTTTTATTCACCTACTTCTCGCGACCAAGACCGTTTGGGGCCCTCGGTAGCTCAATTGGACAGAGCAATAAAAAAAACAAAGACCACTGAGACACCATAGCCATATTAATATTTTTTTTACAATCTCGTTATGGTGCCTCAATATCAACACATTTGTCTGATCAAATAATGTCAAGTAACGGAATTAGTCCCCCTGTGCTAATTTTGAATACATTTTTAAAACGTAAGGTAATTCAAAATGTTTTGTTCACGATAAATGCCGTGAATAGATATCAGAATATAATTTATTCACCTAGTTTGTTCATCCAAGTAATCAGTAAAACAATATCTGAAGGTTAAAATGAAAGTGAATAACAAGTGCTTTAATTATAAATCTAAATCGGTTCTTGTAAATGGATCTTATATTGGGAATTTTAGTTTTGATTTAAAAAGTCTATAATTTGTTTTTTCTAAAGATTATTTGAGCGGATATACTTTATAAAGTCAAGGAACGAAATTAGAGAGGTTTAATTGGAAAACTGGACAATTTCAAGTATATCATGAACATCGATACATAAATTAAAAAAAATAGGTTTGAAGTATTTATTTTAATATTTTATGCTATAAGTAATTTCCTGTCTCAATAAGTCTTATGTTAATTGCTTAGACGAATTTATATTGTTAATTACTTAGATGAAAAATTAATTAAGTAGGTACTATCTTTTGATCTGAATTTTATATCACAAAATAAAATAACGTTATTATTTGGTCAAATTAAATGTCTTTAACAGCTGTGAGGACTAGATTAAGTATTCGATTTTTTAAATAATTATTAATCAAGCTATCTACTTATAAAAATTTAGCTGTGCCCCGCGGTGTCATCTGCGTAAATTTTTATTAAATAAATTTTCTCCTAGAATCTATCTATTGAGAAAACCCTAATTTAAATATTTTACATAGTTTAAATTAACTTAAAGATCTAAACCTACAAACAGTGCGAGTGCCTTTGTTTTATTCTATGTATAAATATGTCGATAGCTCTAAACAGAAGCCTTAATACGTGATAAAACACAGAACAAGGAGCGCATTATAAGGCCTGACCTGGATATCTGCATTCCGGTCGCAGATCATTATATTATTCATATATTTGTGTAAATTTTACGAATTTAATAACTCGACCGTCTGCCCCACTCCCAGCTCTGCAAACACTGGGATCAAAGAATTTCATAAATATACATAAACATTATCTATACTTATACTTATAATATTATAAAGAGGAAACATTTGTTTGTTCGTTTGTAACGAATAGGCTCCGAAACCACTGAGCCGATTTAAAAAATATTTCACTAATGGAAAGCTATATTATCAGCGAGCGACATAGGCTATATATTTTAACCCTGTATTCCCACGGGAACTACTCGGGTGAAAATACTATTTATAACTCAAGAGCGGCTGAACTGATTTGGCTGAAAATTGGTGGGGAGGTAGCTTAGAACCAGGAGAAGGACATAGGATCTTTACCGTGGGAATTTCCCGATTATTTATTTATATTTATCCCGAAATTCCCACGGGAACGCTGACTACGCGAGCGAAACCGCGGGGCACAGCTAGAAATACATAAAATAATTAAATGGAACTGGTTGAACCCGCCTTGTCCTATAAGTCGGTCAGTAGGCGACTCGGAAATATCAAACAAGATTACTTCATTATTCAAAACAGGTACTTTGTCATGAAGGATTTATTGGTACATACTTACATTCGGGGATGACATTTGACATAGATCCTGGGATTATCATACTTTTAGTGCCACAAAAATAACTGTTCCGGGGATGGAGACGCTGTAATCGCGTATAGAGTCACCAAGTTTTCTGTGCCGGTGAGTGCGTCGCTGTAATCGCATCTTTTTGTTGTCAGTTTATTGAAAATGAATCCATTTTTTTTTTATTTTTTTTTTATTTAGAGAAATGACATTAGAGTCAAAATGACAATAGTAGCTTCCACTTTTGGCCACCGGCTCAGAAAACTTGGTGACTCTTGGTTTGAACACCGGAATAGAAAAGATTGTGGTACTATAGAAAGTAAGTGAAAGTCGTAGCGTGCTACGTCACAAGCTACGGCCACCGTAGTAAGTTAGCGTATCGTAGTAAAAGTTAGTGACGTCATTTAAAAGTCCGCTAGTTAAAATGTAAGTACCGCATTGCGCGTTGTAAATAGTATACGTCTTACTGACGTCATCAATGTGTACACAGGCTGTGTGAAGTGTCACAAGTATTTATATTTCAGAAGTTTGGTATTTAAATATTTATTTTTTGTTAAATATAACATGCAAATAGGCCTATGTATTAACAAAATTATAATTTGGTGAATAGATAAAATGTTATTTTAGCAGACATTGAACTATCGTCAACTGGATTCATAATTTAAGAAAACATACTATTGTTAAGTCGGCTTTGACGTCGCGGTTTTAATTCTTGTTTTAAATACTTACTTTCAGATTATTAATAGCATCCGTGATCACAAAAGACTATAATCTATAACCAAATATTAACCACCACCAGAAAGAAATAATTTGGTAAATTAAATCAATCCATTTGTTACCTCGACGTTTCGATCAGGTTACACTGACCGGGGTCGCGAGAGGGACTATTCTAATACACTAAAATGTTTATATAAAGAAACAAAAGGACATAACACATACTTTGGTATTATAAGATATATCAATATAACAAAACAGTAAGAACTTATATTAAAGTTTAATAATATAGACTTTCTTTTATACAACAAACAAGTTTCAACAAAACTCTTTCAATTTCTTTGCAAATTACTGTATTCTGACATTTCCTCATTTAAGAAATGAAATACATAATTGAAAAAAGCATGCAATAATGTAATGATAATATTTACAAACAGTAATTTGCATAAATAAATATTGTTGGAATGAGATCAAAAACAATACCGAATAAGTGGAAGTGAAGTATTTGTACTGAGTTCTGTGGGGTAAAAATATTGTTTTACCCCACGAACAAATTATAGAGCGGGTAGTTATACAAATAATTTGTTAAGAAAAGTGCATTTTTTTAAGTTACAGAAGCACGTTTTTAAAATAGTCTATTACCTTGTAATCTATATGTTATTGTGATAGCATAATCATCTTACTATTAAATAATTTAAAGTGTTACGCAAATCCATATAACTTAAATACATAATTACATAACACTACATCCACACACGCTATTCCAAACAAACATACGATAAACCAACAATATATTATCCTTTCCGCGAACACACAGACACACGTCTATTGAACCCAAAAATTTGAAAATCTCAAGATTTGTATACAAACAAACGTCACAAGGTCGTAGTTAATACAGATTTACCTCTACCGAGAGTATATGACGTCTATAAAATTTGAATATTTGTCTTGTAGTTGATTCCTCATTATTTCCTGGTCACGGAAGGTTGCGTGCGGCGCGCGACGCTGTGACGTCAGAGATCATTACGTCACACAATGAGTACGGTTAATTTACACTAAACGGTTTTTCAAGATTTCAGACCTTGTTGTTAATTTTTTTGTTATGTAATGACCTTTGCGTGACGCGTCTTGACGTCATATATAGTGGGACTATTACACACATCAAAAGTGTCTAGGGATCAACATATATTTTGGCAATAACTTTTCTCCTGATTGATATTAATTAAAATTTTCTTTAAGGATTCATCAAATAAAGTGTTTTCGTTTGTCACAGTAACGATAAACCAAGTCACCTTTGCATTAATAAAGAAAATTGCCATTTTCCTAATAAAGGGATTTTTGACATTTTAACCACTAACATTAAAGTTCGAAAAAAAGACTGAAATAACAGTTTTCTTTAAAATTTTATTGGGTAACTTAAACAATTAATAATCCGTGTTTCTACCGCGAACACTAACAACACAAGAACATCGGTTTGGCATACTCAAAATGAGTTCATCCAAATCACGCTGTGGAATGGCCGCCCATGTTCGTTGCAACAACAAAAAAAGGTCTTCTTGCGACTGGATACCCTCCATATTCGGCAGAGCTCTTCTCTGTAGCATATCCCATGCATGCTCAATCGGGTTCAAGTCTGGCGACTGAGCAGGCCAGGGCAGGACATTGATGTTAGCTGCGGCGAGAGTCTGTCTTACAACTCTTGCGGTGTGCGGTCGTGCATTATCATGCATTAACTGAAATAAGGGACCGATTTGCACTTGTAGAGGAACGATGACGTCTGATACAATCGTCTCAGCATAAATTTGAGCGTTGAGGTTGCCTCTGATCCAAATCAACTCAGTTCTTCCGCCGATCCAAATACCCGCCCATACCATGATGGTTCCACCACTATAAGGATGGACTTCCTGGCAGGATTTTAATCGCTGTTGGCGTCCAGGGGTTCTCCAGTGTCGTATACGTCTTGTATCCGGTCTCATACCAAAACGAGACTCATCAGAAAAGCACACGAAACGCCATTGTTCTTCTGCCCAATTTCTGTGTTCAAGAGCCCATTGATATCGAATCCTACGATTGTGCATTGCTATAGGTGGTACCCGTAGCGGTCTTCGGGAATGAAGGTTCACTTCATGCAAGCGGTTTCTGACTGTTTGGTCGCTAATTAAGTTCCCTGAAGAGTGATGAAGCCGCACGGCTAACATCATGGCGGTTATTGTTGCTGCTCTTCGAGTTAAGATTTGAATGTATCGGTCTTGTCTCCGTGTGGTGCAGCGATACCGTCCTCCATGGCGCTCAGCCACGGTACCAGTGCTTCGGTAACGTGTCCAAAGTCGACTGATAACACTCTGACTTGTATTCAGAGCTAAAGCCACAGTACGTTGCCGGGAACCAGCTTCTATCATTCCCACGGCTCTGAGCATTTCTTCCCTGCTTAAATGACGTCGCCGCTCCATAATAACGTTGGTTTTAATCAGTAGTAGGGAAACAGTAGCACTAATAATGTCTTCAATGCGTTGTATGTTTTTATAGGGAAAATATTGACAGCTGATTTTCATCTTTTACTCGAATTTGATTCACAGTTCCTGATTCAAATTATGAAATGCACCAAAAAGGATCCATATAAATTTATAAAATCATAAATTTATTACAAAGCCACATCTCAATCTCAAGAAATCCGCATAAAAATGCTTGATCCCTAGACACTTTTGATGTGTGTATTTATAGTTTGGAGGTGTGTTTGCTAGCGTATTAATTTGTCTCGCGAGTTAATAAAAACATGCGGCCCTTGATACAGTCGTTCTTAACTCTGACGTCACTCCGAGAAATAAGAAGTAGAAACAATTGAGAAACAGATGGATTTCTTTCTAAATTCGTGATTAAGTTTCCCGTAAATAGATAAAAGCAGCGGTCTCCTACCATATAGACATTAATATTCCAAAAATATTATTGCAAATTAATATGCAACGGACCTCATACCCTATATAATCATCAGTAGAGGTCTTTGCCCTACAGTCCTGCTATCCTGATACTATACTTTTCTTTTACAATAATAGTACTACGACTTGCCTAGTATTGTCACAACAGATGTGTCCTCAGCTATCTAAGATCTGAGCAAACAATAATATCTCGTCGATAGTTCCCTAGTGCACCTCGGGCGGGTGACGGCCGTGCCTTATCACACTGTCAATGATAGAACCTACTTACTACTTACACAAATCACGGTATTGTAAAGGCGTTGTTACGCTCACTTTTATTATGTAGAACTACTTATATTTCAGTGTTTATTGTAGCTTTAAACAAAGTATATTTATTATAAACAAAGTATATTAAATATAGTATATTGAGTTCCACCCGCGTAGTTTCCACTCCTGTAAGACTGCGGGGATAAAATAATACCAACTATCCTTTTGAATCACTTTATCTATTAAATAAAACCGCTTCAAAATCCGTTACGTAGTTTTAAAGAATTAAGCATATACACCCTTATTTTGAAATTGCGATACCTTATCTCACAGTTAATGTAAACTACGGGTGACAATATAATAGTGAAGTTAGTATTTTTCTTTTGCTTTTATTTAAAAAGTTATGATAAGTCAAAGATTTTCAAAATCCCGCCGAATTTTATTGTTATTCTACACCGAACGCTGCGATACACAGCTGAGCGCGGTCATCGACCCGAGCCGTCACAGAATACTTGATAGCTAGTATGCCGTCTGGTAATACGACATTTATTTTGTATTTTTTAAAGATAAGTAATCGACTATCATTTTTGATATTTTTATTGGATATATAGATTCAGTTACTGCTACAGATATTCTGATTTTAATAAATCCCATATTTTCATAATAGGGGTGTATAGGGACGAACTAACAGCGACAACGAGCAAGGGTCCAATTTTGTTCCAAATTTACTCTGACACAACCTTGTTTTTACAGTAAATTTTATCCAATTTGGTTCAGTCGTTCTCAAGTTATGCCGTGCTATGACCAAAGTTTTCCATTTTCATCTGTGATAGGATTGTGACTAATAAGTATATTTGTTATTAATATGAATATACTTAATCATTATCATCTACTCATTCTTTTCATTGCACAAACTGACGCTTATCTAAGTCCAATCCATTATAACAAAAGTACTTAAACCACTAGTAAATACTTACAGAAAATATTGTAGAATTTGTGTAATAAATATTTACTTTAAAATAACTGTACATAGAATATAACAAAGTCGCCATTCACGCTCTATCCCTCTCTATTTACTTTTGAACTACGCAGCTATGGAGTTTAAAACAGTCTATTTATACTTTGGCTTGTAACATCGCATTTTAAGTAAATTTTAACTATCCTTAGGATGTTAGGTGAGGACAGCCTGTAAAACTCACTAAAAGGCAAAAACACTCTCTTACTGATGATATTAGTAAATAGAGAAGAAATTAGCGCTATCACCACGCTTGCCCAACGTGTGTCAGTGATCTCATACCGAAGCCATGTTTGGAAATTATCTAAGCCATTTTCCATTGCCAATGCCTATAAAAAGCTATTCTGCAGCCCCCTTAACCCTGTTTTATGGAGTATCCTTTCCCGCTTCTAATTAACACGAAGAGGTCTGATATTGATATAGATGGCGCTGACGCGGCGGGATCTGGTTTTGTTTATATCCAGTTTTTCCTTAACATTGTAATTATGGGGAAAGTTTTCTCATTTAGGAGTTATTCCGCTAATGCAAGGTTATGTGGTATGTTATATGGTTCGGAGAACGGTAATGATGTACATATTTAGTATGTACGTTGTACTCATAGAAATATAGTAATACATATACGTATTGAATATTAAGATGAAATTATCTAAAATATAAAAATGAAGTATTTTATTTAGATTACAAAATAAATCCTTAAATTCAAGTGATAACACGTTATTTGATATAAGTACGTGACCTGAAAGACTAGGATTTTTCTCTGTTTACGTTAATAAAATATTGATCACCAAAAGTAAAGCTATAGAACGTTTTTTTAAGTTTTAATACAGGTACTTGTATTTAGATAAGTACCATATATTTTAATATTGGGCGTAGTATATTTACTACGCTTTGCGCTCACATCTTAAAGTTTGCCATGGGGATTACCATAATGTTGTGATTTCCTATGGCGTCAATACAATATTTGCATATGAACAGTATCGTTATTCGAAGAATATATTATTTGTGCATCATCATTATATTTCATATCTTATTACCTTAATTTTACTAAAACTAAAATACTATTTGTTTCATAAATTCTACCAAAATTTTTGTAAACATTTGCTCTTCATCAGTATAAAAATACGCCTAAAATGAGATACACAAAAATACCACTATTAAGTACGCCATTTCACTTGATGATAATGAGCTATAATAAAAATAAAACCGTATTAGTGTATTTAATAATCTCTCGATGTCACTTCATTGAGATAAGTCCATCCGCGTAACGAGAGCATTATGCGAATGATACCGACTCAAGGTTTACATAAACTATTGTTTGAGTACGGAATAATATTTACCGTTGTGTCTTTGGAGCATGAAATTATCTAAATTAATGTTTATTTGTGGTGTGAGTTCTTTAAGGGGGCGTGGTTGACTAATTTTACTAAGCATTGCCTAATAGGCTACCTAGGGTGTTTTGTTTCGATTAGACTAAATTTGAATAGAAAATTGGGAGTGTAGTGCATAACACTATGCCCTACATGAGATTATAAGGTTTGGAAGAAGAAGATTATAAAAGTAGTAAGTAGTTAAAGAGATTAGAGGTAAGTACTTAATTACTCAAATTATTATGATTAATGGGATATTTACCATGTATATTATTTATTTCGAGTTTCCGATAGATATTTCGACGCTGCTGTTGCAAGCGCCCTGATCACGGATGAACTTATTTACACATAAATATATAAATTAATTTCCATTTCAAAATAGAAATTTAGCAGATAATGAACCAGTAAATATTAATAAATGTAACTGTTCCTTTCAGAACCCATGAAAAAGGGGAATTGTTTCGGTAAAAATATACTTAGCGGAAAAATTGGTTATACCCCATTAATTTATTTGGAACAAAAAACATCAACATTTTCTCCCTTTAAAGAGAATTCGATACGGACTTACATAACCAAATAATGAACAGTATTCTAAACCTATGATATACATACATACGAGCACATTTATATGTATTAGGTTTGAAAAGAAAATTACACAAAGGTAGCGGCAAGATTGAGATGTCCTGGATCAGAATAAAGGATACTTTTTATCCAATTGATAAAACATTTGTGATGATTTTATAACTTTCTATGTAAGAATTAATTAATTTGTACTCACCATATATATCTATCTCTCTCGTACTTATAGGTAGTTTGACATCCAATAATAGTTATTTATGCTACAAGCGAGGTAAGTTGGTGATTACTTCCGAGGCGGTATTGAGGCCCGAGCCGTCAGGCGAGGGTCTGAAGATAGCCGAGGATAGTAATCATCAATACACGCGTGTACCATACAACGTTTTTTAACACATTTGCGAAGAAATTATCATTTTTCGCTAATAAATAAACAGTTTTTCTATTCGCGCGTATCCAACACAACAATGGTGATCGCCAAAGACTAAAAGAATATATGTACTTATTAAAAAAAAATCGAATGAATGAATGGAATCGACCATAGACCTACCAAAAGTAAGGCAACATAGTTGAAGTTTGTTTTTAAAATGTATGGACACCATTTATTTGGTGTCGAAACTTTTTTAAAAACATAGCAATTTAAAAAAACAATCTATAACTCACTAGTGAATGAAACGTGTCATTATTCAACTGTTTCTGCACAAATAAGAGCCCCTTTATGAGCAAGTGTGTTGAAAAAGCTATTTTTATCCCATAATTCCCTTATATAATGTAGTAATTATGATTGGATTATATAATAAAGTACATGAACATTACTGACTGATAAAATTCGTACAAAATACTTAACAAAATCAAACAATGTTATAAATAGATGTACTTATGAATAAGACTACAAGACTCTCTGTCTGTCTGATAATGATAGATAACACAATATAATGTTTCTAACTAAATAATGAATAATACTCAGGAGAGCAAGAATATCAATTTATCGAATTAATCTCTTTCTCAAATACGAAAATATTTAGATACTTATGTAGGTAGTTACTTATTATTTAACATAATTTATTATTATCAAAGCACGAGACTGAAAAATAAATAAACGATCACTGTTTAATTTTTCAATAAATTATTCTAATTATCGACAGCCGCTAATATAATATGTCTACTTGTAATTAGAGACACTTTCTAGAACAATTCGATTGGTAGACACGTGTACTTATTTCATATTCAACGCTCATTATAAAACAATTATATAACAAGAAAACTTGAAAAAGACCAACGAAATTTACATAAAATTATATTAAAACGAAACAACAAAACAAGTTTAACGTTACCCAACTCAATAAAGTTGAAAAACGAATGTAAATTTAAATTCAATTCACTGATTGCACCTTTGTCATATTTTAATTCGATTTGCGATGTAATCAGACGGGTCTGTTGGGGATAAATTGGGAGAATTCCCCGCGGTGCGGCAGACCACGCGTCTGGCCAAGGGGTTGGCTGGGTACCGCGGGGGAGGCATGAAAACAACACTATACACTACGCCGGAGAGCCCACGACGCCATTCCCTCTCGAGTCCTCACAGAGAGTACACGTCTGTCGCCCGCGCCTCTACCAGTGTGTAACTTTGTTTACGAAATGGTTTTATCAGACTTCTTGACTGAAACACGAAGGCGATGGCTTAAGGTATGTTCTTATTTGTATTTTAATAAGTTAATTACTCTGTTTTTGTGTTATGGTTGTTTTTATTGTTAGACAAATAGTAGATATCATAATTTACGGGGTATTTACCATGTTAATTTAATATTTTGAGTTTGAGTGTTAATATCCATGATAACTATAAAACTTTGTTATATTTTCCAAATAATAATATTGTTTACATTTTTGTTCACGGTTTAGAAAGAAGTAATTATTAGTTACGATGTTTTGCAAAGAGTTTCCAACAATTTTTATGTGAGTTTGAAAGTATTCGCGAGCTTTTAATGAAACGTTTTTTGTTTACAAGTTCAGTGTTTTGTTTGGTTTCTGTTTACCGAGTACTTTTACCTAAATTTTCGAGTTTCTGAGGTTAAATACACATACAATACTCATAATTTTTATTAAGTCTTTTAATTTTTACATGTTATCTCTTTAAATATTTATCATGTTGTAATGTAGTCGGAGTTCAAGGCATGCGATTGGTAGGAAAGAATAATATTTGAATAACTTAGTTCTATATTTAAAAATGTCACAGAATATCATTGTGCAAATAAATGTCGACATTTTTAACGTTTTTTATCAGAGAAATATGACAAGTAAAGTAAGATCGCGCTTTATCTTTGAGATAGATAAACTAAATAATAATTAATACATCTTGTTGTGATAGAGGGACAATTAGTATTTTGTATACAATTACGTGCCTTCATAATGGGACTGATTAGTGATTGCAGTGACACAATAGATACCATGAAGCAAAACAATATCTAATGACGACAACTAACAATCCGTCTTCGATTATATATAATTTCGCAGTTACTAAGAACGCGGATGATCGGTTAATTTGTTAAAGAAGATTTATTATTGATAACTAGATGTGTCCTTTATCTTCGTCACGGATAATATTTGTAACTTTGACATTTAGAAAATAAATTGCAACACAATTATGGAAAATGTTGAAATCCAAAATTTTTCATTTTAATTAATTAACTAAAATAAATAGGTACTTACTTAACACTTAATATAAGTACTTAATATTAGTTGAAGTAACGTCTTCTACCAGTTTTTAAGTTTGTACTGATAATATTTATTAAACTTTGGTTTAAAGTTTTTGGAACCATGTAATTCGGATTGAACAATAAACATGCAAACTTTTTAGTTTTTATGATAGTAGATATCAATTACAAAATAAAGTTTTTAACTGTTCAATACTACATACATAATATATAGTTTAACGATAAACAGTTATTGTGTAAGTTCATCGGCACTAGATGTCCTGTTTGCGATACAATTATAATTATATTTTACGCACCATCACATTGTTTACTACAAAATCATAACTATTAATCAATATAATCATTACTGCATTCACTCGACCTTATTTCGCAATCAATAAGGACGATTTTAGCTCGTTAAACAATAAATTATACGCGAAGTGTGTTAAGTATTGCAATCAGTGACTCAACTTTGAACTGAGTTGATTTATAGCAAGTGATAAGGGTTTTGATAAGGGAGAACTCTCCCAGCTGTCTAGGGGTTGATCGAAGAATCCTTATATGCGTTTTACTTGATGAGTAAACATGTGAGATGGAAATAACATCGACATATACGAACTACGTACATATGTGAGAGACATTTACAATCAAATTGATGTTCCAAATAGCAGAGGTCATATCACAATACTGGGAGGAGGAAGTCATTCTCGTGCGATGTAATTTCATTTATATTTTCTGGGTGTACGTTTGTGTATGTATGTGTGGGTAGTAAAATTCTCTAAGAGTTGTTCGTTATTAATTAATTTTGATTTCAGAATTTCCCAATCAACACATAATATAATAATTCGTAGTTTATTAAACAAAGTTAGCGCTAAAAAGTATAAAAGTATTTCAAAATAAGTTCAGTCGTTTTGGAGCTAATATATTACAGACAGACGCATAACACCTGTCTGTTTATGTTAGAGGGGATAATAATAATAATATTTTTTTGTCAGTTGGCAAATTGCGATGACGTTTTCCAATCCTCCTTTCCCACATGTATACATTGAGAGATACTAAATAGCGCAACTAAAAAATGTTATACGGGTCAGAATATTAATATTCATACTTCCTTATAATTTGCGCGCAAAATATAAAATATTTCTATTTTTGTTTCTTTAAGTAACCAGTTAAAGCTTAGTTTGCAAATACTAACTATAATAAAAACTAGTAAAACTCCTATTATTCTTTAACCACGTAATTCATAGTTCAACGTGTGGGTATTTCGTCGAACTCGCAATCCTGTACTTTCCTATAGATATAGTGCGTCAATGTATTTTGCATACATTATGTTTGTACTTAAGACGGCGCGCGAGTATGTTAATAAGGAAATTAATTATATATCCCTAACTCTATGACTTATAAGCTCTATCTTATTAAAAATGGACTCTGACATATGTGAGCGGGTCATGGGGAAAAGGGCACACAGATAGACATAAGTTTCAGTTCGAAGGTCAATGAAGTAACAAAAATAAATAGCCGGACACATGTCACATATCGCGATCTGGTTCAAACTCAAAGCTTGTAGTATGGAACATGCTCAGAAAAAAACCTAGACAAGCAGGTACTTATACTTATTGTGCACAAATGTTTGCCTTGAGTGGGAACTGATCTCGTAACCATTAGCATCGCAGGGAGAATCACTACCAACATCACTTGGTCGACAATTAACCAAGCAAAAGTAACTTAATAACGACAATTTAACAACATAGCAACATATACACACATCAAAAGTGTCTAGGGATCAAGCATTTTTATGCGGATTTCTTGAGATTGAGATGTGGCTTTGTAATAAATTTATGATTTTATAAATTTATATGGATCCTTTTTGGTGCATTTCATAATTTGAATCAGGAACTGTGAATCAAATTCGAGTAAAAGATGAAAATCAGCTGTCAATATTTTCCCTATAAAAACATACAACGCATTGAAGACATTATTAGTGCTACTGTTTCCCTACTACTGATTAAAACCAACGTTATTATGGAGCGGCGACGTCATTTAAGCAGGGAAGAAATGCTCAGAGCCGTGGGAATGATAGAAGCTGGTTCCCGGCAACGTACTGTGGCTTTAGCTCTGAATACAAGTCAGAGTGTTATCAGTCGACTTTGGACACGTTACCGAAGCACTGGTACCGTGGCTGAGCGCCATGGAGGACGGTATCGCTGCACCACACAGAGACAAGACCGATACATTCAAATCTTAACTCGAAGAGCTCCAACAATAACCGCCATGATGTTAGCCGTGCGGCTTCATCACTCTTCAGGGAACTTAATTAGCGACCAAACAGTCAGAAACCGCTTGCATGAAGTGAACCTTCATTCCCGAAGACCGCTACGGGTACCACCTATAGCAATGCACAATCGTAGGATTCGATATCAATGGGCTCTTGAACACAGAAATTGGGCAGAAGAACAATGGCGTTTCGTGTGCTTTTCTGATGAGTCTCGTTTTGGTATGAGACCGGATACAAGACGTATACGACACTGGAGAACCCCTGGACGCCAACAGCGATTAAAATCCTGCCAGGAAGTCCATCCTTATAGTGGTGGAACCATCATGGTATGGGCGGGTATTTGGATCGGCGGAAGAACTGAGTTGATTTGGATCAGAGGCAACCTCAACGCTCAAATTTATGCTGAGACGATTGTATCAGACGTCATTGTTCCTCTACAAGTGCAAATCGGTCCCTTATTTCAGTTAATGCATGATAATGCACGACCGCACACCGCAAGAGTTGTAAGACAGACTCTCGCCGCAGCTAACATCAATGTCCTGCCCTGGCCTGCTCAGTCGCCAGACTTGAACCCGATTGAGCATGCATGGGATATGCTACAGAGAAGAGCTCTGCCGAATATGGAGGGTATCCAGTCGCAAGAAGACCTTTTTTTGTTGTTGCAACGAACATGGGCGGCCATTCCACAGCGTGATTTGGATGAACTCATTTTGAGTATGCCAAACCGATGTTCTTGTGTTGTTAGTGTTCGCGGTAGAAACACGGATTATTAATTGTTTAAGTTACCCAATAAAATTTTAAAGAAAACTGTTATTTCAGTCTTTTTTTCGAACTTTAATGTTAGTGGTTAAAATGTCAAAAATCCCTTTATTAGGAAAATGGCAAATTTCTTTATTAATGCAAAGGTGACTTGGTTTATCGTTACTGTGACAAACGAAAACACTTTATTTGATGAATCCTTAAAGAAAATTTTAATTAATATCAATCAGGAGAAAAGTTATTGCAAAAATATATGTTGATCCCTAGACACTTTTGATGTGTGTATTTGTAGGTAGAAGTGTATTAAAAAGGAAAGATAAATAATTACGTTTGTTAGGTGAACGTCCGTTTTATATCCCTTGGGTTATGTGACCCGGCTGAGTCCTTTCAATAATTAACTGATTAAGGCCCGAAAAGTAAACGAAACGGTAGTCCGATTTTCGTTTAATTACTACGTTCAAACTAGTAGAATTATGAACTTAGTAGACTAGTAGAGTATATCAAAGTGTTTTTTCGCAATTTTATTCAAGGAAATACTAAACCTCATCCTTAAAAAAATTAATTATAGTTTAAAAAAACTAAAAAACACGCTTTTTATAGAAAACCGAACTAAAAAATAGAAAATAAATTTTAATGAATTTAAATTAAGAAAATAGTGTTAAAAATTTCAATGAATATAAATTAATAATAGTGTGAATAAAAAAAAAAAATTTATTTAAAAAAAAGCGTGGTTACAAACAAACATACAAACATACAGGTGAAGCTAATAAAAAGCGTGTAAAAATAGATCGTCGAACCCAGAAGAAGTTCTTATATCTCTCCAATCACTAATAATTACATTGTCGACAGACAGTTTGTCAGAAATTGATATTTCTCCTCATTATTCCTGTCTGTACATCCCTGACATTTTCTTTTTGATGTTATCAGTTCTACTGAATCGAATAAATACCTTTTCATTTCTCGGAATCAGAAAGTAAATCGTCAAAAGAAACATCGGTCGCCGCGAATAACAATAATAAATTATTGACAAGGTTGTGTGGAATAAGTAATAGAAATGATATAGGAATTATTGTAGTTCAGAGTTTTATTCTTAGATATTTGATGGACAGACGAAAAAAATGGTTTGAAAGGGCAGAGGACAAAGTTTGCGTGTCGGAAAATTTTCGTAATTTTATGAGAAAATTCCATCCATGAGACACTGGGGCAGGTCTTCACAGTTTCATAATATTAAAAATACATTGAAAAAGTCTGTTCTTTTGTGCTTGTTTTTGAGTTAGTTGAGTCAAAGTTATATACTCATAGCAGATATACTAGTATTCGCATGTTTCAAGTAGTAAAAAGTGAATAATAGTTTGAAGTTGTTAACCTCTGCGGCTCGATGTCAAAACCCCCATTACTGTCTTAAGTTGGTCATTGACGAGTCAGTTCAACTGATCAGTCCAGACATAAAACAGAGGCGTCACGCCAAAAGTTTTAGACCAACTAGAATTCTCCACTGGAATCTGGAATCACTCCGATAATCGACGACCATTGGATGGACGCTAGTTCAACTGATCAGTTAAGCTGACTCGTCGATGGCCCCCTTTAGGGATTCGTAGACAAACAGGGTTTAATTAAGTACACCTGTAGTCGCGACACATTTCGCGAAGGTAACATAAACAATACAAACTTTAAGTGGGTTATTTGGGACGTTCACCCGGCCCTACATTATGGCAAAACTTAGTATAATATAATCAGAATATTTAATGATGTTTGTGTAATATGATTGGAAATATCTAGGGCTGTTCTAGATATTTGCTTGTTTAGTAAAAAATAAACGATTGTTTGTTCTGTTATTTCATTACGAAAATATAAATGTTAAAAGCTCATTCGAATGTATAATACTCGTAGTAGGTATATTTGTTTAGGATTGACTTTTCTTTTAACATCTAAACACTGTGAATTATTATTAAAATATATTCATATTTTAATTCTGCTGCTATTTGAAGTTCTGACAAAGTAGTTAATCCTCTTCCAGCCTTAATTTACATTTTTTTGTGGCCAGTATTTTTTTCCACATCTAAATAAATAAATAAGGTAGTTTGCTTGTTCCATCGACTTTGTTGAGTTGTCGTGTACATTATATCAATGTAGAGCTGAGTGTGCTTTAATACATTGTATGCGGTAAGCCAGTCTATATCCGTAGACCTCAAACCCTAACGTTACGTCGGCGGGTCACGGCCCTCTGCCCACAGGACCTCGGCTTCGAGCTCCGACCTTCACAACTTTGGAAAAATGGGACGCAATATTGTACTCATTTATTTAATACGAGTATGTAGGAGGACGGAGTGCTTAGTTGTTTATGGTTATATTTAGATGGCTACAAAAGTTTGTTATAGACATACTTTTTATGCTCGTCTTTCAGTTACCAAATATTTTGCTTTAGTATCTTCTTAATTCTTTGAGAAGTTTTACTACATTTTGTATTAATTCTGTGTCAATTGAATTTCAATGAATACTTTTAGTATTTACACGTTTAATTACAAGCGAGTTATAGAAGCCTTTACGTCTCTCTACTACAAAATTATCTTGAATAACAAAATCTTTACAATTATTAACTTAAAAATATTACCAATTAATCGCCCATAAACCATAAATATTCATACACGATACTATCACAATAACGGCCCAGACCGTACGTTAGCGCCACCGATGCATATCCGTACATTTAGCCGCGACAGGTGGACCTAGCGCCCGCCCCCGGATTCCCACGGCTCCCCCGGGGACTGCGTCACAATGTGCACAATATGTTACTGTATGAGGGTACGGAATGTCAGACGCACTCTCGCGGGGTTAGGTGTGTATGATAGGGATGTAATATGACGTGTGGATTTTGTTAGATAATGTATGTTATGTTAGCTATTCCTTTAAAAATGTAGATTTACCTATTTTTATTGAGTCTGCTTCGGTACAAATATTTATTTACACCTTACTCCTTAGGTATTTCTGACGTCTTTTAGTATTTTTTGCAATTCGGCTTTACAATATGTATTTACATAATTGATAGTGAAAAATAATGTTTAAGGTATAATTGGATTTACATAAATAGTGACTCTTAATGCATTTAGTATTAACTATCTCGGTACAAACATTGTGAATACTGATATTACACTAACGGGGCATGTCCACTTGACTTACACTGGTCTAGATCTAGAATATATTAATTAATTTGGTCCGATACTATAACTGGTTCATCAGAAACAATTACACCGAAAGCACCGTATTACAGTATCTATGTAATTTATTGGGGTTAGATGTTTATCAGTGATTGGTGCGTTCCAATACCCCACTTGTGTAGTAACTATTACATAATCAGTGACGGAGACTTGAGGCTATTTATTGTTTAACATGAGGTGTAATGAAGTACTGACACTTGACTTAGTTTATTTATAGCCCGTTATTATCACACGATTATGTACTATCTTATAATATTCAATACTGCTTTGGTATTAATGCTTTAACAATAATGTTTTGAGAGATTTAATGGAACGTAATTTATTCAAAATATTATATTATCACAGATTATTTTTACATTTTTGAGCTGTGATATTGCACAGATGAAAGTAACATTCCTTTGAAATTGATTCAATTCTTCTCAATCAAAAGTTCTCATACAAATTGATTAACTATTGAGCTAAGTAAACAAAAGTACTAAAAGGTAAATTTCTTTGTCCACAGGCCTTCAAACTGTTCAAAAAGAGCAAGAACCGTAAGAGCACCCGTAACCGCGTCTCGCCGGCCCTCATGCGCTCCCCGTCCTACAGCGGCACAGTCGACGCACGCGCCGAAATAGACGTCCAACAGTTCTGCGCATGCCGCGCTTCCATGCCACCACTACCCATCGAGCACTACGAAAACAACTCTTATTGCAGTGGATATAACAGCTACAATAGCTCGAGAGTCGACAGCTTGGAGAGCTACACCACAAATACGTCAAACAGATCTGATTCGGCGTACGATTCCGCGCGGAGTAGCCCCGCAAGGCCTCGCGTTTGTTACGCTACTGTCACGTACTTCAACGTCAATGACAGCGAGGATAGCAGCAGCATCCTCACGGAATACACCCTCCTTGACGAGACAGAGACAGACCGAGACATGGACCTCGACGAGATGGAGCGAACACAGAACATGATCAACGAGAGCATAGAGTTGGTCAGCACCTTATGAATCCGTATACTGTATACCTTAGGTCGTAAGTAGGTTATAAAATTGTTGTAAAATTTAGTCTGTAAGGTTTTTGAGCTGTTAACTAAAGTATCTCGTTTGAATACGGTATCTATGTCTATATTAAATTATATTAGATCAGTTGTGTAATGCAGGTTTGGTAGTAATTTTGAATGATGTAACGCAGCGTGATTGTAGAGAGTTTGAAATGTGTTTTACAGGTTTAAAGTACATAATATTTTTGTTTTAACTATGTAATGCTGGAATCATTATAATTACTTTTTTATTAATAAGTCTGAGCTTAAAAACACCAAATGAAATAATAATTAGCAGCGTCTTACCAAAGTTATTGTGATATTATAAATATAGTTTTAGTTATATCATTTATTCATCGATCTATGTGTGTTGATCTCAATGTAATATGAATGTTTTTTTAGAACTATGTCAATGAATTAGATCGATAGATAATAAATAAACAATATAATAACAACTGTATTATTATTTAACCCAAATTTTGAACTACACATTGCGTAAGGTTTGTTAATAATGAAATCTAACTTAGGCATTTGATAGCAAGGAGTGGGTAAACTTTATCAAAATTTGCTAAATATCCATCTGGTATAACCAAAACCGGAATATTTAGAAATAAGCATCAAAAGATTTTAATACAAAAAGTTAGAACATCCGATTTAGTTGTCATATCCTGTGGAACGTTAAAATACTGGTTTCTGATCTAATGAGATATTATTTACAAGTTTTCTATATATTGTCGGGACTACTCAATAGACCAATAGGTCATTGAGAGGAAACATCAATACAGGGACACGATTCAGACAAAAACCGCTAAATCCCGGAACAGGTATTACAAGTTTATCTGTACAATAACGAGCCAAATATTACGGATTATATTTAGCAATATACAACAATAAACGCACACACGACACAAGCACACACAAGTTGACAAAACGTTTTGTTTTCTTCCTCTATATTTTGTTGAAAGGAACCGGTCTTCTTTATAATGCTGGCAAGTTTTGTTGTAATAATTATGAACAAAAAGTAGATTCTAAAATGTATTATAATAATTAGGATACTAAGATCCTGAAATAAGTCTTTTACGCAAAAAGAAACAAAGATTTAAGTATCTGAACTTTGATAAGAGTTTTTTTTTTTTCATAAATTATTTAATACATGTAACAGCTGTACGTACAGGCATCAAATAATAGTATGGTAACATATTCAAAAGGGAACTTTTTTCGATAAACTCAATACATATTTTACGATTAAGTATATTTACAAAAGATTGAAAGAGAATCGATTCATGGCAATGTAGTCTCCAAAACAAATTTAATATAACGCTTTGGAAAGTCATAAAAGGTTTGAATACCTAATATGAATATGTTTATATTACTTAGGTGAGGTCTTATTGCGGAAAACTTCAAGCAAAAACTTCGAGTAACATTATTATAAAAGTGTATGTATTCATGTTTCATCCTAACTAATATTATAAATGCGAAAGTAACTCTGTCTGTCTGGCTAAACTTCTGAACCGATTGACTTGAAATTCATTTTTGATTCGATTTGATGATGATTTGATTCGATTGACTTGAAAAATACAAGGGTAGCTCATGGTCCGGGAAAAGACATAGGCTATGTTTTAGCCCGAAATTCCCACGGGATCGGGAACTACGCGGGTGAAACAGCGGGGCACAGCTAGTTTTACTATAAAAGTGTATGTATAAATACTGAATAAAATTATTCTATTCTATTCTACTACAGATATTGACATCACATTTTTCAGAAAAACATCTATTTATTTTGTCCTATTCCACGTCCATCCGGTCCCAAGCTAAGTGATAATTTTAGCATAATTTTAAGGGTCGTTGTCATAATTTTATTCGGCAAAATGTTAATATTTGAGTAGTTACTTACTCCGAGATCATTACATAAGTGCGTACTTAGATCCTTCCAGATGATTCTCGAACATTCGAGAGCTTTCCCGATAAAGCTTAGGCAAGCAATTCTGTTTGCCTTACGTAAGATGTTAAATAGGTCATTTGTTCGGTTTGTGCTAGCTTAGTGTACATATTTTTTATATTGTTGTTGCTCAATCGTGCGTAAATGGCTGAATTGATTAGGATGAAGTTTGATGTCTAGACAGTTTATTATCAGTAAGTATGTCATTTTTTTTAATGAAAACATTTCAGATATTTTTGCGGGTAAAAAGCGAGGGAAAGTTGGCAAATAGAAATTACGGATAATTCAAAGGACGAAGAGGAAAAATATTTTATTTCAAAGGACTTAATTCCAAATTAGATTTATTTAATTTTATATGTAAGTTTTCCCAAAAATTGCCATAGAAATGAAGTGAATATTAAGGCTGATCTAAATTATCTTATTTTTAACTAATCTTTATAGTTCCATTAGTAGTATTTCTATACAAATATTATTCTAATAGTAAACGTGTATCTCGTCACGTAGGTATGTCGAAGTGCAGTAAGTACATGTCGTATGTGCGGCGTCACCGACACTAGTGTGTGTTCTCCTTGTTTACTCGCGAACCGTAATCGAGTGTTTGTTTGTATTGCTCTCAAAATATTTGTTGACTGACTTCAGATACAATATCTATCAAATCCAGATAGAGTAAGAAATGTAATGGGTTTAAAAGGGGATAAGAAAGTTCCTTTAAAATCTTTAAATAATTATTTTAATTTGGGCATAAAAGATGTTAAATCTAAAAGTGTGTGAGTGAGTAATTTTATTTAGTGTTTATTAATATACTAGCTGTGCCCCGCGGTTTCAGACGCGTAGTTCCCGTTTCCGTAGGAATTTCGAGATAAAAAGCCTATGTCCTTCCCCGGACCATAAGCTACCCCTGTACCAAATTTCAAGAAGTCAATCGGTTCAGTAGTTTAGCCGTGAAAAGGTAACAGACAGACAGTTACTTTCGCATTTATAATATTAGTAAGGAGTAAGGATGTGGACAATGGTAGAAATTGACTCTTAGTAGTAAATAGTTAGTAGTTTCTTACAGATAAGACAGGTACTTTTAACATAACATAATCATTCACTACATCATCTCATTATATTTTCTTTACTAATATCGTTTTTAGTGACTACAATGTATTTATAAACTAGCTGCGCCCGCGGTTTCACACGCGTAGTTTCCGTTCCCGTAGGAATTTCGGGATGAAAAATAGATCTTGGCCGATTCTCAGACCTACTGAATATGCTCACAAAATTTCATGAGAATCGGTCAAGCCGTTTCGGAGGAGTATGGCAACGAAAACTGTGACACGAGAATTTTATATATTAGATATTTCCTGTCTGTCTGACACTGAAGAAATATTACCAAACTTCTACAAAAACTTACTGTGTAACCCAAATTCGTGTTTTACAGCCAACCATTGAGTCGGAAACTAAGTTTAACCCTTGGTCTAGAATCAGGTCATGCATTTTATTATACCACGCGAACTTACATAAGTATGCTAAACACTTCGGTTACCAACCAGTGGTAGAATATTGATTTGCACATTTTGTAACGAATTTATTCATAGTACCTACCTATTGCAGTAAATAATATAAGTAGAGTATGTATATGTGAGTATGTGTATCACTACGACCGCCTGCCCGATGGACGGACGACCTGGTAAGTATAGGTTGCCCGAAACAGTTGTATGCAGGCCGCTATCAACCGTCCCCGCTGGAAATCATTGGAAGATGCCTATGTCCAGCAGTGGACTAGCATAGGCTGATGATGATGATGTATTACTATATGTATTAACGAAAAACATTACCTTGCTTGCGCTTTCGGGTAAAGATAGCTGCGTTCTGCTATTTTAATTGTCTTATTTACCGCATCCCGCGGTTTCACTCGCCTTAATTCCGGTTGCTGATGATCTCACCAAAATTCGAATTTATTAAATAACGATAATTTATATACGAAAACACAATATTCGTCCTAATTACTTTTACAGCATTCAAGTAGCTTCTTTCTTAGTAGATTGTTATTAACTTATCATTAAGTACTTCGTGTTTTGATTTGACTAGCTGTTTCATACAGGTTTATTTGATGTTATGTTTGTTTATACTATTCGTGAATAACTATAATAGCCCGCCCCGGTTTCTCACAAGTGTTATTTTCTAGATTTTGAGAGACTTATAGTTAATAGATAGATAGTACGATCCAATGCGAACGATATCTCTGTATTTAATTTCATCAAAACGGTTCAGTAGTTTATCTTATCTTTAATGACAATAGAAGGTTTATTAGTGCTTATAGGCGAGTAAATAAATATATTATAATGATTATTTGCTTTTAGAGGCATAATATAAGTCTTAACTATGTTATTTAAATGATATAGCATAAGTCCTTACTCAATTCATATTAAGTACTTATATTTTTTTCAAAGATAACAGGAATCCATTTATTTATTACCATTTAACTGTTGTTATTCAGCTTACCTTAATAAACGGACTAGCTTATTGCAAAAAGATTTTTCAAAAGATCCTAGATTATCGCAAACAAACTTGGACTTATTTTTTTAACGGTAAAACAAGAAGATTTTTAATTAAAAGTACATCTAAGACCCCGACTGTAAATCAGTACAGTTAGCAAAATAATTGTAATAACTTCTTTTGTGGCGAGTCCATGGACATACCGCCACAGTCCGTACCGCCACACGGCGCACACACGTAAGCACAAAAACTCCTGTTTTTGCACCCTGCACCTTCCGTCGGAAGTAGGACGTGCGAGCGAGACGCCAACACAACAAACCATTGTCAGAGAGGGACGGCGATCGTGGGAACCCCAGGGGTGGCGATATCCCATACACGCATTGAAGTGGGACTACCATGTATCATTGAATTTATTTAACTTGACCCCCGTTTAAAATAATGCGGTTTTTTATAGACGTCTGGACTCGGGTCACGCTATTCATTGTGATAGGCGACTTTTTGCGACACCTGTGCGATAATATCGCTTTATAGAGGCCATTAAAAACATTAAGGTGCACAAAGGGATAATTATGTTGATCTGACAGTATTAATTACTTTTGGTCTTTAGATGGTATTATAACATAGAAATTTACTTTTATTTAAAACGTTTTTAATTAATAAGGGAAGTTTCGGTATGTACTTACTTAAAAGGGTAAAAGTATTAAACAAATTTCCCTCTGCCTCTGCGGCCTAGTGACATGTGCCTACTTTTCAAGCCTGAGATCCGGGGTTCAGGTCCCGGATAGAGCAGTGTATACCATTGTTGAAACGGCTCCAGTTTGTGATCACCGACACGCTGCAGCATGTTTGTGAAAAATTTTCAAAATGTATATTATACCTACTGGTTTCCTCTTTTTAACATATACTTATACAGCCATCATCCACAGCCATATCACATCATAAACAGCCTGTGTGATACTTGGGTGATTATACTCTGTACTAGCGTCTTCATTGAGAAAGATATATCTTTGTGCTGCATGAGATCTACACGCCGATACTAAGGGCCTATTTCACGAACTTCAAGTAAAGTTACTACCAAGTAAAGTTAGTTTTGTCTCTTTTTTACTTTATATCAAGTGACAAAGACAAAACATGTGAGTAGCTACTTGGAACGTTACTTGAAGATGGTGAAACAGGCCCTAAGGTAAATAAATAAATTACGAAAGTAAATATATTACAAAAAATAATTTATTTATATTCAATTTTTTCGTCAGACTATTTACAAATACTCGTAAGTATAAGGAGAAGCGCACACTCGCGTGATGATTGAATATTATATTGATTTATGTACATAAAAATATACATCAGAATAATATTTGGAATAGTATGTGCAGATCCTTATTTGTACTTATATATTACATTAATATAATACTTTGATATGAGATAACTTTGATTTTTTCACAACCTTTGTCGGCGCCCTGCAAGCTCACATTCTAGATTTGTCCACCAAATGACTCTTTTGATATTAAATTTTGTCAATCTCTTTTTACAATAACAATTATTATTAAATATATGTCTATTGTTACATTTTCAAGGCTTTTTATTGACTCGTTTGATGTCTGAAGATTACACCACACATAATATATCATATTTGTTATATCAAAGATAGCCGAATGAACACCGAAGGATACTTTAGTGGGTCTTCAATAAGGTTTACTTGAGAAAAATGTCTCGTATTTTAATATGTAGTAGCTATTGGGCCAATTTCGTATAATAAATTCGGGTAATATTCCAGTTGGTAACGACCTCCAAATGGAACTGTTCGTACTTACAGGCTTAGCTTATATTTATTAAAGCTTACATTTTGGTCCGTCTCCCAGTGACTCGCAATAAACTTATGAATAAAATATAATATTATATAATACAACTTATTAAATTATTTTCGTACTTTACAACATTATCTACTAAAAGTAGCATCCAAAAATATACTTTATAAACTCTGAGATCGGTTGCAACAATTTATAAGATTCGATTTCTCCTTCCGTCCTTTGACTATTAAACAATTTAGAACTTGCTTTCGAATCAAATCTTGGTGAATACATGACTAATAGGCGAGCTCTGCGCCCCACGGCCTGTAGGGCTTGGAGCTGTTCTGTGAGTACTGGTGGTGAGGGGGGTGGTGAGGGTAGGGCGCGGGGTAGTGCGGGGCGGGGGGCGCGGCGTGCGGCGCGTGCGGCGCCGGCGGCACCGGGGCCGGCGGGTAGTGCGCGTAGCTGGGCGCCGCCGGCAGCGGGGCCGGGATCGCCGTAGGAGTGGTGATCGTACTCGACGCAGTCGACGCCGGAACATCTTGTCTGTGTCCTAGCTCTGTATATCCGTGCTGTGGTTGAGGCGCGACCGGCGCCGTCGGATACTGCGGGTACCAATTCGCCGACTTCGCCGCCAGCTCCCTCTGCGCCGCGAAGCATTGTAAGTGACTCATCAGTCGCAACCGTAAAGGGTCCTGGATGTCGAGGCCTTCGCAGCTGACTAGGTAACGCGCTACTTCGGCGGCGCACTCACGGAAACCGATGTTGTGGTAATCCATCGCGTACCTTTGGGGGTCGTATGCGAAGGTGTCCAGACCTGGAACAATACAGTCAATAAATTAGAGATTTAAGTTATAAATATAATCTTATGTTATTATTATTTTGTTGGACATCTCTTTTGTGATGGCGCACAGCCGCATGGTACATTGATTTGCGTATCAATGGGCAAGACAATGGTCGAGAGATCCTCCTTTAAACAACCCTAGTTTTCACATTCTTATGCAACAAGTTTAGAACGGGACATATAAACCAACATTATATAAGAGGGAAAGAGATATAGATCACTGAATGTATAACGGAACCCCAAGTTTCCGGATTTCTTCCGATCCGACTGTGATTCCAAAAACCAGTTTAAGATGAGCTGTTGTCCCCTTTGCGCTGCTTATTAATGTAAGCGATTTAGGGGCTTCATTCAGGTTGTATGGGTCTAAGTAAAGTGGTGCAGTTAGTGGGCCACCGGGCCATCTGAGCGAGGGTACAAGAAAGCTGTAGTTGTTCCGTAGAATGCTACGGATAATAATAATAAATTAAATATTTCTCCATTTAATTGTTGGTTGACCTTGAGTGACCTTAGGGTGATGACTTAATTTTTTTATAGGGTAATAAGATATATGGAATGATGTTCGGTATCGGTGGAAGTTTTTCCTTTCCTACATATTTTCAATATTTTTAGTAAATTATATACATTATTTAACATTACCATACACAGAGCTTTTTATGTTACCATGTAATAGATCATTAAAAAACTCATACGTAGTTACTAATTTGATCGATGTCGGTTTATAGTACAAAGAAACAAAAAAAGCGCCTATTATAAAGACATTT
This sequence comes from Timandra comae, assembly GCA_958496195.1. NCBI lineage: Eukaryota > Metazoa > Arthropoda > Insecta > Lepidoptera > Geometridae > Timandra > Timandra comae. The sequence goes on from OY292354.1 coordinate 449,029, forward strand.
TAAATAAAATCCGTATCTAATTGTGTTGCGTTTCCTCCCTTTCCTTCCAGTTGGGGTCTTGGAGTGCTTTTTTTAATATTTTTTTGTCCACAGGTGTGGCAACCCTTTGGCATTAGACGCTGGCAACCCGGAATAACTTCCGGCTGTCTGTCACAATGCGCGTGATTTTATTCAGCGAATGTAGATTACTGGGATACATCAGATATTTGGATTATAAAGAGGATTTTTATTTTATTCTCATGGTCTCTATTGATGACTTTCCAAAATTGTCAAGAGTACAAATGTTTTTTAACCAGACTTTAATTGTGTTTTTTCCAACATGCTTGTTTTTTATATTCAAACGTTTTTGTTTATATTTTTTAGATGTGTCTCGCAGCTTCACTCGCGTTTAATTTTATTCTTTCTCTTGAATCACTCTGTGTATATCTATACATATTGTTGAGAACTGCATTTAAAACCGTTGCATAGTTAAAAGATCTTGGCGTACAAACAATAGTACCTAGCGACTATGTTAATACACGCAAAAAAGACATTCTATGCAAAATTATTTCCCTGATCCGATTTCGGTATATCTCTAAAAATACCTCCAGTATCTTCTAATAACGGTACAAAACCCAATAACTCGACGTAAAGCGGATCCGAGCGATCGTATATCACGAGTCCGTATCCGTGAGCCGTCATGACGATATTATATGCTCAAATCAATCGGTGACAATATCACAAAGCGTATTACTGGATGTTCAGCCGACAGAAGTGCTGAGTTTAGGATTTTCTAAGTTAGTTGGTCTGACTTTCTGAGTTAGGTTATCGCAATTTTATCCAAAGAGGTTTCATTTACCTTTTTTGTACAACTGTTACTATAAGTACATTAGTGTTCTGTCAATTCTGACAAGTAAATAGTAAAAATTAAGACAGTGTGTCCCGAAACAAACTGCGTTTAGAAACTTAGACAATGAGACAATTACCTTTTATATTTTAGCCTCTCAACAACTCTAAGAGTCCAACTGACAATCGAGAGTATGCTATAACATCTTTGAACTTAGATTAGCCACAGCTTCCATCGCCTAAACACACCCATTGAAATACAATATTTCTCATAGTATTATATTATTACGCCGTCAAGTGTGAGTCGCCCTCTCGGAGGGTCGCGGTGTGACGGGGTAGCGACTAGTGTTCCCACGCGACCCTCCCTATGTTTAATGTGTATTTACTGCTGATTTGGCTGGTACAGATTATGGGACGTTCGATTGTTTGCGCGGGATTATGTTATGGAGTTTATATTGATATATTTTATTTATGGACAGTTTTATAGTTTTTTTTTATTATGGGTAATGTTTTTATATGATAACTTGTGAATAAAATAAAATTTGTTCTACGTTATTTGTTTTATTAATAGCTGTTATGAACTCAGCTCGAATCTAGAATAACAATTTAAGGAATAATTTTGGTTAATTAATATTACTTAGGAAAATCTATAAATCAATCAAAGGTATATACTTAATATAAAAGAAACGTACACCCAATTTCACATCTTGAAACTCTCGAATTAATTAAAAATCAAAACTAAAAAAACTATTACAACCACAACGTCATTCAACTAAAAAAATCGACCCCAATTCCTTCAAGTGACTGGTGCCCATTGTCCGCTGGTCCTAATCAGTGCATTGTGATCCTCATCATAACTTCCTGTAGTTTTTGTGGCGCCAGGTGTGTGTCCGTCTGTCCGTGTGTAAGTGATACCACACGATACCGCGCCTAGGCTGCGTGGCTGCGTCTGCGCACCGAACGAGCCCGCGGTCAATGATTTGGTGTTATATTTTAATACATAACACCCCTCGTGCTATTTTGTGGTTTCTTTTGATTAAATACGTGTTATGGATTATTGAATATTTATAGACTTGTGGTCATTTAGATAAAAGTAGTTTTTAAGTAGAATATTTCTGGATTAAAAAGTTGATTACAATTAAAACGTTTTTATGATAATATTATTTTACAGATTTAACAGCAACTATGTTTAATTTGATATAAGTACACAATTATAATATTAAGTACAAGTATTTAATTTTTAATTCAAGTTAAGAATAATATTATCTTCCTAATCAAGTCTAATGAGTAAAAAAATATCAGCTAATTTAATTACTTAAGCTAATATTTTAATTTAGTTAATTATCCTCTAATATTTCAAAAAGTTATTTTTAGTTGTGTTGGAAAAAATCTTGGTTGAATATTTTGCTTTTAACAATTTTATTTAAAAGCTCGTTACTTAAAAATCAATTCGCATTCACTTTTAAACAATCATTTGACCTTTCCATTCATAACGCGAGGATGCGGTTTCCACGCATCAGATCCTCACATGACAAGTGGTAGCGACCGCAGCCGACTTCCCTTGCCGACCGCACACTACCCAATACCACCGGAATACCAACAATTATTGTTCATTTCATTAATAATTTCTTCAATTTAATCACTACATAGTATAAAACAAAGTCGCTTCCCGCTGTCTGTCCCTATGTATGCTTAAATCTTCAAAACTACGCAACGGATTTTGATGCGGTTTCTTTTAATAGATAGAGTGATTCAAGAGGAAGGTTTTTAGTATATAATTTTATCCCCGTAATGTCACGGGAGAGGGAACTACGCGGGTAAAAAACCGCAGGGTGCTGCTAGTCTAATAATAATTATTGTTGTTCATCTAATTGTTCCACGAACCGACCGACTGGTTACATTTAATTGAATGATTTAATTAGGCAATGGTTTCGGAATTTCCAGTTGGAGGGATTTCTTATGTGTTGTATTGTATTGAGTGTTCAGTTTTCTTACACGTGTGTGGATGTAGAGGTTGAATATAAAGGTTGTTTGGTATTTATGGTGTAAAATAAGCATTTCAGTATTTAGTTTTAGAGAGGGGTCAGGTTAGAGTAATTCTCACCGTTATATTACAAACACCTTTCTTGCCCAAATTCCATCGAGATCCGAATTGTTGTATGTTATGTACTTATCTAAAAGTACGGAATCGGACACAACTAGCCCATCATAACTTAACTTATACTCATATTTTACTTTATTTGAAAATGACTAATTTAACATTGCCTACAACCAATATTATCGAAATCAAACATTATTCTAATGATTCTTTATTCAAATTCATACTAAAAAAACAGACATTCAGCTCCACGGGTCCATTCCCGTCCGTGGTCCACGCTGGCCGTATCCTTCGGGACACCTGTCACCCGGCACCCGGAAACGGAACGTGGGAACGGGAGTAGTGACACGGTCATGATAGCCGCCCGCATCACGGACAAACGTATGTTAGTATTAGTATGTGTCACCTATCATGATCTGTGCCATCCAGAGGGCACTTTATTGTGACCTTTTGCACTTTATTTGACCATATTGCCATAATCGGTCAAATTAAATTCAGTCGAAAATGTAGGTATGTATAGATACATGAACACAAACTTTTGAGTTTACATATTATTTAAGTACCAAGTAATTGTTAGAATATATACTTGTATATGTAATCACTTTTTATTAAAATAAAAATGAAAACAAAAGTAACGTTTCTTACATTTACAATTATATTTGAAACAAAAAGTCCCGTAATTCGCGATCATGTTTTCAAAATTACAATGCAAAACATAATAACAGGATATCTAAGTACCACAAATTCCTTTGAACGTCTCCTTTTACCGAAACAGCGAAAAGTAACAGTTTTAATAAAAAACTTCGAATCAAAAGACAGGAAAAGCAAAATGAAATTCGCTTTCAAAACATTTTTTTAGCGGACACCGTTATGGTGTTCTTTATTAATTTAAACAGCGGAAACAGGTCGTTTGGAAACGTTTTGTGATTCGCGCGTTAACGGGATCTTGTAAAAACAGATTTCGATTTTGATTGATACGATTATCAGCTGTTATTAAGGTTCCGGAGCAAAATGGATATATTTAATTCGGCACCAAAAATATTATAACCACATATTTTATATATTAGATTGAATATCGACAATCTATTCGATTGACCATTTTTATAACGGACCAAAACCTTTTAATTTGATTCTCGACTATTATTTCTAACTTTTCTATCAATCATATTTTTCTTGCACTTATTTTTAACTTTTAGTGGGTAATAGAAAAACATAATCGAAGTAAGTACATACAATATGGAAAGTCATAAAAAGGTAACCTTTTAAGGTTTATATGTTTGAAACTTATTATAATTAGGCTCGTTCAACAAATCAAATATCCAGAAAAAACGTAAACAATTTCAACAAAAAGTTTAATATTTGTTACGATATTGAAATTTTTTGCAACAACAGACGGCACTGAGGTGTAACGGAAAGTTTTGTATATGAGTCAATTTATTTATGAAATTTTGTTTATTGAAAATAATCAATATGTTTACTGGGATTCGGGATTTTTACTTATTATTACAGATGCTTAGAAAGCCTTTAAAAGTCTTACACTTAATTTATAATATGCAACACCTACAAAGGATAATTGCTAAAACTGGAGATCTAGTTTCAAAGAACTGTCCGTTTTTTATAAAAAGTAAATTGGCACAAATTCGCACATAATTGACCGATTGGAAAGTGAGTAAATATCTGAAAGTTTGTTTTTTAAATAAGGATGTTTGCATGAATATATCACGTGGATGATTTTATCTAATTGGTTTAAGTAAAAATGAGCTCTAATCTAGATTCAATACTTTCTGTTTGTTTGTACTTAGTCTGAGCTTGATTGTAACGTATAGTGCTTAAATAGGTAAATAAATAAAGTTGGGCTTTTCCAAATACTAAAATAAAAACCATCAAATCAATTCTATCCCCTACCTTTAGAATGTATCATCTTGAGATGGTCGACGGTGAGCTGCAGTATCTCTGCCTTCTCGAGCTTGGCGGAGCCCTGCTTCTCGCAGGCGGCGGGGACCAGCCGCTTCAGCTCCGTCAGCGAGGTGTTGATGCGGTCGCGCCGCTTCTTCTCGATGACCCCTCGTCTGCGTTTACGAGTCATGAGTTGGCAGGAGTCGCCGCCTGGAGACCTGCGGGAACGGGTTAATAGTTTGATTGTGATTTTGAAAGTAAGTATTGAGATTTGATATTGAATTGAGTTCATTCGTGCTTGCAATAGCGTTGAAATATCGGAAAATCTAAATAAATACTATACCTACATGGTAAATATCCTGTTAATTATATTAATGTGAGTGATATTGGATTGTATGTGCAAGTATTCCGTTTAAATGTCTGTTTTTATTTTTATAATCTCTAGTAAACTGTATAATAAATATTTGTAACTTTAGATTTAATTAAAATGATATTTTTAAAACATAGATAAACTCTATATATAAGAAAATAGATTTCAATTGGTCTGAAGAGTGAAATACATAGTCGTAGTCGCAACGCTACGTTCGTAGCGGCGCGTAGCAGTAGCCTTTTCATGGAAATAACCATTTATTTTCGGATCGCATACATTTGATTAGTAAAACATTTCAAAATCTAATAAATCCCACACATCTTTACTGTAATAAACTTTGTGTTATCCCAACACTATCCTAAACTAATATGTAAAATTGGAAGTTTGTTTATTTTGGACAGTTTGAAAGGTCCATCATATTATAATACTTCGAGGGAATAATTTGAAGGGTACATTAGGGTCGAAGGTCATACTCACTGGGCGTCTTTGCTGCTTTCTTCTGAGAAGGCATCGTCTTCACTCTCGGAGTGTGCCCGCTTGCTCCTGGGCGCGGGGACGGGGGCCTGCGGGGCCGGGGCCGGCGGGCCCCACCCGTAGCCCCACTGCGAGCCCTGACCGCCCTGCCCGCTCTGCAGGGACCCTGACTGCTCCATATGCCTGTGGTGGTACTCCATTATCACTACACCACTGATAAGAGTTCACTTCAGTCTTTTTCACAATTATTGTTAAGTTTAGAAGTTCAATTAGTCCACACTTATTGTCACAATTGTTTGCACAAAGTAAAGTTAAAAATTGTGAAGGTCAACAACTAGGTCAGTATATCGTAAGGTAGGTTTGTGTGGTGCGCCGGCGCAGTGCGACACGTGTGCGCGCGTGAGTCGCCCGCCGCGGAGTGTGCGCCGCACGCCGCCCGTGTGCCGCCGCCCTTACACTCCCCAGGCACACTCCACACAATACACACACGGGAACAAACAACCGCACACGCGAAACTAACCCTTAATATAATATATTTACAGCTTACTGTAACTGCAGTATAAATTACAAGCAATCTTTATTTAAAATGAGCCAAATCGAACTCTACCCTTTAGCATTAAGAACCAATACTGCATTATTCAACAAAATCAATCCTATATTTTTAATTGACAGATGGTGCACGCTATTTTAGCACTTATTCTAATAGACATAAGAGTGGGTGATTGTAAATTGTAAGGGAGCGCGCCTGCCTCGTGCCGGCGCACGATGGGAAATGGGAACAATTAGGAAATGCAATAATTCGCAGGAACATTGGTGTGAATATGCCTTAAGGGAGGGTGGACGCGCTTTAGGCGTAGATAAAGATTAACACGGTACATTAGTTAACTGAAATGTTATTTAGTTATTGAACACATACGAGTATATTATATGTAAAGGGTACTATATGTGTGTTCCGTTTAGGGTGTTAAAATATTGTATGTATACATAACATTTAGATAATTGATCCTATATACATACATGGATCTGTTTATCTGATCATTACTGTTTCGTAACAGAAAAGCTATAATCACGAGTAGCATAGGAGAGAAGATAGATTAAAAAAAATCTACCTACAAATTTTAATAAACATTGTGTAAGTACAGTCCAATCTAGTATCACAATTATTATTTCAATTACATATTATAGAATAAAATAAAGTGTGTGTCGTGTGCGTATCGTCTGCCGCCCGCCTACGGCCCTACGGTGTCCAACGCGGACGACCGCCCGCCACGTGTGCGCACCGCCTTATAAGATGATAATAATATCGAACACGTGCTTAGTGAACACATAATTAGCTACTTATTATACGTTAGAAGATGGTTGATATTTATTCATTAGTTTTCTTTTGACACTTATCCTATGTATTTTGGATGTAAAAAGATCTTAGATTTAGGTTGATGGGTATAAATCTTCCATTTACTTTAGACAAAATCAGTGCATTAGATTACACAAATATTTAATATTTATTTTGCACGGGAATCAAACCCGCTTGGAGTTTCGTTATGATTACTTTTCCATTTGGGTTATCAGTATATCACCATAGGAGCATAGGTTTATGGTAGGTATTCAAATAAATAATAAAAACAGCCTTACTAATAAAAAATACCCACTGTGTATTTCTTGATATAACGAGTGTGAAGCATATTAATAATTCGTTATATCAAGAATATAAACAGTGGGTATTTTTTATTGGTAAGGCTGTAAATTTTTTAACTATGGTTAAACTTCTTCTACCACTCAAGTCCTCCAGCAGATGCAACCCCTACGAGTATAAACAAAAAATCCTTTACACAAAACTCAGTCACACAAAATCTTATTATCTCCATCTTATTTTGGTATTGGGACTTGATAAAAAACTGTATCAGCTCGCGACAGTGCTCTTGAATCACAACTTTTTAACTTTCATAATAAAACGAGTGTCGGTTTGTCTGTAATCTGATGAGATTACAGTCCAACCTCTCTTGTTCACGAGTACCTATTGTTGGATTAAGATAATCTCTTTAAGATTTCGTGCCGATGTTACATAAAGGACGTTTCTTGTTGCTTACTCGGTATTTTTTATGAAACAAGTCTAACCAAGCAGTTATCTACAATGCACCCTTTGATCATAATTGGCATAAACTTCTGCATTATGTGATGGTAAACTCGATCTGCGATATATCAAGATAAAAATATGTCAACTTTTTTATACAAGTATCTACGAAAAGAACTTGAATATATAATAACTAGCAGCGCCCCGCGGTTCACTCGCGTAGTTCGCACTCCTGTGGGAATACAGGGATAAACTATAGCTTATGTCACTCGCTGACAATGTAGCTTCCCATTAGTGAAAGATTTTTTGAAATCTGTTATTAGTATAGATAAAAAGTACCTATATGTTAGGAAGTTCCTGTATTTGCAGCACTAACCAACCCTGGTAGCCTGTTCTGTCCCGCTATAGGTGACATTCTAGTTTATAAGATTTTATCAAAATCTCGAATGTATTAATCAGTTTTAACTTAGAGGCCAATTATTTTTAAATGTAGCTTGTTATATTCAATCAATATACAATGCGTTATTCAAGTTAGTAAGTAGGTAGCTGTTGTTGTATACAAATCAATAGATCTTTAAGGGACTAATGAAATCTGTTCGTTCGAAGAATTAATCTTGAATCTAATTTATTATTCCCATTGTACTAAGTAGTTCGTGGACTAAGGAGGTTATCTGGAAGTAACTCCTCGAGTAGGTAATTCAAGATGATACGTAGCTATTGTGTATGCCTATTGTTGTACTAAAATACTAAATTAGATACGTATTCATATTTATAAGATAGTGTAATAATATAAGTAGCTAATTAGTGTCTGATTCTGATCATATTGACATTTAAGATGCTGGTTATTATTAAATGAAGTATAAGATGGTGAAATGATTTTGTTTTATTTTTAATTATTATCCTTAGTATCTAAATTATGCATGAATATATTTTTATGTAGGTACAGTTATCATAACACCAAGCTATGTCTCGCGATTACATCCGTGTCCAAGTAATTATTAGATTCCTACTTTGTTGGGTAGTAGTAGCATGATGCCCTATTTTCCAAGCAAAAAGTATAAAATATAAGAGTAAGCAAAGCCGCATCGAATCAAATAGCCAACTAGTTAACCAGAGATGCAAGAAACAACTCCAATATAACTTCATATTCAGAAATCCAAACCTACATTATTACAACAATACTCTTCAAAAATAACAAAAAGTAACAAAAGAGGAATCATGAGAGTTTCTTTTTTTTAAACTAACCCGTTTTTTGTGGGCGTGAGAATAATCTGTGGGACCTTATGACAGGTGCCAGAGTGTATAGAGACTCGCAAAATGCTCAAAAAATGGGCACCCACGGGACTTATGGATTAAACCCAGTATTTATTGTCCCGGGGGCTGTTAAAGCGAATATTTGCAGTTCGGCCGAGTTCATTGTTTACTTGACAAGTACCTCGGCAAATACCTCCGGGCTACCGGTCATTGTGACGAGGATTGCGGTGGATGTTCATACTGTTTGTCAGATAATAAGGTTTTAAAATTGTTTGCCAAACTGTTGTTTAAATAAACATTAATCTTTGAAATCAAACCTTCAATATTTGAATTATGTGATGATATGAATTCTATTCTAAATCCGTCTTCACGGAGATTGAAATGTAGGACTATACAATATTTGGTAAAGAAAAGTTGATTGTTGTTTTATGTTCGCGTAGGTAAAAGAAATCCAAATACTTATTAATCTTTTGTGTGCGGTTTCTGTTGTTCGATTTTCAAAGTACTTACGATTTTTAAAGGTTAGTTACTGATAATTTTTAAATAAACATTTTATAATTTTCTTACATGCTTAACGTGACCATTTATTTTTTTTGTCAGAGCGGGACATCTGTGGAATTAAGTAATAAAAAAAGTTAGGTATTAGTGTTGTACAAGTTTTTTTAATATAGAACATAGAATAACTCAAAATAATCAAAGCAAATAAGTAGTGACGTGAATTCGAGTTTGTATTTTTATATTTATCGGCTGAACAAATTTGTTTTAAAATATCATTTCTAGCGAGAAAAATACATTTTAAATTATTGTTTCGTGTGTTTGCAAAAGCGGGACAATTTCAGCCTCGCGGGGGACACCGGGACAGACTGCCTGAAAGCGGGACTGTCCCGCCCAAAGCGGGACGTATGGTCACGTTATACATGCTACATAGTGCGGGACATTTTTAATATAGTTAGATATGATTAATTGGAGTCTACCAATCATCAACTTTTTTAAGATAAAAATACCGCAACATTACCTACTACCCTCACAATAGAGGGTTAACTGTACAAACTTTGTACAATATTAATCTCAAAGTGCCGTAAATTGTTCGCTTCTACAAAATAAATACAATTAACAATAAAAAACATCGTTTTTACATTACTGTATTCGGTTTCAATTGCACCAATTTACATTTGCAGTTTAATTATACTCTATCTCGGTTCAAATAAAGTTTAATATCCCCTGGGTTTTAAAAGGGGCGGTTTGTCATAGTACATAGTTCCCGTGTGACTTGGTTTGAGGGTGGCGTGGGGTAGTTTTGTTTAAGTACTGTGGATAGCATTTGATATGCCATTGTAGTGCAATCATTAATTAAGTTTGGTTTAATTGCGTATAATGGTTGTGTCTGGAGACAATTAATTGATTAATGTTTTATGTTAATTTTGTTGATTGACCAAAGAAAAGTTAATTTTACTATGAATAACAATATTTTTGAAAAAAGAAATGGCTAATACACGGAGGCTAATATAATAAAGAGAGTGCATGTGTTCTTTTTATTAGCTTTTTATTAGCTTCACCTGTATGTTTGTATGTTTGTTTGTAACCGACTTCTTTGGGCGCTAGTTTGACCCACTTTAAACGGCCAGATTTCGTTCAAACTTTGTAGATTTATTGAGGACCGATGACAATACACTAATTTGATAAAATTATTCCATTTTTCAATTTGCAAAATATGATTTTTGTTAATTTATATAATTTTCATCTATAGTAATAATCCAAACTAAAAAGTAGAAAATAAATTATAGTTAAAAAAAACTAAAAAACACGCTTTTTATAGAAAACCGAACTAAAAAATAGAAAATAAATTTTAATGAATTTAAATTAAGAAAATAGTGTTAAAAATTTCAATGAATATAAATTAATAAAAGTGTGAATAAAAAAAATTTATTTTATTTTAAAAAAAGCGTGGGGTGCATGGTGTCAATAGTTATAAATATTTTATTGACAGATATGAGTAGAGTGATTATCATTTCGATAATATTTTAAAAAGCACCCCACGCTTTTTTTAAAATAATAGTTATTTATGGTACAAGCGAGGTAAGTTGGTGATTACTTCCGAGGCGCTATTGAGGCCCGAGCCGTCAGGCGAGGGTCTGAAGATAGCCGAGGATAGTAATCATCAATACACGCGTGTGCCATACAACGTTTTTCAACACATTTGCGAAGAAATTATAATTTTTCGCTAATAAATAAACAGTTTTTATATTCGCGCGCATCCAAAACAATAATGGTGATCGCCAAAGACTAAAAGAATATATTTATTAAAAAAAAAATCGAATGAATGAATGAATGGAATCGACCATAGACCTACCAAAAGTAAGGCAACATAGTTGAAGTTTGTTTTTAAAATGTATGGACACCATTTTTTTGGTGACGAAACTTTTTTAAAAACAAAGCAATTTAAAAAAACAATCTATAACTCACTAGTGAATAAAATGTGTCATTATTCAACTGTTTTTGCACAAATAAGAGCCCCTTTATGAGCAAGTGTGTTGAAAAATATTTTTTTTTATTCACACTATTATTTATTTATATTCATTGAAATTTTTAACACTATTTTCTTAATTTAAATTCATTAAAATTTATTTTCTATTTTTTAGTTCGGTTTTCTATAAAAAGCGTGTTTTTTAGTTTTTTTTAACTATAATTTATTTATAAGCCACCATGGGGCCACCACTCATAAAATTACTTACGATTAATTTATTAACTTTCGACGTCTGTCTTTATAAAAATGATGTAAACAACAACAACTTAATCATTTCTGAGTATTAAGGTTATTTTCTATTAGTTTCGATTGTATTAATAGGCGCCATCAATGAGAGAGACGCCTTGAAATAAAAGAATATCTCTTTTCAATTACTTTGTCCTGCAGTGAGATGTTACAGAGGGCTACTTTACTTTTTGGATTATTCCTTTTATTATAAGTACTGCGTGTCCCTACACATGCACACGCGAGGACCTTTACAAGGCCACTGATAGTGCCTAGGGTATCGAGAACCGGTATAAATATCAGAACCGGGATTTTCGATACCAGTACTAATCAGAACCGGGATTTCCCGGGATTTTCGGTACTTTCGGGATTTTTTTCTTTTCTTTAGGTTTGGAGGTAAATATAGTCTAAAAATATTATTTAAGTATATTAAATAACACATATTGCGCATTCTGGCATGACAAGATAAGCATTGATTGCTTTAACGCATTAAAATAGCATCACGACTGAGCCTCTTAAAGCAGAAGGCAGGCCAGTGCTGCGGAAACTGCAAAAGCTGATTTACGATGTCATCTCTCCGGGAGAACTCCAAAAGCATGGAACAGAAGCGTGATGGTGCTCTACTTCAAAAAAAGGGATAAAACCCTGCTGAAGAACTATAGACCCATCTCGCTTTTGAGCCATGTTTACAAGCTGTTCTCGAGGGTTGTCTCAATTCGTCTATCAAGAAGACTCGACGAATTTCAGCTCCTCGAACAGGCCAGGTTTCGAATTTGTTTTCTCATCGCATATTTCACAGTGCCTAAAAACAATAGTTTTCAATCAGTGCGTCCTACCAATGATGACCTACGGAGCCGAGACGTGGACACTCACGTGGCTGGACCACCAATTTAAATTCACTCAAAGAGTTCTGAAGAGGGTTATGCTCGGAGTTTCTCTGAAATATCGCATTCGCAATGAAGTGATCAGACAGAGAACTAAAGTCACCGACATAGCTCAAGGAATTAGCTCTGTGAAGTGGCAGTGGGCTGACCACATCTGTAGGAGAACCGATAGTTGTTGGAGCAGAAGAGTTCTCGAGTGGACACCGCGACTCGGCAAAAGTAGTGTTGGACGTCCTATGGATAGATGGAGCGATGATCTGCGCAGGGTAGCCGGGAGAGACTGGATGCGACGTGTCGCCGACGTGCACATTGGCGCAAGTTGGGAGAGGCCTAAGTAAGAGAGTGGACGTAAACAGGCTGTTCATGATTAAAATACAGTTATAAATTCACTTTTGATAAAGTTGTACACATAAGACCTTATAATTAAACTTTCTTGTTCTCTTGGTAATGTGTCTTCAAAAAGATCAATGCATTTATAGTTGCATCACCTAATCGAGATCTAATTCTGTTACAAAAAAGGCCAGCTGAGGAGATTTTTTTTCTGGCTCTACGTTGCAATTGTGAGAAGGTGTTCGTAAGCTTTTTAAGTACCACATTTTGTCTTATGATGGAATAATGATCTACCACGTACCTATAGATACATTTTAATGAGAATATGGTTTCAGCTTGAATATTTTGTATAAAAAGAATAAATGCTGTTAATAGAAGATTAAAATCAAACAAATGATTATATAGTTAACATGATTCGTTATTTCCCGAAAATACCGAAAATCCCGGTTCTTATTCATTGAGAACCGGTTCTTTGACTACTATTAAAGAACCGGGAAATCCCGGGATTTTCGGTTCCGGGATTTCCCGGTTCTGAACCCTAATAGTGCCATATCGGTGGCCGAGTTCTGGTCCTTAAAAATATGAGTCGACACGCAAAGAAGTAGTAGAAGTAGGTACTTACTAAACTAGCATTATCGGTGGGTGCAAACAACATAAGGCGCTAAATAAACTACTTTTTCAACACACTTGCTCATAAAGGGGCTCTTATTTGTGCAAAAACAGCTGAATAATGACACGTTTTATTCACTAGTGAGTTATAGATTGTTTTTTTAAATTGTTTTCAATAAAAAAAAAATCAATACCGAAAAATTGTGTCCATACATTTTAAAAACAAACTTCAACTGTTTCCTTACTTTTGGTAGGTCTATTCCATTCATTCATTCATTCGATTTTATTTAATAAGTATATTCTTTTTAGTATTTGGCCGATCACCATTGTTGTGTTGGATGCGCGCGAATAGAAAAACTGTTTATTTATTAGCGAAAAATGATAATTTCTTCGCAAATGTGTTGAAAAAACGTATGGTACACGCGTGTATTGATGATTAGTATCCCCGGCTATCTTCAGACCCTCGCCTGACGGTTCGGGCCTCAATAGCGCCTCGAAAGTAATCACCAACTTACCTCGCTTGTACCATAAATAACTATTATCCAAATTACTTTCTTTCCAAAAATAATCAACCTCTTCTCTACTCGATACCTCCCTCAACTCCTTTTACCCTTTACATTACCACAACCACAAACAATCCAACAAAACAATTAAAAAACTTTGCCCACAACATACGTAAGTACTAAGTAGTGATAGTCAATATCCGCGGCGGATCGGACGCGTGCGAGCGCGCGGGCGCAGCGACTCACACGCGCATACAATGGGGTTTATAAGTACTTATTGATACGTCGTGTGTCCGATTTAATGATGGAGGGTGGTTGGGAAGTTGGTAATCCTTGGTTTTATTGCAATTGGGGTCTAGTTTGATGGAGAAACTGTGGTTTGTTTGTGCCAATAAGGAATCTTGGTTTGTGCTGTGATTGGTTTGAATGTTTTGTTATTATGATGCAATTAGCATTCAAAGTGTTTTAAAACATAAAATTATATAAAAATTTTGTATAAGTAACTGTGATTTCCCATACACGTTTTATTGCAGATTTCAAGAAAACCAGTTAAGTTTTTGTTTCAATGAATTAGAAACGATCTTTATTTACCTTACAATTTCTTGATTAATTAGACTTACGGTACACTATGTATCAATCAGACTAATTTCAAATAACTCATTACAAATTAACCAAATCAAAGTCATAAAACTAGCAGGTTCATTATAAATACCACCTGTCTGTCGTTGGGTGTCAATGAGAGGCGCGTGTGAGTGCGCATGCGCCGACACAGTCGCACGCGCTGCCCACGTCATCACTACACGTCATACACATTGATAATAGGGAAGTGCCGCCGGGAGTGTAGCGTAGCGAGGGGGACCACTGATATCAAAACAACAGTTTGATTTGCTCTTTTTATTGGGTGTAGTTGGGTGGAAAGTAGGTACTTATAGTTATATCGCATTTATAATTATTTCAAAACATACGGTTTTTTATTGGCGTGATTTTTTTGTTGTCGAACATTATTACATCGCTAAACTAACTTGTATTGTGGATACTAGAACACGGATTTACATACATGTGTTGAATACACAGCAAACATCGAAACCAGCACAATCAGACCGGTTTATGCTCACAAATGTTTATCTTGAGCGAAAATCGAACCCTTAACTTTCGGCTTAGCAGGCAGGGCCACTACCAACTACACCGTCGACTACGAACGGTATACTTTCAGTGCCAAGATTTATTCTAATCAAATAATAATATTTTCTTAAATAAATTCTGCTTGAGTGGTAAAACATTGATTCTTGAATAATAGTTAAGAGATTTCGGGGCAAATTTTGAAGACAGCTAAAACTTTTGTCTCTTAAGTCGATAAGTTGAAGAATCATTGATTTAGAGTATAATCAAATTCGTTTATAAAAATACTAACAAGGATACAACTTTCAGAATTATGCCAATAGAATCAAATTATAGTAAAGGTTATTATTCAAGTGACAGTTCACTTGAATAACCATGGTTTCATCACAGTCGCTAATACTGAATAGGAAGTCACAAAGAAAAGTAATCCAATTAGTTTTAAGGAAGAGATGAGGTCTCATTAGCCTAGAAAGTTAGAGCGGTGCTACGGTTCAGCATGGCCTTCCAATCCCGACTGAGGCGATTTTGCATTTATTTAGTTTTAAGGACATTAAATACAAAGATTGCGCTTAGAACTTTACGAAAATAATACACTAAATATTTTCTTATAAACTTTATTAAAATTATCCTTAATCTCGTAACTATACAGTGTAGTGAGGTCACTTGTCATGACTGGACCGTGAGTCGGGATCGGAGGTGACGTCACGCGCCTCGTGCATCTCTTCGAAATCATCCACCGCCAGCGGAGTGTCTGCGGAAACAATTAAATACAATACAGACTTGGACTCCAGGTATGGGGTAGACTCCGGGTGTCCAGGGAGGGGGTAGACACCGGATGTCCAGGGAGGGGGTAGACACCGGATGTCCGGGGAGGGGGTAGACACCGGATGTCCGGGGAGGGGATAGACTCCGGGTGTCCGGGGAGGGGGTAGACTCCGGGTATCCGGGAAGACTCCGGGTGCCCGGGGAGGGGGTAGACTCCGGGTGTCCGGGGAGGGGGTAGGCTCCGGGTGTCCGGGGAGCGGGTAGACACCGGGTGTCCTGGGAGGGGGTAGACTCCGGGTGTCCGGGGAAGGGGTAGACACCGGATGTCCGGGGAGGGGGTAGACACCGGGTGGAGGGGGTAGACTCCGGGTGTCCTGGGAGGGGGTAGACTCCGGGTGTCCGGGGAGGGGGTTGACACCGGATGTCCAGGGAGGGGGTAGACACCGGATGTCCGGGGAGGGGATAGACTCCGGGTGTCCGGGGAGGGGGTAGACTCCGGGTATCCGGGGAGGGGGAAGACTTCGGGTGCCCGGGGAGGGGGTAGACACCGGGTGTCCGGGGAGGGGGTAGACTCTGGGTGTCCGGGGAGGGGGTAGATTTGGGTGTCCAGGGAGGGGGTAGACACCGGATGTCCGGGGAGGGGGTAGACACCGGATGTCCGGGGAGGGGATAGACTCCGGGTGTCCGGGGAGGGGGTAGACTCCGGGTATCCGGGGAGGGGGAAGACTCCGGGTGCCCGGGGAGGGGGTAGACTCCGGTTGTCCGGGGAGGGGGTAGGCTCCGGGTGTCCGGGGAGCGGGTAGACACCGGGTGTCCTGGGAGGGGGTAGACTCCGGGTGTCCGGGGAGGGGGTAGACACCGGATGTCCGGGGAGGGGATAGACTCCGGGTGTCCGGGGAGGGGGTAGACTCCGGGTATCCGGGGAGGGGGAAGACTTCGGGTGCCCGGGGAGGGGGTAGACACCGGGTGTCCGGGGAGGGGGTAGACTCCGGGTGTCCGGGGAGGGGGTAGACTCCGGGTGTCCTGGGAGGGGGTAGACACCGGGTGTCCGGGGAGGGGGTAGACTCCGGGTGTCCGGGGAGGGGGTAGACTCCGGGTGTCCTGGGAGGGGGTAGACACCGGGTGTCCGGGGAGGGGGTAGACTCCGGGTGTCCGGGGAGGGGTAGACACCGGATGTCCGGGGAGGGGGTAGACTCCGGGTATCCGGGGAGGGGGAAGACTTCGGGTGCCCGGGGAGGGGGTAGACACCGGGTGTCCGGGGAGGGGGTAGCGGAGGGTGTGTACTCACCGAGGTGGTCGAGCGTGACGCCCATGGCCTTGCGCAGTAGCGCCGGCGGGGCGAGTGCAGCCGGCGGCACGCGCGCGGCCATCCCGCGCAGCAGGCCGGCGGCGGCGCCCGCCAGCGCGCGCTCGGCGCCGCCCGCGCGCGCGCACAGCGACAGGTGCCACGGGGCCGACGCCGACAGCCTGCACACCACACGTCACGACACTTCAGACCACGTATCACGTATTGTTATCAAGTGTCGAATTAAGCAGTCTGTCAATACATACTTCGCATAAAAAAAACATCTAAGCCGAGAAACAGACATGTTTACGCACAGACGCACACAAATAAATATTAATCTTGATCTCCCGTACCAATTTTTATGAGTACATACTTATAAATTTTTGGACCAAAGGTGTTTTTATCACCGACACGACGGTCCCTTGTGTTATATTATGTTATTGCATACCTCTCCCACTGCTCCTTGTACAGGTTCTGCAGCACGTCGGCCGTCTTGTCGAGCGCGGGTCCGATGCCGTAGTCCTTCTGCGCGGCGGCGATGTCCTCCTCGATGTCCCCCAGGAACTCCACGTCGATGCCCAGCTCCGACAGCGACTTCAGGGACTCTATATCCACTTTTACGTCGGATAGGTCCTGGAAAAAAAATTAAAAATCTGGTAGTACAACAATATTTTAAAGTTGCGATATTTTTAAAATTAAAATGCGATTATGTGTAGCAGTAAGTGAACGTAGATGGCACACTAGCTATCAAGTATTCTGTGAAAATCACAATGGCGGCAGTTCAATGAAATCGGCCGGTCAACTGCTTATCGCCACGTTAATTTACTGCTTGACAAAATGAGCCGCAATGAAGGAGTCACGGTGGTAGAGTTTGCAACCTACGTTGCATAGAACATAGTAGAATATAATTCAGTATGCACTCACCGTGTCGTCGCTGGGTGCGGGCGGAGTCTCCTGTTGCTTCCTGTCCGGGAACAGCGCCTCCATGTCGTAGAATAGCGTCCAGGGCGAGTCGGGCGCGAATCGCAGCAACTCCTCGTTACCCTGGCCTGTTTCTGACGCTAGAATATGAAAAAAAAAACTTATGAAAAGACCAAAATATAAATGGCACTATATGTAATTTTAGAGTATTTCTATGGGTATTTCTTCGAGAGTGAACAAAATTAACGGAGTTTCAATAAAAATACATGCATTGCTTGAGCCCGTAAACGACTAGGAGTTTTGATTGAACGCGCTAATCTTAGAAACTATTGGTTCGAATTTAAAAACTCGAAGTTATTGAAAATTAGGTCGCGCATCCGCGGTAAGAAATTTCTCTTGTCACCTTCAAGTAAGATGAAAATATTCAAATAAATTCTGATTTTTCGTACATAGACTCGACAAAATTCTTCTCATTTTTTCATGAATATTTTCTTCTCATCAGGAGGGCGATTCACTAAGGCAAAACATCTTTACATCCAAGAAATCATCGTTGAAACATCGGATGTAACCAAATCGGTATTCTGTAGTTACAACTTTGCGATCGTAGCGCTTCAACGATGTCAACGGCGCGACATAGAACTAAAATATAGTGCCAAATGTATGAAAAACGGTATTCTGTAACACAAAACATCCTCGCCTTCGACGACAACGGTGACTTCGCCTTCGATTTTAACTGTCAAACCGTAAAGCTTTAAAATTGTGGATGTTTCCTTGGATGTAAACGATTAAAATGTTAATTATCGTGTAATTTTACTAACAAAGTTGATCAAAATCTATTAAATAATCTTTTATGTTTTATTATTTCATCAGAAATCAAATATAAGGATAACAAAACAGATATTTTAACCATGTCTCTAGTTAACTATTTCTATGAGAGAAAGTCTTTTATTTACGTGTATAGGTACTAGCAGCGTCCCGCAGTTTTGCCCGCGTAGTTCCCGCTCCCGTAGGACTGCGGGGAATTTATACCAAATACCTTCCTCTTCAATGACTTTATCTATTTAAGAAACCTCTTTAAAATCCGTTGCGTAGTTTTAAACATCTAAGCCTACAACGGACAGACAGTGGGAAGCAACTTTATATAATAAAGAAGATATTATATCCTCTCAGTACATACAAAAATAATGTAAAAAATAAAAACACAAATAATATGTTTATTAAATTTATTAAAGTTAGTGACCGTGTCGTATAAGATGGTAAAGGAAGCCGCTTGTACACAAGCAGTATTATTTCAGTCCAGACTGCACACCGCTAACCCGTTCGACCCGTATTTTATTTAAGTATTTCCATGTCACAATAATCGAATACCCAGTTTCCAGGTCTCTGTTTGCACCTCTGCCTGTAAAAAAACAATCTTTGAATTATACCTGAAAGAAACATAACATCAAGTTCGAAACTACACACACCCAGACAGAGATAAACATTTGTGATTGATACAAATATTCATCCAGCAACGGGAATCGAACCCGCAACCTTACGGAAAAAGAAAAGAAGTTATGTTTATTTATAAAAAATAAATTTAATGTAAAAACACTAACCTGTGACGGTCAACATCCTATGTATTTTTTAATTTTAAGGAAATACAGTGGCCTCCTGCTTAGTTTCTTCTATAAATCCATTAGTCATCCTTTAGAATAATATGTGGGGCATCACTTTTACAAGTTTTTGTACATATAATAATGTTTTCATTTAGAAATAAATATTTAAGACACGGACGGAATACTTGTATTATTATATGACATTGTGACCATTGATTGTCACCATTGTCTGTTTTGAAATTTGAAATCAGTGTTGTCATTAAATATGGTACAAAATTAAGTGTCAAATAATTATTTTTCAAGTCTAAAATGATATATTTAATTAAATATTAATTTATAATAAATAAAACATGTTTCATGCATACGTATTGTGCATTTATATTAACTTAAAATGACTTAATAAATTTAAAATCGGTTAGTCGAGATTTTTCTCGATTATACTCTTGATTAAACATAGCAACACTGCAAACATCCTAGACATCGTCGTTGTTCGGCAGATCGTCGACGAGCTTAGGTAGCTTAGCGAATACGGTTTTTATCACGGTTGTTTTTAAAAGCGATGTCTCCGATGCAACATCTGTGAACTCATCGTTGTTAACATCCGTGATGAGTTTGTTAGTGAATCGCATTGCTGAAGCTGTCAAATTTGAAGCTGACACGCGGCTTTATTCTACGACCAACAGGAGCGTAGCCAACGCGTACAAACCACGTCGTACAGGTTGTTATAAATTTTTTTTTTTTATAATAATTCACTACATTCGTCTCATTTATAGTAACTGACCCTTAACTAAGCTCGGAGCTTGTATCTAGCTAGGGTATCAGAAACTACGCACACACTCATTCACACACACCCAGACCAAGATAAACATTTGTGGTTTACACAAATATTCACCCCGCACGGGAATCAAACCCGCAACCTTACGGATGACAGTCCGGCATGGTGACCACTCTGCCATCGATTTACATAGTCAGTATAAAAATTGTGTAGTACTAATTACTGACGCAGCGTATGGTAGAGCAGATGCGACTCTTCCTTGGTGAGCGTGGCGAAGGTGCCGTCGTAGGAGGGCGCGTACGACGCGAACGGCCCGTACACCAGCGGCTTCACGCCCTTCGCTATGTTACGACGGTCCTCGCGGGGAACTGGGGAACGGGACATTATACAATTATTATGTTGCTCCTGGTTATAAGGAACATGCACTGTATCTAAATAACAAATTTCATCTAAATCGGTTTTACGTGAGTTAAAAATATCCATCCACATTGAAACATAATTTAATGTTTAAAACATTGTTATAAGGATTATCGAGCTGTGGCTGGTAAATTCCGTTCTTTCGATTCCGTGGCCATTTTGGAATAAAAGAGTCTTGGATAAGATATACATATCTTATTAAACGATATTCCTGGTAATAAGAAGTATCACCAAAATAAGTTTTATTCCATTCATTCATCCATGTTAACAATGTTTCACATTGATGGGGGGAGTACTTACTGTGCAGCGTGCCGGTGCCCTGCGCCAGCTTCCCGACGAGCTGTCCGAGCGTCATCGGCTTGTCGTCGGCGGCCGCGGGGCCCGTCACCAGGCACAGAGTCGTCTTGCCCTCCGCGTCCATGCGCGGGAACGCTGGGGAATTAAATGCAATCAAATTTTTAATAAACCAAATTCAAAATCAGCCTCGAAACTCCTTTCAGCATGTTTCTTTATCCTCATATACCTATAAACTACTGAACCGATTGGCTTGAAGTTTGGTATAGGGGTAGTTTACGGTCCGAGGAAGGACGTAGGCTGTGTTATGCGAGTAAAACCGTATGGCGCTGCTAGTATGGTATACCTTTCTTGGCGAGCCGCCGGCGGTGCTGCTCGCGCGCCGCCTCCATGTGCATCTTGACGTGCAGCGTGTCGTCGGACGCGCCCTCCGCCTCCGCCTCCGCGCGCGCCCACCCGCTCGACCGCTTCAGCGCCTTCTGGGGCCACGTGCGTGTTACGGCCGGGGGACGGAGGTCGTATACTGACAATTAGATACTGGCACAATACGATTACACGAACTTTTTTTTTTGTTTATGTACAATCCTTTATTTGTCTATGGTTTTTTTTTGTTGGCGGTATGGTGAGAAAAAAAACATAAATTAAAAAAGAAAATGTCAAGTCAGTCTGTCAATGTCATTGTAAAATAATATATAGTGCTATATTACTGATGCAATAAGTGTCAGTATTGTATTTAACTTAAAGTGTTTTTTTTGCAATACAAGGATTTGAGGTAAGGTTTGAATGTTTTATTATTTATATTAGTATTGCCAGTATTCATTGTCAGAATATAACCTCTTTTCATTCTTAGTAGCGCAATCGTTCATGCAATGCGTCGCCGCGCCGCCCCCCCCATCCCCCACACAGCACTGGACACACACACACACTCTGATATTATATAAAACATAAGCAAAAACATACAACAAAACTGTGCTATCTCTAATGTAAACATGACACTACAATATATTCCTAATATCTATTATTATTTAAATACAAAGTGTCACCTTTCTGCCGTAAGTCCTAATCGGCTGCATTGCAAAAAGTGATTGTCATGATCAACTCTTGGTAATGAATATAATAACGGATTATAACCAAATGAATATGTAACCAATAAAAATATTAAAATAAAATGTTTGAACACGAAAACCAAATTAGAAAAGGAGTTCGAAAAAATGAGGGTACATGGAAATTAAATCTTAAAATAAAAATGGATGCTTTTGTGACAATATTTCTGAAACATATTATAGTTATTTTTGATAATTAAATACATATTAATGTACTTATGTTTAAGTACAATTTGTTAAATAGTTCCTTTTATGACGAACATTTGTAAAATAGTTGAAAACTGGAGGTAAGTATTTTTTTATTACATTTTTCGAGACATATTATTGCATGTGCAATTTTATATAAAATTGTTTAATTTTAATAGATACAATTAGTACTTTGATTACTAATAAAATAATCAAAACTGAAAATAAATAATTGTCAGTCAAATAATTTACAACTTGAACCATAAAGGGAACTATTCATAAACACCCTAATCTCCTACCCCTATAACAAAACAACATAAACCTAAAATACAACAAATAATTATAACGTATTAAATAACAATAACATAATAATACTCACACACATAAGTATACTGTTGACTTACCACATCCATTTTGCCGATGTCGAAGCCCAATTCCTTGATTGGTATCTCGTACATGTAAGTGAGGATGTCTCCGAGTGGCCTCAGTTTCTGCGGAGTGAGCTGTTTGAGACCGGCGTGGAGCAATCGCTTGGCTGCCTTGTGGTATACTGTGCCTGGCTTGTTGTACTTCATTGCATTGTTGCACATTAGTTTGAAGTCGCTCTGTTGATTATTATCGATACAAATGTGTTAGTTAATTTAAAACATTGATTGCTTGTTAAAATTATTGTTTAAAAATATAATTTATAGGCATATCACACTAATTTACACGCATCGGTTGTTTTTCTTGGAAAAGATGTAATAAAACATTGCCTCAATTAACAAGCTCAACTATCCAATTTGACGATTGTAATGAACAATTATTTATTAACATTCAAACTTAGTACATTCACTATTGTATATGATTTTGAATATCAATTTGTACTTTTGTGTGACAAACTTACAATAAAACAATTAAGAGATTTGTATTCATTATCATCAATCTTCTGTTTGATCGTAGAGAAGTCCATCGGTCTCTTAATGATGTTGGAGTAGTTTGGTGCAAAGTTGTCGTTGACGGGCCAAGCAAAGAACTGGTTGGGGTCCCGCTTCTCGAGGTTCCGGAGTAACTGCTCGAGCAGGCGGGAGAGGGGGCGCCGCTTCTGACTTGCCTGGAGGGTATGTGATACTTTGTTATTACAAACTTGTGAGTTGTGATACAACAAATTTACTGATTGTTTTTGGCTTGCGTTGTATTTGTGTAGTATATGTAATATTTGTGGAAAGGTAGGTAAAGTGTGTCATTATAGGATTAGTTTTCATAACATAGTTTATTTTATAGTTTACTTTTATCTTAAATATTCCTTGGGAATTTCTTGGATGTTTCTTATTGTGTTTCTGATCTAAATTTGAATTGATAGGCTAAACAAAACAATTAGCTGCCTTCTCTAAATATCTGTTAATATTACTCCTGGAAGTTTAGAAGTGGAAAGTATATGGTCTAATAATTATATGCTCTGTAAATATCCTATTGAAATCTGCTCAGGGTTATTTGAGATAATTAACTAGATATAGTATAACATACCTTGAGTACACAAGTGCGCGGCTCCCTGTGGGACGCGGGGGAGTTTGGTCCCGGACTAAAGTTCCGCAGCAGCTTCTTGGCCAGACCTTCATCATCCGTGTCATCATCATCGGACAGTTTTATCTGGAAATTAAATAGAAATACAGTAAAAAGGAGATGTTTAATTGTTCATACTTTATGAAATAGATATAAACCGGCCAATGTATAAATAACCTATGAAACATCTGGGTATAATGTACTACCAAGATGTTTGATATTATTTTACAAGTAGCAGGTTTTATGGATTTAGAATATAAATTAGTAACCCACCCTGGCTTCGCGTGGGTGCGATTTTCTTGACGATTTTCCAGAATTTTGTTTCATACAAACCTTGTCCTGACAATAACAAGCAAAATAAAAGGTATTAGTCGAATAAGTTCAGATGTAAAGTGATGATCAAACATACTGTATTAAATAAGTAAATACTTTTACAAATTACTTTTTATTTATAAAGATGTCTGATCTCCTTTATTATAATTAATTAATTATATACATTTTAAATGTTAACATACTAATGGGCTAGAAAGAAGTCTTAGCTTCTTTGAGTTGGTGAAGCCTTTATGGTAGGAGTATGACAGGAAATATTTTATTAATATAATGACAAAGGTATTAGTAATACTATGTGTAGGAGTTTAATTAAAGGAGTTATGAACAATAAGAGACTTGGAATGTTTACGAGAACAGATATATCAATACAAGTAGGTACCATGTCAATCTCACGGCGTCGTCTCTTCTTTTTCTTTGATTTTTCTTCATGTTCCTTGAGTTCGTCTGTTGCGGAATTTTCAACATCACTAAGTTCCATTAGTTCTTCTTCTAAAACAAAGTATTTCACAGTAAATGTTTATTTTTATGAACAAATATATCCAAAAAGCAAACATCATAAAATTTACTCACTACAGCTTATATCATCCATTGTTTTAGATCCAAATGGTCGGCACGTTTAATAAGTTTTACTATGATTAAATTTACGCCTGATATAATTCAGAAATTAGTAGAATTAAAAGAAAATAAAGAGCTTCTGAAAACTGCAATCAGCCAAAGTCAAACCAACCAAATAGCAACTCGGCCTCGGCGTCGGTCGGCGGCCGTCGGCAGTCCAGTCGGTCGGCTCCATGAAGTTGTAGGTAAAAATGGAGTCCACACTTCGAATACCTATTTGAAGCATAATCTATGTATCACTATCGTGCTCTCTGTGGGCAAGCTCTCTCTTTCTAACAATGGTAACCTCTAGAAAGAGAGAGTCCACGCTAAAAAGAGAGATCGACCCACAGAGACGTAGGTATTTGCCTCAAGCTGTTGTTCTAAGTGTGGGCTCCATTTTTACCTACAACTTCATGGTTGGCTCGGATCGGATCGGAGCGGAGATGAATGAACGAATTCGAAAACGAAAGAAACCAAACAAACTTGACATTGACAACGACAGTATTGACGGTTTGATATTTTTTTTTTATTTTGACAGAAACTCGAATTTGTTGCTGCGAGTTGCGATTAGACCAGAAATAATCTTAGTTAGTCGTGATCCTTAATCTATGCTGCGATTTGTTCATATAGTTTGTAAAATCTCTGACATTTATGTCAAACTTTCGTTCATAGGGTTGGCAGGTTCTAAATCTATTTCGATAGAAATTATCGATGTTTCTGACTATTAAAGATGATAATGTTAAATTATATTGAGATTAAACGCTAGGTACTAAATTAAACGAATATTTTAATTACAAAAAACAATTATTCTCTTAAAGGGGTACACCCAATCCATATCTGAATCAGTTTCTTATTTATTTATTTATTAAGGGCCGATATCTCCATCGCCAGATAACTTTTATCTGGCGATGGAAAAATCGGCACTTAATGTTGTTTTATTTTTATGATTGAGTATTTGAATATTCTATGAATGAATTTTTTAGATAATAAACTTGTTTAATGGAAAAAAATAAGATTGATATTTTACGGGGTGTCGTCGTCGGTAGCGAGCGCCTGACAAATTGACGTTTTACGGATGACATCGTCCTTTTTGGCGCAACAGCACATGAACTGCAAGGAATGCTCCAAGAACTGAACACGGCAAGTCATGAGGTTGGTTTTCGAATGAATGGGTAAAAGACACAAAGTCGATCAGATAAGGAAGTCAGTCAGACGGGGAAGTTGGTCAGACGGGTAAGTTGGTCAGACGGGGAAGTTGGTCAGACGGGGAAGTTGGTTAAATGGGGAAGTTGGTCAGACGGGGAAGTTGGTCAGTTGGGGAAACTGGTCAGATAAAGAAGTCGGTCAGACGGGGAAGTTGGTCAGACGGGAAAGTTGGACAGATGGGGAAGTCGGTCAGACGGGGAAGTTGGTCAGTTGGGGAATGTGGTCGAACAGGGAAGTTTGTCAGTTGGGGAAGTTGTTCAGTTGGGGAAGTTGTTCAGTTGGGGAAGTTGTTCAGTTGGGGAAGTTGGTCAGTTGGGGAAGTTGGTCAGACGGGGAAGTTACACTCATAAATGGCACGAGACAGCCTTACGAACTGTCCTCAATATCGGGTGTAATATCAGAAAACATTATTTAAAAGGAAATAATGATATAGCTTGTTCAATTGTTTTAATTAAACAATACGGAGAAGAGATAGCCTCTCGAGCAATCCACAAATCGTAAATGGTACGAGACAGGAAAACTTTATAACCAGACGAACTTCTCCAAAACTGTCGTTTATAGTAGAGGTTCAGTATATACACCCTTATTTTGAAATTGCGATACCTTATCTCACAGTTAATGTAAATTAGGGTTAACAATATAATAGTCAAGGAAATGTTTATTTTTTGCCTTTATTTAAAAAGTTATGGTAAATCAAAGTTTTTGTTAATTTCGTCAAAAGCTATTCACGTCCTACAATAGCGGAGCGGCAACACCGCGCGAATTGTACAACAGTGGGGCGGCAACACCGCAAATTTACACGAGTTTGTTGATGAACAGCTGTGCTAGCAAGTCATTGAACCGGTATTTACGGCTTTGCTTTATTTTTTAAATTATTAGTTTTTAAAACTATTAAGTTTTACCCGCGTAATTCACACTTCTGCTGATTCCGTAAAAAATATTTGAGAATATCGTATTTGTTTAAAAAATGGGTTTGTAGAACAAACAAACTTTGTATGTACCTACCAACTTCATCAAATCCATAAATAACTAAATACTTTCTTTCTTTCGCAACTACGTATAATCTGGGGGCACGGCAGTGCCCCCCGCCAAGTCGAGCGCGAAGCACACACTGCCGTACCATCCTTTACAGGAACCCTTTCGCCGCATTTTCAGGCCCCTATTTGACAACCTCTGGATAAGTCTAGAACGCTGAAATTTTCGTCATCCAGTAAGCTATACAATCACATACTTAAAATAAAATTTCAAGTCTGTAGGTCATTTAGTTCCCAAGTTAAGCGAAAGCAAAGTTTCGTATTTATGACAGACACTCACTCACTCACTCACTCACTCACTCACTCACTCATGATCATCAAAATAGAACTAGTACTTCCCATAAACCTAGAGAGCTGAAATTTGGTACAGAGTTAGGGTTTAATGGCCACATAAAGGGAAAACTATAAAAACTAGGATAATCGAACGGGAACGGGGATTATACGGGAATGGGAACGGGAATTGTAAATCAAGAACGGCTGAACTGATTTGGCTGAAAATTGGTGGGGAGGTAGCTTAGAACGAGGAAAAGGACATAAGATACTTTTAATCCCGAAATTCCCACGGGATTGGGAACGGGAATTTAAAAATCAAGAACGGCTGAATTGATTTGGCTGAAAATTGGTGGGGAGGTAGCTTAAAACCCGGACAAGAACATAGAATACTTTAATCCCGAAAATCCCACGGGAATGGGAACGGGAATTGATTACCCAAGAACGGCTGAATTGATTTGGCTGAAAATTGGTGGGGAGGTAGCTTAGAACCAGGAGAAGCACATAGATTACATTTAATCCCGAAATTCCCACGGGAATGGGAACGGGAATTATAATTCTAGAACAGCTGAACTGATTTGGCTGACAATTTGTGGGGAGGTAGCTTAAAACTATTTATCTATAGATACTTTTTATCCCGAAATTCCCACGGAAATGGGAACGGGAATTATAATTCTAGAACAGCTGAACTGATTTGGCTGACAATTTGTGGGGAGGTAGCTTAAAACTATTTAGCTATAGATACTTTTTATCCCGAAATTCCCACGGAAACGCGAACGGGAACTACGCGGGTGATACCGCGGGGCGCTTAATAATATAATACTACTCCTAAAAATAAGTGTGTCAAATAAGAAAAACTAATAAAAAAAATCAATATAAACAAGTTTTAACAAAAAGAAATGAAATCCCACCAAAAACATTCTGTAAAAAACTAGCCAAGTCTCGATGGAGCTGCTTGTTTAACTCTAAAAAGTAATGAAATCTAGACAGACTCGTGCCAAGTCTAAGGTTCCTTACTGCGATTTCTTTATTATTATAGTTAATGTTGTGTGACTTGGCCGTTGAAGGGTACACATGTATGTACACAAGGGTACAAAACTAGGTGTTCCATGACGCTATTGCACCAATCTTAAAAAATCCAGAACCTATCCATTGACGATAGAAAATTAGCTTAATTATAGCCACTTGAAAAATATTGATTCAATATCCAGTCAATTGTAAGCTTGATAAAGCTGCGTATTTTAATAATGTTATAACATTACGTGTAAACAAAATTGACATGTACCCACTACTAACCTTTTAAACAATGTTCAACGGCCAAGTCACACAACATTAACTATAATAATAAAGAAATCGCAGTAAGGAACCTTAGACTTGGCACGAGTCTGTCTAGATTTCATTACTTTTTAGAGTTAAACAAGCAGCTCCATCGAGACTTGGCTAGTTTTTTACAGAATGTTTTTGGTGGGATAGACTAATTACTATTACTACCACGTTCCTACTAAAACAACCTAGGTACATAGAGCAGCAACGCCGCGCGTTTTGTTCCCGAGCGAGTCGAGCGACTAGCGACGCACATTGCATTTTACCAACACACACCGCAAAGTTCACGCGAGTTCAGCGATGAACAGCTGATGCTAGCAAGAAATCGAACCGGCTTTACCTTTGTTTTTAAAATTGGTTTTCTATTCTACCTAGTTAGCTATTTATTAGTAGGATTATGTTGGAATAATACAAATAAAACATAAAAGATAGGTTCATTAATAAGTAAATACCTACTCACGTACAATTCTACATTTCTAACTTTCTTCATTCTTTACGGGCTTAGAACCGGCTAAATGATGTAGGTATAACTATGGAAGAAATCGGCCGCGGTCGAACACTTTGTAACATAACATTAGGGACTTATGCGAAAATCACCTCCTGGACCACCGTATTGGCTAGGTAGGTATTTACTATTTACAATAATTTGGGTGTGTTTAATTAAGAAGTTAGTATTCATTTTTACTACGATTGATATTACGTACCTAACATGACCTGTTCCGTCATATCGTATCAATAATAGGTAATTGCCTATTTATATTACGATTTGTTACGTAGTGAGGTAAGTACACGTAATAATAATTATTATTAGGTACTAGAATATTAATCGTATTAAAAATAAAAACCTAACTTTTTAAGTACGTAAAAAATACTGTAAGTTAATACTTAGGTAGGTATTATTATTTACCTTTAGTTTTCACCGAAGTTCTAAATGGTTATTGATCCCAGGCCAGGGCCAGGTCGCTAGGAGTCCTAGCCTAGGACTAGCCCTGAAAACAGTCGCATTCCATTTTCCGAATCACACATTAACAACACACAAACACTCACTACATTTCCGCGTCTATCCCTGAGTTTTGATACCATACCATGTATGTACTCACGAGAAGTAAATTGATAGGTAAAACTAGTTATTTTAATTAAACATGGCGTTAGATTTGCGTACAACCTCGCGGCACGTGAGCCGTGAACGAACTGGTTGGTGTAGCTGAGCGGCCGCGGCGCTTGCGACGAAGATGGGCGCGGGGGCGGGGGGGCGGTGCAGGCGGGGAGGTCGAGCGACCGGGAATTAAATCTATAATATAAAAATGAATCGCAAAATGTGTTGGTAAGCGCATAACTCAACAACGCCTGGATCAATTTGGCCAATTCTTTTTTTGTTGTGTTTGTTATTGTCAGGAGAAGGTTCTTATGTAAAAAAAAACTGGAAAATCAACGGGAAAATTGGACCCGTGCGAAGCCGGGGCGGACCGCTAGTAATAAATAATTTTACTTTGTAGTCTGTACCTACGATGATGCCGCGAGCCGCGCGCAGTTAGCAACTATGTAATTAGGTGAACATTATTTTGGTATTACTATGGCTGCCAAATTGATCATCCCCTTTTATTTTATTCTTCGATATATGGGTTCAGTTAATGCTACTGATATCCTCAAATTAATAAGTATCCTAATATCAATATAGGGGTGTATAGTTAACTGTATGAGATAAAAATAAATGCTTTTCCCACATGGTAAAAATATCTGTTTTGTTATCCTTATATTTGTTTTCTGATGAAATAATAAAACATAATATATTATTTAATAGATTTTGATCAACTTTGTTAGTAAAATTACACGATAATTTACATTTTAATTGTCTACATCCAAGGAAACATCCACAATTTTAAAGCTTTACGGTTTGACAGTTAAAATCGAAGGCGAAGTCACCGTTGTCGTCGAAGGCGAGGATGTTTTGTGTTACAGAATACCGTTTTTCATACATTTGGCACTATATTTTAGTTCTATGTCGCGCCGTTGACATCGTTGAAGCGCTACGATTGCACAGTTGTAACTACAGAATACCGATTTAGTTACATCCGATGTTTCAACGATGATTTCTTGGATGTAAAGATGTTTTGCCTTAGTGAATCGCCCTCCTGGTATGGGGTGGCATATGTTCAAGAGCACGCATTGGGCTAGTCGTGATCGAAAATGGATCCCTGACCCTGATACTTAACCGATGTCTTGGAACCCCATGAAATGCCTTTCTTTTGCCCCATTTATAGGCGGATCACCAGACATGAGGCCACGCTTTTGACCTTATAAAAATCTTAAGTTTTGTAAAATTCATACAAGAAGTACTTCTTTCTTAAAATGACAACCATTAAACAAGTTTATTATTAAAAAATTAAATTCATAAAATATTTAAATATTCTAACTAAAATATAGTGCCAAATGTATGAAAAACGGTATTAGGTAGTATGTATAATCGAAGGGTCCATATTGGCTCACCTAAAGTTCTTTACCCGAAAATGTTTTTCCTAACTATTTGTAGTCCGAATGATCATTCTTCCTAAAAATTTTCATCCTAAAGTTTTAATTCATACTATTTGTAGTGCTACCGACGATGCTCATAACACTGATGTGTCCGAAAATTTTAATTACTAACATCATTGATGTAAACATATTTAAACTCCTACTGTTTTTTATCATAACGCTTTTATCCCTAAACATACTTACCATAATATTTTCACTCATGTTCAGAAAGAAACATTTACCAAGTGTAATAAAAAATATATGTGGGTAGAAGATGATATTTATAGTTTTAATGATTATTATACGACTCGTTTACGGTTATGCTTATGGCCTGGGAGTTTACCATAACCATAACTAAAGGACCAATTCGGTTCACAGTTCTAACATAACCTAAACCAATAATTAGGAATAGGACCGATTCGTTACTGGAACTTGACTGAATGATTGGAGCAGGACTCTGGTTTTGCTCGCTCGGCTCGTGCGTTATATGTTATACCTACCCTACATGTTATGTAAAAACAAAGTTACGAAAAATTTATGTATATAATATTGATTATAATAAATAAAAATAAATCTAAACAAAAAAGATATGACTTTGAATAATAGTATGAACGATGGTTATGTTGAGAAAATATAGGAAAACAAATAAAAGTGTAAAAGATGTTTATTGCTACTGACTTTATGCAGTTGAATGTTTCGGAATTAAAACGTTAGTGACAAAAATTTTAGGAGTTGCGATTGTTAGGATAAAAAATGTTAGGAAGAAAATTTTCGGATTTCCAATTATCGGAGTTGAAATTTTAGGTGAACTTTGGCGCACCCATAATCGAATGATAACATGCCATACGCTAGGAACTATAGACGCTGTTGCTACCCGCGCCTTGTCAGTACGGTCTACCAGAGAGGGGTGTATTTTTTTAATTCTTGCGGAACCCTTACACTTTGACAATAACTCTTGAAAAAACTAATTTTTTTTTGCTCCAAATCCGGTTTTAAGTGTGCCAATCGATTAGGAAC
This sequence comes from Timandra comae, assembly GCA_958496195.1. NCBI lineage: Eukaryota > Metazoa > Arthropoda > Insecta > Lepidoptera > Geometridae > Timandra > Timandra comae. The sequence continues at coordinate 481,385 of OY292354.1, forward strand.
ATCAAAATACAATAGAATCCGTTAAAAAAACGCGATATAATGATATTATAATTTTCATTCAAATTTGGCTCAAATTGGCGCCAAAACCGCCGAAAAACTTTTGTGCTCCAAATCCGGTTTTAAGTGTGCCAATCGATTAGGAACATCAAAATACAATAGAATCCGTTAAAAAAACGCGAAAAAAAGAAATTATAATTTTCATTCAAATTTGGCTCAAATTGGCGCCAAAACCGCCGAAAAACTTTTTTGCTCCAAATCCGGTTTTAAGTGTGCCAATCGATTAGGAACATCAAAATACAATAGAATCCGTTAAAAAAACGCGAAAAAATGAAATTATAATTTTCATTCAAATTTGGCTCAAATTGGCGCCAAAACCGCCGAAAAACTTTTTTGCTCCAAGTCCGGTTTTAAGTGTGCCAATCGATTAGGAACATCAAAATACAATAAGAATCCGTTAAAAAACGCGAAAAAATGAAATTATAATTTTCATTCAAATTTGGCTCAAATTGGCGCCAAAACCGCCGAAAAACTTTTTTGCTCCAAATCCGGTTTTAAGTGTGCCAATCGATTAGGAACATCAAAATACAATAGAATCCGTTAAAAAAACGCGAAAAAATGAAATTATAATTTTCATTCAAATTTGCCTCAAATTGGCGCCAAAACCGCCGAAAAACTTTTTTGCTCCAAATCCGGTTTTAAGTGTGCCAATCGATTAGGAACATCAAAATACAATAGAATCCGTTAAAAAAACGCGAAAAAATGAAATTATAATTTTCATTCAAATTTGCCTCAAATTGGCGCCAAAACCGCCGAAAAACTTTTTTGCTCCAAATCCGGTTTTAAGTGTGCCAATCGATTAGGAACATCAAAATACAATAGAATCCGTTAAAAAAACGCGAAAAAATGAAATTATAATTTTCATTCAAATTTGGCTCAAATTGGCGCCAAAACCGCCGAAAAACTTTTTTGCTCCAAGTCCGGTTTTAAGTGTGCCAATCGATTAGGAACATCAAAATACAATAAGAATCCGTTAAAAAAACGCGAAAAAATGAAATTATAATTTTCATTCAAATTTGGCTCAAATTGGCGCCAAAACCGCCGAAAAACTTTTTTGCTCCAAATCCGGTTTTAAGTGTCGGAATCAGTTAGGAACATCAAAATACAATAGAATCCGTTAAAAAAACGCGAAAAAATGAAATTATAATTTTCATTCAAATTTGGCTCAAATTGGCGCCAAAACCGCCGAAAAACTTTTTTGCTCCAAATCCGGTTTTAAGTGTCGGAATCAGTTAGGAACATCAAAATACAATAGAATCCGTTAAAAGAACGCGAAAAAATGAAATTATAATTTTCATTCAAATTTGGCTCAAATTGGCGCCAAAACCGCCGAAAAACTTTTTTGCTCCAAATCCGGTTTTAAGTGTCGGAATCAGTTAGGAACATCAAAATACAATAGAATCCGTTAAAAAAACGCGAAAAAATGAAATTATAATTTTCATTCAAATTTGGCTCAAATTGGCGCCAAAACCGCCGAAAAACTTTTTTGCTCCAAATCCGGTTTTAAGTGTCGGAATCAGTTAGGAACATCAAAATACAATAGAATCCGTTAAAAAAACGCGAAAAAATGAAATTATAATTTTCATTCAAATTTGGCTCAAATTGGCGCCAAAACCGCCGAAAAACTTTTTTGCTCCAAATCCGGTTTTAAGTGTCGGAATCAGTTAGGAACATCAAAATACAATAGAATCCGTTAAAAAAACGCGAAAAAATGAAATTATAATTTTCATTCAAATTTGGCTCAAATTGGCGCCAAAACCGCCGAAAAACTTTTTTGCTCCAAATCCGGTTTTAAGTGTGCCAATCGATTCTTCTTCTTCTCTGTCGATACGCTCTTGACAGAGCGGTCGTGGTCACGTGGGGCTGTCCACTGTGGCTGTAGGCGCGGACACAGCTTTCCGCACGATCTCCCGCCATCGCTCCCTATTGGCGGACTGGCGGGTGCAGTCTGATAAGCGGCTGCCCACTGCTGCTTTAACTTGGTCAGTCCACCGCATTGGAGACCTGCCGCGTGGTCTGGTTCCTTCTACCCTTCCTTGAACGACTAGCCGCTCTATGGAACTGTTGTCTCTTCTTGAGACATGGCCAAAGTATTGGAGTATTCGTGTCTGTACTAGGGACGATAGACGCTGCGTGATGCCGAGATCCTGGAGTATGGACACGTTGGTACGAAACTCTGTCCATGATATTCCGAGCATCTTTCTCCAGCACCACATCTCTAGAGCATCTATCTTTTTCTTTTCCAACTCACGCACTGTCCACGTCTCTGCCGCATAAAGAAATATGGGGAAAACAAGTGTCCGGACAAGTTTGACTTTAGTGGCTTTGGTAATATTGCGATTCCTCCATACTTTCTTCAGCTTCTCCATCGCAGTTCGGGATATTGCCATACGCCTTTTTACTTCATCCACGCAGCCGCCATTGTTTGTGATTAAAGCTCCCAGGTATACGTAAGACTGAACAACGTTACAACTCGCAATTCGTGTTACCTCCGGTGAGTTATTATTGGCACGGTCCACAATCATTATTTTGGTCTTAGATCGGTTTATCTTTAACCCAAACATAAGGCTCACGCGCTCCATTTTGAGAAGTAGTTCCTCCATAAGACTAGTACTGCTCGCAAACAGCGTGGTATCGTCTGCGTACCGCAAATTAGCGATTTTGTACCCGCCAATTGTGACACCATCGGACCAGTCCTCCAGAGTGATTCGCATCACAAGCTCGGTGTAGGTGTTAAAAAGTAACGGTGACATTATGCATCCCTGTCGAACACCCGCACTCGGATGGAAACTATCCGAAAAGAGGTCATCTGTCCGCACTGAAGCTGTTCCTCCTTCGTACAGTTCTCTGAGCAGGTGAACGAGGTGTTCTCAAATTGGCGCCAAAACCGCCGAAAAACTTTTTTGCTCCAAATCCGGTTTTAAGTGTGCCAATCGATTAGGAACATCAAAATACAATAGAATCCGTTAAAAAAACGCGAAAAAATGAAATTATAATTTTCATTCAAATTTGGCTCAAATTGGCGCCAAAACCGCCGAAAAACTTTTTTGCTCCAAATCCGGTTTTAAGTGTGCCAATCGATTAGGAACATCAAAATACAATAGAATCCGTTAAAAAAACGCGAAAAAATGAAATTATAATTTTCATTCAAATTTGGCTCAAATTGGCGCCAAAACCGCCGAAAAACTTTTTTGCTCCAAATCCGGTTTTAAGTGTGCCAATCGATTAGGAACATCAAAATACAATAGAATCCGTTAAAAAAACGCGAAAAAATGAAATTATAATTTTCATTCAAATTTGGCTCAAATTGGCGCCAAAACCGCCGAAAAACTTTTTTGCTCCAAATCCGGTTTTAAGTGTCGGAATCAGTTAGGAACATCAAAATACAATAGAATCCGTTAAAAAAACGCGAAAAAATGAAATTATAATTTTCATTCAAATTTGGCTCAAATTGGCGCCAAAACCGCCGAAAAACTTTTTTGCTCCAAATCCGGAGAATCCGTTAAAAAAACGCAAAAAAATGAAATTATAATTTTCATTCAAATTTGGCTCAAATTGGCGCCAAAACCGCCGAAAAACTTTTTTGCTCCAAATCCGGTTTTAAGTGTGCCAATCGATTAGGAACATCAAAATACAATAGAATCCGTTAAAAAAACGCGAAAAAATGAAATTATAATTTTCATTCAAATTTGGCTCAAATTGGCGCCAAAACCGCCGAAAAACTTTTTTGCTCCAAATCCGGTTTTAAGTGTGCCAATCGATTAGGAACATCAAAATACAATGGAATCCGTTAAAAAAACGAGAAAAAATGAAATTATAATTTTCATTCAAATTTGGCTCAAATTGGCGCCAAAACCGCCGAAAAACTTTTTTGCTCCAAATCCGGAGAATCCGTTAAAAAAACGCAAAAAAATGAAATTATAATTTTCATTCAAATTTGGCTCAAATTGGCGCCAAAACCGCCGAAAAACTTTTTTGCTCCAAATCCGGTTTTAAGTGTGCCAATCGATTAGGAACATCAAAATACAATAGAATCCGTTAAAAAAACGCGAAAAAATGAAATTATAATTTTCATTCAAATTTGGCTCAAATTGGCGCCAAAACCGCCGAAAAACTTTTTTGCTCCAAATCCGGTTTTAAGTGTGCCAATCGATTAGGAACATCAAAATACAATAGAATCCGTTAAAAAAACGCGAAAAAATGAAATTATAATTTTCATTCAAATTTGGCTCAAATTGGCGCCAAAACCGCCGAAAAACTTTTTTGCTCCAAATCCGGTTTTAAGTGTCGGAATCAGTTAGGAACATCAAAATACAATAGAATCCGTTAAAAAAACGCGAAAAAATGAAATTATAATTTTCATTCAAATTTGGCTCAAATTGGCGCCAAAACCGCCGAAAAACTTTTTTGCTCCAAATCCGGTTTTAAGTGTGCCAATCGATTAGGAACATCAAAATACAATAGAATCCGTTAAAAAAACGCGAAAAAATGAAATTATAATTTTCATTCAAATTTGCCTCAAATTGGCGCCAAAACCGCCGAAAAACTTTTTTGCTCCAAATCCGGTTTTAAGTGTGCCAATCGATTAGGAACATCAAAATACAATAGAATCCGTTAAAAAAACGCGAAAAAATGAAATTATAATTTTCATTCAAATTTGGCTCAAATTGGCGCCAAAACCGCCGAAAAACTTTTTTGCTCCAAATCCGGTTTTAAGTGTCGGAATCAGTTAGGAACATCAAAATACAATAGAATCCGTTAAAAAAACGCGAAAAAATGAAATTATAATTTTCATTCAAATTTGGCTCAAATTGGCGCCAAAATCGCCGAAAAACTTTTTTGCTCCAAATCCGGTTTTAAGTGTGCCAATCGATTAGGAACATCAAAATACAATAGAATCCGTTAAAAAAACGCGAAAAAATGAAATTATAATTTTCATTCAAATTTGGCTCAAATTGGCGCCAAAACCGCCGAAAAACTTTTTTGCTCCGAATCCGGTTTTAAGTGTGCCAATCGATTAGGAACATCAAAATACAATAGAATCCGTTAAAAAAACGCGAAAAAATGAAATTATAATTTTCATTCAAATTTGGCTCAAATTGGCGCCAAAACCGCCGAAAAACTTTTTTGCTCCAAATCCGGAGAATCCGTTAAAAAAACGCGAAAAAATTAAATTATAATTTTCATTCAAATTTGGCTCAAATTGGCGCCAAAACCGCCGAAAAACTTTTTTGCTCCAAATCCGGTTTTAAGTGTGCCAATCGATTAGGAACATCAAAATACAATAGAATCCGTTAAAAAAACGCGAAAAAATGAAATTATAATTTTCATTCAAATTTGGCTCAAATTGGCGCCAAAACCGCCGAAAAACTTTTTTGCTCCAAATCCGGTTTTAAGTGTGCCAATCGATTAGGAACATCAAAATACAATAGAATCCGTTAAAAAAACGCGAAAAAATGAAATTATAATTTTCATTCAAATTTGGCTCAAATTGGCGCCAAAACCGCCGAAAAACTTTTTTGCTCCAAATCCGGTTTTAAGTGTCGGAATCAGTTAGGAACATCAAAATACAATAGAATCCGTTAAAAAAACGCGAAAAAATGAAATTATAATTTTCATTCAAATTTGGCTCAAATTGGCGCCAAAACCGCCGAAAAACTTTTTTGCTCCAAATCCGGTTTTAAGTGTGCCAATCGATTAGGAACATCAAAATACAATAAGAATCCGTTAAAAAAACGCGAAAAATTGAAATTATAATTTTCATTCAAATTTGGCTCAAATTGGCGCCAAAACCGCCGAAAAACTTTTTTGCTCCAAATCCGGTTTTAAGTGTCGGATCAATTAGAAACATCAAAATACAATAGAATCCGTTAAAAAAACGCGAAAAAATTAAATTATAATTTTCATTCAAATTTGGCTCAAATTGGCGCCAAAACCGCCGAAAAACTTTTTTGCTCCAAATCCGGTTTTAAGTGTGCCAATCGATTAGGAACATCAAAATACAATAGAATCCGTTAAAAAAACGCGAAAAAATGAAATTATAATTTTCATTCAAATTTGGCTCAAATTGGCGCCAAAACCGCCGAAAAACTTTTTTGCTCCAAATCCGGTTTTAAGTGTGCCAATCGATTAGGAACATCAAAATACAATAGAATCCGTTAAAAAAACGCGAAAAAATGAAATTATAATTTTCATTCAAATTTGGCTCAAATTGGCGCCAAAACCGCCGAAAAACTTTTTTGCTCCAAATCCGGTTTTAAGTGTCGGAATCAGTTAGGAACATCAAAATACAATAGAATCCGTTAAAAAAACGCGAAAAAATGAAATTATAATTTTCATTCAAATTTGGCTCAAATTGGCGCCAAAACCGCCGAAAAACTTTTTTGCTCCAAATCCGGTTTTAAGTGTGCCAATCGATTAGGAACATCAAAATACAATAGAATCCGTTAAAAAAACGCGAAAAAATGAAATTATAATTTTCATTCAAATTTGGCTCAAATTGGCGCCAAAACCGCCGAAAAACTTTTTTGCTCCAAATCCGGTTTTAAGTGTGCCAATCGATTAGGAACATCAAAATACAATAGAATCCGTTAAAAAAACGCGAAAAAATGAAATTATAATTTTCATTCAAATTTGGCTCAAATTGGCGCCAAAACCGCCGAAAAACTTTTTTGCTCCAAATCCGGTTTTAAGTGTGCCAATCGATTAGGAACATCAAAGTACAATAGAATCCGTTAAAAAAACGCGAAAAAATGAAATTATAATTTTCATTCAAATTTGGCTCAAATTGGCGCCAAAACCGCCGAAAAACTTTTTTGCTCCAAATCCGGTTTTAAGTGTGCCAATCGATTAGGAACATCAAAATACAATAGAATCCGTTAAAAAACGCGAAAAAATGAAATTATAATTTTCATTCAAATTTGGCTCAAATTGGCGCCAAAACCGCCGAAAAACTTTTTTGCTCCAAATCCGGTTTTAAGTGTGCCAATCGATTAGGAACATCAAAATACAATAGAATCCGTTAAAAAAAACGCGAAAAAATGAAATTATAATTTTCATTCAAATTTGGCTCAAATTGGCGCCAAAACCGCCGAAAAACTTTTTTGCTCCAAATCCGGTTTTAAGTGTGCCAATCGATTAGGAACATCAAAATACAATAGAATCCGTTAAAAAAAACGCGAAAAAATGAAATTATAATTTTCATTCAAATTTGGCTCAAATTGGCGCCAAAACCGCCGAAAAACTTTTTTGCTCCAAATCCGGTTTAAAGTGTGCCAATCGATTAGGAACATCAAAATACAATAGAATCCGTTAAAAGAACGCGAAAAAATGAAATTATAATTTTCATTCAAATTTGGCTCAAATTGGCGCCAAAACCGCCGAAAAACTTTTTTGCTCCAAATCCGGTTTTAAGTGTGCCAATCTATTAGGAACATCAAAGTACAATAGAATCCGTTAAAAAAACGCGAAAAAATGAAATTATAATTTTCATTCAAATTTGGCTCAAATTGGCGCCAAAACCGCCGAAAAACTTTTTTGCTCCAAATCCGGTTTTAAGTGTGCCAATCGATTAGGAACATCAAAATACAATAAGAATCCGTTAAAAAAACGCGAAAAATTGAAATTATAATTTTCATTCAAATTTGGCTCAAATTGGCGCCAAAACCGCCGAAAAACTTTTTTGCTCCAAATCCGGTTTTAAGTGTCGGATCAATTAGAAACATCAAAATACAATAGAATCCGTTAAAAAAACGCGAAAAAATTAAATTATATTTTTCATTCAAATTTGGCTCAAATTGGCGTCAAAACCGCCGAAAAACTTTTTTGCTCCAAATCCGGTTTTAAGTGTGCCAATCGATTAGGAACATCAAAATACAATAGAATCCGTTAAAAAAACGCGAAAAAATGAAATTATAATTTTCATTCAAATTTGGCTCAAATTGGCGCCAAATAAATAAAATAAATAAATAAAATACATTTATTTCAGGTAACAGGTAACCCATAAATCACATTACACCAAATATCACATACAAATCATTAAATTAAATTACATAATCAAGTAAATAAAATCATCAAAATAAATATACAATACAACAAATTAACATATTATATCAAAACAATAATCAAAAATATATATAATCTAAAACCTACACAAACAAAAATTACTTTAATTACAAATACTATACAAAAGTTAACCTGAGAATCAAATTAAAATCGATAGATTGCGGTTCCTAAATGCCTATCAGAGCAGTGTTTAATGTAGGGACAGTCAAATCTAGCCGCTATCATAGCTAAAACCGAGTTGGAGCTGTCCCGCACCCTGCGTACCAAGGAAGCTGCCCGCAGTCTCATGCTGGTGTTAAAACAGCTGGTACGAGCGGTCGCGAACATGCCCGAAGCGCTGCAGTGTCGGGGCAGCCCCAACACAGCTCTAAACGCGTTATTGTATTGAACGCGAAGGGCGCTGTATGCTGATTTAGTGTAGTTTACCCACAGGCTACACGTGTACAGTGACGTACAGTAAGCTCTAAATAACGTCACTTTCACATCCACCGCACAGCGCGCAAACCTGCGTGATAACATATTAGCCCTTCTAGACAGCGCCCTCCGCTCCCGTTCCATATCGACATGATCCCTGAGATCCGACGCCACCCAATGACCCAAGTATTTAAACTTATCTACGCGCTCCAGTGGAACGCCGTTGAGACATAAAGTTGGTACATCCGTGACGTTCTTACCGTCAGACTCAAAGACCATGTACTGGCTTTTTCGTACATTATACCTCAGGCCATGTCCCATAGCGTATTCCTCACAAACTCTTACGAGCTTTCTCAAGCCACACATCGACGCACTCAGCAACACCATGTCATCAGCATAACTCAGATTGTTAACACTGACTCCATCAATGTGACACCCGACACGAAGTTCACTGAGTTCAACGATGAGTGCGTCTATGTATAGGTTGAACAAGGTTGGCGAGGTCAACCCACCCTGTCTTACCCCGCATTCGAGTAGATAAGACTCCGACATTGCCCCCGCCCATCTCACATAGTTAACTTGGTGCGAATACCAGTATTTAAATATATTGATTACTTCTGACGGTACATTCACACTTTTTAGCTTATTCCACAAAAGGTCGTACGACACCGTGTCAAAAGCTTTCGACATATCGAGGAAACACGCGTATACTGGTGTTTTACGATCAGTGTAGTATCTGACGGTGTGCTTAAGACCCAGTATTGCGCTTTCCGTGGAGAGCTTAGGTCTGAACCCAAACTGGTTGTCATGTATGGGAACAATTGAGTTTAAATGCGAATTAAGCAAACCGTCAAACACTTTTGCAATGATCGTTGCAAGCGAGATTGGTCTATAATTGTTTATATCAGATAGGTCACCAGACTTATTCTTTGCCACGGGCACGACCACTGTTTTCATAAAGTCGCCCGGCAGATAAGAGTGACTCACACATAACGAGTACAGCATTGCCAGCACCCTGTTTACATGCGGACCGGCATGGTGGAGGTGCTCGATGCTAAGTCCGTCATGCCCAGGGGACTTACCCTTAGTCATTCCTTTAATTATACTAGCTACTTGTTTCGCCGAGTACCTTATCCCCACCATCGATTGCAACTGTAAGACATCGGGTTCCTCTGTCGTTTTATGCAACGGGCCCTGTACCGCATATTGTTCTCTAAAGGTATTAGCAATCCCCTCACTATCGTGAACACCCGCGACGCTCATAGGGAGACCCGGACGCACATTACATTTATTGGTACTTTTCCAAAAAGACCGAAAGTCACCCTTTGAATGCAATGTAGCGAGGGTGTCCATTTTAATTTGATCCTGACGATTTTGACATGACTTTAACCGTGACTTAAAAATTCTTCTACTATTAATCATATCTTCGTACATACAGCCCGTCTTAGGTCTACCACACTGCACCCATTCCAGAAACTTGATCCTAGCAACCCCATGAGCGTCGCGGACGTGGTTGTTCCAACCCGCTATACGAGGGCCACCCCTACGCTTATTTATACCACGACAACCTACCCGCGCGGCCTCACTAAGAGCGGAAACAATGTCGGAGTATAGTCGATCTAGAGCAAACTTGTGGACCTGATTGTTACAATAATGATCAGCGCAGTCGACACATTCTATAGGAAAATCGATCAATTTAATTCTCTTGTTACATTCACTTCTAAACAAATCAATCTGTTCCTTAGTTCTTACACCCCACAGCACACTTGATTGCAAATTCATTTTTTGAGGAACTATAGGTGTTAACAAATTCAAGTTACATTCGATTATTAACGGAAAATGATCAGACCACATTACGTCATACATGACGCTAGCATTGACGACAGATCTTTTCGCCGCCTGAGTCACAACACAGTGATCGAGCCAGCTACAAGACCCGTGCGCATCACTTATATACGTAAATTCACCCGAGTCTATACCTAACATTTCCACGTCAATACACGTCCAAAGTTGTTCAGAACAAAAAGATTTTAATTCCTCAAAAAACAATTCACAGGGATGGGCATTAAAATCGCCCAGTATAAATACTGAATCAATACCGTATTCATCAATTAAAGCGCTCACCGTACTTAGACAATCCGTAAACTGCGGCAAGTGATCCACACAGTTAGTTGGCATATAAACACTTATCACAATAATAGGACGCTCACTAGTGATTATTTCAACAGCACAAATACGCTCATTATTGCACGGTAACACTGTAACATTTTTAAATACACTTGTGTTCCACAACAAGGCGACGCCGCCGTGCGGTCGCCCGCGAAGTATGCCCGCCGATGTATCCACTGCCGAGGTTCCCGCATACCCGAAGTTGGAGTCAATAGTACTCAGGAAAGGAATATCCTCCGGAAGAAGCCACGTCTCCTGAAGACTCACAAGGACGCATTTTTGACAGAGCTCCCTCACGCTGTCCAACGCACGTTTAACGCCTTTACAGTTAAAAGTAGCCAGTTGATAACAACGTTCATTCATTATTAGTTTTAGTTGTTTCGTTCATAGAGACAATATCCCTATTTGCGTATCTTTGTCTGACGTTCACAAACTGTCTGAATATAATACCCGCTGGCCATATTTTCTCGTCCAAATATAGTGGCAATTTCGATTGAGAGACATAAAATTTAAATGCATTATGCCCTCTATCTTGTTTGAAAAACCGCCGAAAAACTTTTTTGCTCCAAATCCGGTTTTAAGTGTGCCTATCGATTAGGAACATCAAAATACAATAGAATCCGTTAAAAAAACGCGAAAAAATGAAATTATAATTTTCATTCAAATTTGGCTCAAATTGGCGCCAAAACCGCCGAAAAACTTTTTTGCTCCAAATCCGGTTTTAAGTGTGCCAATCGATTAGGAACATCAAAATACAATGGAATCCGTTAAAAAAACGCGAAAAAATGAAATTATAATTTTCATTCAAATTTGGCTCAAATTGGCGCCAAAACCGCCGAAAAACTTTTTTGCTCCAAATCCGGTTTTAAGTGTGCCAATCGATTAGGAACATCAAAATACAATAGAATCCGTTAAAAAAAACGCGAAAAAATGAAATTATAATTTTCATTCAAATTTGGCTCAAATTGGCGCCAAAACCGCCGAAAAACTTTTTTGCTCCAAATCCGGTTTTAAGTGTGCCAATCGATTAGGAACATCAAAATACAATAGAATCCGTTAAAAAAACGCGAAAAAATGAAATTATAATTTTCATTCAAATTTGGCTCAAATTGGCGCCAAAACCGCCGAAAAACTTTTTTGCTCCAAATCCGGTTTTAAGTGTGCCTATCGATTAGGAACATCAAAATACAATAGAATCCGTTAAAAAAACGCGAAAAAATGAAATTATAATTTTCATTCAAATTTGGCTCAAATTGGCGCCAAAACCGCCGAAAAACTTTTTTGCTCCAAATCCGGTTTTAAGTGTGCCAATCGATTAGGAACATCAAAATACAATGGAATCCGTTAAAAAAACGCGAAAAAATGAAATTATAATTTTCATTCAAATTTGGCTCAAATTGGCGCCAAAACCGCCGAAAAACTTTTTTGCTCCAAATCCGGTTTTAAGTGTGCCAATCGATTAGGAACATCAAAATACAATAGAATCCGTTAAAAAAAACGCGAAAAAATGAAATTATAATTTTCATTCAAATTTGGCTCAAATTGGCGCCAAAACCGCCGAAAAACTTTTTTGCTCCAAATCCGGTTTTAAGTGTGCCAATCGATTAGGAACATCAAAATACAATAGAATCCGTTAAAAAAACGCGAAAAAATGAAATTATAATTTTCATTCAAATTTGGCTCAAATTGGCGCCAAAACCGCCGAAAAACTTTTTTGCTCCAAATCCGGTTTTAAGTGTCGGATCAATTAGAAACATCAAAATACAATAGAATCCGTTAAAAAAACGCGAAAAAATTAAATTATATTTTTCATTCAAATTTGGCTCAAATTGGCGTCAAAACCGCCGAAAAACTTTTTTGCTCCAAATCCGGTTTTAAGTGTGCCAATCGATTAGGAACATCAAAATACAATAGAATCCGTTAAAAAAACGCGAAAAAATGAAATTATAATTTTCATTCAAATTTGGCTCAAATTGGCGCCAAAACCGCCGAAAAACTTTTTTGCTCCAAATCCGGTTTTAAGTGTGCCTATCGATTAGGAACATCAAAATACAATAGAATCCGTTAAAAAAACGCGAAAAAATGAAATTATAATTTTCATTCAAATTTGGCTCAAATTGGCGCCAAAACCGCCGAAAAACTTTTTTGCTCCAAATCCGGTTTTAAGTGTGCCAATCTATTAGGAACATCAAAGTACAATAGAATCCGTTAAAAAAACGCGAAAAAATGAAATTATAATTTTCATTCAAATTTGGCTCAAATTGGCGCCAAAACCGCCGAAAAACTTTTTTGCTCCAAATCCGGTTTTAAGTGTGCCAATCGATTAGGAACATCAAAATACAATAAGAATCCGTTAAAAAAACGCGAAAAATTGAAATTATAATTTTCATTCAAATTTGGCTCAAATTGGCGCCAAAACCGCCGAAAAACTTTTTTGCTCCAAATCCGGTTTTAAGTGTCGGATCAATTAGAAACATCAAAATACAATAGAATCCGTTAAAAAAACGCGAAAAAATTATATTATATTTTTCATTCAAATTTGGCTCAAATTGGCGTCAAAACCGCCGAAAAACTTTTTTGCTCCAAATCCGGTTTTAAGTGTGCCAATCGATTAGGAACATCAAAATACAATAGAATCCGTTAAAAAAACGCGAAAAAATGAAATTATAATTTTCATTCAAATTTGGCTCAAATTGGCGCCAAAACCGCCGAAAAACTTTTTTGCTCCAAATCCGGTTTTAAGTGTGCCAATCGATTAGGAACATCAAAATACAATAGAATCCGTTAAAAAAACGCGAAAAAATGAAATTATAATTTTCATTCAAATTTGGCTCAAATTGGCGCCAAAACCGCCGAAAAACTTTTTTGCTCCAAATCCGGTTTTAAGTGTGCCAATCGATTAGGAACATCAAAATACAATAGAATCCGTTAAAAGAACGCGAAAAAATGAAATTATAATTTTCATTCAAATTTGGCTCAAATTGGCGCCAAAACCGCCGAAAAACTTTTTTGCTCCAAATCCGGTTTTAAGTGTCGGATCAATTAGAAACATCAAAATACAATAGAATCCGTTAAAAAAACGCGAAAAAATTAAATTATATTTTTCATTCAAATTTGGCTCAAATTGGCGTCAAAACCGCCGAAAAACTTTTTTGCTCCAAATCCGGTTTTAAGTGTGCCAATCGATTAGGAACATCAAAATACAATAGAATCCGTTAAAAAAACGCGAAAAAATGAAATTATAATTTTCATTCAAATTTGGCTCAAATTGGCGCCAAAACCGCCGAAAAACTTTTTTGCTCCAAATCCGGTTTTAAGTGTGCCTATCGATTAGGAACATCAAAATACAATAGAATCCGTTAAAAAAACGCGAAAAAATGAAATTATAATTTTCATTCAAATTTGGCTCAAATTGGCGCCAAAACCGCCGAAAAACTTTTTTGCTCCAAATCCGGTTTTAAGTGTGCCAATCGATTAGGAACATCAAAATACAATGGAATCCGTTAAAAAAACGCGAAAAAATGAAATTATAATTTTCATTCAAATTTGGCTCAAATTGGCGCCAAAACCGCCGAAAAACTTTTTTGCTCCAAATCCGGTTTTAAGTGTGCCAATCGATTAGGAACATCAAAATACAATAGAATCCGTTAAAAAAAACGCGAAAAAATGAAATTATAATTTTCATTCAAATTTGGCTCAAATTGGCGCCAAAACCGCCGAAAAACTTTTTTGCTCCAAATCCGGTTTTAAGTGTGCCAATCGATTAGGAACATCAAAATACAATAGAATCCGTTAAAAAAACGCGAAAAAATGAAATTATAATTTTCATTCAAATTTGGCTCAAATTGGCGCCAAAACCGCCGAAAAACTTTTTTGCTCCAAATCCGGTTTTAAGTGTGCCAATCGATTAGGAACATCAAAATACAATAGAATCCGTTAAAAAACGTGAAAAAATGAAATTATAATTTTCATTCAAATTTGGCTCAAATTGGCGCCAAAACCGCCGAAAAACTTTTTTGCTCCAAATCCGGTTTTAAGTGTGCCAATCGATTAGGAACATCAAAATACAATAGAATCCGTTAAAAAAAACGCGAAAAAATGAAATTATAATTTTCATTCAAATTTGGCTCAAATTGGCGCCAAAACCGCCGAAAACTTTTTTGCTCCAAGTCCGGTTTTAAGTTTGCCAATCGATTAGGAACATCAAAATACAATAGAATCCGTTAAAAAAACGCGAAAAAATGAAATTATAATTTTCATTCAAATTTGGCTCAAATTGGCGCCAAAACCGCCGAAAAACTTTTTTGCTCCAAATCCGGTTTAAAGTGTGCCAATCGATTAGGAACATCAAAATACAATAGAATCCGTTAAAAAAACGCGAAAAAATGAAATTATAATTTTCATTCAAATTTGGCTCAAATTGGCGCCAAAACCGCCGAAAAACTTTTTTGCTCCAAATCCGGTTTTAAGTGTGCCAATCTATTAGGAACATCAAAGTACAATAGAATCCGTTAAAAAAACGCGAAAAAATGAAATTATAATTTTCATTCAAATTTGGCTCAAATTGGCGCCAAAACCGCCGAAAAACTTTTTTGCTCCAAATCCGGTTTTAAGTGTGCCAATCGATTAGGAACATCAAAATACAATAAGAATCCGTTAAAAAAACGCGAAAAATTGAAATTATAATTTTCATTCAAATTTGGCTCAAATTGGCGCCAAAACCGCCGAAAAACTTTTTTGCTCCAAATCCGGTTTTAAGTGTCGGATCAATTAGAAACATCAAAATACAATAGAATCCGTTAAAAAAACGCGAAAAAATTAAATTATATTTTTCATTCAAATTTGGCTCAAATTGGCGTCAAAACCGCCGAAAAACTTTTTTGCTCCAAATCCGGTTTTAAGTGTGCCAATCGATTAGGAACATCAAAATACAATAGAATCCGTTAAAAAAACGCGAAAAAATGAAATTATAATTTTCATTCAAATTTGGCTCAAATTGGCGCCAAAACCGCCGAAAAACTTTTTTGCTCCAAATCCGGTTTTAAGTGTGCCTATCGATTAGGAACATCAAAATACAATAGAATCCGTTAAAAAAACGCGAAAAAATGAAATTATAATTTTCATTCAAATTTGGCTCAATTGGCGCCAAAACCGCCGAAAAACTTTTTTGCTCCAAATCCGGTTTTAAGTGTGCCAATCGATTAGGAACATCAAAATACAATAAGAATCCGTTAAAAAAACGCGAAAAATTGAAATTATAATTTTCATTCAAATTTGGCTCAAATTGGCGCCAAAACCGCCGAAAAACTTTTTTGCTCCAAATCCGGTTTTAAGTGTCGGATCAATTAGAAACATCAAAATACAATAGAATCCGTTAAAAAAACGCGAAAAAATTAAATTATATTTTTCATTCAAATTTGGCTCAAATTGGCGTCAAAACCGCCGAAAAACTTTTTTGCTCCAAATCCGGTTTTAAGTGTGCCAATCGATTAGGAACATCAAAATACAATAGAATCCGTTAAAAAAACGCGAAATAATGAAATTATAATTTTCATTCAAATTTGGCTCAAATTGGCGCCAAAACCGCCGAAAAACTTTTTTGCTCCAAATCCGGTTTTAAGTGTGCCTATCGATTAGGAACATCAAAATACAATAGAATCCGTTAAAAAAACGCGAAAAAATGAAATTATAATTTTCATTCAAATTTGGCTCAAATTGGCGCCAAAACCGCCGAAAAACTTTTTTGCTCCAAATCCGGTTTTAAGTGTGCCAATCGATTAGGAACATCAAAATACAATGGAATCCGTTAAAAAAACGCGAAAAAATGAAATTATAATTTTCATTCAAATTTGGCTCAAATTGGCGCCAAAACCACCGAAAAACTTTTTTGCTCCAAATCCGGTTTTAAGTGTGCCAATCGATTAGGAACATCAAAATACAATAGAATCCGTTAAAAAAAACGCGAAAAAATGAAATTATAATTTTCATTCAAATTTGGCTCAAATTGGCGCCAAAACCGCCGAAAAACTTTTTTGCTCCAAATCCGGTTTTAAGTGTGCCAATCGATTAGGAACATCAAAATACAATAGAATCCGTTAAAAAAACGCGAAAAAATGAAATTATAATTTTCATTCAAATTTGGCTCAAATTGGCGCCAAAACCGCCGAAAAACTTTTTTGCTCCAAATCCGGTTTTAAGTGTCGGATCAATTAGAAACATCAAAATACAATAGAATCCGTTAAAAAAACGCGAAAAAATTAAATTATATTTTTCATTCAAATTTGGCTCAAATTGGCGTCAAAACCGCCGAAAAACTTTTTTGCTCCAAATCCGGTTTTAAGTGTGCCAATCGATTAGGAACATCAAAATACAATAGAATCCGTTAAAAAAACGCGAAAAAATGAAATTATAATTTTCATTCAAATTTGGCTCAAATTGGCGCCAAAACCGCCGAAAAACTTTTTTGCTACAAATCCGGTTTTAAGTGTGCCAATCGATTAGGAACATCAAAATACAATAGAATCCGTTAAAAAAACGCGAAAAAATGAAATTATAATTTTCATTCAAATTTGGCTCAAATTGGCGCCAAAACCGCCGAAAACTTTTTTGCTCCAAGTCCGGTTTTAAGTGTGCCAATCGATTAGGAACATCAAAATACAATAAGAATCCGTTAAAAAAACGCGAAAAAATGAAATTATAATTTTCATTCAAATTTGGCTCAAATTGGCGCCAAAACCGCCGAAAAACTTTTTTGCTCCAAATCCGGTTTTAAGTGTGCCAATCGATTAGGAACATCAAAATACAATAGAATCCGTTAAAAAAACGCGAAAAAATGAAATTATAATTTTCATTCAAATTTGGCTCAAATTGGCGCCAAAACCGCCGAAAAACTTTTTTGCTCCAAATCCGGTTTTAAGTGTGCCAATCGATTAGGAACATCAAAATACAATAGAATCCGTTAAAAGAACGCGAAAAAATGAAATTATAATTTTCATTCAAATTTGGGCTCAAATTGGCGCCAAAACCGCCGAAAAACTTTTTTGCTCCAAATCCGGTTTTAAGTGTGCCAATCGATTAGGAACATCAAAGTACAATAGAATCCGTTAAAAAAACGCGAAAAAATGAAATTATAATTTTCATTCAAATTTGGCTCAAATTGGCGCCAAAACCGCCGAAAAACTTTTTTGCTCCAAATCCGGTTTTAAGTGTGCCAATCGATTAGGAACATCAAAATACAATAGAATCCGTTAAAAAACGCGAAAAATTGAAATTATAATTTTCATTCAAATTTGGCTCAAATTGGCGCCAAAACCGCCGAAAAACTTTTTTGCTCCAAATCCGGTTTTAAGTGTCGGATCAATTAGAAACATCAAAATACAATAGAATCCGTTAAAAAAACGCGAAAAAATTAAATTATATTTTTCATTCAAATTTGGCTCAAATTGGCGTCAAAACCGCCGAAAAACTTTTTTGCTCCAAATCCGGTTTTAAGTGTGCCAATCGATTAGGAACATCAAAATACAATAGAATCCGTTAAAAAAACGCGAAAAAATGAAATTATAATTTTCATTCAAATTTGGCTCAAATTGGCGCCAAAACCGCCGAAAAACTTTTTTGCTCCAAATCCGGTTTTAAGTGTGCCTATCGATTAGGAACATCAAAATACAATAGAATCCGTTAAAAAAACGCGAAAAAATGAAATTATAATTTTCATTCAAATTTGGCTCAAATTGGCGCCAAAACCGCCGAAAAACTTTTTTGCTCCAAATCCGGTTTTAAGTGTGCCAATCGATTAGGAACATCAAAATACAATGGAATCCGTTAAAAAAACGCGAAAAAATGAAATTATAATTTTCATTCAAATTTGGCTCAAATTGGCGCCAAAACCGCCGAAAAACTTTTTTGCTCCAAATCCGGTTTTAAGTGTGCCAATCGATTAGGAACATCAAAATACAATAGAATCCGTTAAAAAAACGCGAAAAAATGAAATTATAATTTTCATTCAAATTTGGCTCAAATTGGCGCCAAAACCGCCGAAAAACTTTTTTGCTCCAAATCCGGTTTTAAGTGTGCCAATCGATTAGGAACATCAAAATACAATGGAATCCGTTAAAAAAACGAGAAAAAATGAAATTATAATTTTCATTCAAATTTGGCTCAAATTGGCGCCAAAACCGCCGAAAAACTTTTTTGCTCCAAATCCGGAGAATCCGTTAAAAAAACGCAAAAAAATGAAATTATAATTTTCATTCAAATTTGGCTCAAATTGGCGCCAAAACCGCCGAAAAACTTTTTTGCTCCAAATCCGGTTTTAAGTGTGCCAATCGATTAGGAACATCAAAATACAATAGAATCCGTTAAAAAAACGCGAAAAAATGAAATTATAATTTTCATTCAAATTTGCCTCAAATTGGCGCCAAAACCGCCGAAAAACTTTTTTGCTCCAAATCCGGTTTTAAGTGTGCCAATCGATTAGGAACATCAAAATACAATGGAATCCGTTAAAAAAACGCGAAAAAATGAAATTATAATTTTCATTCAAATTTGGCTCAAATTGGCGCCAAAACCGCCGAAAAACTTTTTTGCTCCAAATCCGGTTTTAAGTGTGCCAATCGATTAGGAACATCAAAATACAATAGAATCCGTTAAAAAAACGCGAAAAAATGAAATTATAATTTTCATTCAAATTTGGCTCAAATTGGCGCCAAAACCGCCGAAAAACTTTTTTGCTCCAAATCCGGTTTTAAGTGTGCCAATCGATTAGGAACATCAAAATACAATAGAATCCGTTAAAAAAACGCGAAAAAATGAAATTATAATTTTCATTCAAATTTGGCTCAAATTGGCGCCAAAACCGCCGAAAAACTTTTTTGCTCCAAATCCGGTTTTAAGTGTGCCAATCGATTAGGAACATCAAAATACAATAGAATCCGTTAAAAAAACGCGAAAAAATGAAATTATAATTTTCATTCAAATTTGGCTCAAATTGGCGCCAAAACCGCCGAAAAACTTTTTTGCTCCAAATCCGGTTTTAAGTGTGCCAATCGATTAGGAACATCAAAATACAATAGAATCCGTTAAAAAAACGCGAAAAAATGAAATTATAATTTTCATTCAAATTTGGATCAAATTGGCGCCAAAACCGCCGAAAAACTTTTTTGCTACAAATCCGGTTTTAAGTGTGCCAATCGATTAGGAACATCAAAATACAATAGAATCCGTTAAAAAAACGCGAAAAAATGAAATTATAATTTTCATTCAAATTTGGCTCAAATTGGCGCCAAAACCGCCGAAAACTTTTTTGCTCCAAGTCCGGTTTTAAGTGTGCCAATCGATTAGGAACATCAAAATACAATAAGAATCCGTTAAAAAAACGCGAAAAAATGAAATTATAATTTTCATTCAAATTTGGCTCAAATTGGCGCCAAAACCGCCGAAAAACTTTTTTGCTCCAAATCCGGTTTTAAGTGTGCCAATCGATTAGGAAGATCAAAATACAATGGAATCCGTTAAAAAAACGAGAAAAAATGAAATTATAATTTTCATTCAAATTTGGCTCAAATTGGCGCCAAAACCGCCGAAAAACTTTTTTGCTCCAAATCCGGAGAATCCGTTAAAAAAAACGCAAAAAAAGAAATTATAATTTTCATTCAAATTTGGCTCAAATTGGCGCCAAAACCGCCGAAAAACTTTTTTGCTCCAAATCCGGTTTTAAGTGTGCCAATCGATTAGGAACATCAAAATACAATAGAATCCGTTAAAAAAACGCGAAAAAATGAAATTATAATTTTCATTCAAATTTGGCTCAAATTGGCGCCAAAACCGCCGAAAAACTTTTTTGCTCCAAATCCGGTTTTAAGTGTGCCAATCGATTAGGAACATCAAAATACAATGAAATCCGTTAAAAAAACGCGAAAAAATGAAATTATAATTTTCATTCAAATTTGCCTCAAATTGGCGCCAAAACCGCCGAAAAACTTTTTTGCTCCAAATCCGGTTTTAAGTGTCGGAATCAGTTAGGAACATCAAAATACAATAGAATCCGTTAAAAAAACGCGAAAAAATGAAATTATAATTTTCATTCAAATTTGGCTCAAATTGGCGCCAAAACCGCCGAAAAACTTTTTTGCTCCAAATCCGGTTTTAAGTGTCGGAATCAGTTAGGAACATCAA
The DNA here is from genome assembly GCA_958496195.1 of Timandra comae. Lineage (NCBI taxonomy): Eukaryota > Metazoa > Arthropoda > Insecta > Lepidoptera > Geometridae > Timandra > Timandra comae. The sequence continues at coordinate 502,262 of OY292354.1, forward strand.
AATACAATAGAATCCGTTAAAAAAACGCGAAAAAATGAAATTATAATTTTCATTCAAATTTGGCTCAAATTGGCGCCAAAACCGCCGAAAAACTTTTTTGCTCCAAATCCGGTTTTAAGTGTCGGAATCAGTTAGGAACATCAAAATACAATAGAATCCGTTAAAAAAACGCGAAAAAATGAAATTATAATTTTCATTCAAATTTGGCTCAAATTGGCGCCAAAACCGCCGAAAAACTTTTTTGCTCCAAATCCGGTTTTAAGTGTGCCAATCGATTAGGAACATCAAAATACAATAGAATCCGTTAAAAAACGCGAAAAAATGAAATTATAATTTTCATTCAAATTTGGCTCAAATTGGCGCCAAAACCGCCGAAAAACTTTTTTGCTCCAAATCCGGTTTTAAGTGTGCCAATCGATTAGGAACATCAAAATACAATAGAATCCGTTAAAAAAACGCGAAAAAATGAAATTATAATTTTCATTCAAATTTGGCTCAAATTGGCGCCAAAACCGCCGAAAAACCTTTTTGCTCCAAATCCGGTTTTAAGTGTGCCAATCGATTAGGAACATCAAAATACAATAAGAATCCGTTAAAAAAACGCGAAAAAATGAAATTATAATTTTCATTCAAATTTGGCTCAAATTGGCGCCAAAACCGCCGAAAAACTTTTTTGCTCCAAATCCGGTTTTAAGTGTGCCAATCGATTAGGAACATCAAAATACAATAGAATCCGTTAAAAAAACGCGAAAAAATGAAATTATAATTTTCATTCAAATTTGGCTCAAATTGGCGCCAAAACCGCCGAAAAACTTTTTTGCTCCAAATCCGGTTTTAAGTGTGCCAATCGATTAGGAACATCAAAATACAATGGAATCCGTTAAAAAAACGAGAAAAAATGAAATTATAATTTTCATTCAAATTTGGCTCAAATTGGCGCCAAAACCGCCGAAAAACTTTTTTGCTCCAAATCCGGAGAATCCGTTAAAAAAACGCGAAAAAATGAAATTATAATTTTCATTCAAATTTGGCTCAAATTGGCGCCAAAACCGCCGAAAAACTTTTTTGCTCCAAATCCGGTTTTAAGTGTGCCAATCGATTAGGAACATCAAAATACAATAGAATCCGTTAAAAAAACGCGAAAAAATGAAATTATAATTTTCATTCAAATTTGGCTCAAATTGGCGCCAAAACCGCCGAAAAACTTTTTTGCTCCAAATCCGGTTTTAAGTGTGCCAATCGATTAGGAACATCAAAATACAATAGAATCCGTTAAAAAAACGCAAAAAAATGAAATTATAATTTTCATTCAAATTTGGCTCAAATTGGCGCCAAAACCGCCGAAAAACTTTTTTGCTCCAAATCCGGTTTTAAGTGTGCCAATCGATTAGGAACATCAAAATACAATAGAATCCGTTAAAAAAACGCAAAAAAATGAAATTATAATTTTCATTCAAATTTGGCTCAAATTGGCGCCAAAACCGCCGAAAAACTTTTTTGCTCCAAATCCGGTTTTAAGTGTCGGAATCGGTTAGGAACATCAAAATACAATAGAATCCGTTAAAAAAACGCGAAAAAATTAAATTATAATTTTCATTCAAATTTGCCTCAAATTGGCGCCAAAACCGCCGAAAAACTTTTTTAAAAAAACGCGAAAAAATGAAATTATAATTTTCATTCAAATTTGGCTCAAATTGGCGTCAAAACCGCCGAAAAACTTTTTTGCTCCAAATCCGGTTTTAAGTGTGCCAATCGATTAGGAACATCAAAATACAATAGAATCCGTTAAAAAAACGCGAAAAAATGAAATTATAATTTTCATTCAAATTTGGCTCAAATTGGCGCCAAAACCGCCGAAAAACTTTTTTGCTCCAAATCCGGTTTTAAGTGTGCCAATCGATTAGGAACATCAAAATACAATAGAATCCGTTAAAAAAACGCGAAAAAATGAAATTATAATTTTCATTCAAATTTGGCTCAAATTGGCGCCAAAACCGCCGAAAAACTTTTTTGCTCCAAATCCGGTTTTAAGTGTCGGAATCGGTTAGGAACATCAAAATACAATAGAATCCGTTAAAAAAACGCGAAAAAATGAAATTATAATTTTCATTCAAATTTGCCTCAAATTGGCGCCAAAACCGCCGAAAAACTTTTTTGCTCCAAATCCGGTTTTAAGTGTGCCAATCGATTAGGAACATCAAAATACAATAGAATCCGTTAAAAAAACGCGAAAAAATGAAATTATAATTTTCATTCAAATTTGGCTCAAATTGGCGTCAAAACCGCCGAAAAACTTTTTTGCTCCAAATCCGGTTTTAAGTGTGCCAATCGATTAGGAACATCAAAATACAATAGAATCCGTTAAAAAAACCCGAAAAATTGAAATTATAATTTTCATTCAAATTTGGCTCAAATTGGCGTCAAAACCGCCGAAAAACTTTTTTGCTCCAAATCCGGTTTTAAGTGTGCCAATCGATTAGGAACATCAAAATACAATAGAATCCGTTAAAAAAACGCGAAAAAATGAAATTATAATTTTCATTCAAATTTGGCTCAAATTGGCGCCAAAACCGCCGAAAAACTTTTTTGCTCCAAATCCGGTTTTAAGTGTGCCAATCGATTAGGAACATCAAAATACAATAGAATCCGTTAAAAAAACGCGAAAAAATGAAATTATAATTTTCATTCAAATTTGGCTCAAATTGGCGCCAAAACCGCCGAAAAACTTTTTTGCTCCAAATCCGGTTTTAAGTGTGCCAATCGATTAGGAACATCAAAATACAATGGAATCCGTTAAAAAAACGCGAAAAAATGAAATTATAATTTTCATTCAAATTTGGCTCAAATTGGCGCCAAAACCGCCGAAAAACTTTTTTGCTCCAAATCCGGTTTTAAGTGTGCCAATCGATTAGGAACATCAAAATACAATGGAATCCGTTAAAAAAACGCGAAAAAATGAAATTATAATTTTCATTCAAATTTGGCTCAAATTGGCGCCAAAACCGCCGAAAAACTTTTTTGCTCCAAATCCGGTTTTAAGTGTGCCAATCGATTAGGAACATCAAAATACAATAGAATCCGTTTAAAAAACGCGAAAAAATTAAATTATAATTTTCATTCAAATTTGGCTCAAATTGGCGCCAAAACCGCCGAAAAACTTTTTTGCTCCAAATCCGGTTTTAAGTGTGCCAATCGATTAGGAACATCAAAATACAATAGAATCCGTTAAAAAAACGCGAAAAAATTAAATTATAATTTTCATTCAAATTTGCCTCAAATTGGCGCCAAAATCGCCGAAAAACTTTTTTGCTCCAAATCCGGTTTTAAGTGTGCCAATCGATTAGGAACATCAAAATACAATGGAATCCGTTAAAAAAACGCGAAAATATGAAATTATAATTTTCATTCAAATTTGGCTCAAATTGGCGCCAAAACCGCCGAAAAACTTTTTTGCTCCAAATCCTGTTTTAAGTGTGCCAATCGATTAGGAACATCAAAATACAATAGAATCCGTTTAAAAAACGCGAAAAAATTAAATTATAATTTTCATTCAAATTTGGCTCAAATTGGCGCCAAAACCGCCGAAAAACTTTTTTGCTCCAAATCCGGTTTTAAGTGTGCCAATCGATTAGGAACATCAAAATACAATAGAATCCGTTAAAAAAACGCGAAAAAATTAAATTATAATTTTCATTCAAATTTGCCTCAAATTGGCGCCAAAATCGCCGAAAAACTTTTTTGCTCCAAATCCGGTTTTAAGTGTGCCAATCGATTAGGAACATCAAAATACAATGGAATCCGTTAAAAAAACGCGAAAAAATGAAATTATAATTTTCATTCAAATTTGGCTCAAATTGGCGCCAAAACCGCCGAAAAACTTTTTTGCTCCAAATCCTGTTTTAAGTGTGCCAATCGATTAGGAACATCAAAATACAATAGAATCCGTTAAAAAAACGCGAAAAAATGAAATTATAATTTTCATTCAAATTTGGCTCAAATTGGCGCCAAAACCGCCGAAAAACTTTTTTGCTCCAAATCCTGTTTTAAGTGTGCCAATCGATTAGGAACATCAAAATACAATAGAATCCGTTTAAAAAACGCGAAAAAATTAAATTATAATTTTCATTCAAATTTGGCTCAAATTGGCGCCAAAACCGCCGAAAAACTTTTTTGCTCCAAATCCGGTTTTAAGTGTGCCAATCGATTAGGAACATCAAAATACAATAGAATCCGTTAAAAAAACGCGAAAAAATTAAATTATAATTTTCATTCAAATTTGCCTCAAATTGGCGCCAAAATCGCCGAAAAACTTTTTTGCTCCAAATCCGGTTTTAAGTGTGCCAATCGATTAGGAACATCAAAATACAATGGAATCCGTTAAAAAAACGCGAAAAAATGAAATTATAATTTTCATTCAAATTTGGCTCAAATTGGCGCCAAAACCGCCGAAAAACTTTTTTGCTCCAAATCCTGTTTTAAGTGTGCCAATCGATTAGGAACATCAAAATACAATAGAATCCGTTAAAAAAACGCGAAAAAATGAAATTATAATTTTCATTCAAATTTGGCTCAAATTGGCGCCAAAACCGCCGAAAAACTTTTTTGCTCCAAATCCGGTTTTAAGTGTGCCAATCGATTAGGAACATCAAAATACAATAGAATCCGTTAAAAAAACGCGAAAAAATGAAATTATAATTTTCATTCAAATTTGGCTCAAATTGGCGCCAAAACCGCCGAAAAACTTTTTTGCTCCAAATCCGGTTTTAAGTGTGCCAATCGATTAGGAACATCAAAATACAATAGAATCCGTTAAAAAAACGCGAAAAAATGAAATTATAATTTTCATTCAAATTTGGCTCAAATTGGCGCCAAAGCCGCCGAAAAACTTTTTTGCTCCAAATCCGGTTTTAAGTGTGCCAATCGATTAGGAACATCAAAATACAATGGAATCCGTTAAAAAAACGCGAAAAAATGAAATTATAATTTTCATTCAAATTTGGCTCAAATTGGCGCCAAAACCGCCAAAAAACTTTTTTGCTCCAAATCCGGTTTTAAGTGTGCCAATCGATTAGGAACATCAAAATACAATGGAATCCGTTAAAAAAACGCGAAAAAATGAAATTATAATTTTCATTCAAATTTGGCTCAAATTGGCGCCAAAACCGCCGAAAAACTTTTTTGCTCCAAATCCGGTTTTAAGTGTGCCAATCGATTAGGAACATCAAAATACAATAGAATCCGTTAAAAAAACGCGAAAAAATTAAATTATAATTTTCATTCAAATTTGCCTCAAATTGGCGCCAAAACCGCCGAAAAACTTTTTTGCTCCAAATCCGGTTTTAAGTGTGCCAATCGATTAGGAACATCAAAATACAATGGAATCCGTTAAAAAAACGCGAAAAAATGAAATTATAATTTTCATTCAAATTTGGCTCAAATTGGCGCCAAAACCGCCGAAAAACTTTTTTGCTCCAAATCCGGTTTTAAGTGTGCCAATCGATTAGGAACATCAAAATACAATAGAATCCGTTAAAAAAACGCGAAAAAATGAAATTATAATTTTCATTCAAATTTGCCTCAAATTGGCGCCAAAACCGCCGAAAAACTTTTTTGCTCCAAATCCGGTTTTAAGTGTGCCAATCGATTAGGAACATCAAAATACAATGGAATCCGTTAAAAAAACGCGAAAAAATGAAATTATAATTTTCATTCAAATTTGGCTCAAATTGGCGCCAAAACCGCCGAAAAACTTTTTTGCTCCAAATCCGGTTTTAAGTGTGCCAATCGATTAGGAACATCAAAATACAATAGAATCCGTTAAAAAAACGCGAAAAAATGAAATTATAATTTTCATTCAAATTTGGCTCAAATTGGCGCCAAAACCGCCGAAAAACTTTTTTGCTCCAAATCCGGTTTTAAGTGTGCCAATCGATTAGGAACATCAAAATACAATAGAATCCGTTAAAAAAACGCGAAAAAATGAAATTATAATTTTCATTCAAATTTGGCTCAAATTGGCGCCAAAGCCGCCGAAAAACTTTTTTGCTCCAAATCCGGTTTTAAGTGTGCCAATCGATTAGGAACATCAAAATACAATGGAATCCGTTAAAAAAACGCGAAAAAATGAAATTATAATTTTCATTCAAATTTGGCTCAAATTGGCGCCAAAACCGCCAAAAAACTTTTTTGCTCCAAATCCGGTTTTAAGTGTGCCAATCGATTAGGAACATCAAAATACAATGGAATCCGTTAAAAAAACGCGAAAAAATGAAATTATAATTTTCATTCAAATTTGGCTCCAAATTGGCGCCAAAACCGCCGAAAAACTTTTTTGCTCCAAATCCGGTTTTAAGTGTGCCAATCGATTAGGAACATCAAAATACAATAGAATCCGTTAAAAAAACGCGAAAAAATTAAATTATAATTTTCATTCAAATTTGCCTCAAATTGGCGCCAAAACCGCCGAAAAACTTTTTTGCTCCAAATCCGGTTTTAAGTGTGCCAATCGATTAGGAACATCAAAATACAATGGAATCCGTTAAAAAAACGCGAAAAAATGAAATTATAATTTTCATTCAAATTTGGCTCAAATTGGCGCCAAAACCGCCGAAAAACTTTTTTGCTCCAAATCCGGTTTTAAGTGTGCCAATCGATTAGGAACATCAAAATACAATAGAATCCGTTAAAAAAACGCGAAAAAATGAAATTATAATTTTCATTCAAATTTGCCTCAAATTGGCGCCAAAACCGCCGAAAAACTTTTTTGCTCCAAATCCGGTTTTAAGTGTGCCAATCGATTAGGAACATCAAAATACAATGGAATCCGTTAAAAAAACGCGAAAAAATGAAATTATAATTTTCATTCAAATTTGGCTCAAATTGGCGCCAAAACCGCCGAAAAACTTTTTTGCTCCAAATCCGGTTTTAAGTGTGCCAATCGATTAGGAACATCAAAATACAATAGAATCCGTTAAAAAAACGCGAAAAAATGAAATTATAATTTTCATTCAAATTTGGCTCAAATTGGCGCCAAAACCGCCGAAAAACTTTTTTGCTCCAAATCCGGTTTTAAGTGTGCCAATCGATTAGGAACATCAAAATACAATAGAATCCGTTAAAAAAACGCGAAAAAATGAAATTATAATTTTCATTCAAATTTGGCTCAAATTGGCGCCAAAACCGCCGAAAAACTTTTTTGCTCCAAATCCGGTTTTAAGTGTGCCAATCGATTAGGAACATCAAAATACAATAGAATCCGTTAAAAAAACGCGAAAAAATGAAATTATAATTTTCATTCAAATTTGGCTCAAATTGGCGCCAAAACCGCCGAAAAACTTTTTTGCTCCAAATCCGGTTTTAAGTGTGCCAATCGATTAGGAACATCAAAATACAATAGAATCCGTTAAAAAAACGCGAAAAAATGAAATTATAATTTTCATTCAAATTTGGCTCAAATTGGCGCCAAAACCGCCGAAAAACTTTTTTGCTCCAAATCCGGTTTTAAGTGTGCCAATCGATTAGGAACATCAAAATACAATAGAATCCGTTAAAAAAACGCGAAAAAATGAAATTATAATTTTCATTCAAATTTGGCTCAAATTGGCGCCAAAACAGCCGAAAAACTTTTTTGCTCCAAATCCGGTTTTAAGTGTGCCAATCGATTAGGAACATCAAAATACAATAGAATCCGTTAAAAAAACGCGAAAAATGAAATTATAATTTTCATTCAAATTTGGCTCAAATTGGCGCCAAAACCGCCGAAAAACTTTTTTGCTCCAAATCCGGTTTTAAGTGTGCCAATCGATTAGGAACATCAAAATACAATAGAATCCGTTAAAAAAACGCGAAAAAATGAAATTATAATTTTCATTCAAATTTGCCTTAAATTGGCGCCAAAACCGCCGAAAAACTTTTTTGCTCCAAATCCGGTTTTAAGTGTGCCAATCGATTAGGAACATCAAAATACAATAGAATCCGTTAAAAAAACGCGAAAAAATGAAATTATAATTTTCATTCAAATTTGGCTCAAATTGGCGCCAAAGCCGCCGAAAAACTTTTTTGCTCCAAATCCGGTTTTAAGTGTGCCAATCGATTAGGAACATCAAAATACAATGGAATCCGTTAAAAAAACGCGAAAAAATGAAATTATAATTTTCATTCAAATTTGGCTCAAATTGGCGCCAAAACCGCCGAAAAACTTTTTTGCTCCAAATCCGGTTTTAAGTGTGCCAATCGATTAGGAACATCAAAATACAATGGAATCCGTTAAAAAAACGCGAAAAAATGAAATTATAATTTTCATTCAAATTTGGCTCAAATTGGCGCCAAAACCGCCGAAAAACTTTTTTGCTCCAAATCCGGTTTTAAGTGTGCCAATCGATTAGGAACATCAAAATACAATAGAATCCGTTAAAAAAACGCGAAAAAATGAAATTATAATTTTCATTCAAATTTGGCTCAAATTGGCGCCAAAACAGCCGAAAAACTTTTTTGCTCCAAATCCGGTTTTAAGTGTGCCAATCGATTAGGAACATCAAAATACAATAGAATCCGTTAAAAAAACGCGAAAAATGAAATTATAATTTTCATTCAAATTTGGCTCAAATTGGCGCCAAAACCGCCGAAAAACTTTTTTGCTCCAAATCCGGTTTTAAGTGTGCCAATCGATTAGGAACATCAAAATACAATAGAATCCGTTAAAAAAACGCGAAAAAATGAAATTATAATTTTCATTCAAATTTGCCTTAAATTGGCGCCAAAACCGCCGAAAAACTTTTTTGCTCCAAATCCGGTTTTAAGTGTGCCAATCGATTAGGAACATCAAAATACAATGGAATCCGTTAAAAAAACGCGAAAAAATTAAATTATAATTTTCATTCAAATTTGGCTCAAATTGGCGCCAAAACCGCCGAAAAACTTTTTTGCTCCAAATCCGGTTTTAAGTGTGCCAATCGATTAGGAACATCAAAATACAATAGAATCCGTTAAAAAACGCGAAAAAATGAAATTATAATTTTCATTCAAATTTGCCTCAAATTGGCGCCAAAACCGCCGAAAAACTTTTTTGCTCCAAATCCGGTTTTAAGTGTGCCAATCGATTAGGAACATCAAAATACAATAGAATCCGTTAAAAAAACGCGAAAAAATGAAATTATAATTTTCATTCAAATTTGGCTCAAATTGGCGCCAAAACAGCCGAAAAACTTTTTTGCTCCAAATCCGGTTTTAAGTGTGCCAATCGATTAGGAACATCAAAATACAATAGAATCCGTTAAAAAAACGCGAAAAATGAAATTATAATTTTCATTCAAATTTGGCTCAAATTGGCGCCAAAACCGCCGAAAAACTTTTTTGCTCCAAATCCGGTTTTAAGTGTGCCAATCGATTAGGAACATCAAAATACAATAGAATCCGTTAAAAAAACGCGAAAAAATGAAATTATAATTTTCATTCAAATTTGCCTTAAATTGGCGCCAAAACCGCCGAAAAACTTTTTTGCTCCAAATCCGGTTTTAAGTGTGCCAATCGATTAGGAACATCAAAATACAATAGAATCCGTTAAAAAAACGCGAAAAAATGAAATTATAATTTTCATTCAAATTTGGCTCAAATTGGCGCCAAAGCCGCCGAAAAACTTTTTTGCTCCAAATCCGGTTTTAAGTGTGCCAATCGATTAGGAACATCAAAATACAATGGAATCCGTTAAAAAAACGCGAAAAAATGAAATTATAATTTTCATTCAAATTTGGCTCAAATTGGCGCCAAAACCGCCGAAAAACTTTTTTGCTCCAAATCCGGTTTTAAGTGTGCCAATCGATTAGGAACATCAAAATACAATGGAATCCGTTAAAAAAACGCGAAAAAATGAAATTATAATTTTCATTCAAATTTGGCTCAAATTGGCGCCAAAACCGCCGAAAAACTTTTTTGCTCCAAATCCGGTTTTAAGTGTGCCAATCGATTAGGAACATCAAAATACAATAGAATCCGTTAAAAAAACGCGAAAAAATGAAATTATAATTTTCATTCAAATTTGGCTCAAATTGGCGCCAAAACAGCCGAAAAACTTTTTTGCTCCAAATCCGGTTTTAAGTGTGCCAATCGATTAGGAACATCAAAATACAATAGAATCCGTTAAAAAAACGCGAAAAATGAAATTATAATTTTCATTCAAATTTGGCTCAAATTGGCGCCAAAACCGCCGAAAAACTTTTTTGCTCCAAATCCGGTTTTAAGTGTGCCAATCGATTAGGAACATCAAAATACAATAGAATCCGTTAAAAAAACGCGAAAAAATGAAATTATAATTTTCATTCAAATTTGCCTTAAATTGGCGCCAAAACCGCCGAAAAACTTTTTTGCTCCAAATCCGGTTTTAAGTGTGCCAATCGATTAGGAACATCAAAATACAATGGAATCCGTTAAAAAAACGCGAAAAAATTAAATTATAATTTTCATTCAAATTTGGCTCAAATTGGCGCCAAAACCGCCGAAAAACTTTTTTGCTCCAAATCCGGTTTTAAGTGTGCCAATCGATTAGGAACATCAAAATACAATAGAATCCGTTAAAAAACGCGAAAAAATGAAATTATAATTTTCATTCAAATTTGCCTCAAATTGGCGCCAAAACCGCCGAAAAACTTTTTTGCTCCAAATCCGGTTTTAAGTGTGCCAATCGATTAGGAACATCAAAATACAATGGAATCCGTTAAAAAAACGCGAAAAAATGAAATTATAATTTTCATTCAAATTTGGCTCAAATTGGCGCCAAAACCGCCGAAAAACTTTTTTGCTCCAAATCCGGTTTTAAGTGTGCCAATCGATTAGGAACATCAAAATACAATAGAATCCGTTAAAAAAACGCGAAAAAATGAAATTATAATTTTCATTCAAATTTGGCTCAAATTGGCGCCAAAACCGCCGAAAAACTTTTTGCTCCAAATCCGGTTTTAAGTGTGCCAATCGATTAGGAACATCAAAATACAATAGAATCCGTTAAAAAAACGCGAAAAAATGAAATTATAATTTTCATTCAAATTTGGCTCAAATTGGCGCCAAAACCGCCGAAAAACTTTTTTGCTCCAAATCCGGTTTTAAGTGTGCCAATCGATTAGGAACATCAAAATACAATAGAATCCGTTAAAAAAACGCGAAAAAATGAAATTATAATTTTCATTCAAATTTGGCTCAAATTGGCGCCAAAACCGCCGAAAAACTTTTTTGCTCCAAATCCGGTTTTAAGTGTGCCAATCGATTAGGAACATCAAAATACAATAGAATCCGTTAAAAAAACGCGAAAAAATGAAATTATAATTTTCATTCAAATTTGGCTCAAATTGGCGCCAAAGCCGCCGAAAAACTTTTTTGCTCCAAATCCGGTTTTAAGTGTGCCAATCGATTAGGAACATCAAAATACAATGGAATCCGTTAAAAAAACGCGAAAAAATGAAATTATAATTTTCATTCAAATTTGGCTCAAATTGGCGCCAAAACCGCCGAAAAACTTTTTTGCTCCAAATCCGGTTTTAAGTGTGCCAATCGATTAGGAACATCAAAATATAATGGAATCCGTTAAAAAAACGCGAAAAAATGAAATTATAATTTTCATTCAAATTTGGCTCAAATTGGCGCCAAAACCGCCGAAAAACTTTTTTGCTCCAAATCCGGTTTTAAGTGTGCCAATCGATTAGGAACATCAAAATACAATAGAATCCGTTAAAAAAACGCGAAAAAATGAAATTATAATTTTCATTCAAATTTGGCTCAAATTGGCGCCAAAACCGCCGAAAAACTTTTTTGCTCCAAATCCGGTTTTAAGTGTGCCAATCGATTAGGAACATCAAAATACAATAGAATCCGTTAAAAAAACGCGAAAAAATGAAATTATAATTTTCATTCAAATTTGGCTCAAATTGGCGCCAAAACAGCCGAAAAACTTTTTTGCTCCAAATCCGGTTTTAAGTGTGCCAATCGATTAGGAACATCAAAATACAATAGAATCCGTTAAAAAAACGCGAAAAATGAAATTATAATTTTCATTCAAATTTGGCTCAAATTGGCGCCAAAACCGCCGAAAAACTTTTTTGCTCCAAATCCGGTTTTAAGTGTGCCAATCGATTAGGAACATCAAAATACAATAGAATCCGTTAAAAAAACGCGAAAAAATGAAATTATAATTTTCATTCAAATTTGCCTTAAATTGGCGCCAAAACCGCCGAAAAACTTTTTTGCTCCAAATCCGGTTTTAAGTGTGCCAATCGATTAGGAACATCAAAATACAATAGAATCCGTTAAAAAAACGCGAAAAAATGAAATTATAATTTTCATTCAAATTTGGCTCAAATTGGCGCCAAAGCCGCCGAAAAACTTTTTTGCTCCAAATCCGGTTTTAAGTGTGCCAATCGATTAGGAACATCAAAATACAATGGAATCCGTTAAAAAAACGCGAAAAAATGAAATTATAATTTTCATTCAAATTTGGCTCAAATTGGCGCCAAAACCGCCGAAAAACTTTTTTGCTCCAAATCCGGTTTTAAGTGTGCCAATCGATTAGGAACATCAAAATACAATGGAATCCGTTAAAAAAACGCGAAAAAATGAAATTATAATTTTCATTCAAATTTGGCTCAAATTGGCGCCAAAACCGCCGAAAAACTTTTTTGCTCCAAATCCGGTTTTAAGTGTGCCAATCGATTAGGAACATCAAAATACAATAGAATCCGTTAAAAAAACGCGAAAAAATGAAATTATAATTTTCATTCAAATTTGGCTCAAATTGGCGCCAAAACAGCCGAAAAACTTTTTTGCTCCAAATCCGGTTTTAAGTGTGCCAATCGATTAGGAACATCAAAATACAATAGAATCCGTTAAAAAAACGCGAAAAATGAAATTATAATTTTCATTCAAATTTGGCTCAAATTGGCGCCAAAACCGCCGAAAAACTTTTTTGCTCCAAATCCGGTTTTAAGTGTGCCAATCGATTAGGAACATCAAAATACAATAGAATCCGTTAAAAAAACGCGAAAAAATGAAATTATAATTTTCATTCAAATTTGCCTTAAATTGGCGCCAAAACCGCCGAAAAACTTTTTTGCTCCAAATCCGGTTTTAAGTGTGCCAATCGATTAGGAACATCAAAATACAATGGAATCCGTTAAAAAAACGCGAAAAAATTAAATTATAATTTTCATTCAAATTTGGCTCAAATTGGCGCCAAAACCGCCGAAAAACTTTTTTGCTCCAAATCCGGTTTTAAGTGTGCCAATCGATTAGGAACATCAAAATACAATAGAATCCGTTAAAAAACGCGAAAAAATGAAATTATAATTTTCATTCAAATTTGCCTCAAATTGGCGCCAAAACCGCCGAAAAACTTTTTTGCTCCAAATCCGGTTTTAAGTGTGCCAATCGATTAGGAACATCAAAATACAATGGAATCCGTTAAAAAAACGCGAAAAAATGAAATTATAATTTTCATTCAAATTTGGCTCAAATTGGCGCCAAAACCGCCGAAAAACTTTTTTGCTCCAAATCCGGTTTTAAGTGTGCCAATCGATTAGGAACATCAAAATACAATAGAATCCGTTAAAAAAACGCGAAAAAATGAAATTATAATTTTCATTCAAATTTGGCTCAAATTGGCGCCAAAACCGCCGAAAAACTTTTTGCTCCAAATCCGGTTTTAAGTGTGCCAATCGATTAGGAACATCAAAATACAATAGAATCCGTTAAAAAAACGCGAAAAAATGAAATTATAATTTTCATTCAAATTTGGCTCAAATTGGCGCCAAAACCGCCGAAAAACTTTTTTGCTCCAAATCCGGTTTTAAGTGTGCCAATCGATTAGGAACATCAAAATACAATAGAATCCGTTAAAAAAACGCGAAAAAATGAAATTATAATTTTCATTCAAATTTGGCTCAAATTGGCGCCAAAACCGCCGAAAAACTTTTTTGCTCCAAATCCGGTTTTAAGTGTGCCAATCGATTAGGAACATCAAAATACAATAGAATCCGTTAAAAAAACGCGAAAAAATGAAATTATAATTTTCATTCAAATTTGGCTCAAATTGGCGCCAAAGCCGCCGAAAAACTTTTTTGCTCCAAATCCGGTTTTAAGTGTGCCAATCGATTAGGAACATCAAAATACAATGGAATCCGTTAAAAAAACGCGAAAAAATGAAATTATAATTTTCATTCAAATTTGGCTCAAATTGGCGCCAAAACCGCCGAAAAACTTTTTTGCTCCAAATCCGGTTTTAAGTGTGCCAATCGATTAGGAACATCAAAATATAATGGAATCCGTTAAAAAAACGCGAAAAAATGAAATTATAATTTTCATTCAAATTTGGCTCAAATTGGCGCCAAAACCGCCGAAAAACTTTTTTGCTCCAAATCCGGTTTTAAGTGTGCCAATCGATTAGGAACATCAAAATACAATAGAATCCGTTAAAAAAACGCGAAAAAATGAAATTATAATTTTCATTCAAATTTGCCTTAAATTGGCGCCAAAACCGCCGAAAAACTTTTTTGCTCCAAATCCGGTTTTAAGTGTGCCAATCGATTAGGAACATCAAAATACAATAGAATCCGTTAAAAAACGCGAAAAAATGAAATTATAATTTTCATTCAAATTTGCCTCAAATTGGCGCCAAAACCGCCGAAAAACTTTTTTGCTCCAAATCCGGTTTTAAGTGTGCCAATCGATTATGAACATCAAAATACAATAGAATCCGTTAAAAAAACGCGAAAAAATGAAATTATATAATTATATATATAAGTGTGCCTGTGTATTTTGATGTTCCTAATCGATTGGCACACTTAAAACCGGATTTGGAGCAAAAAAGTTTTTCGGCGGTTTTGGCGCCAATTTGAGCCAAATTTGAATGAAAATTATAATTTCATTTTTTTGCGTTTTTTTAACGGATTCTATTGTATTTTGATGTTCCTAATCGATTGGCACACTTGTAACCGGATTTGGACCAAAGTTTTGGGCGGATTCAGCCCGCCCTGGCCGAATTTGCTTTTTTAAGAATCTCCGTTCATGATTACAAACAAATCGCGTAATTTACACAAAAAATCACGTCGAATAGAGAACCTTGTCTTGTGTTTTGCAAGTTGGTTAAAAATAAACCGCATCAAAATCCGTTACGTAGTTTGAAAGGATCTAACCATACATAGGGCAGACAGAGACAGCGACTTTGTTTTATAATAATGTAGTGATGATGATGATGATATCCTTCAAAAGTTAACTTCTGCAACAACTTCAAAATAATTTGATGTAAATAATATAATAATTTCAATAAGCAAAACAGATAAAATCCACTACAAGTCCTCACAGTATTTAATATTCAATTATTACGACTATGTTACTTGGTGTAAGCGATGGCTCGTGCTTACACCTGGCAGTGGCACGGCGCATGCGCTCACCGTCGCAATGATAGATACCGGCCGGTATCGGCGCGCGCGCAATTAATTGCCAACATCGCTCTCCCGCGCACTACAACGTGTTATGGTGGTTTGTTGGTGCTAGCCTCGAGGTGTACTGGGAAACAATTTATTAACAGTATTAATAAAAGTTTTCCCATTGTTGGGAGAAGGTGAAGTTTTCTAGGTCGTACCTTGGTTCTTTTGGAACAAAATTTCAATTTTGTTAATCGATACGAATGGTTTTACTAGTGATATTAGTTTAATACCATCGTACTTAATAAAATAATGAAAACACGACCGAAAATGTGAATAAACAGAAATCGGCGTTGAGCTTTATCACGTTGATGTCTTTTGTATGGGATTTCTTATGTTCGTGAATATAGAACACTTAGCATTTTACTCCTTCTGTTGTCCTGTTGTTTTCTATTAAGCCTTATATTTTTCTTCAGTGGCTTTATGTTTACTTAAATGTATACCAAAATAGATACTCTTCCTAAAATATATTCACGAAATCATTCATGCTGTCAGGCGCTTCTATAATAATCCTTCTTTGTAAGAGATTTTATTTTGCCTCTATTGTATAAATTAAGTTAAGTATTATAGAAATGCAGTCCAACCCACGTTGTAACTCCATCCTAACCAAAATTCAGTTTGCGTTTTGTTATTGCATCCTTCCGTGTGATCGGCTAATTAAATTGGCCGGTGCCCGCTGCCCGCGCGCACTAATACAAAATCGCGTTTAATAAATCGTTGCGTCTCTTCCTGGTCGGCTAGCTCTCACAAGATGTATTGTTAGATGCTAGTGTCAAGGGAATTGTTCTAACTCGTGTTCTCAGAGACTATTCGCAGGCCATTGTAAATATTACGTAGACGAGACGGGACACATATCGAATGCAATCATCTTTGTTTGAGGGCTCGGAAACTCTGGTACAATTAAAATAATGATAATGTGATATATGAGGTGTTAATGCACGTTGCTTTTATTAACGTATTATCGGGGAATGCTGGCAACGATATGTCTTTCGTTCTTTATTCAAATGTGGAAGCATTTTATTCATAACAATTTTCTTGAATAGAAATTCTAACACCGCACAAATTGTACAATAACTTTAAGAATAGAAGGACAATGCTATACCACCAACATAGCGTAAACCTAAAAGTATTTACACCCATTGATATTTTAACAGAAGCTAACTCATTTTTGAATGAATAGTGTTATCTAAGCAATGACAAGTGTCTAGTCCTAATTAGCGATGCGATGCGATGCAGCGCGCGATGCGGTGTCGAACAATATGCGATGCGAGACGATAATAACCACCTCTGGAAGCCGACGAACACCGGCGGTATAGGAATGTGCACTCCCGGCTAGGACATCGTATTAGACTCTATCATGGGATCTGTGATAATGTTGTGTTTAGAAAAAGTTAAACGCAAAAGTAAGACACGTTAAAATTGGCTTTCTGTTACAATTTTGTTTTAAACTATTGATTAAACGTATTGATTTTATATTAAAAACTAGCTGCGCCCCGCGGTAGGAATTTCGGGATGAAAAATAGATGTTGGCCGATTCTCAGACCTACTGAATATGCTCACAAAATTTCATGAGAATCGGTCAAGCCGTTTCGGAGGAGTATGGCAACGAAAACTGTGACACGAGAATTTTATATATTAGATAAAATTTGGAAGAGTTCTATTTCTAAACCTACCCCAAGTATCGAGGCGAAAAGAGACGAACTTCATTGTAAGAAAGTCAGTCATCGGTATCAGTAAATATAAATTACATAATGTTCAATTTGCAATTAAAGATAATAGTGAAGGATTCCTTTACCAATAAATTGATTACAGAACTTTCCAATATTATTGCTATGTAAAATTTAATTTAAACATAAACGCTACCTAAAATATAATTTACAACTAATAATTTTGTAACTGAACCTCTAAACTGACGCAATTTATCCTAAAAATGTGTGATTCGAACAGTTTTGTTCTACAAATCGTATTGTGAAAGTATAAATTAATTTTATTAGTGTGAGAACGTGATTCAATAACTAGAAGATTTGCCGACACAATATCTACATATGTATGTAGTGATATAATACCGATGTAACTTCATTTTGTTTCGATGAGTATGTGTATAGTATTAAATAATACTTTATAGATTTGTGAGTATTTTATTAGAGAGTTGTTTTATTAGAGCTTTATCTGATTACTTTTGTTTATATAATTATCGTTTGCTTTCCTCTTTCTTCACATTATAAAAAAAAAATGGTCGCATCCCAGTTTCTGTAAAACAAACGTATTGCTGTTACTTAATTACAATAATAGATATTGTTATATTTTATTTTTTATTTACTATATATCAATAAGTTTAGTAGACAATGTCAAAAATAAAAATACATACTACAAGTCTTGCCCAAAAAACCTTCATCATCATCAGCTCATATAATGTCCCCACCGAGGGACACGAGCCTACCCTAAATTAGTGTGGTTAGGCCTTAGTCAACCACGCGGGCCAAGTGCCTTGAAAAAAGCCTTGTTTAATCAAATTAAACTACAAATACGGTAATACTCATTATAATACTGTGCTACAAGTATCTATTCTCCAGTCAGTAACGGGCACATTATCCCAGAGATTCCTCCGGGCCCGCGCGGTCATTCCCGGTACATAGTTGGATGTTCCCAACTGAGCTATTTAGGTAATTCGTCGCTTACTTAAACGATAATCTCACCTTTTGTTTTAAACTCTTCATAAACTTCGCAAAAAAGGCAACTGGTATTTTCTGGTTGGTATTTGATGTAAGCACTCGCCGCGAGTTCCACGGGCCATGCAAATTAGATAATCAGTTAGTTGTTTACTACAATCATTATAACATGTTTTGAAATAAATTACTACTTACTACTTGAATGGATTTTATGTCGCCGTCTTAGTTTTTAACGACTTAAAAGAAAGGAGGTTTAATTCGACGCGATATTTCTTGTTTTTTATTTCTAATGTTTTGGATTCATTAGATACTATTTTTTCTTTTTTTTCAACCTGTATCGTCCCACTGCTGGGCAAAGGTCTCCCCTCCCCCAAATCCCTCCATCTGTCTCTGTCCCTAGCCAGCTCCTTCCAATCTCTGTCGAACCTCTCAAGGTCTTGCCTCCATCGTGTCGGGGGGCGACCCGGGGGCCTACGCTCGATGGGTTCCCAGCCCGTGGATAATTTAGACCTATCTGTGTCCATTCTAGTCACATGGCCTGCCCAATCCCATTTTAGCTTTGCAGCTTTAAGATTTAGATACATAAATTCAAAATAACAAGAATATTTTTATACGAATCCAAAACTTCAGATATGTAAAAATAAATTGTTTTATTTCAAAGTAGTGTTCGCATAAATCAGAGACATCAATATACGAGTACAACATTATGTGGCTAGTTTCATCAATATTTTATTTTCATTTCTATGGAAAAAGTTTTCGAATACCTATGTTTGTTAAAACTGATATAAATGACCACTAATCAATTCAATATGTTCAACATAAAAGCTTATAAATTAAAGACGTTTGATTTATTATTTTTCTTTATTTATTTGTCACAGGCAAAGTGTGAAGTAAACTGTAATAACTTATGTGAAGATTATCCAAATACTAGCAGCGCCCTGCGGTTTTACCCGCGTAGTTCCCGCTCCCGTAAGAATGCAGGGATAAAAATATGCTAAAAACCTTCCCCTTGAATCACTCTTTCTATTAAAAGAAACCACATCAAAATCCGTTGCGTAGTTTTGAAGATATAAGCATATATAGGGACAGACAGACGCAACTTTGTTTATACTATGTAGTGATTTTACATAAAAATATTTAAATTAGATTTGTTAAGCTTACTGCCATTTATCAACAAACTACCTACGATGACATTTGGAATTTCATGTCATTAATTAAGATAGTTTTAGCATTTGTTTTGTCAGTGTTAAGAAAGCGTATTGCTACAGAATAACTTAACATATTGCGTAGATAAAGTGTATCGTGGTTCATATTGACAACCAAGTAAAGAACTAGCCTTTTTTTACCAGGGGAAATGCGTTGAGGCATCCCCGCCGACGCACGGAGCGGCGGGGTATGTGGGACTCACCCTCCACCAAGATGTAGCGGTGGAGGTCATACCCACTAAAACCCCTGGGGCGTACTCGCCTGCGCGCATGAGGGCCTAGCAGCGGTGAACGAGGTATAACCGCTGAAGTAAAGAAATAGCCTGTTATTCCAATATTCTGATATTGACTTGATATTGACAACCATGTAGAGAACTAGCATATGCCAGTGGTTACGGATTCAATTCCTGCTCAAGACAAACTTGTGCGTATAAATGTCTGTTTGTCTTGGTCTGGGTGCTTAATGTAATATCTACATTTTTCAATATACAGGGTGTCCGGTCATCGATGTCGGATACTTTAAGGGGGTAAAATATGGTATATTTTATCGACAAATCACGATTCCAATTTTCTCTAGCTACCTCCATTACAAAATGGCAGCCATTTTGTTTTTTTCAACTCGACGCGCGGGTGCTTGTACTGATTTAGTCATTGCTATCCATGTAAACGTCTTAGGAAGATAAAAGATGTCTCATTTGAAAGTTAATAATGTAGGGTATTATTGAATGTAAGATTTTATTCCATTTCTTAATTATAAAATAACAAAAAATCATTACAAAAATAAAAATCAATATTTTTTTACAGATTTTTTCTGCATTTTTTAAATTTTTAAATTTGACCCATTAACCTACGTTTTTCATCTTGTTTTCTGATAGTACAGAATATTTACTTAAAAAAGAATCATACATCTTATAGCATTATGTATGATAGTTCTAAAGTTACGATGGTTTGAATATGATCCTTAGCCAAGAAAATCGTCTCGTATTGCGAGGAGTGCTCGACGTGCTCGCCCATGGGACTGCGTTGTTGGGATTATCTGACTTGGACTATTATTTAGTCGGTCTAAGTGAAGGTAATTGATCAAAAAATGGTACATTTTATTCCATATCTTTATCATAAAATAACAAAAGAGGATGATAAAAACAAAAACCATTATGTGCTTTCGTATATTTTTTAGATTATTTGTCTTTTTCTTAAAAACTGACCCATTAGGGTATTTTTTTTTTGTTGTTTATTAATTGTACAGGATATTTACTTAAAAATAAACCATGCATTTTATAGCCCTATGTATGATAGTTCTAAAGTTACGGAGGTTTGAATATGACCCTTAACCGTGAAAATCGCCTCGCATTCCCAGGATTACTCGTCCGTGGGACTTTATGGCTAAGGTTCATATTCAAACTGCCTAACCTATTGAACTATCATAGATACCCTATTTAAATATGCTGTACTATCAAAAACAAACAAAAAAGTACCTTAATGGTCATTTTTTAAGAAAAAGACAAATAATCTAAAAAAAAAAACGAAAACACATAATTGTTTTTGTTTTTATCATCCTCTTTTGTGATTTTTTGATAAAGATATGGAATAAAATGTACCATTTTTTTATTAATTATCTTCACTTAGACCGACTAAATAATAGTACAAGTCAGATAATCCCAACAACGCAGTCCCATGGGCGAGCACGTCGAGCACTCCTCGCAATACGAGACGATTTTCTTGGCTAAGGATCATATTCAAACCATCGTAACTTTAGAACTATCATACATAATGCTATAAGATGTATGATTCTTTTTTAAGTAAATATTCTGTACTATCAGAAAACAAGATGAAAAACGTAGGTTAATTGGTCAAATTTTAACAAAAATTAAAAAAATGCAGAAAAAATCTGTAAAAAAATATTGATTTTTATTTTTGTAATGTTTTTTTGTTATTTTATAATTAAGAAATGGAATAAAATCTTACATTCAATAATACCCTACATTATTAACTTTCAAATGAGACATCTTTTATCTTCCTAAGACGTTTACATGCATAGCAATGACTAAATCAGTACAAGCACCCGCGCGTCGAGTTGAAAAAAACAAAATGGCTGCCATTTTGTAATGGAGGTAGCTAGAGAAAATTGGAATCGTGATTTGTCGATAAAAAATACCATATTTTACTCCCTTAAAGTATCCGACATCGATGCCCGGACACCCTGTATAATATGTACAAGTAAATACATATAGTTGTCGGGGTCGAGTATTGTATCCATATGTATACAAGTTTTGCTTAGTATTTGGACTTGATGGCGATGTGTAATATCATAAAAAATATGTGTTCATATCTCCGGATGTTATTATCATTAGATACCAATTAAAATATTGCATTAGTTTAAGATAATATGTACATATTTACATGAATAAACAAAGACATAAAGTAGTAACACCAACTGACGTCACAAATATTCAAATACATACATATTAATTAATCAAGTATTTTATAACAATATTACACCAGTTTATTTGCATTCGAACGGATAATCGAGTTCTGGTTTGTTGCAAAATCGATTACAGGATCGAGATGGTACTTTATCGATACGTAATCGTTATGCGTTATGATTTTACGAGTTTTAATGACATGTGTGGTGGGTGTCAATTTGAGTTGCGTGGTTGTAGAAAAATAATTATGCTTTGTAATAAAGAAAAGTGTTCTCGGCTTAGATTTCTAGTTATATTATATTTTATAGGCACCTGCCGGGCTAACAAGACTTCGGAAACGCGATAGATATAGCGATTTATCGACATTTAATTGTCAAAATATGATAATAAAGCCATATTTAATTTTAGCACGAGATAAATTTTATCACATTTGGTGATGCTGGCGAAATAAAATATTAAACCATGGTGTCGATATATTTTATCACACACAGTCATGCTAGGGGGACTGTAATAGTTTTAGCGATTTTACACTCGTATAGCCTATTTACCTTTTATAGTCAATTTATTTTTTCTAGTTATCAAAACGTATGTTTATTTATTAGTAAATGGTCAGTTTTTGAATTTTCCGTGGAATTGTTACGCTACTTCAATATTCATTAGGTCAACAATGCAACACCACGTGGTCAAAAGCATAAGCTTTTGACCACGTGGTGTTGCATTGTTGACCCATAATTTAGATCCATAATTTAGATCTCTGTGATTTGGGTGTTCTTCTATGCATGTTGCGATATGTTTGATGAAAGTTTTTAGTAGTAGGCAAACAAAAAACAATTCGAAAGAGCTTTTTTAAAGTTCTTCGAGATAATAACTTATGTTAGTATAAAGATTTTTATGGAAGTATTTGTTACAAAGATAATTTCGAAAAAAAAAAACTGTACACCCAATAATAAAATGATACAGTGAAATAAAGTCATTATTATACAATATACTTACTATGTATCGACACATAGATGTTATCATCTACTTATTATTACATATCTACATTATGATTTCCTGTACACACGTAGGTAGACAACTAGTATCAACAGTAAGTAGTTATTATAATATCTGTGGTTGCCTGTTGTCATCCATGTTCCTTATTAGTATCGATATCTCGGTGTTTGCTTACCGATACATAACAACGTGGGTTTATTATAAAACTGTGTTATGGTTGGCGAAAAGGTATTTGTGTTTTATTTGTTTGATGTTGTGTGACAATTTGTGGTCGTATGATCGTAGTGTCTAGGGTTCGATTGAAACAAGTCGAGCTACAGCGCTATTTGTTTATGTTATTCGGGTCCATCAGTTATCTTTTAAAACTTGTTATTTTTTTAAAAAAATATGTACTTTTAATTTTACTAGTAAATCTTTATAGGATTCCGGCCGTTTTCGGCCACGGCGACTACTTCACCTCCGGCTACGACTGTCTGTCGTGTGCCCTCATGTGGCTTATGTAACCAATATTCTTGGCGAAGACCCTAGAACATACAGTAAATCTTATCAGTTAGTTTAAAGAAAAAGACTTTCTTAGCTGTTAAATCCTATATGATTTTTCCAATATTTAGATTTTTTTATGATAATTAGCTCTAAAGTTAATCTTTAACTTTGTATCCCAATAAGGGTTTAAATATTA
Source organism: Timandra comae (assembly GCA_958496195.1). NCBI lineage: Eukaryota > Metazoa > Arthropoda > Insecta > Lepidoptera > Geometridae > Timandra > Timandra comae. The sequence continues at coordinate 525,692 of OY292354.1, forward strand.
CCTTTGATACCACATGGGTACCTGTAGGTACTAAAATAACCTATTTAAAAAAATATCATCAAGGTACTGATTAACTTACAAACGACAACCCTACAAATGATAATATTCCTACAAAGTGGTGAATGACGTAATCATTGTTTAGTTTGACAAAATTATGCTGCAAATGCCGTTACATTGATGACAAATTATAGCACACTCCATTTAGGTTTTCTATAATAACTATATTCAATGTTTTATTTATAGAAATACTTATACATTAGTTTTAATTCTTGTTAAACGTGTCTCTGTATTTTTATAATATACTTAGAAATGACATTTATGCAATCTTTCTTTTCTTTTCCGAACCTTTATCCCATGTCTATTTGGGGTCGGTTTATGAAATCAGTAAAAAATTACTACATGTATTCTATATTATTATAACGCGCGCCTACACTTTTCATAAATGTAATAAACACATCACTTTACCTTCTCTATATATGAAAATAATAAAAAAAACCGAACAATTAATACAGGTACATAAAGCTTTGCCACAAACTCTTGATCCGGCTAAGCATCAAACAACTCTTGAAAGAGAAATTATCTCCTCAAAACTTCGCGAAGATCAAACAAAGTATCTACTTACCATTAGTATGGTATTTACATTTATTCCACGTATGTTTTGTCCTTGACTGTTTGGAATAGTAAATAAGGGAAATGGCAGGACACAAGGAAGTTGAATATGTATGTGATGTGCCGGCGCAAGGCCAAGGTGAAACGTTGGAGAAATTATCTCTAATTTAGTTGTTGTTTTAGTAAAAGTGCATCTGATTGTAAGGATCTGGGATCGGTTACAAGCAGCTTAAGGCACAAATTGTCGTATTATTAAGTTATGTTCTAATATGATAATTGTGCTTACAATATTTTTATAGCTTTCGATGAATTTCCTCGGTGCTATAGCAAACGAAACAGAGGAAAAAAACCTGAGAGAGACCAAATTAATTATACGTAATAGAAATTTCTTCCATGAGTCACAAAACTATTTGCATATTGGGAACTTAAAAATTACTAAGTTAATTGTCACTATAGGAGTCAAAGTAGTTAGTGACACTGGCGAAAGGGATCTTGAGTTTCAACTACTTATGCCTTCATTAAATTAGTCCATTAATTTACTTCAAATGAGCTGGACAAAGGTTTTCCAACCTATTTGCTTAGCTTTGCGACAAAATAGGTTTGTTAATAAAAAATGAAAGTCTTACAATAACAATACATATTCACTATAAATATAACAAACTAAGGTATCATAGTGAAAGGTTCGTTATAAATGGTCATGAGGGTACAGAGTGGTCCCGACTCGAGAGGTCGCCACTTTCCCTCACTGATAACATCTTCTATCATTGATAACCCGTCAACAAGCTTCGCAGATGCTCAAATTATAACTTCACTAGCAGCGCCCCAGCATTTCACCCGCTTAGGCTTATCTCATAGTGGTCTTAGCGTGGTGGATCAATAGGCTATCCAACACTGAAAGAATTTTAAAATCGGTCCAGCAGTTCCTGAAATTAGCGTGTTCATTTTTCAAATAAATAAACTTTTCTACTTTATAATATTCCCGTTCCCGCTCCCATAAGAATGCAGGAATAAAATTATATTAAAAGCCTTCCTCTTGAATCACTCTATCTATTAAAGAAAACCGCATCAAAATCCGTTGCGTAGTTTTAAAGATCTAAGCATACATAGGGATGGACAGTGGGAAGCGACTTTGTTTTATACTATGTAGTGATGATGATGAATAAAACTGTTTGTAAGATTGTGTGTGGGCTGTCAGTGAAAACGTTCATGATGAAGTTGTGTAAATATGTTGTTTCTATGTTTATTAATAGTTGGTAATCAAATTTGAATATTTTATTAGAATAAATTGATGCGACTTTAACTTTTCTAACATCAAAGGTCAGAAAAATTTCACTCTGTTTATGATTATGTCAATTCCTTTGGGATAATACCTATGTATTAATTACAATGGAACATAATATCATATTTATAAAACTCTTTAGTGAAAGTAATAAGAGAACAAAAATATTTATTAAACTAATGCCAAGTAAGGATAGTTTTTCTATTTTTTCTTATACCTTATGTTATTGTTTCGCATTCCTTAATGTATACTATTTAGTTACATTAGATAAATGTAACATAAGATCGACCTACCTCTATATTGTGGTTTCATATATGTTAAATTGTAAACAGGTATACGCGGTACTATTACGTACTCTTTGATCAGTATAACCGCGAAGTAGCGCGGCCTCTCTCCGGTGCGCCCGCGCAGTTCGCGACCTAACGGCGCACCAGTCGGACGCGAGCGCACACGCCCGAACATACACGAACATTCGCGAGTGAACTGTGAACACCCGAACGTTATTAGTTGCTGTTATCGTGTTGTGATTTAATAATTGTGATTGTGAAATTTCATCTTCGCAGGTGAGTCGGTTTTACGATCAATTTTAGTTCCCATCTGCACCTTATCTCCGTTTTCTATAATGTTTAATTGAAAAATGGAAACTTAGTTTTCTAGGTCTGTTCGCAATAAGATCCTGGTGTGATATAAATTGTTTTTTATTAAAAACTTGGTTCAAGTGTTAGTTCTAATTACTTTTAATTGAACAAGTGGGTAGATCGTAATTAAAGTTTATCAAAATAATATTGAGTTATGTAAACATGAATATTGGCACAGATGATGGCGTCGCTATTTGTACTAAATAAATGTAATTAATTAATTCAATAAACGTTGAAAATATCATTTTCTTAATGATATAAAATTCTATGTTCCATTAAGGCTATGATTAAAAAATATTAGCACGGCATGTTACGCATGATAGAAGGTGCTTATTAGGTGAACCAAATAATTATATAAGTATTTTTTCTTATGTAAATTATAATTAAGAGTATTAGAATATTTGTAATATTACAAAATTAAAAATATACATATTTTTCTTTCACCATGACAGATATTATTAGGTATATAAATATTCATGTATTAAATTCAATAAAATACATAATAAAACTTATATAAAGTTTCTAAGATGTGATTTAAGATTTGGGTTCTCGTTATGTTAATTTCGAATTTCTCTTTCGAGTTGGGGCTTAACTTTATTTGGCTAATTCACGGTCAAGGTGCCATTATATGCATATATTAAGTACATATAGCAAGTACATACCACGAGGTATTAGAATATGTTAATATTTTTTTAGTATTAGTACAACTCGACTGAATCATTGATGAAATTTGAAATATTTAATTACATTTTCTAAACATCGATTGAAGGTTTTTGTGAAAGAAAATTTTGGGAAATTGACAGGAAAATTTGGATTCGTGTGAAGTCGGTATGGACCGGTATGGCTGTATAGTACTTTAATATTCAAAATACAATTGTGTTTAGCGTCTTTGCCTTTCTTAGGCTTTTCCGAGTTTTCTTTTATCCTAAATCATCGTATTGAAAAGAGTGTAGCTTAAGATATCGTGTTAAATAAAAATAATTATAATAAGCAGACGTCTTTCATCTTAGTCTTCAGTGATCACGAGTTCTGTAAAGAATCCGAAACGTCAGAAAATGTAAATCAAAATACAACCACGACAAAAATCCGTTTAAGTGTTTTATTTCAATGTGTAGTGTTCGTGTAAATCAAAGATATCATCAGTTATAATAAGAGTTATTAAACAGAATTTGAATTGAATGAAAATAAAGTCTCAAGTTCAATGATGTTTAGTGTTGGACGATGAATGTTTGGGTTTGCACATGATTGACATGATACAGGAGAGTGTGACGAGATGTGAAGTGAGGGTTTATAAACCAAATCATTCTTGTAACAAGACCTACATAGACATTATCAGTTTCACATCCGTGCGCCAAAATATTTATAGAAATGATTATACAATTATTAAACATTCAACTATCAAAATTTATTCAGTTTGGAGTTTGGGCTTCAGTTCAGAGCGAGAATGTCAAAGAGGACTTGAGATTAAGTATATCATTTACATATTATGTACCTATGTATATACATATCACTACATAGTATAAAACAAAGTCGCTTTCTCTGTCCCTATGTCCTTATGACCATATGTATGCTTAGATCTTTAAAACTACGCAACAGATTTTGATGCGGTTGTTTTAATGGATAGAGTGATTCAGTGGGAAGGCATAATTTTATACCCATATTCCTACGGGAACGGGAACTACGCGGGTGAAACCGCGGGGCGCCGCTAGTATAAATTAAAAAAATAATAATTATACGTAAACACTGTGTGACGAATTGGAATAAATACTTACACCAACTGACAAGAATATAGAAATATGTAGTACCAATTACGGGCTATATTAGGTACTTATAGGTACCTACTATCTTTTATTACCTTACCAAACTGTCCCAAGTACCGATATCTAATCAAACTTTCAATGTAAAACAACAATCAACGCGACCAATTAAAACATTAAAAAATATAAAAAATAAATCTCAATTAACGAGCGCAAAAACATTATTCCGCAAAATACGCTTTTACTTTTATTAGAAACTTTAGTTTTTTGGTACGAAAGTAGTTTCGCGGTACTCGGATGAACAGTATTAAACATCTTTTTAACATCATTATTATCAGATCATAAGGGAAGGCGTATGTCCAACAGTGGATGATTACGGGCTGACGATGATGATGATGATTATCAGCTCATATATGTCCCCACCGAGAGGCTCGAGCCTACCCTGAATTAGGGCGAATAGGCTTTAGTTAGGCTAACCACTGGCCAACAAACAAATTTTGACATAACAAATTAAATTGTTTATACATATAAATTCCATGGTTTATACATAATAATAATAATGTCCATGTGTCCGTATGTACAGCCATCAATACTCAAAGCAGTTACCCAACCCAGTAGTGGAGTTTTTGTTCGCAATTTTCCAAGTGTGCGGTGTAGTGTTGCAATTTTCTGCGCGAGCGCAGCTGGTCACTTGCGAGTGTAGTAAGAACTCATATTGGAATCGATGAAGTATTAATAATTTTAGTGGGTTTTGAGTAGGTTTTACATAATTTTAGTAGTGTAAATATCAAAACCTTTTTTTTAATTTCAAAATTAAAAAAAAAATGGTTTTGAATTTTTTAACAACATTTTTTGTTGATTATCATTAAGTGTGTTTGTTGATAATACTCTTTAAGAATAGAAGAATAGCTTCCATAGTGCGTGTCAGGTCCAATGCTGGTACCATAAAATTTGAATATACATATTAAACGTATTTTAGCTAAGTGGTTGGTACACATTGATCGGTGTCTTTCTTCTAAGGTCCTCAAGGTCAAACTCCCTAAGTTGCCAATACCAAAGTGAGCATTACCAAGGGCTCCAAAGGTACCTTTTATCTGACGCTAATTGTAGGTAGGTATGTGAGTTACAGAGGACACTAATGCAATGATATAATCCTAATCCTAACTAATATTATAAATGCGAAAGTAACTCTGTCTGTCTGTCTGTTACCTTTTCACGGCTAAACTACTGAACCGATTGACTTGAAATTTGGTACAGGGGTAGCTTATGGTCCGGGAAAGAACATAGGCTATTTATCCCGAAATTCCCACGGGATCGGGAACTTCGCGGGTGAAACCGCGGGGCGCAGCTAGTAACATGATAAATGAACTATAGATTCTTTTCTATACTAGCTGCGCCCCGCGGTTTTACCCGCGTGAATCCCGTGGGAATTCCGGGATAATAAGTATCCTATGTGTTATTCCTAGTTATAAAGAACACCTGTACCAAATTTAATATAAATCGATACAGAAGTTTTTTTGCGTGAAAGAGTAACAAACATCTAAACTCACAAACATACAAACTTTCGCATTTATAATACTTATTAGTAGGATGCTATTGAAACGATCACATTCATTTTCAAACATAACTTCACTACGTCATCTGCCGGTATGAATCCGCGACCTAAAACACACATTGTATTGAGATTAAACGTTCGTGTACAGTTTTCCTACACCATAACTCATATCCCAGTTATAGTTAAAAACGTGGTTGAAAAAAGAAAAGCCGAACCCTATTAACCTTTACCGAGAAGTGAAACAATCGTACTTATAACAATAGTAACAGATACCCTGCTCCGTTTCCATTACATAGATACCTGTGTGTGTACAACTACGGTTTTTCAATCGTACGAAAGAACCTCATAATCATAATTGTTTATTGAGAGAAAATTACTACAGTAAAATCTTAACTTATCAAAGAGAATATATCTTCTTATATAAAATTCTCATGTCACAATGTTCGTTCCCGTACTCCTTCGAAACAGCTTGACCGATTCTCATGAAATTTTGTGAACATTAAGTAGGTCTGAGAATCGGCCAACATTTATTTTTCATCCCCAAATTCCCACGGGAACGGGAACTACGCGTGTGAAACCGCGGGGCACAGCTAGTGTAAGTATAAATGACATTTTAATTATTAAACTAAGGTCCTATTTCACGACCTTCAAGTAAAGGTACCAAGTAAAGATAGTTTTGTCTCTTTCTTACTTTATATCAAGTGACAAAGACAACACTTGTGAGTAGCTACTGGGAACGTTACTTGAAGATGGTGAAATAGGCCTTAATAAAAATATCTTCATGCCGTTGTACACAAAAAATAAAGAAAATTCACAAAAACTCATAAAATCACATAAATGTACAGATACACACACACACAGACACGTCAAACTTATAACGCCCCTCTTTTTGCGTCGGGGGTTAAAAATGAACTTTTATGACTTCAAAACGAAAACGTTTATAAATTGTTAATTTGAATTGATAACACATTCTACCGGTAGACTATTAGACCATTCACCAGCCTGACATTGCGACAAAAACTCCAATAGACACATATCTATCGCAACCAATATCTTATAACCGATTGCATGTTCGCCAGTTCGCCACACACTCGCGAATCATTCGCGCGGAACCATTCAATTGAAGGAAAGTTTCGAAATTATAGATATTTGACTGAATTGGTAGAAACATGATTGTAACAATACAATTCGTAGTCTGAGTGCAATGTAAGAATACCATTCCTCAAGTTAATACAAAGTTTTAATATCTAGAATTGCTATCACTACATAGTATAAAACAAAGTCGCTTTCTCTGTCCCTATGTCCCTATGTATGCTTAGATCTTTAAAACTACGCAATGGATTTTGATGTGGTTTGTTTCAATAGATAGAATGATTCAGTGTAAAGGTTTTTAGCATAATTTTATCCCCATATTCTTACGGAAACGGGAACTACGCGGGTGAAACCGCGGGGCGCCGCTAGTTAATAAGAAGACCTAAATTAGAGAAGTCTAAAGGTTGCGATTGACTAGTCAAATGAATTGATCACTCCATACATAAAACTGCGACGTCACTCCAAAAGTTTTAGACCAACTAGATTTCCCCACTGGAATCTGGAATCGCTCCGGTGATTGACGACCATTTTTGGATGGACGCCAGTTCAACTGATCAGTTAAACTGACTCGTCAATGGCCACCTTGATTTCAGAAAACCACCCACTGAAGACTAGTTTATTTCTAAAGTTAAATAAGTACACAATATTATAACTTTTACTTTACCAATTATAACAACATGATAATCAATCATTCTATCATCTCATTGTAACTGACCTCTAAGCTCATTATATGCTCATTCAATCACACCCAAATCGTGATAAACATTTATGGTTATCGTAAATATTTACCTCGAAAAAAAATCAAACCCATCTTATTTTGGTAATCCAGCACTATGACCTCTTTCACTGGGTTTCGTATCTATTTGATACGAAACCCAGCGAACAATCGTGATTTTCAGTTCTAATTTCATTAATATCTGCGTATTTTATCTTAATGTTAAAGGAATTTGAATTTCGTAAAAAGTGCACTCATTTTTGGGTTTGGGGCTAAGGGCTTAAACTTGTACTTCAATCCTCGATGTTCGAAATTCAAATAACGAATTCATTCCGTTCAAAGTATTTTATTTATAGTTTTTATAGTTATCATAGTTATAACCACTAAATTATTATGATTACCGGCATATTTACTATGTATATTATTTCGAGTTTCCAATATATCTGCCCAACTTCATTGTTAAGTCTCTCCCTCGCAGAATGCTCAATTAACCAGATGTTCTAGAAGAGAGCTGTCCAAAGATGCAGTCTGTGGATAACAGTCATTGACACTGCGCCGGGTAATTAGACCTAACCGTAGACACACACTGTCAGACCCTAGATACTTATTTCCGCTGCAACTAAAACGCTGCTGCCTCTACCATTGGCACGGACTGAGACTCGCAATATAAGATTGATATAAGTAGTAGTATATTTAAAGTTTTCAAAAATCAAATCAATTTATCAAAATCAAGTTGTTGAGTTTTTGTGTGTGAATGAGTGTGTGCGTAGTTTCTGATACCCTAGATACAAGTTACGAACTTAGCAAGGGGTTCCTATAATGAGATGATGTAGTGAATGCTTACGGTATGTTATGATTGTGTTATGTTTTATGAAACCTAAAGTAAAATGAAACCAAGTAAAAGTTCTTCGAAGGATGACTTTAATAGTTTGAATTTTATATTTATACGAGTATCTAAGTTTATGGAGGATTCTTTGTTTTGCAAACCAATTTAAATTTAAAAGATGCATATGTATGTTTGTTTTCTTAGTATATTTGTTGACATTGATGTTAATAAATTCACCTTCACGACTAACGTGAATGACCTCAATGCGACACAAGTTATCGACACCCAAAAACAAACTATTTTGTAAATAAGCAAAGTATTTTCATCTTTAGTCCTAAATACATAACATATAAACTTAAATTCATATTTTTTCCCAAATTCTAAAGCTGATCTCTTCGCTTGCCTATTGTGGTACACATATTTAGTAGAACTAACAGATTTTCACAACAATCAACAAGATGAAGAAAAAATATGCTCTTCGAATTTTCCGTTTATCTTCAAAAAAGGAACATAATCTTCTCGAAATACTCGAAATAACTTATAAATAAAATTGATATATATAAATTGAAATCTGCGTTTATAAGGAATACATCTTTTTGAATTAGGAACGAACATTTCATTTCGAACATATCTTTTCGAAATCTCCGTTTATCTACAAGAAGAAAGAAACATCTTTTCGAATTTTCCGTTCATCTTTAATTATAGGTAATTGCCTCTGCTACACATGGTAGAGACTCTGATCCAATTCCGCCTGCATTCCGCTCGCTTGTAAGGCTGCTAGATAGTGGGTAATGGATTCCGGGAACGAGCCTTGACTTCGATACCCATCGCAGGCGAGCCTCTCAATCATCACCTGTCATTTGGATATCTGACTGACTCTTATTGATCTCTCACCGTGGTAACTACAGAATAGGTTATGGTAGTCGGAAATATCACTTTGCTTGAAGGGAATGGTGTGATTTTGTTGACAGTATTAGGTAAATTGGAGGTTTTCTTGATATTTTAGTACGGTCAGCGTCAGATAAAGGACCTACCTTGGTTGGCAATACCAAAGTGAGAATAATCAAGAGGGGGTACCTTTTATTTGACGCTGACTGTACATCGAACATTTCTTTTGTGATTTATAATATAGCAGTTGTCTAAGTATAGCAGACTAGCTAGGACTGAAGTGCACCATAGATTTGGCTGTCATCCTAGTTCGTTTCAACAAGTAGTAACTGTTATCTATTCTGTCCCAAAACCAACCAATGCCCTTAAATATAAATAAACATTAAAAAACGCATTCTTTGAGAGAAAACTCAAAACATTTCCAAAATCTGTATAATTTTGTCGTAACCTTGTTCCAAAAACCCTAAACGAGTTCAAACGTTTAACTTAACAAGTATAAAGAAATATGATATTAATAAATGTTAACTAATCGTAAATATGCGTTCGTCAGGTGTGCGCATAGCAAATTGAATTCCACGTGAGAAAGTTGAACCCGCTGTATCTACTAATCGTTAAATAAACCGCGGTTTTCTTTTCGATGTCACAAACCTAAATTTCCATTCGAAACCATCTCTGATCATAATATAATACTCGGAGTAAAACCATCTTATTGTAACAGCTGTTGGAAACGAATGTTTTGTATAAAATGTGAATATTAAATATTAATTTATAATGTATACTTTTAATTTATACAAGAAATGTCGTCAATACAATCATTGATAACGGCGCTAAGGCTTCATTTTGTCGACTAGAAATTCCCTTGAACACGTAGTTATTAAATAGTTCAAATAATTAGTTTATGAGATTATTTTCGCATTGCACATAAACAATGTGTGAGAATACAGCGATGTAGAGCATATAATATATAACATATATGAATATAATTGTGTGTTCACTACATAATATAAAACGAAGTCGTTTTTTCTGTCCCTATGTCCCTATGTATGCTTAGATCTTTAAAACTACGCAACGGATTTTGATGTGGTTTGTTTTAATAGATAGAGTGATTCAGTGGGATGGTTTTTAGCATAATTTTATCCCCATATTCCTACGGGAACGGGAAGTACGCGGGTGAAACCGCGGGGCGCCGCTAGAATAATAATATTTCACCAACAATACTATAATTTGTTATCAGTGCGTGATCTAATTACGTTATTGGCAGTGTGAGAATCGCGCGGAAACGCGACGACAATACGACGTGTGTACTACCATTTGTAACGTGAGAAACTGTTGAGCAATATATGTATATAATGTAAACTATTTATATAGGTATAACAATATATACAGTAATATATTGCTTAGTAAGCTGTGGAATATTACTTAATGACGATATAATTGTGGTGCATTTTGTATAATGTGTTAGTTTTGTAGGCAATGTGGATTTTGACGTCATCGATATTTTATTATGTATTAACGTTTTCCCCAGTTATTATGTTTAGTCCCTAGATTATGTCTAGTACTACGGTGTGGCATGCTTTTGCATTCCAAGACAGCCTTGTTTTCGATGATATCCTAATTTTTGTTTTAAAGTTTATATTTGAAACTCAGTTTTACAATGAACATATGAAATCAACACTTCCAACTTTATTTTTATATTAACAACTTTACAACAACTCTCTTACTCTAATCTTCACTCAATCATTAAAAATCTAATTTAAACTATAACCCTATCACTCATAGAACAATCCATCAAAAATAAAAGCCTAGTAGACTACTCAATTAAATATGGGTCATAACCCTTATTCAGCGTAACGAAATAGCCCATAACATGAGCGCGGTCAGCGGTGCGCGGCGCTCCAAAATAAATGTTATCACTACATAGTATAAAACAAAATCTCTGTCGCTGTCTGTCTGTCCCTATGTATGCTTAGATCTGTAAAGCTACGCAACGGATTTTGATACAGTTTACTTTAATAGATAGAGTGAAGAAGAAGGTTTTTAGCATAATTTTATCACTGCATTCTCACGAGAGCGGGAGCTACGCGGGGGAAACCGCGTGGCGCTGCTAGTTTAAAATGAAATTATCAGAGTTTAGCCGAATGATTCAGAGCAACAATGGTGATTGATCAATCAGTGGGGTATTTTGATGAAGCTCTCAATTTGTGTGTAACGGCATTAAAGCGGTTTTCTCACGAACGCGCACTGGACGCCGATCGACCCGTTCATTTGATTATGTGGACCAAGTTTGATGATTTAGCGGGTTAAGTTAGGATAGTAGCTTATTTGATGAGCGTAAAAATGAAATAGGTTTAATTATGTTTCTATCATAATAATGTTGCTTTAAAGATTTTTTCTATTCTATCAATATTATGAATGTGGCTGGCTATCGATCCAAGCTATAATTATGATTTAAATATTTCAGAAATTGCGAATTGATTCCATTTATCGAAAAGATGAAAAAATAAACTTATTGAAGTACATCAACAAAACATTTTAAACAACAATTACGAATGCAAAAATTATAATAATTCAAGTACAAGTAACAAACGTTCTAAAAGATTCGGCTATAAATGTTGATATGGATAAAAATGACACATAAATAAATTCTTAATCGCCATCAGTTTGTCCCTCGCTCCACCGATACCTATAACAGTGTAAAATTGCGTAACGCGACGTACAGTCACACAGACATGCAAATTCGCAAATATTCACATCTTATTCAATAGTTTTCATTTTTGCTGAATTCCTTAATTGATTTCTATCATTTTATAAATGCGGAAATGAAATGATTAATTTAAATGTAGCGTTTATGTCAATTTGTTTAAGTATTCAATATTATGCGCATAGATCCGCGAATGTTATATTAATTATAATTTATATATAATTAAAAATACGTGTCTTGTATTAAGTTGTATAACATGCATAAACCTCGACTTTCGTTTATTTGTTCTTAAAACGTTTTGCAGATTTTTTGCCAATAAAATAGTAATTTAGAAGCATATTACAAACTGCTCTAAAGCTTTCACATCGGCATGAATTGAGAGTAATGTGTAGTAATGTCTGACACAAATATCACGAAGAAATGTGCTCGTTTCTTTAAAATTAAAATGCTGTCACGCTAAAAACGTAAGTAGGTTCTTACTCAGAGCTATACTTTGAATTGAGATACGTTGTTAATTACAACTGTATTTATTTTAGTTTTTAGTATTGAAATAGTTTTTGTTTCTTTTAGCAATCGTTTTGTTTAATTGCAATGCAAAGTTAGGCATGGAAAACGCAGGTCTGAATAGAGGATATTCAAATTTATTGAAATAATGTAGAGTCAGTGTAATACGAAATCACAATTTCTATAATTAAGTAGATAAGTAGTTTTAGAGATAAGCGACTTTAAAAAACAATTAAAAAACCTTCTTAAATAAGTATAGCTAATAACAGTAATAACATTAATTTGTCCAAATCACAGTCATATCACACGAAAACAGCCTCTAAATTAGCGGAAAAGAGTCGTAATTTCCCCGACCATTTGTCTTACGATTACATCTGTTCGGTGTAGATCCGACCTTAGGTCGTCGACACGTCAGAATTACACAGTTTGAGAACGATTGATCCAGATTCCGTTATTGTTTGTATCACAATCGGGCCGGTATTAAGGCCGCGGTGATGACTGCGCCGGCGCAGCGCAATACACAATCATCTCTAATAATTTGTGCGATTTATTTGTCACTTACGATTTACTATAATGGATGTTTGATGAAACGGAGGATATTGAAAGTTTTTTGTTTTTTATTGGTTATTAGCACATGGTAAGTGTGTTTGGATTACTTAGTAATAATCTTATATATCAAATTCTCGTATCACAATGTTCTTTCCCGTACTCCTCCGAAACGGCTTGACCGAATATCATGAAATTTTGTGAGCATATTCAGTAGGTCTAAGAATCGGCCAACATCTATTTTTCATCCCGGAATTCCCAAGGGAATGGGAACGGGAACTAGGTTTGTGAAGCCGCGGGGCAGCTAGTATCTTATAAGTATAAGCTGCATCCCAGTGAGATTTTCTATTAGGAAATATTGAACTTTAATCCTGAAATGATATGGGGCTTTACCAAAAGTCGTTTTAGTGTTACTTAATTGAAAATATATGGTAATAGAATGCAAATTTACATCTAGAGTCAGTCATATTTAATAAGAATCTGAAATTGAAATTCCTGTACCTCTAGGGCAGAGGTCTTTCACTCATTGCTTATAAGTACAGTAAATAGTTTGCATCCCAAAGACCACTAAGGTCCTATTTCACCATCTTCAAGTAACGTTCCGAGTATCTACTCACATGTTTTGTGTTTGTCACTTGATATAAAGTAAGAAAGAGACAAAACTAACTTTACTTGGTGAGTAACGTTACTTGAAGCTCGTGAAATATAGCCTAAGTTAAAGGGCCAAACAAAACGAATGTTACTTGAAGCTCGTGAAATAGGGCCTTAGTTAAATAACACCAGACTTCGAAAAACATTACCCAAAATGTCGTAACATCATATTTAGTAATACAATAAAAGTGGTTCTGCTATCAATTGTTCGTTTACACGGAATTCGTGTTCGAAATATACGTTTTAAAGCATGCGGTACAATTACGTTATATGATAACATGCATACTGTAGGTACGATTGTACGGGGGTCTGCGATCACGTTTCTCGCGACCTACTGAGACAGTTGGACTGTGTCAATGGTAATGTATGTATCATATTTGTTATTATACGTAGTGTGGTGTTATGTAAGACGAAGAGGGCTTGCAGTACTTTTGGGCGTGTGTTAGTTAGAGTTATATCTTTGTGGGTTTGAGTATAATAGTTAATATTGTTAAGTAAGATAACTATACGTATGCCTGTAATACTACATAGTGGTTCATTTTCTACTCGATAGAGAACGTTGTTAGATATTGTTTATGTCAGTTATTACTTGCAAAGTGCATTCTACATAAAAAGAAAACCGATATTTTTTATCTCATACCATCAAGCGTTGGTGGGATTATCCCGTCGCCTTCAACAGTAGCTGGTCCGGAGGCTGCGAAGGATAGAGGGAGTTGGGGATGTTTGGGGAAGACATTTGCCCAGCAGAGAGACGATGTGGGTTGAAAAAAAAAAACAAACAGAAACCTTTTTTCACCTAAGTAAAAGTCTAATTATTCTACAAATACAATCTTCTTAATAACACCATTTAAGAAACAAAACAAAGATTTCTACACCCAATTTTAGGCAACAAAAAACGAAGTCAATTTTAGAACAAAAAGCCTAAAAACAGCTGAAAATCTAGACCAAAACCATTATTAACATGCAAATTTTGCATAACATCGCCAATTCGGTTCACATTGTATTAAAATTATTATTTATAATAAATGCCGTAAAAAGTGAAACGAGTCGCTTTTCCTTGTGCCTGTGAATTTCCCACTTGATGCGTGTGCTCTAATAATACCATTGTTGCGTACATTATATACCTACATTATATACTTGTGTACTTACTAATTGTACGTGTTACGGCATCAAAACATTGTGGAATGAAAGTAACGTTTTACAGCCCTTTCTTTGGCGGTAAATATTGTAATTTATTGACAGTTAATCATTGTTCTGTGTCTATAATTTGCATAATGCGAACGTAAATGACGATAACTTTTTTAAGAACTTAATATTGTAATTTTACTAGAAAATTTTACTTTTTCCCTGAATTTGTTCCTTAATAGCGACTATATCGGACAAAGTATGTTCTTGATCTTTCAAAAAATGACACATGTTTAGCTTTCATCTAAAGAAAATCAGTATAAAACGAAAAAAAAAAAAACAAATTATGTACTATTAATTAACCGTTTGTCAGTATTTGAGTAGATGTCGAGGTGGAGGGCGATTGTTTGTTGGTCTCACTCTCTCGAATTCCGCCTTTTGTCCGCCGCTAAACGTTACCGCATGCGCCCGCGCACCTTGCGTAACCTGCAGCTTTTTGGACAACGCTTCAAAGTATAAGAACTCTGATGTTTCAATTTATCAAGACTAAGATTGATATAGGTTTTTAAAATACAAAAGCAATATGTTACGAAGAGTTAACTCACAGAGCACACAATACATTCGGGCATGGTTACTACTGGAGAAAACCCTATCTGCTGGATGGGATTCCTTGCTCTTGTACCGGACAACGTAGGAAAAAAGGTTACCACTTCTAACCGTACATACTATTATTTATTCTGTGTAAATGGTACTGGTACTGGCAGGTAATATATCAAGGATATAGACTAGACATTGTAAGTTTCCTGTAACTAAATCTCCGAAATACTTTGTGATTACCGATTTTTTGTACCCATCTCATTCCCTCTTAGACGTTATTCAGTTAAGTGGACTACATTTGAAGGCAAAATCTCCCGCTCTCTATCATGACTTGCGCCGGAGTTTGTCCGTATATCCCACGGTGGTGCGCGCGTCACCTTGGACCACACAATTGTACCAATCTCCGCAATTACCCGATTGTTTTCCAAAATGTAATGCCGATACATCTGAAGGTTGACCTCCGGTCGACTACATACTACAACGTACGAGTACATAAGTACTTTTTTAGGATTTGTATAGACAAAACTTTATTTACTAAAATAGAACACTAACATAAATTTAGATAAGTACATACAAAACATAAGGAGGAAAATACACTAATCATTTAACAAACTAAATAGATTATGAAGAACAATTAAAATGTAAATTTATAATTAACGTAATTAAAGGAAAAAAAAACAAAGTAATATTCTACAAGCTACAGTTAAAACAAGAACTAGAAATTCTAATGTTGTGTGTGAAGTCGACTAACCCGTACTTGGCCAGCGTGGTTGACGGTTGACAGTTTAAGGTCTAATCACCCTAATTCAGGGCTGATAATGATGATATACGTTTATGAAATTGTAAACATAAGAAAGCAACTTGTAAAGAGTGTTTTGTGATAAATAAATAAATAATTAGATTTATTACAAGCCATAAAGTCCAAACAAAATCTTTCAATTAAGTACCATAACAAAGAACAAAGGACATGTGCATAATTTCTCAACTTTATCTAACCAACTAAACACAAATACTAAGCAAAGATTATCAGTTAAGTGTGACTAATAAACTAGGGTCCCGTTATTTGATGTCTGTTGCGTTATCCACACGTTGACATTTCAGCCAATTACAATAGTGTTCCCTCTGTGACGTCAGACGTGTGAGGTGCGCCTACGCATCCGACCGCTGACCCCCGATACGGCAGATACGACACTTTATAGCAACCCTCTCTGGAATTAACTGGGAAATTATTATTGATATCTTAATAATGTATTTAGGATCTTGTTCATTATGTGTTTGTGTACGGTCAGTTTGTAGTTTGTTGGGTGTAGAATATGAAGATAAAGTGAAAATGTTTGGAAATGTTCAACGAAAAATGTATAACGATGTCTCCACTAGTACTCGTAGCAGACAAGAGTGTTAAATATTGAATTCAATTCTTACTCATTTTTAACCCCCGACGCAAAAAGAGGGGTGTTATAAGTTTGACGTGTCTGTGTGTGTGTGTGTGTATCTGTCTGTCTGTGGCATCATAGCTCCCGAACGGATGAACCGATTTTAATTTAGTTTTGTACATATTAAAGCGGACTTACGTGCGAGTGTTCTTAGACATGTTTGAGGAAAATCGGTTGACCCGTTTAAAAGTTATGGGTGTTTGAAAATAATAGTGTTGGGGGTTTTTTAAATTTTAAATTTAATGTTTTTTTAGTAAGTAAAATGTCTTAAAAAATAAGTGAATTAATTACTTCAATTTTTAAAATAATTGACTTTAAATCAGAATATTATATCTATTGACATTTTGTGAAAAGCGTTTGTACATTGCGAATGTACACCACCCACGAACAAAACCGATGAGTGTTTATAGTAATGACTGCCTCAATTAATTTAAAGAGCTATATTCTTATATAGTAGTGGTCACCTGCAGGCACCTGTAAGTGAAAGGTACTAACAGCTGGGTCATATAAGTTGGGTATTAAAGTTTCATTGATGTATTACGAGAGCCGGAACAGATAGTAACGAGCTCTCTTCATTAACTTTACCTTCGATGTTTATTGGCTTTCTTTGTTGCGTAAGGATGATTGCACGTATGTGTGATTTCGTATTTTGTACTATGGGTGTAGTTGAGGGATTATTTAATTAATAAGTATTTATATTATTATTTTGTAACATAGAAAATAAAATCTATGTTCCTTCTATTAAATTTTCAAATGGACAGCCTTTTAGTGACTATAGTAGATTCACTTAGGAAATGGCTAGAAAATTAAACACCCTCTAGTACATTCATTAAGCTAGATAGATTCATTATTTGATAAAACAAAAAAAATATTCAAAGCTTTCAAAATAAGTCCATACATTTTGATTTTCTATTTTAGCAAAAGTAATATCATAAAGAAGGGAAAATGCCTTGGGTTTGTTGGTGATAATTCGGTGATAATGAAGAGAAACTTTTCGCAAGGAATGTTACGTTATCTGTGATTATTTACTTAAGAGACCGGTGTCTCAATAAACAGCTTATGTGACATAGGTTGTGAAAAGATGTTTGGTATAAAAATACAAAAATATATTGTTTGCGTCAACAAAACAATGCAATTAAATTAGTATGCAGTAACACAGGTTTCTGACACTAGTTTCTATCTTTTTAAAATAATTTAAACATTTATAAATAAATAGGTAAGTATATAAAATAACGGGATGTACGTACATACATATTTAAATCGAATCCCTCGACTAGTTTCATATATATATATAACTAGCTGTGCCCCGCGGTTTCACCCGCGTAGTTCCCGATCCCGTGGGAATTTCGGTATAAACATTGCCTATGTCCTTTCCCGGACCATAAGCTACCCCTGTACCAAATTTCAAGTCAATCGGTTCAGTAGTTTAGTCGTGAAAAGGAACAGAAAGACAGACAGACAGACAGAGTTACTTTCGCATTTATAATATTAGTTAGGATGTTGTACGTTTCGTTTAAAAAACAAAATTTATAAATAAAACATTTTTATTCCAAAACTTAAATTCTACTCACAAAACGATTTTTATCAACATTTAAAAGGAAAATGATATCTACAAACAAATCACGGAGCTAAAAAAGTAGAGCAATTGACCTTTCGTGGTATCCACCACTGGTTGAGTCGAGTACTTTGAAGTTAACGAAATAAATGGTTTTTTTTTATACTAGAGATGGGCAAGTAAAGTGATTTTAAATGTTAAAGTCATTTGTTGAGTAAATATGTCTTATCCTGTATCTCTACATTCTTATTTTAGGGGTCCTCTTTGAAAGAAGAATAATAACTACTTATTTTCGTAATGAGATGTAATTACTTATCTTACTTAGCCCCTTTAATGCCTTTCCAAAGTGAAAATCGGGAGAAACAGTAAAAATCTCTGCACGCATTAAATAATAGTTTAAGATCTTCTGGAAAGTTTGAGCCTCCAAAAATGTAACAGTAGTTGATTCAACCAAAAATAAACAACAGTTAGCGTCCTTATGTTAGCATATATACTTACTGTTTGGACACTTACTTCCTTATTGTAATTCCACGTGATGTCTAATTCTTTTTTCTTTTATTTGTCTCGTTAATGTCCCATAGATCTTTAAGACTACTAAACCCCAAAGACATCACTCGTTAAGCAGTAAAACCTTCCCGAAGGCGAGTCACACATCAAGTAGTTAACACCGACTCTTGTGCTAATATAATTTCAAGTATACGTTAACCTTTTGTAGTAGGAATGTCGTCCCATTTCCGTCAGTGTTTGATGGTTGTTTTAACACGTATTTAAAGGGGTGATTACGATCGCATCAGTAGCTGCGCCCGCGCCGGTAATGGGGCGGCGCTTTGTACTCGCTCGTGTATCAACACTCTGTTGTTAGGGTCGGTGTATGTTGGTGATTTAAATAATAAATAAATAATAAATAAAGTCTTTATTGCAGGCAATTAAATAACCCATAGTAAATAATACAAATACAAATTAAATTAAAACTAACTAAAAATAAAAACCAAAATACACATTTTTTGTCATTTTCTGTTCTCTCGCTGATGAACAGACAGCCAATATGAGAAAATCCCACAGTTCAGCTTGCCAGCCAGTCCAGATACAGCATTGAGGATACTGTTTTTGGATCTCCTCAATTTATCCCAAAATGTTGCAATTCGCGTTCGTAATATAGCAAAAAAGTCGGGCACTCTCGCCTCCGCAAACATACTCGATGCACTACAGTATCGCGGCTTTTTCATGAGGATTCGAAAAGCATCATTGTATTGAACCCTCATGTCACTGTAGGCGCGACGGCTAAACTTCGTCCATAGTTGGCAAGTGTAAAAGCACTGACAAAATGCTCTAAAAAGTGTCAGCTTGACGTCATCACAACACTTGCCAAATCGGCGCGCGAGCATGTTGCAGCGTATGGAGAGTGCCCGTCTTTCTCGCTCTATGTCTTGGTCGTCCTGCAGATCCTCAGATATGATATGACCAAGGTACTTGAAAGCCTTCACAAATTTTACCGCGCTGTTACCAGCTCCAGCGCTCCATTTTAGCTCAGGAATATTCTCCGGGCCTCTCCCCGCCTTGAAAAACATCATTACTGTTTTATTGGCATTATATCTTAGTCCGTGACCATTAGCATAATGCTCACATGTCCTAAGCAAAGACCTTAGGCCCTTGATAGAGGGGCTGAGAAGCACCATATCGTCAGCATAGCTGAGATTGTTCACACATTCACCCCCCATGTGACAACCTATACCTGTGCTTCTCAGCTCCACTATCAGGTCATTTATATAAACGTTGAAGAGGTCCGGAGAAGTCAGTCCGCCTTGACGAACTCCGCATTCTAACTTGTATGCGTTAGAAGTCGAGTCGCCCCATTTTACATAATTAGTTTGGTTCCCGTACCAATACCTCAGCAGATCAATTATGTCCCGTGATACACCTGAGTCACGCAATTTGCTCCATAGAATTTCATAATTCACAAGGTCAAATGCACGACTCAGATCAAGGAAGCACGCATACACTGTTGTGTTACAGTTCTTGTAATAGCTCACAACTTGCTTCAAGCTTAATATAGCGGAATCTGTTGAGAGACCGGGACGGAAACCAAACTGCATCGTCAACCTTAATATCTTTAAGTAACAGCGGTTGTAAAAGTCTTTCAAGCACCTTACCAATCACAGTACCAAGTGAAATAGGTCTGTAATTTGCAGCTGAGCTGACGTCACCTGTCCTGTTTTTAGGAATCGGAGTTACCACGGTTTTCATTAGATTAAACGGTAAAAACGAAAATTTAAAACATAAATTAAATAATTTTGCCAACTTAACCTGAAGTACATCCCCCGCATATAAAATATGTTCTACGCTTAGCCCATCGTGGCCAGGTGATTTACCACGTTTCATGTTTTTCACAACACGAGCTACATCCGAGGAAGTAAAACTAACATAGGGTGGACTAGAATTAGCGGACTCCGAAATCTTCTGTACCACGCCAGGCAAGGCATTAAGTTTAGGCTGAAACTGATTCGCAAACATATTGGCTATCTGTTCAGGATCCTTTAAACCATCCACAGATACGGGTACATTCTGTTTGTAATTAAATTTTTTCGTTTGTTTCCAAAATTGTCCAAAGTTCTTATTTCTTCTATTTATCGCTAATATATTCAATTTAATATTTTCTTGATTACTCTGACACCATCTTAGCTTATTCTTAAACTTTCTTTTACTATCTACCATACTATCATAACGTGGACCTGTGGATGGTCTACCGGATTCTAACCAAGACAGCGGTTCTTGTCGATATACTTTATGATAATCTCTTAAATGATAATTCCATCCGACTTCATTATTAAATTTTTGCTTATTAGCTGAGCGAGGAACAGATGTTTGTTTAGCGCCTGCTTGTAAACACAATACAATGTTGTCATAAAATTCAGAAATAAAATTTAGATGATTATTTATATTAATACAATTAGAATTAGATATATCACAGTCGTCACAACTAAAACTATCAGTAATTTTAAAAAGCGCATCGTTACAAAATTCTCTATATTTATCTATTTGATTGACATCCCTGACACCCCAGCTTACCCCATTAGAACTACCCTTATCAGCAACTATTATTTTGCTTTCCGTCACTTGACCAAAGTTGCACATTATCCGCATCGGAAGGTGATCGGACCACGTGGCATCCTTTAAAACCGAGATCGATTCAAAAGTATCCATCGCAGCTTTGGTAGCCACACAGTGGTCCAGCCAGCGACACGCGCCGTTAATATCACTGATGAAGGTTGTCGTACCTGAGTTTACCCCTAGTATCTCCATATCAGCACATATCCACTCCTGTTCACCGCAAAAAGTCATCAGCTCTCGATTGAAACCTGTGCCTGGATGTGAATTAAAGTCACCAACTATATAGACAGTCTGTACACCACACTCCTCAATTACAGCGCTTATTCTGGCCAAACAATCAGTAAATAATGTTAGATTTTCAGGAAGGTCAGTCGGCATATAAACATTGACTATAACCACTGAGCGTAGGTCGATATCAATACGAATGGCGGCTATTCGATCCGATGAGCAGTTTAATATTGACACATTTGGAAACATACTTTTTCGCCATAGAATCGCTATCCCACCATAGGGTCTACCTCTCAGTACTCCTGCACCAGTATCGACAGAGGATAGGGCAGTACAACTAAATTGAGGATCGATCGTATCCACGTAGCCCAAGTCATGAGGCAGAAGCCATGTTTCCTGCAGCGCTATGATGTCCGAGGTCCTACATAAATTGCGAACATAGTCTACCGACCTTTTAATCGATTTACAATTATATGTAACTATTGAAATTAATGAGGTTTTACTGTCCATATTATGTTTGTGTAAGAGTAGCATTTTCCATCCGTTTGCTTGAGGTCGAGACATGTCGCTCCCGAAACAGTCGATATTTAATACCTTCCGGCCAAAACTCATTTGATAGAAAAACAGATAATTTACTTTTCAATACATATACTTTAAAAGAGTTAAAACTTGTCTCATACTTCTGATTTAAAAGTTGTACATCAATACAATTTTCTCCCATGTCAGAAATGTGTTCTTTAATATCTTCAGCGTTAGTGTTTTTTTTAACTCTTGACACATAAATTGTCATTGTCTGGTCAGCGACTTGTATTTTACATGCCCGTTGCGCAGATCCAGTCAAGTTTGTATTCGCGAGTTTAATTTGTTTGGTTGGGAATTATAGTTGTAATGTTAGCTTGATTGTACTACTTATAGGAATTTACTTCATTTTAAATAGCTTTTATAACGAAAAATCTTTCCACTTTGCCACTATATCACGTTTTGCTATAAAAAAAAACAAAATTTATTTCTTTGACAATAAATTTTGTTTAAGAAATAAAAAAGTGATTAAATGTTTTGAATAGAATTAAATCACATGGTGGCACGAGTGGGTAGTGACTTTGCAAATTCTAAAACAATTGTTTTTCATACAAGTTTACGTCAACTTTCATAATATTCACTGAGAATCTCAACCTCAACCATAAACTTGTAGTAATCATAGTATCTTTGCGCAATAAAGTAAGCTTGGATATTTTATAGAACACTCAAATGTGAACGAGCCCTTATACATACTCGTTGTTAGTTTAAGAGACGATTCCGAGTAATACAGTGTTAATGGGTTCCACTGATTTCTTAACCTTGACTTCAATATGAACTTGGTGCATATTTGTGAAATACAGATGTTTTTGCAGTGTTAATAATATTTACAGTTCTTATTATTTTAATATTTTCTTTTGTCACTTTACATGAGCGAGGAATCTCTGATATTATCATTACATTTTGGTAGAATATTTTTTAACCCCCGACGCAAAAAGAGGGGTGTCATAAGTTTGACGTGTCTGTGTGTGTGTGTGTGTGTATCTGTCTGTCTGTGGCATCATAGCTGAACCCCCGAATGGATAAACCGATTTCAATTTAGTTTTTTTCGTAATAAAGGGGACTTACGTGCGAGTGTTCTTAGACATGTTTGATGAAAATCGGTAGACCCGTTTAAAAGTTATGGGGGTTTGAAAGTAATTGTGTTGGGTGTATTTTAAATTTTTTATACCTGCGTTGGCTAGTAATAGATCATAGTTTGATCATACTTAAAATATGAGAGAGCGAAAGTCCCAGTAGTGAGAGTATATTCCATATAGGTAACTAGTATACAAACAACTAATTTAGTTTATGCGTCTTTCACTTCGTCCATAAAATTTTCCTAAGACAACTTCAATTCACACTTCTTTATTTACTTTCAGGTGCTGTAAAATCTCCGCATTGAGTGGTAAGTTAAAATACAACTGTCAAGTCCAACTATCAATTACAAACCGAAGTTTACGAGCGCAGTTATCGAGTTGCAATGGCGTCCAGTTACCAGACAATTGGCGTTAATCTCCTGCAAGTAATCAATGTTCGCTATCCATATCCATTGCAGTAATAGGAAAACAATTAAGTGTTCGCCGGCGCGGGCGCAGACGTAATGTAATTGGTGGGGTTTGCGCATGCGTTGTGGGAACGGCCGGGTACGGAATGCGTACGTGCGGGCGTCAGGCGCCGGCCACAAATGTACCATAGACAAATTGTAGTCATAGAAAAAATGATTCCCTTTTTGAAATGCCGGCAAAACACATCTAAGTAGTATTACTCTGGGTTGAGACTAGTTAAGAAGTGTTCTTGAGTTGTGACCTTAGGATAGAAGGAAAGTTTATGATCATTGATGTAAAGGGTTACACGTATTAGGGCCTATGGGTTAACAGTTTGAGGCTTTTATAAAAGGTGATTTCAGAACTTCAACTTGAGCTGGTTACATGTTTCTCGAGAAAAGCGTAACCAGCTGTGCTTCGCAGATGAGATTTTGGGATACAAGTATCCAAAATGTTTTTCCTCATCATAATGGAGATCTGTACCAAATTTACTTAAAATCAGTTCCGTAGTTTTAACGTGAAAGAGACACAAACAATCAAACAAACGTTCGCATTTATAATAATAGTAGGAAGGATATTGTCTGGCCGTCTAGCAAAACAACAAAAAGATATTACGAAATTCTAAATCGGACTTGATATTGTTACTTGATACTTATTACCTATCATTAGGTTGAGTATTTACTATTTACCTACTTACACTTTGGTGTGAACTTCACCTTCAACAAGTTACCTACATTATTTCTGCTAATACGTCTAATATTATACATGTGAAAGTTTGTATGATTATATGTTTGTTACGCAAAATCGGATTAACGGATTTGAGTGAAATTTTGTACACACGCGTTAAATTAAATATTAGGATATTTTTTTATAGAATTTGCAAATTGTTTTGATTAACATAAGCTATAAATCGGATTTATCCCACAGATTAAAATTAACTTTCAATTAAACATAGTTATGACAGCATAAACGGTCATTCTTCCCATCTCTATAATAATTACTAGTTCATTGAAATGTTACAATTTAAAGATCGACTTATAGTTTCCGAAATATCGCGATCGCCCCTTTTTCCAAGATGGCGGCCGGCGGATAAGAGTTGAGACAAACTTGAGGTTAAGCTTATATTGACCCAAATATGACCCAAAAATAAAATTGCGTCCTCTAAAATGTGCAAAGCTCATGTAAACAATTCAATGAACTATACTAACCCCTTAAATTATAAAACTTTTAACTCTATTGCAATAACATATACCCAACCTTTCATAGTTATTTATCCAATAAAATAACATACACAAACCAATAAAGACCACCAGCATAAATTATGATTATGAACTTTCTCAAGTAATATCCGAGTCACTGTGTCAATTAATGAGAGAAAAACTGCGCAGGCGCATTGGAACGCAATCACGCGGCGATCTGTTTAGTAACCGGCGATTTAATGATACACGCTGAATACAAGTAGGTGACATCCGGGATTGATAACAGGCGAGAGTATGAATGGTGTATGATGGAGTTGGTTGGTAAGGTGTTGTGAATAAGGTGGGATGGGAGGCCGTTTTATTAGTGGTAAGGTCTCTTGTAATAGGTGTACAATATTTGTTATAGTGGCAGTGCCTTGTGATTCCGAAATCATAATCCTGTGTCAATGTCGGGTAAAAAGTATCCTGTTTACCCTTTTTCGTGGTTATTAGGAAAATGGAATTGATACTCTTTCTAATAATATTGATAAAATATCTGTAAATGTATTTTTGTAAGTCACGCAAAATCTCGAAAATATAATTTGTATTCGTACCAGTACTTCATTGGCTGGTTCATTAATCATTAGGCTGATGTTTAAACGATACAAATAAACCTATCTAATATCATATATATTCTCGTGTCACAGTTTTCGTTGCCATACTCCTCCGAAACGGCTGGACCGATTCTCATGAAATTTTGTGAGCATATTCAGTAGGTCTGAGAATCGGCCAACATCTATTTTTCATCTCGAAATTCATACGGGAACGGGAACGGGAACTACGAGTGTGAAACCGCGGGGCGCAGCTAGTATTTTATAAGTACCTATATTAAACCAATTAACAATCTTAATAATATTGGTCTAAATGAGTCTTGTTTCAAGGTGAACAGCTTTTTCTAGCTCTCTAAACAAAATTTGAAAAGATAATAATCAACAATACTTAGGTTGTGCACACGGTAGATATCGCTTTTTAACTTTCAAAGTATTTTTATATTTAGTAAGCCGTTTATAAAAACAATATGCGAAATATATTACAGATTATTTTTATTCAAAACACAATCGATGAAATCTATTGATTGTTGCTACAGATTATTTATTTATAGTATTTTTTTCCACTTTCGTAAATCGGTTTCTTTATATCGACGTGAACAGTAAGTTAGTTTTCAAGAATAAAAATCTTATATCTTCCTACATACACTTTTACAAGTTTATAGTTATGGTTAAAGTTAAAAGAGATAGGTGTTTTTATCACTGGGAAAATGTGTTATTATCATCCCTGGACTCTTAAAAGGGAGTAATCTCCTCCATAGCTACGTAGGGCTCTCCCCACCAAAAGGACCCAACCTACTCCTCAAAACCCCAGCTCTTTTCCCTCCACCACTTCAACACCACCGTCCCCGCTCATCACCAAGCCCTCACCCTTGCTACGATTGCACAAAAAGCGGATCCCGTTGATACGAGCAGAAGACAATGCTCATTACAATACAGTGGAGCGCCCGCGCCGGCGAGCCGCGTCGCTCGACACGGTCCATTTCCAAAGGCGCTGTACGGTGTACGCTACTTGATGGTTACTGTGTAACGTATACTGAGTATATGTGTGGTGTAGACTTGGTTGCAATTATAGGTAATATTAATAACTTAAAACGAACAATTTGGGAGACGTTGCTGTACTCTACTCGTTGGTTACTGTGTACCTAAAATATATTGAGTATATGCGTAGTGTTAAGCTAGCTTAAATTTTAAGCATGAATATTTTTAAACATGAAAAGTTGACTTGTAATGTTACGGTAGTTTATATCTAAGACACTCGGCGATGTAGTGACTTGACGCTTGGCTACCAAATCGGAGGTGCCTTACTCAATTTCAGGATATTGTAGGAAATGAGATCACCAAAGTGCATTGGGCAAAAATCCTTAACAAGTGAAGCAAGCAATATTTTTCTCGCTACCTACTACTATTAATTATTCTGTGTCGCCACATTAGTTTCAATTGAAAATACGAAGATGTAACTTAAAGATGTCAAAGTCAAACCTTGAGCCATTGACTGTATGTACTACATTATATTACTATATTTAAACCCATAAACATTGACCAAGTATTTAATGTTCTCTGTGCTCGTAACCCACTCTAACACTCTGTACAACTTAGTATTACTGTGATTGTGGAACAGCAACACTTAGTAATACCATAGTATTGACATGGTCCAGTTGGCAATATTATCATGGCTAATGTTAAACACTAGCTGTGCTTCAAGGTTTCACACGCGTTGGTATAGACTTCTTATAGACGTCCCACTATCCTAATATGTGTTTGTATGTAGATATGGATGTTTGTTGTACCCTACTAGTGGAAGGATGTATTAGCTATGCTTTTAGGTTTCACACGCGTTAATATAGTCCTCCTATACACGTCTCACTGTCCTAATATGTAGATAGATGTAAGCAGGTATGGGTATTTGTTGCACCTCAGTTAGTATGTCGACGGATATAATATAATGGACGTATCCTCTTTCACGTAAAAATTACTGAACTGATTTAGGTGAAATTTAGAACACATGCCCCATAAAACCAGGAATAAAATACAAAAGATACATTTAATCTCGATATTCTTATGGAATCGGAATTAATGTGGGTTAACCGCGGGATATGGCTAAGATTCAGTAAACAAGCCATCTCCTGCTATAAGATTTTATTGAATCAAATTTTAAGATCCTAAGACTATTACTATCAGGCGGAAAGACAACAGATTACACATCTAATAATTTGCCCCCATTACATAAATTACATTCAAAACACATAAAATAATATCATCGATAACCAAAAGAACATTATTACTCAAAATTAAAATAGAAACGAAATTTCCTACTTTCTATTTAATGTATAATTTATGTGTGATGTCACAAAAGTTATATCAGATATTAGTCAGGTGCGTGTCTAGACCGAGCACCATCCGGGCATCGAACCCGTTACTATTACTGTAACAACGGCATATCTCTGTCAAGGTCACTTCCGTTTACGAACTAGCTTTTACTTCCGACTTTACTTTTACCCGATCCACTTTTCTTAATGATTATTTTATTGATTACAAGTAATACAGTTATCATAACGTAAGTAGCTAATATAATACTCTAAGCTATCAAACTCTCTTCTCAAACTTAGCTAAATAGTATAAAGCAAAGTCGCTTCCCGCTGTCTGTCCCTATGTATGCTTAGATCTCTATAACTATGCAAGTGATTTTAATGCGATTTTCTTTAATAAATAGAGTGATCCAATGGGTAGGTATAATTTTATTCCTCACGGGAGCGGTAACTACGCAGGCGAAACCACCAGGTGATGCTAGTGTAGTATAATATCTTCTTATTTGTGTAAGAAAAAGTGGTATCCATTAAAAACTAATAAATAAATACTGAACTACATTGAACTCAAGCTAACACCTGTATATCAATACAAGTATATTTGTAGTATTTAATGAACTTTCTACCGACCTGCGTACCTTAGCGAATAGTACGTGAAAAACATGTTCCTCCACCCGTCTTACCATCTTGAGCGTACGAAAGTGAAATTTCGACGATAGTTTACGAAAGTGTGTGTGAAATTAATTTTATGGGAGAAATAATATGGGCGGGTTTAGGTGCGGTGACTAGTCCTTGGTTGTAACTATAATATATTTACTTAGAACTTGTTTTTTGTGTCATAAATATGGTAATGTTTTACTAATAAATTATGGTTTAATATAAAGATTTTGTAATTATAGAGACCTTGTGAGATTTGTTTTATTTAAAGTTAGTATATTTAATGTGTTTGTTGCAATAGTTTCTTTAACTATTTGCAAGATATTGCCTATGTAGAGTAGAAATATCCTAAGTAGTTTAACTAAACCTATTAATATTTATTGATATCTTTGATTTACACGAACACTACACATTGAAATAAAAAAATCTGTTTAAGTGTTTTATTAATATTTCCCACATCTGGATAAAACGAACCTAATTAGACATGGAACAAAGATTAAGAGGAAGAAATGACATGTTTATTATCACCATTATCCTACCTTAGCCCACTGGTGGTCATAGGCCTCTCTCAGTATAAGCCACTGAGCCCGATCTTCAGCTCTTCTTTGCCAAATCATTTTCTCTGCCAGCTTTGCGAATGTCGTCGATCCATCTATCACAGGACATCCTATGACACGTTTAGAAAAATGTTACTAATAGTATGTTCTAACAGTGAAAGTCCACAAAACACTAACATAGAAAGTAATTCTAAACCATATTTTAATTTTCCTACCAATTAAGCTAAATATTTACGTTCTTATCAATACTCCAGTCCAGTTACCATTAATTCTAAAGGCGTTTTCATTAAATGTGAAGGCTGGGACATTTACCGACGTTGTGGCCACACCCTGTGTTCGATTGGTTGAGTTTCTGGAACTGTCGACGTGTAAATATGTGTATTTATCTTATTTGATGGTTGATAGTTCAATTTGTTTTCAATATTTGACTAGGATAGTAAGGTGACAGATATATTTTCTAACATTAGACAGTGTTTGTTTGAAATATGTGTGTAAACTTAATTTTTCTGGAGGCAGATATTTCTGATACCGTACAAAGTTTGTTTGACACATCATTGGTCTGAACCAATATTGATATTTGTCTTTGACAGCTTTTTTAAAATTCAATTCTGGTGTCCAATATTTGATAAAAAAAATAACTGATTCCTATTTCTTATTATTATTATTATCGTAGTGTTCGTATTAATCAAAGAAATCAATATGAATCCTGTTTCTCGGATTAGAGGATACGTTAAGCTATCAATCCCGGGAAACATATCCTAAGTTTAAAAATAAATGCAGATGACCAGTGTAAAGGTGGCCATTGATTAGTCAGTCGAACTGATCCAGACATAAAACTGTGGCGTCAGTAAAAGTTTTAGGCCAACTAGATTTCCCCACTGAAATCTGGAATCACTCCGGTGATTGACGACCATTTTCGGGTTCTGATTAGTTAAACTGAGTCGTCAAAAGCCACCTTAAGTCTACACACTACTAAATAAATAGTACCTGTCTGTCAAATGGTTATCAAGTGAGTCGTAGGCAATGATCGCGAAAGCGCTCATCTCACAGCGGCTAGTGAAAGTGTGCTGTCGATAGACAGACAAACGGATGGACGTATGTACATGTGGGTATAAAACATGTTGGTTTTTTATTCTTTTGAAACGAGTTTTTTTTTAATTTGTTTAGTTTTCATACGCTTTAGGAGATAAATAGTAACGTGTTTATTTATTATATTGATTAACAATACATCTTATTATATTTTCTTGATTCCTTTATTTATTCTTTCTGTCCTTGTTCTACTACTTGGGGTTGGAACAATATGCGTCTCAATATTCAAACTATTTTCGCAAGTCAATATTAATTATTACTTTATTTACGCCGTATAAAAAGCTAAATAAAATCTTTTAATAAATTTAATTAAACTTTGCATATTTGTATAACACAATAATTAAAGTTTGTTACAAAATAAACATCATATATCTAATGAGTTGACCACCTGACTGTACCTCGTACTGCCACCCACACATTATCATTCAAATATTTGATTTGAATGGTAACTTGTACCTCAATGGGTGTCAGCTACAGGTGACACTAGTCAACTGGTCCACCTACATCACCTATATAATACTATAAATTATAATAGTTGTCTTTATTCTAATCTAAGTGATTTAAATAGTACTTACTGATACTATAATTACGCGGAAATTATAAGTCATCTTTGTCAGATACACACCCTGCGTAACTCTAAAACTAAAGATATATTTACACTGACCTTTTCAAGGGGCTAGCTCATCATCATCAGCTCATATGTCCCCACCGAGGGACATGAGCCTACCCTGATTTAGGGAGATGGGCTAGCTCAAATAAATAAAAATACTTTTATTTCAGGCAATAAGCTTATAAAATACCGATTACATACAAACATACAAAAGTTAAAACTAAGTGAAGATGTCTAAGACCGTAGATGTTTATTTAAACCCTTTGGTGGCGATTTTATCCGCAATAAAACGTATAAATTGTATTACTTATTTATGAAACACTAGCAGCAACCCGCGGTTTCACCCGCGTAGTTCCCGATCTGTGGAAATTTCGGGATAAGACGTAGCCTATGTTCTTTCCCGGATCATAAGCTACCCCTGTACCAAATTTCAAGTCAATCGGTTCAGTAGTTTAGCCGTGAAAAGGTAACAGACAGACAGAGTTACTTTCGCATTTATAATATTAGTGTCGTACGTTTCGTTTAATAATAAAATTAATACCCAATTACATCCTTATTAGTTGAATAGTTTGTATGCGCAACAAACATCTATCCATCCTCATAAACTTTCGCGTTTATGATATTACTATGATGATCAATTGAATAATATTAATGCTATAGCCATATAAAGTTGAAATTATGTATTAAAACATTTATTTTATCATCTGAATCGGTAAGCAAACGTTTTACAATACAAACATAAAAAAAATGAAAGCGTTATTTTCTTTTCAAAATCTCTGATATAATGGTCGTTATTCCTCAAACTCGTTATTCATACATAATAAATTTAAATGTTATTTAATATAATGTTATTAAAGAAAAGTATAGGCATATAATTATATTTACATCGATAAAATCAAATGGTTTGCAAATCTCTTGATATTTTTACCTGTTTACGTTTTTATAAGTGACTTTTGACTTACGACTTCTGTAGCGAGAGTGGTTCCACCATCCTATAGTAATAAGTTATTTCTCGGTTATATACACAAAAAATCGGTTTATACAATTTTATCATCTACATCAATTTTTTCATCTACATCCAAAAGACGAGGAAGGTTTGTGCAGTTACATATAACAAAAACTAAATTTGCGGCTAATCAGTCTAGAGGACTTGGAACTCTGATTTATCGAAACATTAATAAAATCTTTACCACATTTGAACTCTCATCGTATAAGCTAAAAATTAAAATTCTGAAATGGTTAGTTAAATCAACTTAGTTATGAAGAGGTTGAAAGCATATTAAAATAAGTCATGCATACACACTCACAAGAACGTACTTAAAATAATGTCCCTGTAACTAACTAATTATGTACTGCCAAAACTTGTAAGGAATAATAGTTATTTATGGTACAAGCGAGGTAAGTTGGTGATTAATTCCGAGGCGCTATTGAGGCCCGAGCCGTCAGGCGAGGGTCTCAAGATAGCCGAGGATAGTAATCATCAATACACGCGTGTACCATACAACGTTTTTCAACACATTTGCGAAGAAATTATCATTTTTCGCTAATAAATAAACAGTTTTTCTATTCGCGCGCATCCAACACAACAATGGTGATCGCCAAAGACTAAAATAATATACTTATTAAAAAAAAAATCGAATGAATGAATGAAT
This sequence comes from Timandra comae, assembly GCA_958496195.1. Taxonomy (NCBI): domain Eukaryota; kingdom Metazoa; phylum Arthropoda; class Insecta; order Lepidoptera; family Geometridae; genus Timandra; species Timandra comae. Next base: position 558,258 of record OY292354.1, read on the forward strand.
GGAATCGACCATAGACCTACCAAAAGTAAGGCAACATAGTTGAAGTTTGTTTTTAAAATGTATGGACACCATTTTTTTGGTGTCGAAACTTTTTTTAAAACAAAGCAATTTAAAAAAACAATCTATAACTCACTAGTGAATAAAACGTGTCATTATTCAACTGTTTTTGCACAAATAAGAGCCCCTTTATGAGCAAGTGTGTTGAAAATGATTTTTATATTTATATTTATATTTATATCGGTTCCACAATGAAACAGAATCTTCTGCAAAAACTCGTTTGTTAGGATGAATGATCTTCCAATTACATTCAATAATTCGCTCCAAGCTTTATAGACAACTAGCGGCGCCCCGCTGTTTCACTCGCGTAGTTCCCGTTCCCGAAGGAATATGGGGATAAAATATGCTAAAAACCTTCCCACTAAATTACTCTATCTATTAAAATAAACCGCATCAAAATCCTTTGCGTAGTTTTAAAGATCTAAGCACACATAGGGATATAGGGACAAAGAAAGCGACTTTGTTTTATACTATGTAGTGATGAAGCAAGACACTACGATTACTTATAATGACAACAACTAAATACTTTATGAATGCTATTCCGTTTGCCGTATAATTGGGTTATGGGTTGCTGGTTCGATGCCCCAGTGCTGTTATAATTGTGAAAAAGTTATAAGTACATAAGTAATACTCGTATATGTACCAAACCATTAGTTTTAATTATATATCTTTAAGATAGTTGCCTAAGCTTTTAACATTATTCTTTAGGAAAAGCTGAGAGGAAAAGTCCAAAAGATACAAAAATAATGTATGTTTCCTATCTGTACCAATTACTAAAGTTACACATTTACGAGTGCATCAAGAATACACATCAATAAGTAGTTATTTGTGAGTTAATTACGAAGATTATAGTTTAATTACAAGATCACTCCTTGAGCTGAGGTCAACGATACGACGCGCTTCCGATACGATTGTCTATGGTTACTGACTCATATTATTAACAACTGACAATGTTTTTTACATGTATTTGAAAGCTTAGTTGTTAAGGTAAATAGGTCTTAAATAATTCTAATTTAATGGTGATATAAAGCTCTATATTGCTCTACATAATATGTCTATTATGACATTGTTTATCAAGTTCGAACTATCCCCCAATCAAACCAAAATGAGGGACAGATCAAACTTTTTTGTCCGTTCAGTCATCCCAGGGGGACAGAGCAAGGGAAATAATACGTTTTAAAGCATTAAAAACACCTCGACAGTCTAGTGGCAGTCCATCTGCAAGTTTTAGGTTCGTATTCTGGATCAAACATGTTCGTAATTTGGCTGACAAAGGCTCTTAGTTTTTCTTCTTCCTGCAAACACCTATTCCTCCTTCCACTGTACTAATCACTAAAGGCCTTTGCCCTCCAATAGAGCTTACAGGCTTACAAAATACAACTTGTTTATTATAAACACACTTGACCGTGAATAGACAATGATTATAATGTCAGTTTTGAATTAAGAATCAATGGCGCCTGTCATAACCAAGGATGCGCGCGCCGCGCGGCCTTACGATAAAAAAACTAATTATAAAAACTGTAATCGATCGTGTTTTCGGTTCAATACTGTTTACGAACGGTAACGAGTTTTTGTTAAACTTTTTGTCAGCAATCGATGAGTGCTAAAGATGATTAATGATTTGACATTGATATGTTTGTGTTTTATTTTTGTGGTAGTTAGCTGTTGCCTGAAGTTTTGTTCCCGTAAATCTCTTGTCCGTAGGAATTTTGGGATAAAAAATATCCTATGACTAGCAGCGCCCCGCGGTTTCACCCGCGTAGATCCCATTCCCGTGGTAATTTTGGGATAAAAAGTATCCTATGGTCTTCCCCGGACCATAAGCTACCCATGTACCAAATTTTAAGTCAATCGGTTCAGTAGTTTAGCAGTGAAAAGGTAACAGACAGACAGACAGAGTTACTTTCGAATTTATAATATTAGTAATTATTAGTAAAGTAAAGTAATTTATAATATTAGTAAAGATTTATTCCTGGTTATAGGGTAAATCTGTATCAATTATTTAAATCAGTTCAGTGGTTTCGTAGTTTATTTAGTAGAAACAAACAAACAAAATATCAAAACTAACCACATTTATTATATGTAAGTAAGTATACATTTATAAATTGAACATCATTTTTTACAGAACCATTTAACGGTGCCGTTAATTAGCTTTGTCATTCGCAGCCATTTAATTATGATTAATGTTATTATTCCAATTACTACGTTTACATTTATCAAACAAATTAAATCTAGCCACATAAACTTTCTCATAAATAAATTAAATTGATGTTGAAAATTTGCACACGTGCAAATAAACTTAATAAAGTCATTATTATACATCAAAGGTATTATTTACATCAATTAATTTCTAAAATACTTTCTCTGACGCAAACCTGTTCTTTAATCTACAATTTCATTCACTCAATTCAGTAACTGGCCATAAACTAGCTCCCTAGTTGGTAAAGATCCTCTGTATAATCTGTGGCGATATTCCTTAACCGTATTGCGTCTGTGTATTTATAAACCTTAGCCATCTCGATTGTTAAAGTAAAACCTACTTTATTATAACGTGTTATAGTTCATATTACTTTAATCCGTATGTTGATTCAGTATTTCGTAATACACACTGTTCTGTTATTATGGAACGTGCGAATGTAAGCCGGTTCATTCACTAAACAGACATTTTTTGCATAAATACCAATGAGATATTACAAAATAAGAAGTTATTGTTTCATTTGTACTCGCTATTGTTACGAGATAATGACATTAATAACAAACTTATAATTGATAAAAACTATTCGGAGTATTTGATTGTGATATTAGGGACAATGAGCTGATGTGTAACTGTTTTATTTTAAGTTTTCATTTTTATTAATGACTATCGGCGCCTCGCAGTTTCACTCGCGTAGTTCCCGTTCCCGTAGGAATATGGGATTAAATTATGCTAAAAACCTTCCCACTGAATCACTCTGTCTATAAAAACAAACCGCATCAAAATCCGTTTCGTAGTTTTAATAATTTAAGCATACATAGGGACGTAGGGACAGAGAAAGAGACTTTGTTTTATACTATGTAGTGATAGGTCCTCTATGTCAGCAATTGATTTGTTATCTGTTTTGTAGCTTTGTAGATAATACTTTTAATTTAAATAAAGAAGAACCTTTTCTTCTTGATTTTCTCCACTTGAATGCGATTAAGCTTCGATTCTTAAAATTTACTTAAATTAAAACCAAAATTATCATTATCATGTCATTACTTTGTACAGACGTTTTCCATCTTAGTCTTCTGTGATCACGGGTTCTGTAAAGAATCTGAAACGTCAGAAAATGTAAAACAAAATACAACCACGACAAAAATCCGTTTAAGTGTTTTATTTCAATGTGTAGTGTTCGTGTAAATCAAAGATATCAATATAAACAAAAACGATTCAAATTATGAATATTTTCTTTAATTTCTTAAAACATTTCAATGTAAGCAAATTGTTGTAAGTATACATCTGATAGCGGCTGTATTACGGCGGACATCCTCATTACACGCTAATGACGAACTAACAATAAAATTAAATTGAACTAAAAGCTACGAACATGGTACATTGGCAACTGATGTATGAACTAAGTAATTATTATTAGATAATAAATAGTTATGTTAGAAATTGTTATTGTATAACTTTTATGGGTTCTATGAAAGTTATTTCAAATATTTGTCGACCTCTATGGCAGAGTGGTCACCATGCCGGACTGCCATCCGTAAGGTTGCGGGTTCGATTCCCGTGCGGGGTGAATATTTGTGTGATCCACAAATGTTCGTCTCGGTCTGGGTGTGTGCGTGAATGAATGTGTGCGTAGTTTCTGATACCCTAGTATTCCGAATTCTGTAGTGACTACTCTGCCATCGAGGTCGTCGAGAATATTTCGTAAATTAATGTAAAACCGTATAATTTCCCGTGTAACAGTGAAAGGTATCCTAAATCCCCTGTTTGCGGACCGCTCCGCATGTTAACCACTTATCTGCCACTTACCACATTATACACAAACACTGGCGATGTCGTAATACCGAGAAATGTGTAAACAATGAAATTATCGACTCTTTTGTTAGTTTTTACGTAATCGATAAGATCGACCCGGTGTATGAACCTTCGCGACGCAACGCTGTGGTTTCTAATACTAGGTACATCCGTTGATGGTACTGAAGTATTTCTAGTCAGGCGTTGTAAATAATACTGTACTTGAGAACTAAGTTTGAAATTATTAATGATACAAAGGGCGCTGAAAAGGGGCGGTGATGAAACATGCATAAACTCAAAATAAGAGTATTTTTATATTAATCAACTTATAGTAGTTATATGAAGACCTCGATGGCAGAGTGGTCACCATACCGGACTGCCATCCGTAAGGTTGCGGGTTCGATTCCCGTGCCGGGTGAATATTTGTGTAAACCACAAAAAGTTTGTCTCGGTCTGGGTGTGTGTGTGAATGAGTGTGTGCGTAGTTTCTGATACCCTAGATACAAGTTTCGAGCTTAGTTAGGGATCAGTTACTATAATGAGATGATGTAGTGAATGAATGATTATGATTATCTTATAATGGAATTTCATCGCAGAACATCGCTCTCATTACAGTAAAGCGAAATATCGGCCCAGTAAAGTATCAAGAATCGATAATTCCATTTATCCAAAGCATCATAATTACGCATCCAAAAGCCATTAATTACCAATGAGGTTGTAAGGTTACAACTAACATTGACAGCGTCAAACTAATCAGTTCCTGTCATCACAAAATGTTATTGCACACGTGGATTATTACGTCATTTAAACTATTAAACTCACTCGTATTGCCTCGGTACTGTTTCCTATGTATAATTGATTATATGACTAATTGTTCGGCACATAACGCTTTTGAAGAGGAAACGTGAAAGTTATTAATTTTATTGTGTAATAAATGACATGAAGTATGATGAATCAGATAATTTGTTCGCAGATTGATTTCCTGCTATATATCAGCTTACACTCGTGTATTTATTGCGTATAGATATAGTAATTGCTTTTTATTATTGAATTTCGTATTGTGATAGAGTTTTTCCATAAATAAATTTCAATGATCAAAAAAATAATGAAGACGAAATTGTGCATAGAAAACTCGTGTGACGTCACATCTAAGTACATTTTTACCAAGAATTATCGCCACAAGCCCCCACTCCTGAACTTTAATGGGTTATATAAATTTGAACTCAATAAATTATAGAAAGAAACACTTTCGTAAACTCATTACTGTGTCGTTCGATATTAAAAACTAAAAGTAAATATTGAGGAAAAATATAATTAAAATAATTTCTGAAACTGTAGGAAGTGTCTGTTTAGGAAGTTCTTATTTCAGGGGAAAGTGTTAAGCTGAAATTCCGCCTTCACTTTTTAAATTAAAATATATATTAATATGATTAAGGAAATCGATTGTACTTTAATTGCTTTGAGTTGAATACTGTAATAAAATTGAGGTCAATTGAGCTATTTGAAAATTAAATTAAGAATATAACTATTTATTTTTATGGAGTAGATTTCGGAGGCCCCAATATACGAATTAAGTTGGTTTTTATACAATTTTGAAAACGGTTATAAAATGAATATTCTGTAACTATATTATGTGAAAGCATGTATATATAGCTACCAATTTTTCTAATTTATTTTGCTAAGGGTCTATTTTACGATCTTCAAGTATCGTTCCGAGTAGTTACTCACAAGTTTGTCTTTGTCACTTGATATAAAGTAAGAAAGAGAGAAGACTCACTGTACTTGATGAGTAACATTACTTGAAGATCGTGAAATAGGGCCAAAGACAACTATTTTCCTAGTTAAAATACATTAAAATATTGTCCCATAAAATGTCTACAGAGCAAATGCTTATCTTTCTCTCCGATTTTACCCGTATTAGTACAGTGTACAGGAAGCGTAATAACCATGCTTACATAATGCTTGTTGGCGATATCAAACTTGCCATGTTGCGATGCATTGCTAATTAACCATTAGTACCGCTTGACCAAGGAATCGAACCCGCTACCTTGTCAGACAGATGCACACGCCACTAAAATGCCCATGATTTCTCATCCATCCATGTTTTATGATATTGAAAAGATAACAGAATCGCTTGAACCACGAATCGAATCAGGTACCTCCAGCTTTCCTAGTATTTTTCACTTTCCATACTTTTAGGCCCCATAAATCTTATTTTTTTTACTTCACTTAGGACCTATTTCACGACCTTTAAGTAAAGTTACTGACCAAATAAAGTTAGTTTTGTCTCTTTCTTACTTTATATCAAGTGACAAAGATAAAACATGTGAGTAGGTATTCGGAACGTTACTTGAAGATGGTGAAATAGGCCCTAAACCTATTTTCCATGCTGCAGTGTTTCTCAAACTACATCTCGATATTCCCATCTCCAATATAAATTACGTGCGTATCAAACAAAGCTTTAGGTAACTTTCCTTGTTTACAAAAAAAAACCTCATTTTAAACTAGACAAACAACCAAACAGCCGTACGCAACAACAATTAACAAACATTTAGAAATAGTTCGTTGATCTGTTTTCTTGTTTTTTGCCAGATACAATCTAGGGCCAATGTTTCCCAAACTATTGTTTGTAAAAACCACGACCGGCTTAATTAGTTACAGACGTACTTTATTACACCATCATTATGTAGTTGAAAGTGTTTAAATAAATAATGTTGATAAGTAAAGTCTGGATTTTCAGTTATTAATTAAAAAACAATGTATAAAGCAAATACTATTACGGTAAATTTTAAAGTTATCTTTATAGAACAACTTATGCGTAAAGTATAAGTTATTATTTTTTAGTTTGTACAGCATTTTTTACTATTTTAAGAGAGTTATTTTAATCTTAGAATAATAATGAAAAACAAAATAGTATTAATAGTTTTCGGAAAAAACTCAAAATATCTTTATTATCAAGGATTGATACAATCACTTATAATCGTCAAAACTTAAACTAAATTGATTTGATTGTTAGTTCACTACGCGCCCACTACTGAGAAGAACTAACAAGAAACTCAGTGGGGTTTCCTTTTTTTGTTGTGATTGTATTCACAAAATAAAAATATGTGTACATAATGAAAATAATAAGAGATATAAATAGAGCAATTCATATTTCTTGTTTTTAGTTAGCACAAAATACACTAAATTAATTTGTTTAATCCATTCTTTACATTTAAAAATGCAATTGAATCTACGACTATTAAGAAATGTTTAATAATCACATCAAAGTAACACGCAAAAACTACAAAATTGTTGAGAGAGAGAGTACATTTTCATTGAGAACTCGCGTCAAAAAACTAAATTATTTGTATTGTAAGGTGAATGAATGTGGCAATACAATGAACATTTTTGTCGAGTTTAAAAATCTGTTTGTGTAAGAAACATGAAAACGTAAGTGAATTTTAGTTACGCTTTCCAAAAAACTTTATATCGACTTAATTTTTTATGTACTGAACGTTTAGAACATAAATCGAGTCTTCATATTCAAGTTATTTCAATGAATTACATTGTATCAATGAATGACACTTCTGGGAATGAAAGTACTATCGACTATTTCATCCTAAATATTTGAAGATATCTTTGATTTACACGAACACTACACATTGAAATAAAACACTTAAACGGATTTTTGTCGTGGTTGTATTTTATCTTAGTCTTCTGTGATCACGGGTTCTGTAAAGAATCCGAAACGTCAGAAAATGTAAAACAAAATACAACCACGACAAAAATCCGTTTAAGTGTTTTATTCCGAATTTTGAAGAGTTTCAGAATATAGTTTTTCTGGTGATTACCTGAGGCCCCATCCCCGAGGATCCCGTCTCGGATGATCTCGAATACGATAACTGTCGGTCAATTACTATAAATAAACGAAAAGCGCGGATTCACACGGATTACATTTTCCCGTGTTTTCCATAATTTTCTTTCACACAAAGGGTTGTGTAAAAGTAAAAGGAAATGTTTATTGTTAGGATATAATGCAAAGAGAATTATCCAATTGAGTTTATATTTGTAATCGAGTAATGGAGTGCGTAATCAAATAAAATATGGATTCAATTATATCTAAATGAACTGTTGTATCACTTTCTTACATTACGAGTATGTCACAGTTCCTAAATAACTCTTAATACAATTGTGACATTTAGATATCGTAACAAAAGTATATAAAAACTAAGATGTCCTAAAATAATATACATTCAAATTTTCACCTTAGCTAGGAATCAAACCTAAAACTGTGCCGACGTTACTAGCCCTAATTTCTACATAAATTTTTAGAACACCTAACCATAGAAATCACTATAAAAATCCCACTAAATCTCCACAAAAAAATAGTCACAAAAACTAGTCAACTTTTTCTATTGAAAGTAAAAGCTGTCGTGTATCGTATAGGTATTTTATGATAATGCTATCACATCGTAATTCGGGGTCAGTGGCAGCACTCGGCGGCGAATACATCGGATTTCACTTTCGATCGGTCAACGGACGGTTTACAATAGGGCTGGCAATCAATAGTTGATACGACGAGAAAATGTATTTATTTATATATTACAAAACAAAATCCACAGACCTTAACTTATTAACAAAATATAACTTATATCTTAGATCTTAAGTCCAATTACGGATTTACTTTATATTAAAAATGTATGTCTTGTTATGTATGTCTTATTGGGAAAGGAGTGAGCTGTTTTATAAAGTTGTAGTAAATAGGAAAATAATATTACTTTTAAACCAATCTTGTTTTTAAAAACTATTAATTGATTATTAAGCAAAACTATTTTATATTCAATATAATTTACGGGACATTTACACGTACCTATGTCGAAGCCCTCGACCACGTCTACAACATCACCACATAGGTACGTGTAAATGTCCCGTAAAATATATTAAATATAAACAATGACGTTCGTTTCGTTTAATAACAAAACTATTTTTTTTTAGTTTTACAGTAAGTATTTTAGGTGTTTTACTATAAAGTATAAATGTAACATTTTCTAGGAATTTTCTTTAAAAAATTCACACCCCTGTTTTGACAAGAAAACGTAGGTTGGAATGTAGCAAATGAATTTATCAAAACAATATAATATATTTGTTACTTTCTAATTTCTATGAAAGTTTACATTTGAACTTGAACGACAGGCTTTTACAAATTTAACATATATTTATGAATCTCTTATGTGATAGGTTTTCTTTAGTTTTGGACAGACCGATGAATCATTAATGAAAGAGAGTCTTTTCAAGCTAAGAGACTTTTAAGTTACTTAGTCACTAAAACTATATTTTTAAATAGTAGTCTTTTGTCGTATAAATAATTATTCTGCTTTTTTTTTCAACACGCATTATCCCACTGCTGGGCAAAGGACCCAGACATCTCCAACTCTCCCGATCCTTCGCATTATTATTCTGTAAATTACATAATTTCAAAACAAATTTTAATCTTTCCAACCACTTGCAACCTGTGTCTCAATACCATCAATCAGCGAAAATCTTTTGTTTTACCGTGGCTTTGTATTCATCGATGATTTACTGTATACAATCTTTACAATAAAACAAATACAAAAACCATATAATTTTATATGTACCACCTTAAAATAAAATATTAACAAAAAATAAACTTTCGCGACGCAATTATGTACCAATTATAAAGTGCAAGTGAAAACATTACCGTACTTTACCGAGACACAGTTGGGTAATGTTGCTTCATTAATATTACTTCATAAGGCGTGTATCGAAGGTTTCTTGATAAAAATGTCGCTGAGCGGCTTCCTCCGGAGTGACGCAATGACACATCATATCACCTGATACTGTGGGTACACATCTGGGTACGAATTACCGCATACTGGTATTAATTGTGTTAGTGGAGATATTTGAGTGAATAAAACAGCATTACTGCATTGACGGTATATTATTACTATATATATATATTTACTATATTTCTTCCGTTAAACTATTAACGGAAGAAATAACTATCTCTCTCTTGATTAAGATGATTGATTTTTTTTTGCTGTGTTTGGTAGTGTCAGGAGATGGTTATGTAAAAAAAAACTGAAAAAGCAAAAGGGAAACTTCACCCGTGCGAAGCCGGGACGGGCCACTAGTTAAAATATAATTTCAACATTAAGATTTAGACTTTTCAGAGTGATGTGGGTCAGATTTTCAAAATTATTGTTTGTCTGTTTTGATAATATGGTTTATGTGCATGAACAAGTGCCACCTTTAATAAGAATAAATATATTCTAATGATCATCACATTAAAATAAAAATAAGTGTAACGCATACTTATTATAATACATATAATAATGAATGTTGTTTTGTTTCAGATATACCTAAACACAAACAAACACGTTTGTGAAGAGGCGCGACACTGAGAGGTAAATAGTATTTACTTTTACACTAATTACCAAAACTAATTACATAATCATAACAAATATGCGAAAACATTGTACAGTAATAATAGAATAAGTGAATATACTTTAAATATTACTATATTTTTAACTTATTTTGTTGAGTTACAGTTAGATAAACTGTTATTAAGCACTAAATGATTGAAATAAAACTGGTTTAAATAGCTTAAAATGCTTTATTATGTTTTTGTGTTTGTGTTAATGAAATAAATATACTTCAATTGTAAACAACATTTAAAACAAAATTATTGATATTAATTAATACAAATATCACTTCAAACACTACAACATAATTATACAAAGAAATAAAACAAATATTGAAACACAACCATCTCCAAAAACTCAGAAACTTTCTCCTGATTACGGCTATGTGTTTAAATTATTTATACAATACCTCTCTCGTATTACATAATGTATTATCAATATTAATGTTTATTCTTATCATTGACCCCTCCCTCCCCCCTCTACTCTCTATGGGAGTGGCCGTAATACCATAGATTACCAAATAGTTAATATATGTACATATTTGTAAGGCCGAGTTCAGATCAAACTGATTGTCAGCCGCCAGCTGCTTTGAGTATCTAACCATGTGTGTGATGTGTGATAATGATGAACACGACTTCAACTTCAGTTCATCCGTGATCATGGCGCTTACACAGCGTCGAATTACCGGAAAGTCAAAAGAAATTTACACATTCATAGTTAATCATAATAATTTGAGTATTGATAAACTAAGGCAGTTTTAGTCATTAATATTAAGCTATGTATCGCTGACAAAAAACCGTATATTTTCACGTACACACTGAGTTTCACAGTGAGTATATTTTACAGTCAACGGCTGACACTCAGTTTGGTGTGAACACGGCTTTAATATCAAAGAAACACTAACAAATCACTTTCATTGGAACTACGAACGCAATTTACGATTGAAGAAAAAACCCAAACAAAAACGTAATAATACGAGTACGTGTGACGTAACGTGACGTGGGTTTGTCTGTTTGTGAGACTATTCATGTGGATTGTTTTATGGTTGTTTGATTACTGTTCTTAATATAGGTACTTTTAATTATTTAAGTAAATTAATTAGTTTATGTTTAGGAATGTGTATTATGATTTGATTATTTATGTATTAATAATTAGTTATTTAAAAAAACACTGTTTAGAATAGTATTTATAAATCTTTATTTCCATATATTAAACACATAAATAGAAAAATAATAATGAAAAAACAGTAAAATTTCTTCAACGTAAACCCCAACTCGCATCCAATACAAAAGACACCAACGAGCGCTAATACGCAAATCGCACTGCAATTTCATACAATTTATTTTTATTGTATGATCTCAAAGAAACTATCAATGAATTTAAATTATCTACACAAAAGTTATTCCATTATAACATAGACAGATGGTTGTGATGTTATAAGTGGATTCCTAACAGATTCATCTGCGGGCGAATGTAGTATTTCGCAAGTCGCGTCCGCGCAATCTGTGAATGCGATCTCGATATTCAAACATCTATTTATTGACCATGTGAATATCGTTAGTGGGTTGTGTGGTACATACAATTAAGTTTAAAGAACTAATATTTTAATGCTACTGTAAATATTTGACCTTTATTAAATATCGAAGTGTCTATTAAATATATGCATGCCTATTAAAAGCGCATAATACAATTACATACTTCAAAAACAAAGTTTCAGGCAAAGGTAATTTCTACAATATAAAACATTTAGAGTAGAAATGGAAAAATGAAACTTTACTCTCGCAAAAACTAATTCTTAAGCTTTTCTCAATATTTGGGTAGTTTAAGAAAAATGACATTAAAATGTAGAATAAAGCAATACTTAGTAAATACGTAGTAATAATTTCAAGTATTAAATTCACTCGCTGTATCCCGTCCCTTGCACCACATTGTAGCGACATCCGCGCGTCTCGTATGTGTGCGCACGCGCATCCAATAATCTCAGCTATCGATCGTCGCTAATTGATCGCTGGCACCTGTACCGCGCACACACACAGACGCAAATGTTTTAGTAAATACAGATACACGGATGCAAATGTTTTATTATACACAAACAAACAAACTTATCTACATCGCTAACTAATAATATTGTAGGTTTCCTCTGGTTATGAATTTAAACTAGTAGTTTAAATGAATGAAGTTTTCTCTTTTGTGAGTCATTTTGTTTGTCAATAAACGTGGAAACTCAATTTGGGTTTCCGTTAATGATAATAAATATTTAATGTATATATGATTAATAAATATTTCATATAAGAATTATTCTAATAGTAGTAATTTAAGGTATTGAACACAATAACTTCACAACATTTTTTCAATACGTTTTCAATCACTTTATGAGTAAAATTTTTGGCAGTATCATTTTTTTTTAATTTTGTCGTCAATTCGTCACATAAAGGCAACTTTACATATTATATTTATGAACAAAGCTGAGGCGATTAATAAAATACTGATTATTTCTATAAGTACATTAAAAGTACAAATATCTTTAGTAAAATAGAGACTTTTGCCATGGACTATCTTCATCAAACCAAACTTTAATTATATAACTTTTAGTTCTCGTGCCTACCATTTATATTATTATATTATACACATTATAATATATCGTAGCGTTAGTTGAATGCGCCATTAGCGAGGGGTTGCGCGCGTGGGGGGTGGCGGTGGTCCTCAATTTTCACAATAGGTTCGATACCCGAGATGTGAACAATATGTCGCGCCGCGGGCGTCCTCTGTGCAACCTGCACGGAACTACGAATAGCAACGTGTTGTAGAGGGGTTTGGTAATTATAGTTTATTTAATATTGTTGGTTAATATAGGTATAAAAATATGACTATTAATTGTGGTTGCGTAACGCATAAGATGTGTTTGTTACAGTAAGAAAGTTACTGTTTATTTAATTTGCTTGGTTGTTTTTTATCCTAGGCAAAGAAGTTACTTATCGTGTACGAATGATTCAAGTAGTTTGAATTGAATTTACGTGCAAATATAATCAATTATATTATCAAGTTAAAGTCAAATGTTACTTCTAACTAGCCAATTTCAATTAATAGGCTATTAACAAATATTTCCGTAATTTATTAATTGTACTCCAACAACGTGTTTTAAAGCTCCTCTATTTTAATTCCATTCATTTTGTTCTCCTTGGTCAGTCAGTTTCGAAAGCTTAATAAAAAACAGCGCAAAAAAGTATAGAACGTTTAGTTTACTATTTAACATATTTGTGAGTAACTCTGTGAGTTTCCGAGAAACATTGTAAAAGTGCAGCCTAATGGATTAATTACAAGATTGTCTGGCCGTAAACAGTGACGATTATGTGACGAACGGCATGTCTGTTTACTCTTGTTTACGTTTAATTGAAAATTGTTTACGTTTTTGAGTTTTTGTTTGTGTAACACTATGTTTTACAGTATGATCTTGTTGTTAACTTGTGGTACTTTTGAGTTGATGTTACATTAGAATTTCGCGTGAATGAACTTCTTTTGTCTTTACATAAATATTCAACCGTTAAATGGTGTGTTTACTTGCCTGCCAAATCAGAGGTCATGGATTCAATATTCGTGAGATAATTATGCATTAGGCAAGCAAAATTATCTCCCTGTACTGAGTAGTATATTTGTGTGAACCACAAATGTTTATCTCGGTCTGGGTGTGTGTGTGCGTAGTTTCTGATTCCCTAGATACAAGTTTCGAACTCGGTGTCAGTTACTATAATGAGATGATGGAGTGAATGATTATGTTATGTTATTATCATCACAGAGGGCCTGTCTTTTATTGTGGCTTCACCCCTTGCGGTACGATAAGGACATACTTTTCTTTACCTTAAACATTAAAATAACTTAAACACCCAACATTTGCCGCATCCAAACCGTCTTAGAGTAGCAACAAGGCTAGCTATTAGAGCGGCCGGTAGACAATATGGGAGATTCTAGATTGTGTCCATTGTTTCCTGAGCCGAAATGCGCCCGCGCCGGTGTGGTCCTACGAGCCCTCCGTAGATCGCCGATACACCATTCAATGCGCCTTACAATGGTTTATGAGTATTGCCGGTTGTTCCTCCGACTCTATTCAATACAAGTCAAGTGATCGGTGCCTGGTTCACCAATTTTGGGCATTAGTTTTGATAGATGTGGCGGTTGGTTGGGCCTTGGGTGGAGTTGATAAGGGAATATCGTAGGTTTGAGTTGGAAGGTTACTAAATCGAAATTAGAAAACTTCTACTTTTTCTTACTTATTCTTTTTTAGTTTTTTATATGACTTTCATAAATGCTTTTTCGGGCAATACTTATATTATGTTCGTGCATCACATCAAAACGGTAATAATTATTATTTGTTGTTGTTGTATTTATCGCGATTTCTGCGAAAAATGTTGGTAAATCAAGTAGGAAATAGCGTCGGTAGTTCAATATACAATTACAAACATTCTTTCGCAACATAATATTAATACAATAATGATACAAAGCTCCCGGAAAGTCAGCAGAAACTAACTACGATTGACAGAGCCGATTACCCAGTGAGCAGCGACTGACGTATGCTAATACTGACGAACTGACGAGCTTGACGTCCCACTTGACGGCCACTTGACGGCAGGAAGCGTCTGCGCAGTAATATTGCATTGTTTCTGTGACAACTGTGACGTCATGACAATGAGAAAAATCGTTTGAGTGCACTTAGTAATTTGAGCGGTTATTTTGATTAAGTGCTGGATTTTGTTTGTTTGTTTAAATGATTTGTTAGTATTATTTGAGGTTTTACTATAATTTTATTTGATTTTTGAAAATGTGATTATTCCTTTTAACGGTACTAATACATATCATCAGTAAGACAGGCTTTAGTTCTATAATTGGATCTAACAGACGCATGGTTTGTTTTTTTGTATGGTTTTCTTTTTATGAATAAAGTAATAAACTGAATCATGGAAACTCTATACTACTTAATGTTTCTTAAATTATTGAAGAGTAAAATTTCAAAGTAAATATCATATACATCATCAACATTACAAACAAAACATATTCAAAGTTCAATTAGTCAATTCCCAGTGGTTTGAAGGCGGTATTTATTAATAATTATCACATATTCGCTTTTACTCGACTAATAATAAAGCCGAAGACTAGCCACACGTAATACCACACTTGATTGCATTATAAAATGCTAATAATTCTCCCATACTTTCTTTCAACCACTCACGGTCTATTGTCTGCCTCTATTCTATCTACCCGACCAGCCTAACTAGACCTCCATCTCAAACAATAATTGCTCGCAATAAACGAACAAATTATATCCTTAAAGCTCACACTACGCTGGCCAATTCCACGGTACTCGGTACATGATTTTTAATTACGACTATTTGCCAAGTCATTGACAAGTTTATACTTTTTATTGGGAATCGAAATTGGATCTTGTGATTGGAGGTGTAAGGTCGGTTTTGATTTGAGTGTGAGAGATATTTATTAAAGGATCATTGCAATAGGCTCAGGATTAAGTAATCAATATTTTTTTATATGTGTATCAAAATTATAGTCTCGCTAGATGATTTTTATTGTGAGAGTTCTCAATTCAAAAGTTCATATTTATATAAGGGACAGTTGAAAAGAGTAGAGTACAAGAGCGGCGATAATCACTGCTCGATTGCATTTAGTTTCTGATACTTATCCTAGATACAAGTTTCGAACTTAGTTAGGGGTCAGTTACTATAATGAGATGATGTTGTGTAATGATTAGATATATTATAATAATACTAGCAGCGCGGTTTCACCCTCGTAGTTCCCGTTCCCGTAGGAATATGGGGATAAAATTATGCTAAAAACCTTTCCTCTGAATCACTCTATATATTAAAATAAACCTCATCAAAATCCTTCCATTTAAACTCTCTTAATATTTTGAAATAAAACTTTGTAAATTATTTGTAAGCCGTCAGTACAATTATGTGACATTTCGATTATAATTGCAGTTAATATATTTTTAAATATTCTCATTGTTGTAAACGCTACAATTACAGAGGCATGGAATCTTGGTAAACATGTGTACCTCTATGTACTCGTATATTTGAACAATTCAAGAGTTTTATTTTAAAAGTCGGTTAATTGTATACAGATGCTTTTAAATAAAAGGAACCATCAGATTTTTGTAATATGTTAAGTGACAATGATTTGGAAAAGGTTTTATCGAATTTGTTGCTATCGTTTTTCTTATCGAATTACTTTTACTCAATATTTATTTAATATCGCAAAATATCTACACTTAGTTAAAAAATTTACTGTGAAAATCATGAAAATATTTAGATGGATTAGGAAAATAAGGAAAATTCCAAACAATACAAAAACTACACAAGTAAAACCGCAGGTCATAAGTATACAAACATACAATCATACATACAGACAGTCACACATAATTATTAATAACAAAGAATTTTGCGTTGGTCCGTTCGAATTATGTGAACCAATTACACGAGTTCAAATTACTATAAATGATTTGTTTCGAGGAATACGTCATTATTGTGATATTACCGGCCTTGTCCCTGTGGGGCCGTTATGTATCAAAATGTATTTACTTTAATAATTATGATATGATTTTGCAGAAACAGATTTGTTTGTACTGTAAGTATATGCGTTTTTAAAATGATTATGATTAACGGGATATTTACCTATATTATTTATTTCGAGTTTTCGAGTGTTCAAAATAATCATGTTAATTGTAAAAACTATATATGCGATTTTATTAATATATGTTGATGAAGCAAGCGAAAGACTAGTCACCTGATTGCAAGTGACTCCGTCGCGGAATTTTTTAAATAGGTGCAGCCGTTTTTAAGTGATGCGCAAAAAATTGCCAACCAATTTTATTACTAATATACCTTATTCGAAAACAACACATTTCCATACAAACAAATATTTAAGTTACAATATATTTGCATAACCAAGATAACCATAATAAAGTAACAGGTCTAAATAACAAGGACGTCCGTCAAAGCCCAACCGGTGCGCCCACGCACGCGCGCGTGTGAAAATAGTATTAATGCGAGATGAAACTCTGTACCGGTGTGTTGATGTTGAGTATTCAATAATCATATTTATTGGAATAACTGTACTTTGTAATAGTGGTTGAGTTGATTTTGACGACTTCGATGGCAGAGTGGTCACCATGCCATCCGTAAGGTTGCGGGTTCGATTCACGTGCGGGATGAATATTTGTGTGATTCACAAATGTTTATCTGGGTGTGTGTGTGAATGAGTGTGGTCGTAGTTTCTGATACCCTAGATACAAGTTACGAACTTAGTTAGGGATCAGTTACTATAATGAGATGATGTAGTGAATTATTATGTCATGTTATGCTATTTTAATTAAAAGTTGGGGTATTTTTCTTTTCAGTTGTGTTATGGTTTATCCGATTTTTACTAGCTGTACTTACATGAACATTGTGAGCAAAAGCCTTTTACTCTATGATGATAAATATACGAGTAAAAGTACAGAGGACAAAATAGGGTGTAATAATCGCGCTCGACCAATACCGTACCAATACATTAAATACGAGTATAATGAAATGTTATAATATTTAGAATTTCTCAAAAAGGTTTACATTTATACTTAACCTGGCCTTATCAAAGAAGTACCTAAGGCTATGAATAAAAAGTTCAATTTAGAATGCATATTGATACTCAATCTATTACCGTAATCGAAACGAATGATATATTCTTTGTACCTGGTACACGCCGCGTACCTGTTCCTTTAGATCTCGATAATACCAGATGAGACGACACACTGTTATTTATTAGCACTTTATAATTGAGATATACATGCATTGAAAGTATTAGATAACTAGATGAACAGGAAGCCGTTTGATTGCCGCAAATTAAAAGCAAAATGCTTATAATGTTACTAAAGTTAGTTACAAATTGCTGAACTGGTTCTGAAAAGAAATTATTTTATTATTGGAAGCTAATCTTTTACATACATCTTATTTCTATAAAGGACTTTTTCCGACTTTCCACGCTACAATCATCAATAGGTTCACTGACATTGGTAGATATCACTTTAATTAATTAATACCAACCTATATTGTCCCAACGCTGGACCAAAGTCTCCCCTTTTATTTTCCTTTAATTAAGAGAAACTGAAAATCATAGTTATATGTACTCGTATACCTTTTTTGTAATACGCCACCGTGTTTCTCGAATTAAGAGCTGTGAACTATCGGCCCCAAACCCCTTACGTCACACCCAAACCCTCTCGTACAGTCGTATCCAGACTCCCACGGTCACAATTACCAGACCGTCATGATTACAAAGCGCGTCAGCACGTGGTCAATTTGATAGGTCCCCGCGCGGCGCGGTAATTTCGGATCACCGTCACCGCTAATGGTATCGCTCGCTCCCACACTGTTACGTAATATGGAATGTGTGGATGTTATGGAGGAAGGAAATATGAAATATGGTCACATATTTCTCAAAAGTTAAGTCTTGTCTTTAAATCTTGTGTACAGGTATTTGTTTGGTTCGAAACTAAGCCTGTCTAGTCATCCTGCTGCAAATAGCGGTGGTATAGTGAATTGAATACACTACGAAATTTTATTCTGTGTTTTCCTTAGCCCATGCAGGATACGTTTCCTTAGCTTAGCCTGATTAACCTAAAGTAGGCTAATGGCTAGTTATGTATAGTTAGAAATAGGAGTACTTATTTAGTCTGTCTGAATGCAATTGAGATGCAGATTGTAAAATAAGATCAAACTAAGAACAAAAACGCAACAGCATGATCCGTAAGAATCATAATATAACACATTCCATAGAACATTATAATACAATAATAATATCTCTAGATAATCACAATTATCAGAGGTGCGTATGAGTGCAACAAAATTACACCGAAAATGACGACATCACGTCATTGAATTACTCCGTAAAACTATAATAATTTGAATGTGTGCATTAGAATAATGTTCTCAAGTATTTTACATATATTTTATTACTTCTGTTATGACATCAATAATTTGGGATGAGTGAATGTTTGTACATCACTTGGAATGTCTTTATTCTTTCAAAACAATGGTTATAGTTACTTAATTTCGTAAATAGTTTAGTAAGTAATGTCTGAACAACGAGAAAAACTATTCGTCATAATTAGGTCAAAAGATACTCGAATACTTGAATTAGGACGACTCAGAAGAAATGGTCAGACCTGCCAAAGTATTGCGACTTGCGAGTTCGTTAAGTATTCAATAAATATAATTATATCTGGGTGTGGGTGTTCGTAAATATAAAGAACTTTCTTGTAATACATTTTGATAATGCTTCTTAATAGTACTTAACAATACCAATAAGCTTTTTTTATTGGGATCAAGTGACGAGACTCTCGAGGTAATTACCTGACGGTAAAGCAACACGTTGGCCCATAACAGACACAACTATACAACACTCATCACCCTGAGACATCAGCTGGTGAGTCTCGTGTGTTCAGTTATTCAAACAAATACAGAACAACTTGTGACTATAAAATCTATTGCTTTTCCCTATAACATTTATCGTTGTGCATCTACCACATTTTATCTCTGCATCACCCTAAGGTCGACTGGCAGAAAATGCCATCAGGCATTAAGTCCGCCTTTGTACACGCTATTGTACATTAAGTATTAAATAAATAAATAAACATTTCAACCTTTTTTTTTACGCAATTAAAATGCATAGAACTGCATACCACCGTGAGCCGATATTGGGAGGACCCACGGGGCATTAAGGCTCTCCCAGCCAGAAGGGCTGATAACATTTCAACCTACCAAACGCAATTAATCACACAATTGCCTACCAAAACAAACACAACGCATGCACCATCTCACAGACAGCCGTGTCCAACTCCAGACACGAGTGGTTCATTTCCTCAAAGATGGCGTCACGGTGCGATCGGCGCAGGCGCACTCGGTAATCGAATCACGCGGCATCATTCATCGCATTACGCCGCCTGCGCCCGCGCGATCGGAAGCGCTACGGTTTGATGTATCTCGTATTCCCACGGAATTATTTATATAATAGGGATATGGATTGGGAGTTTTATATCGTTTTATTTTGTTAATATTATTGTGTATAAGTATGCAACGTGAACTGTGAACTAAGACGTGTAACGTGTACATTTGATGAACATCCTTCACACGTACACACTATTTAGTCTTAGAGGCTTCAATATTGGCGAAAAAAATAATATTTTGATAAAACTTAGGACATTTTA
Organism: Timandra comae; assembly: GCA_958496195.1. NCBI lineage: Eukaryota > Metazoa > Arthropoda > Insecta > Lepidoptera > Geometridae > Timandra > Timandra comae. The sequence goes on from OY292354.1 coordinate 578,971, forward strand.
ACCCTACCCCACTCTAACCCTTTTTACAGGTCAAAAAATCCGTCAGTTTCAATTTCAACTTATTTTACAAGATATCTATTAGAAAGACTAACATCACAAGTAATTGTCCGAAAAAACAGTCCGACTAATTATCACGCTATAAACATAAATCTTTTTACCAAATAAGTTAATTAATCCAGAAAAAACATTCCAGAATCTATCATTTACCCTTACAAGGCTTTCACAGTCTATAAGGCTAAATATTTCCAACAAATTAAGCTCTACATATTTTCCTAACATGGAAATGATACGAAAACGACATCACCATTAAGAAATGGTATAAAAACCGGGCATGAATAAGATTGTGCGAGGCGGATCACCTTGGCCAAATTATTGTGACTGGGCTATGGAGAGTACCACACGACCAGCGTAAGTTGGACCGTTGGGACATTGCTTCTGAAACTAATAGTGTAATCGATTTGGTTGTTTTAGGAAACGGGTTTAAATTCTGATATGGTGAATAATACTTTATAGTGCAATATTTTTATGAAATTTTATATTAAAAATAATCTGTAGAGTTGTAGTAATCGTGTGTAGAAGTTCCATAAAACTAAGCTTTTAATATAAAATTTGTTTATTCCCAAAAAAATACACAAAAACTTAGGGTAGGTATCAGCTTGTAAGTTCTTCTTTCTTCTCTCTCTCTCCCACTATATTATTACAATAAGCAGTAAAAAGAGCTATACGATTGAAATTCGTATATTGCTAACCACATTCTTATTTAAATAATTTATTAGACAATACTATAGATTGTAAATATTTAGCATATCTCAAGTTACGTTGGTCGATTTAGTTAAAGTTCCAATCACGAGTGGTCCGATTGTCCATCTGAATACAGGTGCAACGATTAGTCAGTAATTGATGTACCTCAACAGGTACGGCTACTAAATGTTTTGTAATTTATATCTCGAGTGGTATTGCTTAATGTTTAATTTGATTTGAAAATAGATAGGTTCAATTTCGATTGTATATTTGGTACAATTTTCAAAGTAACAAGTTAAATTCCTAAGTAGGTAGTTCCTGAATCGAGCGATGCACGATTGCTATTTTCTATACATACTTTGTGTTAGATCACCAATCTGTAACGAGTGTTATCCATCCTCTGCACTAATATAATAAGTAGAGAGAGTGTAAATATCCTACTAATATTATAAAGCCGAATGTTTGAGAGTGTGGATGTTTGTTTCTCTTTCACGCAAAAACTACTAAATGGTTTTTTGGTATGATGTTCCTCATACCTAGGAATAACACATAGGATACTTTTTATCCCAAAATTCCCACGGGAGAAGGTTCCACGCTGGTAAAACCGCGGGGGACAGCTAGTATTATAATAATTAATAGAGAGAGACCTTTTTCGATGTAATAATATAATATCTGTATTGATTTTATTTCTTTCCCATTTTTACCCCATGGCTTTAAGGTAAAACAAAAACAGGAAAAACAAAGAAAAATCCCGGTATTATGCGTGTAAAACCGCAGTTTAGTTTCACATAAAATAAAGCTTTACGTTATATTTACTCACAATGTTGACACAAGGCATTGAAGAGGACCCAAAACAAATATGTCTTGTTTTAATTAAACAGATATTCAAGGATATGCTAATATAATATAATAATTCAAGGTGATATTGAATATTTTTAACATGACTACATTGTACATAATAATTATATTATCTACGCTGATATTTTACAATATATTAATTAATGCGTAGTTTCTGATACCCTAGATACAAGTTACGTACTTAGTTAGGGGTCAGTTACTGTAATGAGATGATGTAGTGAATGATTATGTTATGTTATGTTAAATTTTCTGATAGTCGCTGTGCGTCGATGAGAGAGGTATGTTCAGTAGACATCAAAGTACAGCTGATGGGATGTTTTCTTAAAATTTATTGATTAACTAAAGATATACTTTTTAAAGTTTTCTCAGCAAAGGTTTACTGAGAAATTATATAACCTTAGTCAATTAAAAATAAAATTTAACTCAAACTTAACATTTATAAATTATAATATAAAAATCTTATAATAAAGAAATAATTAAATTAAAAGAAAGTCTTCAAATTATCAAGTTCGATGATTGCTATTATGTAACACACAATCTCCTTTTATGTGCTTATTATATACATCCAACGGACATTATACATTATATATAAACATATGTAATATGAGTAAGTATTATAATATGAGCTTATGTAATGATATCAGTGGGTATGTTGTATGCTCATATAGTGGATGTAATGCTCAGTTTTGAGTAAATAATAAAAATATGTATATTCTAAAATGAAAGAAAATCTCTCTACCACCAAAATATATTTGTATATTTTCAATTCGTTTATTAACAGCTCTTTCATTAAAGAAAAAAATGTGAGAAAACTGAAAAGCTTAGGTTAAAAACCAGCGAAGAAATTCTAAAGTTATGTGGAGAATATGAACCCGCAAGCGGTCAGAGTGGTTGACTAAGGTCTGATGGCCGTCAATTTAGAGTAAGATTCAACTCCTTGAGTAACCTGATAATAGTGATTTGATAAAATTCGAAAACAAAATTCTTATAGCTAACTTAACTACTGAAAAAATTCAATTTCAAAAACATGAATGAAATATGCAACAAACTATTATTAAGACTTAAATTGTTGTATTCGTAGATATATGTATAATATAATTATGTTGGTGTTTATTCAGTGAACAGTTTGATGCAATCATAGGTTCGTTATGTGACACAGTGTATCATTATCGTGTCGGTTTCAGTCACACATAACGCGTAATTGCGGCTCGCGCGGCCGCGGCGTGCGTCTGCGCAGCCAAACAATCATCGGGCAGCGATACTCGAACGCATGCGTATCGCATACCGCGTAATCATTACAACAAATTATCGCAACCAAATGATACACAATTTTACATTTTTTTGCGAGAAAAAGGTCTTTATTATTCAAGAGAGATGTCTCTGTATTCGGCTCGCGCGACACGATCACTAAATCAGTACTCATTTACCTCCCATTAAGTGTTTCTTGCTCTATTTTTGCCGGCGACTCCGCGCGGAATCCAGTGACTTTATCATAAACACCTCTCTAGCGATGTTTACTTGCTTTCCTCGTATTTTTAACCTCAATTACGTTGAGAATAATTGTGTTGTTGATGTGTTTATTTGTAGAATGGGTTTGTAATGTGGGGGTATGTAGGTGCGGTGGTTTGCATGTCAGAGCGCCTAGCTCCACTAAACTGTTAATTGCTTTTAGGAATCTTACAATTGAGCTGTACCATTGTGTCTATTTATATGTTCTACGGTTTCACTTTATTTTTGTCTTGGTATCGGAAAGCAGTTCGGTGAAATAAGATAATCGAGGTTTAATACTGATATTTTATCATTGGGTTCAAAACAAAAATACGTTACTTAAAACATCATTTGACTTATTTAAAACATACTTGCTTTTTGTTATTTATATAAAAATAAGTTAATGTTACCAAAACACCTATCATATCATTAAAATCATTATAATTACATTAATAAACTTCATTACCTAATATAACTCAGCTATGTACATAAATCACCATTACCCATAATTACATACTCGTATACATATGTATGTATAATGTATAGCCCCTAATTTTGGAATCATGTTTCAATTACCAAGGGTCACGACCGTACACCTGTATTCGTATCTCGTGGGATTATCACCTCTCGAACGCTGACCGTTTGCTATTTCAAGGATAGGTACTGCTGTTTGGTATAATATATCACACAAATTATATAGGTAATAGCATTTTAATTGAGTGTTTGTTTATTATTGAGTAATGGAGCGTTATTTTTGTTTTAAGTTCATGGACTGTTTTTTAAAGTTACTTAGTTCAATTATATAACTGTTTGTCTCTGTCTGCGTGTGTGTGTGCGTAGTTTCTGATACCCTAGATACAAGTCTCGAACTTAGTTAGGGGTTACTGTAATGAGATGATGTAGTGAATGATTATGTAATGTTATGTTTGTAACTACTAGTAAATGGGAAGTTATCCAAAATTGGGAACATTCAATTAGACCTCACAAAATTTGGTCCTTTGTGCTTGCTGTGTGCGTTTCTTTTTCCCTTTTTTTCCATTTATAAAATGGAATAGTAGCAAATTCATCATCATCAACTTAGAGCTGTTGCTCTTGTCGGTGTAACAGGTGCAACTCCCTACATCTGCCCCTATCTAAGGCGGTCGTAAGTAGCAAATTAGTCTACTCTACATAAATACATAAAGTAATTTGTCAGAAAATAGGTTAAAACAGAAATAAACCCACGATAATACAAGAATACAAATCGTAGCTCATAAACAAGTTCGTTCTAGTAGCAATTAACAGTTGTCATTGACTAAATACATGAATAATATTTTAATAATTATAATTCAATACCGGTAAACTTTATTAAATAGGTTAGTTATATTAATTTTGAATGTCCACTACAATCGATTGGACCTTTTCAAAATATCAAACTAGGTAATGTAGTTATTTCGCCACTTGCCTAGCCCGTGTCGAACCTGTGACCGCTGGGCGCACCCTGCCCAAATTATCACATAATTGTAACCGCCTTTATTGATATTTATTGCTTACCATGTTACATTGTTATTAATGGCGTTGTTGATATCGTATTACTTTCATTGTTACGTAGATTTTTGCTTTAGGCTTCAAAGTTGTATATTTAATTTAAAAATTTGCAGTTTTGGTAAAAAAAAATCTACAATTGCCGAAAAATATAACGCTTTTATTATTTACTCAATTTTACTCGGTAAAAAAAGAGAATAATTCCGAAATTAATACAGGATATCAATGAGGAAAATATAAAATAATTAGCTGTTTATAATTAGAATACAATGCGTAATATTTCAGCTCAGAAAAAAGGACAATAGAATTCTTCAATCAACTAATAATCAGCCTGATTCAGCACTAATGCCACAGATAATATCTAGTCCATAGTTCTCTCACGGTATGATACTTCCTACCTGAACTTACTATACTCACTTACTATACGGGTACTTAGGGTCAATTCATACTAGCCCTAGCGCAGATTCGAAGCGTATTGAAGCGAAGCGTCCAAAATCGAACATAACACATTTAACTGTAACTCCACAGCGTAACGCACACATTACTTTTGAAGTTTTAAAAGCGAGCCAATCAGCGAAGTCGAGCGCAGACGCGAGAATTGGGGAGATGCGCGCGTCTTTTTAAAATCTCAGAATTAATTTGCATTATGCTGTGGAGTTGCAATTCTAATTTGGTGAAATGTGGTTATTCCAGTAAGTATAATTGTGACTGTGGTGCTCCAAAGCAGGATATGATCCTCTTACTGTCGTACCCGTTGTGCATCCAAGAAGACCTGATGAAAGCAACTAACGCTGGTGTTGGCGTAGCTGGATTTCCGTCCGGAAAAAAATAGATTTAAATTATTTAGTTATTTTTGTGACCATTGACACGAAAGAAGAAGCTGTGGAGTTAATGAATTTGTTATGTTCAGTTTTGGAAAGCTTCGCTGCGCTTCGACACTTCGCTAGTATAAATTGACCCTTACTATAGTGGGTACGTCAGACACCATGCGTAGGCGCAAGGCCGCTGCGATCACGACTGTTGCCAACCGACTGCAGAATGTTCCCACCGTCCCTACTTATTTACCACTTTATTAACTGACAATTGATTTATCGGCCGCTGTAGAGAGGTTTCGCAACAGGAACTTGTTACTAAATGCGTGTTTTAGTTAGAATTTTGATGAACTTATTACAGATCCAACTCTAAATCAACATTTATTCATATCTTGATTTAATAATATCTATGGTGAATCTTGGCCGTGCTGTAGCATTTGCACCTGCCAAGTATGAGATCCCGAATTCGATTCCTGTTCTCAAGCTCTGTATGTTTACTATTCAAGATATAGCTTGGGTATGATTACCATAAGATTACCCGGCAAATAACATAACATAACATAACATAATCATTCACTACATCACCTCATTACAGTAACTGACCCCTAACTAAGCTTGGAGCTTGTATCTAGGGTATCAGAAACTACGCACACACTCATTCACACACACACCCAGACCGAGACAAACATTTGTGGTTCACACAAATATTCACCCCGCACGGGAATCGAACCCGCAACCTTACGGATGGGGCTAAATGAGCAAGTGTGGTCTCTCTACTGATTGCTTTGAAACAGGCCCTTTGCCTGCCAGTTGGATATTAGGTACAGTCTCATATTTTACCCTGTTTATCTCATACATAAGGTTAAAGGTATATAATAAACTATCTGCGCCCCGCGGTTTTACCCGCGTGAATCCGTAGCTCGTAGTATCACACAATCTCGCCACAATTCACCATCGTGTGTTGAAAAAATAAGTAACAACGCCATCTATCGGTACGATTTGCAAAGAGTTAACAATAAAACATACGATTGCTTATACTCTGGGAATTTCTTATGGGAATTTCGGAATAAAAAGTATCCTATGTAATTTAATCTAAATCGATACAGTAGGTTTTGCGTGAAAGAGTAACAAACATCCAAACTCATAAAAATACAAACTTTCGCATTTATAATATTAGTAGGATCTATGTACTCTAAGCCAAATAATTGTAAACAACAAATAGAGTTATTTATAATATTATTTACTTATCGTCAATCCGTGACATACATAACTACAGATAACAAATGAAGTTAATAGTAAAATAATAGGAGTTTAATGTTCTTATGATTTGTTTATAATTGGTAAATAATAGATTTAATAATGTTTAATCTTTTTAGATAATTAAATTATTTTAGTATCTATATCATCTACGTAATTTATATACTTCTCAAGCCCGCCTGGTTGTATGTATAAACTAGCCATGTCATTTGGTTTTGCCCACGTTAAATTTCCATTAACAAATTTACTCTTGAACTTATCTATCCATTGATGAAAACCGCTTCAAAATCCGTTGTGTAGTTGAAAAGTTATGCTTGCATACAGATGGACAGATGGCGGGAAGCGACGTTGTTTTATACTACAACCTTTGTCCCGGTTTTATCCGCATAATTCCCAATCCCTTGGGAACTTCAGGCCATAAGCGACCTCTGTACCAAATTTTAAGTTAATTGGTTCAGTAGTTTAGCCGTGGAAAGGTAACAGATAGACAGACAGAGTTACTTTCGCATTTATAATATTAGTAAGGATTTTGAAATAAAAAACTTAAACGGATTTTTGTCGTGGTTGTATTTTATTTAACATTTTCTGACGTTTCGGATTCTTTACAGAACCCGTGATCACAGAAGACTAAAAAATGTAACGTCAGAAAATGTAAAACAACCACGACAATAATCCGTTTAAGTGTTTTATTTCAATGTGTAGTGTTCGTGTAAATCAAAGATATTAGTAAGGATTGTTAACACTGTTAATCTAAATAAAAATAAATGCATATTATGATTTACAAAATTGGTATAATCAAATGTAATATTCTAATGTTATGATAATATATAATTATGCAGCAGATAGATTGCTTGAGATACAAAAATTCCTATAATTTGAAATGTCATGGCCAAAGTCTGTCGGCCACTTCATACTTTTATTGTTTGTACGCACTTTGTACAAAATATTACAAATTTTGAATTGAAAAAACTGCTCAAACGGATATAAGTCGTGATTTTAAATTATGTTTTAAATATTTTAAATGTGTCGCTACTGATTTAGATTACACTCGTAAACTATTCGACTTTAAAATTGTAATAATGTTTAACATTTTACAAACAGCGCGGGTTTGCAACCACCAACACGCATAGAGCAAGCGTGGTGACGGTAATTGCGCCTATCTTTTTATATCCTTCTCATTGTATCTACGACCACGATGTCACAGTGGGCACCATGGCAGAGTGGTCACCATGCCGGACTGCCATCCGTAAGGTTGCGGGTTCGATTCCCGTGCGGGGTGAATATTTGTGTGAACTACAAATGTTTGTCTCGGTCTGGGTGTGTGTGTGTGAATGAGTGTGTGCGTAGTTTCTGATACCCTAGATACAAGTTTCGAACTTAGTTAGGGGTCAGTTACTATAAGGAGATAGGGACAGAGAAAGCGATTTGTTTTATACTGTGTAGTGATTTGTATTAAATATGTACTAATATAATGTCGTATTGTTCCAGGTGAGTACAAGCCCTGCGCGGTGCGCCCGCGCTACATTAGCTCGTTCTCAGGTAATCCCGCGCCATGTACCTATACTGGGTCTATCTCAGTCCATAAACTACCATTTCCGAGGTGTTTCATTTGTAGAACACCTTAAATAACGGCTATTATTTAATTAAACATCGACTAGGGCGGTCCGATGTATATTTGTAGTTGTTTTGATGTAGAGATAGCAAATATTAAGGTACATATAACATTAAAATTAAAGTTATGGTCTTCAATTAATCAGTCACTCTTTCCTGACCTAATAATTAGGTAGATACTTTTATGTGGAGATATTAGGCTCAAAAATATCCATTTCGTATTTTCTTAATTATCATCATTATGCTGGTCTTGTCGTGTCGTGCCCCATTCTTGAAGATAGGTCTCTTCCCCCGATACTACATAAGTACATCTTTACTATCCTAACTAATATTATAAATGCGAAAATAACTCTGTCTGTCTGTCTGTCTGTCTGTTACCTTTTCACGGCTAAACTACTGAACCGATTGATTTTAAATTTGGTACAGGGGTAGCTTATGGTCTGGGAACGGACATAGGCATGTTTTATTCTGAAATTCCCACGGGATCGAGAACTACGCGAGTGAAACCGCGGGGCGCTGCTAGTCATAGTATAAAATCTGAATAATCCTACGCTTACCCTAACGCGGAATAACAAAAGATAAACTTTTAGTAAAGTCATAAATAAGCTTCCAGCCCTAGGTGTAAAAATCTCGTTCCCAAACATGTCTGAAACCATCTGCTCATCGTAACATCTTGTTAAAATATTCAAAAATACTAAATTGATTATTACCAAACTCAGTGGTCAGTACATTCGGGTAATGGCGGTCTGTTCCCTGCAGGCTTGTCACTGACAGGGCGTTGTTTAAAGTATTTACTTCATTAATTTGACTACAATTTGTTGCGAGTATTTCATTTTGCCTGAAGCGTTAAGAATTGTGTAAGAGGGTCTCTGTGGTAGAGCGATAACTACATCGTCTTGGTGGTAGAGCGGGCCTGGGTTTAAAGTTTCTGCACATATTTATTTTTTTGGATTTTGGCTAATTAGGTAGGTAGGTATTTCTGTAAAACAGTATTTATTACTGTACCTAATTATTTTTAGGTCGGTACTACTTATTCCATGCACTTCCTTCATACACCATAGTATTATAGACGCGTACGCGCTTCGCGTAATATTGTTGAGGGGGTGAGGCGGTTGCGCGGGGCGTGTTCATCGGTAATGCCCATTCGAGCAAGGTCAACGGCGTATATCTGCCCCTTAAGGGAATGTTCCTAAAATAAAAATGAAAATGAAAAGTGATTTAGTAAAACCTTTGTTCAGGAAACTGTGACGTAGACTGTTACTCTAAACTCTAACGGAGTAATTGAGCCAATATGAGACATTTTTTTTCTTTATATGTACAAAATAAATTATAACAGAAAATCTTCCAAAAAAACAGATTTTTCGATGAACGAATAGATGTAATTACATAGTAATAGTTATTGTACAACAATTACAATTAGTAAACAATAATAAAAATACACAATAAAATAGCATTCGATTCCCGTTAGCGGTACAAAACACTTGAAAATAAAGAACAGTTTAATTATTGCACAATCCGACGTGCATTACTCGCTCCCACTTGTGTATGTACTCGCATCAATAAAATATAATGTTTATAATTGTTTGTTATTTACTGTTAAGTTTTGTCAGTACTTTTTCGTCAGTATTTTATTATTTTTCTCTTCATACTTTATACTACGGTTGATTTGCGTTTGGCTTTTACTGAAGGATTAATTAAAAGACAAATCTATGTGGTTGCTTATAAAAATATCTCTATTGTTATATAATAATTAGTACTTATATATTTACGGAAGTCTCTTATTTTTCTTAATATAAGAAACTGTTGAACATACTTAACTGATTCATAAAAAGTAACATTTACAAAGCGAAATCATAAAATTTTCACCATCTTCTTATATTTAAATCTAGAATGCATGTCTGTGTGACATTTCTCCCCAAACAATGGCCCATCTTTTGACTTGCCATGCGTATCCCTACACCTGCACACGGGAGGATCTTTACAAGGCCACTGATAGCGCTATATCGGTGGCCGAGTTTTGGTCCTCAAAAGAAAAAGAATAAACCAAGATACTTAATACTTATAATATAACGTACACTTTAATCATTCCCAATTACACCAACACAATAATAACCACAAAAATTTTACTGTTCTTCATACAGTTAACTATTTAGTTTTAATAGCCTTAAACAAATTAAGGTGCGCGGGCGCACTCAGCGGTTTGTTCATTGTGGCTATTGTGTAACCGGTGATTGATGCATTCGGATACAAATAACAAATGTACAGAGTTGTATTACTGCCGGTTGATTACACTGGTGACTTAATTTGTCTGTTCTTTGCCTGTCTGAGGGTAATGAAAGATTATTAAAAAATAATGTGTGAAGAAAATGCATATTTTAATAAGTATAGGTGAAAAAATGCATATAATTTCACAATAATTAATATTATTTAATTAATATGGGTGGAAAAAATATTTAATTTTTTTCGTGAGCTCGATTAAAAAAGCCGCAGAAAATTACAAACCTTCCTTCCTGAAATTGAACCTGAGACCTTAAATAAAAAAAGCATTTGGAAAAATGTACACTGGCTAAGAAAATGTCATTTAACTACCAACCGTGAACATAAATATGATCAACAACATTAAATTAAAATATGGGGTAGTCTACATGAATATTAATTTAAAAGGATATAATATTAATTTACTTACAAAGTAAGACTAATTAATCGTTAATGGTAACTGCTTTAAAATATTATTCTATCGCTTGACATAATAAAATGTCCTATTAAAATAAAACATATGAGCAATGCCGTTACAACCATAATATGTATTAAATGAGTACTTCCCGTTCCTGTGAGAATATGGGGATAAAATATAGTCGAGACCACTGGGACACTATAGCTGCATTGGCTTATTGTCAGTTGGTACACTTCTACTGCCAGTTCGTACACAATTTTTTTTCATTCAAATTTCCATAGTTTAACTTCCAGTTTGTACACTAGGTTCCATAAGGTTCAAATCCTGGCAGATAATGACAAATAGCAGACTTGACACCCTGCTTTGTAACCCTTTTGTTCCAAGACTTCATTTTCTTTCAAACCTTTGTTAATCCCATGTCTAATCATGATCAGTTTGCAGTTTAACCAGATTTCGAGGATTGTCATATTTTACGTGGAGCGACTGCCATCAAACCTTCACAAACCAAAGATTTATACGATACTAGCAGCGCCCCGCGGTTTCACCCGCGTAGTTCCCGTTCCCGTGGGAATTTCGAGATAAAAAGTATCCTATGTATTTTCCCGGACTATAAGCTACCCCTGTATCAAATTTCAAGTCAATCGGTTCAGTAGTTTAGCCGTGAAAAGGTAACAGACAGACAGAGTTACTTTCGCATTTATAATATTAACAATAATATAGTTAGGATTCTGTTAAACCAAATATCAGACTTTTGAGGGCTATAACTACCCGTAAAGACTGTCAACGATGTTAGTACGACAACCTATTCCCTCCGAAGCACGGAGACCTTTTGACCAACGGCTTTTCGTGGCCTTTTGTTCCAAGTATAGTTAAACAAATTATATTCTTAATTCGTTTTTTTTATATTATACTCTTACAATTTTCTATACCACTACAGCACCTAATAAACTTACAGTCAGTCAAAATTTAAGACACAATAACTTTGTAGTTACTCGTCAGTCAAAATATAAGACACAGACACGTTCCCAATATAATTTGTTTTGATCATTTATAACAGTTGCGTAACAATTTTGACATTAGTTTAATTAACATTTATTTAATGACAATAGCCCGCGGCTCCCATTAACGTGGCGAGATTGTTAATGATACTCTGATATGTAGATAGGACTACAACTACTATTAAAGTTATGTAATACTTAACTAATTTATATAGGGTAAATGAGGAAATTTCTTTAGGTATTGTAAATGATAGAGCAATATAATATGTAACGTGAAGTGTAATAATTCGATGCAAAAACTTGTAGATGTAAATGTTTTGATTAAAATGTTATTATTTTTACATTTTCCGCCACTACCCTTTGCTTATTAGTGTATCATTTGTAAGGGTGTGAATATGTTATTTTCAAAAACGTTGGTCATAATGTGTTGTCATCTCAACATACCTAACCCATGCATTTGAAAAAACATGACCTAACCCTACCTCTAAATAAAATCTATTTTCAACACTTAAACTTAAGGCATGAATTAGAAGATTTTAAAATATGTAATCATCAAGTAAACCAGGTTGTAGATAATTGTTATATTATTATAGCATATAACCTGTAAATACACAAACAGGAAACACATCTCTGTATTTTCTGTTTCAACGCTTTCTATTAGTAATTAACGAACAGAATAAATAAAATATAAAAACGTATTAGTGCTTGGTAAAGATCCTTTAATGATATAGATAAATAGAAACTACAGGTACAACATTCAAACTAGCTACGACTAGTGAGAAGACTGGCGTAGGTACCAGTCGTAGGGGCATTAAGACATTTGTATCTTTTGAGAAACTTGTTATAAAAACTCCTTTTTTCCTCTCTTATGGACCACACAAATAATATCAACTTGTATCTTGTAAAAAAATTGATAACTTTTCTACAACAAGCAGCATATTTCAATATCTGCTATCCATTACAACCACAATTCTATCTCCGTTATAGCACACAACGAACATCTATGTCCCACCCATTTTAGTAAGTTAGCCACAACTTGACGTCGTTGTATCCTATTCGATTCCTGTCTCTTGTCAGAGGACAGTCGTTAAGTCATGTTAACCGCTCGGAGCGTCCACTCTTATCATTTAAAATACAACTAACTGTCGCCCGCGGCTGCACTTTCCAACTACCTGTGTGATCGAGATGAAAGGAAGCGGACGCCGCCAAATATCTTGTTAATTTCTGGAGACTTAGTTTTTCTGGAGGACAAAGTGTTTAAGTCAAATGAGTTTTCTACATACTTGAAGGTAAAAATAACTGTACCTTAATAACTTAGAAAAACTTAAGTTTTTTACTTGAAGTGGCTTTTTATTAACACAGAGAGGCCTGTGACATATTTGATTCAACCAAATTTAGAACTTATGGGGCCCTAACTAGCAGTAATGACTATCGATGATGTTAGTACGACAATAGGGAGTTACGGCTAGTTAAAAGGGTTACGTAGGTATATATTATAACTACACTCCGAAGTACGGATTTAAGAAATAATTCTAAACGAAACAAATAGGTTTGACTATTCTAAATCTAAATAGCATAATTAATGTGAATACGAGTACAACAAAATCTATAATTTGAATATAATAAGATATGTCGTAAAGTTTTAAATACCACTGATTCATGATGAATGGACCAACAAATTATACACCTAGTGTTAAAGTGTGCCTTTTCTATCTGTTAATGAATATGAATGGTCTCACGCAATTGGCACTCGCCATTTTTATTATATTAGTAAGTACCTGCCTAATGACACATTATGAGATAAACACAGATGTTTAACACTGTTTATTATTGACAAGGTGAAGTTATTTTTATAGATAACTATAGACTATTAGAATAATTGTGTCTAGTTTTAGCCTAGTCGTTAACTTACTTCGGACCAGTTGGGTTACGTAAAGACACTTTTGTAAGTCAGTGTACCTCAGGTTAGTACTTATGAATTGATTAAACGTTAACTGATTGACAGACAATGTACAGTCTTAATTAGTTGGTCTAGACTAGAAAGTTGAAATTGACAAGTTCCTGATATGGGTAAAATATAATATTCCTAACAGAATATTCCTATTGTATTCATTAAAATTTTAGAATATTTCCATTCATATAGGTCGTGTTTTTATTAGAATTTGAAACGGTACGAGATACGGTCAGCTTCAGAGCAAATGTACCTGTTGGTAATGCTCACTTTGGCATGCCAACCAAGGGAGGTTTTCTCTGACGCTAACCGTACGGGTCCATATTGGCTCACCTAAAGTTCTTTACCCGAAAATGTTTTTCCTAACTATTTGTAGTCCGAATGATCATTCTTCCTAAAAATTTTCAAAATTTTTAAAGTTTTAATTCATACTATTTGTAGTGCTACCGACGATGCTCATAACACTGATGTGTCCGAAAATTTTAATTACTAACATCATTGATGTAAACATATTTAAACTCCTACTGTTTTTTATCATAACGCTTTTATCCCTAAACATACTTACCATAATATTTTCACTCATGCTCAGAAAGAAACATTTACCAAGTGTAATAAAAAATATATGTGGGTAGAAGATGATATTTATAGTTTTAATGATTATTATACGACTCGTTTACGGTTATGCTTATGGTCTGGGAGTTTACCATAACCATAACTAAAGGACCAATTCGGTTCTGGCACTTCGCCGGCCGCTGCCGCGGCACGCTCGCTCGGCTCGTACGTTGGGGTCACAGTTCTAACATAACCTAAACCAATAATTATGAATAGGACCGATTCGTTACTGGAACTTGACTGAATGATTGGAGCAGGACTCTGGTTTTGCTCGCTCGGCTCGTGCGTTATATGTTATACCTACATGTTATGTAAAAACAAAGTTACGAAAAATTTATGTATATAATATTGATTATAATAAATAAAAATAAATCTAAACAAAAAAGATATGACTTTGAATAATAGTATGAACGATAGTTATGTTGAGAAAATATAGGAAAACAAATAAAAGTGTAAAAGATGTTTATTGCTACTGACATTATGCAGTTGAATGTTTCGGAATTAAAACATTAGTGACAAAGATTTTAGGAGTTGCGATTGTTAGGATAAAAAATGTTAGGAAGAAAATTTTCGGATTTCCAATTATCGGAGTTGAAATTTTAGGTGAACTTTGGCGCACCCTAACCGTACGAATCGCTAGTTTAATATAAATTTATATTACAGTAACTTTTGTTATTACAAAATGTAATAGTTATTTATGGTACAAGCGTACGAACTTTTTTAAAAACGAAGCAACTAATTTTATAACTGACTTGTGAATAAAAGGTGTCATTATTTGTCTGATTTTGCACAAATTGGAGCCCCTTTATGAGCCAGTGTGTTGAAAATATTTTTATATTTTTTGTCCTCACAAACTAGATAACTAGTGTGGATTCGACAACACGGACATTCGAACTATTTACAATTGCCAAAAAAACCTCGATGAGTTCATAATAAGCTAATACGAGTACTTACACCATATAAGTTCTAATTACACGTTTTCATTGGCGGGATGTGAAACGACTTTCGATTTAATTTCGCTGTTATGACGATACTCAATGAAATTGAGGAAATTTGTAACATTTTATACCTTTTTATAATAAGCTATTAGTTAAATTAGTGACACTTTTATACCGTGAATAGTTTGAAATTAAACCTGTTAAATGGCGATGAAAAGTGTGTGTAACTTTCTCGGGTTGTTAATTTATTGCGATATTATAATATATTATAATAATAAATACTATCATCTTGTCATAGTAACTGAACCCTAAAAAAATATTACCTGTATCTAGCCCTTGATAGAGGTAATAATTCTAATTAGGGTATATGATACAGGTGATAATTCGATTACCCTAGATTTTAACGTATCTAGGTTATCAGAAACAAACGCACCTCATCATTCACACACACAATACACTCAGATCATGATAAACATTTTAATATCGCATACAACTACCTTTACCTCGCATCGGATCGAACCCGCAACCCGTGTTTGTTTTGCGCAGCTTAATTTAGAGAATATAAAAACAAGTTTCCAGTTGATTCTTTTCATTTTAAAACACGAATGTATACGCAAGTGACCGTTATCATTTAATAAGAAAATGTAGTCGAGTGTTTTAGTGTGTCATAGGGCCGCTAATAGAACCGGTGTTTGTTTGTATGTTTGTCTAACTCTGAGAGGGCTCGGCTAATGAAGACTGCACGATACAACTTGTTTGTATGTATTTAAGGGGGTACTTTTTCCGCACTTAGACTTCTCTAATTTGGGTCCTTTGTACGCTGCGCTGCGATAGTTTTTTGTTCACACTTATAGGGGGCTATTCCGTCCCGTAACCATTGTCGATGACTGCAATATCGAAAGAAGTTTGGGGGCTCTAGCTTACTGACGATGATGGACTGGACTTCAAAAGAAGTAGTTGAAAAATCAATGCGTATAAACTAATGATGATAAGCGGCATTGTTGTGCTACATAAAAAATTGCATCATTAGGTTCATGTACAAAAGGACTATTTATTGATGATTAGTAATTAAAGGAATATTATTTTAATAGTACTAATTGTTTTTTTTTATTTTTTTTATATTTAGTCCCAAAAAAGCACAAAACACAATATCAAGTTCAACTAAATTAGATGTATACCTCTCCACTCTCAAAACATAAAGCCACCATTCATTAACAAAGACTAAAACAATATCCATCCTAAGCAAACATAAAATATTTCACGAGAACTAATAACAAATGGCCCATCGTTTAGAAACGATGTTAATCAATAAGATGGGCATATTGTTTGGTTTACAATACATACAGACAGATGGACAGACGTACGTGTGTCAATATTAAATTGTTGGTCAGTATGTCACCAGGTAGATGGTATGGCGATGGCGACCAAATGATGGGTATTCTTTACATAATTATGTATATTATTGTGGTGTAACAATATGGTTAAGATTCTGTTATGTAAAATGTTTTTGTGTGTTTTGATACCCTAAATAGATTGATCTCTAGGGTCAGGAATAATAAATATGTATATAATAGGTTCTCTTGCAGTAATATTTGTCTCGGTCTGGGTGTGTGTGTGTGAATGAGTGTGTGCGTAGTTTCTGGTACCCTAGATACAAGCTTCGAGTTTAGTTAGGGGTCAGTTACTATAATGAGGTGTAGTGAATGATTATGTTATGTTATAAGTATTTCTTTATCAAAAACTTGAAGACCAATGTTTTACCAACTGTGCCCTACTGTTCTCTCTGAACTTAACATAATTTATACATTAATACAATGAGTCTGAATAATAAATTGTGTACCGCTAATGTTTTATTAAAAGTAGGTGCAAGAATAATTGTGATTAATCCTAAGTGATATATTATTTAGGTATGACATATAGCCGTATTATCCAAAGTCTCTACATAGCCTTCATCTCCACATTTACAAGTAATTACTAAGTCTTTTCAAATACTTTTATAATGAAACCGTTTACCTAATATAACTTAAATCTAATTAAATATTCAACATTACCTTTAGCAAATGATCTAGTTTCTACGTTAGAAGTAATGTTCAAATAAGGAGAGGCTCCGGTATTCGTAATTATGTCGGCTGGTGGAAGGCTGTAGGATTGTGAATTCTCTTAAATTAAATAAAATACTTAGAAGTGATTATTTCTGTTGACTTAAAAAGCAATGGCTTAGGCACCTTCTAGAATAATCTATAGTCATAGGTACCTCTGAGGGTGGTCTGAGGACTCTGAGGGGATTGTTATGTAGTGCTAGCCAGAATTGGATAGTTGCTAAGAGAGGCCATTGGTCTACAATGAGACGTTATAAGCCAAAACTATTATATACAACTAGCAAAATAGATTCCGATCTATATCAACCCAAATAAACAAACACCAATCACGCCGCCCTATAAAAACTGACACAGTAATTATTGAGTGAGCTTTTGTTGTTTCATGCAAATATATTCAGATTCGCTTTCTCGTCAGATAAACCTGAAAATAGAGGTAACAATAGTATGGTTGTCTGCGTGGCCGATCGCGGTGATATGTGGCTCGTTTTGAGAGCGCACGCTCTGATTGCTGTGTGAACACTAGCTGATTGCCAGATGTGGGGGCAGGGGTGGACTTGGGAAAGGGGGGTGGGGGGGTGGATTTAATTAATAAGATGTTCTGATTTTCCTCTCAGAAACATCCCAAGTAGCAATGAGTATAAACTGAATGGATATCAATTACAGTAGAGTCTAAATACAAACTTCAAAACACGATTTTACTTTGTTGATGGTGGGTTAAATTCCTGATAAGCTCATTTTTTTGTCTGACTCACGTGCCATTTTATAAAATAATAAGTTTTTATTGTTACATTAAATATCCTTTTATATGTACTATAAATATAAAGAATCAATCCTGTCTCCCAGTAACCTGCCTCACTGGCTCACCGCCACAAGGTGCCAAACATCTTCATTGACACCATAATTAAAGACAAAACCGTCCTGCGATTTATCAAAGCAATTTCTTTAATTATTAGTCTGTAGAAAGAATATTTCTCTATATAATCACAGCAGAGAGCTTTCATTCATAACTATCTATGAATTAAAAGTGACAGCGGGAGCCATAGTTAGTGCTAATTGCGTAGTTTTGAAATTAGTATCGTATTGACTAGGTTTTTTTGCCCCCGAGCAATAACATGGGTCTGAGGCCTACCCTGTCCCGGACAGGTGTGCATACCGCGCGGCACGCGAACTGATCGTGCGTGTCTATGATCTTCCGATGCTGACAACTTATCTAACACGTTTGCGATATCTGGACTGTTTTTAGTTCTCAAATACTCGAGAATTTAATATTTATTTCCAGAAAAATTAAGCATGGTTTGCACTTTTGTAGCTTATAATAATTTAAAGACACGATATTAGGAAGAAATTGATGTTATGCTATAAAAGTGTATTGGGCACGTGGCTCAGGAGCATAGTTCAAAGCCTCCATCGCGCGCACTCATCCGCGACATCGATCCGACACGTCCGCCTCGTTACACTAACTGACTATTGACCAGTTTTTATACGCAAATTGGATGGTTAACTGCAATTAGCTCTGAGAAAATACATCATCATAATCACAGCCACAACCGCACCCTAATTCTCTATCCATTATTCTGCAAAAAGAACCCAAACGTTATGCCATTAAGATGTACAATCGCTTTTCTACGAATGTCTACCACAAAGTACATTTAAAACGGAGCAGCATTAAGAGTATAATGTGAAACATTTAAACAGAACAATTATACAACAAAGTATGTTCAGAGTTCAGAGGAGGAAATGTCATAATTCGTGTGACGCGTGTCGTCGACCGGTGAACCCTGGTAAGTGGTCCGCGGCGGCCGCTAAGCCATGGGAGCATTAGCAGCGCGTTGTAATCGTCAGATCGGCTAGATGTTCCCAAGATGGTTGCACCGGAGCACGGAAGCGCAACTCCGCGAATAATTTTCCACGTCCGTGCGCCCCGCGCATAACTGTTAACTACTTATAATGATCGCCACCGGCTACGACCGCTCGCCGATAGACGATAGACGCTTTATTAACTATTTATAACTGCTCAGATAACAACAGACAACCTGATAAACGGTACACGATACTTACACACAGACTGCCCAGCACAACACACCACAACCGATACCTGCCTTTACAGACCTAATTATACTACATGTTATTATAGACTTTACGGGCTCCACTTAGAGGCTAATTTGATTTGATTTAGCTTGGTTTTAATAATTTCAATATTTGCAAAGGAAAATGATCAGATTGGTATTGAATAAAATAGAATACACGCAAAATGTTTACGGTTAAAATGTGAAATGTATTCAAAACTTTTGAGAAACGAACCAAGTTTTAAACAAATTGCCATTTCTAAATTTCAAAACATTAAAAGCCGCTGTAGAAACAACGCAACGACTCATTAAATGGAAAGGAATTTCAAATATTGTTTAGCATAAAAATCTCATGTGAAATATCAAAAATAATCAGGCGAGTGTCTGAATGTTAACGCTTCGATCTAAATGTCGCCAGTCGTGGTTATGGTAATATAATTTGTAAACTGAGCGTTAGGATCTGTGAGATACACCGACTTGCAGTTCTATGATATGAATAAATTAATATCTTATCCCGAAGAGGCCTAATGTGTGGCCACTTCAACACAACCTGTGTGGCTTACAGACCACAGTCGCATAAACTAAGTACCCTTGATTACAAATTATGTATTACAAACTGATAAAAGTGCGAGAATGTTAATTGCTTTTATCAGATTCAGATAAAGTAACATTTAACACACTCGTGTAAAAAGGTTAAATGAAACCGAAGATTTTGTAACTATATTCTTTTATTGGTAAGTAATAACAAAACGTTATAAATGACTGTGTATTCATAAACTTACAATATTAATTGATGTTACACAATGTTAAACAACTTGTAAGAATTGATGACAGCTTATTAAATGCATCCATCAATGCAACGTTTTCCGTTACGAAAAATAACGCTGTTAAGTTTTTATGATACTTGACAATATAATATTTTATTACAAGACTCATTACATTACAAATTTATAAAGTTTTGACGTAAATTAATGATAAACGAACGGTTTATAGACGTGATGTAAACTTAACTGCACAATGCTTGACTATTTGGTATTTGAGTAATTACATCCCGCGAGGACAGTTCGCGCGGGAAACTATTTGACATCTTGACAGTGTCAATGTCAGTGTCACCGACACCCGCGCGTGAGTCATACGCTCCCATGCAGCCAATAAATAACGCCCTTCGTTATTGATAGTTATTTATCGCGTTCCCGCGTATCCCGGCCCGAGCCCGTCCTCACATAAATCAAAACCAGTAATTGTCGTAACTAGTAGGATTAGAAAAAGTACCAGTACGATATTTTGAAGTAATTTTATTTTTATGGCGTACTTTTATGGGTTTAAGTAAAAATATCAGTAAAAAATATTAATATTTTTACAGTGAAAATATGACGAAGAAAAATACTTGTTATTACAAATAATGTACGACCATGAAGGTAGTAAAATGTCTCTTTAAAATATAACGAAATGACCACTGTCATCACAAAAGAGTTCTATTTTCAAATTCACAATTATATAAGACTGCGAACTTGAACTCCGGGGGGCAAAACGTTACATAACATTATCTAACCACCCAACGTAATGAGTGTAACGACCGATCGGTAAACTTGTAATTTTAATCGGGAAATTATCGGACTAACTACAAATTATAGCGGGTGAGCGCACCGTACTGCTGTTATTAATTTTTGAAGTTATAACTGGTGTTTACTGTTTACTGATTTGTTATCAGAACATGCTTGTTAGAATCAACGTTCACGTCGTTTAAATAGAGTGTTTAAAAATCTGTCTAGGAACATGGAAGAAAAAATATCGATCATTTATCAATTTAAATTTTTAAATGTAATTTAACAGAATATCCTGGAAGTGAATAAAAAGTAACTAATACGTTTTAGGATTCCATCATATTGTTTTAAGAATGATAGATGAAATAACTTAGCCAACCATCGATACTGAAGTGTACATGCAAATTTTCAGCTCAATCGATTGGAGATAACTGATTCTGAATCACATTGGAAGTTTACAAAACATTGGTACATGGAAACTAATTACTAGCACTACTCATAGAATACGAAAATCATGAAGTATATATGGGCATAAGTAAAATATTTTGACAATAATCTCCCAGACCGCCTACTAAGATGATTAGGTGTTGCGATCGGTATGGATGCGTCAATTTCCATAAAGAAAGTGGGTGAGTGCGCACGCGCGTCCGACCACGGCATTTCTCCGCGAACGACACGAGAGAAACCGACGAACATATTATGCACTTTTGCCTTTTGTTTGTGCAGAATGGATAAGTCGTAAAAAGAAAATGAGAAAGGATTTTACAAATAAATTTACGCTAATAAAAGAAAACAAACTTTTAAATAGTGTATGTTGCCGGATGTGTGTTAATCCAAACAAGTGTTTTTTTAAAGTAATCAAATTATTAGTCATGTACGTTTTTTGAAGCAATATAATAAAATTATCCCATGGATTTTTCAATATTTTCTTTCATATTTTTCTTCCAAATTGGATAATTATTTCCATCATAATTGTATCCAATTTGATGCCTACGCTTTATAGTTTTGCGCGTAAAAACGTTAATTTATCACTACATAGTATAAAATAAAGTCGCTTTCTCTGTCCCTATATCCTTATGTCCCTATGTATGCTTAGATCTTTAAAACTACGCAACGGATTTTGATGCGGTTTGTTTTAATAGATATATAGTATATATAGTTATATGTTTTAATAGATAGAGTTATTCAATGAGAAGGTTTGTAGCATAATTTATCCCCATATTCTTACGGGCACGGGAACTACGCGGGTGAAACCGCGGGGCGCGAGTTTTCATATAAGATTAATCCTAACCCAAATCAAGAACCTTAACCCAAACCGATTATCTATTAATTCCATTATTACAACGATTGTAACCCAAAGTATGTCTCCAGCACATCCGTCTCGTACTATCTCCGAATGTTTTCTCCGATCCGATCCCACTAATGACTCTCACGACAGACGTTCCTGTGGTCACACAGTTTCACTCAGTTTCTATGAAAGCATACAAATGGCCCGCTAATACTTGTATGAACATTTTGTTATGGCCACGAGGTTGATGGTAAACAAGATTAATTTGATTTGACGTTCATTGGTTTAGTAATTAGACTACACTACAAAGTCAAGTTAACTACTTATTTGTGAAAATTCGTAAAAAAAGTACGGGTGTCGGACGTTTTAAAATGTAGGCTGAAATGTACATAAATTTTCTAATGGCAGACCTCCTACTATCTCATAAATAGCCGGAACGACCTTGAACTCGCACCCGTATGTTACTCCATCCAAACAAACCGGGTAGCCGACACACTTTATTATTTAAATCTTTCATTAGTCGCTCACAAGACTTTCTCTTCCAATAAATCTAAAAAAATAACATATTTTGAACATAAATTATCTAAATTGCCCTCTGGACACACAAGTCGACGCCTTAGGGATTTGACGCTGTTACTCAAATGATTTGACTTTCACCGCAGGACAAGGCCCGGTTAAAATATTTCGAACCAAATTATGGAAAAAAAACAGCTTAAGAGCCGTGATCTACCGCGCGACAACTCAAATTTCACTCACACAGACGCGCACGCGTGTCCGCATGCACACTGTCTATCTGGTGACGGCGCGCTCGCTCTGAATACTCCGGCCGAACGGTTTTGATCCATTGGAAATTATAAATTGTGTTAAAGTTATTGACAAAAGTATAAATACGAGTATATTTTTTTTACGATTCGTAGAAGGTAGTATATGATTAGATATAATTTACGTAATACCTTTCGATTCGATATTCCATTATTCACAACAAGGAATAATGAATAAAACAAATACTTAGTTTTTTGTTTTTAAAATAAGACATGATTTTTTTTTGGTAAGTAACGAAACTTTTTAAAAACAAAGCAACATACGAGTAAAAAAAAATCTATAACTTACTTGTGAATAATATATTTTTTGCCATAATGGGGTATTGATTTTTCATATACTAATTGCAGTTTTAGTTTTTATTAAAATCGCTAGCAATTTTCGATATTCCTTTCCTTATAGTTTTGAATATCGTCATCCACGCCTACTTGAAAAATGCCTCGTCTGTATATGTACAACATATATTATCGGGACAACCTTTTAGCGCTAAAAGCAGGACTTTCTAAATTATTTCGTTTCCTTTTTTGTTAAAAAAAACCGACTTCAAAAACTAAAAAGTATAAAATAACAAATATGTAATGTAATACCTCTTATGCGATGTAGCACATAAATAAAATAAAAATGCGACCAATCCAAGCGGGCAAACGTTCGTTAACGGTCATCTCGAATTATAATTTTGTAGTTTATTTTTCTGATAGTTTTATTTCTTTGAGGCTTGGCACCGACTTCACACTTATCAATAGGTAACATACACACAAAAGTATAAATTAGCATCGCATAAAAGGTGTATTAAATTAAATATTTGTTATTTTATACTTTTCAGCTTTTAAAGTCTTTTTTTTTATTACTTTTGAGTGTCACAACCTATCTGGTTGTAAAGGTCTCATCGATACAAATTAATCAAGCCCAAACACGAGGTAACTGCTGTTAGTCGTTGAAGAGTTCCCTCGACTATCTTCCAGGTCCATCATCAGATCGACTCCAAACCTTCATTTAATTATAATGCTTTAAGATAATTAACGAAAAACTTAACAAATGCACTAATCACCCTACGATTTTCTAAAGTTCCTCTCAATTTCTCTAGAATGCCATCATTAGATCCTGGTTTCCTTGACATGGGACCAAACGGCAAGTCCATTCTTTTGAATAAAAAAAGAATTTTAGTAATCGGTACAGAATTGACGGAGATATCGTTGAACATATTCATAAAAAAAACATACCGGCCGAATTGAGAACCTCCTCCTTTTTGGAAGTCGGTTTAAAATAATGTTGTTTTATTGCTCATTATTTCTAAAACATTATTTGTTATCATAAATGTTAATATTTTTTTTTAATAAATAATTCAAATTATAAAACAAAAATTATTATCGAGTATCAAAACATGTTGATGAGTTATCGCATAAAATTCGTACGCGCCGCAAAGGTCAAACGCTCGGTAGGAGCGATACGTCCTCTCTCTAAAAAGCCTCGCGGCAGACTGATTTGAATTGTTTCGTGCGTCCGATTTTATAGTAGTTTTATGATGATTTTAAAATATTTGTAGAAAAAAAGACAATTTGTTTTAGAGATTTTTTTGTAGTATAATTGTTGTAGAAAATATTCTTTTATTATTTGAGGTAATTTTAATAACGTTTTGAGCATCATTTATCAACGTAAATTACGATTTTCTTGAGTGTGATTTTTACAAATTCTAACTTTATATTTTTTTCGATTTCAATAATAATTATAATAACAATTAAATTTTCCTATGAGTATTTCCTTAATAAGGATCTGGACTTTAAGTTTGTTTAATTTTTAGTGCTAAATTGGTCGAATTACTAGAATCCGAAGGCATGGTAGTTAATGCTAAAAGTGAAATTCAGAAAACATATGTTCAGTTTTCTTGATATATTTTATAAGTTTTCTGTATAATATTGTTTTTCTCAGAGTATTTTTTAGATGACAATATTTCCTTTAATTATTACCTAAAAGCATGTTTATAAAATACGCTTTTCATATAATATGACTAGATCAAAAAGTACAAAAACCGTCAATTATCGAGTTTCGGGACGATGAATTATTGCCCTTTTGTTGAAAATAAATAGAAGAAACCACGATAACCAATTAAAAAGGATCGTATTACACCGTCAACCGAAACTAGTAATTTATTACCGATAAACCTATTACATTGGTAACAACCTTTTCAATTTAGTGTTGCTCTCATAAATATTGTGATATGATCAGGGTTTCTCCGGCACGAGCTTTATAAAGATTAATTTAATGTAAACTTTTAAAAGAAGTTTTATCATTGTTTCAATTAATAAACCTATTATATCTTTTAAAATATTTAGGCAAGGCTTTTGCCCTTTAAATATATGCCAAATAATTTTAACTTGGGTAAAGCAACCGCGGTGCTCCCTTTCACGTAAAACACCGACGATTTCAATAATTGTTACAGACAGGATACATAAGTTACTTTTTATCCCAAAATTGTTTAAATTTACGTTTTCCCTAACATTTTCTCCCTGTGTGTTCCAGATGTGTGGGTGCGTGTAGCGTGATGGGCCAGGCGGGCAGTCACCCGCCCTCAGCGGTGCCGCAGCGCGCGCGCCGCTCGCTCACACTGCCGCACGAGCCGCCACGACTTGCTCCTAAGGTAATCATCATTCCCAGTAATTATTATTCTCAGATATATACTGTTTGAAAAACACTGAGTATTATGGTGGTCCCAATTCCTCCTCCCCAAACCATGGAAAATGTGCCGAGAGAGCAAACATCATTAGATACTTTACAAAGTGTTCGTATTTGTTATGCGGCACTGCTTGACAATCGCTTGAAACTGATGCCAAATGAAAAATCACAAAAAATACTTGAACCTGCCATCATCAAAATTTAAAATTTCTTTCCTATTTTTGTCGATAACATAATACTGCTTACGATATCACAAACTTTAATTGAATCTGTAATATTCCAGGTGCTGCCATCACTAGCGGAATCCCCGCGGCTGCGCATTACCGACAACGGTGCCATCCTCCATTCGGGGGGCACTATCAGTGGACGCAAGCCGCATCAAGAGCTCGCAGCTCCACCTAGTGGACATGTGGTAAGGACATACAATACCTATCATCATCTGACTATGTGCGGGTCGGTCGACTTATAATCATTCACTACATCATCTCATTATAGTATCTAACCCCTAACTAAGTTCGCAACTTGTATCTAGGGAATCAGAAACTACGCACACACTCATTCACACAAACTCCCAGACCGAGATAAACATTTGTGGTTCACACAAATCTTCACCCCGCACGGGAATCGAAACCGCAACCTTACGGATGGCAGTGGTGACCACTCTGCCATCAAGGTTGTCACTTCAAACACAACCTTAGAATTTCATCGCAGGTGTGGGCAGGTTTCCTCACGATGCTTTCCTTCACCGTAGATTATCTACACATACCTAACCTTATCATTTTTATGTACCCAATCTTTTGTGGGAAATAAAATGTTCATATATAATGGTTCTTCTTCATACTCATCAAATGCTATTGGAAGTGATAAGATTATCCCACCAACACTATTTAAATCCTATTTAAAGGTTAGATTTTTTAATTTCATTTTAATATTGTTATCATTTAATTGTCTTCCAGCACTCGAATGGATACCGGTCTCGTTCAGCGGGAGGAGGCGAGGGTAGTGAGCTTCGAGCCCGGGAACGGGATCCTCTGCATCGGTCGCACACGAATCTAGACCTTAGGCATAACGACAGTAAGTACAATTTTGTTTTAACCAAGTTTTCCATGATTCCATAAATTGATTCGATAGTGGTTTAAACTTGCAATATTAATCAATCTTAAAGATATTAATAAGTAACTGGTTTTTTTTACTACAGGCAGTAGCATAAACAAAAGATTTGGATCTGAACCAGATTTGAGGATAGAAGAAGAACAGAAAATAAGAGCAGTAAATAATAAACATTTTCGGAAAAAATATCGAGCTCCTGCACCGCCGCATAATGACGTAAGCTAACTATATATTTATATATTAATCGTAGTAGTTATGTTTAAATTATTTATTTTTACTAATCTTTTTTATTTTCAGCAAATCGATGGTTCTTCGCCAGATTCAAGCGAAGGAAACTCAAGAACTGAACCGAATAGGAAACTAAGACTGTTCAGGACAAGAAACGAAACCAAAAAATTAAACGGCAATGAATCTAAGTTGCCATACAAAAACAATTACAATGTCGAGTACAAGTCTTTGGACTTACACGACAATAATGCCTTTGAGAGACGATACCGGTCTCCTTGCAAAGACAAGGAGCCTCATTACAAGTACCCGGACAACAGAGATATGGTCCAGAGTTCCGCCTCGCTCAAGAGAGAGGAACGACTCCTCCAGACGAGACAGGACTACAAAAAGACAAGAACAGACCGAATGAGCGGATGTAGAGCAAAAACATCCAAAACTAACGAACACAGTGAAGCATGGAAGACGCCGCTACTTAACAGAAATTTCAGGTACTCTGAAAGATTCAGGAAAGATGATATCGAAATACCCACCCTCAGAAGAGAGAAGACGTTCGATGATAGTCTGATCGCGAGCGAGCGAGACAGTGAATCTCCTCGACCGTCGCACGTGAACAGAACTAAGGTTGTCGGCGAACAGACTAAAACTAATAAAGTTAGTCCGCTCGCCGAGAGCAACAAGCCATTGAGAAAATCTCTTCCTTCACTATTACCGAAAAATAATGAAGAAAAAGATGAATTTCAAGCTGAACTCAAAAAAGCCACGAGTAGGATAAGACATGATGTAGGCGGTAAAGTTAATAATGTAAGTGAAAACAAAACTAGTCAAAACAATAAATCGAATATACAGAAACCAAACCCAACGAAAGTTCAGAGTAAAGTCAAAGAGTCTAGTCTAACGAATGTGAACAGCAAACAAGAGACGCCAGCGGCGAGGAGGCCTCTCACTCGGAAGAGTGACGTCACACCACCCAAAAATATTCCATTAAACAATCTAAATGGAAAAATGGCGACGAGCAAATACAAGTACAGTAACAAAGAGAACGGACGGCCGATGCCTGATAGAGGACAAGCGTCAGGCAAAGAATCTACTCCTGAACATTCACCGACTAGGAAAATAGAGACTGAAAAACAAGCGCCAGAAAAGTAAGTACTTTCCGTTTAACTTTTTAAACAGCCTTATCTACACCACCCTATAATAAAGAATTTCTTACAGACAAAAGCAAGCACCATCCAAACAATTCTACTTCGGCATGATTGAAACTAAGCAGACGGCACCCCGGGAACATCTGAAAGAGTTCCCAGGATTGGGGAGTCCCATTATTGAGGAGATAGGGGACTTCCGGCTTATCGAACAGAAGCTACTCGGGTACCACGACGAAGACGCCGAGTTTGAGAAGTTTAATGCTAAGTTGAAGAAGGAATGCAAAATTAAAAATAGTAAGTTATTATAATGCTTAGCTGGTCTATTATAATAAAAAAAAACTCCTAGACTAACTTAGAATTTTACTATTCCAAAACATTTAATAACCAAGCATAATTTCATTTCCAGTATCATCAGAATCAGCGTTATCATCAGAGGGATCTGAAGGGTCAGGGTCTGAGGGTTCTCTGGGTATAGCGATGCGTCTCCGGCCCACCCTGCCCAAGAAGCAACCATCACTGCCACGATTTTCTCCCGCCGCCGCCTGGAGACAACTCGCCAACCTTGACGCGCATCTTGCAGCTGGTAAGCGGCCGAACTATAAAAATATTTATTCAAAACAAATTCTAAAATCTATATTTAAAGAAAAGGCACGTCGTTTTTGACTGATTGATAAACACACAACTCTAACTACTGGACAGGAAGATTTCTCTCAAGGCATGCAGTGATTATAACGTAGACATTCGCTTACGCGGCAAAATCGTGGTACATGCCTAGTTAAACAAAATATTTATTATTCACAGAAACCCAATCGCTAGCAGTTGAAACTAAAATGTCCGGCGATATATCACCTGAATCATCTCCACGATCAGAGCAATCAGCTGACAAGTCTGGTGACTCCGGTATCAGTGGTGATCACGATAATAGACTAGATTCACCGTCTAGACATCACGTAGCTGAGTCCAACCCAGCATGGACGCCACAGCAAGATCTAGGTGATAGTAGTTCTGAAGGAGCCGGTCCTAATCCTCAAGTGCACAACAACCCTGGGATAGTGGCTACTTTTAATCCAGGATCGCAGCCCTTCAGCTTGTCGCTACCAAGAGATGCTCATGAGAGGGTGAGTCTCTAAGAATTCTATGGGAGGTTAGGGTTATTTTGGGCTGAGGATAATTCTGTTTTTGATTTAATAAAGCATTGATAGATTTTTTTGGTTTGTTTTATAATTTTTGCGACTAACATAACCAAAATTGCCTTACCTCCTGGTTTGGCTGAGGAGTAATAAAGGTTTACTAAAATTTCTAACACCTTCTAACCTATACTGCTCATTTTCTAACATTTACATACCTGTTGTACTTACTAATGCTTATTAAATTATTTATTGCTTACTGTACTGCTAATTACATGCCTATTTTTCTAACAACGGTTTCCTGAATCAGTCTTTAAATTCCTTGTCTATAATCTCTAATCATCTTCAAGGTTTTTTCATCTAAAAGACCTT
Source organism: Timandra comae (assembly GCA_958496195.1). Classification (NCBI taxonomy): domain Eukaryota; kingdom Metazoa; phylum Arthropoda; class Insecta; order Lepidoptera; family Geometridae; genus Timandra; species Timandra comae. The sequence continues at coordinate 608,900 of OY292354.1, forward strand.
TATTCCTCATCAGCTTCATAATCACCAAAAGAATAAGCGAGCTCCCGTAGTTTAAAGCGATGTCGTGCTTCTACGAATGCTTTCAGGGCAAGCAGATTCAGCAGGGCTTCAACAGCTTACAGAAACTGAGGAAGTCTGTGTCGGGGGCGTTTGGAGCCGCGCTCGGTTCTAGAAGGTTCGACCTAGAACATGAACCAATGCTGCCCGAGCCGGAACAGAATTGGTTCTTGACGAAGTCAGCGCCAAATTCACTGTCCAATCCGCTGTTGTATCAACCCAGTAGACCGAAGGCGTCTAGCGATGAAGATGTGATTAAAGAAGAGGAACCACAGACTCCTGAAAAAGTAAATTCTTGTAATATTTCTTAAAAACGATTTTTTTACTGTGATGAACTTCTAGAAAGATTTATTTTTAGAATAGTTATTTCTTTTATAACTTTGTTATAATGTTGTATACTTCCCCAGGAGGAATCCCCGTCGTGGCGGCCGAGCCCGTCGTACCTGTCGTGGGGCGCGCACGTGATGTACCTGCCCCCCGGGCCGCGCGCGCCCGACCAGCCGCTCTCCATGCTCGGGCCCATCGACAGACCTGTCAGGTTAGGGGATCACTTACACTAATAACTACTGTTTTTATTATCTAGCGAGTATGTGGATCTCGGTAGGTTAGTCCCGGTTATAAATTCCGATTGAGGTAAACAACAGGTTCTGTAGTATAAGGACAAAAAGTACTTATCTACAACATTTTTTTTTATCTCTATTTGCTATTTTTAAAATATGGGTTATTTTTGAGATCACTAACATGCATTGCAGGTAGATAAGCTTGATGACAAACATTGTTTTATTATTATACAGAAGTAAATCAAGCGGTTGCCTGGAAGCGGCGGCGCGGTCCGCTCGCTCGGCTCGCTCGTCGCGGGCGGCGGCGGGGGCACCCGAGATGCGCGAGCGAGAGCGCTCCGCATCGCCAGATATTGCGCGAGCGCTGCCGGCGAGGGTTGAACCTTCCACTGTAAGTACATTGTACATAATATAATACCAAATTCTTGAAACGAAATTGACTGTTGGTTCAAAATGCGACGGGCAACGTCTACTGAAAACTATTGACAAGAAGTTTAGTTTATTTTTCTATTATCAAATGTTCTAGCACCCTAAGTTAGAAAAGTAACTGTAGATGTTTTCGCCTTTTAAAGTATTATTGCAAAAATTTTGGCACGATACCAGAATTAATATGCTCGTATAACAATAGAGACCTAGCTAACTCAGCAAAATGATGGCGTCACATAAATTTATAACATTTTTTATTTATTTACATTCTATATTTTGTGTGTTAAGAGTCATACAGTCATACTCACCCATGAACATAAAGTACAATAACGTATTATTGCAATAAATAACAGTTTTATTATAATTTAATAAATATTTTTCTTACTTAATTGCAGAAAATAAGCAATAAGTCTGTAAGTTTATTGTAAATGATTAGTCGTCTTGGTAATGGGCACCCGTTCAGTGTATAAATAGTTTTATTAACATATATTACATGGATATTAATATGACATTAATGTACTTGTTGTTAAGTGCGTTTTTACTACTTTTTATGTGAATATTATTAACGCTTACGCACTTAAGTAGCTGTCATAATTAGTTATGGTACATCCAGTAAAAGTGTTGTGTTATTTAGATGTATATTTAGAGTAAAATTATAATATAATTCATTCTTAATTTATTTTAAATACGTCATTGTGTATTTATTACTTAGTTTAACAAAGAAAATAAAATAAATAAACAGGCTTTATGAAAAATGCTTAGGCCTACAGTTAAGACTTCAAGACGTATTTACTGTTTAATAAACATAAAACATTTTAATTATAAGTACATACTTACATTTATTTATCAATTTACAAGTAAAGAAACCTGTAGGTTTTAATAGTCTTACGGGCGTTTACCGTACTAAATATACCGTAGCCGAAAAATAGTCGAATATTTTGTAAAAAATCAACATTATGAGAACTCTTCAAATACCAGATCAAGATGAACAGTAACATAAAACAAAAACATAAATACAATCAACAAACTGTAGTCACGTCGCGCCATAACTCATAACTACCATTTGTAACGGCGGCTAAACGTTAAGCAACCATTACCGTTTGTGATAAACTTATTTATTATATCGCGATTGTTTCAAATTGAATCAGTGGGTTGGGCTCTCGCTAGCAGGAAGCAAGGATCAACGAATCGCAAATAGCAGCGCACGCGCCGATAAAGTTATGATTGTGTAATGTTAATTGAAATGATTTTGAAAAATATTAAGATATACAATTTTATTTATTTACTTTTTATCATAATCAGGTCATAGAGCATTAGAGCATTCTCTTGGGCTATCATATCCTCACTGAGGGGCTCGAGTCAACCCTAAATTAGGATAATCATACCTTAGTCAACCACGACAACGTGCGGATTGGTCCACTTCGCACTTACACTTATTTACTTTCAATCCTTTGTAAATATTTAAAGACGATAAATCAACAACTAAGTATTGGGTAAATGCGGTTCTTCCAATCACGCCATCTTCGGCTTTGTGTGTCATCTTCCGCTAGTTCCATATTCGTAATATCCTGTTGGATCTTAATCATTTAAGTGGTTTTCCCCTCTTAGTGGTTTTTTACCGATCTAATAACTTCGTCACTACATAGGTAGTAAGTATAAAACAAAGTCGCTTTCTCTGTCCCTATGTCCCTATGTATGCTAAGATCTTTAAAACTACGCAACAGATTTTGATGCGGTTTGTTTTAATAGATAGAGTGATTCAGTGGAAAGGTTTTTAGCATAATTTTATCCCCATATTCCTACGGGAACGGGAACTACGCGGGTGAAACTGCGGGGCGCCGCTAGTAGTTTATAAAATGAAAGTTTTTGTTATATGTACCTAAACATAGGTGGGTACTTATATGCTTTCCGATTAATCCGATTAGTTCCTTAAGTACAAACCGTAATATATCAACCTAAATCATCTATTATTTTTGCAGCCTTGAAGCCTGTAATATGTTTTTATTCTATATTTTGTTTCTGTTCTATAATAACTTTAAGAACCAAATTAATCTAAGTCACCGCGAGTTTATGTTGATAAATGTGTGTGACTCATTACTGGGTTAGTTGATATGAACCATATATTGTCAGGTATATTATATAATATAACTGATTCGTTGGTTAGATAAATAGAAGAAAATAGATATACTTACTTCTAAAATGTATGAAAGGGAAAGTGTCTGTTGATTTTTAGTTATAAATGAAACCGTATTGATGAAATTCAAATTCGATATACCCTTAACATATTATTCTAGAAACTAAGTAAATATGCCATATTTTCCAAATTCATACGGTCTTACCACAAAACGAAGTCTAAATTTGAAACATAGTTTAAAATGATTTTTACAAAAAATTGTACCACAAATCGATGTCTACCTCTAAAATTGGTTTAGGCAGTGTTTGAAATCCTTTATTCCCATTTGCCCCCTCTAGGCTTGCCACCGGGGTGGTGGATGCCACTAATTAGGTGGCGTTTACCACCCCGGTGGTCGATGGCACTAAATAGGTGGTGTTCACCACCCCGGTGGTCGATGGCACTTAATTAGTTTCATCTGCCCCCTTCACAGTTATTAGTACGGAGGTTTATTCTCATATTGTATAGGACATTACCAATAAATAAAAAAATAATAAATTAAACAATATATTTTAGTTTCTCTGTTTCTTTATTGGATAAAATCACAGTTTTATTACACTAACATAAGTGATGGACGTAAGATATTTTCACAAAATTGAATCAGTGAAAAATATTTTAATATCATTTTCAATAGCTATAGTCACAAGTTTTAATCACGGAATAATTTACTATTTTGACACCGTTTTTAAAATATTTTGTTTCGTATTAAAATTTCTTTAACATTGACTAACGAAGCGTCTTCTTCAATTTTATTAAAAAAATGCATAATATTTGGATTTTTTTCCCATAGATTTGTTTAGCTTGTTGTGCCAACCTTCCAAAAAATTGTTGGTACGGTGGCGTTGGCCGTACACTGGAACTTCGACCTCTTCAGATTCATAACAGGATATTTTTGTCAACTTTGCTGTCTTATTTCGATGACTATATAATAAAGATTTGATGTTATTGAATTGTTATCTAATTACTAATCTAGTTCAGAAATACAATAAACGTTGTTATAATGACTCGCAATTATTAATTATTTTGCATAGGCTTAGGTACTTATTTTATAAACAGTTGGTAAGACATAACACCAATGTAGAAAGAAAAATAAGTTAAAACAAAATTTTGTTAAAAATTGATGTACAAAATCATAATAAATATTTTTGTTTTGTCATGCGCTCTACTATTATCGTCAAGAGCGTAATACCGAAGTACCTATTTTGTGCATTGCAGTATTTTTCCATAGTTTTCGCTCACATTTACAACAGAAGACGATATGAAGACACAGGAACAATGCAATGTTGTACGACTCCACCCCTATGTGCGAGTGAGACCCCCTTTGTACGAGGGAGAACGCAGTATAGTTACACATTACATTACTTGTCACTCCGTTCGCCTGTTTGTGTTTAATTTTAATGTGTGCGTTTATTTGTTTACCTTCCGGGTTCCTTACTTGTACAATTTGCAATAGATAATCCGAAACTGCTTGGTGCAAATTCAAACATTATTTATACATTGAAATAAAACTGAAACGTCAGAAATGTAAAACAAAATACAACCACGACAAAAATCCGTTTAAGTGTTTTATTTCAATGTGTAGTGTTCGTGTAAATCAAAGATATCATTATTTATACACTAATATGGCAGAACCACAAGCTAGTGGAAGTTCCCCAGAGCTTAATACGATTTTTTATATTAATAAAAATAATGGTAAAGTGCTGTTACGTGCGGGACATCAATATATTATTAAAAAACAATACAAAACCACTGGTCTCGTGATATGGGAGTGCTCAGGCAGAAGAAAAAATAAGTGTCGCGGTGTTTTAAGAATTAAGGTAAGTAGTTTTTTAGTACACTTACTGTCTGTGTCACCACATCCGAATATGTTCCCATATAATTATTTAGCAGATAATTTCAAACAAATTCTGTTTCATTTTTAAATTTATTCAACAGTTAGTAACTGTTCAGATGTTGTGAAACAGGCTCTTAATAAGTTTGTTAATCTAGTTTTAGTGCCAGGGGCCGTAGGCAAAGTAACATTATCGTTGCCGAAGTTAGATACGATAACTAAGTTCAATAAGAATAAGTTTTTTATAAAAAGTTTTTTATATAGCTAGATTTTATTGCATTGTCACGACATATACATATGCCTGCAAAATTTCCAATAAAAGCTTGTAAATAAATGTAAAGGATTGACATGTCAATCTACCACCACATTGTATATTGTACCACTCTAAAGATAGACATATAATATAATTTAAAATCAACCTGACAAAACATGAGAAAACAATATTATTTTGTTAGGTTCAAGCTTAAATTCACTTTATTTTAATAATTTTAAAGTTGACTTTTGAGTGCCTTAAAAAGCTGCGCGAGGATTAATGCAGTCTGTCTGCGGTGATCCTAAGGCAACCGTGTATCGTTGGTGAAACGAACACAATAATACGTAATACCTAATAAATAATGTGTAGAAAGTTAGTGTACTAAAGAATATTCACATATGTGTTTTTCTTTTTATAGGGAGAAAATATTGTCGGTGAGAAGCACCACGACTGTACACCAGATTTCGCAAAAAATGAAAGTGCAATATTAATGCAAAGAATAAAAGAGAAGATAACAGAACCAACCTTTCCCGCCGTGCCATCTACTTACAACAAGGCAATAGCAAAGATGAGTAATTCCGACGTGAGTAATATTATTAAATTTCCTCAATTCAATAACATCAAATCATCATTATATAGGTATCGAAATAAGACAGCAAAATTGACAAAAATATCCTGTTATGAAGCTAAAGATGTCGAAGTCCCAGATAGATACGAAGAATTCTTGTTGGCCGACTACAAACATGAAGGTGTCCGTATAATTATATTCTGCTCCAAAAAATCCAGAGAGTTAATTAAAAAGGTCAAGGATTTCTTTAGTGATGGTACATTTAAAAGTTGCCCATCATGTTTTAAACAGTTGTATGTAATTCATGGAGATTTGGGGAGCGATAGAGACGCTACTAACATCGTGCCGTTGATGTATTGTCTCATGAATAAAATGACATATAAAGCCTACGTCACTCTATTTGAATTAATAAAAACGCAGATTCCTGAGTGGGAACCAATAAACTTCAAAACAGACTTTGAAAATGCTGCGATTAAAGCAATAAAAAAATTATTTCCAAATACAACAATTGCCGGCTGTTATTACCATTATAATAAAAGTATTTGGAAAAAAGCAAAAGAGCTTGGACTGACACAATGCGAAAAAATAAAAAGACGTGAAATAGAACTGAGCGCAGTACTACCATTATTGCCTCGCAATGAACTATTAAATGGATGGAAATATATAACGCGTCACGATATTGAGGACCCTCAGTTACTGAAATTCAGGTCTTATATGGAAAAACAGTGGACCAAATCTGATTCGTTAGAAATTTTGTCAGTGTATGGCCAACGCCACCGTACCAACAATTTTTTGGAAGGTTGGCACAACAAGCTAAACAAAGCTATGGGAAAAAAGAATCCAAATATTATGCATTTTTTAAATATAATTGAAGAAGATGCTTCGTTAGTCAATGTTAAAGAAATTTTAATACGAAACAAAATATTTAAAAAACGGTGTCAAAATTCTATATCCAATGACGAATTCATTCAGGACGCTCAATTAGCGTTATTAGATGGACAATTAACAGTAGGCCACTTTTTGGAAATGGTGCGTACATAAATAAATATAACTTTTCTTGAATTTGTTCTTAGATTAACTTACAACTGTGACATATTATTATTTCTAATTGGGTAGATTATTCTAATTTTAATTATATTGTGATTAAAACTGTGATCTTAGTAGATAATTGAAAACCACTTTTTAAAAATCTTGGTTAGATTTGCAGTGTTACGTTATTACGAAAACACTTACTTATAATTTTTTACGTATAAAAGCTAGTCGATTATTGTAAATGATTCTGTGATTAATTATATTGCAATTAAAACTGTGATCTTAGTAGATAATTGAAAACCACTTTTAAAAATCTTGGTTAGGTTTTCAGTGTTACGTTATTATGAAAACACTTACTTATAATGTTTTACGTATAAAAACTAGTCGATTATTGTAAATGATTCTGTGATTAAAAAGTGTGACTATTGAAAATGATATTAAAATATTTTTCACTGATTCAATTTTGTGAAAATATCTTACGTCCATCACTTATGTTAGTGTAATAAAACTGTGATTTTATCCAATAAAGAAACAGAGAAACTAAAATATATTGTTTAATTTATTATTTTTTTATTTATTGGTAATGTCCTATACAATATGAGAATAAACCTCCGTACTAATAACTGTGAAGGGGGCAGATGAAACTAATTAAGTGCCATCGACCACCGGGGTGGTGAACACCACCTATTTAGTGCCATCGACCACCGGGGTGGTAAACGCCACCTAATTAGTGGCATCCACCACCCCGGTGGCAAGCCTAGAGGGGGCAAATGGGAATAAAGGTTTGAAATGACAGTCTACCTAAAAACTCTGATGCCCTTGTTTAGGGCGCTTTTAGTGTCACGCGGATTTGCTCACGCACGCGGGATTGGACCGCATGCGTAAAATTTCACGCTGCGGATCATACGCAGCATGAGTTTCAGTTTTCTACGGGCTGCGTAACGGTATAGACGTGTTCAAAAATGATCAATGTCAGAAGAATATCTGTCGCTTACATACTTTACAAACGACGAAACAAGAAGACAAGAGTACATGTTGATCCCTTTCTTGAAAATAGGCTTCTTGCTGGGGCGTTTGTTACACACTTTGGAAAACTACAAAATAATGAACGTAAATTTAAAAATTACTTTCGAATGTCCATTCGTTCTTTTGATGAACTGTTGTGTAAAATTGAGAATAAGCTACAAAAAAGCAGTTTACGAAGGATTACAATACAACCGATTGAGAGGCTCGCTATTACATTAAGGTAAGTTTAAAATTTTAAATATTTAATTTCCTGCTATGATTTAGTGGAAAGGGATTTGAACAGGTAGGATAAACGTACCAATCCCAAACCAGTAAAGGACTTTTTTGACTTCAAATTACTGTCATGTGTAAATTTACATGTGCAAAAAAAAAATTTTGTCATGTACTCTGGTCAACTGCAAAAATGTTAAACAAAAATCAAATCAATGATTTTTTCGGTAGTTGACCATCGTGGTCAACTATTGAGACATCATACAACACATGTTCTAGTAATTATCCAGTCTAAATAAACGGTATAATAATGATTTTTTGTTTGAAATATCGTAAAGTAACGCGTCATTGGTTATTAATTGTTGAAATTTCATAAAATAAGATTATTTCACTCATAAAATGTCACCATTAAAGTGGAATCATTCCTACCTTTCATCACACGCTACTTATTATAATATAGATAAAAGTTATAGGTTTGCACATGACAGTAATTTAAAGTCAAAAAAAGTCCTTAATTGGTTTGGGATTGGTACGTTCAACCTACATACACAATCCTTTTTTTTATCTGATAAAGTACACATGGCCACAGATCAAGTTACCCAAAACCAGCATAAATGGAACTCGCGCCTTGCGTATTATCATACTTAGGTAACCCGTCGGAGTCCCGCTTATACTGGATTTGAGTAACTTGATCTGTGCCGTGTGTACAACCGCACTCATATGACTAAACAAACAATTAGAGAGAAACTGGAGAAAAAAAGTTAATCGTACTCATTTTAATAAAAAGAGTTTTATTCATAAATTAAAAAATCAAATTTTACATCATTCATTTCTTTGTAAATTTGTATCCTGAGCGTTGACATTTCTTTCGCCTGTAGATGATGTTGTTGCTGGGGTATAAATTACGTCATAAGACGTGATATTAAACAAGCCGCTTTCAGTCGAAATAAGAGTTTCATTGTCATTCACTGCAGCAGAACTAATAGCATTGTCGTTAAGACTCGAAGTATCCTGGATTATACTATTGGTTTGGTAATCTTGATTTATCGGTGACAAACTGTCAAGCTCAGTAAAAGCACTAGAACTTGTTGTAGGTATGGGACTGTAGTATGCAGGTTGTGTTTGACTTTCCATTTCCATAACTATATTTAACACTTTTGTTCTGAACATTAGTTTTTGATATCTAGTGAATCTTTTTAATGAAGGCTGCAGAGACTGAAAGAAAGCCAAATCCTCACTTTCTAGCTCCAGTTGATTAGACTTTAAGCATTCTAATAACTGTGCCTCAAATTCAGATGGTGCTTGCTTTTTAGATTTTACTTGTTTTTGTTTTGATGTTGGGTGAGAACTTTCTTGACGTGAAGTATCTGGTTGCGTGGACTCATTACGTGTTTCTAAATTACGTTGTGATGTTAGTTGAGAACTTTCTTGACGTGAAGTACCTGGTTGCGTGGACTCATTAGGTGTTTCTAAATTACTTTGTTCAGACATTTCTTCACAGAGTGACTCTTCTCCAGCAGTTTCCGTTGTACTGTCTAAGAAAGTCAAAATGTCATAGTAAGAATATTTCTTCTTCTTCTTACTCCCAGAGCCGGATGGCTGATTTTTTTCAGATATCTTGTCTTTCTGGTAAGTGTCCCTTGCTGTTCGCCAGCGTTGTTGTATTTTCTTGTCTGAAATGACAAAATATAATAAGTAAGTGGCAAAAGTACACACAGTTTCAGATCAAGTTACCCAAAACCAGTACCAATAAACGGAACTTGCTAGGGCCTCGCCGGGCGGCGAGTCGTCTACGATAATAAACAACGCATGAGTCCTGTTTATACTGGTTTTGGGAAGCTTGATCTGTGGCCGTGTGTACAAATCTGATATTAGTTGGAAATTTAACTGCATTCGATTAAAGGCCCTCCTTAATTCACACATGTTGTCAACTTTACACTGTCTCATGAAGCATTAGATAAATCAAGCAATATATATATACCTATACAGAGTGGAAAAATAAGGCCGCAGTTGAAGGAAAAGTACCCATAATATTGATGATGGCAAATTTTACTGAATGGAAATAATTCATTTTTTACAAAAATAATTAGAACTTCATTTAAGGATTTTTGGAAAAACACCGGATTGAATCGGGAAATTTGTTTATTTGTTACAGTAAAATTTGCCATCATCAAAATTAAGGTGAAAACTTCCGGAAGTCACTAGCGCTGTAAGTTTTTAATTGTTTTAACAAAAATTTTCTTTATTTGCATCTGTCAACCTTCATGAAGGAGGACTTCTGGCCGCAGGGTGTCGTGTTTCGGAAGTTCCGAGGGCGGCTGCCCGCTGACACCGTGCACACGTCGGCGACATTACGTGTGAAATAATTAAAATAGTTTTTGTATATAAAATAATATGTATGTTAGTCTGTAAGGTATATATCTATGGGCCTCTGTTTACATTACCATCTTGTAATGTAAATATTGCCTGAAATAAACGATATTTTATTATATTATATATATTTATTAGATTCCTTTCATTTGCCGGAAATTTTACCATAGGGGTTAATTTATACAAAGAAGATTTCTTATAAAATATTTACAGCATAGTTATGTGTCTCAAATCTGCTAAAAGTGGCCACTTTTAGCAGATATGAGATACATAACTATACTTCGAACTTTTCATATGAAATCATAACTGCATAAATACCCCCCTATGATAACATTTTCGGCAAATCATAGAAATCTAACGTAGCTATAGTACTGTAGTTAAAACGAATTAAAAACTTCTAGCGCTAGCTACTTCCGTGCCCTTTCACCTTAAGGGTATTTATTTTTCTTCTGAAGTAAAATTCGAGCGGTGCATGCTGTCTTATGTCTGATGTCAGCATTATTAATATATTATGTTATCATATTATTAATATATTGTTTTTGTTTTCAGATATTTGGCAACTGGTAATACATTCACTGATCTACACTATTCCTATGTGATTGGAATTGCAACAATTAGCGAAATAGTAAGACAAGTTTGTTACATAATATGGATTGAACTAAAGTCTGAATGTATTCCACAGCTTAATGGGATCAAATGGAAAGAAATCGCAGAGGGATTTCTCACATATACAAATTTTCCTAATTGCTTGGGTGCTATTGATGGAAAACATATAAGAGTGATTCGGCCGCCGCACAGTGGATCACTATATTTTAATTATAAGAAATATTATTCTGTAGTGCTCCTCGCAATGTGTGATGCTGATTATAATTTTACATATATTAATGTTGGTACCAGTGGAAGCAACGCCGATTCAACCATCTTTAGAAGGAGTCAATTGTATACGAAACTGGAAAGTAACACGTTGGGTATCCCTGACCCGCAAGAGTTGCCTATTATTTGCCCCGAAGTAGCTTATCCATCTAGTGTAAGAGCAAAGTTGCCGTTCGTGATAGTGGGAGATGAGGCATTTGGTTTATCATCACATGTGATGCGGCCTTATGCTCGTGATAATTTACCTTACAAAAAGAAAATATTTAATTACCGTCTGTCCAGAGCTAGAAGGTACATAGAATGCACTTTTGGAATTATGTCAAATAAATTTAGAATATTTCACAGATCCATGACTGTCAAGTTAGATCTAGCACAATTAATAGTCAAGACGGCATGTGTACTTCACAATTTCATAAGGAAACGGGATGGCTACATGGTCAGCCATACATTTGTCACAAATGGTTTTACGGGACCACTACCCAGGCAGCAGACTGAAAGTAGTAATACGTCGGCAAGTAATATCAGAGATATTTTTGCAGATTACTTTATCAATGAAGGAAAAGTCTCCTGGCAACACCGATATATAATTAATTAACTAAACTCAAAAGGTTTTAGAAGGTTTTTGATGTTATTTGTGAATTAAATAATTATGCTTATATTAATAAAGTAATGATGCTTGTATAAATAAAATAATGAACCAAACACATACCCGCCACTTTTCTTTCCTCTTCGCTCAAATTTTCGTAGTTAGGTGCCAATTCCTTCAAAATATCTCTCCATGCAGCCTCCCTCGCGTCCCTGTTTTTGTATAATTCATTGCGTTTATCCCACAAAACGGGCCGCAGATGAACTTCAATGATTACTCGTTCTGTATCGATTTTCATTTCGGTAGTACAATACGGCGCGTGCGCCCCGCTCGACTCTAAAATGGGCACTGAAGTTGTAGGCAGCGCTTACGCATGCGGATACCCCGCACCGGGGTGACGCCCCGCACAGCGCCCCGCGTCCCGCGTGCGTTTATCACGCTTTACAATAGATACCTATATGAAATTGTTCTTTGCGGATGCTACGCATGCGGGCCAATCCCGCGTGCGTGAGCAAATCCGCGTGACACTAAAAGCGCCCTTAAAGCTATTTCTAAAATGGCCGCCTGAATTTGTATCAGCTGATTTGAAACGTCAACGTGATTTTATATCGATTATGATATTATGACCTCTTTAGTTTGTTATTCAACCTCTTTGCTATATTGTTACTACAAGGTGCCGCTTGATGGCGCTAGTGCACAAACTCCAAAACGGCGAGAATATGAAAAGATGTAAAAAAACTATTCGAAACGTATTAATGTAATTATATTCTAATAAAAGAACTGCATTGTGTAATTGAATTCAATTTATTTAATTAGACAATAAGTACATTATATTCTAAGAGAGACCCCTCTCGAGACCCTACCTCCCGTGCTAGTTACAAACTGTGTTACGGTAAGGTAAGGCCTCTCAAACCACGCGCACATATAAAATCATTCAAATATATGAGGAACATGTCCGTGTACTTCGTAGGTACTTGAAGTTAACGATACGGTGCAGGTAGGCTCCACAACACGTAAGGTGACCTCTGTTGCTGTAGCAGGGGCGATACCACGTCGGTTACGGGACGGATACGGTCGACGTTTCCTCTCCACCAGGGTGAAGCCATCCACGTCGCCTTTCTCTGCTGCACTGACTGCTGTTCGCTGTTTCTTCGGTGCAGCTACGCTCTTAACCTCAATAGTACGCACCAGATGAGGCTTGTTGGGTAGCTCACGTAACTCGCCTTTGTTGATAGTAGTGACAAAATGATTATTCTGCCGAACATTGAGGCAGTTGTTGCGGCACGACACGACTGCTCATGTTTTCGGTACAAACGCAACGCAACGGTACAAATCCATTAATTGCTACTCTGCAAGTTTTAACTATTTAAAATTGTACGAAAATATAAAATTAAACACAACGTCGATTGAATAGTCACACATGACATAAGTCAGTCAGACAACGTCGATCAACAGTCAATTCAAAAAACGTTCCTTTACGGATTAAACGATCTTTGAGAATGAAAATATCAAGTAATTAGTTCACTGTTTCTTCAATCAACAATTATATTTATAGACAATAATACTTTTAAAAATAAATTATATCAATTAATAACTTAATTCAATAATTATTATCAACTTTTGAGATACATTTGTTTATGTTGTACTCAACTTGTCCTGCATATAACGTAACGCGTTTATGTATTGCCATACGTATTTTATTAAAACCAGAGAGAAACAGTATCGTGATCCTTATTCTATGAGTAAAACCATTTTTCTCAAGACAAGAGCAAGACAACGATTTGTGGTAAGAAAAATTCAAACACGGTCTAACATGCCAAAATCGTGTTTGACTGAAGAGTGGTCTAGAGAGTGTTTAAACATCGATTTATGGTAAGACGGATAGAGTTTTGTACTTAGATAATTTCAAACTGCTAAAACCTCAGAAAATCTACACTTAAATTGAATACTTAAAATAAAGTTTCGAGGTAAGGACTATAAAAGTAAATAAGTGGTCAAAAAAGCCGGATTCTTGTTTAGAATAAAATCTATTGAATGTTTTTGTTGTTTAATAATAGTTACATACCGTACAATTATAATTTAAATAAATTATCTACATTTTAATAAAACCGCCAAACAAAATGCAAGTTGCAATTTATGCAAATTACTTGTATTGTAGGAGTAATTGTGTCATTAAATAACTAAAGACTGAAACCTCGTGTTATTCCCACGGAGTTTTTTGTTTGATTCTAACAACAAGATGTAATACATAGTTATATACAAAGGTGTTTCCGTGTTTGTTTGTATGCAGTAGTCTGAACACTAAGGATTTATATCCGTCTGGGAAGCGACCTTCTGTGAGCTTCCGTCTTAGAAGTTAAAGGAATTAAAATTGTTGAACTATTTTTGGTGCTTAATACTTACTATTCTCTGTTTTTAACCGACTTCCAAAAAAACAGGAGGAGGTTCTCTATTCGACGTGTATATTTTTGAAGTGAAAACTTCTTTAGCGGCGCTGAGCACTTTTTTTTGTATGGGTAAAAACTTTCAAACTCGCGTCAGGGTCACGTGATGCTGATCGAAAAAGCGTAAGATCGAGGGGAAGGGAGAGGAACTAGTATCTCCCACTCTTTCTACCGTGCCTGAGTGTGCTGCAGCGGTATCCTCGTAACAAATGTCATTGTGACATTGCGTAAAACTAATCGTGACCCGCGGTTTTGCTCGCGATATTCTTGATACCATAAGAATTTTTCACTTCTGCCGGCACTCCCGGAGTGCTACCTTTTTTGAAGTGAAAACTTCTTTAGCGGCGCTGAGCACTTTTTTTGTATGGGTAAAAACTTTCAAACTCGCGTCAGGGTCACGTGATGCTGATCGAAAAAGCGTAAGATTGTCATATTTGTGTACGATAGCGCAATAAATAAACATTGTATTCTACCTCATAAATGATAGTACTTTTATACTTATAATTAAACACAACGTTAATGTTGAAGTTTTCACTTCTGCCGGCACTCCCGGAGTGCTACCTTTTTTTTTTGTGTGTTTGTTACGCGATTTCTTTGTAATCATGAATGGAGCATTTTAAAATTCTTGTTCCATTAGAAAGCGGATATTCGCGAAGTGGTCCCATGTCAAGGAAATCAGGATCTGATGATGGGATCCAGGATAAATCGAGGAAAAACCCGCAACAATGTAGGCTGGGGTGTCGATTGACATTATTAAAAGTAAAACTACCTGTGACCCGTGGTTTTTGCTCGCGATATTCTTGATACCATAAGAATTTCTGGATGAAAATTTTTTGGCTGTATTCTTTCGTATTTAAATCAAATGCTGTTCACAATTCATGGGTTTTAGATATAAAAATGTCCTGTTTTTTAATTCGTTAACACACACTGAAATAAACCCGAACCTACAAAATTGTTTAAAAATGTTTTTTTATACTATTATAGGTACCTATTACACATATATCTTCAGAGCGTTTTCATAAAACTTTTCGTAAAAAAATATATTTAGATATTACAAACAATTACTGCACCAGATTAGATTGTAGATATTATTTTAATTAATAAATAGACAGTATAAACGTCATCCTCTATTTTCGTTTTTATTTTGACTGTGGTTAATTGTCTAAAAAGTTGTTATACCTTTGTGGTTATAAAGAAGTTTTGTAATAAAATGATGGTTTAATTGGGATGATGAAGTTAAAAAGAAGTTATAAAATGCAGGGTTGTGTTAGATTATGAATCATAAGTAACATCAGCTCATGGGACAGGATTCAAGCGGTACCCGTTGAGGTTGAACTGCTCGACATTATAGAGCAGCGAAAAAATCCCTGCAAGAGGCTATTGCCCTCGCAACTCTCGCGGCAATCGTGGGAAACGACTTGTCCTTGCCAAATCTCTGCTATGGTGAGCGAGGAGAGGTCTTGGATTGGAGTGTCCACCTTTTGTGAGGGCGTACTCTCGTAAAAAAAAGCTGCGGAGAGAGCGCGAAGCCTTCTCCACTAATACTATTCGCAGCAAAAGGTTGGGCAGACGGAAGCGGGACTACCACTTTGTCCTGCAACCACCATACACCCGACCTGCGGCAGTGATCCCCGGGGTGAGATCCACTGCCGCCATATAGGCCTCGAGGTGGCGCGCGGTACTTTCGGGCCACCTCGAGGCCTATATGGCGGCAGTGGATCTCACCGGTACTTTCGGAAGGGGGTAACTCAACATCTGTCGCCTAGAGCTACATTCTAGCTCAGAAGAGAAACCCTTAACAGGGTAGAGGCGCTGTCCGAGATCGTAGTAGCGTGCAGCCACGTTTCTTCCGGTTTCGGCCATAAGCGCAGAGGTGGCACACCAAGGGGTTTTAGTCGGTAAGCGCGTCGCCGCTCTATCTTTGCGGCGCGGAGTCCGACATACCCCGTCGTTCCCCTGGACAGAGGAAAGACGTAAAGTCTTCCTCCCACAAAAAAAGGATTCAAGTGATCCACGAGTCAAAATCTCTTCTGGAGGAAAATTTAAGCGTATTTTAAAGAAGGAGACTTGCTTCCCACTAAAAAATTTTGAATAAAGTTAATTTAAAAAAATAAGAAACCGACTTCAGCACAAAGTAAGAAAATAATTTAAAATAAACGATATTATTAATACATATTTACAATTTATAATTAGTTACTTTTGAAGTCGGTGACAGCCAAAGCCTTCATTAATATTATAGGCGCGTCTCGTGCTATCTTATAAGGAAAAAAAATTATCCTGGGCTGGCACTGACTCCAAAAGTTACTAATTATAAATTGTAAATATGTATTAATAATATCGTTTATTTTAAATTATTTTCTTACTTTTTAGTGCTGAAGTCGGTTTCTTATTTTTTTAAATTAACTTTATTCCTGTGTGTTTTTGTAACTAAAAATCATATGAAGTGGTTTCTTAAATTGACGCTGTTATAGTGAGGGAAATAAGGACAGATTCTTGTCAGAAACTTCTTATCTTGTTGTTAACGAGGTTAAAGTGGGTTCTGAGTCTACAAGGACCAAAATTTAGGGAACTACCAACTATTTGTCTGATAACAAAAATCTAATTAAAAGAATCTTCAGGGCAAATGCCTTTGTACCCTACTCCCAGAAAGCAAAACTTTCGTTACTATAATTATCTAAACTAATATTATTAAGATAGAGCGCAGCGCAGAGCGCTACTAGTCAATTAATAAAATGTTTAACTGAATTAACAATGTAATACTTAACTTCAGAATGGTAAATATACGATAATATAAATAATAGTAACACACTAAACTATTTCGCTAACAACACAATGAACTCTAGTCATAATAAATTAGTTCACTAGTTATGTCACCCGGCGCGGTCCCACGGTCGGCCGTCATTTCATAATTGAAATGTTAAAATATCTTCATTCCATATTACTTAAAGTTCTCATTAAGTTAGTTAACTTATTATACCATTTTATGCAATATTTTAAGTAGGACCGTAAAACTTATGTATCGTCACATTTGTGTGTATGAGTGTGTGTGTAGTTTGTGATACCCTAGATACAAGTTTCTTACTTATTTAGGGGTCAGTTACTGTAATGAGATGATGGAGTGAATGATTATGTTATGTTATGAATATTTTTTCTTAGCTTAATCTTAAATTAAGTGTCTCGATTGATAAACTGTTTATTAGTTAACCATAGATGTTTATGACTTATGTTAAACCATAGAAGTTATGTTATAAAGTAGCGAACTACGTCGGCTTTGCGTAGCCATAATTTATTGCTTATTACTTTTTAAATAATCCCTCTGTTTGTGAAAATTGTATTTTAATATGTATATTAGTTTCTAAAATTGGACCGGATAAACTAAAGCAGAGATTTACACTTAGATTAAGATTGTTTAAGTCGTAAATCTTACATTAAAGCATAACATTTTCATCATTGTAACTGTTTTACTTGAAGTACATTAAAACGACAACCATTAAATATTTATTATTTTTAAATTAAGCCGTCAGATTTAGACTCTATTTAACTAAAGTATTATGCAAATAATGTGAAATACTTATTAATTACAAAAGTAAAACAAAATTCCTACATTTTATATCAATAACTAAATGGAGTCAAACCAATTCACAAAAATCTATTTTTTATTGTCAACTAGCAGCGCCCCGCGGCTTCACCCGCGTAGTTCCCGTTCCCGTGGGAATTTTGGGATAAAAAGTATCCTATGTGTTATTCTGATGTATAAGCAAGATTATTGTAAAGTTTCATTAAAATCCATTCAGTAGTTTTTGCGTGAAAGAGTAACAAACATCCATACATACAAACTTTCGCCTTTATAATATTAGTAGGATTCACATCGTCTTCTGTGATCACGGGTTCTGTAAAGAATCCGAAACGTCAGAAAATGTAAAACAAAATACAACCACGACAAAAATCCGTTTAAGTGTTTTATTTCATTGTGTAGTGTTCGTGTAAATCAAAGATATCAATATATAATCCACATCGTCATCATGCTGGGCAAAGGTTTTAATAAATAAATAAAACCTATAATTATGTTAATTACTTTATCATCAAAAATCAATCAAGATCCACCCAACCTTCACAAAAGCAAACAAAATCATAAAAATTCATAACACAACTCATTAATGGACAAATCAATGTTTGTTTGTCTGTCTGTCTGTCACACTACACGGAGATCGTGATAACGTGTGATTGGTATTCAGATCAACGCTGTGATATGTCAACATTACGGATACAGACCACTGACGAGACATTACGAATAGATCAGCTTTGGGATTATTTTGCTTAATTATGAGCCCTATGAGTAATGAGATGTTTATTAATGAAGTAAGAAACAATATTATTTCATTACAAAATAAGTTTCTGGTTAGGACTACGGTAAAAAAAATACTTTTACTATTACTATAATGTTCTTTTATTAGATAAATTGTACTTAGTCCCCTAGCACTAACGGAAAAATTACATTAAAAATTCATAAAAAAATTAGAACTTCATTTCGGACGGTACGGTCAAATTATTCGGTAAAACGATAGTCTCAAATAATAAAATTAATTCAATAAAAAATATTTACATTACATTTTTTTTCCAAAGTTCAATAAAATGGTACGCGATCAACAAACAAATTCCATTCCATTATGATGTATTTATTCCGTACAGACACATCTCACTCAGTATGCATGATATTCATACATGGATCTGATTACCAGAATGTATCCGTAACTCCGCTGAGCCAAAACACGCTCTTCTTCAAACTAACTGTCCCTCTCATTAATATTAAACACACACTCTGTAATTCACACCTTAATACTTGTTACTAAATATAAATTGAATACTTTTGAGTATTTACATATGGTATGTTATAATCCGAAGTAAAAAAGTAGAGGTTTACGTGCGATCTTCACTCAATGGTTCTAAATACCAACATGTTATATATTTTGTTTTATTATACCATTTCCTTTGTTATGAAACATTTTTTTATGTGTTTTTAATAATAACAATGTGTCAAATTGGTATTCGTATATATTTATATTCGTCGATTGGTCTAGCCAAAACAAATCAATTTTAATAATCTCTAGATAGACTTAATCTATGTACACAATAATATGTTTACAATATTGTATTGACTTTTCTGGTAAAATAGATATTCATAGATTAATATTGGCGATAGAAATCCCATTGGGCGTAAAACTAAAAAGAAACTACTCAATTAATTAAATTAAAGTAAAATTCTTGATTAGAATTAATCTACATTAAAAAAATACGCAATTGCCTACAGTGAAAACTTTCGCCTACGTCACACCTGTGACTACGTAGCGTGGTAGGGATGCGCGCGCGCCGATGAGTCTGTCTGTCAACTCCCTACACGTGCGCATACACACCTGACACGATCGGTCGCCTCTGTGCTCTAAGGAAAAGCGTGCGCGCAGTACTGCGAAATTACAGGTATTTTTTGTTTAATTGTTAATTACCGGTGGTATAAGGAAATTGGTTTTGTTTTGATTGCTGTAGTGTGACTTTTTATCGTCATGTGATGAAAAAATCACATTTTTTCATTGTACTTCAGGTTTTATTTAACTATGTATTTTATTATTTATAATAAAAAGGTTTTCAAAGCATCAGTAAAATATAAATATTTTACTTTGAAAACCCAAGTTCTCAATATTTTTAGACAGATAAATAGTTGGAAAAATGAGTTAAAAATAAATTAGGTACTTTATGTAAGAAGTTTTCCACAATAAGGCCAATTTAATTGGGCTCCTGTCTGCGTATTACGATATTTATAATCGTACTTGTTTAATATAACAATGTGCATACCAAATTTTCAACAACTGATATCCTAAAATACAGACTTTTATTTTGGTTTATGTGCATATCCAGTTTTTCCACAACGAAATAAGACAAAAAAAAAACAATCAAACAACATTATATTGTTCTACCAATCGATCTATTGATATATTCTGTTATACATCACGATCTAATATTACATCGTCCTCGAAGTTAACAATGAAAACCAAACGCCTGAAAACTGCTTTGTTATTCATTGTATTATTTTTACTTCATTTGTTTTCCTTATACATAATTTTATGTTGTAACTTGTTTGTTTACATCAATGTTAAGTCGATTTGGTATTATTTATTTAAATGTATTTGTAATACATAATTATCATTTTTATGCTGATAATAATTGTGTTATTTATGTTTTTTATATAACTATTTACATATTGGTTATGAGTGGAGTAGAATCCTTACTATCTTTACTAATATGTATTATAAATGCGAAAGTAACTATGTCTGTCTGTCTGTTACCTTTTCACGGCTAAACTACTGAACCGATTGATTTGAAATTTGGTACAGGGGTAGCTTATGGTCCGGGAAAGAACATAGAATCCTTTTTATCCCGAAATTCCCACGGAAACGGGAACTACGCGGGTGAAACCCGGCTAGTATTATATAAAACTATCATTCTTATTTTGTTAGTTCTTCATTTTCTAATTAATAATTACACCATTGGACTGCCTTTGATATATCATAAGCACTTCTTTGAGACCTCAACTAAATGAATTATTTTCAATTGGAGTCCCACTTTCGACTGCCTGAATAAAAGATTTTGAGTTGAAGCTCATTTTCGACTGTTTTTGAGACATTTCAAATTTGAATATGATTGTAATTTTTTTCCTCCAAATATATTAATAGAGATAAAAGCCACAAGGCTTCCAACCATAACATACATAAAACACTTTCAAATAAAACTAACTAAATTAAATACACTTCATGTAATAAAATAGAAAATACTAATTAAATATTAATGAAAACAAAAGTGTGAAAGTATGTTCGTTAGTAAATAATTCACAGTCGGCTGAGGCCACATCCACAAGGACGGTCGTACTTGCATTGTTTCCGGCTATTATTTATTTATATAACATTCTTTATTTACTAAATATATCTATAGTATTAGATGTGTGTCTGTCTGATAGACCTCCTTCAAAACGTAGACAAAAAGTAGTGGTGGATGGTTTTCTGGAGAGAGTCGTAGAGCTCTAAAAATATCAACATTTTAATAGTCCCCCCAGACTACACGTTTAAAAGACTAGACTTATATCTTTCTAATAGTCTTCTTTTTTAAATTGAATCTTCCTCTTTAACTTTTCCGTAGTTTAATTAGTTTCTATAGTGATCCTGTGAAATTATTGGGATACATTATTAGTTATAGCAAAATTATCTCTATAAAACAGCAATTCTTACAAATAAAAGTCATCGAAATCAAATATGGTTTCAAAAATCAACAAATACCAACATAATTGATTCAAATTATACAAAATCTTATTTTATAATTAATCTAGACGTTCGAACAAAGTTATTATCATTAACCTAATAAGGTATGGTTCATACCAAAAGGGTACCTATTTATATCATACATAATGAACATTATTCGTTGTATGAAGGTGTCTGGGGTGACCTTGCAATGATGTCATTCGGGTGCATCTGCTGACATACATGGGTACTCGTTTCAAGTGTACAGGGGTGGAATCAGGACTTGATTTTGGCCAAAAAGTATTTATTTTTAATCCAATTATCTACCTACATACATTTTTAATTCAACAATCCTTTAGTGGGAATATTAGGTGTATTTAAGTTGTGTACCAGGCTTTATGTTAAACTGAAAACTATTTGTATAGCCAGAACTGTAGACATTCAATGCAAATTTAACGACCCCTTAGGTATTATTGTAGCCACTGAAGAGTTCCACTATTTACCTCTTAGTTCCATCATCAGATATCTTCTTAGATAACAATTTGCTCGTATAGTTTTGTCATTCAATCTTCTTAATACAAAGAACATTTGGGTTTTATACGACAACGTTTCGTTTAGTTACAAGTCAATCTAATACAAGCATGTCAAAAATTCCTGCCCAGGGCAGACCTATCCTTATTACATCCACATCTGAGCATATGGCCTAATTGTATACATATTACATACATGTTTGTTTAAATATGATGAAGTGCAAAGTTCAATTAAGGTGTATAAAAATCAAGGCAGGGCTTGTATGTAATACGCTTAAAGTTTACATAACTACCAAAACGTTGTTACAAGGTGTAAGAAAAGTATTAGAAACTACTTGATTAAGAATGCGAGTATTTATTTGAAAATATAATTAACATTCGATCGGAGAAAACTGGATTGTTAAAAACTAGTAGCATTAGAATTATTTTTTAAATGTGTATTTCTATTATTAGGTAAAATTACTTTAAAATATTTGTTGAAATGTTCTTTCATCGCGTAGCAACGGGCCTCGGATTAATAATGCTATTCTTTTTGCCAAGAATAGCTTAGTTTTCAAGTTTTATATAAAAAACATTAATATAAAATATCTTCTTTTAAATTACCAAATAAATTCCAAAGAAAATAAACTAAATAAAAACACCCACTGGTTTGGTAATAGACAACATTTTTTTATTAAAAATCATTTTGGAGTCGCAAAACATATACTTATCAAAACAATCATTAATATTAAAGTATTTCTTGTTTTAAAGCAAAAAAACCGTTTTTCTAGAGTTCGATGAAATTCTCATTCGACCTTGAAGGTCAGCGTACAATAAGTCACAATGTTTAGATATAATTAGATAATATTAAAATTATTATAATGTCTTGAAAGTGAAGCATATAAATCTAGTTGTTATTTGTCGAAAGTAATGATTAAATTTAATTATAGTTGTTATATTGATATTTATTTGTATAGTAAAGTAAATATATGTTCATTCGACAAATGAATTAAGTATATTTTTATATTATTCTATACTTATAACATTATTTATTTAATTTATTATGTACTTAGTATACGTCTTATTGTTACCTTATTTATGTAAATGAAAAACATTAAGTATCTTTTTTTATGAAACATTAAAAAAAATATTTTCTAAACAAAAACTAAAATGATCCGCCACTAATTTAGTAATACGTTTTATAATGAATTCTGTGACATTATTTTCGCTACAATCATATTCCCATGATCATGTAACTATGACACAACGCCTCTGTTGAATAACTTATGTTAATTTTATAATTACCGCTCCATGACACCGATTAGATGAAATCTAGGTAATAATCGAGTACTAGGACATCTATTTGTGATCTAAACGTATGTAAAGTAATCATCATACCGGGCTGGCAAATGGGAGGTAGTGGTTACAATGCCCAATTTGAAATGTGCTAAGTTTCTAAATCGTAGTCAAACTAAATAATTAAATATCTATGGCCCGTGATTTTAAACACAGTCTGTTCTCTTGTGTGTTGATGTGTCAATATCTAGAACTATAATAGGTATGTACATAAACTATAGGCGTACCAAATTTCATCTAAATCCATTCAGCCATTTGAGCGTGAAGGAACAACAAATATTAGCTTACATACAAAACGACACAACATACAAACATTCGCTTAACTACCTCATTTATTCAAATCATTCTTACTTTATAACTGATACCTCACTTGAGACTTTATTGAAATTTTAACATATTATACTTAGTGTACATAATTTCAACTAAGCAATTAGGTAGCTATAATCCATCACATAATATTTTAAGAAGTTTCAGCTTATTGTCTGTATTGAATTGGTGAACATTATTACTTATAGTAGTGAGAACTCCTTAACCTACCAAATAGTTTCGTCAACAAATATAATAAATTCAAAACCATACATTATTACTTATAATATTCCCAACATTCCTCTTCACAACACTTCATCTAATATATAATAATGTACGTGATATTCACGTCACGTTCACGGTTTTTGTTTACGTGTCACCGCGAGGCCTTACTTACATAACGTTTGAGAATTTGTAGTGATATCATCACGTTTGACTATATAATGTGTTATGTATACATAATGTGTTCATATGTACTGACTTTACGACAAATATTCGTATATTTATGTTGATAATTTTGTTATAGAGATATTATTATGTAGGTTTATTCCGAGACAGTTTGTTTACGATTGAATCCAAAAGAGTTTAAGAATTCTGGTTATAAATAGTGTTAAATTAATTTGCGTATTTAAGTTTTACAACTCTGACACCCTAGATACGAATAATAAACTGTTAGGGGTCAGTTGTAATATTAAGTTAATGGTAATTTGTAATATGAAGTTGATAGTTATGTTAATATGTAATCTCGAGTCAAATATTATTAGGTACTTACCAGATGTGCATGTATAATGTCAAGATGATAACTGACATACTTATGGTATAATTTTTACATATTGGGCAAGTATGTATAGTAATTATACTCATACAAAAATAAAAATAAAAATAAAATAAAATAACATACCTGCTAGGCTAGCATGACTTCGAAAACGCGATAGATACAGCGATTTATTGACATCCAACTGTCAAAATTTGATAAAAATACCCGCCATATTGAATTTTACCACGTGATTAATTTTATGACATTTGGTCATGCTCGCGAAATCGATATAACTATTTATTGACATCCAACTGTCAAAATATAATAAATATAGCCGCCATATTTAATTTTTCATATCGTACCACGCCATAATTAATTTGGTCATGCTCGCGAAATCGATATTATTTCGTGGTGTCTATATATTTTATCACGCACAGTCATGCTAGAGGGGCTGGTAATCTGGTGATTTGGCTTATTCCTCATCACTGTACTAATATCATCAGTGAAAGAGAGGATTATATATCCTACAGAGGAATTCACGTGTCGATACTTTTGTTTAAAAACATTGTATTATAAGTATAACATTGTTTTTTATTTGTTAAATAAATAAACAAAACCATACCTCTGCAGAATGTCGATATATTTTTGTTATTCGTATGATATTATGAATATTTATCCGGCTCACGTACACGATTGTTATTTTATTCAAAACCAAACATTTTTGTTTTAAATTATGGTTATGAAGATGCGACGTCTCGAATTTTTGACACCAAATGAAACTATTTATATGTTTTTATTATATCACATTTGTGTTTATAAATTATACATTTGTAGTTGTAGAGCACCGTTATTGATATCATGCAACTTGAAATCCTACTAATATTATAAAGCCGAATGTTTGTGAGTGTGGATGTATGGATGTGTGGATGATTGTTCCTTTTTTCACGAAAAAACTACTGAATGGATTTTAATGAAATTTGGTACGGATGCTCCTCATACCTAGGAATAACATAGGACATTTTTATGCCAAAATTCCCACGGGATAAGGTTCCACGCGGGTAAACCGCGGGGCACAGCTGGTAATTTTAATAAATTCCGGCTTGTTCGATCCATTGCAGAATGAAGCGTTTCTACTATCGATAATATTATGTCAATGAGAGACAGGAGAAATTTAATATAAAAATGTCAAGTTAGTTAAAATATTGTCTGATTGTAATATTCATATAAAAGATGTATAGAAACACTTTATTGCCTAAACATACACATACAAGGATAAAATAAATAAACACAAAATAGTTAAATATCAACAATTAGGTGTCACATGAGTAAATATACACGATCTCTACCGGACAAACTTTGCCAAAAATATTATTTTACCATACTACTTAAATCCAGCTTATTTACAAATGCAAGAAAATCTAAAAATTTGCATCTAAAGTATATCAAAACAAAAAAAGTTGAAGAAAATTGTAAAATATGCATCGAACAATAAGGTTCCGTCTATCCATTTCCACCACTAACTCCTTGAGTGAGTATGTTATAAATCGTATGTTAATTCCCGTCCACGGACACACGAACAGACCAAACGTTTATTATTTCATTGTGTGTGTAATTCATTCACATGTTTCCTCTAACTGGTGTTTCGGATGGATTATAATTCCAACCGGCCTTTTGTTAAGTGCCGTGGAAATTTCAATTTATCTCTTGTTTATGTTTGTAACATGTACGTATCTAATCAACAACTTTAAATGGATATGCATCTGTGTATTTTGTAATATATTATACTGTGCCTTATGGTTTTACCTGTATCAAATTTTATCATAACCTTTCTCTGAATTACTCTATCTATTGATGAAACTTTGTTATACTTAATTCGTTGTAAGTATATCAAAGAGTTGGGAGTGACTTTGTTTTGTACTATGTATTATTAAATCATCATGTGGAATCAGTCTGTCTATTAATAAAAACTGCATTAAAAACCGGTGTTTCAAAAGACAGTCGGCGAAAAGCGACCGTTTTATAAATAGTTGACTTTGCGCCCTTTACTGGCAACTCTGGTAAGATACACAGGGAAATTCTACTTGTTTTTTACCTTTACATACATAAATATGTAGGTAATATTTTAGTAAGTTCCACCACTAACTTGCCAGTTGCAGTGTTCTGTCACAAGCCAGCGTGACTCAATCATCACCTTTGTCTGCGCAAGACGCGACCAATTAATGTTACCAACATGTAAACAATTACAAGTTACGGACACGTAACAAATGTTTAATTGTCAACAGTTATGAACATCGTTTGGAAGATTGCACTACCGATAGTGACGTAAGGATGAGTTCAGATGAAGTAACGGTCGTAAAATGATATTATCCAGTTACGTAGTTATATGGGATGTAGACACGAGAAAATGTGACTAAACGGTTATGGATTCAATTCCCGCTTAAAACTAACATTGTGTGCATGAAAATGGCTTTGGTGTTTTGTATCTATTCTAAATTAAAAGATGTTAAGCATGTTTATCAATTGTCTGGTAGATATCTGTGTATAGTTCAAACTTGGATTAGTTTGAGATTAAATGGCGATGTGTGATAATATGTCTCCAAACATTTTATAAGAGTTAAATATTAGTAGTGAACTTACAATGTGTCGCAAAATCGGATAAATGTCTTTTTTAATAGTCTTTAATTTTATAATTTATGGTTGTTTATCAATAACAATTATTGTTAGTAATCGTCAAAGCTTACAAAATAATACTTATGAATTAAGCAAGTCTTACGTGAAAATGTTTATAAGTAGTTAGCTTGTTTCCGACGACGATACGGACTGTGTAGAATAATATAGGTATGTTTAATTTTAAAAATCATTTCATCATTAATATCATCGAAATTTATTTGAATAAACCAACTGAACAACTTAAGTAGTATTTTTCTAAAGTAAGTGCGTTATTAATAACCATGTGATCTCACTAGTTTGTTTTCTTTAAATTATTTCGACGCAATAATCTCTCTGACGTAAAAGCTCGCAGTTTTATATTGAAGTAGGTACTATACAGTACGAACGAAGCCTAATTTATCTCACAGTAGAGCAACAACTTCTCTCACTGATGATATTAGCACAGTGATGTGAAATAGTCGTAAATATAAAGTTTGCTTAGTGATATTTGGTCTTGAACTTGAGCCATGTTTAAAATAGGAACATGCAACCCAGGAATCGAAAGTTAGACTTCCATCTCGAGGCAGGTGCACACCGCCCGAGACGTTTGGTGTAAAGTCGACAGTCGGCTCGGATAGTTAGAGCCCTCAAAAGTCTAACAGTTAGATAAAAATACAAACACAAGAATCCCAAAAAAATATATAATTGCAGATAACTACAAACTTACTAGTACCATCCAAAATGATACAGTTTTTCTTTTTCCGAACCTTTTCCATTTCTAACTGTGATCGCTTTTATTAAGTCAAACCAGATTTGGTGAAACATCAATGTTTGCTACCTCACTCCTGATACATTTACCTCCTCATAATATAAATAGAATAGATAAAGATGAGTGATGGTATCACAGCCTTGACATACAAACAGCCGTCCAGTTTCCTGCATCATAAATATTGATTAATACCGTTGTATGTTTATTGGTGTCATAATAAATCTATAGCAATTAACACTTTTTATAGAACCGTGAAATGTTTTAGAAATTATTCATTGCAGTTATAATTATTGGGATGTGTGATTGAAATAAACAACAAGAGTGATCTAGGAGAGATTTGGAAGTTTTGAGATCAAATGTTATTTTAATTCCATGATTATTAGTGGCGCCTCGCGCTTTTACCCGCGTAGATCCCGCTGCTGTGAGAATGCAGGGTAAAATTCGTCGATAAAATCCGTTGCGTAGTTTTAAAGATTTAAGCATAGGTACATAGGGACAGACAGACAGCTACAGTGACTTTGTTTTATACCGTGTAGTGATACTTACTTGCTGTCTGAGTACTTCTTCTACAGGCATTTTTCAAACTAATCAGAGTATCAGAAACTACGCACACACTCAGTCAATAACACATAAGTATTTGCCAATAACATTACGCATTTTTATTACCATAAAACCACCATACCTTAGTACGTAAAGCATAAAGTTACTGCGTTGCATTACCGAGTGTAGACCCAGATGGTACATGTATGGACCGCAAATATTAGCCGGCGGAGTTCCGTCAATGTGGAACCACTTGTGCAAACTCGGTGTTTGTCCATGTTACAAAACGTTGGTGTAGGTACTTTAGTATTGTCAAACTCTGTACTCGAGTATTGTTAAATGAGTTACTTATATGTATTGACAAACTGTAGGGTTTTGTACGTTTCAATAGAATTTAGAACCTTCGGATTATGTGTATTGGTTAACCGATTTAGTTGTTAATTCGTTCAAGATTTATGAATTATTGACCTTCAGGGAAAGTAGGGAGAATCTTACTCTGTTTTAGTACAATTGCGTTTTCCCAGGAGTGATATCCTTATAGTTCAGCAAGTAGTAATAATCGTAATCACCACGCTTATTCATTAAGTGTTGGTAATCTCAAACCCGAGTAATACTTAAAAAAAATAGCAAACATGCACAACTCAACCTACGAAGCACATTGCACTTCGTGGCTCTACCTCAAACAACTAAACTTCGTAGGACTTCGTATAAACCTAAATAACTCTAAAAATAATTAAAACCCCATTCACAATCATAATAAGGACATCAAACGTTCGACAATCAATCAGTAACCCATAACATGGCCACAATAATCGATATTTATGAATTCGGCACGCGTCCGGGCCTTCGGGACAATAGGGCAGCCTTGCGCGGGTGTGCCCGTAATGGCGTCTATTGTTCACCTTATCGATACTGTGCAGGCTTTAAGAGGTCGAAAGTGGTATTCAATTATATATGTTTCGTATTATATGGAGTAATTAGGTACAGTTAGTCGTCTGCAAGTTTTAGTTAAAGCAATCTGCTGTATGTTTGGTTAAGTTTGTCTTCAAACTACTAGAAGTAGCAGGAATCGCGATTTTCACCCACATAGTTTCTGTTCCCGAAAAAGTTTTTGAGTCACTAGTCTTTGAGTTAATCGTTACAAATAAACAATCCAATCTTCTTGCTATGTATTTGAATTATAAATAAAATTCAACATTATTTGTTCCAATAAGATTACATTACAGAGATATTAGTTATTTGACATCATGGAAGTGTGTTATGGATAGTATTACGTTGTCACTAGGTATTATTGAGGCCCCCAGACTAGTTTAAAAGATTTGCTCTTATTATTACACAGGTATGTATTGTAAATAAAACTATATTTTTTCCATATAATATTTAAAAACCAGTAAATATTGAGCTTTTAATTCTAAGGATGTTGATTATTTGAAAGGTCTGGTAATATTAGTGAAACTATAACTAATTTCTCAATAGTGCGCAGTATTTTGATTGAGTTGTTTATATATTTAATCTACCAGCTGTTTTAGTTATTTTTTTCATGAACATTATGAGTATAAATATACTACTTGCACGCTGTTGTTTTCCAATTTTTGTTTTGAAATTTTATATAAAATTTGTTTTATATTCAAGTAATCTTATTAACTAAAAGGTAAACAAACGTATTCATTACAGTTCACGATTGCCGTGATCTTGGCATCAGTCCGCCATTTTGCGGGTTCAATCAAGATGCACGTGACACTGTACTTAGTAAACTTTACTTTAACTTAGAGATAATATTCATTATCTTATCCACGTTTTGACAATGAAATTGTTATTTTTATTCTTTTATCTTATTGTTAATTTATTTTAAATGTTTTTTTACTTAAAGATTAACGCGTTATGGTCAAAAGTCGTGAGATAGGGTGGGTTTTGGGCGGTTACTTACTAAATCCGTGTTTTTATAGTTTCGTGCTATGTTTTTTAATTATCATCCACTTGTGTAATTTTCTATTTATAAATTACTCTTCTTATGTAAAAAAGTCTAAGAACACGTTGATTATTATTTTTAAAGAAAATATCCTACGTATTAAGTAAGTTAACAATCAATGAATAAAAAGAATGTCAATATGCATTCAATAATTAGAAAACCTTTCAATTATATCCAAACTCACATTTTAATAAACCATATAACAAGTTTTAAACCCATCTAACACCAACCGTCTGAAAAGTACGACTTGTAATACCATCTGTTCAAACAAAAATGTAGATTCGACTACAAAAATATTGACCGTCAAACAATCAAGTTTATTTTGTAAAGTAGACCGAATAAATATACCAAACGATGGACGACTTTTACAACAAGAATCTAATGTGTATTGATGTACTCGTTCATAAGTACCTATGTGTATATACTTGATATTAGTTAGCAGTATTCCGAAGTCCGAACTCACTAATTTCCACTGCTGATTCTCTCTCTCTCTCTCTCATTTTAGTTCAGCAAAGATACTAAACGCAGTTTAATATCATCATCATCAGCTCATATATTTGTCCTCACCGAGGGGCTCGAGCCTACTCTACAAGGCCTTTGTCGACCGCGCTGCCTGTGATATAAGTTTTTAGTGTACTTACACTAAAAAGTTAAAATCATTTATTCAACTATGGCCACAAAGAAGCACTCATGAACGTCGTATGTGGACTAACATTTAATTTCTAGGTTTAGAAAACTATGCCAAAAGAAACTAGAAACTAATTTAATATAAAACATTATTAAAGTATAATTAATTTCGTAACGTGTTGGTTGCGTAAATATAAAGGATACGTTCTGCGCCAGATTACGATCTATGCGTTGCAACCTCGATCTATGTGCGCTTGCGCATCGAGCTCATATATAACTAGTAGCGCCTCGCGGTTTCACCCGCGTAGTGCCCATTCCCGTGGGGATACGAGAATAAAATAGACTATGTTACTCAGGGTAAATGTAGCTTTTTAATGGTGAAAGATTTTTTGAAATCGGTGCAGTAGTTTCGGAGCCTATTCGTTACAAACAAACAATCAAATCTTTTCTCTTCATAATATTAGTGTAGATATACTTGTTACTAGTACGCATTATGTGGTATTTTATAGTAAATATATTATTAAAAGTATTTTATAGGAATTTTATAAGTTGTTAGTATTTTTCCGTCATTGTTAACCAATAACTTTGAGCGGGAAAATCTAGTTGATATTTCTTTACTTTTTTTCGTGTAACTCGAAGACGGCTATAAATAAAGTTTGGATCAAATTGTGTGCTTTGTTAGTTTAACTATCTTGGTTTCTTTTTTAAAAAAAAAGTGCAATGTTTTAGATATCATACAAGTCTATATCTCTGCATATTACACGTATAACACAAAGTTACTTCTTTCTGCCGCGCCGTTTGTCTCTCTATAACAACTAATCTATCTCTATTAACACAAAAGAGATAACTTAATGTGCTGTAATGCAATGAAAGATTAAGTAGTCAAATCACAAATGTCTTATTACAGACCTACCAAAACACGCCATAAACTTCAATAATTAAATTAAACATAATTGCTACATCAATTACAAAGTAGAGCAACCATTACGATCTGGGAAACAGTTTCAATTCACAAGTAAATTACCTCATAAAGAGGCACAATCTTTGTACAGAACCAGCCAATTGTACCATCACAATAACATTAGCGACTATTTTACATTTAACACAATCAAATCTCAATTTTAAATCTAAGTAATACGGTATAAATTCGTGAACGTTACACAATGAATAACTAGGTTGGTATGGATGTACTCAGTTTTGGTCTCACGCTCTGAATATGCCAAATCTCGTACTCGAAAACTAATTTGAAACCGTGTGGTTACCGACAAAAGAAAACTTACACTTTCATTGAAAACGGACTTTATTTATCACTCGGTACAATATATATGACTCGGTACTTTATGTATAACTCGGTACAATATTACGATTGAAATATTTCTTTATGATTTAAAATGCACATTAACTGCGCGTAGCGGTAACAGGCCATCATGCATTTTAAACCATTCACTTTTATTTAAAACGGTTTAAATGATATATTTTTGTGGTTTGTAAATGTTTCTTAAGCTTTTATGTTTTGTGGGAAATAGAAAGATTGTTGTAAATTACTTGGAGATTAATGACGTAGAATACTTTGGGCGATATGACTTTATTCTTATTTTAAGCACCTACATTATGTCTTATTTTGTAATCTTTACGTAGCAGATTTAAATCATGTGAAGATACTATACCATCTCTGTGTATTACACGTATTGCTGATTTGATAGAAGAACCAGTCTATCACCATAGTAGAAGAATATTCATTGACATACCCTCAGTAAACTTGCCAACTACATGCCCAGAGGGTTACTAGGCCTTGATTCCCTATCATCTAAGACAGGTAGACAAAGATTGATTGTTGTCTTAGTAGAATAAACGATACGGCTAATAATATTGTCAACGTCAGACGAATTAGTTCTCAAACTGATATCTTTAATAACATAAACTAACAAATCCCTCTATCGTTGTTCCAGCGCACAACAGCCGGTGGTAGAGGCAAGCGGTTCACGTTCCAGTCGACGGTGAGGCAGCTGGAGCGGCGGCGACTGGCTGAGAAACTGTCCAAGGAGGCAGACCTGAAGGAGCAGCAGAGGAGAACCGAGCTGGAGGCCATGAGGAGGTGGGTACCATGGAGGTGTTCCACTTTAGTCGATACTTATTTATTTCATAGTTTTAATAAGATATGGTCACTCTCTCTTGTCATGCGTATGTTTCATAATAGGTAGGAGTTTCTTCTACAAAGTTTACAAAATCTTCTTCTAGTTGGTTTCGAAGTTTGACCAGACTTGGCGGAAAATCAGTATACTATGAGAGATGACGCCTTCAGACCTTCACGAACCAAACGACTAACTATATCAGTTTAGTAGTTAAGAACAAATTATTAAAAAAGATAACTTTTTCTTCTGGTTTATGTATGTTATTTGGAGATGATTGCACCGTCTGATTATCAGTCAAATAATCATCAAAAACCTCAAAAAAAAGGAATGTATCAAGTAAACATATTCAATGTAGAAATGTGCATATTAAAACATCGTTTGCAATGCGCTGAAATTGAGCAACGCAAGTCAACGCGCTGGAACGAGACTCATTCCTCATTTTATAATATCTACCTCATTAATATAACGGTGGTCTACTGTTATCATCTCTTCAAGAGTATTTAAATGTCGAAATAAATTAAAAAAAACTCATGTTCCTGCCTATCCAGTTTTGGAGTTTATTGTTTTTTTGACACAAAAGCAAATTTGTGATGTGTAAATTCGCCACAATCCTACTTTTAGCTTTTTGAGGCTTACGAAGCACGTATGACAGTTTACAAAGGAAGACTTCAATTAGTTAATAGATAAACAACTCAAATTAATATAACAATATTTATATGTTTGTAGAGTTGAAGAGGAGTTCCAGAGGAAGCGCGCGAGGGAGAAGGCGAACATCCGCCAACAACTGAGGTTGGTCAGCAGTGGAGTGTCCAGCATGCCGCCCGCTACGCATCACGCTAAGGTAAATGAGGTTTTGTCGTACAATTAGTTACTATTAACGATTCGCAGTTTTATCTCGCGTAGTTTCCTTTTTCGTAAGAATACAGAATAATATAGCCAATGACACTAACAAGTAATGTGGCTTTCTATGGGCCAAAAAATTTTCAAATAGAGTCTAAAGTTTTTTCCCCTACAATTTCACCTCTTTATACATAATAAGTAAAAAATCAAGCTAATTTTGTCCTTTTATTGAACGATTCTTACTTCAGGAGAATAAGAAGCAGAACAAAAGATCCATTGTCGGACGTTGTGTTTAGAATCATTGACAGTAGAGAGAAAATGATACTCACTGAAAACTTCTATTTATACTTTTAACGTTTCTAAATTATTGCATTGTCCATTCCAGAGCCGGGACTCCCCCGACGGGTCATGCCGGGAGTCCCCTGCGCCCGAGAGGAGCCGTGACGGCAGACAGAGACACAGCAACGCCTCATCGGAGATCAGCGGACGGAGCAAGAGTACTACTCCGGTATGGGATATGTTCAAAACATTATTGCAAAGTCAATAGCCAAGGAACAGATTTTCTGATACTAGCTAATTCCAACTAAGCTAAGTATGCTTGTGTCTGGATTCTGCAGTGGGTGCAATATTAGCCAAGAAATAAATTGCGTGTAATAAATAACCCAACTATGCTTGTGTCTGCAGTGGGTTCTAGTTAATAGTGCAATGGGTGGATATCAAACTCACGACCTCTCGACCGCCAGTTCGACGCCTTATGCACTGGTATTTTTTTCCTTTCTGCGTCCCCTTTCATACATTATGTATAAGCGTTGCCACTCAAAACACAAAAGGACGGACGGACAAGACGCTTTTCAATTTTTATATGAAAGGGACATAATATCCAAGCCCCGTCCATGTCTGACTTTTTCCTGTGTATTCAGCTCTTTGGGTCATTATGCTATTGCAGCTATACTTACCTTATATTTGAATTATAATCCAGATCCGCAGCGTAGAGCTATCAGAGTGGCGCACGGGGGGCGAGCCGCGCGTGTACCGCGACTGGGCGTGCGGCCTCACCGCCGCCACCACGGGCCCGGCGCACGCGCACCCGCCCGCCTGCGCACGCATGCCCATGACTACCAGGCAGATATATAATGGTTAGTATATTTAATTTATTAGTTTGAATAAAATAGTAAAGTAATGGTGTCGACATCTAAGATCAGGGTATAAGTTTCACTACTACATTATAATAGTACTTACACTAACGTCATCAGAAACATGATTTAAGTAGGTAGAGTCTGTAAAAAGAAATAGCCTTATTGCGAGATGGTATTCTCAAACCTGAGTCATTTTTAGAAAATAACAAACAAGCTCTACCCAAACTTACAAATCGAATATGGTGCTATTCAGCTTGGCAGAGAGCTGCAGAAAGTAAACTGCCAAGAATTGTAATATCCTATCACAAGTATAGTCCCTAAATATAAATATAAAGTCTTCCATTAAAAGGTGACGAAACAGAAGCCTTCAGCGGGTCCCCTCGCTCCGACAACTACCGCCTGGAGTTCGCCCGCGGGCGGTCCCCGCGGTCCCCGCGCACACCGCGCGCCCCGCGCCTGCTGTCCGCGGCGCGGGACCCTTCAACGTCAGGCTCTGAACTGTCACTACGACAGCCTATTAAAATCAGGTAGGCCAGGTGACAGCAGATGGGTTAAGCGAACAGTGGTTCTCGGTTTATTTGTATTTTGTTAAGGGCCCTTGGATGGGGGCCTTTGTTTGAGGCCCTACATTAAATCAACTATAAAAAAAATCTGAAAGTATTTTAGACACTATGCTTGTCTACCAAGATTGAGGGTTCGATTCCCTAAATATATTTGAAAGTGTGTATGAGCTTTGCATAGTTCTTAATATGCTAGAATTCTGTAATACTTAATAAGCTTAGAAAATTGCTTTAATAATTTATAGAGTTTATGATTTTGGAGTTCTTGTAAAATTTTGTTCAATTTGTAAAATTGTGAATATATTCCAAAACAAAATAAAACAATCTAACCCCTTCCTAATTTATCCGTCTTAAACTACCCATTACAAATTATTTACCTACCTACCCATGGGTTTAACAAAATATTCGCATGAAACCAAAGCTTGGCTAGTACCTATTAATATTGTAAGTAGAATAAGTAGTTAACTCGGTTGTTCGTATGTTCCCCTAAGGTGGTGATGACGAGCTATTAACAATATAACGGCTTGCGTCCGCGCATATAAGGTGAGTGCTTGCGATTGCGCCTAATTAAACGGATTTAATTGTTTTATGAAGTGGTTGTCTATTATTTTCAATTAAAAAATAATGTTATATGTTTTGACATAATTAATAATTTATGAAATTAAAAATATTTATAATGAGATTGGTTAAGATCAATGGTGAAACATTGGCTATCAAAAAAGCAAGGGCCCTCGACTGCCAAAGGGCCCTGATCAAAATTATAACTATTGAGAACCTTCAAGTCCAGTATTATCAGGACCCCAAATTAAATTAGACAACCGCTTCTTAAGTAAGTATAAAATTAAAATATAAAAAGTAATTTGGTATCAATAAAATTTACTGACGCATGATTTTCAATTAGTAGTTTAGTATTCGCTATGGGATTATAAAAAAAATGGATTTTACATGACATTCTGTAATTTTATAACAATATTTTTATGCATGCGTTAAGTATCGGATAAGTAAAATGCCAAAAAAATCCTTGTAGCTTGAAATAATATGAAAACTAAGTATTTTAGTAAGTGTATTTAGCTATTGTATGCATGCGTATTACGTAAAGATCTACTAAGAGATATTTGGTATTTAGCTAATAGTTGATTCAGTTCAATTATAGCTAAGAAAATTTTTATGCGTGTTTTAAAGGGTAAAATATTTTTTTTTGTATTAATGGTTTTGTCATAAGGGAATCTACTAATATTTATCGAATAATCTTGAAAGCTAACACAAATAAAGGTTATAAATGACAATTAAAATTAATAATTCAATTTACCTAAGGTATGTAAATATATCTAAGAATCTTTATTTTCGTGAGTGGACAGTTTTCCGTATTTTATTCAAATCCTTTGTACCTACGAAAACAAAACAATCCCATAATATAATTTCTATAATTATAGCACCACAGAACCACCAATGGACGAGGCTGATGAACCAGCGATTGTACCGACTCTCAGACCTTCGGGACCGTCAAGAGCTGCCCTCGCCGCCATATAGAACCTTAACAACAACGGCATAAGAGCAAATTTAGTTTAACATTTCTGGATATTACGTCATCATCATCATGGATATATCATTCTTTAAGTAATTATGCCTAATCACCCTAATTCAGGGTAGGCTCGTGCCCCTCGGGGGGGACATTATATGAGCTGATGATGATGAAGTAATTATGTATATCAAGACGTTAAAACAATTAAATATGTCCTTGATGAGTTGATCCCAAGAAATAGAATAAAATAACACCTAATATGCACATGATATTATCGCAAAGTCAAGAGTCGTCATTACTACTTGCCATTACCATCAACCTCCAAGACCTCCGGTCTACCATTGTAAGTGATCAATAACATCTTTCTTGCTTACCCGACTACATGATGCAAAGAAGAGTAATGTATTTTAAATGTATACACAATGAAATTTTAAGTAAAATGATATTTAATTACTTATATGAGAAAAATTTATACATTATAATGATACATTGAAATCACGTGTAGCATATAATTCTTATAGATTTAATTCTACATAGATCTAGAATTAATATAAATAATGAAGTCTATATTATTAATTGTTGTATATTGTTTCATATTATAACTTGTACTTATTTGTTTAAATTAAATTGTTTCAATTAATATTAATGTTCGTCTTCCATTATGAGCTAAATAGTAAAAGCTTTAATAAACTTACTTATAATATAATAATCATTATCTAGTGTTTAGTAACAGGTGCTAACTTATATTAACTTCAATATTTATTCTTTATATTTTGTACTTAATTATTTTAATATATTGATAGGTGCTTATTTTTAATCAAGGATCAAAGATAAATGAAACAAACTTATGATGGAAAATATCAGATTTATTAAAAACGCAGTTACAAATAATTAGCTATGTTTTACAGTTGTTATCTCTTCAAGATGAAAAGAAAATGCATAATTTACTTAATAATTTAAAATAACAACGTCTAAAACTGTTGTTTTTCCTGTACCCGAAACTAATTTCATAAACAAAAGTATTTATTCTAACACAACACAAAATTAATTTCGTAGAAACAAAAAATATCTTCACAGGGTTACAAAACAATATTTTCGTAGGCAGCCATAACCAGTAACACCTATTAACCTATATAAGTATTCATAACAATGAAAATGTATCCAAAACAACAATATTGAACGCGCCCATACTTCCTGCGGTAACCACACCACTGACATTTCATGTAATCAGTCATATCCTCCCCTTTGGTACCACCTTTCAGGAAAATAGGTGCGCCCTGACCCGGTCAACTTATAACGCTATAAAACAAAGTAAGGCTGCTCACCCACGTCCGACTTTTCTAGGAGAAAAATTGATCGTAGTGATAGCAATACTCAGTACTTTTCGTACAGACTTTTGTATGAGAAAAATAGGTATCTAATGATAGCAATGATGCAACGCACACGTCTTACAAAAAAGTCGGTTATAACTTCAATATAAAAATTTGGTCCGATTATTATCGGTTGAAAAGTCGGTCACAGATTATTTAAACACTTCCTTTTACCGATGACATGTAAATAAGTACTCATTTTTTAATGAAATTACTTTACAAAATAATATTTCAACATCTTTATGCATATGAGTATATAAATAACTATGTTAATTGTCAAATATCTAGTGTTGAAATACTATTTTAAAGGAACTATGTCAAATTACAAATCTGTAGTTTTTCCGTAAATTCTACCACAAAACTGTATTGTTGAATTAGAAGGGTTTTGCTCGCCCTAACCACACTAACCTACTTCTCAGTAAGATGGTTAACTTGTAACAAATTCGTCCATCTTTGTTCGAAACGAACTAGCATAGGAACGAAAAAGAAATGTAAAATATAATTTTAGTATCTATTATAAATATATATTTAAAATTATAAAGGTGCAATATGTTACGTAAAAATAGAGTTTACTTAATTTTTCTATTTAATATTATTTAAAAAGCTCAATGAATGTAAAGAATATTATCGGTGTTATTATTTTGTAAGTTAATAATGTAATCGTAAAGTTATGTAATGTAGGTGTACACTGTCTGTATATAGATTTAAGTAAATAACGTAAATGTATTTGTATATACAAGTAATTGTTTATTTGCAATAAACATTTGTATTGAAGCAATTGTTTTATTTAAATTTTAAACAACAATAAATTATGATTTTTCAACGAGTATATACGAGTAAAATCGTAGTACGCAACAAGTTAAAAATAGAGACTTTATAGACATCATGAATCGCAAGGTTTTTTTTTAGAAAAATAGTATGTCATGTGAAGGGGAATCAAATCTGAAACCCATTACACCACAATCAACTTAGGTATTATAAAAACCACGGTAAGTCAGACCTTAGAACAATATTTACCGATAAACACCTACCAAAAACAGTATCATACCCTAGTAATCACCTGTTAGGTCAGTTATTAACATACGGCCTAATTAATTTGGAGTGATATGACAGCACGCAACGCGGGGTGATTAATACTGGGATAGTGCTTGGACACGCACATGAAATGTTTAGTGCTTCGGAGTAAATAGTTCGATTACCTATATTTCATATAAGTATTCAGACTTAAAGTCATAGATTTCTGATGAAAATTATATTACAAAGAGCTTATATATCCATCGCCAGAAAATCCATCTTTTATTCGACGAACTAAATTGACGTTTGACAGTTTTTGTATGAAATAACTGTCAAAATTTCAAAATTATTCCTCGAATAAAGTTATCTGGCGATGGAAAAATCAGCCCTTAGTATGGTAAGGAGGAATTATTGTAGGTAGAGAAATTTAAATTAAACATAGATCTAATGGTTCTTATAAGTAAAAATAAAATACAGTTAAGTATTTGAGATTCCATTACGCAAACGCTGAGAAATATTTCAGCTTTTCTTATTTCGAAAAATGCTATTTTTATTACACTATACATAATAGGAAAACTTGGACATCGATCAAGCCATCACACTGAACACGAAAATTCTACCTGGCATATAACAGCTACAAAAAAGTTCGACAAATGAAACATTTCTAAGTTATTAGATTTTTCATTGTTTCCAACTTGTAAACTATTAATTTCCACAATAAAAAAAACTTTTACTGTTACATGCGGCGGCGAGTGCCTGAAATGACATGCGCAATAACGTGGTCAAAGCTCTGAGAGGGAAAGTTTTCAGTACCGTGCGAGCTTTCGTTTGTTATGTTCGATCGGCATAATAGAGGACATTTTTGTTGAGCTTTTTTTTATTACATAGACTTAGGTAATATAAAGTGATAGGTAATTTACTTAAATACCTGGAAATATTTCTTTCATTGAAGTATAAAATTATTCGTCGTAACTTTGTTCTTTGTAAAAAAAATACAAAAATCTAGAAATAATTTTAAAAAAGTAACAATTCATTCAATTGTTCTATACGTCTAACGTAATTGCCACTTGTCTAGGGGGGCTGTTGTTTACCTTCCAATATTTCGACATAAAAAGTTTTCAAAATTCTAAAGCCTCGTCCACAACCGTGGCATTTGAGGACGTGCCTCTCGGGTCCGGCGGATCGGCCGTCCCGCTCTCCCGCACCTCATCCCGACAGTGCATAGCGTGCGCGCATCGGAACGAACCGAAGCTGCTGGCGGAAATACCCGAACCGGCGACTGCGCCGGCGGAAATAGCCGAACCTATACGAGTGACTGATCGGAAGCTAATGAGCGCTAAACCGGAGAATATGCAAGAAGCTTTGGAAGATAGAGACCCTAATAGCTTGAACCAACATGTACAGGTGAGTTGGATTTATCATTGTCAAGAGACAGACGCCCACCTAAGAACGCGCCTATGAAATCATTCCTATTGACACGATTCTTACGAGATTGGCAGACCACTTCTAGTCTTAGGAATCTTAGGATCCATCCGGAAGTCCTAAAATAAGTAGCCATTTTTTTTTGTGAATGAAACTTATTAAACTTGGGTGAAACTGCGGGACACAACTAGTAATATTAAACAATTGCACGTTTAAATATAGCACCTACTTCAAACACGTAACCATTTCCAATGTTTTTCAAGAAAAATATTCAAATCAAACATTCGTGAATATGCAAATCTGTCTCAAAATAGCATCATAGTTCATGGAAAACCCGTTTGACATTCCTAACACAATGGAACTTTCAAACGGAAACACCCTCCAGTGAGAAGGTCACACTACTTTACAAAAAAGTAAAAACCCTACTTTACAAAATGATTATACCATTTAAACCATAATGACGTGTACAGCCCACTTAATTTTAGTTTTTATATGGAAAATAAGGGGGTGGAAAATTTTGGAAGTTCATAAATAAATTATAAGGGGTGTGTCTGAGTCGTTATAGGTAAAAATCTTATTAAGTTTAATAGTGTTTTTGGCACTCAATTATGTAGTTAGACGTCAATGTTTTAGGCGTTGATTTTCCAAAATTTCCTCTACAATAACCCTTTTATAACTACTTAAACTATGAGTAATATAATTACTTTTGCTCAAGTCTTTCTACAAGAAGACAAGTAAATCACTACACGTAGCGCGTAGTTATAAATATTAGCTTATTAAAAATGATCGCTGAAGTCGCGTTTCAATATCACCACTCTAGTGTACACCGAGTCAACGTCCGGTCAAACCAATCTACTTCTATAACATAACTTAGGTAGGTACTTGTGGTAAGTCGCTACGCTAATCTATGGTCAGCAATAAAGGGTTTAAGTGAAATTTTATTCATATTTTTAGCTGACTGTTAAATTAATTAAACGTCTTACATAAATTTATACATAACTAGCTGTGCCCCGCGGTTTCACCCGCGTGGTTCCCGTTCCCGTGGGAATACGGGGATAAAATATAGCCTATGTTATTCAGGGTGAATGTAGCTTTCTAATGGTGAAAGAATTATTGAAATCGGTTCAGTAGTTTCGGAGCCTATTCGTTACAAACAAACAAACAAACAAACAAATCTTTCCTCTTTATAATATTAGTATAGATTAGGCAAGATTATGCCTACATATCTTTCTCACTGTGTCAATACTTATATCACCCACTATACATAGAGACCTGGAGCCTAGTGTAGGAGTCAACATTACTTCCTTTAATTGTAAACTTTTTGGAAATAAAGATTTTTGTTATCTGTGACAGAGAGACCTTATCTACTCATTTCCAAAAGAAAACAGTGATACTTGGTTTGAAAATTCAATTCACACGTTCCCATTTTATACTTGGACACCGTTGCCATCTTGGAAATTGTGGACGTGTCTTCATAGATTATGGTCGTTTTTTGGCTCCGGGCCATGTCAGATTCCTTACATTTTCCTTTGTAATCATGAACTGACTTTGTTGAATAGTATTACTGTACGATCATCCGAGTATCTACTTATTTTTCTGACAGACTGAATAGAAGTGTTAATACAAACCATTTAATATTTATAAATAACTGCAAAATACACTAATGATTTTTAAAGTTTTTAATATGTATTAGGAAAACACAGTGTTTTAATACCTACATACTGCTACTATATTATACAGGGTGTCCCGTAAGTAGTGGACCGGGATGTGGAGGATAGGGGAAACCGTTACCTACCAGAATCACCAAAATTTATTGTCCTAGGGCTCATAGTTTTGAAGTTATAACGTTTTTTAGTAATTAGGTGAAATTATCCTACTATGTGCACATTTTTCTTAATTCTGCAAAATCTATTACTTATTTTGATGTTATTTTTATTCAAGGACGTTAAGAATACATAGGTTTTTCTAATTTCACGGTTTCCCCTATCCCCCACATCCCGTTGGTCCACTACTTACGGAACACCCGGTATTATATCGACTAGGTCATTGCATGACAATCAAACTCCACTTAGTGTAACCACCACTGGTTGCATGCGAGGCGGTCGTCGAATCGTAAAAACCTATGAGCACCACTTCAACAGTATTGTATTACTATGCGGACTTTTTGTAATTATACCTAGAAATAGATTTCCTTTCTACGTAGAAAAATATATTTACATACGAATAAGCGAATAACGTATGCGTAAACTAGAAAAGTTAATAACATACATAATAAGTTCCTATTAGTTTTATTACTTACAATTCTGACTAGAAACTAATGTACTAAACAAAAGAAAATTGTGTTGAATCAAAAGAGTTATAAGGACATAACATTAAAAAAAAAAATAAGTACTCTTCTTTTCATACAATGTATGCATGCATGCAACGTAACATCCAACGGATTTCAGGGCAGACTTCAGCAATAGATCAAGTGATTCAATAGGAAGGTGGGGCATTGTCAGTTAGCGATCTAAATATATGTAAGTATCACTAACTGTGCCCAAGATAGAGTGTTTTAAAAAAAAAGTCTTGCATCTCAACATAGTATAAAACAAAGTCACTTTCTCTGTCCCTATGTATGCTTAGATCTTTAAAACTACGCAACGGATTTTAATGCGGTTTGTTTTAATAGATAGAGTAATTCAGTGGGAAGGTTTTTATCCCCATATTCCTACGGGAACGGGAACTACGCGGGTGAAACCGCGGGGCGCCGCTAGTAACCAATATAGGTAGAGTTGAAAAACGAAATAGAGTTATTGAAAGACGAAGTATTTTCTTTATTAAAATCCGAATGCAAGTGGCTACCTCGGCTCGCGTGACAGCGCTGGGTGCGGTGAGTGGCCGGCGGGTGCCCGCGACCGCTCCCAAACTATGGACTTCCACCTAATTACCGAGCAGTACTTTCACCCCGTTCGGTAGCGAGGCAAAAGGTCACGGTATAGAGTGGTTTAGGAATGTCTTGAGTTTAGTTTATTATCCCGATGTTGTTGTAATTGGCACCATGCATGCCAAATAGTTGTGAGGTTGATTCTTCTTTGAGTCTGAAGTATGTAAATATTTGTATGGTCCAAAAATATGAGTATCTCAGCCTGCAATTTAGGTGTGTATGTGTATGTGTATGAAAGAGCGGTGAACGTAGTAGGTAGGTATCAT
Organism: Timandra comae; assembly: GCA_958496195.1. Lineage (NCBI taxonomy): Eukaryota > Metazoa > Arthropoda > Insecta > Lepidoptera > Geometridae > Timandra > Timandra comae. The sequence goes on from OY292354.1 coordinate 653,262, forward strand.
CCTCGTAGTTAAGCGGCAGTATCTAGTATTTTTTGCGGATATAACCGCGGGGCACAGCCTACTAGATTTTGAACAATTCATTTAATCCCCTTATAAATGATTTCACGGATAAACCATTTTATGGTCTGTTACATAAGAAATTACTATTATAAAATTCCGTGCTCCTAGGCATTACAAGGCTTTAAGCTTATATTAACCGTTAGCGTGTGACTTTCGCAGTAACTCTAAATACCTAGGGTATTTTTTATAGAAAGTATTATATGAACAGCGATATTTCAATTTCTATTATTTTCTTTTCTTTCCATACATGTTCACATAACTATTGTCGAACGAACAACGAATCCAATAAATTGAAAACTGAAATTAATATTTCAATGACACTGAGGTGACATTGACACAATAAACTTTTAATTTGACAATGGACATGTGACGTCAATTGTTTGTTTGGCGAAAGGAACTACAGCACCTGTTTCAAACTACCCTCATTTGAAATGTGTGTCAAGTTCTCTAATTATAGGTTATTGGAAGGTCTTGTCGTAAATGTATATTTTTCGTGAGTTTATGTTGGAAAAAACGTGTCATTAATATTTTTTTACATTAGTACTTATACCATTTGTACCTTAGTAGACCATTTATCACCATACTTACATAAAAACATACAACAGAAAACAAATGATAGGCTTCCATAAAATGACATGACAGATTTCTATTGAAGATCAATCATCGTAGAGGGAAAATTACAAGAGAAAGAAGTCAACTGGGAGTTATGACTAAGCTACATTAGCCAAAGGTAGCAGTGACCTTATTGTAAAGGAAGTAGGTTCCTAAAAGTCTGATTAGTAATAATCTTATAAAAAAACTTTTAGATGTGAAAATGTGAAGAAGAAGTGAATGTGATGAAACTAGAGAAATCTATCAAAAAATAATCAGTTCTAGTATTTAACTAATTAATGCCGTGATCACGCGAACAGATTGTCTGGGATGACATAATCGGCGAGCCGGAGGGAGCGCGCAGCCCGGAGTGCGCGTGGCGGCTCAGTCACACGTGTTTCAAATACGCGCGCAATTGGTGCTACACGCTGCTAGCTGTCATTTTGGCACCACCATGCGCGCTGATGCTGGGATGTGGCTTCGCTTGTCTGGCCTTTGAGGTAAGGGACTACACTATACTACATGCAGCCTCTATATCGATCGAAACTAGTTCCAAAACTTATTGGCGTGACCTGACTGCTGAACCTGAGAATCCGGGTTCTGTTCCTGTCAGAAACCAGGTACTTTTTGGGTCCACAATTTCTGTTACTGTACTAATTTCATCAGAAAGAGAGAGGCCTTTGTCTTATACTGGATTTCTTAATCAAGTTCCAAAATAACATAGTTTTAGTTGGTACAATGTCTCAATAACACTAATAAATAAAATGAAATAAATAATATTCTTATTTATTTTTCAGCAAATCTGGTGTACAGCCCCATGTTTGCGATGTGTGAAAATCTACATCGCATCACTCCGTACTTTTGTCGGCGCGTGTATGGCTGCCACTGTCGTACCGACAGCGGAGGCAATCGGTCGTATGTGTCGACATATCCGCGTCAATTTGCTACGCGACGCCCCGGAGGAACGCGACTTGCTGGTCGTTTAGTGTGAACTTGCCATTAAATCGACGAGTCAATTATATTATTCTGCCTGGGTACCTGAGCGTTTCCAAGTTCAAATTGTTATAGAGAAATAATAATTATCTAGAATTATCTAACTATAATTAGGTTACTTTTATAGAAACAAAATTGAACTAGATTTTATTGTCTGTAATAAAATTTGCGGAAAGAACTAAGGAGTATTCGAAATTCAAAATATTTAATTTATACACTCCATGTGCGCTTTATTCAAAAACAATATTGCACTTTTAAGTTTGGAACGCAAAGAGGTTAGATGAGTGGATCTTGATTCTTACATAATTCATAGTTTTAATTAAAATAAATATTTAATTTACTAATACCTTAATTGATGCCATAAGTGCCTTTTCATAATTCATATCATAATATAAATTAAAACAATTATTATGTGTGTTGTGCTTTACTATCTGTATTTTATAAGGTTATTTTTTATAATGTTATAAACTACCTAGGATAATATTTATGATTAATACTGAATAGTAAATGCATTTTTATAATAACGGTTTGCACTTGTCCAGATTTTATTAAGTCACAATAAACAGTTTCAAAAATATTTCTAAGAATTATTTTTCCCATTGATCAAAACCTGAATATAAGGCAGTATGCATAGCTGACTGGAAAATTCAATGAATTTTTAAAAAATAATAAAGAAAATTGAATCAATCATCTGTCACTTCGGACAAATGCAACCTCTTTGGGAATAAGAAAAAGTTTAAGAAAGAAAAAATGAAAAATTACGAGTAAAAAAATAATTGGCGGGAAATCGGAAATTGTTCTTTCTTTTCAATTTTTTTTTTGTGATTGTGATGTGATTTGTTTTGATATACTTAATTTAAAGGTTTTCAACGTTGACATCGTAATTAATTTACAAACATGAGTACTACGTTGGAGGAACCATCTACGTCGGCGGTCAGACAAGCGACTACCAATACTAGTAGTAGTGAAACGGAGATACAGAACAACCATTTTGTTATTACTAAATGTCGCAGGTAAAGTATTATTTTACGCCTTGGGTGGTGTTATAGTTACATGTGCACCTGTCAGTCGTGAGGTCCCGGGTTCAATGCTTCTTTGCTGTTATCCAACACACATTTAGCAAGCGTGGTGATTTCGATTATTTATCCTTACGGTATCATCAGTGCGAGAGATGCCTTTGTCCTGCAGTGGGATTTTACAGACCTAAACTTTTAAGATTATTCCGATTTCTTATGCTATAGGAATAAAGATGTATCAGATAACCCCACTTTGAATAATAACCGAGACTCCAGTGAAGATACTGAAACAGAAGAGGTAAGATAAAGTATTCAATAATAAATTAATAATGTACTTATGAAAAGATAATGTACATAATATACAATATTAACATATGAAAAACCTTTAGAAATCCCTATAACGAAGTTTTCTTTTTAAGAAAATGTTGGTAGTATATTACCGGTCGGGAAAACTTGGTGCCGCTTACTACACACTTCAGACGGGAGAGGTAAGGAACACTTTTTTCAGAGTATTTTAATACGTAAAAAATAAACAAAGTTCATGACTACAAACAGTTGATTGTGGATAATCATAGAAAATAAAATCATCGACGATCGCACTAATGAATTGAATTAGTGAGAACAAATCAGCGGTCTAGTGGTATGAGTATCTGGCTGACAAGTCGTAAATCCTGAGATCGATCTTGCTCAGGGAACTAATCTCATCAATAATGAAGAGGTTTTTGCCCTGCAGTGAGATCTTTTAATAACTAATCAAAGATATACAGTCAAATAAGTTACATATTCAGTGCAAAACTGACTCTCTTAAAACTATCACCAGCTATTCGTTCTCGAAGAGATAGTAGACCGTGGTCCGGAATTCCTAATGTTCCTCAACCTGTTCCGTCAAGTGGATCCCATAATGATACTGTTGGAGGGTAAAAACCAGGGCACCTTCGTGCAAGTGGTCAAGAAGACGGTCTTCGATAACGATACCAGGGGGGAGGCGAGCTGCAAACTTGTGTTTTTGTCTTCGAGGGAATATAGTAAGTTTTTAATGTCTTATAATAAACATAACACAAACAAAGGCTCAATTCTGGTAATATATTTATTTCTTTTATCTCAAAAAAGCTCTAATTATTTTTTATATTTGTTATATCGATTATCTGGATTCCGCTCAGTCAGTTGATTAGCACTGTATACAGTAGGTATGGGTAGACGTGTCATAGTTTTATACTAAGTAAGTACTACAACTTCATCGAGGTTCATCACGTCTAATTATATTTCTAATAACACTGACCATAGTGGTGGACCGTAATAGAACTAAGACAAATGGTTAGCCAGAATAGGTGTGCCGTTGCAGCAGGCCCGTGATAATGTAAGATGGCACTGCTGTACTAAAAATCCGAAACATAATTGTCTCTCACAAAGCGATAATATCTATTTCTCGTTCCCCAAAGACTTCGAAGCCTGCAAGCGCCGTATCCTCTCCCTCTCCCTCCCCCGAGCCCCTTCATCAGACCACCGCGAGATGTTCCTCCGCACGGCCGTAGACTTCTCACAGGCGCAGACCGTGCACGCCCTGGGAGCCCTACTGCGGTACCTAGACCTGAACTGGGCTACGCTGAGTATGGATTTGCAGGGGAAACCGCAGTTCTTAAGCTTGAATAGTATATCTTTGTGAGTATCTTTATGAGTGAGTATGTATGTAAAGTATTACGAGTAATTGCTTATAATAAAATTGTGGGGGTCAATGTTCATTAAATAATAGGTAGGTATACTAAAAAATCATATTGGAAGATGATTGGTAATCGATGTTGATGCCATAAATGCAATTAGTATTTTTTTGTCTGTCTGTGCATCATTGGATCAAAAATTACTGAAGGGTTTTAAATGAATTTTGATATCGGAATAGTTGAACTCCCTGGGAAGGCAGAGGTTAGCTGTTATCCCAGAAACCCCCCTACACGTCTTAAAATGGGGATAGAAGTTTGTGCTTGCGTAGTTTTATAAACCTAATCCCAAGACAAAAATTAAACAACCCCTACAAACATGAAATTGCTGAAATATGAATGAAAACCTATACACAATTTCCTTCCAGAGCGGACATAGTAACAATAGACGAGGACACATACCGTGGTCTCCAAATCTTCAGCTCAGTGGCCCACCCGAGTGGGTTCAAGAAGGGAGTGTATGGCTCTAGCAAGGAGGGACTCAGCTTGTTCCAACTGTTTAGCAAGTGCAACTCTAAGATTGGGCAGGCTAGAATGAGGTAGGATATTAATCTATTTTACAATATGCCAAAATGTATTATCCGGTAATTTCCTATTTGTTATTGACCCTGTGCGTAAAAAATATCAAGTAAGTATCTTTTTCTGAACCTCTGACAAAGTGTATGCAAAATCTCATGATGATCGGCGTGAAAGCAAATACACAAACTTTTCAATAATTTTTGCATTTAATAATGTTAGTTATGATTTCTGATTTAAACTCCTTATGTAACTGTAACTAAAATGAAGAACCATTACAACTAGTTTAGTCTATTAATTTTGCTAGAGACCCCAATCATGGGATAAAAGTTTGGAAGAAAAAGCAGGAAGACTGCTTTTTCTCTTTTCTATAACAGCAATTGGGTGTGTGTGAATGAGTGTGTGCGTAGTTTCTGATACCCAAGATACAAGCTTCGGGCTTAGTTAGGGGTCAGTTACTATATTGAGGTGATGTAGTGAATGATTATGTTTTGTTATGTTAATTAAAAAAAAAACAAATAAAACTTCAGAGTATACATGCAACACCCGTCCCGCGACATAGCGACCCTCAAACGCCGTCAGGACGTGATCGCGTTCTTCCTGCGTCCTCAGAACGATCACATCGCCAGGAACATCTGCTCCTCTCTTAGGTTCATCAAAAACGTTAATGTAAGTAGAATTTTGGGCGAACGAACGCCAATACCGACGTATGGACAGTATATTTAGATTGTCTTGCCATCACTCGGCTTCGCTCGCGTTGGCCTTAACAACGTGTATAGGCTGCATTAGTCTGTATGTTTCCAAATTATGATAATTCCCAAAATAAAATGATGTAGAGTAGAAGTGCTTGTTTAGGTCAATTATTTTCAAATTATTTTTTGTAAAGGTGTCATGATCGTTTGATGTTATATTGATAGGGAATCCTGGCGAAGATCAAAGCACTTTCGGCTAAAGGATATCAATGGAAATCACTTTATAACGTAAGTTGTTACAATAATTTGTTTTCTAATAATGCTGAAAGTTAAATAGTACCTAGTTTGTCTTATAGCAAAACTAATTGTAACGTTACAGACTCTTTACAACGCAGTACTGATCTGTGAAATATGCGAGAACGCCGGACAGTCCAGTGAATTTCTAGAAGAACTCGCTTCGTGCGATAATAACAAACTTTATGAGGTTAGACGAAATAATTAAAAAATAACTTGAAAAATTCAACCCGTATAGTGAAAAAAATTTTTGGTTAGTTGAACTTTGGAAAAACGGAAAATAAAATTTTGGGACTTTATCCTAAATTAAGTTAGTAATAAGTGCTTACTTTTAGAGGCTGAATGACCTCCTTTAAACATTCATAAATATTACTTCCAGATGGCTCTCTACCTGAACAGAATCATAGACTTCGACCTCACGAAGTCTGAAGGGAAGTTCACAGTGAAGGCTGGAGTTGATCCCGATCTCGACATCAGTACGTTACAATTACTATTTCAATTTGTCTCTCTTTCCTATTTCTTGGTTTAAAAGCAAAAAAATACTTTTAGATTATTGATTACTTAAAGAAACACTGTATCCTTCCTAATAAAAAAATGAATAAGTATGGATATTCCTAGTCAGTGATCCCAGATAATGTTTCTTATCTATCTTTACCTATCTGTCTATAGCAATAGCACGAACCTTTAGTACAAATATTCCGCCATCTTAATTATTCAGTTCACTATAAAACTATAATAAAACCAAACTATCTTCAACATAGAGAAACAAACAATGGCGTCCCTCCACTCCCTAATGTCGGAGACCGCGAAAGTGGAGCTGGGCCGACTGCCCGAGTTCATAGAGGAGTGCTCGATGCTGTACATGCCGCACCTCGGGTACTTGCTGGGAGTGAAGGCCTGGGCCCACAACATGACCATGGAGCAGAAGGAACTGCCCAATATGAAGTTTATGGTAAGGATATCTTAATAAATATGCTTACATGTTGTCAAGGGTACAGGAAAAGATGATCTTAAATGAATTTTAATCCATAACTCAAGTAAAATTGTAGCTTGCTCTATCTAGATGTGGCAGTAATACAGCTGGGTTACAACTAAAACTACATTCCTTATTTTCAGTTTCAAAACAATGACTACATCCATTATAAGAGTAAAGGTTGTGAAGGTAAGTCTGAAACCTAAACACACGCAGATACACAATGAGACGTACACACACACCATATATTTCACAAATACTAAAGACCCATGAAATATTGTATACGAACCCTAAGTAATACTTCCAGAGCTAGACATGATGATAGGCGACACGTACCCCGAGATAGTGGCGCACGAGACGCGCATCATGATGAGACTCACCACCATCGTGCTGGAGAACCTGCACACGCTCGCCGCTGTTATAGACAAGTGTGCTGAACTCGATTGGTTAGTGCAATTAATATAATGGATCATTTAGATGAGGCCAATGATTGAGACATCTTATATACTTAATAGATTATTTACAGGTGAGTGATGATTGGGACGATCTACTGAGCCAGTTCCAAAATGCTTCGTCAGTGACTTGAAGACAATCCAGTGTAGTGGAAGAACTGGATTAGTTGTAGTGTCTTCAAGTTCTGATGTTCATTTGTGCAAGAGGCTTTTTGAATTGTTTCCGTGGAATGTCCCAAACATTGGCCTCGTTTGCGTGGTTCATAAGAGACTCTTATGCACCTCTTACCGTTCACAGCCTAATAGCAATATCGAAAGTATGTAAAGAATACAACTACGTCCGCCCTGAACTGTCAGAAGCCAAACTAATAAGCATCAAGCAAGGTCGGCACCCGCTATACCTGGCCACGGCAGACAACTTCGTGCCAAACGACTACGAGAGCAGCGAAGATGGGGGACTGGTCAAGATACTGACTGGGCCTAACTCGAGCGGGAAATCTGTTTATATGAAGATGGTTGGTGAGTAACGCATAAAACTGTCTTGTGGAAGTCTAGAAATACATAATTGTATTCTTATATAATTTAATTTACCTTTGTTCATTACAATTATAGCGTTAAGTTCTGATACCCTAGCCCTAATCTGATACCCTATAAAAGACATTTTTTCCTAACAAAATGATAGACTATTTGCATTCTTCCTTACTTCCCACTCCTGCCAGAGTCAAGGTTTTTCATAGATCGCTCCATTCGTCTATCTTGTCTGAGAGTGCACCAGTTTGGATCGAACTTGCCAAGCTTGTACTGCCATTTTGTGCAAATAAGTCCCTCTTTGAATGCCATATTTGTAAAACATTATTAATTTTAAAACCTATTAATATACCACAGGTTTGATAGTATACCTGGCCCACATCGGTAGTTTCGTGCCGGCCGATTCAGCGACCATTGGAGTCGTGAACGCGATCCACTCGCGATTACATTCGACGGAGTGTGTCGCCTCGCACATGTCGGCGTTTCTTATCGAGTTGAAGCAGGTAGAAGTTTTTTCTGTTTGTAAGTTTGTTGTTAAAGAAAGTTTAGTCACATATTTCCTCTAGTATTTTTATGGTCACTTCTATATACGGCACTTTCAATTGATGCGTGCAAAGGCGTAGGCATTAAGTATGGTAATTGCAAATAGTCAAAAGCCGAAATTGTGGGCGGTCGCCAGCAAAAAAGCGGCAAGAAATATGCCCATTAGCGAAACTGCTTTATTGTACTACTAAAAATAACTAAGGGTGACTCTACAATGTCATGTATTATCGAAAGGCACTCACTGGTACTCCTATGATCTATGTATCAACAATGTACAGAAACAATGCACAGAATTGGGAATACTCTATGGTAAGATTGTGCATTCCCAATTCTGTGTATGTATGTCACCAGCTGGGCACGTGCGTGCGGTCCCCCGCGCCGTCGCTGGTCCTGCTGGACGAGGCGGGCGCGGGCGGCGGCGCGGGGGGCCGCCCGCTCGTGGGGGCCGTGCTCGCGGCGCTCGCCGTGAGGGGAGAGGCGCACGCGCTGCTCGCCACACACTATCAGGATATACAGGATATCGTACTGGACTCGCCACGGATACAGTTTATGGTGAGGATTTTAATTTGTTTTGTTGCTGAACAAAAATCATCAGTAGATTGGTAGAGTGGAGATCAGGAATCGGCAAACGTAGCATAGGACGCCCTGTCACCAGATGGAGCGATGACATTCGCAAAACCGTTAGCAGTGAAGATCCAAAGATCGGGCCCAGTGGCGTATATTGAAAGAGAACTATGTCCAGCAGAAAAATGCGGGGTAGGCTAGGCTGATGATGATGACCCTCAGAGGCAAATTATGCCTACAGCAAACTAGGCAAGTGAAGGGGGGGCGCAAGGATATAAAAGAGCGCGCGTGGAAATTTCTAGAGCGGCGAAACAAAAGAAATTTCGTATCAGAGTCGGCTGAAGAAAAACCTCATCAGCAAAGGCAGCAAGAATTGAACTGTTTAAACCCTTTGATAGCATAATCTTTGTATACCTAGAGTTTCGAGCACATGCTAGAGGCGGGCGCCCCCGTGTTCCTATACCGCGTCGTACCGGGCGTGTCGCGCGCCGGGCTGGCGCACGGCGTGGCGGCCGCGCACGGGATACACCACGACGTCATACAGCGGGCACGGGAACTTGTACAGTGTGTTAAGGTGAGAACTCAATTCTTCGATGAATAGTTAAAAATGTATTAAATTAGCTATGACCCAACGATTTTTCAACGTTAATGTAAAGTCGCTGGCTTTATAACATCGGCACGCAATACAACTGATATTTCATGTTTTTGTATCCCCTCATTTACACTATGCTGCAATGAGCAGGAAAGTGACAAGGAAAGTGAGCAGCGGCATAGTGTAAACGGTTACTCGTGCTGCTACTCGTCATGCCGCTGCTCCTGCCCGACGCTCCCGCGAGTGTCGGTTTTTCTTGCGGAAGTCAAAAGAGGGAGAGCGAGAGAGAACATATACGCTATTTCACTCAGTCCTCACGTACCAAGTGACATGCAAGTGACAGCACGGGCATGACGAGTAGCGCCGCGAGTAACTGTTTACTTACACTATGCCGCTGCCCACTTCCCTCGTCACTTTCCTGCTCATTACAGCATAGTGTAGATAGCGTACTGCCGCGGAAGTATTTTGGGAAATATTTCCGGCAGCGCGAGTAACAGTAGCAGGAGCATAGTGTAAATAATAGGGTATAATACAATGCATACGAATACTAATGAGTATGCATTGTATTATACCTACACTACCACATATAATGATATGTGAACTCTCATGCGCCTAGCAGGCGTGCATTAATTACGTGGAGAGATTTTGGCAACTTTTCAACCCCCTTGATGAAATGCTGTAAAATCTGGCTTGACCCCGCCGACAACACAGCCAAGGTCGTTGCATGACTACCTCTCTCTCTCTCTCTGAACTGCTAACGTAATCAATGAATGCCTCCTTATACCAAATGTAGCTCTAACATTTTTCCAAATCCCTTTAGGACCGTACTCTACCACCTCCAAACAAGAAGATTACATCAAAATTAACATCTATCATGGAATCAACAAAGAAATCCCTCCTCCATGACGACACATAATTTATTTATTAAAAATTCATTAATTACATAACTTGATATTCTTAGCTTTAGCATTAACAATAAAAAATTATATAAATATAAAAATTCAATATAAATATTTTCTTTCCATACCTAACGTTATATAAAAGCTGGAATGCGCAATAAACAATATTTTATTTTTTCTTTTAAATTTTGACATAACAGGGTGTTCTTTTTCTGCATAAGCCTTAAAAACAAAAATTAAATATTTATCCACTAAAGTTTGTATAAAAAACTCCGTTATGTCAAAAATACTAATAATAATTTATAATTCTCATGTTTATTTTCAAAGCAAATGTTATTGTGACCATGACATCACATAATAAGTCAATTGTTCTTTGAACTTACATATGGCTATAGGCCATAATAAAAATTCTCATTCAAATCATATCGCCACACGTATATGTATGTACATATTTTTTAACGTATAATTTGCTATTTATATATATTTAACTATGCATGTTACTAGATGCCTCGACGATTTAGTCCAGGGTTCAATTCCTGGGTGGAGCAATAATAGATATTTTCCAAATATGGCTCGGTTTAGTGATCACCAACACGCTTAGTCAAGCGTGGTGATAACAGTAATTCTTTGTTACTGTACTTATATCATCATTGAGAAAAAGAAAGAGCATTGTCCTGAATTGAGATCTGACAGGACAACAAATTAAGTCACGTGACCAAAATATAAGTTTTCGTCATATTGCGTAATCAATCTATAACCTAATTACATAAAATTATTTATGGCATATTAACATGTCAATAAGATCGAATCGAAAATTAACAACAATATTTAATATAATTATATCGATTAATTACTCAAAACTCGATTTTCGTGTGCGATATGATACATTATACAGGGTGTTCGTGTACCCTTTGTGGTGCTCTGTGTTCACATGGACTTCATCTGCTGCATGAGTTCTTCGAGGGACAGTTCAGAGGCGGCTACTGCGCCGCCCGTACTTGATTCAGGGGTACTGTTGTCAGCAGGGATTGTGTATGCCACCTGTAGACAGAATATTTATTAATTATAAACAAAAACATAGTAATATGCAAATTTCAGGTGTCGGTTTTCTTGAATTGAGCGATAAAATGGATCGGTTTTCATCACCAACGCGCATTGGATAAACGTGATGATGACCGCTATTCCTGATCATTGTACTAATATTAACAGTGAGAAAGAATTGCTTTGGAGAAGGTATCTTACAGGCCGATACTTTACTTTTCTTATTTTCTCCCAAACTTATGTATCTAATAAACATTTTAAGTATATTTTCCTTGGTCACAAAGCGGATATATTGTAGCTAGGTAGTAGATTGAAGGGAACTAGCTCATGACAAGGTATACGAAAGAGTCTGGAAGAGACCTTTGCCTAGCAGTTTTTGATGGTTTAATAAAAAAAAATCGTTGATAACTATACCTGCACTCCCTCAACAAGCTGTAGATTACTGGTCTCCTCTTCAACCGGCGAGTTTTCGTCGACCAGCGTGATTCCCCACTCGTTGTCCTTGTGTGCGGGTGCCTCGTCCTCCGTCACCTCGGTGGCCACCTCGACGGGCGCGGGCCGGGACTTGAACTCCGCTTGACGCGTACGGCAGTAGTTGTCGTCGCATTGCGGGTTGGGCTGGAATGGTTGAGATTATTAAGACTATGAATGGAATATACTCTGCTGAAAGACAGTCTTTGGATTGTAGTTTTTTTCTTTTGACAAGTCTTCAGGACAATATTAAAAAAGTAACAAAATACCAAACAAAAAAGACAATTCTTCGTTATATTAATTATTTCATTAACACAAAAAGAACACACTGTATGTTGTTAACACTTATTTTTCTTTTTACTTCTCATCAATCAATGAAGTACTCCTCACTATACTTATTAATAATATCATCATTTATAGAGGCATTTGCCCTACAGTATCTTATAGGCAGATTTTATTATTGAGGAATCTAATACATAAAAACTAAATGTAACTCACCCTCAAAGTCATGGTGGGGAAGAAATCAGAGAGTGCACTGTATCCCAAGTAGTAGCTGACAGAGCCGAACCCCAGGAGGTACTTCAGGGTGTTTTGAACTGGAACAAAACATATTTGATAAATACTAGTTTGTATATCAATAATATCCAGCCAGACATACATCAACAAGACAATCATGTTTATTTGCCTCGTGCGGGAATTGAACCTATTACCGTTGGCATAGCAGGCATAGTCACAAGTTTGGTAGGTATTAAATTATTATTCTCTGGAACTACTAACATTGATTGCAAGATTTACAGGTCTTAATATTAATAATATTAGTTTTGGCCCCATACTAGCCTTCCACAAGACCGGGACTCCTTAATAGTCCCGTGAATGGAAAAGACATAACTAATATTAATTATTCATAATTAATTATTAAAATTACCTCGACTTTTCGACCGGGTTACACCGATCGTGGTCACGAGAAGACAAAAAATTTACTAATATTGATTTTTAAGAAATTGAAAATGCCATTAATTAAATCTCTCTCGATAATACCTATTATTTTATAAGAGTATTTACCTAAGAACCCAGCCACGATGCCCATAGTAGTGGGCAGACTGGCGGCGCACACTCCCTCTCTCTTCAGAGTTCGCTCGTCGATCTTGGACGCCACCACCAGGGGCGGGGCGCACTGTAAAGAAATTATTATTTTAATTACAAAAAACTATTAACATACACTGCAGTAAGTTTAACCAACTGTGTCCCAACCTGTGTATAATTTCGGGATAAAAAGTATCTTATGTGTTATTCCTAGTTATAAGGAACATCTATATTAAATTGCACAGATCATGGAGTTAGTTAAGAACATACAAATTGAATATAAATCGGTTCAGTAGTTTTTACGTGAAAGAGTAACAAACATACATCCATCCCCATAAACTTTCGCATTTATAATATTAGTAGGATTGTTTTATGATCCCTGCATCCAAAATTTATTATTTATAAATATGTTCTAGAGATGTAATTTCATACATACATTATACATATATTAATACTTACAGCAAAACAAGCAGTCTCCCCGGGTATAATGAACTGTATATGTCCCGAGACGGCGTTCTCGCTGACTCCGGACTCGAACCAGCGCTGGTTCAATTCGTTGCACGCGGTGTTGATCGCCATGCGGGCCTCGAAGTTGTCCACACAGCTCAACACGAGGTCTACCGGGCCGTTGGTTAGGCTGCCTGTTCTAGAAGGTTACAAATTATTGAAATTTATAAGGGGTAAATTGTTGGGTTAGATGTTTGTTAAAATAGCTGTAGAAGATCATTTGTCAATCTACATCTAACATTATTTCCTTGTTACTACAAGTTTTCAGAGTTACTGATATTGAGCCACATCAATATCAGTAACACAAGAATTTTAGGATACAAAAGTTTCCAGTCTGATTAGGTTAAATAACTGTGTCCAAATTGTTTCCTGTTGCTTTATTAAAATTTAGCATTACTGGTGAGAATTCTAGATAAAAACTCTTATATTTTTTTGGTCCTTGGTTATTGTAAAATATTGCTTAATTCAATAGTTAAGACATGAATGTATCAAAGAGAATATAATCACTATGTTAAAGAATGTACTTATAACAAACAAACTTTGGTATTAATATTCATAAACATTTGTGTTTTGGTAGCTATAATATTATTAATTACTACTAAGATAATTTAAACACCTACTTGATAGTATCACAGAACTTCTGGAAGTTATCAACAGTAGTGATATTGTAGTTGTGTGAGTCTATCTCTACGTCCGGGTTGATGGCTTGTAGTGTCGCTGCAGCAGCCGCTACCTTACTGAGGCCAGCTTGGTGCGGTTGGAAGAACAGACGATTCATGTTGGCTAGCTCTACTTTGTCATAGTCAAATAGTATTAGCTGAAAATAAAGGTAATGGTTTTAGATATATTTATGATTTTTTTTTAAATTTAGGATAGAATAGTTAGGCTAATGGTATCAGATTTCCAAATATAACACAAGGTTTTATATGACACCTTTGGACAATGTTTTCAAAATACAAAATGTTTGTACCAGTTTTAAATTAAACTATCCTTTGTTAGTTTTACTTGTGTAAGAATATCCTCTCTGTATAGACTCCAGCGGAAATCAGGTATGAAAGTACCATACAACCTATAAAGATTACTTATGAGGAATTTTGACATCATGCACAATTATAAAATATCCTTAAACATTTTCTTGCTTATGAATGCATTGTATAGTTATTAAAAGTCAACATAAAAACATATTCTACTTCAACTATGTACATAAGTAGAAGCTACAATAAAGAAGGATGACAATAATGACAATCTTTGGAATTCAAATAAAAACACTCATAAATGTACCTTCCCTATACCACATCTTGTCAGCATCTCAGCGGTGACACTGCCGACCCCTCCAACTCCCACTACCGCCACTGACAGCTCACGGATCTTCTCATAGTTGTCCACAATACCCATACGCTTCAGGGCCATGAGGCGACTGGGGAAATATGTTAAGTTTTAATAAAAATTATAGCTTACACACTTTATCATCTTCAATCAGTTATTCTTCACCTCACTCACTCACACACAGGTAAACATTTATTATTTACATGTGTAAATATTTAAGTAAGTAAGTATTTTGGGAATCAAACAACTTACACATATTTATATAAGTAAATGTTTTATCAAGCAGATTATTAAACAAAATTAGTATTTCTATAGCAAAAATTGGAAAACATTTTCCTTTAGTTTCTGTTTGTCCTTGTGACAATTTATCATTAGAGTTTCTAAACCATTAGTGAATGAGTGAAGAGTATACTTATTAAAAGTCAGTACCAGCTTTATACTCAAATTCAATTTTTAAACATATTGACAATGTTATAGGAGTTAGAACCAATGTTTATTAACAAAATTTGTACATAAAGCAGAAAAATAAGTATCTTCGAACTTATACACGCTATTAAATTCAATGAAAATTAGATATATTCTTTATAAATAAGTACGTAAAATAATACCTGTAAGGATTTGAGTCGACGACTTCGGACGACATAACTTGTATTTTCTGCCGTACTGGAGCTGCATCTCCTTGTGCAGCCGCTAGCTTTGCTTCGAGCTCTTGCACTTTTTTCTGTAAATCTTCTATAGTAGCCATGTTCAACGTTTTAATTCACAAAATCTGGAAAATATAAAACAAAACTCTGCCTGCCGAGGTGGCTGAGCTGAATTTTACAACAGCTGGCTGGCCTACTTACTCGCTCCACTTGACATTGACACTAACAAAGAAAATTGATTAATTGACAACCAAAAGTCAAGCAAATGTCTGCTGTCATAGCACAGTCTACCACAGAATTACTAAACTACAACAGCATTAAAAAAGCATGAAAGTCAACAAAAGTAATTTCCGTTTCTCTCGGCATTGCCTTAATTTTCTTTTTCCCTTATTCTTACAAAGATCCTACTAACTATTCCTTATTCTACGACCTCGATGGCAGAGTGGTCACCATGCCGGACTGCCATGCGTAAGGTTGCGGGTTCGATTCGTGCGGGGTGAATATTTGTGTGAACCATAAATGTTTATCTCGGTCTGGGTGTGTGTGTGAATAAGTGTGTACGGTGTTTCTGATACCCTAGATACAAGTTTCGAACTTAGTTAGGGTTAATAAGATAAGATGATGTAAGTAGTGAATGCTCATGAATGCTTATGCTTATAATTGAAGAAATACTACTTATTAAGTGACATAGATTATTCTTTTCCAACGAGCGCGGCATATCATGACACTGGTCCACCACTAAATCCGCCACCACTGGTGGCCGTTGTCACTAAACTTTTAATTAGAGCGTGATCGACCACAACAAGGGGCCCATGGCACGTAATAAGTAAGTACATGGAAAAGAGGTCTAGGCATCTCTTTATGTAAGTATATTTTATGAATATGAATGAAATATCAGTCAAAATCAGTTTACTTAGAGCGACTATTAGGTACTTACCTACTTAGTACCAAAAACCTTAGGTACTAAATAGACTTGGATGATTACATCATAATTACTAGGTACTAAAACATATGACAAGAATTTATCAAATAGATGATACTGTTTTGAATATTCTTAAGTAGGTATATTAAACAGGTATCTGTGAGTAGTTAGATAGGCCTATAAAATGAACCATTATAAACCAGTGGAACCGGTATAGGCTTAAGTTTTTTTTATAAATACTCCATAAATTTGAATACATAAAATACCTACATAACAAAATATTTGTTTCAACAATTGACATTCTAGTCAATCTCAAAAATATACTTATTTATTGAATAATCGTCGCAATCGCCCGCGGTGGCCTAGTGACATAAACGCCTATATGCCAATTCAGTAGTTCCAAGTTCTAGGTAGAGCGATATATGTATAGGTACTTATTATAGGTAGGTAGGTATGTTTGCTATTTCTAGAATTGAGATCACCTAGAACGGCTATTCCTTCTTATTGTTAGTACCATCAATGAGTGAAAGGCCTTAGCCCTACATGAAATATGAAATGTGTACCTACAGTGCGATGTATTATTTATACATCATATTAGGCGTTAAGGTCAAGAAATTAGTTATCCAATTATAAGAATTCTTTTCACGTTTTGTTGTACACCATCTACTACCACGTAACATAACGTAACTAACGTAATATCCAACGAGTCACATATGATTGATGAGTCCTAACTTCCGTCGCCTTTGGACACCACACAGAACTCGCAAGTGAGTCATCCAATTTTAGGGGATATTAGGGTGTTACGAAGAAGAGAAGGAGAGAGAAGATTTATCTCCGGAATTCATCTCATCTCATTAACTGTGCGAAACGCAGTGGTGTGAGTTACTACTTATTTCCCGCCGATATCGGTGTATTTTCTTAGTCAAACTAGCGAGGCAGGGATTTTCTGGGACAGTTCGAAGAAGGGCCATCTTTGAACTACGTTAATTGCATACTTAATCTATCACTTAGAATAGGAGATAAAATTTGAAGTAGGATATCGGATACTTACTTTAATTTTAGGATAGTGGTATTCAGCTAGGTATTTGGAAGTATGTAAGTACTTAGTAACTCGAGTATTCATTCTCCAAATAGCTCGTTCAAGGCTCTACTTTGACTTTGCGAGATCCCTAAAAGGACCTTATTACAAAAATACTTACACAATTTAAATTAGCCAACTGGTTCAAGTTATTTATAAAATTTATAATTACTTATATGTTTCAAGTTCGTTGAGACTACAACTATTGTGTAATTTTGTGTCAAGTGTTTCCAATATATTTATTTATTTATAGCAAACTATTTTTATAAAAGTAAGTAATTAAAAATATGGGATGATTTCATATAAGTACCTACATATACCTACAAAAATAGGTAGTATTTACTTGTTTCAAGATTGCTGTTTATAATATTATTCAAAGGAAACAGATCTTATGGAGATAAACTGATTAAAATCTTGAATAGTTTAGAATTTTTATGTTTGTAGAAATACCGTTTTATCTGGTTTATTTGTTATTGTTAGAAATAAGTTAAATGAACCAGCGCTTCCAGTGATTTCATTCACTACCCATTAGTTAAGTAGATAGGTATAAGTATTTTCATCTCTCATTGTCTTCATTTTTAGAAAGGAACACTTCTGTGATGTTGGTCGAATTAATCTCATGTTGGATCTAAGTAATTTCAAAGTATTAATCTGGATAATTTAATCTTATTAATCTATATTTTACCTATTTATGACTCCTCCGTTACTGAGTGATACAATGTACTGACTGACAGACAACGCACAGCCAAAACTACTGGTCGTAGAGAGCCATTTGGCACGTGTGTTTGTTGGAGGGAGTAGGCTACCACTATGAGAAGATTTTTTGGAAATTCAATTTTCTACCGGAAGTCATTATTCCACGCGGACGAAGTCGCGAGCAAAAGATAGTAAATAGTAAAATACTTATTTTGGGTTATTGAAAGAATCGATGCGAAAAATGTTATTCAAATTAATGTTTGCATGTAGTCTAATTAAATATTAATAATGTAATGGTAATGAATGTTTCTTTGTTCCTTATTGCATTCCAATGTCGTTATCCGGTAATGATGTCTCTCTCGGAATGGAACCTTGAACCTCACCTTGACCGCCAAACGAAAGTTATGGAATACTTTTCTTTTTATCCCGATCCAAAAGAGGCTGCATAACAGCTGAGTCGAATCGCAGATAAAGGGAGATATAGGTAGTAGGTATGTGTACTTTCTAAGGATCATTTTTCAGAAAATTTAATGAAACTTAACCATGTTTTACTTATATTACTTATTTAACATTATTTTGTAAATTTATATTTTGTATGGTTGTGGAAATAAATGGTTTAAACCATGAAATCTGTTTCATTAAATATCTAGAAACGATTCTTCAAAGGGCAACAGAAAATCTGGATTAACTATGAATAATTCAAAGGTAATTTAAAATAACAATAAAAAAAGAAACCAAAATCGATCAATTGATTTGGGAACTAAGATGAAGACATTTTATTATAACGAGATGCCGCGATGTGAGGGATCTTTGTTTTAATTATCTAAGAAATTGTTAAAAACATGGCCTCTACTACTAGTAAATCAACAAATAATATCCGAAATACAAGACCAAAACCACAATCAAATGACCAACATTCTGCATGATTCAGCACCGCATTGTGAAGACTAGGCGCTTAATTTATAAGTTGTTTTCGAGAGTATAATGTGTCCGTGTTACGCAGGAACATCGGCCCAACATCGGCCAGTGTTAGTTTGGAACCCGCGACGACACTAACTGGCCGGATCAACTGACCGGTTCAAAGTTAATCGAGTTAGTTTATCGGTTCAATGTGAGTGAGTGAAGAAAGTGATTAGGATATACTTTGTTATCTAGGGTGAGTAGAGCTTTGTTATTTAGTAATTATTTATATTAATAGCAACAGTTTTGGGAATATTAGAATTAAATAAGGGGCTTTTCAGGATTAAAAAGAAATGAAAAGTTTAAAAAAGAAGTGTTAGGAGAGAGACTAGAATGACAATGTCCTGACATCTTCAGGATTAAATTTAAAATAACGTAAAAAATGGTTTGGATGACTGTAACATGCGTAGATTAGATCCTACAAAAGATTTTTTATAATGATTTAAAATTATCTAGGTAACGTGCTGGTAAGTTGAACGAACAAATATTTTTTATGGATAGTTAGGACATATTATAGCACAAGTAGATAAGTATATTCCTAAACTCGTTATTATTTTGAATTTATATTTGATGGATGATCGAAGTCACCTCACTCATACGCATCTAAGTACATCTATGTACTTATGTATAATTTAGAATAACTCTTGCGAAAAAAATATCATAGTTTTATTTCTGTGTATGGGTATTTAAGATAGTCTACTAGCTTAGTGGTAAAGTAAGTACCTACATAATATACTAAATAAATAATACTTCTCAAAAAGAAGAAAATAACTTATTGTGATATCATTAGTTTAAACTGATAGAATAATTTGTACATATTTGCCGAAATTAATTAATTTGAAGTAGGTTAAAAAATATCTCTTCGCGGCAATTTGTCACATGGCTGATAGGTACATACTCCTATGTACCTTTATGTACTTAGGTACCTACGTCATAACCGGCAACAGTTGATTCCTAACAAATCATAGACATTGTTGTATTAATTAATTCATTAATTATACTTAACTAAATATAAGTACTTAATTGATAACGTCTGGGTGGCATTTTCAAAAGCCTGCCAAAAATGAGACCTGGATCCAATTTCTTCGTCGATCGATGTATGTTTCCAAAACGCTCCACTTTGGGGTGAAATATCTAACATATCCTGATATTTTTAGGTATTAAGTACTTAATTAATAAAATTAACAATGTTCGTACACATAACCAACTTATTTTAGGTAATATACATAACCCTAATTAATTTTTGATTCAACCAAGTGATAAACATGACGCTTAATAATAAAATTATTAGCAAAAGTGATAAGTATGCATTAGAACTAAAATTCGATACAGGTAGGTTAGGTACGTGTGTAACTGGCCTAATCTCATTTTAAAATCTATTGACAAAAAGGTTTCCACCCAAAAAGTTTTCGTGTCTGTTGAAACCTCTGTAAGGTAATTAGGAAGCACGTGTATCAGATTTAAAAAATAAACATTATTGTTTTCAAATTTCGAACATGACATTGATATTTTAAAAATAAACAAAGAAGAACATAATTAAATTAAAAACGTAACTTTTATTTATATTTAGACATAATTGGCAATAAATAAGTCCGAATCGCCAAATGTGTTGGTCAATGCAAATATCGATAACGGTATACCGATTCAGTTATTTTTGGTCCTAAAATAGATTTAATAGTCCAAATGTAGGCAAAATAGTAAAAGTTATTTGTGGAATTAATGTCCGAAAATAAATTAGAAAATCCTTTCGTAAGTAAGTAATCAGAACATGCTATTTTGGGTCTTATTCATCCTACGACGTCTCATACGAATTTCTTTAGGTTTTTTTTTGAGAAAACCAACAGCAATTACATTAAGTACTTACTTAAAAATTAAGTTAAAACTATACCAGATACGTTAGACAGCCAATAATAGGTATCCCTAGCTAGTTTTGTAGACAATAATATAATTTTATGCGTTCATAGTAAGCTATTATAACAACTATTGTTACGTAATATTAGATAAGTACATAGTCTTATATTATGATAAATTTCTTGCAGAGAGAAGTTACCTTATACAAAAGAACAGAAATGAATCGTCTGTCATAATCTGTTAGTACTTACTTATTAAGATAATAGCATAAAATGTTATGAAATATGGAAATTAGAGGACTAGAATATAATGATAGTGGATACACAACCATACATGACCAACATCAAAAACTTGAGAACAATATTTTTTCTGTAATGCTTGCTACGAGTTATACCTTTCATTACTACCTATAAGCCGGCATGCATGGTTACTTGTCATAACATAATGTACCTTACTTATTACGTAATTCATAATATTATCAATATGACATTTGTAATAATAGTAATCAATAATTAAAGATAATGATAATGTCTGAAATAACTTATTTATACTTAATGTCTAATTATCCGATTGCATAGATTGCTATTAGCCAATATGGAAATTTCCGTTAAAAATAAGGTTCAACTCAATAGGTAGGTTTTTATTATTAGATCGCATAAAAAACAAGATCGGAGGCCTCAGAATTAAAAAAAAATATTTTGGCACGTATACCTCTAATGCAGTATAGATTACCATTTTTATTACATATACATTATGTCTAGCGATAAACTTGACATCAGATTTTTAGAACTCGTTTCTTGGGTACCGCAGACGAAGCTTATTTGACGAATCTATCGTCGCGATGAGGTTTCGCACGTTCTGTGTAAATATCATAGAATAATTCCAACCAAAATTTGCAATATTTAAAAACCAAATGTGTATTTGAATAATAATTTACGCACGTTTCGACCAACACAAAAATGTGCGTAAATTATCAATAAAAAAAACTTGATAGTAAATAAATTAATAAAACCAGAACCAAATCTTTTATATCTGACAAACTCTTGACTTGCAATGAAGAAAAAAATATTTTATGTATTAATTAATATTTATACATTTAGAACATATTTAACCTTCCATTTTTGTTCCTGATTCTATACAAGATGATATTGTATTTGTGTTAATATTTAAACACCTTTTAAATTAACCAAAGTTAAGCTTTTTGTAAGTTTGTGATTTGACAAAATGGTAGAGCTTATTCCAGTTCCGCCTATAGAGCTCTTGAAACCACAGAGCATGCAGGTAAAGACTTCTTAATTATTATAATGAAATAATCATATTTAGAGGACGTTTTTCATCCTTTGTTTTATTAAGTTTCATTGAGTAAAATATTAATGATAGTTAATTAATTCATTCATTCGTCGTGTCAGGTTCATTAATCCATCAGTTAAATATCTATGCAAAACAACTCTTCTGCTCTACTTGAGGTCTCCATCAGAGAATTTTGTATATTCCCTATTTTCAATCGAGAATTGTGTATGTTACCTTGTGATAGTCAGATGCGTATTACCCCTAAGCCAAACTAGGCAGAATGATGTGCCTATGGGGCGCAAGATACAAAAGGGCACGCCCTCGCGTGGAAATTTCTAGGGCGGCAGATTTCGCGGCGAAAAAAGAAATTTCTATTATTATTAAACTTAGTTAGGTTAAACGCCAAGGTAGATTCGACCCTGGACAAGATATTTTGATATATTTTAACCGTTTGAAAGGATTGAATACCTCACAAAAAACTAACCATAACGTCAACATGTTTACATTAGATTTCCGGGTTAGTCCCATTTTACTCCATTCCTTTGAAATCGAAAATGAAAAAATGCATACATGCAGTCCCAGTTTGCTCCAGAGAATAATATTAAAAATAATATATTATTTTTCATATCCCACTTTACTCCAATCGATACTTGAATAATTTTATTGATTTTATTTTTATGTCCCAAGATACTCCAAAAAGAGAAGTACAGTCGGATAGAAAAGTTAACAAAACATTTTATGCGGTTTATTCCAAATTCCAGGAAGATGTCGAAATGGGAAATTTAAGTGCGATTAGTTCCCATTTCGGCACCCAGATATAATTTAATAAGAATTTCTTACTTCTAAAGTACAGTCCCGCCCATGAAACATATTACCTGTTTGGAGTGTTTGGTTTTCGTAAGAATTTGCGCGAATATGCTCTCCTGGTACTTCTAATAATAAATTCTCCAATATTTACTTTTGTGAATCAATTTAATAAAGTTTATTGTAAAGACCTCTTCTACATTTCTGTTCTCCTGGTAATTAAAATTGGTTATTATAAAATTTCTTTTACATAATGTTTATTTGAACAGAGCAATTTCGTTTCTTTTTTGTTTGGCTGTACCACCCTCACCAGCAGTAGGACTATTTGTAGGTAAAACTCCTAATAACCCATGTTTGCCTGGTACTTTTGTCCACATAGTACTGTTTTATGAACAATGAATCTACCGCAAGGTGTTATTTAACTTGAACATAGCATGTTATTGAGTTACAGTGTCACTCAAAAGGAAAGAAATGACATCTTGAATAGTCATCTTGATTTTAAAATAAATACAGAAAATATATCCTCTGATTTAATATTTCTATATTAGATAAATATGTGTTTACATTTAATAATAACACGGCCTATGGGAAATCTATAACTTTGTATTATTTTTCTTTTTGATTTTTGCGTCTGACTGTATCTCATCCATAAGTGACATTACGCGTGGAGTAAAGTGAAACTGAAAGTATGGCAGTTCCAAATATTGATAAACAAAAGTGTTTGACAGTTTGGAGTAAAATGAAACTTATTTTGACATTTTTAAAAAAGAATATTTTTGTTTGGAGTAACTTGGGACTTTTTGGTGGAGTAAAATGGGACTAACCCAGATTTCCGATGAGATACGTTGATATATGTTTTAGATAATAGGTAGGCACCGTCTATATATCATTTTTGTTTATAAGAAAAGGTTTTAGTTTCGGTTTTATTTTTAGGATATTTTTTAGCAGATTTTTTTGTTAGACGTTGGTTTTACGTGGTCTTTTTTGAAAATACATCATAAAAAACAAAAAGCACTAAAATCTATACAGTCGTTACGGTTGAGTAGACTAAGCCCTCAAAATTTTTAAATTTGGTTTAACCAGAACATCATATAACATCGTCTTTTGTTTTGGGTTGTGCCAGTCGCTCTGCGTTAAAAATACATGACATTCTACCGAATCTGGTCAAACTAAAATTAGATTTCCGATGAGACAAACATAACATAACATAAGCATTCACTACATCATCTCATTATAGTAACTGCAATGCGATTCACTAACAAACTCATCACGGATGTTAACAACGACGAGTTCACAGATGTTGCATCGAAGACATCGCTTTTAAAAACAACCGTGATAAAAACCGTATTCGCTAAGCTACCTAAGCTCGTCGACGATCTGCCGAACAACGACGATGTCTAGGATGTTTGCAGTGTTGCTATGTTTAATCTAGAGTATAATCGAGAAAAATCTCGACTAACCGATATTAAATTTATTTCGTCATTTTAAGTTAATATAAATGCACAATACGTATGCATGAAACATGTTTTATTTATTATAAATAAATATTTAATTAAATATATCATTTTAGACTTGAAAAATAATTATTTGACACTAAATTTTGTACCGTATTTAATGACAACACTGATTTCAAATTTCAAAACAGACAATGGTGACATTCAATGGTCACAATGTCATAAAATATACAAGTGCTCCGTCCGTGTTTTAAATATTTATTTCTAAATGAAAGCATTATTATATATATAAAAGCTTGTAAAAGTGATGCCCCACATATTATTTTAAAGGATGACTAATGAATTTATAGAAGAAACTAAGCAGGAGGCCACTGTATTTTCTTAAAATTAAAATATACAAAGGATGTTGACCGTCACAGGTTAGTGTTTTTACATTAAATTTATTTTTTGTAAATAAACATAACTTCTTTTCTTTTTCTGTAAGGTTGCGGGTTTGATTCCCGTTGCTGGATGAATATTTGTATCAACCACAAATGTTTATCTCTGTCTGGGTGTGTGTAGTTTCTGATACCCTAGCTAGATACAAGCTTCGAACTTGATGTTATGTTTCTTTCTGGTATAATTCAAAGATTGTTTTTTTTTTACAGGCAGAGGTGCAAACAGAGACCTGGAAACTGGGTATTCGATTATTGTGACATGGAAATACTTAAATAAAATACGGGTCGAACGGGTTAGCGGTGTGCAGTCTGGACTGAAATAATACTGCTTGTGTAAAAGCGGCTTCCTTTACCTTCTTATACGACACGGTCACTAACTTTAATAAATTTAATAAACATATTATTTGTATTTTTATTTTTTACATTATTTTTATATGTACTGAGAGGATATAATATCTTCTTTATTACATAAAGTTGCTTCCCACTGTCTGTCCGTTGTAGGCTTAGATGTTTAAAACTACGCAACGGATTTTAAAGAGGTTTCTTAAATAGATAAAGTCATTGAAGAGGAAGGTATTTGGTATAAATTCCCCGCAGTCCTACGGGAACGGGAACTACGCGGGCAAAACTGCGGGACGCTGCTAGTACCTATACACGTAAATAAAAGACTCTCTCATAGAAATAGTTAACTAGAGACATGGTTAAAATATCTGTTTTGTTATCCTTATATTTGATTTCTGATGAAATAATAAAACATAAAAGATTATTTAATAGATTTTGATCAACTTTGTTAGTAAAATTACACGATAATTTACATTTTAATCGTCTACATCCAAGGAAACATCCACAATTTTAAAGCTTTACGGTTTGACAGTTAAAATCGAAGGCGAAGTCACCGTTGTCGTCGAAGGCGAGGATGTTTTGTGTTACAGAATACCGTTTTTCATACATTTGGCACTATATTTTAGTTCTATGTCGCGCCGTTGACATCGTTGAAGCGCTACGATCGCAAAGTTGTAACTACAGAATACCGATTTGGTTACATCCGATGTTTCAACGATGATTTCTTGGATGTAAAGATGTTTTGCCTTAGTGAATCGCCCTCCTGATCTCTAACTAAGTTCGAAACTTGTGCCTAGGGTATCAGAAACTACGCACACAGTCATTCACACACACACCCAGACCGAGACAAACATTTGTGGTTCACACAAATGTATACACAAATATATTATGGATGGCAGTCCGGCATGGTGACCACTGTGCCATCGAGGTCGTCAACGTTTGGAAAGAGGAGAAGAATATTAGAAATAATTGTGTTTTATCAACTTAATTCAGGGTAGACTCGAGCCTCTCGGTGTTGACATATACGAGCTGATGATGATTATTATTTTACCTATTGTTGTAGACAATGCAGCGTCCAACGACGTCGAGCACGGAGCGCACGCCGCTGGTCCAGCCGACGTACGTCTTCGAGAACAGTCTCTCCAGGAGCTACCAGAAACGGCTCCGGCACTTCCAGTGTGCCATATGTATTGTGTTCATGTGAGTATTCCTTTAGTATTACCCTTTTAAAAAAATCAAGTTATTTTTTTAAATAAATTCCAATAAATGCTTTATTACTACATTAACATACTACGATAGGTACGTGAAGCTTAGTCGGCATCAACCTCGGGGCACATAATTATCATATACTGATGCATAAATAGGTACACACCCAAAAGATAATAGATAAAGAATAATAAAAAACACACACAAGATTTTTAGACATTGAGAGACTTTTGTCCTGCAGTGGGATCTCATACTACGTATATATACGTCCCTATAATTACAATAATCATAGTGCAAATTGAAATAAAATAATAGACCCCTTCAATCGTTTATTTTAAACGTATAATAACGAACAGCCTATGATAAAAACTAGTTTTGTATCAGGGCCAGAATTGACACATATTAATTTTAATCCTAACTAATATTATAAATGCGAAAGTAACTCTGTCTGTCTGTCTGTCTGTCTGTCTGTTACCTTTTCACGGCTAAACTACTGGACCGATTGACTTGAAATTTGGTACAGGGGTAGCTTATGGTCCGGGAAAGAACATAGGATACTTTTTATCCCGAAATTCCCACGGGAACGGGTACTACGCGGGTGAAACCGCGGGGCGCTGCTAGTCAGCTATAAAATATTCATAAAAACCCATAGGCCTTTTGAATAACACCATTAATTTATTTTGTAATAATATTATGGTAATCAAGGAATGTTAAGTATGTACCTATTATTGTAAAGAATTTTACGAATATCGCCTACACGTGGTCCATATTTTGAATTTTACTTGTAAATCTTGTAATGGTAGTCTTTTTGCAATTAGAACTCTTGATTTTTTGGTCATAAACTCCAGGTAGACTATGTTCCTGTTACTAATTTTGTTATACCTTTTGAAAATCGCTATTTTTTAGATGAGGCTGGCGTTTGATATCTCCAACTTTCATTGACCATGAGTGGTAATTTAGCCTAATCCTAATTCTTTACCCTGGTATAGATTCCTACAGGCTATAGCATAAAAATAACATTTTGATAACTTATTAAGTTTTTCCCAACGAAAATGTTGTGTTAAGTAGGAGTTATAAAAAAAACAACCTTATCTATGTCAAAAGTCGAAAAAAAAAAGGTAGCACTCCGGGAGTGCCGGCAGCAGTGAAAACTTCAATATTAACGTTGTGTTTAATTATAAGTATAAAAGTACTATCATTTATGAGGTAGAATACAATGTTTATTTATTGCGCTATCGTACACAAATATGGCAATTTATATGTTCCTCTCCCTTCCCCTCGATCTTACGCTTTTTCGATCAGCATTACGTGACCCTGACGCGAGTTTGAAAGTTTTTACCCATACAAAAAAAAGTGCTCAGCGCCGCTAAAGAAGTTTTCACTTCAAAAAAAGGTGTCCATGAAAAACATTACATAATGTATTCTACGCCCACTTAGACATAAAGCATCAATAAGTGGCTCCAATTTTGATTATTTTTTGCCTAAAACAATGCAAAAAGCTTAAGACATACTTACTATCGTAAGATATTAATTCTGAATGTTTTTATTATAATTACATTCCTCTTTTTAATGTTGTTAGACTAGTAGACTATAGCAGAATTTGAAGATACCGAAATTGACCAAATTCATTATTTATTGTACATACCACATACTTATTATTGAACTTGAAAAAGTTAATATTACATACCATACTGTAAAATATAGGTTTCTGTTCTATTTATATCGCTCTAGTTCATAAGAAGAAGATATTGTGATCTCTATTACCAAACCAATACATCTTCTAACTTGCCATGCGTGTCCCTCCACCTGCACACGCGAGGACCTTTACAAGGCCACTGATAGTGCCATATCGGTGGCCGAGTTCTGGTCCTCTAAAATAAGAGTCGACACGCTAAGAAGAAGAATACAGAGAAGTGTTGTATCATCCCACTGAAGATCATCTTACTGATGATACCAGAAAAATCAACAATTTTAATAACATAATACCCCTTTCTTCTAGAGCAATCCTCGGCGTAGCTCTTCTGGTGACAGTATCATACAATTTGGCTGAAAACCTCGCCGACAACACGACTGAGAGCACACAGAGTCCTGTGCCTCAAATGTCTCCGAGTCAAATGTTAATGTCACCGAGGCTGATGGCAGTCCCGCCATCGGACTTCCAGCCTTTCATCAACCAGCCTTGGCCGCTGAAGGGTATGTTTAGATATAATACAGAAGTGGATACTAAGGTTGTTTTTAAGGTTGAAAATGAGCTTAAGAGGAGCTGGTTTCTATAAATAAAAGGCTTGATTTTCATTGAATAAGTCCCTAGTCGCCCCAATCAGCAATGTTAAAATCCATCATCCATCCAATTCATCCATCAATAAAATTTCTTAAATATCTACATCCGTGCTAATTAAACCCTTTACCTCTAGAGAAACCACCAGCATCATGGGGCGGCGACCCTCCCTCGCCTGAGGAGATAACCAAGGCCGTGAAGCGAGGTAAAGCGGCTATCAAGGAGAAGTGGAAGGTGGAAGCCATGAGGAAACCTTTGGGGAAGAGCACTCCAGCTAATAAAGCACAGAGGGCGGCTGCCACTGCTGAAGAAGTTAAGCCATTAGCTGATGCAGCGTATGGTGTGGAACAAGCTACCAGGGTACTGCTTAATGGGTAAGTTACAAATACATAACATCACATAATAATTCGCTACATCATCTCATTATAGTAACTGACCCCTAACAAAGTTCGAAACTTGTATCTAATACGTAAGTAACATAAAAGAAACACCGTAACATAAAATAGGTACTAATATTTTGCAAAATATGGTTAAACTTAGTCGTTTACCCCATTTTGTTGAACAGTGTATGTGGTAATATCACGAGAGTTCCGTTTATCTACTCATGTGGTAGTATGGTGGTAGACCAAACTAAGAAAATAAAAGTTCTAACTCGGTCTGGCTAGTCTAGGGACGTACTCTTTCAGAAAACTTATGGTCCAGGTCAGAGGATCGGAGTCCAAACTCCAAACCCTCCCATTTTCACCACCTTCCCTTGTGACTCTTTTAACCATGGCTGATTTGAAGAAAGTTACTTAACACCAGGTGATCTGTTCTCTTTTGCTCCCTATGTTGCAAAAGTCTTTTATAATTATCAATTATATTTATAACCAGCGGGGCGGTTTCACCCGCGTAGTTCCCGTTCCCGTAGGAATATGTGGATGAAATTATGCTATAAACCTTCCCACTCTATCTATTAAAACAAACCGCATCAAAATCCGTTGCGTAGTTTTAAACATCTAAGCATACATAGGGACAGAGAAAGCGACTTTGTTTTATACTATGTAGTGATTGTTATTTTCTTCCAAATCTTTATGTATTTTTTCTTTATACAATGTATAGGTAAGTTACCCAAACCCGGTTTAGGCTACGCATAGTCTGTCAATTAGTGTCACAGCTTTATAATAAAAAAAGTTGAAAATCTCAATGACCAACGTGGTTTTTGAACTCAAATTCATGACGTAATCCTAATTTGTTTTGCAAATTTTTTCGACCAGTACAAATTTTTAGACAACCTGTTTAGATATCTTCGTCTAGAATCTAAATGATTTTTGGAATACTTATTTAATAATTTTCGAAAAAATTTCGGAGCCTTCTTTATATGAATCCTTAAGGAATTAATAACAATGACACACGACCTTTAAATCAAGCTATTTATTTAAAAATAACAAAATTCTACCGGTTTCCAAATAACTAATTGAAATTATACAATTATTAATAAAAACATATGTTTTTGTATTGCTCATGAGCCTATAATATTAAACAAAGTAGGTGTTTTAAATTCAATAGTTTCGACACTTTAAATTTATTAACTCGAAACGCCCAGTGTACAAAAATAACTCGTGATCAATTTCGTTTTAATTTGTGGGTTCAAATATTGTGCAATTTTTATAATATAACCGAGCTTTTATAAAAATAAATTTGTTGTTTACTGAGCGATCATTAATCCGTTGATCTGTTGTTTACTATGAAACAAACTGTAAATTTGATGGAGTTTTTCGGTAAATTAATCCTTGGTCCATTATTTAATTCCAAAGGGCTGTTTTTTTTTCAAAATAATTGTTTTGTTCTTTTCTTATAATGTTGAAACTTTTACAAGTGACTAGCGGGTGGTCACTTGCTTCCCGTTTCTTATGATACTGAATAATTTCGGGATAAAAAACATCCTATACATTTCTCTACAACATTTAACTTTCTCATAAAAAATCCTTAAAATACTAAAAAAAATATAAATTTTATATACTTAATGTTCATATATTACAAAATATATGCATAAATGGCCTTGATGTGTTGCTAAGTCAGTGTCTTATTTTAAAAAACCCCGAGATTTGAAAAATACCTCGGTAATAGGTATCATTAATGTCTAAAATAATACCTAAAATATAGACTATCATAGGCTAGAAACTTGTCTGACCTTGAATACGATCTGACCACTACTTAAAATTCAAACTCATTTCCTTGTAGACAAAATAATTAATATAAAAAATGTTTAAAGATATACAGACGGCCGCGAACAATTTTCTTTTAATAATCAAAGCACTTTTAGGATCATTAAATATGATGCAATGTCTCGTAATAATTATTGTAATAGCTTTGTTGTTTTCGTAAAATATCTTTTTGTAATAGACATTTGAAAAAGTTTTCTAACACTTCTCAAAAAGTGACGGGTACCGAATTTCATTGTTGGTTGGTACTCGAAGTATACATACATGTATAGTTAGATGTATACTTCTATACTAATACGAGTACATAATTATAAAGAAAAAAGATTTGTTTGTTTGTTTGTTTGTAACGCTCCTAAACTTCTGAACCGATTTCAAAAATTCTTTCACTAATGGAAAGCTATGTTATCAGCGAGTGACTTAAGCTATATTATCCCTGTATTCCCACGGGAATAGGAACTACGCGAGTGAAGCGGGGACGTTAATAGGTTCAGATAAGAAAAAGAAGATGCTGCCAAAATTTTATCAAAATATTTGTTTATCTCAATATTCTTTATGTCATCGGTGAATCCAGAACAATGTCTGTTCAATTTTACTCAAAGACCATTGATGAAGCACTATAATGGAGGTTATTGTCCCAGTAATCCTATCGTGCTTTATTGCAATAGGTCAATTCGACCACGGCATCTTCCGGCCAATCAATTGAGACAGATAGCTCTATTGAAATGTTTTAATGAGTAGTTTTTGTATTAAATATGCAAAAAAGTATTATGACAAAAATATTTTTAGAAGAATGATGAAGGCAAAAGATTTTCCCCAGTAAACGACTTCATACAAAAAATGGAGAGTACACAAATTAACAATATTAGCATAGCACAAAAATGTGTCACTGAGGGGCTCAATAAAAGCACGATCAGTTAGTTTTATACTAAGTACTAACACGTAGAAATGGCAAAGTTAGAGGACAGGTAGAAAGCAATAAGCATCTGGTACCGCTTGAGGAAAAGGAAAAGGAAGAAATGAAATCTACACAAGGTTGGAAATGCCTTCAAGACTTTACATTGTAAAAAGTAAATGTAATAATTCCATAATATATCACTCAATTCGATATTAACTTAATTGAAACCACAAACAATACCAAAATACTTAATACTATAGTGTTATTAGCTAGAAATTAGGTTGATCTAGTAACTTAAGACGGTGGAAACTTTGTTATTCGATAGCTGTCGGTAGTCCGGCTTCGCACCGCGTCACTGACCGCAGTCACATAACACCCCAATATGTCATAGGTACACCGGTAATGTATCACTCAAGTAACCAATTTAATGCGGGTCACTGGCTTAGCCAAGGACTTAGAATACTCTGGAAATATATTGAAAGTTCTTTTGATGTTAAATAGTGAGAACTGTATAGAAAACTAGTCAGTTGACAGCTCTCCGCAATTCGGTAGACATCCTAAAACGTCTTTTGTGCGTACTGCTATGTTTTTGGTCAAATCAAATGTTAAACTTTGAGGGCTCTACATGTAACAACAGCCAATGATGCTATAATATATGACAACCAGGACCACTAGTTTTACGCTGGCTTTACGTGACCCAAGTGTATCCCATTATCATCTCGAATCTTCCGTGACAAATCTTAAATTGAATTCGATGTTATTTCCTATTGCCTGGTCCCCCTCAAGGTGACTCCAAACTAGTAGTATTGTTGATACATGTATTGTTCCTTCCTTTCCGGAAAAGAAATTAGGATTCCTTCAAGATTTAGTGTTTCGTACAAACAGTGTTTTAAATATATATGATATCGGGTTCAAATATCGAGACTATGTCTTCAGATGTGTGATTTGTCTCGTCTGCCAAAACCTACAAAACTACAAATCCACAAATTCTTGCTGCCAAGATGACTGAATAACCTTCATGTAGAGTCCGGTCTATGCGGATTTCTACTGGTGGTGGCCACCCATCATGCAGGAGTATTCTATTGTTACACACTCCCTATTTTCTTCAACTTTCTAGAAAAACATTTGATGACAATGGCCGAGATTACAACTAGTGTGTCACCCACTAAAATATGGGTATTGTAGTGGCGTTGGACAATTGTAAATATATTTTGGTAATAGGAATCAATTGAATGTTATTGTACCTTCCTATTTAAGGACCGGAACCAACTTGACCCTCACAATTGAATATTCGTTGGTGATTTACGTTTCTTGTTATTCTTTAAAGATTTTGTTTATTTCCACTTGGTGTGAGTGTCATTTTGTCAGCATATTTCAATCGAACCATTTCTTTGAACGTTTATATTCTAATATTGTTATTATTCTTTGATAGGACTGTAAATAGGACTTTCGAGATGCAAACATAGGTATTTCTACATAGGGGTCTTCGTATATGCCTAAGGCATGCTTTTATATTTGTAGTAAAGTTTTCATGCATTCTTCAACTAAATTAAGTTACTTAGATAAAAATTTTGCGTTGCTTGTAGATTTTGGAGTAAAACTCCAGAAATCAACCTTTTTAAACTTGGTAACGTCATTTTAAAACACGTTATTTCTCATGATACGAATGAAAATTATATCTGTTCCAGCACCGACATATCACTACGCGACGGCGGCGCAGGAGTCGGCCCACCCATCAACGGTAGCTTCCTAGAGCCCGCGTACTGCAGTGACGTCACACCCGTCTGTCCACCCACCAAGTACCGCACACAGGACGGCACTTGCAATAACATAGAGCACCCTCTCAGGTGGGGAGTCTCTAATACGCCTTTTAGAAGAGTTCTGCCGGCTGATTATGGTGATGGTAAGTTCATAGTGGTTTATGAAAGGGTAGGTACTTTAAAAACATTGTTAGGCCTATATGGAATTAAGAAAATTTACTTGATGGCTTTCTCGTTTTGCGCTCTTTTATTATATACTCTGCCGGTAAGCCATTATAGCCACGATTAAATCCTATTGGCTTTAAGAAAAATTCAAACACGGTCTAACATGCCAAAATCGTGTTTGACTGAAGAGTGGTCTAGAGAGTGTTTAAACATCGATTTATGGTAAGACGGTTAGAGTATAATTCCTTATGTTAGTGGATATATCTGGTAGAGAGCATTTATATTTTTTTCTAAAATATGCCGTCTGGCAAATATGACGTTTTCTTTTGACGTAATATTCCATCTGACTCAAACACTCGTCTCTTTCAACTAGGTATCAGCTCACCCCGCACTGCAATCGATGGCTCCGTCCTGCCCAGCGCTCGTGACGTCAGTGTGACTGTCCACCGACCGAGTTATGCCCACGATTCCACCTTCACCGTCATGTTGGCTGTATGGGGACAATTCCTCGATCATGACATCACGGCAACAGCGCTTAGTAAAGGTATTGTATTCATAAATAAAATAAGAGACGTTTTAGGTGTAGCTATACCAGTACTGTGGTACCGGACAGCGCTGGTTTTTAACTGCCATCTACTCCCTGAGCAAAGGCAAGAGATACAGCAAAGTTAAAGTAGATTAGAGATATGTAAATAATTCTTGATGCTTTTTAAAGAAACTGAAACCATTAAAATTTGGCACATATTGTAGGTATATCTCTCATAGTGAAAGATTTTTTGCAATATTTTTTTTTGCTCAACATCTTCATAATTTACATAGCAGAACAATATCACCAGGACAATAATAAAATCTAAAATCTCATTACAGGAGAGAACAGCAGTTCCCTGTCATGCTGCGACCCGTCGCAGCCGCCGCACCCCGAGTGCTTCCCGGTGCAGCTGGACGTGGAGGACCCCTTCTACCAGGACTACAACCTCACCTGTATGGAGTTCGTGCGCTCTGCACCCGCTCCTACTTGCCATTTTGGTATGTATCTATAGAAAAAGTACCTACTTATATCTAAAAAGGTTTACTTGAAAAGGTGTTTGCAGTTTTGTATTGGTCTCATTATGGACCCTGGAGGGCATTTTCTTTTGATGTTCTGTATCCTTTCTGGAAGAGAACAGTTTTCAGAAAAGTCATTGTTAATCCTTCAAAAATAAGCAATTTCAACGTCTGCAGCTGAACACAGCTTTCAGAAGTAAACCATTCGCCAATATTTCTAATCTCTTCCCAGGCCCTCGAGAACAGCTCAATCAAGCGACAGCATTCATAGACGGATCCACAGTATACGGATACAATCTGGTGCGAGCTGGTAGACTGAGGATAGACACCGGCGGTCAGCTGAGGATGTTGAAGATTGGAGCGAGGGAGCTACTGCCTCCTTCGACAGATCCTAACGATGGATGCAATACTGTCGAGATGAACGCTAAAGGAAGATATTGTTTTGAAACTGGTTGGTATCGGATAAGTCTAAGTATTAGACAAGTAGGATGTAACAAAACTAGTTAGTGTTCAGTTACAGTACAGTTATAAGATGATATACTGAATTTTTATAGTATGTTAGACATATAACAGATTTTGGTGGTATATAGGATGTGCATAGTTTCCAATACTCTACGTACAAGTAACGAACTTAATTAAGAGTCAGTTACT
Organism: Timandra comae; assembly: GCA_958496195.1. Taxonomy (NCBI): domain Eukaryota; kingdom Metazoa; phylum Arthropoda; class Insecta; order Lepidoptera; family Geometridae; genus Timandra; species Timandra comae. Next base: position 688,796 of record OY292354.1, read on the forward strand.
TTAATAATATGATAGGAATGCTAAGTTATTTCGTTAATTTAATTCACACCTTCACAATCTACAGAGCATAATTTTCCTCAAACCAATTGTTCTTAATCACTGTCTTTCATTATCAGGTGATGACCGTGCCAACGAGAACCTCCACTTGACAACAATGCACCTGATCTGGGCGCGTCAGCACAACCGCGTCTCCGCCGCCCTCCGGACCCTCAACCCCACCTGGACGGACGAGGTGCTGTACCAGGAGACGCGCAGGATAGTCGGGGCGCAGATGCAGCATATCACTTATGCTGAATTCCTGCCTGCTATACTTGGTGAGTCTCACTTGATTCTATATATTTCCAAGTGTATTTTATATTTCTATGGTTTAACCCACGTAAGCTCCACTCCTATTAGTCGTAGCTTATGTGGCCTGGCCTATATTTCTTTGACAAATCCAAATTAGATTTTTTTCAACTTGAACAGGAGTCCCTAAGATTAACGCATTCAATTATAGAAACCAACTTTATAATATAACGTGATTATTAAAGATTCTCGATTCTCCTGCTCAACAGCATAAGACAGTATAAGAGACAGTCTTTAATATTTTTCAGGATCTGACGTAATGTGGGCTCTCAACCTGACTCTGCTAGAGGACGGCCATTCAGATGTGTACGACCCGACAGTGGACCCTTCCATCGCCAACCACTTCTCCGCTGCAGTCTTCAGATTTGCTCACACATTGCTACCCGTAAGATATAATAACATTTATAAATTCACTTACGGGATTGGCATTTAAGGGCATCCTTACGGAGTAAACACACATTGTCTAAACTATCAAACCCCGGCTAGGCCAGGATAAGCTATCAAGTCTATGAGAACTTTTACGTGCCACCGCTCACTCTTAGAGACAAGTCATAAATATGATCAACCTTCATTTCCAGGGTCTAATCCACTCAGCAGACCTGAACAACGGGACAGTGAGCTACGTCCAACTGCACCAGATGCTGTTCAACCCCTACGCTCTCTACAACGACAAGGGCTCCAAGAACGCTGTGCGCTCCGCTATGAACACCCTCGTGCATACTGTCGACCCGCATGTTACTACTGAGGTACGAAGAATAATAATATAGTCAATCATTCATCATCACATCTTAATATAATAATGGACTTCTAGCTAAGTTCACCAGTAACTAGGGCAATAGAAACGACGTACATACACACGACAAACCTTTTTTTGGAACATTCAAATTTTTTGTTCGCACATTCACACCCAACAACTCTATGCCACTATAAAAAATATATTTCCATATCAGATACAAATTCATTTCCACGAAATAATGTCCATTTTCAGAAAGAACTTCACTCTAATCAAAATGTGTAAAACTACTAAGTTAGAGATAACTCAGTGATACCTTTATTATAAAAAAAAAAAGAACTCTGTACAGAATAATATGTTAAAACTGCAGTTGCTAAAACACAATTTAATAATACCTTCACACCCTCCTTCCAGTTAAGCAACCACCTATTCGAGAACCCTCAAGTATCCAACTCCTCGGCCGCTCCAGCGGGTCCGTGCGGGCTGGACCTGGTGTCGCTGAACATCCAGCGGGGCCGCGACCACGGGCTGCCCTCCTACCCGCACTGGAGGGAGCACTGCGGACTCTCCAGGCCTACTAACTTCTCGGACCTCGCTGATATCTTCGATCCTTCTTCTTTGAGCAGGATTTGCAAGATTTATAAGTGAGTAAACGGAACTTTCTTCAGTAATTGGGGGAAAACCAGGGTCTACTCGTTTGACTACCATCTCCCATGGCATCTGCAACTCAAGGGTGTCAAGTACTCCACAAGTGCTATGCCGGTGATAATGCCCCCACCTTTTCACCGCTACCACTTGTAGAGTACGCTTGTTTCTTGAAGGTTTGGAGGTCCATCGGTCCGCAGGTGCAGTGCAGTACTTCCATATTTAGGTTTACAATTTCACAGAATCATTAGATTTCCTGTCCTTTCCACCAATCATAATCTTGATAACACTACCCCCCGTCCTCAGGAGCGTGGAGGACATCGACCTGTACTCGGGCGCGCTGGCGGAGGACCCCCGGGGGCGCCTGCTGGGCCCCACCATCACGTGCCTCGTCGCCGACCAGTTCCTGCGCCTCAAGCGCGGGGACCGCTTCTGGTACGAGACCAATGACGAAACCGTCGGATTTACTATTGGTAAGTGACACTTTTTTTGGTCATATTTTTTAATCATTTATTTCTTCCGAACCTTTATCCCATTTCTATTTGAGGTTGGTTTTTAGTTTAACCATGTTTGGCTGAATACCACTATTAAAATTTTATCGCACAACTTCATAGCCCGGAAAGCAATAAGTACAACATAGAAATAGAAATAGAAATAGAAATATATTTATTTCATAACTTAATGGCTAGAGTACACCAAAACTTATAAGCTAGAGTTTTATTAATAAACATATAAAATCTTAAATCTAATATCATAACAAAAATACCAGTTTATTAATAACTTACAATTTTGAGTTAATATTTTAAAAAAATTTGGGGGTATACAAAACAATGTTCATTACCTCCCGTGCTAGTCAACGACTGTGTTACGGCGAGGTAAGAATCTCATTCCGTACAACCATACTACATTGTAATAGAGCAGCAATTAGTTTAACTAGAGTCGTCTATTGTATTAAACAAAAGAAGCCGGTAAGACATGTTAGAATATGTTAAAATGATCAGACGAAATTATTACCAAAAAAATTTCGACAATTAATTCTCCTTTTTTTTTGTTATATTTATTGGTATTATTTAATAGCATTATGGTACTTAAGTATAATATTTTTGTAAAAGTTATTATTATTTTTTTTTTTTTTTTTTTTTTTAACTAAAGATGAAATACAAAAGCGAACAAGGAATATAATGAAATCTTAAGGGTATATTAGCATGAACTCAGACCAGTCTAAATATTTTTACAATAAAATAAAGACGATGATTAGGTTATTTATATAAAATACATATAGTATGATAATATGATATATTTCAAATAATTACTTATAATATTTATGAATCTTTAATAGTAATATATATAACAATACGTCCATAGTTAATAATTACATATATAGATATATATAGCATATATTACATTACTTATATATATATTTATATTATTATATGCAATCTAACGATGCATGTGTAACAATTTTTCAGTTCCATCATAATCTAAATTTCCAAGAAACTCATCCAGTGCCCTTCTACACATAAGATTCGATAGCTGTTTTATACTTTTAGTTTTACTAATACGATTGTATAGAAAAGGTGCCAGAAAGTAAGAGAAGCATTGGGCAAAGTGTGTTTTGCATGTCGGAATTTGAAATACCTCATGCGATCTTCTGGCAGATGTTATACTTTGTGACATTACTTTTCTATGTTGTTTCAAAATTAAGTTTTTTATAAACAGCTGTCGAACACTCAATACATTAGATTCGTTGTACAGTTTTGTTGTAGGATATCTATAGTGTCTAAAATTTAGTACTTTTAGGATGCATCTCTGAGCTCTTTCCGCATTTAGAAGAATGCTTTTTTTCGCTCCGCCCCAAGCAGAGATACCGTATGCTATTAACGATTGACATAAGGTAATGTAGACTGTATTACTAGTTTCCGTGTCTTTCAAATTCCTGATTCGTTTAAAAATAGGTATTAGTTTACGTATACGAGTTTTTAGATTGTAAATGTGATATTTCCAATTTAGGTGTTTATCAATTTCTATTCCTAAATATTTAACAGTATTTGAGGTTGTCAAAGCATAACATTTACATGATAGATAGTCATCGCAGATACGGGTATGTGCTTTTAGAATAAAGTCCGTTTCAGGGGGTTGCAAATTTTTCTTTATACTAAAAGTCATGAACTTTGTCTTTTGCAGATTTAAAGTTAATAAATTGTTATTTAACCAGCTAGTGACGTCACGCAAACCTAATTCTGCTGCCATCTTTGCACTCTCCCAGTTTGTGCCATGAAATAGTATAACAGTATCATCTGCAAATGTTATTATCTGCGCGTTTTGCATCTCCATATTGCACAAACAATTGATGTAAATTAAAAATAGCGTAGGCCCTAAAACTGAACCCTGTGGTACACCATAATTAACCTGTAACTTGCAACTGTATAAATTACCTATTTTGACAGTTTGTGACCTCTCATACAGATAATTCCTGAAGAGGTCAAGTGGAATACCTCTTATGCCTATGTTTTCGAGTTTCCTTAGAAGTAATGGGATAGAGACAGTATCGAAGGCCTTTGCCAGATCTAAAAATACCCCTACGCATTTTTTCTTTGAGTCAAGTTTGTTTACAATATTAGTGATTAAATTGTCAATAGCATCTATAGTTGAAATTTGTTTCCTAAATCCATATTGGTTTTGAGAAAGAAAGTTGTTTACATCTAAATAGTTAATAAGTCTACAGTTAATAATCCTTTCAAGAATTTTAGATATTGATGGCAGAAGGGATATCGGTCGATAGTTACTGATACTGTCTCTATCCCCAGATTTGTATACTGGTATCACAATGGATTCCTTTAGAACTTTAGGAAACAGACCTTGCGAGATACACAAATTGAAAATGTGTGCTAATGGTTTTGCAAGAACATAAATGTTTTTTTTGATAAAGATAGAAGGTATACCATCCCATCCCACAGAATTTGTATTTTTTAATGACAATGCCGTTTTGGCTACTTCTTCTTCATCGGTTTCCAGCATCATAAAGGAGTTTAAAGGCTCATTATTATGTTTATATTTTTGGACTAAACCATTTTCAGTAAGGTTTAGTTTCTGCAATATGTCATAAGCAAGATTTTCACCCACTTTGACAAAGTACTCGTTTATGGCATTAATAGAATCTTGAGGAGTTATATTTGTTTTTAATAATTCATCCGGTGTTTCAGATTTATTTGTTGCATTTATGTTACATACTCTTTTAATAACATTCCAAGTTTTCTTTATATCTTTTTTGCTAGCCTGTAAATCTGATTTATCATGCTCGTTTTTGAGATTGTGGAGAATGTTGTTACACAAGTTTCTGTAGCGTTTATAGGTTACTTCAAGGTTTTTGTTATTTGGTGTTTTTAGGTGTCTTTTATGTAAAACATCTCGAAACCTCATACATCTCAACAAACCAGGTGTTACCCACGGCTGATATATAACTTTCCTATGTGGTACTCTACATGTGATAGTACTTTTGCTAATTATTGTTTTAATTTCTGTAATAAAGCTTTCGATGGCAGTATTGGGATCCCTGTCTGTCATTATATTTGACCAATTAGCATCTTCCAAAAGCACACATGCCCTTTTAAAGTCTATTTTATTGATATTATTTTGCTTTTTAGTGTGCCTTTGTTGCAATAATGATATATTTAGATATAAAGTATTGTGATCAGTTACCGATGATTCACAAACTAAGGTAAGAATTTTATTATTAGATTTAACGAAACAGTGATCTAAGCATTTATTTATACGCGTGGGAAGAACATGGCTAGGTAACAAACAATGTGTAGCTAGTAGGTCGAGGTATTCGTCACACTTTGGGTCGGTATTATTTTGTCTTATATCAATGTTAATATCCCCTGTTAAGTATATGTTTGGCCAGTGCTTAAGTTCAGTTAGAAGTGTATTTAAAGAGTTAAGAAAGTTTGCAGATGATGCAAAAGAAGGTGATCTATAGATGCAAATAAATACATGGCTATTTCCCACAGTCACTACGATACAGTCGGCATCAGTAAAATTAGGTTCGTAAACTGTTACATCTGCTAAATCATTTTTCGTATAAACAACTACACCACTATTTTGGTTAATATGATTTTTAGTACTTGACGTATTATATTGTTGCATTATTGGTATTATATCAGAGTTTTGCAGCCAACATTCTGTGAGGACAATTATGTCATAGCTTATTTTACTCCTTGTTAGAAAAAGATCAAAATCATCAAAATTCTTTTTGATGCTCCTTATGTTCTGTACTATGATTTTATATGAATGATCTGTATTAAGTGTGTATTGTTGGAGTGCCTCTGGATCATCAACCATAAAGGAATCACCAACGTCAATTTGGTTATCAACGTCAGTGATAACCTCAGTAAGACTATGTGACAGCATGATTATGTTATTGGGAGATAATAATAGATATATGATTGATGAAAAGAGATTCTTAGATTTCCAGACTTATGATGAGTAAAGTAAAAAGTATTGTTATTATAATCAAAATCAGAAATAATAAAATAATAATAAAAGTTTATGTATAATATGACTGGAAGTGTATCATAAAATAAAATATAATAATTAAAATACTTACATGAGAATGACTGGTTGAGATCACAATAACTATTAAATTTTAAATGAAATATCGATATACAATTATTAACAAAACTTAAAATTAATTTCAGAATTAAACAATAGGGTAAGTTCCAGTACTTTGAATTCACCATTATATCTAGTCATTCGATGTCCATATCATTAATTTGCTCTAATGAGTTAATCACAATGGCGGGAAGTCCTTCAGCCTTACGTAACAAAACATTTCCATTTGATGTCCAGCAGTATTTGAAGATCCCATTTTTAACGAGGCCACGAGCAGTACTAAATATCTTTTTTGCCAACGGTGTCAACGCTTGAGATATATATATTTTGGATTTAGGTCCACTGATTCCCACTATTTCTGTATTTAGGCCCTCTCTATTTTCCTTGTTAATTTTTTTAACAGATTTTAGGAACTTTTCCTTCTCCTTTATATCACGGTATTCAACAATGATTGGTGCATTATTTTTGCCTCTTCTGAATATGTTCGCAGGTTCATTACATGCCTGCACATCTAAAGTTTTGCAGAGTTTCTCAAAAATTTCATTTATATCCTCACCGTCGTTTTGTTGGACATTTCTAATTTCAATAGTATTTTTTAGCATTTTCCTATGGATGTTATTCATCTGGATTTCGAGCTCGTCTATACGCTCTAGAGCTACTCTATGTTTAGTTTCCATTTTCGCTATTTTTTCACTAACTTCATTGTATTTAGAAGTATTAATTTCTAAAAGTTTAATGATTTCCGCATTTGTTTCAATAATCTTGGAGTTTTGTAGTTTAATTTCAGCGATTTCTGAATTAAACATGTCCTTAAAAGATTGTAACAGAGAATTTTTCATTTCCAAGAATTGCTCATCGTCAGGGTTTTTTCGTTTTCTCACGTTTATATTTCTAATGATATTATCATTGTCTCGTACATCAATAGAGAGATCCGGTTGTGAAGAGTACTTGATCGTATTACTGGATGTTGGTGTTCGCTGCATTTTGTCTGTTCTTTGCTTGTTGTTCTATGTTCTGTTTATGACACACAGTTCCGTAGCGACTTTTATACGATTTAAAACTCAGTTAAAATTATGACTTAAGGATTTAGATATAAGGCTTATTTTTCAATGACTTATATTTATTTAGCAATAGAAACGTGGTTCTTACGCAGTGGTTCGGACGAGACTGAACATTCTTGGATAAACCAAACATATGGCTTGGGATGGCTCTGACAGTCCATAACGAATGTTAATACGAGAAACGGGATCGACAGCTTAACGTGTCCAAACAAAGTCACGGTCATATTCATGAATTCCCCTTTACTAATGTAATCATCAATTTCAGAGCAACTAACAGAAATCAGAAAGACCACTCTAGCTGGAGTCATCTGCGCCAACGAAGCCCTCCTAGACCAAGCTCAGCCTCGCGTAATGGAGGCAGTGAGCGCCACGAACCCTCTGGTAGACTGCAAGGAACTTCCCCAGCCTGACTTCCAACCCTGGGCTGAAGATACTCCCGTGAAACCCACAAAGAAACCATCCAAGAAGAAGAAGTTATAAAACTATGGGTAATTGATGAAATAACAGTACAAACTACAGCTGTTCTAGATTGAATTCGAACCGCTGTAGTAACAGCATTTCAAGATTCTTTCAGGTTAACAAAAAAATGAATGGCAGTATGTATTGTAAACATAGTACGCAACAGTATCTTTTGTTTAAAGGCATTTTAATACACAAGCTTATGGTATTTGTTATCAATTGTATAAATTGCATGAATTCTGATTCCATATTTAAATAAATTTCTCTCAGTAAACATTTAACAATTGCAAAGCACCAACTTACTTGAATATATTTAAGCATTCTAGCGCCTGAACAAAAAGTTGTTGCAAAATACCTCGGTGTTATTTCAGAAATATTTCTATTACGCCTAAACTTACTGGAATCCTTAGAATAAAGCTTGTTATAGAAACTTCTAATGGCTGACAAGTATTATAATAAGTATAATATAATTATATAAATATCGATCAATAATATCATGAAAATATACCTAATCATTACTTGCATAGTAACCCACCAACTTACTAAGTAATAAAACATTAATGTGCCAACAAAACTTTCCTATTCTACTATGAATATATACCTAAGTACCTGTATTATATACATTGATATCTACTAGATAAGCAAACTAATACTTTGCTATTGTAGTTATGTTTGTTACCGAACGAAAAAAGACATATTCATGTTTTCTTTGATAAAAACAAACTATGATATATTATGTGATAATTGAACTGTGTGACTGAAGATATATTATAAACTGCAAAGTAATTTATGTATTTTATAATCTTAATCCTTTTATCTTTCATAAATATTTTTATGAAAATGCACCAATGCTAAGTTTCCTAATGCATTTTTTCTGTTATACTCTTTATGAATGATTGCTATAAAGCTTTTAGTAGGCGTTAAGAAGTTAAAGAATGTATTTGATTGGTGTATAGCTTGAATAAGTAATTAATACATTCATTTAAAGCTTTTATAGTATTATTCGTTAAGTAGTGATTAATTTGTAAAGACAATTGACATTAAATATGTAGATTGCCGTAATTACGAGTTTGTTTCATTTGCAATGTTTATTTTTAAGTTTATTGAAATAAAGATTTTTTTAAGATTCGAACCATTATTTTATTATGCATTCTCTTTGTAAGTATAAAGGCCTTTTTCACGATCTTCAAGTAAAGTTTATCACCAAGTACTTAACGTTAGTTTTGTCTCTTTCTTACTTTATATCAAGTAACAAAGACAAAACTTATAAGTATAAACTCGGAACTTTACTTGAAGATCGTGAAATAGGACCTAAAACTTAAAATATGGGTGCATATTTCCGTTACCATAGAAACAGAACACAAAAATAGAGGTTAATTAAAAAACTTTTTATTTATCTACGATTTATTTGAAAAACACTAAATTAAATAGGTCGTTATTTTTATGATATTTCATAAATGGAGATACCCCATAACCAGTTGTGTCCTTAAAACTAGTCTAGTTCCAAACGAGATCCATTACATGCGCGTGAGTCACTGCTCACAATACTGTCATTGTTCCTATGTAGGAGGACGATGGCCTTGCGAAGATCCTTACTGTGTTATCTACTTCATATCTAATAAAAATATAATGACATACATAGCTAATAAGTATATAAATAATTTTGAACATTTCATTACTTAGTTTTTACCAATTTTTAAGTGATTAACTACTTATGAAATACAAAAATATTGTCTACTTAACTTATTTACATAGGTACTGAGTAATAAGTACTTGAAAATACATAAGCCGGCCCGATTACTGATAAAAATAACGCCTCATACAAAAGTGGATTGTAGTTTCCATTTATGAATATTTTCTTATTTCAAACATTTCAGAGCGTTATTTTTTTCAGTAGACTGATTTTAGTCATTTTTTTACCGTTATTCAGATAAAATAATGTAAAACCTCTCGCTTTTTAGTAATAACTATGTTAAAATATATCAACACATAGAAATATATTTAGCCATGCCACATAAAGTCACATAGATATATTATTTAGCCGTGTTTATCCATATAAGTGCTAAGTACATTATTCTCCATGAGAGTGTTGAACATCTGTTTCTCAGACGACCTGAATCGTTTGTAAGTCATACTTTATAGACGTTATTATTTATACGACACCCGTGAACCAAATCTGAATCCAAATTCAATGTTCTTTTTAAAGGACAGCATTTAATGGGGTCTTTATTCAGGTGATTATGAATATCTAAATATACAAAGTGGTCAGTATAACGCATATATATAAACCTTTCTTTTAAAAAAAACTTTGGGTCCTTTACTTTTGCCGATATTTTTTAATTAAGTACATGATTTTATTTTTTAAAGGCTCTATCCGATTTTCCAGTTAGACATATGCAACGGCGGATCCAGGGGGTGGGTCATGGGGGTCATGACCCCCCCTGAGCAGGTTCCAGGACTTAGGTGGACCACTAATTGAACATAATGATTTTATTTATAAAAAATATTGTCACCATACAGAGGCGCCAGGAGGTGGTCACATAGTCGTGGTCACGTCAAGAACTTATATGTAATTTAATTTTAATAACAATATACTTGAGTGAATTTCAACAAGTGCCCAAAAATCTTCATTTCCGTGGATTTTTTTGTTTTTAAGTTTTTTTCAAAAATAATTAGCGTTTATTATACTTCTTGATAATGTATGTATTCTTGCTTATTATCAAGCTGATTACTTAAAAAACTAACGAATAACACAAGTTTAAAAATTTCATGCCACGGCGATGAAACATGCATGCACGGCAATGAAACAAGCGTCCACGGCAATGAAAGAACTGTCCCACGGTAATGAAAGAATCACCACGGAAATGAAAATCCATACATAAAACAATTTTTTTATACACTGACATGAGTATTATATTATCCTAACATACAATATATACACGCCTGTCTCCGTGAAGGAGAGGCATACATACTCCCCCAGATGGGTTATCTACGCCACATCGAATGATAATAATTGATCGAATTTCTTTATAAGATTAACATAAAACCCCTATGATATATGGCCTAAAGATTGGAAAGAATCGCTTTTGATCCCCCTGCTCAAGAAGGGGTCCACAAAATTCCGTGCCTTATAAGCATGCTTTCATCATACGGTCTGCATGTTAGTTTGTGTGGGTAGATATCGGACTTCTTACGGGATCGATCGATACGGGTCGTTCTTGATGGATGCTCGTCCGATCAAATGGCGATTAATGCCGGTTTTCCCCAAGGGTTAGTACTCATTGCAACACTTTTCCTGTTGCATATCAATGATCTGCTAAAGCCCAGAACCTATGAGTATGCAAATGATTGCACAGTTGTAGAGAATTACATATCCATCCCGCGTGCTAGTGCGGCCGAGACACAGTATTTAAGAGAGGCTATGGTCGATCACACGAACTTTTCCCTTCGGGCAGTCTCCGATTGGAGCGATGCCAATCTGATCAAGTTCAATGCCTTGAAGACCCAGGCGTGTCTTTTCTCCGCAAGGAAGACGCTGTTCGAACTGGCTCCTATTTTCCGGAGTGTATCCTTACCTATAGTGGACCACCCTGACCTTCTTGGAATAACGCTGACCTCAACCCCCAATTTTGGTTCATACATTGAGTCCAAGGCTCAACTGGCTGCAAAAAAGCTAGGGGTCCTCTCAAGGGTGCGACGGTACTTCACGCCAGAACAGCTGCTCCAACTCTATTAAGCACAAGTTCGGTCGTATATGGAGTAATGTTCGCACCCTTAGGATGGATCAGCTAAATATCAACTTGAGGGGTTGGAGTCCCTAGAGAAGCGTACCAAGAGGCTCATTTCGTTCAGTCCCTTGTTGACTCGAGACTCCAGAGTTTTGAGCACCGGCAAAAAGTTGCTAGCCTATAGGTTTTTTATCGGATACATTTTGGAGAGTGCGCATCAGAACTGCACCGCTTAATTCCCCCATCCCCGTTCTGCCACCAAATGAGCAGGGAAACCGATAAACGTCACCCATACATGGTAGATGTTCCATAAGCTTGCACGAAGCGTTTCGCGTCCACCTTTATAATGCGAATAGCGAGAGTGTGGAACTCCCTGCATAGCTTCTCTGTTCAGAAACTGGAACATACAAATTAAACATACAATCTGGGTCTTTTTAAGTCGCGAGTCAATAGGTACCTTCTAGGTGAGCACGTTCCATCTTAGGCTGTATCATCGCTTTCCATCAGGTTAGTTACAGTCAAGTGCAAGCTTATTCTGGGTAAAAAAAAAAATGTGCACCCTACCGGACTGTGGCACTTATATCCCTTGCCAGTAAGATTATGTTGCATATCATCCCGGATGAGCAGGCTGGTAAAAAGTTCCTTTTTCTATTTAACATCTATGGCGAATACTATAGGATATACGAAATATAAGTAGGAGAGGTCATCCGTGATCATGGCGCTTGCAACAGCGTTGAAATATCGGAAACTCGAAATATTTCAACGCTGTATAATCATAATAATTTGAGTGCTAATAACCATTATAGCTATAGAAACTATATAAGTAGGAGAGCCTTAAAAGGGTGGGAGGGAGTCATTACTGTTGGCAGGAACAAGATCAGCAACCTTTGATATGCATATGACACTACTTTGGCCGCATCCTCTGAGCACGAACTTGCTGAAATGTTCAGCAGAGTAAAACGCAAAACCGAGACAGTAGGACTTTGGGTCAAAAAGTCGAAGACAAAGGTTATGGTCACTGACCGAGCTGAACAGATCACACGCACAGGAGAATTGTCAGACCTGGAATTCATGAGCAAGTTTGTATACCTAGGCTGGACGATCAGTAATCAGAGAGGCTGCGAGAAAGAGATTCAAATTTGTGTGGAGATGGGCAAGCAATAAGCAAAATGTTGATAATCTGGAATGTCCAAACCATCTCCAAACGTAACAAAGATGAGACTAATTCGATCTCAGGTATTCTCGATATTTCTATACTGTTGTGCTGTGAGTCCTGGTCTATCCACGCGCTGTAGATCGAAAAAAGATTAAGGCTTTCGAGATGTGGTGCTGGAGAAGGATAACGACACATACCGTTAACAGCGAGACGTACGAATAAGTCTATTCTAGAACAACTTGACGTAAAAACAAGACTGTCTACGATATGTTACCTACGAGTCCTGACATACTTTGGTCACATTTGGAGCTACAACGGTCATACAGCCTGGACAAGCTGGTTGTGGCGGGAAAGGTAGACCTACCCGACCTACCCGTTGGTCAAACCTGATCAAGGCAACAACAGGGCTCTCAATTACCAACTCTGAGAAGAGCCGAAGACAGAGCGGAGTGGAACGGCTGGTACATGACTCCATTACAGTGCATCAGAACGGACACGATCTTAAGGAATCAAGAAAACGAGCTAGAAGGAGTACAGTAAATACAAATGAGTTATTTACTGTACTTATAAGTCTTTACTTAAGTCTTTTGTCGTATTGCAGAGATATTACTTGACGAGTACTGTACTGTCAGTATTCGGTACACTGTATCAGAGGTAAATATGTTTTCCTTGCCTAATCATACCATGGCGATGAAAATATAAGTCACGGAAATGAAAGACCTGGCCACGGCGATGAAAGTAATTTGTTTTAAAAGACACGGCAATGAAATTTTTTTCATTGCCGTGTCTTTTTTTTCATTGCCATAGCAAATATTTGCTATGGAAACCACGGAAATGAAAGCATGGCGATGAGAAACGAGTCGAAAATTTAAAATTACATAAAATCTATTAGGTATCCTAAGAACTAAACAATTCACAAATAAACAGAAGAGTATGGGCATTCTATCGAATGCTCAATCAAGAGTATAAACTTGTTCAAATAGAAGTTATACCTATGCACGGCGATGAAAGAAAAATTGTCCAGTAACGAAAAATGGGATACACTTACATTTATAGCTTGAAAACGCAGGCACGTGGACACGTCCTTCCACGTCGAGCACTGAGGCGGTACTATTGGGCAACGTTTAGCACACAGAGAAGGAGACGCAAGTCTTTAGGTGGAACAATATGTTTAAAAATGTTTTTGACATGGCGATGAAAGGAAGTTCTGGGACAAATGTTTTTCTAGTAACCATTCGTTGTATTGTTTAAATATTTGATTAATTGTATTTCGTAACAATACCTTTACTATCCAAGTATCATATAAAACTAGGTTTCAATGTATTCAACCAATAGGTTTTCATCAAGGAGGTATAATACACATCAAGGTGAGTTGTGGACAGACACGGCGATGAAAGATTTCGAGGTTTAACATTTTTTTCTGGAGTACCTATTAATCCCAGTAATGAAATATTTAGTGCCTCACATAGGTGACTATTTCATCTAACCAAAAAAAAAGTTTTAAACATTATAACTATATTTTTTAGTACCGATTTCATAGTTGCCACGCAAATTTAGGCGCCGGGAAATTCACTCACTTACCAGTTGTTTGGTAGAGGGTTAACCAAACGTGGTGAGCGTGTACCTGGGCCTATTTGGGAGATACATTTCGGCCAAAAATTTCCTTGTTGTTAAAATTAAAAAAATATCGCCAGAATTGACAATTTTTTTTTCGAAATTGCGTCTATTTATCCCTATAGCTTTTTTGAGCTGGTTTCCAGTCAAATTTTTTTATTGCTTATGGTCTCGATATGACCTGGTCTGCTTACAGCATTTTCAGACTCCTACAAGGTCTAAATTTTTTTTTTCTTTTCCGAACCTTTATTCCATATTTATTTGGGGTCGGTTTTCAGTTTAACCAGATTTGGCGGAATGTCAGTATTTTACGTGAAGCGACTGCCATCAGACCTTTACAACCCAGAGGGCACATATTTTAGTTAAACCAAATGTTAGACTTTTGATTGCTCTACCGGTAACGATTGTCGATGATGTTAGTGAAATGCTGTAGTGCAGAGTTCCGTGCTGCAGAATGATTTCGAATTATTAAATAAACAAATCATTCATGAATCTCTTTTAGTACGTAATGGAGGTAGAACATTTCGCCAGCACAGTAAAAAGAATGAAAAAAAAGGCTGTAAATGGTATAGCATCCCACCAGACGCGTGTGCCACACCACTGGATGTATACTTAACCCTTTAAGCGATTGCCAGAGCGAAATCTTGATTTAGGAGCAATATCGTCCTGTCATTGAGAGAGACCATTGTACTTGTTTTAAGACTAATTATTTTCTAATAAAGTCACTACAGCATTTCAGTATCTTCAGAAGACCTCAGGTAAATCCAAATTTATTCATACTGTGGCGTATTTAAGCCAAACATGGATTTTTTTAAACAGAATACTATTATTTTTCTTTTATTACCACTTTGCACCAAAAATTTTAACAAGTTCTTTTGTAATACATGTAGTATACCGTTGAAATAAGGAATAAACAGATAAGTTTTAAATTCTCGGTTCTACTTAGTTTTCGTTTTAATTGAGTTGAAAGATCCCCTATAAGATTTCTTTTTTTTATTTTACTAGCGTTAAGTGATCATAACAAATTATTTAGACCTTGTAGGGGTCCGAAAATGCTGTGAGCAGACCAGGGATATCTGAGACCATATAATCAATTAAAAAATCAAAAAGCTATTGGGATAAAAGTCGCAATTTGGAAAAAATTACAATTTTGGCGATATTTTTTTAATTCTAACAACTAGGAAATTGTTGGCCAAACCAAAGTATCTCCCAAATAGGCCTTGGTACACGCCCATTACATTTGGTCAACCCTCTACCAAACACCTGGTATATTGTTATCAAAACTAAATTATAAGTTCTTACTACTTAACCACGACTATGTGACCCCCTCCTGGCGCGAAAGCTGGATCCGCCCTTGGACATATGATTTGAGTCTTCGAGCCTGCTGAGATATTTTTGATGATTTTGAGGGTTCAACTAAACCGCTGTTATAATTAAGTAAGTAGTTTATTAATAAAAGCACTTATTATATGAAGAAACTCTAAATTAAATGGCCATTCTTCAAAGAAAAAATATTTAGAGGCATCATCCACAGACAAAATACAGGAATTCGTTTGTTTGTGTGAAGAACTGCTTCTAGAGTTTCCTCATAAAGACAAGCTTAAAACAAATTTTCAAATTGCATTAAAACAATTATATAACCGAGAGCTGTTGAGAATATGATGGGGACGTATCTCATCCCGATCCCAGAGATGGATAACAACTCAATCTGTATCGGTTTGCTGTCGATCAGCCGGTAGAGGTCTTTCACTTTCATCAGCAACTTGGGGTCAGAATCTGACAAAGAAAGTATTATTCAAAGAAAATGTTATTAAAATAATACTTATAATATCAGTGAAAAACATGAGATCAGGATCTGTGAGTGAAAGTGTCATTAAGGGACTAGACAAATTTATTCAGCTCCATTCAGCGTTCGTCCATACAAAACAACGATTTGTATGGAGACGATTCAGCTGAATGGATGCGTACGCGTCCCCATACAAAATCGTTGTTTTGTATGGACGAACGCTGAATGGAGCTGAATAAATGTGTCTAGTCCCTAATTAGGAGGAAATCCGAATAGGAATCACGATAATGTAACAATATCCATCAGCTGCAGTCAATTAACAAAAATCTAATGATGCTGTTTTAGGTTTTATCAAAATCGGCCTCGAGACTCGTTTCGGAATTTTTCGATATTCCTTATAGTTTCGGATTTTGTCTACCACGCCCACTTAGAAAACTCACCTTCCACTTGGTACAGTCAGCGTCAGATAAAGTTAATGCTCACTTTGGTATTGTCAACCAAGGTACCTTTTATCTGACGGTGACCGTACTTAAAGTTTCTACAAAAGTTTTGTCAATCAAGTAATGATGAAAGATACTTACCAAACGACATCCCTATGATGAATCTAGATATAGATATTTTGAGATCGTTCAATGCATTGCTCAGTTTCTGAGAAGACATCAATATGCATAGTAGCAAGAAAGAATTGTAAATTATGTAAAATAATGATGCTTCTATAGCAAGAGAAGGAAGACCGTCCTGAAAATATTTAAGAAATAAATATCAAGACATATCACCAGTGGCGTAGCTAACGGGGGGCGGCGCGGCGGGAGCGCCCCCCCCCCCCCCCCATTTAGGGGTGACCCGAGCCCGAGGAGCTTCCAATTTTGGCCGCCGGCACAGAAAACTTGGTGACTCTATACCTATTGGTGTCCCACATCCCAGAATTTTCACAGCACAGATTAATTAGTTGTTACATTTTGCAATGTGTACATGTTTATGAGTATATTATGTATCTCATCAATCATAATTTATCTTTACGTTATCTTGATAAACTTACCTTAAAACCAATGATCATAATGAGCTGATGAAGAACGAGCATATATCCACCCGTAGTGCTTGTCATGGATATCACAATCTGTAATAAAACAGTATTTAAGTATTAGGTTATTCTTTGAGGTAAGATTTACACCTAGAGTCGCGGGCAATTAGTGCATTCAAATTGCTAAATTCCCATCGGTCTTTTCAACAGTATTCCTGACTCTTGTCACCAAGTCAGAATCTGCCAAAGAAAACCCCATCAAAATCGGAGAAAATAATATTTTGTATGTGAGTTTTTATATAGAAATTACCTGTATAGAGAAACAGATATTAATAAGTGTGTGTAACGTCGTCAACTGTTTATACAAATGGTACCAGTAGTCCACCCTGGCGGTCGCATTATCACTATCACACCTGCACTCGCTAACTTCATCTTCTAAACACTTTATTTGCTGTTTCATGAGCTCACATAGATTGAAATAGAATAATATCTCCAAAAGATGTCTTCCCTCGATATGTATTTCAGTTAATACTATTGCAATATAACGTATCCATATCAGTATATCCTTAGGTTTATACGTTAAAATTGTTGTAACAACACCATCCAGTACGACGTAACCTTTCGAAAATAAAAACCCAGCGACGCACAAAATATACATTAATTTGGATCTCCTCAACGCGTCCCGGTAGTACTTGCGTTTCACAGCATTGTTGTGCATTTTGGTGAATATTTCAAAAATATTCTGGTATTCTTCACTCTTAAAAAGACAACTGAATTTCCGGCAGACATCGCAAAAATAGTACCCAAAACGTAAACAAGATACAAACACAAAAGTTTCCACGTTGTTTATAAAATTCGATCGATCGATTGAAACTTGATTATAAACCAAAAAAAAGCACAAGATTGTTTCTAAAACGGTGACAACTTTAACAATATTCTGGGTTCTTTTTCTAAAGAAACAATAGTTTCTGAATGTACAGAAGTGATTTTCTATGCGAAACATGAGATCAAATAATGATTTGATAGTCGGAACAGTCTTGAATGTAAAGCTTTTTGTCATTTTTGATTCAAATACAATTCGTTTCTGTTGAATTAAGTTACAACGACTGAAACATTTTATTAGTTCCTCTAAACCTAATTTATTACCATACAATTACTTAAGTTGTTCAATCAGATATTGTGTAGGTACTCTATATTATTAAAAGCATACACGTCAATCAAATCCATTAGAAATGATAACAAGTAAGTACATACTTATGGTTAATTTAATTGATGATGTGTTCAAAATAACTGTAATTTTACATATAAGATCTAATTGCTCAAGGGTTATTATGTTCAGACTGACAGAATATAATTCCGTATTATATCGACTATAACTCACTAGTGAATAAAACGTGTCATTATGCAACTGTATTTGCACAAATAAGAGCCCCTTTATGTGGCAAGTGTTGAAAACGATATTTTTCTATCTAAATATAATGGGTTTCACTGATGCTGACCAGACAAGCATACCTTGGTCTCCTACCAAAGGAAATACCTAACTATACTTTTAAACCTTTTCAACGTTGGATAAAAACAATACAATTCACCATCGCCCTTGAGGTAGCCATATATTAAACACACCTACAACAGACGCCATACCGGGCACAAATGACATAATCGCAGACATTATTAGATTTTAGCGAGTCCACAATTATGTACAGTACTGGACACTTGCCAAATTCTATACTGCATCACACGTGCATAATCATAGTTTTAGTGTATGAGGTGGCGCTATGTTATTTTCTCAGTTGGCGAGAATGAATCCAATCTACTTAGCTGATCGGGTAAACGTTCACATTTAGATTTCAAACTAGCAGCGACCCGCGGTAACACCCGCGTAGTTCCCGTTCCCGTGTGAATACAGGGATAAAATATAAGCCTATGTCACGCACTGATAAATTAGCTTTCCATGAGTGAAAGAATTTTTGAAATCGGTTGAGTATATCCCGAGATTACCCCTTACAATTTACAAATATACAAACACACAAACTTTACTTCTTTATAATATTAGTATAGATTATGATAAGTACTTTAGATGAACAAGATAAATACATAGGTAGGTGATACATACCAGTCAAAATCACAATCCTCCTTTTGCGTTGAAGAGCAAGACCGGCTTCGCTGTCTCGAGGTGGTGGTGGACAGCGTTGAGGTTGGAGTGTAAGCAAGGGCGGATCCAGCTTTCGCGCCAGGGGGGGGTCACATAGTCGTGGTCAAGGAGTGAGACCTTATAATTTAGTTTTGATAACAATATATATACTTACCAGGTGTTTGGTAGAGGGTTAACCAAATGTGGTGGGCGTGTACCTAGGCCTATTTGGGTGGTAAACATTGTCCAACAATTTCCTAGTTGTTAAAATTAAAAAAATATCGTCAATATTGTATTTTTTTCACTTTTTTTTCCAAATTGCGACCTTTTATCCCTATAGCTTTTTGATTTTTTAATTGATTATATACCGTGCGGTCCTAAATGCGCTTTTTCGCGCATTTGGTACCAATAGCGCGCTTACCGAATTGAACGTATTCGCACCAACGAAAGTAATGGGACGTCATCAGTGACGTCATTAAGCCATGCAAACGCTGCTCATGGAAAATAGGTTGTGCAGTGTGTGCGCAAATGTCAAACTCAAAATTTGACGTTATAGAATTTGATTTGTTTTAGGTTTTTATTAAACATGTATGTTTACAATGACTTAAAACTTAATATATTTATGAAATATTGCATTCTTATCAATTACTAATTACAAAAAATATTTTCTGAATCTTACATCCGAAATGCCAAATACGAAACTCTAATTTTGACATTTGCGCACACGTACGCATACAATCCTGTCCTGGTCCTATTTGATAGCGCGCAAACAGTGCACATAGCGCACATTTCAATTTGGTTCACGTGTGTGCACTGTTGGTACCGTTTGTAACGTTTTCATAAATCGGACTGCACTCATGGTCTCAGGTATCACCTGGTTTGCTCACAGCATTTTCAGACCCCTACAAGTTCTAAATAATTTGTTATGACCACTTAATGCTAGGACAATGAAAAAAAAAGAAATCTAATAGGGGATCTTTCAACTCAATTAAAACGAAAACTAAGTGGAACCGAGAATTTAAAAACTTATGTCTTTATTCCTTATTTTAACGGTACACTACATGTATTACAAAAGAACTTGTTAATTTTTTTTGTGTAAAGTGGAAATAGAAAAAAATAATAGGATTCTGTTAAAAACCAATTCCAAGTTTGATTTAAATACGCCACAGTATGAATAAATTTGGATTTACCTGAGGTCTTCTGAAGATACAGAGATACTGTAGTGACTTTATTAGAAAATAATTAGTCTTAAAACAAGTACAATGGTCTATCTCAATGACAGGACGATATTGCTCCCAAATCAAGATTTCGCTCTGGCAATCGCTTAAATCCAGTGGTGTGGCACACGCGTTTTTTTCATTCTTTTTACTATGCTGGCGAAATGTTCTACCTAGATTACGTACTATACTAAAAGAGATTCATGCATGATTTTGATTATTTGATGATTCGAATTTGATGATTCGAAAAATCATTCTGCAGCACGGAAGTCTGCACTACAGCATCTCACTAACATCATCGACAATCGATACGGGTAGTTAGAGCCCTCAAAAGTCTAACATTTGGTTTAACCAAAAAAGTGGGTTGTAAAGGTCTGATGGCAGTCGCTTCACGTAAAATATGGAATAAAGGTTCGGATAAGAAAAGAAAGAAGTGTGACCAATTCTAACAAATTATTTAGACCTTGTAGGGGTCTGAAAATGCTGTAAGCAGACCAGGTCATATCTGAGACCATAACCAATCAAAAAATTTGACTGAGAACCAGCTCAAAAAAGCTGTAGGGATAAATAGACGCAATTTCGAAAAAAAATTGTCAATTCTTGCGATATTTTTTAAATTTTAACAACAAGGACATTTTTGGCCGAAGTGTATCTCCCAAATAGGCCCAGGTACACGCTCACCACGTTTGGTTAACCCTCTACCAAACAACTGGTATATTGTTATCAAAATTAAATTATAAGTTCTTGACGTGACCACGACTATGTGACCACCTCCTGGCGCCTGTGTATGGTGACAATTTTTTTTATAAATAAAATCATTATGTTCAATTAGTGGTCCACCTAAGTCCTGGGACCGGCTCAGGGGGGGGTCATGACCCCCATGACCCACCCCCTGGATCCGCCGTTGAGTGTAAGCCCCTGATATTGCAGAAGTCCACGGTATGCGTGGCAGGAGCTGTCTGTGGTTTTTTACTCTTCTGTCCGGGATCGTAGTAGCATGCAGCAGCGTTTCCTCCGGTCTCGGCCATAAGCGCAGAGGTGGCACACCGAGGAGTTTGAGTCGGTAAACGCGTCGCCGCTCCACCTTGGCAGCGTGGAGTCCGACATACCCCGTCGTTCCCCTGGACGGAGGAAAGATACAATGTAATGTAACCTCGAAAAAAAGGGTGTCTGGTGGTTTTTCTTTTTTTTTGCTCTTACCCCGGTTCTTTCACACCTTAAAGGTTGTCTTTAATCAGCTGATCACGCAGCAGAAACTTATCAGGCGGGTGGGATGAGTTCACTAAACATTTTAACGACTGTACCAAAATAGATATTTTATTGTGTTGATTTTGTTTTTGTTGGTTTGATAAATGTGTATCCAACTCGTAAAAGAGTATTTCAATTCAAACCAGTTTCTGAGATTAGCGTGTTCAATCAAACAAATTCTTTAGCTTTCTAATAATAATAAAGGAACTCTAAAAATATGTGAGTAAATAAGTCTATTAGAATCTGTAGTAGTAGCCAAAGAGGTACGAGTACTGTTCATTAATATCCAGAATGTTCTAATTGACAACAAGTAAAATAACAACATATGTAAGTAACTATTTAGTAATCTGTGGTGTTATGCTAATGCTAACAGCTTACTAGCTAAATACTTACAAACAATAATTTAGACTCTATTACTAAGGAGTAAAGCATATTTTTGTTTGTTTGTGATAAGAATAAATGCATTTGAATTCATTTGCAATTGTTTCCTGAACTGGAGGCGATCATGATTGTGATGGGATAGGTAATGATGACCTGTCCTGTGTTACAATGAATAAAGTACTTACATAATGTTACCATAGGTAATGTTTTTGTCAATACGTAGGTAAGTACCTATTTCTATTATTTTGCCTTAATTTTAGGAGAATTAATTTAGTGCTTACTCTCAGAGCAGTGGCGTAGCGTGCCTTGTCGGGGCCCCGTATAAAAATTTTTTTGGAGGCCCTTATATGGAGGTAAAGATTTTTCACGAAAGAAAAAAATATTGTGAGAAGTAATATTTATTTATCACATAATCACACAATATCCCGCCATAACGATGTAGTGTTGCCAACTTTTGAACGCACGCTTAAGGCGGGAAAAAAAGGAATTGCTTTATAGAATTTTGTCATTTGTAAAATAAAATAAATTAGAAAGTTTTTATTCTTTTTCCTTACACACTTTGGGGGCCCCCGTGGCCCGGGGGCCCCGTATAATTGATACGGCAAATACGGCGGTAGCTACGCCCCTGCCCCGTGGCCCGGGGGCCCCGTATAATTGATACGGCAAATACGGCGGTAGCTACGCCCCTGTCTCAGAGCTAGGCCACTCACTTCTGTGTCTACATAAGGCCAAAACTACACAGTACCTAGTTGTGTTGTATGTATAATATGACTGTCACGTCACGGCAAATAGGTATGTCACGTCGGAAAACCAAGTAAATAATGTCATCTCGAAATACCTTTAACATTTAACATAGCAAAACAAAAGATAGAGTTAGCTATGTCTAGGATATTTTTCAGTAGCTATCAACGTTTGATTATAAAATTTTATTTATAGAGATAAAGAACAAAACAACGCGTAAGTATAGCGACTATAACGAGATATAATATTATGCATGTATGTCGTAGATATTAATAAATATGTATGTGTTATTACTACCATACGCGTACGATACGAGATAACCGGTCAACGTTCAGCGATGCATTGTATCAGTGAAGACATCTTTGTATCGCAACGTTTTTAATTTGGTCGGGTTATATAAAGGTAGTTGGGAAAGTGAGCTCGGCTCGCGTGGCGCGGGTCACGCGTCACGTTTCGATCACACGTGACCGCGCCAAAGCACGTGTGCGTCCCGATTGACAGTGTGGCCAGGCGCAAAAAAACTTGCACATTATACGGCTGGCTAAAGAATGTTCTCGGCACATTTCTTTATATTGTTTTGTTTTGATTATGAATGCAAGTTAGTATTTATATTTTCTACCCCCACATACAGTAGCTTCGTGATGCTCATTCCTTTTGTCCTCGTAGTAATGTTATGAGTCAAAGATAGGTTTTCACTGCAGTCACTGGGATCATACTCGTACATACATTATTTATCAATGTGCCATGCCATAAGTATTGTTAGCATATTTTGTTAGTTACACTTAGCTTTTACCACACTTGTTAGTTTCTAGATAAAGAAATGATTGCTGATACTATAATATCTACTACCTACTTAACTTGTACTACGCTACGAGAGGTATTGTGAACGATAATAAATCAATAATTGGTTTAGGGAAAGTAGTTCTATAAGCTGGTATCACCGAGGGACTGTATAACCCGTTGTTATGAGCCGTCTCGTCGCAGTCTCGAGCTCAGCCGAGTGGATTCGGTTTACTTCGGAGTCTCGATTGTTCGATTTTACACGTTTCACAACGACACGACCTCTCTGCTGTGCATCCCGGCCTGTAGTATCCGCTAAACAATAAATACGAGTCTACGCTTTACAAACAACAACACGTGTTTATCGAGACCATTCTATCCATTAACTATACTATATCTACATACTTATTTACTTAATTATACTTGAAGCACGTCCAAGATAACAGTTATGCAATTTATACACCGGAAAATATTGTATGCTGATTTTGTATTTTATCATATCTTAACAGTTTTGTTCTAAGGAAATTGATTTTATTATTTAGAATTCGTGCTCTTCACTCGATAATGTTTGTAAGTTTATTTCGTTATCGATATTTCTTGGCCTTGTCTCGTGTTTATTGACATTCCTAAAATAGATACCATCAAATTAAAGTACGTACACATTTACTACTCGGGAGTTATCAAATGAAAATCAAATAAAACAACGTGCTTGGTAATAAACAAGGTACGGTGTACTAAAATAAATTAAGTAAGTACTTACATAAATAAAATAAGAAAGAGAAAATAAACACTTAAGTACACAGGATATAAGTAAGTAAGTACTTACTTACTTACTTTGTTAAAGTTTATCCCAACTACTAGGTAATTACCGAAATTGGGATACTGGCAACTGGCAAGCAAGCTTCGTGAACGCGGGAATAAAATAAAAATTAGAGCACTACACTGCAAGATCAAAATCTGTTTACCCCAGTTTACCCTTTATGCACTCAGTCCCGGATTAACCCTTAATCGAATTAAGCAATTGCCTAGGGCACCACGTCTGGGGGGCGGGGGCACCAGAACACAAGGATAGGGGGGCCCCAAGGCCGTAGCTACCTATGTTTGATATTGCAAATGCCCTACCTTGTATACCTAACATAGCGAGCTTTTTTTTTCGTCGTCAAATTCCACTGTAGCTACAGGCCTGGGGGCCCTTGGATTGCTAAGGGCATCATGAAGTCTTAATACTCTTAGGTATTTATCCTCAAAATAAACAATAATAAAAACCTGGATTGAAAATATCTCGTAAACTAGGTACCTATAATAGGTACCTCGGTAGACATCGTAACTTATCTCAATTTGTTTGGCAAAATAGTTCCCTTTTCCGTGTGTTTCAATCCGGACTTCCTTAATTCCCTACCAAGGTTTAGGGATTCTATCGTGTCAAATATATTTTCGTTAAGTGCCCACCCACAGACTGCGTACATGCATTATTTTATTCACGTCATGGTTTCCTGTGAACTCTAGGTCCGAAATGTTGATAAAGGGTGCGCCAAAGTTCACCTAAAATTTCAACTCCGATAATTGGAAATCCGAAAATTTTCTTCCTAACATTTTTTATCCTAACAATCGCAACTCCTAAAATCTTTGTCACTAATGTTTTAATTCCGAAACATTTGTTTTCCTATATTTTCTCAACATAACCATCGTTCATACTATTATTCAAAGTCATATCTTTTTTGTTTAGATTTATTTTTATTTATTATAATCAATATTATATACATAAATTTTTCGTAACTTTGTTTTTACATAACATGTAGGTATAACATATAACGCACGAGCCGAGCGAGCAAAACCAGAGTCCTGCTCCAATCATTCAGTCAAGTTCCAGTAACGAATCAGTCCTATTCCTAATTATTGGTTTAGGTTATGTTAGAACTGTGACCCCAACGCACGAGCCGAGCGAGCGTAGCGAGCGTGCCGCGGCAGCGGCCGGCGAAGTGCCAGAACCGAATTGGTCCTTTAGTTATGATTATGGTAAACTCCCAGGCCATAAGCATAACCGTAAACGAGTCGTATAATAATCATTAAAACTATAAATATCATCTTCTACCCGTATATATTTTTATTACACTTTGTAAATGTTTCTTTCTGAGCATGAGTGAAAATATTATGGTAAGTATGTTTAGGGATAAAAGCGTTATGATAAAAAACAGTAGGAGTTTTAGGAGTTAGGATGTTAGTAATTAAAATTTTCGGACACATCAGTGTTATGAGCATCGTCGGTAGCACTACAAATAGTATGAATTAAAACTTTAGGATGAAAAATTTTAGGAAGAATGATCATTCGGACTACAAATAGTTAGGAAAAACATTTTCGGGTAAAGAACTTTAGGTGAGCCAATATGGACCCGTTGATAAATTATAATTATTCGAGCATTTCATTGTTATTATGACGCTGCGATATGACGTATTAAATTAATTACTTATTCGAAAGGGAATTTCCTCATGTCTTTTTCGTTTACGTACGATGACTTACCTACTTATATGGAAAATGACTCATTTTTCCCCGCATTTATGTTAATAAAGGTCAATTGATGCAATGAGTTGATAATCCTGATACCTACCAGTACCGTAATTTACATTAAAATACAAAACCCATTCACACAACTTATTCCCATCTCAAAACCTGATGATCCCTACTATTTGAATCCTTACTTTAATATTATAAATGCGAAAGTAACTCTGTCTGTCTGTTACCTTTTCACGACTAAACTACTGAACCGATTGACTTTACATTTGGCACAGGGGTAGCTTATGGTCCGGGGAAGGACATAGGCTAGGTTCTATCCCGAAATTACTACGGGATCGAGAACTACGCGGGTGAAACCGCGGGGCACAGCTAGTTAAATAATAAACAATAATGTAAGTAAGTACTTACTTATAGATTCCTACCTACGACATCACAAAACCTCTTCATCTTCGTAGATATCTGATCGGGTCGAAGATCGAACCCAAGACCATTTACATTGAAAACGCCCGCCTGCGCACTATACACACACGTAATTACGACCTTTTTTTAGTTATCGATAAAAATAAACACAGACGGGGGATGTAAACAATGCCACAGAATACAGAGATGTTACTACGACGTGGTTTCAGTACAATGACCGCCCTCGTTTTTGTTCCAGACTATATTCATAATTAACCTAAGTAGGTAGCTAACTAGGTAGGTATTAATTAGTAAATGGATATGGTCCCGATGGATGGATGACTCGCACCCTAAAAACAGTCAAGAACACGGTCAAGAATGACTATTTAATATTTTAGAACGCCATTTTCATTCAAATTCCCGCGTCGCTGTATTAATAATATATCATGGATGAGAGGCCTTTGCCCTACAATTTTACGGGTCGATACCTACCTACTTTACTTTCACCAAAATGTTAAACTGTTCTAAATATGGACGAAATAGAATAAGTACTAATAATAATCCTACATCCTATTTTAAGCACTAATTTTCCTTTCCAAACCCAATTGTCTTGTCACTTAAGTTCTTTAATTATTTATTATGCCAACCGGTTATTGACTAATAACCAAAATAATGATCATTATTGTGATGTAATTTGAACGAATACCTAGATATATTCTTGCATTTCTCCAGCGATATTGTAGCGTGGGTGTGCGGTGCGTATTTTTACACGATGACGTCACCCAACGTCAGAATGAATGGCCTCCACACGAGAAATGTTGTACAGCCCTGCTGCGAGCGATTTCATATTTTATTGAGCGGAAAGCGACGGATTCAGTTTTATCAAGTTCAAGAATCGGAGACAACGGTATAATATTTTATACTGTATAATAATACACTGGACATATTTATTCACTATTCCTTTAATCATTAAGGAAGCTAAGCACCGGGAACAAATGCTACATTCATAGGTACCTAGTTATAATCTAAATCTTTCATTGAAGTCACCAGCTATTATTGTCTGTCCTAACCAAGTTACCAAGGTCTCACACTAGCCGCGATCTTGAAACCATACATCTGTCTACATAATCCTACCTATCCCTACTAAAAATAACAGGACTACAATAAAAATAAAAGAGTTTATGTACTTTGTAATATTTGTTTATTAGTCATTTGTATTATAACAGCAATTATAAGTGATAAGTTCACATTAAAGTCACTACTACATTCACATAATACAATAACATAGCCTACTCGTCCTGGTAATGGAACCCAGGACACCTTTAACACAATTGGTAATTCCAAGTTTCCACAAAACTTAAAACTTACAATTACTGCCAAGATCATTTAAATTATAGAAAATATTTACAACTTATGATATTAAATACACATTCACAAACACTCACAACCTCTCAGAGACCCTCGTCCTACAACGTACAAAGATCTCACTCACAAACTCAAAATTTGCTATTAACGACTACAATGTCACATGACAACTCAACACAAATAGGCAGCAACATAAAATGAGTATACTTCCTACACTTCCCAGTAGGGACATCCATCACTAGGTCTGAGTTGAGCATATAAAAAGCTATTAACTTAACACTCCCATCTTGGAGCTATTCAACATCAATGACATACATTCTTGTTTACATCTCAGCACTGATTAGCACCAAGCTGGGGGCACAAGACAATTATACACTTAAATCCATCCTAATGTGATCCTAACGCTGATATCTTCAATTAGGTAATGTGTCCATCAAGATCTCCTTCACTCCTGATGACAGGCGGTCGGGGAACTTGATGTCGAAGGCCACAAGCAGGTCTCCTTTCCGCGTCGGTTCCTTGGGGAATGGCAGACCATAGCCGGGGAACCTCTTCACTGTGTGAGGCTTCACCACCTCTCCCTGAAGGTTGACAGTCAACTTCTCTCCTGACATGGTTGGAACTTCAATGATTGTGCCACATAACGCCTGTAACAAACAAAAACAAGTGTTAATTATTTTGATGACTCATCAACAATGATAACATGTCCTACACTCTAATTAATTTTTATTATCAATTGGCAAAAGAAACTCACAATGAAATTGCTAAGAAATGTTAAAGAAATAAACAAAAATGACTTTAGCATAAAGTTCAATGATCTCTAGACTTTTCCAGAACTTTCAGTGGCATGTGTTATGTTTGTTGTTATTGTGTGACCCTATTTACTAGGTGCTAATAATATTAGTAATGTGGGGTGAGGTGCTTACCTGTTTGAGTGATATCTTGGCAGTATATCTGATGTCGCTGCCCTCTCTCTTGAACAGGGGATGTGACTTGTCTCTGATGATGAACACGATGTCGGCGGGGATCTTGTTGCGGCCCTGGTCGCCCTCCTTCTGGAACGTGATCTTGGTGCCGGCCTTCCATCCTGGTTTTACGTGGATAGTCAGCACTTTGTCCTCTTTCTTTGACGTGCCGTCGGGCTGTATCACTCGGCGCGAAATCTTCATTTTCTTGACGCAGCCGCGGGCGATGTCTTCCAGAGACACGTAGAGGTCGTGCTCGATAGGGGGATCCTGGGTCTTCTCTTTCCTGTTCGGCGAGCCGTGGAAGTTGAAGCTGTGACTGCGGAAGGCGCCACCGGGCCCGCCGGGCCGCGTCTGTCCCATGCCCATGTTCGCGAACGGATCCATATCGACGTCCATATCTCTATCGAAGAACATTGTGGTACCGCCGCTGCCGCCGTTCATGTCGAAGAATGCCTGGAACGGCGATGCAGAGCCGAAGAACTGTGCGAACGTCGCCCGAGGGTCTCCGTGGTACGTGTACGAGAACGACTGTCCGCCACCGGGCCCGTTGTGGCTGCCCATTCCTCCCTTCAACCCTTCTTCTCCATGAGTATCATAAATCTCCCTCTTCTTCTTGTCTGATAATACTTCGTACGCCTCCGCGACCTCCTTGAATCTTTCTTCCGCGCCTGGAGCCTTGTTCTTGTCTGGGTGATATTTCAGTGCCAACTTCCTATACGCTTTCTTTATCTCGTCGTCGGAGGCACCCTTGGAAATTCCTAGTATTTTATAGTAATCTTTTCCCATTTTGAAGATTTTCTGTAACAAAAAAAATCCCGTTAGCCTCCGCACCTTTTTTGGTGATGAAGTATGGACGATTCGCGCAATATAAAATTCATTTTATTATTTAATTCGTACATTATCTACAATAAGAGCGATACCAAATATATTTAGAAAATATCTAGAATACTTACAATAACAAATAAGCTTCAAATAGCAGTCCAAAACGAAGAAATGTTGAAATTATTGTACAAAAACCACACCACAAAATCCGACTCAACACTACACTATCACTTTAGCAACTTCACAATTGAATGAAACGCAACGCGCCTGTCACGGCAAAATATATACATTAAAACGTCTAGAACATTCTGGGACCTTCACTCTGAGACAAAAAGAGATAAAAGATATTCACCCAATGCTGTGAACTTACAAGGTAGACAGAGATAAATATAATTTTAACGGTTCAGAACTTCAGATAAAAGAAATATCGCGCATCGCGTCATTTCTAGATTCCCCTTCCAAGTAGGTAAGTCTGTTCTCTTTGGTATGTCGTGCACACAATCAATATTTTAAGTCTGTTCTCTTTGATTTGATTATAAAGCACCTCGTGAATGTAATAACTTGATTGAACTTGATTTTGTGTATGTTGTAATTCTATAGAAAAACTAAAATTCGTTTACACAATAAACGTATTAATTTTAACCTACCCAAGGTTTTAAAATGTTGTTTATTTTGCGTGCGCTGCTATCCTACTATTATTATAAATAAGTTTGTGAAAGTGTATGTTTGTTCTACTCTTTCACGCAAAAACTATTGAAATGATATTGATGAAATTTGCTACAGATGTTCTTTATAACTAGGAATAATAATAATATTTTTTTCAACACACTTGCTCATAAAGTGGCTCTTATTTGTGCAAAAACAGTTGAATAATGACACGTTTTATTCACTAGTGAGTTATAGATTGTTTTTTTAAATTGCTTTGTTTTAAAACAAGTTTCGACACCAAAAAAATGGTGTCCATGCATTTTAAAAACAAACTTCAACTATGTTGCTTTACTTTTGGTAGGTTTATGGTCGATTCCATTCATTCATTCATTCGATTTTTTTTTTAATAAGTATATTCTTTTAGTCTTTGGCGATCACCATTGTTGTGTTGGATGCGCGCGAATAGAAAAACTGTTTATTTATTAGCGAAAAATTATAATTTCTTCGCAAATGTGTTGAAAAACGTTGTATGGTACACGCGAGTATTGATGATTACTATCCTCGGCTATCTTCAGACCCTCGCCTCACGGCTCGGGCCTCAATAGCGCCTCGGAAGTAATCACCAACTTACCTCGCTTGTACCATAAATAACTATTATCCCAAAATTCCCACATGATAAGGTTCCACGCGGGGTAAAACCGCGGGGCACAGCTAGTATTAACTATAATTTAATGTCGATAAATGTAAATGTCTATGCATTAGTAACTAATGCTTAGACTTGTCTAAGCATTAGTATTAATGATTACAGTACATTAATGTACATTAATGAATTATAGTACATTAATGATTTACGTTAAAATTCCACTTTGAATTATTTGGATCGGACTTCTATTGTAAGCATAAAAAACATTTGGTAAGAAAAATGGCACCATTTGAACAACTGTCCTACATTTAGTCTAATAACATTCACTAATTTAAGAAAGTTCCAATAACAGTGAGCCCGAGTGAGTAACATTGGTTACATACATGTTATCCCTATCCTTTAACCCGTATTCTCACATAGGAATAAATAAGCGGGCGAAACCGCGAGGCGCTGCTAGTTAATTGATAAATCATTTTTTTATTGTCATGTGACAGTGGCAGAATTTTAGTATGTCAGTATCAGCAGTCTGTCAGATGGTCACTGGTCAGGTCAGCCAGCACCAAAACAACAGGCACGCACTAAGCGCACTTTGCTTTGTCTCGAAAAAACAAAGTTTATAAAGAAATTCATTACTTTTACATGGTGTTTTCATTGAAATGGATTATGCAGTTATGATACGTGATACGTGTAGGATTAGTTAAAGAAAACAAGTATTTTTTATAATTTATTTATTACCGAACAAGTCTCAAAAACAACGCGTGCCGGCACCCCTTGTAATCGATGTCGTAGTATTTTTCATAGAAGTCTTGAATCATTTCTTCGACCTGCAAATAAAAATGGCTTTAGTTAACGACGTATTGCAAACTAAATGCGACGTGTGCGGAGAGGTGGCTCACGAACCGTACATAGAATGTTGTGACTGTGATAGCAATTTATGTACGGCTTGCTTCACGACGGGAAAGGAAATCGGAGAACATAAAAATGATCACAGATACGCCGTCAGACGCAACGACTTCCCGCTATTCGATAACTGCAACTGGTCAGCAAAGGAGGAATGTAAACTGCTCTCATCGCTATCCACATACGGCTACGGAAACTGGGAAGAAATATCTAAATACGTCCACACTAGGACAAAACTCGAGTGCCAGGAGCATTATAAGAAGTATTACATGGAAAATGTTCAGTACAATGAGCTGAAACTGTTGCCGGAGACAGAACAGTCAATGTTTCCCAAACCGATCACTCCTTTTCTGTTTAATAGTGAAACAAGCGCCAACCCACCCAGAAACAACACATCTGATCAACATTTGGCAGGTTACAATGCTTATAGATCGGAATTTGAATTGAGTTACGACCACAATGCAGAGAGCATGTTCAACATTGAAGACAACTACATTGATGAGAATGATGAAGATTATGAATGTTTGGATGCATTGAAAGTGTCTCTAGTAAGTGCACTGAACACTAGGCTGAAAGAAAGAAAACGGAGATACAAAATAATTCAAAATCATGGCCTCATTGTGCCAAATAAGCTAGCATCATGGATACAAAAGTTTGATAATACATTGATGAGACAGAAATCTGAGAAGTTGCTATCATTTATGCAGTTTATGACTGGGATGCAATTTGATGCTTTCATAGAATCAATAAATTTGGAAGTTGAGTTAATGCAGAAAACACTAAGGTTGTATGAATACAGGAAGAACGGCATCAAGACATTGTACTCAGCAAGATTGTACAAACAGTTGAAAAAAGAAAACGACCTAATGGTAAAACAGCAGAAAAACGCCACTTGTATCATGATGAAGAAATTCGACAGTCAGTCTCCTATCAAGAATCCTCACTTGTTCAGCAAAGGCAACAAAATGTTGTGGTACAAACGGACGTCAATGCCATTAGACATTGTTGACCTTCCCGGTTTCAACAAATTATCGGAATCTGAAAGAGTTTTATGTTCCAACCTAAGATTAGTACCTGAAAACTATTTGGATATAAAAGAACAATTGATAGCACAGAACAGTAAAATGGGCTCCTTGAAATTATTAGACGCGAGAAGAATAGTCAAAATAGATGTGAATAAAACTAGGAAAATCTATGATTATTTAATATTTGAAGGGTTTATTAGTAAACCCATGTAAAGTTGATAAATAACTATGTCCATTTTATTATGAAACAAACATGTGATGTATATTTTAATTATTTTATATGATTAACTTATTTAAGTTAAACTAGTAAGCAAAATCTATTAAAATATGTACTTTTATGAATATTAAAAACATTTGCTTGGTTTGATCAGTTGGAAAAAAAATAATCACTAATTATTAACAATACTTTATGTACCAAATTTTTTGATGTAAAATATGTTTTTAAGTTCTCAATAAGAAGCCAAAGCATTATTTTAATTTGTTTAACCCTTCTAAGTTAAAAAATGTAATTTCTAATTTGAACTTTTAATTTGCCAGTGTTCTAATAACATTTTAACAGAATATCATTTTAAAAAATATTGAAAATGTTGTTTTAGTGAAACTCATTGATTTTATACTCATCAAAATAGGTTTAAGTTTTAAGCATTTTTTGTTTTAAATGGACAGTTGTTGTCTATGTAAATATAAGACAAAAAGATTAATCAAACTAAACATTTTTGTTTCTTTTTAACTTCATTGTTATCAAAGTGTTGTTAAGTCAAAATTATACCTTGTTTTTCATTTATATAAAGCTTATTATTGTCTGATGAAATAATACAAAGCATTGACTACACAAATTCACTATAGCGAATTATGATACTAAGAAGTATACTTAGTAAATACCTACTAGAGATAAACTTACTTTGAAACCAAATTTTTGATACAAAAATATGGCTGGGTTTGTGGGTGACACATGTAACGTCACATCCTTTCCAGTGCATGTCTGAAACAAACATAAAAAATAATTATCTATCTGCTAATACTTAATTGCTATGGTGTGCTCCTGTTGCCTCCACGGAATTTGCCCTATAAGTGGGACCAAAGAATTTTTAATTTGTTTTTATTCATATTTGCACCAAGTCCCAGCATCTATCCAGCAGTTTCGAAACAGTAATCAACTCACAGTCGGAATAGACGTAATTCCTGATTACACACTAGCTCATTGCAAGAGGATCTCAAGCTTGGCAGGCTAGTGCACAGCACATGTCCTTAAGACTTGCTGACTTTTAGCGTAGACTTGTACCCACCTGTAGCAAATGATACAGCATGAATGTAGCGATGCCGGCGCGGCGCCACTCGGGCCGCGTCAGCACGAACGAGATGTACGCCTCCGTGTGAGAGGAGTCCGGTACCAGGAACGCGCACCCCACCACCACGCGCGACCAGCTCACCACGCAGCTGAACTCGGGGTATTGGAGGGCCTCTGATACTGGGGGTAAGGGCATACGGTCATAACACCACGCGCACCCCACCACCACGCGCGACCAGCTCACCACGCAGCTGAACTCGGGGTATTGGAGGGCCTCTGATACTGGGGGTAAGGGCATACGGTCATAACACCACGCGCACCCCACCACCACGCGCGACCAGCTCACCACGCAGCTGAACTCGGGGTATTGGAGGGCCTCTGATACTGGGGGTAAGGGCATACGGTCATAACACCACGCGCACCCCACCACCACGCGCGACCAGCTCACCACGCAGCTGAACTCGGGGTATTGGAGGGCCTCTGATACTGGGGGTAAGGGCATACGGTCATAACACCACGCGCACCCCACCACCACGCGCGACCAGCTCACCACGCAGCTGAACTCGGGGTATTGGAGGGCCTCTGATACTGGGGGTAAGGGCATACGGTCATAACACCACGCGCACCCCACCACCACGCGCGACCAGCTCACCACGCAGCTGAACTCGGGGTATTGGAGGGCCTCTGATACTGGGGGTAAGGGCATACGGTCATAACACCACGCGCACCCCACCACCACGCGCGACCAGCTCACCACGCAGCTGAACTCGGGGTATTGGAGGGCCTCTGATACTGGGGGTAAGGGCATATGGTCATAACACCACGCGCACCCCACCACCATGCGCGACCAGATTACACTACATGACCTACATGCGCGCAATTTTCCAGCAAATGCAGATACGTGTGTATATGTAGTTTGTGTATGTATTATTATTCTTACAATCGATCCCTGGCCAGAAGTACTGCGCGCACAGGTTGTTGACGGCGGCGATGTGATGCGGCTGGACGTACGAGTAGTCGAGCGTCGCGCGCGCCGGCAACTTGTAGTCTTTGATGTGTCTGCCGGTGGAACGGTTAGGGTTAATACACTGAGCGATAGAGTAGTTTTAAGCTTAGAAATACTACCCTTGTCTCTGCACCGAATAGAAAATTACTTATGATTAAATTCGACTGTTTTATCATTCAAGAAATGCATGCACATTAATTCCACAGTCGCTTAATTTATTGTCAGTTCTACTCGTTTCTTCTCAGTGGTGATTTGTTATTTTAAATAAGGGACGATAACGATACGAGTTTGATGTTCTTGAAAGAAAAATTGTGAACGTGGCTTCCATCGTTACTTAAATCTTTACCTACCTATTAGTCTTAGTAAGTAGTTCGTCCATGAGTCGTATCCAGAGCGGCCTTGCGTGCGCGTCGCGGCGGATGTAGGGCTTCAGCGCCGCGCCCGAGTACGGCGAGCGCGTGACGTCACGCGGCGCCGCCACCAGCTGCGCGCCCCCCGCCCCCCCGCACACCGCGCCCGACAGCCGCTCCAGGAGGTACTGGACAACGGACATACATCAAACATACATCCATCAAATGTTAACATTTCCAGATATTTGACCCCAGCAGGCCTATTTCATGCTGCCCCTCGGCCCTCCGTGTGGTTTACAGCCCGTCAGGCCGGCCCATGACCCGGTCGCCCCCACTGACACACGATGCTCCACCGGAATTGCATCTACTCGCAGTCCTCCCCCGGGCCGTGACCTGTCGTGTGCGTGGCACAACCCCCCTATCCCGGGGGAGTGGCCGGAAGATATAGGGTGGGCCACATCACCACCCTATATCTTCCTTCGCTTCCTACCCCACGTTGTATCTCCCTTCGCTCCCTATACTACTCACCGACCGCTGGAACCTGTCCAACACTCTCTCGGCGTTGATCACCTCGCTCGGAAACTCTGTCGCGTAACCGCCGAGCATTTTCACAGTCCTGCACATAATCATTTATACTGTAGTCCGTTTGTGGCGAAAACATACTCTCCTTCATACTCTCGTTGCAAAAAATAAAAAAACGCAACAGTAAAGGAATTGGTATGATTGTTCTTAAAAGATGTGGGCAGATAATATGCCTTGACTAATTAAAAATATCGCTGCATTCACAAAAGTCTCAAATTACAGAGGTTTGATTGCGGAAAACTGTCAATTTAGCTTACGAGGGACACGAAAGTAGATATTTTATGTTTCATTATTAATGTTTTTTAAGGTTTCCGTGAGTCTGTCAGCGTCAATTTTACCAAGTAAATATCCATACTTACTTATCCAAATCAAACAGCGGTAGATGTTTATGCCTCTTCAGCCGTCGCAGCGCTAACTTCGCTTTAAACCTGTACAGATACGCCCTTTTACTTGGGTCTTTAACCTTCGAGATCATTCCTTCTATTTTCTTCAAGAGCTGTATCTCTTCATACTGCGTCATTTCAACTAATTCCTCTGTCGGTTTGGGTTCCTCTTTTTCATCCCATGGGAACCCTTCAGAGTTTAATTCCGTGGAGAAAAGGGATTCTCGTCGCACGGGAACTTTGTCTTCAGCTGTTTTCTTGGGTTTGACCTCAACGGGAGGTTTTTTGTCGAGCTCGGAGCCACTTAGAGAGTCGGACTCGTAGAGGAGGGCTGAGTTTTGGTATGAGGTTACACTTGAGGTGTCGCTCTGGAAGGTGGAAATTATAGCTAGTAACAAGTACTTTACATCCACCGATAACAATTAATTTATACAAAAAATAATTTTCATATTTAAATTGTCGAAGCCGCTTTTGAAAATTCACAAAACAAATGTACATATTCGAGAAAAGCGAAGCTTCGTATTTTCCATTTTTCTTTTCAAATGGATGCCTAATTGCCTACGTCATACTACTCTGCAGACAAAACTTAGGCGCAATTCGATCAATGGAATGAGCTGTGCGTTCATAAATAAGTCAGTCAGTAAAAGCAACCTTTTATGTAAAGAAAAATTAATATACCTGTACAGTGTGACTCGGTAGTACAGTGAAGTTAGTGATCTCGAACCCCTTCTGGTCCGTGAGAGGCACCAGGTCTTGGTAATCGGACTCGAAGAGCTCGCTAGGCGCCATCACCTGACAGTCCTCGTATTTTATCTCGTCGAAATCTGTCCTGCTGGTTAGACATCCTACTAATATTATAAAGGCGAAAGTTTGTATGTATGGATGTTTGTTACTCTTTCACGCAAAAACTACTGAATGGATTTTAATGAAACTTTACAATAATCTTGCTTATACATCAGAATAACACATAGGATACTTTGTATCCCAAAATTCCCACGGGAACGGGAACTACGCGGGTGAAGCCGCGGGGCGCTGCTAGTCAATAAATAAAATAATGCTCGCAAAAGCTCTGGGCTGAACAAGTATAGTAAGTAAGACACATAAGTTTTATGATATATATATTTAAATCATCTTGCTAGACGCACATTTAGAGTTATTTATAAAGACTAACTTGCATCTATGTAAGACCGCACTAGTAGCTGTAAAAATAACTCCATTGTATTTTTCTTACTTTTATAAGCATTGTGTGTATGGATGTTCCATATAACCAGGAACAACAAATACAATACTTTTCATAAGAATGCCTATTATATTAGGACTTACGAGGACAAAATATCGAAACACAGTATAAATTCATAATATTACACTGACTGAGAAGTTTCTGTATGTCCATACCTGCTACTATCATAATCAATATGATACGAGGTCCCCGACGACTCCTCGGAGTCAATCCGCCGCTTCTTGACCGGCGTGGGCTCCTCTACCGGGGCCTCCTCCACATCCTCGTTAATCAGGTCCTTGTATCCTGGAGGAAATGGGAGGAACATGGTCAAGTAAGGCCGTCGATGGAGGGGTTAAGGCATATGACTTCCAATCGGAAGGTGCCTAGTTTGGGTTAATCCCATTCTACTCCATTCCTTTGATAATATCG
The DNA here is from genome assembly GCA_958496195.1 of Timandra comae. Lineage (NCBI taxonomy): Eukaryota > Metazoa > Arthropoda > Insecta > Lepidoptera > Geometridae > Timandra > Timandra comae. The sequence goes on from OY292354.1 coordinate 726,995, forward strand.
AAAATGAAAAAGTGCATACATGCAGTCCCAGTTTGCTCCAGAGAATAATTTTAAAAATAATATAAACCCGGCCACGTGTTTTTGATTTTCGAATTCATTAGTGCGTTTACGATGCTCCTACGGTGAAAAAACATCTTGAGGAAACCTGCATCTTCGAGGAAATTCTCAAGTCGACCTACCCACACTTGGCCAGCGTGGTGGGGACATATATGAGCTGGTGATGATGATGTGTGTATGATGTATGTAGTATGTGTATGTGAGTGCATTTCAATGTTATTGTGTTATGTTTCTTAATCAGTTAATGAACACACATAATATTATAGGGTAGATTAATCTGTGGATCATTATGTAAGAAGTGACAATAATATATAAGTACTTACCTAATTCAATGATTTTCCCGAAAAAGTAATTCTTTTCCAACGACGGTTGATGTCGCGGTCGATTCTTTGGTTTGTCCTTTGCTATCTCTTGTACTGTCAATTGTATTTTTAATAAGTGACTTTTATAAATAGTATTTTGTAATTTTATAATAGAATACCAATGGTAAAGTATTTTCACAAGCCAGTATGGTTTATAGTCTTACTAATGAAATACACAAAGCAAAACTAAAAAGTAGAAAATATAGACTAGTCAACAAAGTCTGTCTGATGTTTATTTTAATACCTAAATAAATATTTTCTCGAGAGGGCACATTGGCGCGAGTTGGGTGAGGCCTTTGTTTTGCAGTGGATGAACAAAGACTGATGATGTTGATGGTGAAATCTCTTTTAAAGTGAAATGATTTAAGAAATATATTCCAAGTACTTTTTGAGAATAAACTTAATAGAAAGATACTATAATATCAATAAATTTTAATAACAAATAAATGTTACTGATATGCGCGGCGACTGCGGGCGAGAAGTTGTGCATGAGCCGCCACCAGCCGGGCTCGCAGAGCGCCGATGAGCCCGACTTGAAGAACAGCTTATTGTACACAGAGAGCACGCCCGCTATCGTGCCTATCCAGTTCTTCTTCTGCTTACTGTAATCAGTCAGTCATGTGAGCATCTTAACTATTTTTATTATGACTTATGAGATATTTGCCATGATCACAGATGAACTCTGAGCGATACTCTAATAGAGTTTTTTCAACACACTTGCTCATAAAGGGGCTCTTATTCGTGCAAAAACAGTTGAATAATGACACGTTTTATTCACTAGTGAGTTATAGATTGTTTTTTTAAATTGCTTTCATTTTAAAAAAGTTTCGATACCAAAAAAATTGTGTCCATACATTTTAAAAACAAACTTCAACTATGTTTCCTTACTTTTGGTAGGTCTATGGTCGATTCCAATCATTCTTTCATTCGATTTTTTTTTAATATGTACTCCCCGACCGCTTGACCCGTGAAACGGCAGAAATTGGAAACTCGGTGACAATGTCAAAATGGCATTTATTTATTGTCAGTGTCTTTAGTATCAAGTGCTCCGTGTTTTAATTTTTATTTATAAATTTAAAATATTAAATAATCTAAAAGCATGTAAAAGTGATGCCCCACATACTATTCTAAAGGATGACTAATGGATTATAGAAAAAAGTAAGCAGCAGGTCACTTTATTTCCTTAAAACTAAATACACATAATATGTGTATATTATTTTCCATATTATGGATTTTGACTGCTACAGGTTTGTGTTGTCAGTTCTTAGTTAAATTCTCGACATATTTTTCATTACAGTAAATTAGGTAAGTAAGTTAATGATAAAAATTAATACCGTTTGTAATGATTTAAATAAATAAAAATACTTTTAGTGTCAAAAACACAAAATAAAAAAAAACAACATACAGTGGCTTAAAATAATAATTTTTGACAAAAGGTAAAGGTGAATTTACATAACTTATCGAAGTTCGTGAAATACCCAATAACAATTCTTGATTGACGACCGAGTCAAAGACTACAGTGGTGTATTTGGTGGTGACTCTGCCTGTTATGCCGAAGGTTACGAGTTCGATTCCCGCCCAAGAGAAACATTTACTTATATTTCATTAACATAAAAGTATTACTGGGGGGGGGGGGGGGGGGAACCTACAGCTTGTCAAACTTTACATAAGTAAGTAAACATAACTTCTTTTTTTTCAGATTATTTTTAATTGACAGAGGAGCAAGCAGATTTAAATGAAATACAAGTTAGACGGTGTAGTGAGACGGGTTAGCAAAGGGTGTACAGTCTGGACCGAAATAATACTGCGTGTGCACTATCCAAATCTATGACTTATTTATTTCACTATATGTATCTATAATATAAAAATGAATCGCAAAATGTGTTGGTAAGCGCATAACTCAACAACGCCTGGATCAATTTGGCCAATTCTTTTTTTGTTGTGTTTGTTATTGTCAGGAGAAGGTTCTTATGTAAAAAAAATCTGGAAAATCAACGGGAAAATTGGACCCGTGCGAAGCCGGGGCGGATCGCTAGTTTAATAATAAATTTATAAAATACCATTTTTGTGTTTTTATTTATTTACATAAGTATGGTACTGAGAGCACTATAGTCTATCTTTGTTTGTGTGTAATGTTTTGAAACAATATAATAAGGTTTCTAACGATATGATTAAAGCATTGAATATTTAATAGATTGTGTTAGTCAAATTAAACGATTTTTTTTTGCCTGTATTAAAGCAAGTTAAAATGTAATGGCAATACATGAGAAAGAGATGCCTAGTTCTCTGTTTCATGGAAACGAATGGTGGCGGTCCCCGTTGTTTCACGCGTCAAGCGGTCGGGGAGTATATTTTTTTAGTTTTTTTCCGATCACCAATGTTGTGTTGGATGCGCGCGAAAAGAAAAACTGTTTATGTATTAGCGAAAAATGATAATTTCTTCACAAATGTGTTGAAAATATTAAATTAAATATTCATTTCTTTGATTTACACAGCACACTGTAATAAAAATACTTTAACGGATTTTTGATGTGGTTATATTTTTCAAATTCTTTACAGAATCTGTGATCATGATCACAGACAGAAAAAATAATTTAAGAGAATTAACTACCTTCAATATTTTGACTATGATTGACCTACAATAATCTATGAACATTATGTAAGTCTTACTTTGAAGATCCAAACAGTATATGCCAGTTCCTGTCAATAAATGAGCAGATGTGTGTCTTGTAGTGGAAGTACCCGTGGTGGCTGATCCCGTACAGCTGCGAGGAGAGGTGGTGCAGCGTCAGGTAGATTACTATCACCCTGGAATATGGAAAGTTATTTAAAAATATTTTAACGTATTTTTTTTTGTATATGATATTGCAATCTATCCTTTTTGATATTCAGCAATAGCTAGGTAATGTCAGCGGATTTGTACAGAAGCTGTCCATTGACAGTCCCGTTCATTATATAGTTCTAGATTAGGTCTTGGGAAAATATCGAAATGAGTTATTGCTGAATATCAAAGCGAACTTGTACATCGACAGTCCCATTCATTCTATAGTTCATGATTAGGTCTTGGGGAAATATGAAAAGAAATAAGCATCAACACTAATATTATAAAGAGGAAAGATTTGTTTATCCGTAACCAAAGAGTTCCCAAACTACTCAACCAATTTAAAAAATTCTTTCACCATTAGAAAGCTACATTCACCCTGAGTAACATAGGCTTTATTTAATCCCCGTATTCCCACGGGAACGGGAACTACGCGGGTGAAACCACGAGACGCGGTTAGTAAATCTAAAGCTGAAGAGTTTGTTGGCTTGAATGGTGTAATCTCAGGAACTACTGATCAGATTTGAAAACATATTTCTGTGTTAGATAGCTCATTTATTGAGAAAGGCTATAGGCTATACATAAAACATCTACGTTTAATAGAAGCAGTAACAAACATACAAGCAACATACAATACAAACTTTATTATTAAGATACGACTGTATAAGCATCTTACCATGAATATTTAAGTCGTATAAACACTTCTTTCTTGTCCTTTGAACAGTCTTCACATGTGAACTTAAAGAATACATCGCCACTGAGGTCTCCAGGAGTTCCCGGTCTTCGGAAGCAAGTCAAATGCACATTCGCACAGCATTCGTCGCAATTTAAACCTGCTTTGTTCTGCTTATCTACTGGTTCATTACAATATTTGCATAAGGGTCTCATTTTTCATTAATTCTTTATTTATTTTTGTTGATTGAGACGTTTTATAAAATAGAAAATAAAGAAACAACCTTAGTTTAGATAAACAAAACAATAACATAATCTCAAAATACGTTCTCTCGATCGATATTGACATTTCTGACAGTAGCGTTTTAACATCGATGACGTATATCTGTAACTCCGATAAAGCCTTAGATAATCTATGTAAGGGATAGAATCTATGCTATCAACCGCGTGTCCATTTTATGTAAAGTGTCAGTGTCTACAACTGCTACTAGGGAAGTGCTTAGTAATATAGAGCATATCGATAAAAACTTGCTCATAACTATATAAATGAGAACTTTTTAATAATAAAAAAAAATTATATGCTTTATTGAAGATGGACATAAGTATATAATATTTTTAATGAAGTATATTAATGATCTTTCGAAAATAAAAAAATAATAATCAAAACAACAGTGAAAATAAATCCAACGAACATATTAATACAACATAATATAAAACAATAACAAAATGGCTCGAAAAACTTGGAAATTAATAAAATCAAAACAAAAATGCAATTCTAATCTTACAAAATATTGACTTAGGGCCTATTTCACGATCTTCAAGTAAAGTTACTCACCAAGTAAAGTCAATCTTGTCTCTTTCTTACTTTATACAGGGTTACTGGTTAAGTCGACCTATTCCCGTCAAGGGCGTGTAGTGTACATCGTTTCTGACTGATTTCCCCATGAAACACCCTACACTAAACCTTACCGTTTTCGAGATATTTCAATTTATTTGTTTTTATAAAAATCACCGGATCTTCGGCTATAAGCTTAGATATTTTCAAATGCGTATGTCTTATTATTACTATTACTTGATTTTAACGTTTAAAATAAGGTGCTTTGTGACCCCAATAACAAATATTGTACCTAAAATGAATAAATAAGTAGTTGTAGACGATTAAAACTTATAAAAAATAATACAAATCAGAAAGTTTATTTCTCGTTCAAGGATATCTAGAAAAAAAAAATATGGCACCTGTTTGGCAGATATACCTAAAAATATCTACGTTTCATCAGCTATCCATCGAGGTATAACAATCTAGGGTTTTATCGAAATTTTGTACAAAACATGTAGTTTTATAGGCTACTAGGGAGGATAAATAAAACAATAGGTCAGCATACAGAGCAAGATACTAAACTAATTAAACTTTTAAGTTCCACACACACCATTTTTGAGTCTAAATTTCATGTTCGACATGTCCGCCCCTGCGTTGCACACATCTTCGCATTATTTTGCGAAGACCAGTTTTCACTACTCCAGTAGTTAATTTTGTTCTTATTTCATTGGCCGCACTAATGATTCTGTCTATCAGTACTTCAATCGATGAAATTGGGGTAGGTATACTTCAAGTAGGTATTCGAAGTGTGGACTCCATTTTCACCTTTAACTTCATGGATTTGACGACATAATCTGTGATCTATGGCAATATTTGTCAAAATTGCTTGATTTTTCACGTATTTCCATAGGATTTTATTTTTGTCGTAATTAATTAATAATGCATTTCTTTACACTAAAAACAGTTTATATGGGTTATAATGAGCTCCTAAAACACCCCCAAATAAACAGCATCATTAAATTCAGGTACCGGAGATCTATAGTCTTACGATGTTCAAAGTATCGACCATATTTATCGACACATTTGTTGTACATCACTAACTGCTTGGTATAAAACAATACATTAAATATAACTAAATTAAACCTTTGAAATCACAACTATGTACCACCGGTTGAAAGTGATTTGATGAAAAGTGTTTATTCTACAAGAGAAATGGATATTTTGCTTTAAAATGAGTTATTTCAGATAAAAAATGCCAACAAAGACTAACATGTGAAAAGATAATATACTGGATTCTTACTCCTCCTATAGTTGTTCTGGATTTGCAAAACACAGCACAACACGACATAGTTTTAGTTTCTCACAAGATTATTAGGCTTTACGATGATATTTTATAACAATTTTATTTTCAAGTATTATACGTCGCAATGTTGTGGCCGGCTAACATGTGAAAATTGGTGTTGACGCAGCGTTGACAAGCTTACATTAGCCTTCTCGTTTGCTCTATATGACGATCAGTGTAATAGAAAGAGAAGCTCGATAATGTTGACAGATTAACGTCAGCTCTAAGGCGGCTTCTTCAGAGACCAGAGAGAATCCTGGTCGTGATCCTTATTCTATGGATAAAGCCCTTTTTAGCCAAAACTAGCGGCGCCCTGCGGATTCACCTGCACAGTTCCCGTTCCTCGATAGTAAATGGTAAAATTATGCTCAAGAATCACTCTATCCATTCGTGCAAACAGCATGATAACCGGGGCAGTAGTTTTTGAGTTTCGGAGTCAGTCTCGGGTAAGGACTAACTAAAATAAAGGACTTAAATTAAAATAACAAAACACGTAATATAAGAAATACAACTTTTAATAGACACTTCACTTTTAACATAATGTATAAACTACTAACACTGGATCAATAAACTAAGATAAAAAAGTCATCCTATTTTTATTTCAAGATTTGTTATTCCAACTCTTAGGACCCTTTCGCGAGTTAAACTCTTCGATCCACTTGTTGATGTTTTCCTTGTGTATTTTCCTGGTCATTTTGACTGAGCTGGGGTCGGCTGCGTTCTGGGGCATCAGGTCGAGGTGGTGGGCCGCACCGGGTATCGTTATTGCTACCACTGTGTCGCTTACACTGTTGAGGATTCCACCTGGTGGAGAGAAAAAGGCAACCGTTATATTTTTTTAAAGACAGTCTAAAGTTTTAGCGACATATTTGGCAGAGATTGGAAGGCTAAAGACAGGGACAGATGGAGGGATTTAGGGGAAACCTTTGCCCAGCAGTAGGACGATACAAGTTATAGGTAAGTACCTAAGTTAAAAAGAAAACTTATTATATCACAAACCTGCAGTCCAAGGATCAATCAGTCCATTTGAAAACACGATATTCGATGCCGCTTGCAACAACGACCCTCCATAAATGAGCCTGGCGTCATCGCGACGAGGGTACACATTGTACTTCTTATGGCAGTCTTCGGAGTACTTGGTAAAGTTCCACGGTTCTGGTTCGAACATGTCCTTCTTGCCAGTAGAACAGATCGGCATTACCATTTCTGTGCAAGCCTGGAACAACATGAAGAAATGTTAGATACAGTGAATACAGCGTTAGTTACTTAGTACAAAATATTTGCTTTTCCAAAACTCAATACGACTACAGACGAAAGGTAGCGCGCAGGTGTTAATAGATTTTGGATTTTATTTCAACGCATGCAATGACGATAATAGTTTGACAGTGCTCTGCGCTACGCTCCGTCATATGTGCGCCGGCCGTTATTCTTCTTTGCGTGTCGAAGGTTGACTCATATTTTTGATGACCAGAAGTCGGTCACCGATATAGCACTATCAATAGGCTTGTGAAAATCCTCGAGTGTAGTTTTAGTATTTAAGTAGGTAATAAAAATAGTCCAGCATAGAATCCTTTTTCGACTTTGTTCTAAAAGAACAGATGTATCATACCTGATAATCCCACCCGCTGGCGTCCAGGTTACCGTAGTCATCTCCCTTCTTATAATCAATGCATTTGTTGTTGTGCTTGTAATCGGAGTACATCTCTATTACTTTTCCGACTGCCTGAAAAGATGATATAGTTTATACTCGTTTTAATAAACATTTTAACAGAAGAGAATAGAATTATCAACGTTGTGTTGTATTCATTTGTTATGGGATTATAGACATTTTAAAAGCAGTTTTGGCATTAAAATTCTACCCATATCTGGACTCGTTATAGAAACAACCATGATTACATGGGTGTGGTATGTAATGATGACATAAACGTTAAAATAGGGGAAGTTATTAGTGGTAGCATTTACCTCAAGCACTTGGTTCCCAGTAAAAGTCTGATTTAAGTACTGACAAGCTACTAGTACAGGGTTGGCTGGTAGTGGCATCAGGAAGTCGCTGGAGAATGGATAGTTGACCATGCCTATGGTGGTGTACATGGTGCTGAGGAACTCAACCAGCTTGTCCACGTCTGTGGAGTTCTTTACAGGGTCACAGAGATGCCAATTGGTTTTGAACCAGTCGGACGCGTTGGCTGTCGTGGAGAAGTTTCTGGAAGGAAAAAAAAAACAAAATGACGATCTTTTGATCTCCACGGAGTGGGAGATCAACGAACGTAGACGTCCAGGTCGCCCTCCCACATGCTGGAGGAGAGATTTAGATGTTTTTGACGGAGATTGGAGAGAGCTGGCTTACGACAGAGACGTTTGTGATGGAGGGATTTGGGGGAACCTTTGCCCAGAAGTGGGACGATACAGGTTATTAAAAAAAAGACGATCTACTGAGATGGTGGAACTAAATGGAAAAGGCTTAAGTTCAGCAGGGGATGACAAAGGGCTGACGGTGACAATGATGATCTAAAAAGGGTTACAGGTTTGTTTCCCGTGTGAGGTAAATTGCCCTAAATACTTAAATGATTGAATGATGGATTGTTATTGTAATCGGATGCCGTGTAGGAACCTCGCGGGCGAGGAACCCATCCGCAGGGCGAGATTCCTGTTCTGTGCACACGCTATCCTACTAATATTATAAAGGCGAAAGTTTGTATGTATGGATGTTTGTTACTCTTTCACGCAAAAACTACTGAATGGATTTTAATGAAACTTTACAATAATCTTGCTTACACATCAGAATAACACATAGGATACTTTTTATCCCAAAATTCCCACGGGAACGGGAACTACGCGAGTGAAGCCGCGGGGCGCTGCTAGTATTATATTAAAAAGATCATGACTTTTATGAGACTTTAATTTTGTAAGCAATTCCATCATGGACTCACCTGATAATACTCCAAGAACTTCTAATATTGTCCGGGCATACAGAACTAACTTGTTTGTACGATGACGTAAGAATCCTATTGAAAATATCGCAAGGCATCATGTCTGGGTACATGTGGATTGGAGCTGATGCTGCGATGGCGCCGGCTACAAGGTGCGGGTACTTCATACGGAAGTAGGCTGCTAGCATACCGCCGTAGGATCCTGGAATACATCACAGTGTTAAAATCCTACTATCCCACTAATATTATAAAGCCGAATGTTTGTGAGTGTGGATGTTTAGATCTGTGGATGTTTGTACCTCTTTCACGCAAAAACTACTGAATGGATTTTAATGCAATTTGGTACAGATGTTCCTCATACCTAGGAATAACACATAGGATACTTTGTATCCCAAAATTCCCACGGGATAGGGTTCCACGCGGGTAAAACCGCGGGGCACAGCTAGTAATAGAATAACTAAATAAAATAAAATACTCAGCTAAACCAATAGTGAAAAGTAGTTGATTTTATTGCTTACTTATGTGTCTACCTTAAAGTACTTAATTAGCGAGTAAATACATATTGTTTTGTTTTGATTTATATCTCAATTGTTTTAGTACCAATTCATTAAATACTTCAAGTCTATTATGTATAAAATGACCTTAGATTCAAGTAATTCTAGATTTTGGTACATATAACCGGATTGAATATTATTATTATTATCTAAGACTGCTTCATACTTTATTTTAATCAGTGTAATTCATTATTTGGGATGTTAACAGAACCTATACTACTCGTACAAGTACATAGATATCACTACATAGTATAAAACAAAGTCGCTTTCTCTGTCCCTCCCTACGTATGCTTAAATCTTAAAAACTACGCAACGGATTTTGATGCGGTTTTCAGTAATAGATAAAGTAATTCAGAAGGAAGGTTTTTAGCATTTTATTCCCACGGGATCGGAAGCTACACGGGTAAAACCGCGTGGCACAGCTAGTTTAATTATAAATACATAAATATTGAACTTATCTAAGCGTTAATTAGCATGGCAAACAACAAGGAAAATGTTCGAATATTAAGTTAAATACCTTATTAATAATAACTTATTGTCAATTGTGCAGTATAGTGTCCACATACCTAAATACATATTACAAATATTATTGATAAGGTATTTTTGTTAAAATAAATGATAAAATGTGCCATTAAACATAGGTATTCATATTCAGAACTACTTAATTGATAAGTGTAGGTGGACTCGACTGTCTTGAACCTTTCAAAGATATTTAATGTACTTAAATAAATGTTATGTTTATGTGTATAAATGTTTGTTCAGATGTTCCATCAATCTAGGAAGACTAAACACAGAACATAGAAACTTTTGATAACACAATTCTCACTGTATTGGGTTAAATTTGCGAACAGGTTTTTAAGGGTAACGTTTCAAATCTACTTTGGCTATTTCATCATTATCATCCTGTAAGCTATCCTATCATATTATAAAGCCGAATATTTGTGAGTGTGGATGTATGGACGTGTGGATGTTTGTTCCTCTTTCACACAAAACTACTAAATAGATTTTAATGAAATTTGGTACCTCATAGATGTTCCTCATACAAAGGAATAACACATAAAATACTTTTTACCCCAAAAATCCCTCGGGACAAGGTTCCACGCGGATAAAACCGCGGGGCACAGCTAGTATCTAAGTACTTAATATTTGTCTGAAACTTACCTCCAAAAGCAATGACCGGGTACCGCGGTACCACACTGCCTCCCTGCAGGTAGTCCACAAGAGCAGCATAGTCCGCCAGAGCTTGTGACGAAGATAGGTATCCGATGTAATCGTTCTCCAACGAACGATTGCCGAACGGCATAGATTTGCCATAGTACCTGAAGTGTAATTTACATTTAAAGAAGAATAAAGTGTAATTTACATACTAATTTTTCATCACAACATGCTACAGTTATTCCGAGATGATAATAACTACTTCACTAGGCAAAGCCCGTATTGAGGCTGCTATTTGATATAAATAATGAAGTTTTTGATAAAGACCCAATGATACAGGTAAGAAACGTATTGGGGATTAGTACCTAGTTATCATAGAGATGATAGAGCATAAGATGACTTAGGTGGCAAAGTGGCAACCATAACTACCAAAAGGTTGTGGGTAACGGGAGCGAATCTTGTGCGAGGTAAATATTTGTATGAATCACAAATGTTTATCTCGGTCCGGGTCACTCCGGGGTGTAAGTGTACTTACATATAAGAATGTATTAGCGTGCGCGCACCGCAGTATCTGATACCCTAGATACGGGTCATTTGGTATAATATGAAGATTAAAGTGACAATGTACTTAATGTTTATTTATTTATTATTACATTTAAAAGTATTGTACCTAGATGGGCGACGATGTTTTAAAATAAGACTACCTATATAGCGCTTCAACGAACTACGTAAGTACCTATTTAATGTACTTATGTTATTAATATTATTGTCCCATGAAACGAATGTATCGTACCTGTGTTCAGCGAACACTAGCTTGGCCCTGTACTCCTGTGCGATATCCCACATGAACCCGGTGTGCTGGGCGAATACCTCGATCTGACCCTGAAATAGTTTCAACAATTATTAAAATACTTAGAGAGTGAGTGAGAATGTTTAAACATCGTTTTGTAGTAAGAACGTTAATGTTTTTTATTAGCAACGCCCTGTCGTATACTCCCAATCCAATCCATCAAACATTCAAAATTTTACTCTTGAATTTTTTTTTTTTTTTTTTTTTTATTTGTCAACACTGCATAATACAAAGTTATTAAATATTACATCCTATAAACCTATTTAGGTTTGTGTGGATGCTCACATTCGCCTTAAATCTATATACTTACTAATCTAAAACATTAAAAGAAGTATGTCTATAACTAACTACTATGAGAATTTATACATTACTTGATATTTTTCAAACAAAAATAATTCTTAAATAAGAACCGGCTCTCGCTACTCACACTCGTTAATTACACCGCAGCACTGCAATGCTATGCAACAACAACTGCATGAGTGTGAGTGTACGCAGCCTATTGGTTACGTGTTCTTATCTAATCTTATACTAAGTAAACAAAGTGCTATACAGGGTGATCATAATGTTGTGAATATATATATTTATAAAATAATATATTTTACAAATAAGTATGTAAATTGAATTAATGAATTAGTGAAATATATGTGAATTAATAATGGTGTTTTCGAAAAAGTATTTTTTATATTTTAGTTTATAATTATCCATGTTTATTTTTTCTAGAATACTGGATGGTATGTTATTGAGCAAGTGAGGGACCAAAAATTTGATTGTTCTTTCACCATACAGGTTAAGCATTCTTGGGATTTTAAATTTTTGATGCGTGATGTGTCGTGTAGTTATATTATGTGCAACTGGGATTTGAATTTCTTTGTTGTGAAATTGTTCGATAATTAAATTTAGTTTAAAGCGAAATTGAATTGGTAAAATATTACAGTACTTAAAAATCTGTAAAATCTCGTTTTTATATGCATCTTTTATTTTTTTCGGTATAATAAGTTTTAGCAATCTTAACTGTAAGTAGAAAATTTTATCGATAAGGTATTTAAACGTTCTTCCATAACTCGTAATACCGTAAGATATAATTGATTCTGCCAGGGCTACGTATATATTTAGCATAATTTTATGTGGTACTTTGTTCTTTATTAAGTAAAACTTTGCGAGAATAGCACGCAACTTGTCACAAATAGTATCCACATGAAAACTCCAAGAAAACCTATTATCCACGACTAACCCTAAATACGTATGATTTGTAACCTGTTCAATCGCTTCACAGTCACACGTGCTAGTATAAGTCAAATTATGTAGACAGTTATGACTATGTGCTAAAATCCTAAAATACTTTTTGCTTCGAATATGATTTGAGTGTACGTGTACTATTTTAGTCTTTTCAGCATTCAGTACTAGTCCTACATCATGTGCCCATTTAGCAACCTGAACAAAATCGTCTTGCAACCATCGCGCTGCAGTGTCTATATTTTTATCGGTGGATAATAGACATGTATCGTCAGCATATTGATATACTGAACAATGTTTGACTACATGTTCCATGTCATTAACATAGGCGAGATAGTGTAGAGGACCGAGCACTGACCCTTGTGCTGTGCCCTCTGTTACAACTTTTTCTTCGCTAAGTGCGTTCTCTACTTTGACATAAAATTTGCGGTTTTTTAAATAGTTTCTAAACCAGTTGAGTAGGGGGCCGCGGATTCCGGAATTATCTAGTTTACTTATCAACGTATCATGCCTAAGAGTATCGAACGCCTTGCTGAAATCAATAAAAAGTAAAATAACGTGATTTTTAATATTAAGATTTGTGTATACCTCGTCAGTGAATTTAGATAAAAGTTGTGCTGTGGATTTATTTGGCTGAAAACCATATTGTATATTAGACAATATATCATGCTTAAAATAAAAATCTTGTATTTGACTGCATATATACTTTTCAATCACTTTATCTATAACCGGCAAAATTGTGATTGGTCTATAATTCACGTATTCACTGTGGCTACCTTTCTTATATATTGGTCGTACAATTCCGCTTTTGAGCTCAGAAGGATATTCCCCTTTAGCAACACTAGTGTTAATAAGTTTAACCAACGCATTCACGATATTATCACATATATATTTAACATCTACGCATCTAATATTATCAAATCCGGGTGCTTTATTAACCTTTAATTTTTTTATTATTTTACTAATACTGTCCGGGGTTGCTTTTTTGTATCGTATAGAAATATTTTGTGGAAATGTATACTCAGATATATTGAGAAGGCACTGGCTACACCTAGGCATGATCTTTTTAACACTGTTTTGAAATTCTGTAGCAAAATTGTTTGCAATCGTTGTGCAATCTATTTTTTTATGCCTAAATGCTCGTAATATAGTTTCATCTGTTGAAAGTTTGCTTCGACCTGCTAATGAGTTTAGTATTTGCCATAATTTTTTTGGATTAGTTTTATTACTATTTATTTCTTCATTATGGTATTTATTTCGGGACTTTTCTATGATTTTATGAGTTTTGTTTCTTAGTTTATTATATTTTAATTTTAGGTTATTATTGGTATGATCATTTTTCCACTGGATGAAAAGTTCATCCCTTTCATTACACATATTATTTATGTTGTTATTTATCCAGGGGTCTTTATTCCTTTTGCTGCCTAAGTTGATAGTTTTACTGTATTTGCATAGGTCATAACATTCATGGAATATATTTACTATATTTTTGTAAATTTTGTTTGGACAGTCTAAACAATCAATATCATTCCAGTTTACTTCACTAAGAATACTTTTTAGTTTATTATTATTTAAAAATGTTATAATTTTATGTTCACCCTGTATACGTTCTAAGTTAAATCCCGAACAAGACATAATTGTCATACGATGATCGGCTAGTACAGTTCCCAGCACGGCCGAGTGAAGTTGTAACGAGCGCGTTCTAGCAAAAATGTGATCAATACAACTAAAAGTAATATTGTCTCCGCTTTTTTCAATTCGTGTGTAATCAGATAACGCACTCGTTAGACCACACTCGGACATGCCGTTAATGTAATATTCAAGAATGGAACTTTTTGTTTTTAGGTCTATATTAATATCTCCCAACATGTAGATATCTTGGTTTTTAAATGACTTTAGTATGGTTTTAATTTCGTTTATAAATAGGTGTTTGTTTTTGTGAGGTGGCCTATATATTGCACAAATACCTGCAGAGTATTTATACGATGTAGTGAGTGTACCGATTATTGTTTCACAGTAATTAAATGAGTGGTTTATTTCGGTAAATATGTGATTACTTTTGACGTAAGTTATTATTCCCCCTCCTTTTTTATTTATACGCAAGGATTTGTGCATTGTATAGCCATTTATATTAAATATAGATACAAGTTCGTTTTTAATATTTACCTCCGTTAGTATCAAAACATCTATAGGCTTAATTGAGAAGTTAATTAGCTGGGTTATATAACAAAAATTTCTAGTTAATGATCTAATATTTACATGTACAATATTTAAGGTTATTTTATTGTTAGACAAATGGGATACTTGCCTATTAAAATCATTAATAGTGACGCAGTTAAATAATTCTTTGTGATCATTAAAATAGACTGGTGGAACTAACATTCAGGTTTTCTACTATCGATTCAACTTAGGGCCACTTCCGTTTAAAAGAGAATTGATGTCTTCGCAAGATCTAACAACCTGGGGTTTCTCATTATCACCTTTACGAGCTAGCACCTTGTTGTCTTGGAACCAAACATATTTATAAGATGGTCTTAGTTTTTGTTGGGCTTGCCATAGAAGTGTCTTGTTTGCTTTGGTCAAAGCTCGCCGTATGATAACTTTAGATTTTGAAACTGAGGCTGCAGCGTCAGGAATGATTTGTTCAACTATTAGTGGCGTTTTCTTTGAAGAGCGTACCCACATTTCTGCGTTCTCACTCTGTAAAAATTCTACTTGAACGTTACCATCCTGTCCATTACGACCTTCAATGCGTTTTATGTTTGATATCTGGCTAGAATCCATACTTAAGTTTTCAGCTAGTTTTTTTGTTATCTCGTTCAGTTTTTCATCTTTTCCTTTAGGAATCCCGGTTACCTCAATTATGTTTTCGAGACGCTGTTGTTCGGATTCGCGTACATATTGATGGAGTGCTCTCATTTCCAGTTTTAGATGAGTATTTTCATTGTTAAGGTAGGTATATTTTTTTTCTAGTTCTTTAATGTTCTTGCATTGGGATTCAACTATTTTAAAGAGTTCATCAATTTTGTCACTGAAAAAGTTTAGAGATGTTTCAATTGGAACCAATTCTTTCTTTAATACCTTTGTCATTTGAGTTGTCATATCCTTCAGGAACTTATTCGTATCCATATTGCAATTATTGACATTTCCACTAGCCATTACTGACTCTTCATCTTCATCGTCATCGTCCTGCGGCAGGATAAAAGATGACTTCCTGTTAGGTGAGTTTTGTTGACAGTCATTGCAGGTCCAGTCGAGTCCGTCAGCATTACGAATAGCGGCTATTTGTTTCCCCGTAAGACCAGAACAAATAGGACTTGCGTGTGCTACTTTACCGCAGCTTCTGCATTCCAGCCCTGGAGTTCTTTTAGTAATTGTTTTGGAACAATTGTCACATTTAGACATTTTTATTTTTAATTATTTTATGTAGGTAGTTAACAAATAACACACAACACAGTACCGATTTCTAAGAAAGCGAGAGAGCGAATGAATCACCCTATCCATTGCTGGAAACTGGATCAAAATCCGTTGAGTAGTTTATAAGATCTATGCCAATAGACAGTGGAAGCGACTGCCTATTATTCCATGTAAAGATACTAAAAGTATTGAATTTAAAGTCAGTTTTAATTTGTGAATATGATAAAAGCCATACCATTTATTAGGCCATCATGGAATTGCTTACTCGAAATATTTATTTACTCGAACTTTCCACGGCAATTACGATACGAGGATATAATCTGCGGGGCATAGCTATAAGTACCAAATAAACTTTTATCAAAACACCGATGAACTTATGACCTCACGATACGTGTTTGTTACTCTAATTTCAAGATAAGAACTCTGTTTGCAAACATACTTAGTTATAGCAACAGACCGGCATTAATTTGGACATTTATCTTATTCTAATACTAGCTGTATCTTACAGTTTCATTTACGTTAATACGCATGTGAAGCTTCATCTTGAATCACTCTATCTTAAGCTGAAAACTACATCAATATCCGTTGCATAGTTTAGAAGATCTACACGTACAAACAACAAGAGCGACTTTGTTTTATACTATGTAGAGTTTCGTAGAGTTTGCAGTACCTTTGCATGTAAGTTCTAATTAATTAAGTAAATGTTCATAACTGTTAAAGTAAATATGAGCAAAATACACGCGAAACATGATACTATAATCCGACAGTTGTCACGGTTGGGATGGTAAGGTTTATTAAATGAACATTCGATGAACTTCAAGGACAAACAAACACATACTCAATTTACTACTTAGTTAATTAATACTAGAACATAGTTTGTTAAAGTAAGGTTTGTATAAGTCTAACAATAATTGCGGGATATACCTACAGCTTGTGTGTATGACAATATTACAAATCAACATTTCGAATTCAAAATGCAGATGCTACCTAACATTTTAGTTTTTAATTTCTTGATCGTTTTCTTGCTTACCGGGATAAGTAGAACCTAATTTTATTGTAGATTATATAAGTACTATTATTTTTACCTAAATGTGAACAACATCTAGATTTTAAGATTATTGTTGCAGTGTCCAAACCGGGCTTCATATTGATTGAATATTTTGTACCTAACACCTCTGTATACAAGCAATAAATTATTTTGAGTTTGAGTTTATAAGCCCGGTTGTAGTACTAAGAGCAGATTATCTATCAAAAGTCTACTAAGAGTACACTTTTAATCAAATCTATTGCACAAACAATCCGAAATAGAGAGGTTTAATTGCGGCAAAACTTAGAAGAAAAATACAATATACAATGTAATAAGTTAAGTAGTAGGTACATACCTCATTCCCAGTATAGAAAAATATAGGTCCTCTTCCTTTATCCCAGAAGTCATCGTTCACCAGATACCTAATCTGGAAGGTCTTGTTTGACTGGTAGCTGAAGTGGTCCAGCGGCACAGTAAACAACTTCGTCTCATATTTATACTCCCCGTGTACACTTATTAACAAAAATGTAAATGGTAATAAAAATTTCAACATTGTTCCTACTGATTTGTACAAACGTTTATCCTGATCGGAGTCAGACTGAATTATGAGTCAGGGAGACCAACAGACCGGCCATCCATACCTACATAGATAATTTATAAAGATTACATAACGTACACTGAACGTCACAAGTGGATACAATAGATTTTCAACTTTGCACTTTAAATTGTGGGTACCAAGGTCTAATTTGCAGTAAATACTATGTTTGAGTGTACGGTTTTTTTAATCATAGGTAGGATAGTTGTTTTTTGTTGTGTTTGAATGATTCCAGTGTCACTAATGGATATGATGTTGTGTGGAGAGGAATATCAGTTTATTAGAGTTAATTTTAAAAGATTTTCAAATTCGCTTATTTTTAAATTGTGGTTGGAAATAAACATACTAGGTATTCGATGGTGAATTTGATTAGTGACTGTTTCAATAAGATTTTAATAAAATTACAATAGAGCCCACGGATCCCGGATAGAGATCTCTCTCGTGGTAGAGTATATCTCTAACTCAACTCCGTGGTAGAGCCTACATAATCACAATATATTTACTTTACTCATAAAGTATACCAATACGACAGCCTTATTGGTAAAATGACACATCTTCCAACCTTAGGCTGCAAGAGGCTACTTCTAATTTTCTTTGCAAATACTGTAACATACCTAGCATTACTTATACAACACACATAGTTACGATAAAGAAATGCTTCCGATGAATGTAGGTAAGTACGTTTCTAAAACAATAACCGGTAAAAATTGGGTTAATATTCATATTTTAACAATTATCTATGTTTAATATACCAGAGTATAGTACCATTTATTGACATGAAGTGCAATAGACATACTACAACCGTAGTGTAGTTATGAGGTAATGGTAGACTAAACAAACATTAATATGTGTAAAACTTGTAATATAAATCTAGGGGGCTCCGTTAGTAACAACTTCTTTGAAGTAAGTATAAAACAACCATTTAAATAAACAGTTACTGTTACTATTGATTTCGGACTACTTAATTATTCGTTTTTTTAATACTTTAACGGTAAAAATCCGTAAAGTAGTTTTAATAGAGTTAACTTATAATTTATAGCTCTATTTTTAAATAGTTAGGTACTTATGATGACTTTTTAGATTTTTAAGGCATTTAAAGGAGAGCATAGTCTAGTACTTATTATTATACTGTGACTTTAGTAAAAAAATAGAAAGGGTGATGAAAATTAGAGCAAATATAGAGATGATAGATTGTGTATATTATGAAATATATTTATATATGTACGGATGATGTGTCATATTGTTTATCAGTTCATTTGACTCTCGCGCAGGATGTGTGGTGTCGAGTGATACTCGTGACACCTTACATGTCTTTATAGTTAGGTATTTACATATTTATTGAACAGGAAATACCTAGGTATTATGCAAAAATAATTAGTTTATTACTTGTAGATGTTGTCATATAAAATCGTTTTAAAAATGTCTAAGAATATAAAACTAGTGTTCTCAAATCGAAATTGAATCTGTAACTCCTCAACTACAATAAAGTTGGGAATTTGGGAATAAATACGTAAAATAAAAATACAATACTGTTATTTAAAAATGTATTTCAAATATTAATTATTGTAAATTATGTTAATAAATATTATAAATTAAAATATTTTTTCAAAGAGTGAATTCACCTTTATCGAGAGTGCTTTTTCTAAGTATATTTTGAAATTTTCTTAGTAATAAATAGGTTTAGGGTGCCCGCCCAAATCGCACTTTTTGTAGGACTAACCCAATATTCTTATGACCCATTTTAATCGACTTTTTGTAGGACGTGTTATACGTTGCAATTAGGGTTCAGAACCGGGAAATCCCGGAACCGAAAATCCCGGGATTTCCCGGTTCTTTAATAGCAGTCAAAGAACCGGTTCTCAATGAATAAGAACCGGGATTTTCGGTATTTTCGGGAAATAACGAATCATGTTAACTATATAATCATTTGTTTGATTTTAACCTTCTATTAACAGCAGTTATTCTTTTTATACAAAATAGTCAAGCTAAACCATATTCTCATTAAAATGTTGTATCTGTAGGTACCTGGTAGATCATTATTCAATCATAAGACAAAATATGGTACTTAAAAAGCTTACGAACACCTTATCACAATTCCAACTACTAGCGTGGAGCCAGAAAGAATTTTCTCCTCAGCCGGCCTTTTTTGTAACAAAATTAGATCTCGATTAGGTGATGCAACTTTAGATGCAATGATCTTTTTGAAGACACATTACCAAGAGAACAAGTTTAATTGTAGGGACCAAAATGGAGATACTATTTAGGAGAATCGGCCTACGATATACGTTGATGTGTTATGTGTACAACTTTATCAAAAGTGAATTTATAACTGTATTTTAATAATCACCAGCCTGTTTGCGTCCACTACGTCGACGTCAAAACTACTTTTGCCGAGTCGCGGTGTCCACTGGAGAACTCTTCTGCTCCAGCAACCATCGGTTCTCCTACAGATGTGGCCAGCCCACTGCCACTTCAGAGAGCTAATTCCTTGAGCTATGTCGGTGACTTTAGTTCTTTGTCTGATCACTTCATCGCGAATGCGATATTTCAGAGAAACTCCGAGCATAACCCTCTTAAGAACTCTTTAAGCGACTTTAAATTGGTGGACCAGAACGCACTGATTGATAACTATTGTTTTTAGAATCGTGAAGGTTTACCAAACGCTGCCCAACCCAGCTGTATTCGCTTCTTAACCTCACTCTCCAGATTGTTTCTACCCAATAATGTCATTATTTACCCGAGGTAGTTGTATTTTTGAACAATCTCGAGAGGGGTACCGTGTACTAGGATCGGCTCCAGCATAACAAGGCTATTAACCATGACCTTGGTCTTGTCAAAGTTCACGCCGAGGCCGACCCAACGAGAGGCATCTGCTAGGTCATTCAGCATCCAGTGTGGCTCTTGCGCCGTTTTCACCATTAGTACGATATCGTCTGCAAACCGGAGGTGTGAGATGTACTCGCCATTTAGGTTTATGCCCCATCCAGCATAAGGCAGTCTTAAATACGTCTTCCAGCGCGTTGGTGAAGAGTTTCGGGGATATAACGTCACCCTGTCTTACACCTCTGCACAGTTGGATAGACTTTAACCGTCGGCACTGAACTTGAACGGTCATTTCTGCGGCATCATACAGACATCTCAACACCTCTACATAACGAGTATCGACCTGTCATCGCTGCAAAGATTCCAGAATAGCCCAGAACTTTTCATAGTCCACAAATGCAAGACACAGAGGCTGATTATACTCTTAGATCATCTGTATAATTTGCCTCAATGTGTGGATGTGGTCTGTGGTGCCATAACCGCTTCGAAACCCGGCCTGTTCGAGGGGCTGAAATTCGTCGAGTCTTCTTGATAGACGAATTGAGACAACCCTCGAGAACAGCTTGTAAACATGGCTCAAAAGAGAGATGGGTCCTTTTTTTGAAGTAGAGCACCATCACGCTTCTGTTTCATGCTTTTGGAGTTCTCCCGGAGAGATGACATCGTAAAACAGCTTTTGCAGTTTCCGCAGCACTGGCCTGCCTCCTGCTTTAAGAGGCTCAGTCGTGATGCTATTTTAATGTGTTAAAGCAATCAATGCTTATCTTGTCATGCCAGAATGCGCAATATGTGTTATTTAATATAAATAATATTTTTAGACTATATTTACCTCAAAAACTAAAAAGAAGAAAAAAATCCCGAAAGTACCGAAAATCCCGGGAAATCCCGGTTCCGATTAGTACTGGTACCGAAAATCCCGGTTCTGTTATTTATACCGGTTCTCGATACCCTAGTTGCAATGAGTACGTTCTGTTTTTCTCCAACAAATAAATGGTGAATGATTGTCGGACGTGGTCGGGTAGCCTTATCCTACCTAAATTTTATTTAAGTAGGTACCTACTAACTTTGAAATAGTGATAATTGTATGAAACTACTTAAAAATGATGAAGTTCTTAATTCAATGAATCCTGCTCTGATAAATTCTAACAAAGTGAATAGAAGCTATTATCATTCCTGATCATTATTTCTCCTCTTTTAATTAAGTATTAAATATCGTCATTATAGCCCCGTTTTCACTAAGGAACACATCGCGAAGTCGTGACCCATCTATCCTACATTCAGCATAAGTAGTTAAAGCAACAGAGTCGCCGGAACTTTTTTATTGAGACTAGTCGCGCGACCCATAGAAGTTGCAAATGACGTCATACGATATCACGCGACACACGTCACAGCAACAGTTGCGTGACAAATTTTAATATCCCCTGAGAAAACGTGGCTATAAAACATCTTTTTCTGTTGTGTGAAGGTGGATGGTCTACATCCACCAGTCAAGTCACCGCCAGATCCTGCAGGTGTTGTCCTTGGAGGCGGTCACGATCGCGTCGCCGGCGTACGAGAACGCGCACGAGAATATCTCCCCCTGGTGGCCTGACAGCACCTGTGGGGATATTACACATGAATTGTTGTAACATAAATGGGATTAGGTAAGGAAGAATAAGAAGGTGGTATTGTTGTAACAAACATACTTTTGAAAATGATTTTTGTAAGGAATTGACGGGTCTTTTATTCCTAAAAAAAATATCAAAAGAGATCTCATCTCTACTCCGGTAATAAATTATCTAACCTGTAAACAATTTCCCGTGCCTGTGTTCCAGATTCGAGCGCTCCTGTCAGCTGACGCCGTCAGCAGGCAGCCACCAGCTGGACTGAAGCATACCTAAAGAAATAATACTAGGTTACTTACAATGACAAATATCTGCTCTACATAATGTAAGTATAAAGAGTAACAAACAAATCTTCACCATCAGCCCACCCCAGTCCACTGCTGAACATAATATGCCTCTTCCAATATACGCCACTGAGCCTGATCTTCAGCAACACTTCAACAACAAATCCATTTGCTATAACAAAGTTCTACCTTAGAAACCTCCTCCCGATGTCCCTTCATCACGGCCAGCTCTTTGAAATCGGACTTGACGTCATACACCCGCGCGGAACAGTCGCTGGACGAGGTGGCCATCCGCTGACCCGCCCAGTCGAAACAGATGTCCAGCACCTGAGTGGGGAAATTGGGAGATAATAAATGTTATGTGAAAGAGAAGGTCGATCAACCCGCACTTGGTTTACGTGGTACGCTGGTACGTGGTGGTACGTGGTCGACTAACGCCTAATCAGGGTAGGCTCGAGCACCTCGGCGGGGACATTTATGAAGCTGATGATGAGATGAGAGAGATGATTGTTTTATTGACTCTAATACCATCTCAAACTATACCTTTCCTTTGCAGTCTTCCAGAAAGAAAAGACTTTACTTATTAGACATTTCATTTCAAATATTAGGTACAGCTTCAATCTAAATTATTTTCCTTTCTTTCAGTGAGTAGCCACCTCGATGACGTTGTTATGAGGTCTTCGGCGTTGTGCACTACAAGGGGTCTTCTAGAGTGCAAGAATTGGGACATGACGGACACTCTAGTAGATCTGTCATGCTAATAAGCTTTGAAGTCTTGTGGTAGTTACCTCATCAGAATGCGAGGCGACAGTAGCGAGGCAGTTGGTGTTCCTGGCGTCCCAGAGCTTGGCGCTGCCGTCCAGCGAGGAGGAGCCCACCAGCGAGCTGTCCCAGTTCAGCTGCACGTTCGATATCTCGCCCTCGTGACCGCGGAGCACTGCCACGCGACTGAGGGAATATAAACAGATAGAAATGTGAGAGATATTCACACGATTCTTATCGTAGATTGTGACTGGAGTACCTAGTCAAAACTATAACTTTTATTATATTTAAAATTCTACAATGAGAAATTAACATGACTTCATCAAAAGTCTATTTACAAATAATATTCAAATTAAGCATTTTATTTTCGATAAATTACTTATTATTATTTAGTACTGTTATATTATGACTTACTTAGTATACTCGGGTGGTGCCTGCTACTCGTGCATGATGCTGATGATGATGATGATGATGATTGTGATGAGTTCGTGATTGCAAATAAATGAAAAAGAACATTGTGTAGCACGAAAACAAAATTTTCAAACATATTTTAACGCCTTACAAAGTCATAATAATGTTGTGTAGCAAATTGCTATTAATTTTCTGGCAGGATTAAAAATAAATGAGCTTCAGAAACTACGCTTCTGATATACATAGTTGTGGACAGTTTCTATACTAATAATGATTATGCAAATTAATTATATACCTTGATAAATATAAAAACTTACTCCTTAACCCTGGTATCCCACATAGCTACGGTACCATCAAAAGATCCAGTGATCAGTCGCTGCCCCTCATTGGGATCAAATTGTAGAGCAATCACTTCACCGGAGTGACCCACGTATGTGTGTATTTCTGAACCTGTAGCAATATAAATCATAGATATTTTTATGCAGACTTAGTTTTGTAATTTAAGTGACATGAGGCGAAAATTTGAAATACTTACCTATCTTTACAATTCGAACTATGTTTTACTCAAATAGTTTGATTTGAAATTATTTACTTAAAGGCTTTTAAATTAATCTGCCACATTTAAGTAAGTTTGAGTAAAACCTTTTTTTTCTTAAGTCATGTTGGTGAGACATAATTTTGTTTTATTTAAGCAAAAACATTCACATTAACAGTAAACACCACACTAATCTTACTGTAAATTAACATAACAGACCAGTATTAACATCATAAAGTTTGGCAGTATGGTCCATGGACCCTGTGGCTGCGAAGTCGGCCTTATTGCTGAACTGCGCGGCGACAACCTCGCCCGTATGACCCCACAGCGTCGCTAGGCACTCCCCGGTCGCAGGGTCCCAGATTCTGGCTGACTTGTCGAAAGAACCCGTTATAACTCGGTCACTGCGGAATGAATATGTTTTCGGATACTTAGAGGTGGATACTTGCACAGAAAATTATTAATTTGTTCCAAAGATAAGACTCCTCTTGTAAGGGATCGAACTCGAGACCTCAGTGAAATATCACAACAAACTTTTGTCTCTCCGCAAAAACATTTGGTCTTGTTAGAAATCGAACTTGATACCTTAACAGATCATGAATATCAGTTTTCGATTAAGTACCATGATTTTTTTTTCTCGAAATTAGAAAGGAAATATTGCCTCATTATAATTCGACCTGGCGCAATAAAATACTCAATAAAAAGTCTTACCATTGAGGGAAATTGAAAGTGACGGAGTAGACTACGTTCTGGTGTCCTCTCAGGGTCTGCAGGTCCTTGCCTGAATCCACGTCCCATACTTTGCAGGTCCTGTCGTAACTACCAGACAGGCATCTGCAGATAATGTTTAAAATAATCTCATAGGTATTAGAATAAATCATAATAGGACTGCCATCATTAAGGTTGCGGGTTCGATTCCCGTGCGGGGTGAATATTTGTGTGAACCACAAATGTTTGTCTCGGTCTGGGTGTGTGTGTGAATGAGTGTGTGCGTAGTTTCTGATACCCTAGATACAAGCTTCGAGCTTAGTTAGGGGTCAGTTACTATAATGAGATGATGTAGTGAATGATTATGTTATGTTATGTTATCTAGTATAGTGCATCTTTCATGTAATATCCAAATCTGCTCCAAAGAAATAAATATACTTAATAATTATAATACTGAATAATTCTGCCATAAAAACCATTCTGACTTGAAATTTGGTACAGGGGTAGCTTATGATCCGGGAAAGGAAATAGGCTGTATTATCCCGAAATTCTAATGTGATCGGGAACTATAAGGGTAAAACCGCGGGGCACAGGAACTTTTAAATAAAGTATAATCATAAATATTACCTCTTTCCAGTCTTGTCAAACGCCACGTTAGTCAGCGGCAGTACATGCGTGTGCATCGTCTTGTATATGTAGAACCTCTTTCCCGCGGGACCTTCATGCTCGATTCTCTTCTTCAAGATGTCGAGACACTGTTCCAACTGCTGACGAACATCTTCGGTGATCAGCACTTCCTTTTGGTACAGGTTTTTGGCGACCTCTTTTATGTCTGAGCTGGGAATGAGAAGTGAAAAGTACCTATTTAATGAGTTTTATGTGTGTTCTCCTTCAACGTTTTTCACCATAAACAACCATTTATTATGTTTAAGTAATTGCAGTTTCAACCGGGTTTTTAAGTAGCATGGTGATGATATCGCCTATTCACGGACTATCAAATTTTGCAAAAACTACGCATATCTACATAAAAAAGCAATTACACGGGCATCGAACTCGCTACCCTTTGGATTGCGCCTGGCATGGTAGAACAAAGTGTGTGTTCGTACATTATCTACAGGTAATAAACTTACTAAGGGGCAGTAGCTATAAAGTTTTAAATAACATAACATAGTCATTCACTTCATCATCTCATTATAGTAACTGACCTCAAACTAAGTCTCTAATACCCTAGATACAACTCGAAACTTGTATCTAGGGTATCAGAAACTACGCACACACTCATTCACACACACACATCCAGACCGAGATAAACATTTGTGGTTCACACAAATATTCACCCCGCACGGGAATCGAACCCGCTACCTTACGGATGGCATTCGGGCATGGTGGTCATGGTCATCACTCTGCCATCGAGGTCGTCTAATAAGAATGTTAGATTGAAACGCTAAGAACAACTTCGTAAACATTGATAAATTAGATACTTACTTAGAATCAAGATCAAGTAGATCAATTTCCCTATTCTTCACAACTCCTTTCTGTAAATACTCCAGCACGATTCCCGGGGGATGATACCTCAAGTGGAACTTCAGTAACTTCATTTTTATATTCCTTTACCTTCAAATTAAGTTATTTCATTTATTTATAAGAAACAACATTTTACTATTTTTATTGTAAACTTTTAAAAGTCATGTTTTGTCAATAGTTTCTGTTGGTATGGCAACGTGTTTATGGATGAAGAAATTGTAGAGATGCGCAAGAAGTATCTATGTTTGTAACCTTTTTTATTTAGAGCATTAAGAGCTTCTAAGGTCCCAATGTAATGCGAAGCCTCTAACTGAAAATATTGGTACAGTGAGGAGGTAGAGCTGTAACAAAAACCTTCGTGTCGATGATTTCAAGTCTAGATCAAGTTTAGGAAATCGTTTACATTGATCGAATCTTAGGAGTAGTAACTAGTCAAGAATATAATGAATCCTTACTAATATTATAAATTCGAAAGTCACTCGGTCTGTCTGTCTGTTACCTTTTCACAGCTAAACTACTTAAAATTTGGTACAGGGGTAGCTTATGGTCTGGAGAAGGACATTATAGGCTATGTTATACCCCGAAATTACCACGGGATCGGGAACTATGCCGATAAAACCACGGGACATAGTTAGTGCTACATTATTACGTCGCTAGATTAGCTAAAAGTATTAACAAAAATCATTGAAGCATTTTATAATGCTTCAATGATTTTTGTCATAATTTCTAGAAGAATTTAAAGTTCCATTCCCATAACCTATTCCGTTGGTTTGCGACACAGTGCCGGTGTAAAACTGAAATTATCTGCTTCCTGAATGTTGTTAAATATTTTCACAACTTCACTCGGTAAGTTGTGATGTTCTGTTGTAAACGTTTCCAACTTTACACAATATCCCACTGAAAAACTGGTTACAGGAAGTTTTGTGGATTAGATCGCGTTGAAATCTTTTATTAGACGTTAATGTTAGTTATTATCGCACTATTTCAGTAAGGTGTTAGTTTATATAAGTGTAAGTGCGTTTTTTATGACATATTTTTATATAGGTACACTACGTATTTAGACACATTAGTAAGGGAACACATGGTCGTTGGCTGACATACGACGTTGATCATCTGCAACTCAGGAGAGTCACAAGCGCGTTGCCAGATTTTCCAGGATAATGGAATCTTAAGACTTTTCGTATTGCGCTCTGGTTTTGATTTTTTGTTACTCTTTTCTCCTCAAATGGCTGAACGCACTTGTTATATTTCAAAGAAAATAATTAATAACTTCTTAGTGTAACACTTTCTCCATACATGTTCCTAAAACTGGCGATTAGCCAACAACAACAAAAGGTGTATGTGCTATGTGGTGTCTATCGCGCTATCGGTGTCACAAGGAATATTTACCCCCACAGGGGTGGACTGAGGACGACTTTAGTGGGCAAACATTTACAATTTACATAAATATACGTAGACGTGTAGCATGTTTGCTCTGATTGTAAGACATATATTATTTTCATTCATAATTATTCGATTATACATTAATTCTTGTAAAGTAGGCACATAGTATACTCTTGCTTGAATAACAATGTTCTGAATTTCCGATTAGAGAATGAAATATCTGCAATAAACACTTTGATACGATTTAATACTTCTAGTATAAAAGATTTTATACACCCCTATTTTGAAAATATGGGACTTATTAAAATCAGAATATCTGTAGCAGTAACTGAATCCATATATCCAATAAAAATATCAAAAATGATAGTCGATTACTTATCTTTAAAAAATACAAAATAAATGTCGTATTACCAGACGGCACACTAGCTATCAAGTATTCTGTGACGGCTCGGGTCGATGACCGCGCTCAGCTGTGTATCGCAGCGTTCGGTGTAGAATAACAATAAAATTCGGCGGGATTTTGAAAATCTTTGACTTTTTAAATAAAAGCAACAGAAAAAAACTAACTTCACTATTATATTGTCACCCGTCGTTTACATTAGCTGTGAGATAAGGTATCGCAATTTCAAAATAAGGGTGTATATAGATACGGCAATATTTCAATAAACTATTGAATGTGAATACGTGCATTAGAGATGCCTCCTAGAACTTATATCCATTTTGAGATATCAAATCTATCTCTTGCCCTCATCCCTACCCCTGACTCCACGCCTGTATTCCTTACAAAACCCCTCGTTTCGTGTGCAGATACTCCGCAGATGAGAGCCATTCATACACACCTTGTCATGTATTAGCCCCGTTCCTCTTCAGAACGTCTCTTTGGGTTAGTCTCGCTTTTTGGTCGAGATTTAGACATAGTACTCTAGTTTGAAGGAAGTTTAGGTAAACCGTAGATTGTTTTTAGTGCATTTTATGTTGATTTATTATCGATTCTGTTCATACAATGGACTTTTGTTATTCTAAAGTTTTTTTCGCTGGTACATGCGTTAATTTTATACTAGCGGCGCCCCGCGGTTTCACCCGCGTAGTTCCCGTTCCCGTAGGAATATGGGGATAAAATTATGCTAAAATCCTTTCCACTGAACCACTCTATCTATTAAAACAAACGGCATCAAAATCCGTTGCGTAGTTTTAAAGATCTAAGCATACATAGGGACATAGGGACTGAGAAAGCGACTTTGTTTTATACTATGTAGTGATTTTAATAGATTTAATGGGGAATATCAGCGCCCCGCGTAAATCTTTACCCCGTGGAAATTTCGTTAGATAACATTTTCATATGTGTTGTCTTATGCAGTGGTAGGTAATGCGTCGATACGTTCATCAGTCAGTCAGGACTGTCTTGAAAGATAGGTAAGTATATCGTACAATGTATCGTCACGCAATTTGCATATTTTTCACAAGTAATCATGAGAAACAATGGTATTTTAGATTTACAAAAAGATTTTTTCATATATTATTTATTACTTGTCCGTCTGATTTTTCGTAACTATACACTTATTTGGTGACCTTTACATATGACTGTTTCCTTAATGTTAGAATACTTTTCTAAGTACTTACTTCATTTTAACATATTATGTAGTACTGTGCCCCGCGTAGTTCCCGATCCCGTGAGAATTTCGGGATAAAACATAGCCTATGGTCTTTTCCGGACCATAAGCTACCCCTGTACAAAATTTCAAGTCAATCGGTTCAGTAGTTTAGCCGTGAAAAGGTAACAGACAGACAGACAGAGTTACTTTCGCATTTATAATATTAGTTAGGATGTAAGAAAGTACAGGGCTGGCCTCTCCCGGATTGAAGGTCTGGTGGGAAAATTTATACTTCTGCTATATACATTTAATCTTTTCTAATAAAAACATATTTGCCGAAAGCTTGTTCAGTTCACGTTAGGATCAGATACAGAAGGCATTGGTGTTGGACACAGTACGTATTGTGAGATTTGTGAGAAGGTTCCTGCCTCTGCAGCCCTAACCACCACCGGTAGTTTGGGTCCTGCCCCGCTACTGGCGGCATTCTAGTTTTAAAGTTTTTTAGAGAAACTGTAATTTGTGCTATTGTACATAATAAGATAACTTTTAAAAATACAAGAATATATATGTACGTATGTACATAAGTATATTATGTAAGTAAATAATAAGTTAAGAAGTGTACGTAATAATTCCTCTCGATTTCTCGTCTTGGGTTTACCGTTAAACCGTTATCCTTATTAATGAAGTAGGTATACTTAATACAATTATTATGATTCCTTATGTAATAAACATTTGTCTTTTTGAGAAATTATTTGTTCCTTTGTCCCAGTTTTGTCAAATATAAATTAATCGATATTTTTTATAAGTACTTTTTAATACACAATTTGGGTCTCAGAGAAGCACTGTTGATTGTCAAAGAACTTAAAAAGACATCAAAATTAATTGATAAACAAGAAATTAAAGACATAGACATTTAGGGATGTGCCTACTTGTTTTTATCACTCACCGACAATTTTTAGGCCAGAAACTCGGACCTGGTTTCTTAATCCTACTTTTAAATAAACCAAATACATTCGATACTACGAAATTTAAATGTTACAAAATGTGCAGGTTTACATAACATGATCTTGTTTACTTGTTCAGTTAAAAAAGCGAATCTTTCAGCTTGACCCTTGCATATAACCTTTGATATAAATCTTTTTATGAGGTTACCACGTCAAGCTAGACATCATATTACATAGGTCTACTACCTTTTGCCTCGCTGTAGACTGCTAAGAAGTCCTAAACTACAATAGTACATATGTACATACACAAACAATATCTACTAGATACATACATAAGTAAATCCAATCAAAATTAATTTCATTAGAAGCGATCATCACAATACCAGTACCAAACTTCAAGCTTCACCGCACTTGATTACCAGCACTTTTGTGCTGGCAACAACGTTTGTAATTTCCATGTGTTGTTGGCAGCCCTACACATCCGGTCGGACAGGTTGCGCCACGGTCCTTGACCGGCGCAGGCGCAGTAACAAACGCGGCAGGTAAACGCGCGCACGTCGCCCGCGTAAATTCGAATATCGAATGCGTACGAAATAAAACTTTTACTTTCAAGTTGCATAATAAGTCTGTATTACGTTGTACTGAATGTAATCAATTAGAATAGCAATGAAACAGTGATCTGTGGTTCAAATATTAAATAAATATATTGTGTGGTGACAGTGACATGTGTTTTGATTTTGAGCGGTAAAAGTTTATGTAAGTAGAACTACCCTCAAAAATGGGTTTATAAGAAAATTACCTTTTTTGTACGCTTTTTTTAAGAATTTTCCTTGTTTTGTTTTTATTTTGTATACTTATAATTAATATAATCAAAATTAAACTAATTACGTGTGACATAAATAAACAAACTCTTAATTTAAATATTTTAGAATTATTTCTTTACAAAATGCAACTAAATATTTTAAGGGACTTAAGTCCAAAGATAACCGTAAAAATTATAAAAAAATACATTTCTTGATACTGAAGTTCATCAACTTAAAACTAACTAAAACACGTCTTTTCAAAACGAGATTTTTATAGGCCAAGTTCATAGCCACATTGTGTTAGTAATTATCTCATGTACTTACATTATTTAAACCTCTTTATTAAAAAACCAAGGAATAACTTCAACGCTAAAACCGGTTTATCTTGATAACAGAACTGGGTTAATTTGTAAGTAATTAAATTAATTGTTATATGGATATGTAATTCTTATGATAAAGTAGAATAAAACAATTATTTCCCAGTATTACATGGTATTAAGAGTGACTATTAGGGACTGAGCACACTTATTTTGCTCCATTCAGCGCTTGTCCATACAAAATACAAAATTGTTGTTTTGTATGTACAAACTCTGAATGGAGCTGAATAAGTGTGCTTAGTCCCTTAGGGTACATCGGTGGTGTAGTTTATAAGACTTGATTCAACGTAGCACAGGTCTCTTTGTAAACTTGTGTCGGAAAACATAGTGAGGAAACCTGCGAAGAGATTCTAAGGTTGTAAGTGAAGTCGACCACTCCGCTGTAACCTGGACTTGATACGTTGACTACGATCTCGATAGCAGAGTGGTCACAATGCCGGACTACCATCCACAGGGGTTCGATTCCCGTGCGGGGTGAATATTTGTGTGAACCACCAATGTTTTTTCGGTCTGGGTGTGTGTGCGAATGGGTGTATACGTAGTTTCTGATACCCTAGATACAAGTTTCGAACTTAGTTAGGGGTCAATTACTATAATGAGATGATGTAGTGAATGATTATGTTATGTTATGTTACACAGTTGAAGTGGTTGACTAAAGTCTGATCGCCCTAATTCAGGGTAGGATCGAGCCCCTCGATCATTCATACCTATATCTAGGAGCTGATAAGTGGTAGAGACATCACAATACCTGACTTCAAGCTTCTTCTCTCTCTATCTCTTACCTACCTTTGATTATTATCATTTAAGAGGCAAAATATTTGTTCTAATAAATTTTTAAATCTATGTTTGAATGTGCTTAAAAACTATGAGTGTCTGTGTTTGCTGTTTCAGATACGGGTAATAAATTCAGGGTTTAGTGGCTTTTTTAAGATAGTGTAATTGTTTTTATAATGATTTGGAGTAATTTCGTACATTGCGATAATATAGTGAACTAGCAGGTTATTTCCCTTTTGCGTTGTGTCTATTAATAGGTCATCAAATAGTAAGGAAATTATACCTAGTTATCATTATGATTATGACCGTAAACTGAGTGATATCGCGAATTCATTCCGTGTCTCATTAGCACGTAATTCTAGATGTACTCGTATCAACAGATATTTACTATCTAATTATAAACAACATGTTTGTTCGTTTAATCGCGTTAATCTTAGTTTTAAACTGAATTTGTAAAAGTCTTGCATTAGATAGGAGTCCGTTTTATATGAGGCTATATACCTAAGGCTGTTTATATACCGGGTAAAATAGCATGATACAGCTACCTATATACATGCCCTATCTCTTAGTTATTCTTTAAATGGTTTTGCAAACGAATGGTAGTAGCTTCATGAAAAATACTGCCATTTCGCCAGTTCTAGTTTAACTAAAACCACGGATCATAAAATACTAACGTACTAAAACCGACCACAATTAGATACCTAAGGGATACAAGTTCGGAAGAAGAAACAGAGGAAAACAAACCTTTGCAAAAATTAATAATTTTCGTGACGACTGAGGACTAAATTATAAGGTGACTCGGACCACAAAGACCAGGAACCATGGTCCCAATAGCCTGATACCATCTATCTACCTAATTAGGTACTTCTTGAATCACTTTGGAACCATCATAACTTTGTACAATGTAACGAGAAAAACAAAAAGTTTTTTTGATTCTCCATCGACAATAGTGTTCATTGTTTTTGTTAAGTAATCACACTTGGCTGCCGTTTAGGTAACAGAGTACATAAGTCATTTACTATTGTATTTATGTACATAATAGTATAATTTACTTAGATTTCGTACATTGTAGGATTCAGTTATTGTGCTCGTTACTTCCCAGAGTTGTTTGTGACTTTTAATTGTGATTAAGTAAGTATATATTTTTTTATGGACGTGGAAATATTTAGATGTTACTTTTGTAAAAACAAAAAAATTGAAATTGAAATATTTATGAAGATACTCCAGAAACCATTCTCTATACAAAAGTATTCCGTGTTTCTTCCCTGGATGATGCCTAAAGAATAGAGAAGCGAGAGAGGGCTTTGCTTTGCAATGAGATCTTACAAATATAGAGACAGAAATTATTGAAACTCAGAACAAATAGAGATAGCATTAAATGTTGTTTCCCCTCCAATACAAATTGTTATTTTGATAACCAAACTCGTCTAAAAGCATAAGACACAACAAGACATAAGTAATAGAGAAACACTATTTTTTTTAAAGTTAGGAGAAAGTGACACCTCCCTAGAATGTAGAATGACTAAGATTACTCTTGAAACTGGTTTTAAACTTCCGCATTGGAGGTCGTGGTCGATAGTAGTAACTGTATAGTAATCTGTGATGATGGCTTAAGAATGGCACGAGTTGTGACGTAACATTTCTTGTCTTGGCATAATTTGAAACAAATTTGGAGTGCAAAAAATTTGTCAAAATATTGTATAAGTTTTGTAACATGTTTGTTAATGTGTGGGTTGGTATGTTTGTTACTCTTTCACGCTTGAATCGCTGCCGGATGGTCTGATTAGGATGAAACTTGGTACAAATATAGTTAAATAGCAAAGAATACAGGGATAAAATATAGCCTATGTCACTTGCTGGTAATATAGCTTTCCATTAGTGAAAAATTTTTTGAAATCGGACCAGTAGTTTCGGAGCCTATTCGTTACAAACAAATATTTTCTCTTTATAATATTAACATAGATTGTCTGCATTAAAATTTATGAAACTTTTTTTTTTAACCCACATTGTCCCACTGCTGGGCAAAGGTCTCCCCCAAACACCTCCAACTCTCCCGATCCTTCGCAGCCTCCCACCAGCTACAGTCGAAGAAAAGCTTGAAAAAAAAAATGACACTTTAAAACCTAAAAATCATTTACGCTGATATAACCGCAGCCTGCTAATAAGTCATCACTACACAGACCAGTGTTTATTTTTGGTGTAACTTTTGTCCTTTAATAAGTCCATGTATGAACTATCAAGAATCCGTGAATTGCATTAAATAATAAGTAAATAATGACGTAGTAAATAACTACATACGTATAAGGAAACTCTTATACCTATACTACTTAGGTACCTATAGTTCAAGTAAGTACTCGTAGGTTATAATAATGCGTATGTAAGTTATGGGTAAATACGTGTCTTTACATACATAATTACATGCCCTGACTGTATGTAGGTATGTCTCACCGTGAAAATTATTAAATTCTTACGCGAAACTGTTCTTGTACTGAAGATGACCAGTGAAAAAGGATTTTTGCATATCTAATTTGGTGAAAGTTTGGATGAAAATATGAATAGAACATAGAGCCTTCAAATTTCATCCATAGAGGGCGAAAAATATTTTCTTAAGTTTATCAAATTAAAAAATTGTAACTAAGTACGAGCACAATATTCGCCCATGTAAATACTGTAGGAAATTTTGGAAAAATATCCAACGTATTATACTTAGGGCCGATTTTTCCATCGCCAGATATCTTTATTCGACGAATAACTTTGAATTTTTGACAGTTATTCCATACAAAATCTGTCAAACGTCAATTTTATTCATCGAATAAAAGTTATCTGGCGATGGAAAAATCGGCCCTTAATGGATTTTTTTTTGAGATATACCGTCAAAATTGTATGTACTTACTTATGTTGTTGTATGTATATTTTTACAGAGTATCCAAGTATGGAAATCCCACAAAAATAATCTTTACAATGTTACAATAATAATATTCTTTGCCTTATTTCATGTTGTAAAATACTTAGTTCTAATTAGACTTATAAATGCGCATAATCTATTGCAAATGACAGATAAGATAGCCTATCTCGGAAGATGAATCTGTTTTACTTTATTGCACGAACTCACGTTCATGTTAATGATGATACTAAGTGATACATTATTGGATTTGACATAGTTTTCACTTTGAAATAAAACTACTTTTCAACACACTTGCTCATAAAGGGGCTCTTATTTGTGCCAAAACAGTTGAATAATGACACGCTTGATTCACTAGTGAGTTATAGATTGTTTTTTAAAATGCTTTGTTTTTAAAAAAGTTTCAATACCAAAAAAATTGTGTCCATACATTTTAAAAACAAACTTCAACTATGTTGCCTTACTTTCGGTAGGTCTATGGTCGATTCCATTCATTCATTCATTCGATTTTTTTTTAATTAGTATATTTTTTTAGTCTTTGGCCGATCACCATTGTTGTGTAAGTTGTGTTGGATGCGCGCGAATAGAAAAACTGTTTATTTATTAGCGAAAAATGATAATTTCTTCGCAAGTGTGTTGAAAAACGGTGTATGGTACACGCGTGTATTGATGATTACTATCCTCGGCTATCTTCTGACCCTCGCCTCACGGCTCGGGCCTCAATAGCGCCTCAGAAGTAATCACCAACTTACCTCGCTTGTACCATAAATAACTATTAATGGATTTTTGTCGTGGTTATATTTTTATTATAATATATTTTCTTTAATTTTTACATGAAATAAATTCAATGTTAATATTTATTGTTTCATTTTTATATTTATTTAAATGTTGGTTTGTTTCAATGGTTTTTTTTTTGGTTTTTTTTAATCGCATGAATTAGGAGCCTTTAGCCTACTAGCTATCCCTATTAAAAGGACTTCGTCAATAGGAACAATAAGAAAACACAAAATTTAAAATAATTTGATCTCGAATTTGCTTTGAAAAACATCGTAATCGTTACTATTACGAACTATGTTTTATAATAAAATTATACCTATTAATTAATCTAAGAAAACAAAATGGAAGGCGTTATATTATTGAATAATCACTTGTTCAAACAAACAAAGTCTGCATTATAAATGTTAGTATAATAGTTTACTATTTGATTTGTCTAGATAAGTGACACGTTATTAAGGTCACGATTCTAATTTAACTACTAATTGCGGTAAACTACTCTAATTATCAGTTTTAATCTCTAGTTATTTATCGATGTTGAGAAATTATACTACAATAGGTACATACATAATATGTAGGATTGATATGAGTATGTAAAACAACGGGGTGTTAGTAAGCACTTATTTAAGTCGAATCCCTCGACTAGTTTCAGCCACGTCCGGTGGCCATCATCAGGAGGATGAGTGCGATACGCCCGCGACGGCGGCGTCTCGCTCTGCACTCAAAATGTAGGAAAAAAAATGTATGAGTAGAAAAAAATTAGGATTGATATAACATCATAAATTATTACCGTTGTAGTACAATAAAAAGTTTGATTCTATTCTCTTATAACGGAAATAATCTTATATCTTAGTTAGTTTTTTGTAAGATCCGGTTTTTTTTTCAGGGAAACCACTGATTTTTTTTTTTTTTTTAAATCTATGTGACTAGGTGTAGTGATTTTTTAAACTGGTGGATGGACAAAACTGAAACTAAAAGACAAAAAAAAACTATACTTCTAAAGAAAACATAAACCTTACGTATTCTTTTTACTTATTTTTCTTTTAGTTCAACAACTATAAAAAGAAAACCCAAGTTAAATATTTAAATTAATACAATTATCGCTATCAGGAAGATAAAAACCTATTTGTGGTAGTATTAATCCCGTTGTAGAGATTAAGGTGCGGTGACTGCCATTATACGTATTTAAATAAGTCAACAGACTGTGACAGATAATTCAATATGGCGGGCATTAGGACCACGATTTGTTTTTTTTTAATTCTATAGATGTAACTTAAATTATATACTGACATAGGTACCTAAGTAGTTTTTTTCAATTAGTTGGGCGTAGTAGATCGATTCAGGAACCAAGAAATAGTGCTAAAGACTTTTAATACTGATTGGATTTCGATTTTTCCTGTGTTGATTCCGAATTTCGAAATAAAATGTATGAGTAGACAATAAATTATGACATACTAAACTTATGGGTATCAAATTTGATCCAAATCCATTGAGCCGTTCAAGCGTAACTGTATAAGATACATACCTAGGTATATAAGTTAGTTACTTTCGTATTACTGTAGTTTTTAAAAACTCATCTAAACCTTTAAATTACTCATTTTTAACTACTTATTTTATCAATGAATCATGTTAGAATGTCTTATAATCACTACATAGTATAAAACAAAGTCGCTTTCTCTGTCCCTATGTCCCTATGTATGCTTAGATCTTTAAAACTACGCATCGGATTTTGATGCAGTTTTGCATTTTAATAGATAGAGTGATTCAGTGGGAAGGTTTTTAGCATAATTTTATCCCCATATTCCTACGGGAACGGGAACAACGCGGGTAAAACCGCGGGCGCCGCTAGTAACTGTATAAAGAATACCATAAGTAGGCTTTTGTGTGAGTCAAACATCACTTACTTACCTATAAATAACAGGTAAAATACATATAAATAACTAGCAGCGCCCCGCGGCTTCACCCGCGTAGTTCCCGTTCCCGTGGGAATTTTGGGATAAAAAGTATCCTATGTGTTATTCTGATGTATAAGCAAGATTATTGTAAAGTTTCATTAAAATCCATTCAGTAGTTTTTGCGTGAAAGAGTAACAAACATCCATACATACAAACTTTCGCCTTTATAATATTAGTAGGATTATGTACGCAAGCCTAACCTAACCTAACCGATCTTGGTTGTCAAAGGTTACATATTGCTATGCACTTTGCCATGCTGTTCGTCATTCCTAGTAGATACGACTATATTAGAAAACTGATTTTATTATTTTGTGTTTATTAAAATGTTTTTTTATGCTCTACATGAGTCATGGATCTGACTCGAATATGCTTTGAATTACTTTATAGAGCATAGAAAAAAATGCATACGGGGATTGGGGATTTCATCTTACCGGTACGTAGCGGGGATTGAGCCAAACACCACCGACAATGCTTTGACTTCTTTTTAATAATTATGTTAATTTTCTAGAATCTTCTAGCCCTTCGAAAATTGTTTGATAGCTTTTCCAGATTTAAAGACACCACATGAAAACACACAGATTACAGTGGGGAAAACTCTTTTAGATCTACATACTATACATAATATGTATGTATCGACATATTATAGCTATTAATGTTCATGACACAACCTTAAATTACATTAAAATTAACTAATTACGTCAGGTTCGGAGAGTTACTTACATTAAAGGAGTAATAGTTAGGGAAGGTGCTAAGGGTATCAACACACGCGCTACTTTAAACCGCGCGATTTCACTAATCAAATCGTCGAACCGCGATACATAATGTGGACAAAACCCAGAACGCAGTATAAATTAGGCGGTCCAAGTGTGGATCTGTAGAAATTACGTTTGCTACCGTGATCAGCACTTTCAAAGTAGATATAGTGCACACTAGACTTCTCTTCGAAATCCTCTCTACGGAACGCTCCCACTTAATTTACACACCTCTTAATTTACTGCGTTAAAAAACATAAGAACTATTGCAGAATAGCTGTAAAAACGCGCAGAAATCACTAACTATTCGATCAAACAAATCTACACATAAAAACGCGCAGTAATACCGCGCGGTTATCACGGAAGCTAAAAATAACCGCATCTTAGCGACCTCTCTTCTTTTACCCGCTCAATTTCCATACATCACTTGGTTAAACGGTGTGCAACTCAATATAGGAGTACCTTTGTTACCCTCGCGTCTACATGTAAGTGGAAATATAATTTTCCGAGGCACTGAGTGTTACTCCGCTCGTAAAATGAATCATGATGGAATTTTGTTACGTCTCGTGTAACTGTGTATGGGTTTAGGCAACTTGTACGGTTGTATAATGAATTTTTACAACAGTAATAGCTAATTTCATACTTAATTTATTTTTGTTATCAGTATTTTACTTTTTAATATGTTAAAGACTGTAGTAAGTTACATATGGATCAGTTGCTATATGAAGATGATTAGATAATAGAGGAATTGATTCATTACTACCAATTTGTATTTTTTTATGTATGTACCCTATTTTGTGTCTTTTTACTTTAAGTTTTTTTTTTTTATCTCTTAATTTTAATTTTTTAATTTTTTATTATAAACTGTTGTCGTAGTTGCCTTTTTATTGTTACAAATGTTGTGGACATCTATAATCTACATGTGTATCAGAACTTTCCCTACTATATCCTCTGTAACTTATCAATGCTCAATATACATGTAGTTGATGTTCCTAAAATAAATAAATTACTAAATGAGAGTTATGGATTATAACCCGTTTATTGAGAAATTCTATTGAAACCGTCATTGTACCTGGATGAAATCTGTTAAAAGGATAATAATATTAGTGTTCTTTAAAATAAGATAACTTAAGTTTTTCAAGCATCATTTATTTCTATTATTTTTGGGAAAAGACGAATCATAGACAACAGATACGTCAAACATTGTTGTTCTTTTGTTCCGGGCTAAAAAAAGAATATATCTATGGATATTTTACATAAACCTACATGTCGTTTTGTATCTTATTATGCGGTAACATGATTCGTTTCAGCATGAATATATGCATGTGATGACGTCACTTTCATGCATGATATTATTTGACACGAGTTGTGATTTCAATTTGTGATACACACTTTTTTACCGGGATTCAAAATCTCAAAAGTGACTTCACTATTTAGACACCATGTTGGAATTGCCAAACAGAGGGCTACTGGTTCGATTCCCGTGCGATGTAAATATTGGTGTAATCCTCTAATTTTTGTTTTCTCTTAGTAAATACCGCATTTATTATTTATTTTATATAGTAAAAGGCCTTGTACGTAATTTTAAACGTCGCTCAAAGTGAACATAATTGCGAATTTAGCTATTTTATCAGCAGAACTAATCAGGTGAAATTTATGTTGTATACAGTAATGGATGCCAATGTACTTTATTGCCAATAATACCTATACAATTTTAAGATTAGAATTTATTATACAATTAAAAATGGTTGTCCTTTATTCCTGTTTTTGGAACGAAGTTCCTTATCGCGTGTTGTGAAAGGGGGCTAGACGGAAAAAAATCTTACGAAAAGTTGTCACGACAATTTTTTAAATTTCGAACAGCGCGGAGCGTTTATTTTTTAATTATTAAAAGGTAGGTAACCTATAGCTAACTCTTTTGAGTAGAAACTTTTTTTAAAATCATAATGATTTATTTTCTTCTTATTTTGACCATTGAAAATAATACTTTTTTAAGTAATTTTTACCTGGTGTCCCACGACACCACACTCGGTCTTTTTTCTTAATTCAAAATAAGAATTAGTTTAAGAGATGAGCGCATTCAAACTAACACATGTATAACACAGCCCTTGTTATAAGGAATATCTATAATAATTTGTATCCAAATATGTAAAACTGTCAGGTAGTTTTTGCATGAAATGAAAGCCTAAGAAATTATCCATCCAAACTTTCGCGTTTACAATAAGTATTTAATAATAGGAGGATATTTAATTTTTGAATATACTATTATATAAAACCTCCGTACTATGTATTATAAAATACAAACTTTACATATTCTGCGAAGCGAGAAGGCACCACCCATGAGGCTGATGACTTGAATAGAAAGCATCATCAATGCTGTGCCAGTTCCCACCAACTTTGTATCAAATGAATACCATCGGTATGGGAACTCTAAGGTTTCCTTGTTTTACGTTGTATTGTAAAAGTAGGTTTTACTCCGATTGAGCAAAAAGTTTCGATGTATTTTCATTACCTCTTTGCATTCTCGCGGTATTTTGTCTTATTTTTCTTATTTTTCTTTTTGATATCCGTAATATTTCTTATATGCTCCTGCATATAAGAAATATTACGGATATCAATCAAAGATACAGGCAGGAATCGTTCTAAGGAAAAATCAGGAAAATCGTTTCTAAACTTGTAGATCGTTTGATAAGATACTGTAGTCGTTGATATTTCGTGTATTTTTTAAACCTCTAAATTCAAACTGTTGTATTACTTTCAGATAGCGTATAATGGCGTCCGAGGGCGGGTGCGTGAACAAGGCGTTTGAGGCCGTCGATGATGGCTTCCAGACCATAGACTTGAGGAACATGAGGAAAGATGACACCAAGAACAGAACACGGGTTTGTATCATCACTACATAGCATAAAACAAAGTCACTTTCTCTGTCCCTATGTCCCTATGTATGCTTAGATCTTTAAAACTACGCAACGGATTTTGATGCAGTTTGTTTTAATAAATAGAGTGATTCAGTGGAAAGGTTTTTAGCATAATTTTATCCCCATATTCCTACGCTAGTTAATTATATTTTGTTAACCTGCAACATTACTATGCTGGGCAAAGGCTCTATCTTATGATGATTCTAGCCTCTAGGTATTCTATAAATGATATTAAGTAAAGTAAAGAAGGATAGATGAAATCAATACTTACTTAAAATATAAAATAGGTGCGCATAATACGTACATACATGATGTATTCCTCTTAAATAACTATAAGCGTAGTTAAAAGATTTAAACGTAGACACATAAATTAAATACATACAGACAGAGGAACAGACAGTGGGAAGCGGCTTTGTTTGATATTATGTAAATAAGAAAATTATTGAAATTATTTTTTAATAGTAAATGTTTTCTCAATTACGTATTTCCAATTAGATATTTTACGCGGAAATGTAATCGTAAATTAACTAAAGGTAATAAAATAACAAACTTCAATTATTAGTTTATGTAACAGTACTAAGTACTTAATGTTTTCAGTATTGCAACTTTGAAATCGAGATATTGCGAAGTAAGTGAGCATTTAGTCGGCCATTTTACTCAATTTCCCTCCAAAGGTCATAAATATTGGCGCGAATTTAATTTTGTTCCAAATTCAAATTAAAGTCACGTCAACTCGGTGGCACGTGCGCAGTATTACCAACCGAATACAGATTAAAAATAGGCCACCATGGAGTATCAATAAGGAAAGTCGATTCTTTTTTCAAAATTCATTAGGTATCTCTACCTTACATACATAGAATGAAAAGAAAATTAAAAGACCACTAACCAGTTAGTGTTGCTACGCTTTTCATTAAACTTTTGTAATAATATATAAAGTTTTTATAGTAATCATGGTTACCATAGTTAACGGGAAATTAAATGAATATTATTAATTTCAAGTTTCTGATAATATCGATAACCATACGACAAAGTTCATCCATGATGATCGCGCTAGCAACAGCGTCGAAATACCGGAGGAAAAACCCGAGGAAAAACTATCACTAACATATGTAGGACTATTTAATATTTATTTCCCTATTTGATAATACAATGTTTAAGTAAATGCATGAATAAGCAGATTTGTATCAATAATTCTCTGAAAATATGTTTAAGTATTCAAAACTTTGATTCGATTTTTAGTCCCCGTAAAATCGTGGAAATGCTCTACTCTTTTTGGCTACCGAAGTTCACACTCTTAAGTCACTGATCATGGAGTCAGCTTTGGACTTCCGTTCTAACCTAAGTACTAAGACTCATTTGTGACTCTATCTACTTATAGAAGATATTGAATGATATACATTATTCTATGATAACGACAATATTTAGTCTACTTCCCGAATTTTTTTTACAAAAATGTTTTCTATTTTTTTTTAAATGAAGAAAAATTTTATGTCGTGAGTGACTGAAATATTATAAAAAAAAAAAAATAGTAAGTACTTTTTTAAAATAACACAAAAAATAATAAGAATTTTGACTTGACTAATTTATCTACTCACCAAAATAATTAGGTATTAAATTAAAATAAACGTCACCCGTTTTACCTCAACGTCATGTACCTAAACTCTTACGTACATTGTACATTAATTAATTTAAATAAAATGTGTAGAAATTTGAGTACTGTTTCTACATTTTCCTGGTATACTATGCTCGACTTATTTATATACCGGCGTAGGCCGGCTTTGCCCT
The DNA here is from genome assembly GCA_958496195.1 of Timandra comae. NCBI lineage: Eukaryota > Metazoa > Arthropoda > Insecta > Lepidoptera > Geometridae > Timandra > Timandra comae. The sequence goes on from OY292354.1 coordinate 770,437, forward strand.
CAGTATAACGCGAGTGTTCCTGCCGCCCGCCCATGGCTTCCCGCTAACACAAGCCACGAAACTTTTACGTACTTTTACGTAAAAAGAAAAAAAATATAATGCTGTGAAAGAATTAAAAAGAAAAATTAAATTGTCACTGCCAATTACAGTTCTTAATTTAAATATTGGATATGCATATTAAATTGTTAGTTTTTAATTATAAGTGTTCGATATTCGAATTTCAAATGTTTTGACTACGAAAAAAAATAGTGTGAAAACTATTTCAACTTAGCGGGAGAGGTTGAGTGACTATTTTTATTAAAAAGTTAAAAAAAGTTTGGTGTTTTTGACAGCCATGGCTGGGATGGACAGTTCGAAAAATTTAAAAATGGTAGGTGACATTTTGTTAAGTTAACTTTTATTTTAAATTGCTTGGATTTGTTGTCGTTCTTTTTATTTTCCTATCTAATTTAATTATTTGGTTTTAAAGTATTATCAGAAAAAGACATTAGTCTTATGCTACTTGTATTAGTTTCAACTGTGACTCTAAGATCTAATTTAAGTAAGTACATATAAGTATAGTATTTTTATAATAATTTATTTGTCACGATGCCGTAGTAACCCACACAATATTTAGGATATCTCAAAATATACACCATTTAGAAAAACTTAAAAAACACCCGACCCAGGAATTGAATCCAAGACCTCTACCAATATAATACGAACAAATTGACTGAACTGACCTCACGTGAATAATTGTACTAATAACGGAAAGAATGACCTTCACTTGGTGTACTGACAAAGCAATAAAATTAGTAATTACAAAGTATGCATACATAGGTATGTCAATAATCTGTGCGTTTATCAATGATAATATAACTGTTCATAATTATTGTTGTATTGCACCTATTTTATATTCTTTTTTACTATCCACCATCTAGGGTACGAGACAATAAGAAGGAATCTAAGTAACTCTTTTGTGATTTATTCCGAAAAAAATTTAAAATACTTACCTTTTTACCCGAAATTTGAAAGAAAGAGAACTAAAATATAATTTAATAAGTAATTGTTTAAAATAGAGCACAGTATTTATTAAACATCAACCCAAGAAAATCAGAAAAATAAGTACTTTGTCAAAATAAAAATATTAGAGTGAAAAATAATTAAGTCTATTATTCAACTGAAACTGTTCATATAAGTAAGTACTTACTCTAACTACGGGAAATAAATAATACAATATAATTATTAAAAACTAATTTCAAACAAAAATTGTATTGATATTATCACAAAATTTACCAAACCAAGGTCGTTTCGTACCAAGTTCACTGATTTATCTTGATTGTTTAGTTTGTTTAAATATCTACACCTACACGTCATTTTTTCGACAATTCCAACTTTATGATTACTCCTGACCACACTGGAATTCATCATAATGAGAGTGGGTGACAAGAAAAAACTTATACACTTGAATACTTGACTGTAAAGCGATCCCACGCAGGAAATAAAACTATTAGAAACAAAACTTGTAAAAAAAATGAGCTCCACAACGCAGTTCTTCTAGATTCTTACTAATGTTAGGTGTTATGAGTGTGTGCGTAGTTTTTGATACCCAAGATACAAGCTTCGAGCTTAGTTAGGGATCAGTTACTATAATGAGATGTTATTTATGGTACAAGCGAGGTAAGTTGGTGATTACTTCCGAGGCGCTATTGAGGCCCGAGCCGTGTCGTGAATGATTATGTTATGTTTTTAAAACGCAAAAAGTTGTAATCTAATGTAAACGTCAGTCATTTTATTAATATCTATCGATATAGTAATGGACGCCTTAATAAGTTTAACTTTGGATTTAACCAAAAATATCACAGCCAAAATAGCGTGAAGGGAACATATAAATAATCCATACAAGAGATATAAATATTGTAATAGCTGTAGGAAAATGATTGAATATTTTTTTTGGCATCACTACTGTTTTTCAATACGTGTTTTCACAGACAATCTTTGAGTAATAAGTGAACTTTTTTTTATAAAATTTCTCATTTGAAAATCTCTAAAATTGCCAAACTTCTGTTCCAAGTTCATTGTAAGATCGAGGCCATAACTTGCGGTCGTTGCTCCATAATTATGTAGTACCGTGACTACCTTTTCAATTATTTATACTTAATCTAAATACACTTTGTTGTATGTACTTCGAATTACCTTTAGGTCTTGTAATAGATGACCAAAATTTCCTTTTTCACGCTATTTGAGGACGTTGTTCTGTGAACTTTGTCCTAATGATACCTTACATGAAAAATTACCTAAGTACAATTCGGCCCAGGTCGACTTCTGACTAGTAAATTCTAGAAATGGATAACCAGCCCTTATGGGCTGTTGTCTTTTATGCCCTTATTAGTAATTATTTTCCATTGACTTTGATCTAATATTCACAGAAGCTATGTAATCACAATACCATATACATAAACCAAATGAAACTTGAGGATTTTAATGAGCTCCTAAGTATTTTATTCACCTTCTATGTGGTGCATTCAAGAATAACTAAGTAGTGACTCGGTAGAAGTCATTTTTGCTCTTAAAATCTTCAGAATAAAGTTCGAATAAGCTCAAAATCGGGAAGGTCAATTAATGCTTTTCTATACATTTCTGATTGGACTATAATGTCGGGACAGTTTACAATAAAGTCAACATTAACAAGGATATATCTTTCTCATCACACTATAGTCACAAAACAGCCATAAATCTAAGTACGTAATTCAATGCGTATTGTGTGTTCCTTTGTGCGACATTTAAGGAACAAATCGTTGGTCCATTCAATGGCACTGAACGTGACGCCGTCAATACAACATCAGAGGCTGGACCCGTTTTGAATGGCTCTTAGTATGGGATAGAAGGACCAGGTGGGCAGAAGGGGAATTGTTTTGACTGGGAAGTGACATGAGTATTTGTTTATTTACCTTGGCACGCGTTAGGGAATGTCGGTATGAATTCTATCAGTATGTCAATGATGCTATCGATTTTAGTTCAAAGACATGTAGAATTGTTTTTCCTCTTGTCTTGTATAGATTCTGACCCTTACCTTACATATTTCTTGGGTACTTATACTTGTAAGGAGTCTGTTATCCGGGACATAGAGCTCAAATTCAATGACTGAATTTATTTAAAACTTGCAGCGCCTCGCGATTTCACTCGCGTAGTTCCCATTCCCGTGGGAATACAGGGATAAAATATTACTCAGGGTGAATGTAGCTTTCTAAAGGTGAATTGAAATCGGTTTGAAATGAAATCTATTCGTTACAAACAAACAAACAAACAAATTTTTCCTCTTTCTAATATTATTATTGATAGATAAAAAGTGGTTATTTCTCCTCTCTCTCTTTCTCTTATGACTAACAAGTTAATTTCAAGATTAAACTGAGTCACCAAAATACACCAGCCGTAATGAGACAGTTGACTCAATTACATTCCTTCAGACTCACACCCACCTAGCTATCTTTTATTAGTACCATATCGCACTAAATCTTACTTAAATTGAAGTTCAAACATCGGATTCCGGAAGGGACAATTGATTAATAGCCGTATTATTGTTATTTTGAAATGGTTCTATTATGTTTATGGGTATTGTTAGACACGATTTATGGGGCGATAGTGGACTGATGGAGATATCTTGACGAGTTTACGATATTGTACTGACATAAGGACTGTTTTATTGGAGTTGTAAGGATTATAGGTACATCAAATAACTACTGCCAAATTACTTGGTAATAACCTCTGTGATTATTATTAATTAATTGTTTTCAATATTAATGATATACATATCTTAATGACTTTTAAAAACCTATTACTTAGATACTCTCTTAATTTAACTGTTTACTATGTCAATGAATAAATGCAACATTGATATAATCCTTAAACGGATAAAATCATCTCGTTGACCTCTCTAAAGAACATCTACAATGTAAATAGAATCTAGTCTAGTCCATTAAAACAGTTTAATCCTATAGATAGATTAGATACATGATTAGAACCATACCTTAAAACAACAACATGCTTCCTTCTACCGAACCCAGAACCTCCAGCTTACCACTTACATTAAATTTACAATAAAATAATATTATCTTTCCTTCCCCCAGATGGACCAAGACACGTCCTCAGAGCGTGACAGTGAGGGTCGCAGCCTGCGCTGTGGATGGGGCATGTTCAGACCTCACTGGCTGCAGAAGTTCAGGACAGCCAAATGGGCACTGTTCTGCTTGTGCTGGGCGGGAGCTATACAGGGTAAGTAGATTATATAGCTATTAGCTAAGTCAATTACTAAATTACCTCTAGAATTTAATTTTAACAACTAGCAGCGTCTCAATCCTAATCCTGTGAAACATATTCGTCTCCTAATGAAAATTTGGAACGAAAATAATGCAGTGGTTTAGTGGTGATTATTTTGAATTTCTGTACTTATAAAAAAAAACACCTATATCGGTCAAGTGTATTCAGTGCCTATTCAGTAGAAACTAACAAAAAATTAAATATTTTCTCTTTAGAATATTACGAGTACAGTATATTACTATATGTTTGGATTGAGTTTATCAAACACACACTTGAAATCTCTTGGTGGGATGTCAGTATTTTACGTGGGACTGCCATCAGACCTCCACATCCCAGAGGGCACTGGGCAATACAATCAACTAATTATCAAATTAAAATTCACAATCAACACATTCACATATTCGAACTATCAACACACATCACTTATTATCGAGTTGGCAATAACCAATAATAGTTAAAGATAGTAATTTGTATGAAAGTGTGTTCGGATATGCGATGTGTCACGATCAGAACACTTTCTATGCGTGATCACTCTTCCTAGTTATGGGTAATGAGACTGCGTGCATATTGCATATTCTAGCTATAATTAGTAGATACAATGTAGGTAACTGTTCTTCTTAGTGCGAAGAAAAAACAGTCGCATTGAAAATCTCCCCTTTATTAGTGTCAAAGTCGCCTTTACGAATTTGAAATTTTGGAAATAAGTATGACTGTTTCAATTATTCAGTTACAGTTATTTCACGTGATGTTTCATCAAAAATAAAACCTTTTCTTAATCTGTTTGTTATTAAACATGTACTGTTTCACTTACTTTTTCGAAATTCAGTCTGTGTATTCCACTGCATTCGAAGAACTTACTTATATTTTTAGGTGTAGGACGTTATATTATTTTCCCTTGAATGCTTTGATTGCTTTATAATCAAACTGAAGATATATTTTTTAATCAAGACGAAGAAAAAACAAATCAAATTTATTTCTATAAGTACATTGAAGAAAATTCCTACAATACAAGATAAGAAAATGGCAACCCCTTTCATACCAAAACAAATCGCATACAAATATCTGTTTTGATATAAAAATACACGTACGTTATAAAACCTCAGGGTCGCCACTCGTTCAAAGGGCTGATGCACATATTCCGTGTTGTAGTCACGGACATTTTCAATATTTACTTTATATTTCACCTTGAACAATCGTGCATGGTATACATAAAGCCGTGCTCTTTATGTGCCACGGGCTATGCTTGGTTTATACTATGTATCATGTATTATTCGTGCATATTTAACTCATAAACAAAGTGCAATAAATATGCATATGACACTGAAGAATATTGTAGCTTTCTATTGATGAAGCTTCAGAGTAAGTTCAGAAGGAAGACGAGTAGGAGCGAATTCCTTTTTAGCCCACTGTGGCAAAGCAAAATGAGGGTTATAATTTTGACTGGTAGGTATGTGGTCGTATGCCACCTATGTATATCATTCATACACTATCAGTTACTTACTTGTGGTACAAAAACTTCAAATAAATCTGAAATCTGAAGTTTTCAGATGTTAAAAACGTCTGTTTTCAAAGTTTCAGAGATAATAAAATAAACTTAATAAATTCTGAAATTATCCTCAAACTTTAAGAGATCAAAATAATTCGAAGAACAATATCCCAAAATAATCCAACCTATTTATAGAAACAACAAAAGGAATCCAAAGTCATCCAACTGTATCCACAACTCAACATTCCGGGGGCGGCTCCATTAGCCCGCGAACAAACACGGGAAGGGTTAATTAAATAATAAAATTCATTAATTAATATAAAAAACACCAACAAATGCCACGGGCGGGCGGCTAACTAGATTTGCGGGGGCAATTCACCCAAGAAATTAACTCATCTGCACTCATCCGGCCTAAATTTATAGTAGAAGCGGGTGGAAATATTAGATAGGATAGGAGAGAAAAACAAGAAGCTGTTTTAATAGGTATATTTTTATATAGTGTAAAACGAAGTAGCTTCCCGCCATCACGTCTGTTCCTTGAAGATCCTAGCTATGTATATAGTGGATTAAAAAGAAAGGTCAATTTATTTTCTCTAGTTAAAAAGTATGTACGTATCAAAAAAGGTTTCTATTAAAATGAAATGATGGATTAGATATAAGTTTTTAAGTACGTAAGTTTTATAACAACCAACAATTTAAATTACAGCAACTTAAAACTTTTATTTAAAAACCGTTTTTTCAAAAATAACGTTAATTTTGAAACGTTATCCATTCGGCTAACAGTTAACACAATCGCCGTTCGTTTTCAATCGCGTAAAACAAATAACTAAACTATTGTTAACTGTTATCTTATTTGCATGGACAGTTTTGACGAACTGGGTCGAATCATATTTTTGTTTTAAAGTATTTTTCAAAAGTATGGATGTCATTAGCCTTTTAAACAATGTAACTTTGCTTTATTGTAAGTGTAAATTAATCGTTTTCAAAATACCGAAGTGTGTAAAATACGATATTAATGTTAAGAATTATATTCATTTAAAATTGATAACACATTTGTTTTTAATTATTGGAAGATCCATAAATAAAATCTTTGAGGCCTCTCTCAAGCTGATGTCACACTATACTTGCCCAAAACATGTTAGTGATTTCAAATCCAATTCAAGCCATGTTTGGAAAAGATAATTAATTTAAAATTGTAATCATAACATAATCATTCACTACATCATCTCATTATAGTAACTGACCCCTAACTAAGCTTGGAGCTTGTATCTAGGGCAGCGGTTCTCAATCTTTTTTGGTAACGGAACCCTTTTGGAAAGCGATATACTTGATGGAACCCTATTTGAAGTTCACACATCTCGGCAAAATGAAAGGAATGTTGGGTCATTTGTGAAAAAATCGTATTTTTTGTATTATGATCATGTAAATATATGATGGAAATTATTAATAAACTTGTTTAATGAAAAAAATAGAAAATCCTTATTTTTTAAGTGAATTTTGCGAAATTACGATTTTTTAAGGTCATAAGCGTATATTGTCTCTTCGTGCTCAAATGAGTGTCTGTATATGCTTACTAAAGCTTCAATTGATGCCATGCATGGTCCCATGGGGTATATTCTGCCACTCTTTAATCAAAGTTTCAGTTTGAAAACATTACTGTTCTTCCAATAAGGTCACAGTTATCGACAGACGTGTTTTATTTACGTGCGGAGGCGAGGACAAGGCAGAAATCGGGCAAATTGCGCCATAGATGACAGTTTTACAAGGATACAAACACTGAAAAATCGTATTTAAATTGCTGTTCAGACTCGAAATCGCCTGGAAGAAGTGCGCAACAGCAGGGTGAGTGAACGAACAGTGAGAAGGAGATTAAATGAAGTTGATTTGAGGTCGTACATACCCGCCAAAGCCCCAAAACTCGAGGTGGGCCACCGAGAAGCTCGATTAGAAACGCGAGTACAGAAGAGAGAGAGAATTCGGCTAGAATCATTTCTAGAATTTATTTTCTATGTATTTTGGTGTAGAAATAAATGGTTTAAATGGAATGCTACGTAAGTACCTTAACGAAGTGGAAATTACCTAAATCGACCGACCAGCAAGATCACCAGAAATGAGTCCACGATTTTGACAATAAACAATTCTTTAGTGTTGTAAAGTTCACATAAGAAGTACATACAGCAAAAATAAGGATTTCAATTTTTTTTTCCAATAAACAAGCTTATTAACAACAATTTTCATTCATACCTAACTCTTAAATTTTGTTTTATTATTATGGATAAATTCTCTAAGATTATTCCCCGCTTACCTTCAATATTTAAATACTTAATCATAAAAAGAAAAAAACGTCTCTATCTTTCTCTATTTTTCTATCCTCTATTTTTTCCGGTGTGTGTGGTTTACGTATTGTAATCTTAGTACGTTACAAAATACGGGTAATAAGTAGGTAGTTAGGTATAATCGAAATTATAGAATGTCAACGCTAGGAACTAAGACGCTGCTACCCGCGCCTTGTCAGTACGGTCGACCAAAGAGAGGTGTTTTGTTTTTTTTTTCTAAATTCTTGCGAAACCCTTACCCCGTTTCCCCGGGACTTAGAGATGAGTTCCCGCTATCACTATCCCAGTCCCACGGGAAATTATACCGGACATAACATACTTCGGTTATAAACTACCTTGTGGAGTATAAGTTTTGAAAAGGTACCTGAATTTAAATATATTTATGATTTAGTTTCGAGTGTTGGAGTCCGTATTGATACTTTACGAGTTACCTGTTAAGTTATTGTATTAAGTTTATAGTTTCTTGCCAATTCTTCTTGGATTACTTTAATTCCGATATTTTACTAAAAGAAGAAACATCCTTGCTTTAAAGTTTAACCTAAAGTATGGTCATTTAGCGTTATTTTCATTGTAAATTAAATTTAATTCTTTCAAGTTCATTGACGTTTTTTACTGCTTTTTTGAAGACTAAATGCGAACTCTACATACAAGCTGAATTGTCTTCATTGTAAATACAGTTACAGTTGTCACTCACCGAAATTGATAATTGTTTTAATTTTACGGCAATATGATTGATTTGTTATGGATGACTGATGATTGACGACTTTAAACCGTTAATTTTTACAGTACATATTCAAGTAAATAACAATATAAGAAACATCTAAAAAGCATTGTTGCATATAGTAAAACAACACCTGTTTAAAACAATATAAACTGGAACTTTCCAACACATCTTCCCTCCCCCCCTAGCTTATCGTAATCACGCTCAAGATCCAACCAGAACCAAATTAAGAAAACTTAAAATAACATAAACTCTTACTTTTCAACCCACCCTAACTAATCACGCTCAAAATCTGAACACAACCGAAATTACCAGAAAAAAGAATTAAAAATTTTAAAGTGGCAACATTTATCATGTCGTACCTGTCATCGCGGCGCCACGGGAGCTACATACCTTCATTAGGGCGTCCCATTACGTCCCTAGAGCGTCCCATTTCGTTCATAGAGTCCCAGCGTAGTACTACTGCGACGTACACATTAACTGTGACTCCATTCGAAACACATTACACTGGTTATATTACACTCTGTAAAGTTTATTTGGTGACTACAGATATTTGCTTCAATGGATTGAGTTTTTGGGTCTAGCTGGCTCACAGAAATCGGGAGACTCTATGGTAACCATAGAGATTTCTGTGCTCTAAGTTTCTGTGAGCTGGCAAATGATTTTAGAATTGGTTTTAGATTAAATAAGCTTTTACGGAGAGCCCTAAAAGAGGCGGTACGAGGAGTTAAGACTTGTATTAAAATAATTATAGTTTTCCAAATGAATATTCATTTTCTTCTCGTTACCCAAAGAAGCTAAGATCTGATCTCCGTGTATACCCAAACGCGAAAAAAAGATACTGTGTTAGAATTTTGATTGCTATTATAAGCTCTTTCAGCTTTTCATACAAACACCAATCTTTCAGAAAAATCCACACCTTCATCATAAAAAACCAACATTTCCAACTAGTGTTCCATCCAGCCCAACATATCGTTGTAAAAGTTAGTTGTCCCATAAATCTGCATTAAGTTTTGCCGGCGAGTCGGAGCTCACAGGAGTTATGGCCAACAGGTGTAGCGCCGGCTTTTTAATAACAAAATATGACGGCGAATGATATACGACGCTTGCATTGTTTACTCATGGTTAGACACGAACACTTATTGTTTAGTTATACTTAATAGGGTTAAAAGTTTAAGGTGCTTTCGTAATTACTCTCATTATTCACACAAGATGTGCCTGTAGACTTCTATTGCCTATATTCTAAGCCTCTAGCCTCTAGTCTAAAGCTTTCCCCAATAAATTGACTATACCTTATTATGTACGTTTATTTATGTAATCTGGCAAAAAACTAATAAGCAACACTTTCTACATACAACAATGCCTTAGTATTCACACCACTTCGTAATACACTTACAAAATACAAAACATCATTAACAGTCCCAAAATTATGAACCAGAAAACTACCCCGTCACGTTATAACATTAATTCCGTATAAATCATGGGATTATACAATTAAGCGGTATCGTTTCAACGCGGGCGCGGGTCCGGTGCTACCTATTTTAATATAGCTCTAATTGTCTGAAGTGGAGGGGAACAGAATTTACATTTATTGCACACCGATATAATGGGATTATATTACGTGTTTTAATGATATTAAAATTTCAGTTTTTGTAATTATTTCGGGGGTGTAATTGCTGGAAAATTATAAGAATAATGAATGATAAAAGTAGGAAATTGGTTTAAAATTGGATTACGGGTACCTATTTATGTTCTTAAAACAGTAAATTCAGAAAAATCTGTCCAGATTTTTAGGAAATCTAATTATCTATCTAATTTTTAACTCATTGATGTTCTTTTGTGGAGTAAGCAAATATAAAAAATGAACATTGTAACTGACAAATTACAGAACATTTAGAAACAGTCCACTAGTTTTAAAAGATACAACGCCACACACATGCAAGAAGGGGTTAAAAACTCAAACACCCTTTTTATACGCCAGGGATTAAAACCACTTCATTTTTAGGAAACACAAGTCCAAAGTGACAACATTTTAAATTAATTCAAGAGTAAGATTACCTCGTTAACTGAAGGTGCGAAACTTTGATTAAGATTGTAATTTATGTGTGTTTTATACATGTCAAGTGACAATTAACTTGGTTAAACAGTTATAAATATTAACGTTGGGTTTGGACTGTGGAATTTTTAAGGTTTTTTGTAGGATTTTGCTTCTTAATTAAAGGTTTTTGAGCTCTACCAGAGAGTAGAGTTTAAGATAGTGTTAAGTTTGATGAAAATTAGTGGTAGAGTTTACAAAGACAATGTTCCTGAGTGAACAGTGTTTTTTTTTTTATATTTTTCACCGTTTTTTTTTTTTATAATAAGTACAGTCTGGAGAAACTTTATATAATTACAAATACGAAACAGTAAGTACCTATTATCAAATATTAAGTACACAATGCAACGTAGAGTACTTTTAAAAACATAATCCATGTCTGGCCGAAAACAGACTTTGATACAAACTCGTCTATAAGATACAAACGTGATACAAAATATAACATACACCACAATATCTCCTACAAATCATAAGTATAAAATTTACTCCTACGTAGCAAAATGTTATTAAAAATTAATAATTCACGATAAAACAAGTGCACTTAAGGTAAACTAAGTAATCCGAGGCGAGCGGACAACAGGTGCGCTCCCTCATTTAACTTCAGACATTTTTATAACAAACTTTAACTGTGTGGAAAGTTTAATAAGGTGAGGGGTGCCCGCTCTATGAGCATCACGGCGATTTTACTAGATATATTTAGACTAGCTGTGACAAGCGACTTTTCTGTTTTGTTGCGGGTCACATTTTTTGATTCATGGAATATTGTTATGCTATCTAACTTGTGGACTAACGTAATATACCTACATATATATTGAGACTACCTGTGTATGTATTTTTCTTGTTTCTTTCTTAGCACAATCTAGGGTCGGAATCACTAGCTTTATATTGAGTTTGAGACAAGCTGTAGGTTTGCCTCGCACCAAGGAAATACCTTTTTCTTTCTCAATGGATCGTGCCAATTTTCATTGCAATCTATTAAGTGGTATATTGATAGATCAGCCAGTTAGTAACTACACAATAATAAATCCTGTAAATACATTTAAGACTTTTGTATTAAGTCACAAATTAATAGAATATATTTCTAAACACACATATTAACAAAGTCTTTTTCGAAATCTGTCTGTCCCTATAATCTGCGATTAGCACTACTTACACTTTTTCTTCTTTGCGTGAATTTTTGAGGACCAAAACTCGGCCACCGATATTATATATTTACTACTTACACTATGAATGACCGCTTCAACACACAATCTAAAAATACACCTAGACCGATACACCAAGATGTTTCCAAATCTAATTTCAATCCTAAACTATAAATCATAGAGAGAGAGACATCTAAATATAAAATCTGATATCAGAATGAGATCTAAATAAGAAGCGCAAGTTGTAGTGTATCGGCGGGAAACGATGCCAGGACCAAGTGTATTGTGGAGAAATAGAGCAAAAATATGACGCGTGACAGTGTCAGACACTGATTTACTGTGTCTGACACTTTAAAATGGTTTATCTTTTAGAGTTTCGATACAGTTTATTAGACTAAACTTTGATATCAATTATAAAAAACTGTTTTTTTAATGAAATCTGAGTTGTTATGGTGCTGAAACGTCATTTTTCGTAATTGGTGCTAAATATTTACCTGGCACGAAACCCACAGCCCTTTGATTGACAGTCCGGCATGGCGATCACTCCGCCATTTGGGTCGCCATTCTAGATTTTTTCACCGAATAGTTTCTTAAACTACTTTAGACATCCAGATAAATTATCTTATATGTACTTATACAAACTTCACCTATTTATATTAGCACAGGAAATAAACAACAGTAAATAATATGATTATTGTTCACAACACTAATATACAGCAATCCAATATTCACCCTCATCCACGGCTCACTGCATCTGATTACTCCAAGCACCTTCGAGTACTATAAGTTCTCCAACTTATTGCAATATCAGTTAAGTACCTGATATTAACTCGCTAATAACTCGTGCAACTAAAGTACTTCCAATCTATAGGTATGTACTACTTCACTACATAGTATAAAACAAAGTTGCTTCCCGCTGTCTGCCCCTATGTATGCTTAAATATCTAAAACTACGCAACGGATTTCGGATCAGTTTTCTTTAATAAGTAGAATGAGTGTTTCAAGAGAAAGATTTTTGGTATATTTATCCCCGTATTTTCACGGGAGCAGGCACTAAGCGGGTGAAACAGCAGGGCCCTGTTAGTTATATGTTAAAGCGGAAGAGTTTCTTTGTTTGAACGCGCTAATCTCAGGAACTACTTGTCCGATTTGAAAAATTCTTTCAGTATTAGATAGTCCATTTATCGAGGAAGGCTATTACAGGCTATGTAACATCACGCTATGAATAGGAGAGGAGCTATGGGGATCTATTCCGATCCAATACCATTATCTAATACCAATGGTATTTGTTGAGTGGTTTGAGTGGTATCCGTTCGGAATAGAAAATGATAATGTTTTAAAACAAATACCATTGGTTGTTGGTATTGGATCGGAATAGATCGCTATGGGGCACCGCTAGTTAGTTATACTATGTTTATTGACGACCTCGATAGCAGAGTGGTCAGTCATGCTGGACTGCCATCCGTAAGGTTACGAGTTCGATTCCCCGCACGGGAATCGAACTGTGTGCGTAGATCCAAGATCAAGTTTCGAACTTAGGGATCAGTTACAATAATTCAACGATGTAGTGAATGATCATGTTATGTTATCTATATACTTCGATACTAACTAAAGTATGTACCGTTTATGGTAAGCAGTAGGGTGATCGATCGTGCGAAACAGATTGCATACTCGGAGTTTGTTTGTCAGAAACAGGAAACGAAATATGATTACGGATTAATGGGATTGAATTAAATACTGTTGTTTGTTCGGTATTGTTTTGACGGCGAAAAATATTGATTTATTGTTTGCTAGCAGCGCCCCGGGGTTTCACTCGTATATTAAACTGCATCACAATGCGTTGCGTAGTTTTAAAGATGTAAGCATACGGGCAGACAGCGGGAAGCGACTTTGTTTTATACTTGGTAAGTATGTAGTGATTAAATACAAGATAATTGTGATACTTCTTACAGAAATAAACTAAACTTTGTCTTTCTTTATGACTTGAGAATGAGATGATGTATTTTCGACTAAAACTTCTTTTGATTTAAGTAGATACAATTGACGATTTATAGTTTCTTATGAATAAAACACCATCAATATCACAAATGTCTTTAATACCTATTAAACCCCGTTTATTTCTAGAGTCAAAATCTTATTTATAACAGAAGACATACTTCCATATCACACACGCCAATCATAGTTCTAATTTAGTAAACAATTGACAAACTCTTCTTCCAACTTCCAAGCATTTAGGTATCGCATCAATGTTAGCTCCGAACTTCAGACTAACTTAGCAAATAACTTAGACTAACTTGAGTAGTTACTTACTGTTTATAACTTAGACGCTAGTTAACTTATATTAATATCTATAGTTAGCTACAAACATCTGCTGTAAATATTACTATTTCAGTTCTATCCTAGATTCTAATTTATACAAATATTATAGAGCTGAAGAGTCTTTTTGAATAGTTGAACGTGGTAATTGCTGATAATCTGGTTCGAATTTAAAAGTTCTTTTAGTGTTTGATAGCTCATTTATCGAGAAAGACTATAAGAATCGAACGATAAATAAGAGTGTAGCAGAAGTTATAAACGCAAATGAATCCTCAGGGCTCCACTGTGCTACTAAATATTTATCTACTACATACGTAAATCTTAACTTAATAAAAAGTTCTTGTGTAAAAATGTATGAATTAATATATGAATTTGAAATTGAAATTTAAGACAATAACTCCATCTAATAAGATTAGTTAAACACCAAGCTATGAGTATTCAGTTACTGTGAAATTTCATCACACATTCTACAAATTTATCCTAAAATAGTTCCAAATAACTATCACGTAGATCAGCCGACGTCTAATCAAGAAGTATTTACTCTCAATCAAGTATCTCCTGTAGGAGTCAGGTTAATGAGATGACAAAACGGGATGATGTTTTACATACGAATTGGCACCTAAATAAGTACTTCTACTTACTTGATTATTTTCTCTGTTGATTAACACTTGTAAGGATTAATTTAATTTGGTAAACTCTGAACTAATTTTGTTTCTAAGGTTTTTTCTTCACGACAAAGGAATAATAATTACAACGTGGAAATGAATTGTACCTTGTAAAATAACTGTGCTAGTTTTCTTTTGACGAATCAGGCGTCAGTCTATAAAACGGGGGGCTTCGAAGAGCCTCTACAAGAGAAGAAAGAATCGGTGACGTAGTGGCTATAGTTTTTGTCATTTTTGGTTTCCCATTCGGACATCGTCGATTCGACCTCCGCCACGTGAGGAAATCTGCACACACCTGCGAAGAAATTCTAAGGTTGTGGGTGAAGTCGACAATCCCGCACTTGGCCTGCGTGGTTGACTAAAGCCTAATCACCATCATTCAGTGTAGGATTGAGCTCCTCGATTTTACCATTTGGTGATGGTGATTATAGTCGAAGGGTTTTTCCATCACCCGTCAATTTAGTTCACCCATTACAGTTGATGCGCAATTAATATGCGCATTAGAAAAGTTTGTTATATCAAAACAAAAAGCAAAGAAATTCCTAACATTGTTATAATAATAAATGGTAGTTTTCTTTACCTAGTTCTTATAATTTAATTATGGTGTTTAATAAACAAATCTATTTGATACACGTTTCACTGTTTATACTCTATACAAACTTATGTTTTTAATTGTTTGATAATATTGAGGAATAAGGAATGTCAGTATAGGGTTAACACCTTTTTTAGCTGTAAAAAGCATATAAAATTGGTAGATATGTATTTATTTATAATCATTATTTAATTGCAATGTTGTTATAGTCTTGAAATTAACAAACACGATTAACTTTTTCCTATGCTGAGATAGTGCAAATATTTATTTAAAATATATTTTAAGAAACATTCCCCCACATTCCTAGCATATACTTATGTATAGATAAAATGACATTTTATAAACTAATTTGAAGAAAGTATCCTCCTAGAGGTGTGTACAACATTTTAAATTACATTATCAAATAACTTTCCAAAGTTGGTGGCTCTAATACGAAAGTAGATCATTTTGTAAACCAATCCAAAGTTTCCGTCGCTTCCAAGTTTTATGTTGTAATCTTGTGTCAATATTTGGTGTTGGGGAGAAAAGCATTCAAAACTTCGTTAAAAGTATATTATATGCACGCACCTACCTACAGTGTTACTGTTAAGTCGATATTCATTGAGAGCTAGTGTTGATAAAGACGAAACAATTTAAAAAAGATTGCGTGTATGGAACACTTGTATCCAAATAAAAAAAGAAAGTACTTATCAAGAAAAGATTTTCAGGAATTCAACCTCTGAAAAATGAGAAAAAGTTTGATTATTAATCCAGATTTTTTTAGAAATAGGTATCCAAAGCCATTGGCAAAACACTAGTCTACTAGAAAATAATATCCAAAAAACAAAATTCATTACTAACAATAATTTTCAAAAACAATACCAAAAGTTTTTCACTTTCACGTCATTAATAACTTCGCGGTTCTCGCAATAACTGTAATATCCCGGAATTCCCGGACATTAGTTACCTGAGTCCCGGGACGGACTGTGTCCCCAGATTGCGGAATCCCGGTAAGTCTCGACATTAGTTTGGATTCCGGGGACATATTATTGGGACTTGGGCGAGTTTTCTTTGTAATTCGAGTGTTTAATAACGAACTTTTGTTGTAGTGGCTCTGTGTTTGTGTTGTTGTTTCTTTGTTATATATTAGCTATCCTTCTTATTAATAAATTAAATGTTAGGTAATCCACATTTTCTTACTTTTATTCATAATAACATTAAGTTATTAAACATGTATGGAAGTGACTGTGGATTATAATACTGATGTTAGTTAGTCGTCGTTCACAAAAAAAAAAAATGCTTTTAAAAGAAACTAATTTAGAGCTGAGACAAACCATGACAAACAAGGTAGTGACAAATGAGGACATGCCCCGAAAAACAGTTATGGCTATTGAACAACTAGGTAAGTATTCTTAAGACACAAAATATTTAATTTCAAGCCATTGGTAAGTTCTTCAAAACTTCTATCCTTTACTGAGTTTCAAAGCACATTTAATATTATTCGCACCTTCTAAAGTAAATAAACGGTACAAATAAATAAGCAAGGTATTACATAAGTACAACAAAACGTTCCCTGTATTTAGTTTAAATCTGCCACACGGAGGGATTTGCCGAACAAATCCTTTTATTGTGCATATCAAAATTCAATATCTGAATGCACCTTTTCATTGTGGAGTAATCCGCGAGTAAGCCGATTATATTTGATGACACGATGTACGGTTTATACTTTGTACAGTGTTTATGTGTGTTCTGATCGGAGATAGATGTTATAGTAGGTAGGAAACTGTGTTTTGAATATTAATTATTATGTTTTAGATTGTTTTTGAACTGGTTGATTGAATTCTAGTTACGTTTCTAACTTAAGTTCTTATTTTAGCCATGATTTACAAATTTTCGCATACTTAGCACATTTTTTCTTCAGAACATTTCGCTATGCCCAATGAAAATTTATAGAAAATTAGAACTATTTTCACAACTTTAGATGATATTCTAAACCAATTGGTATAGGTTACTTACTTATTTATATTGTTGTAACTTTAAGTTGCAGGTAAGTAGTTAGAGCTTACTGAACTGATTTAAAAAAATCTTTCACAAATAGAAAGGTACCTTATCAGCGAATGCTATAGGCTATAATTTGGCCCACTATTCCCAAGGGAAGAAAGGTTACACAGTATTCAGTAGCATGGTTTAATAGAAACCTTTGTAGCTGTATCAGAAAAACGATACCCCCTACTAATAAAGCTACAGTCTAGTCTACCTAGCCAGTTGATCTAGTGAGATCAACTCTAAAGCGCGTATCATTTCAAATGATGCGAGGTTTCCACACCGCCGACTGATTGGTTAGTGGACACGAGTAGTGGACGACCGACGCATTCTATTTCATTTCCCTTTGAACGATACCGAGATTATATTGGTACTCCATTTTATATCTAGGTGTACGAAAATATAATCTGGTATTTGATAATTTGCTAAATTGTATCTAAATAATAACTTTAAATATTTAAAACTAGCAGCGCCCCGCGGATTCACCCGCGTGGTTCCCGTTCCCGTGGGAATACGGGGATAAAATATAGCCTATGTTATTCAGGGTGAATGTAGCTTTCTAATGGTGAAAGAATTATTGAAATCGGTTCAGTAGTTTCGGAGCCTATTCGTTACATACAAACAAACAAACAAACAAACAAATCTTTCCTCTTTATAATATTAGTATAGATATAATAAATAAGTAAAATTACTGACGTTTGACTGTGGAAAAAATACAATTCTCTAATAAATAACATTACATAACATAATCATTCACTACATCATCTCATTATAGTAACTGACCCCTAACTAAGCTAAATCACGATTTTATACAAAAGAAAAACCGTCTGCCAAAAATTGTTGTACACTATCAAGGCCTCGTTTAATAACTACAAAATCTAACATAAAAACATATCTGAAAAATCGTTTGTGCTAACAAAAGATTAATTACATAAGACGTTAAACTATTCACAGTTTATAGAATACTTAAGTTTAAGTACACATAACGTACAGAATAGTTTTCAAAACAGCCAACTTGACAAAAACACGTTAATTCATCGTCAACAAAGAGATTCCCCGATAACATTTAGCGGCCATTAACGAGGTGACGGCTCCGTATTGTGAACTAACGTTGTAATCACGGACACGGCCAATTAATCATCCGGTAGGTGCCGCATTACGTAAACAGGGTACGGTAAATTCGCCTATTCATTTGCAAATCTTAAGATTTAAGATGGTGGTGTAACGAGAGAATGATACTTTTGAATAATTAGGTATTCTGTGTAGCTATTCGATTTAATCCGAACTAATATTATAAATGCGAAAGTAACTCTGTCTATTTGTCTGTCTGTCTGTCTGTCTGTAACCTTTTCACGGCTAAACTACTGAACCGATTGACTTGAAATTTGGTACAGGGGTAGCTTATGGTCCGGGAAAGAACATAGGACTTTTTAACCCGAAATTCCCACGGGAACGAGAACTACGCGGGTGAAACCGCGGGGCGCTGCTAGTTTTTTATAAGTACTTAAATAAGTAGCAATAGGCTAGACTAAAGACGATAGGCTAAAGACTTTGCTAGAATTACTTGTATCAAATTGTATTTTCTTGCTAGTAAATAGGTAATCTAGTTTGTAAGATCCTGGCTTTTCCTAATTTTTTTTTTAAATTTCACTATTTTAATCATAGTCATACTGACTTGTTTTCTTACTTTAATGTTAATTTTTCTAATCTATAATCAAAGACGAAATATACTTATTTATACAAATCAATATGTTTATTCCAAATCCATGTACCCCAGTTGTGTAACCATCCTTGTTTAGTGTATTGTAATATCAGTGACTAGTCATCCGGGCCGGGTGTCCGCGCCCGGCCATTGTATAGTACACCCGGGTAACGGGCATACACCCGGTCATAATGGGAGACGGTAACTTGGTTAGCTGACGGAACAGAAACAGGGTATCAACATTGAAAGTTCTTTGTTTTGTTTTTTGATCCGAGGGTGATTATGTCTTGAATGTAGATATAAATAGAAGCTATGTTAAGGATAAAAATATGAGATAGTTATAAAGTGCGGTGTGCTTAGTTAATTAATATTAACCTACATATTTACGCTTTTACACTTAGGGTGGATTTAGAGAAATATTATTTGGAACAGTATAGAGATAAAAAATGATATTGTAAGTAGGTATAGATTGTACGCGTTGGCTTATGAAAACTATAGTAGGTATATTTGATACAAATAAAAACTAAATTGAAAATCAATTGTTTACACGACACACAAAATTTAGACTACACAAATAACAAAAACAATACCAAACACGGTATTTTAATAAAAACTCGATCAAAATTCAATCGGATTGTTTCAAAAACACTACCTTTTACCCGGAATAATGGATATTGACGTGTGTCATTCTATTCCAGTAGCGCTCGCGCCTCCGGTTGTCCGGTCCGGATGTGCAACTTTAATAACCGTTTGCCGGAACTACGATATCCGGATATATTTAGCACATCACTATACTTCGACAGCGACGTATTGAAGTATCGAGTTGAACGGAATTGGTTTTAATTATCTCGATACGATTATTTTACGCAATTTAAAAGTCCTATTTTAGCCACGATAGTATTATCAATTTTAAGAATGTCTGCGAATAATGGTATGAATTTTTATACTTTGCAATTGGAAATGGAATAATGGAAACATCGAACTAGTTAACAGTATGATTGAGATGCTCAACAATTAATTATTAATTCCAATTTACAAAAACGTAATCCAGGTAAATGTCTAGTTTCTTAAATTATTTTGAGTTGCCGTTCCTAAACTGCTTGTCATATTGTTCCAGGTATGGTGGTGAACGGGTTTGTTAACGTGGTGATCACCACCATTGAGAAGAGGTTCGGGCTGCGGTCCATGCAGACCGGGGTCATCGCTGGAGGGTTAGTAACATCTATACAATACACAGCTACCTATTTGTAATTTTCATCATCGTCAGCTCACATGCGTAGCTATAGTGTCCACCGAGGTACACTATTACTATAGGTACTAATATGATAAGTACTCGTGATCGCACTCAGTGAATCATGGCCAAGTCTTGGAATGAAATAGACCATGGAATCTTGAGATCATACGTATCCTGATGACAAACCATATTGCATTATAAATTAATAAATATTGTATTGATCATCATAAATTTAATCCATTATAGTTTAACATGTTTTGATATCTAAAGTAGATTATCTACCGTTTTTAAAAGCTCGCAGTAGCTAATTTTTAAATAAAAACACCAAAACTTTTTTCCATTAAAAGGTCAAAATAGTCATCATTAACAGAAACACAAAAAAACTAAAAGGACGACTCACATAATGTGGACGTTTTGCGAAGAGCTTACTATAACAATTTTATCAATCCCACAGCTACGACATGGCCTCATTCGCGTGCCTCGCACCAGTGACGTACCTCGGGGGTCGGAACAGCGCCTCCAAGCCGCGCTGGCTCGGCTGGGGGGTCCTCCTCATGGGCACCGGGTCCCTGCTCTTCGCTCTGCCACACTTCATGGTCTCACCATACCAAATATCGAGCGTAGAGTCTGATGATATGTGCAGTGCGAGTCGAAATGTAAGTTGGATTAAAGTTTTGTGTTTTTTGAAGATGCTTTTTGACCTACGAAACGATCAGGGAGTTGTTATTTATAACAATGTAATGTGTGACTGTATCTGTGGGTCTGTATATGTAACATCGTAGTTTCTAATATCTGCATTACAATGCAGTCAATTTTGATTTGACACGCGAAAGTAGATGGAAATTCCGCCCGCCGAAGTTGCCATATCCGAATTTTCCGCGCTTTGTCCTAACTTTTCTAAAGTATAGACTCTAAATAGTGATTAATTGATGTAAAGGATATACAGGCTCACGCCTCGTGTTATTTTCCACTTATTGCATAGTTTCATCATTACTACATACTTTCCCAACAGAATACCTTACAGTGTGGTGTCGAAGGCTCCTCCAGTTCGGAGGGCGGCGCGTGGGCAGTCGCCATCTTTGTGCTGGCGCAGCTACTGCACGGCGCAGGCGCGACACCGCTATTTACTCTCGGAGTCACTTACATCGACGAGAATGTGTCGAAGAAGATGTCTTCGGTTTATTTGGGTGAGTGTCTTGGGGTGACATGTTTTTAGCAGGATTTGGCAGTTAAACAGTGTGTGAATTACCTACCAAAGTAACATTATCCGATTCAGATTATTTTGAAGTTAAAGTAAGTTAATTTAAGTCTCTTTCTTTGTAAGTATTTGTTGAGTAAGCTTTATCAGTAACACGATGGTTGCCTTGTGGGTATCCGAATTACAACCATCAATGAAACTTGAGTACTTAGGTAATTAGTCTAAGACTAAAATGATTGCGACCTGTTTTCAAAGAAAATTAACCCTTTCATAGATAAATAAAAAACAGTCAAGACATATGTATTTCCCTTAAATAGTTACTTGTGTACTTTGAGGTATTTTATTGAGTTCAATATCCACATTATCCACGAACACTTACTAAAACAGTGAATTGGAACTATGAACGTAAAGATAACCTCAGCAAGGGGTACGGTAGAGGGACATAAGAAAGCTTTCCACCTCGGTACTATAGTTACATTATGGTATTTTAATATCTACGTTTATGGGGTTAAGGAAAGAGGAAGTATTTTATAAAAGGCGGAAGTCTCAATCAATATCACATCAAAATGGAAAAGGCTTCTACTGAATGGAGACAACAATATACAAATCTAATAAAATCGCTTTTTAAAATTGTAGACCAAATACAATAGTAATACTTTAAACAGCTTCGGTGCCGTTGTCGTTCCAATATCATCATCATCATCAGCTCATATAATGTCCCCACCGAAGGGCTCGAGCCTACCCTGAATTAGGGTGATTAGGCCAATATCATCGAAAGTAAAATTAGATAGAGCCCTCGAAGTCAAGCTTAAAATCGTGTAATGTAAATTATTTCAATACAGTTTTACTAGCTTAGAGGATACAACCATTTTCAGTCTTTGACACATATGTATAAGTAGGCTAGCGGCGCCCCGCGGATTCACCCGCGTAATTCCCGTTCCCGTAGGAATATGGGGATAAAATGCTAAAAACCTTCCTACTGAATCACTCTATCTATTAAAACAAACCGCATCAAAATCCGTTGCGTAGTTTTAAAGATCTAAGCATACATAGGGACGGAGAAAGCGACATTGTTATATACTATGTAGTGATGATGGTACCATAGGGCAAGCATTTTCCGCCTATTCGCTACTGAACAATAACATGCAATAATAATAAGTATATCCAATCCAAACCCATATACCTAAGCTCATTAGATCAGACACCAGCTATCTATCACAGGGAGACATGTACCGGAGATGTATTGTAATGTATTACCTAACTGACGTCACGATTAATTGCCTGCCAATTACTTCCGGCGTGTCTGCGTCACATCATAATCTAGGTATAAATATGTAGGTTTATGTTAATGGGTACTAATTTTAGTAATTATTTAAAGACTAGCTTGATTTGTAAGGCAATTATCCTGATCTACTAATAATATGAGGTGTCCAAAGAAACTTTTTGGAAACAGTTTTCCAATTTACTTTAGTTCATACACGCAAAATAATAACAAAAATCAAAGTAAGCTTTGAAATATTTTTTAAAATATTCATAAAATAATAAAAAGTACTTTCTATCAATTTAACTTATCACACCACTCAAGAGCGTACTATTAATAAATACAAAGAGGTTATCATTTGTTTTTAGAAAGAAACCAAGAATGTTGAAAATTCTGATGGTGACAAAATTCAAAGTTTAAATTTACATAAACAGCTTTTCTCAAACTCTTCCAAAAAAAGGCTGTACACTGTACTTACTCAAGCTACCAATACCTACATAACATAAAAGGTACATTACATAGCCATTAAAAGGCACCTCCAATTCACACAGAGCAGAGAGCGAATCACTCACGAGTTCCTCAGAGCTCTGGAGACGAGAGCCCTTCAAGTCCGCGATACATACACACGATTGTACTGAGAGCAAGGATATGGATGTACAATGTGATTTTTGGATCCTTTAGTTAGAGATTATCGGAGATTAAAGTTTAGTTACTGCAACTAACACTCAACAGGGAAATTGTATCTATTTAAAATTTTAAAAATATTTAAGAGATTCTCTGGAAATAAAATCATTTTTATATAAGCGGCTACAAGATATGAGAGGCTGAGGCTATTCAGAGATAATTATTAGAACAAGCGTTTCAAATATTTGTTCATTTCTGTTCAACCCTTTGTGATTTTTGTTTGAAAGTGTCATACAGATTGACTAACTGCAGTAACTTATTTAAAATCATTCCCAAAAAAGCGAAAGCTTCGTATTTTCTGCACAATCTACTTACGTAAAGATATACCACTCAGTAGGGTAACATTTATCGATATTAATATTTATAACACATCAGTATAGTGCAGTGTGCAATAAACCCAACACTCGTGTGTTGCTTTTAGCTGTGAAAACAGCGGGGAGAGCTTAGGGCCCGCTTCAAGAAACGCGATACTCGAGGTTTGCACTTTGTGGGCAATCTTTGTTTGTTCGTGACTACACATTAATGGAGCGACAATACTGGTTTCATATTGAACAGGAATGGGGTTCAATAATTGATTTGTTTACACAAGACACTGTTTTGAAAGAAATGATAATTTGATATTATTTTTACTTGATTTTTGTTTAGACAGTAGTCCGATGTATTTAAATAAATTAAGTTGTAGCGACTTTAATAACACTGACGTCGCTATGATGTTTTCATATTGCAAAGATTTGCTATGTAATATCATCATTAGCTCATCTCGTACTAGGTATATCCCCACCGAGGCTCTCAAGCTTACCCTAAATTAGGACGATTACGCCTTAGCCTCCTACACTGGCTCAAGTAACATGTGTTAAGCATAAGCATTCACTACATCATCTCATTATAGTAACTGACCCCTAACTAAGCTTGGAGCTTGTATCTAGGGTATCAGAAACTACGCACACACTCATTCACACACACACCCAGACCGAGACAAACATTTGTGGTTCACACAAATATTCACCCTGCACGGGAATCGAACCCGCAACCTTACGGATGGCAGTCCGGCATGGTGACCACTCTGCCATCGAGGTCGTCAAAAATTATTATTATTGTTATTCAAAAACTCCTTCTACATTTTCTCTTCTTAATTCTAGGTATCTACTACACAATGGCGGTGGTAGGCCCAGCGCTGGGCTACGTCATAGGGGGACAGATGTTGACCATCTACACTGATTTCGTCTCCGTTGACGCTGGGGCGTAAGTATCCAACTTCTTTAGATTTATAGGTACATTTTGACAACATTATACATTTGTGACAGAAGTTAAAACAAACAAACAAACAAGATGCACTACATGTAGACATTGCCCTTTTCTTTCCCGCGGTTTTCAACTTCTTTTTTTAAATATTTAATCTAGGCAGAGCGTCGCCGCTCCATTCAGCCAGCCCGCCCTCGCTTTCATCGCATTGTAGCTCGCGGTACTCATGGCAACTTTTCAGCCAAATTAATTCCGTTTTATACTTGCATGGCTTCAACGAAATATGATTTTACGCGGAACGAGTTTTGAACGACCTCTTTGCTAAGGCTTCGCTTTCATTTGATGAGAGGGAGTTTTAAAATTATAATACTTATTTACGTACCCACCATGCGAGAGTTCCCGGAATAAAGATTAATTTTAAGTACATTGATGGTTTTTGTCAAACGAAATGAAGAGAAATTATAAAATTAATATTCTCTTTCATTTTACCAATAAGTACGTATTTTGTAATGTAACAAATTGATTTAAGCTTATGTGAAAAAATACCTATTCATCAATTTTATTTGTACTTAACTAAATTAGAAAAAGTACAATAACACAGACAATAAAACGATACGAGATTGCGAGCGGTTACTTGCCTATTTTATTAAGTGAAGTGCAAATACAGAGGGAGAAAATAAAGTGCTTGTCCGGTCTACCTTGAGAGGTATCTATTAAATTTTAGTTGTTTATGAAGAAAGATGTGAACGCTACGCTGCTGCTGTAGGCGTAGCTGGATTTTGGTCCGGGAAAATTTAAATTAAGTACTTATTTAGGTATTTTTGTGGCCATTGACACGAAAGAAGAAGAAGAAAGATTTGAAAGAAAACATTAAATAATTAAACAAACTATCCTATTTTTTTACTAGAATTAAACATAGGCAGATTGCCTGTATATTATAAGTGTATACCAATCAAAGCTAACACAACTATTCACTCTGCCATCCGTCCATCGGAGCGTATCCGCTGAGAGATTCAATAGCCAAGCAAACACGACGTTGGAATTAGCATAAGAAAACACTGCGTCGACCCCCTACGTCTGTTGTTTACAGGGGCTCAATACATTCAACATTATTATTTTAGATTCTATATTTTCATTGAATGGTAACTAACTTTGAAATTATTTTAGTGTATGAATATGAATTGTGTTGGTTTCAAAGTAAGATAATATTTGCTCTTGTAAAGATAGAATTCAAATCATGATGTGTAAAGGGGGCGTCCATAAATTACGTGAGGTGTTCAAGGGGGGGGAGGGGGTCAAGCTAAATCTTTCCAAATCTCACTTAGGGGGGTGGGGGGTCTTGGCAAATATCACGTAGTTTTTTTTTATATAAAAAAATAAAATATTTTTTGTTTGATATTAATTATTTAATTTTGATTAAATAAGGTAATTTTAAATTACGTTAATATTCGCAAATACTAGTCCTACTAATATCCTACTAATATTATAAAGGCGAAAGTTTGTATGTATGGATGTTTGTTACTCTTTCACGCAAAAACTACTGAATGGATTTTAATGAAACTTTACAATAATCTTGCTTATACATCAGAATAACACATAGGATACTTTTTATCCCAAAATTCCTACGGGAACGGGAACTACGCGGGTGAAGCCGCGGGGCGCTGCTAGTCTTCAATAAAAGTATCTAATAGAACAAGTTTTTTTTTCTCAATGATCCAACACGTTTACTGTTCATATAGAAAATTTCAAGAATCTCGCGTGAGATTAGGGGAGGGGGGAGGGAGTTGAAGAAAATCTTACGATATCTCACCAAGGGGGGAGAGGGGGTCGAAAAATTTACAAAAACGCCTCACGTAATTAATGGACGCCCCCAAAGGGGTCTATTTCGCTTAAATCTATGAGTAGGTACTAATATTATAAAGCTGAAGTTGAAAGAGTTTGTTTGTTTGGTTGAACATTCTTATCTTAGGAACTACTACAAAATAAACTTATTTTCCTGTATTAGTATTGAATAGCCCAATTAGGCTTCACAGCATCGACACACACATACACTACGAGAAAGTGTGTTAACGCTGGTTAAACTTCGGGACTTCAATAACTCATCATTATCATCCACATATGCAACATATCTACCTCCTCTTATCAATAAATATCTCGTTTTCAGTCTGGGTATAACTCCAATGAGCTCTGTATGGATCGGCGCCTGGTGGATTGGATTTATCCTCTCTGCACTGTTGTGTATTTTGATTGCCTTGCCACTGCTAGCGTTCCCCTATGAATTACCTGGTAAGTGACTGCACTATTCAATAATTTATTATTCTTAGATAGTAAAAGAAACTGCTAATTATATACCTACTTATTTATTTTCTTGTAAAGGTGCCGAAGAAATCCGTGCAGCCAAGGTTTCTGAAGCTCACGAATCAGCGACGAAATCTGCCGCGTTTAGCGCATTGCGTGAACTTCCTAAAGCGGCTGCAGCGCTTCTCCGTAACCCCACATTCCTGTTCCTGAACCTCGCCGGAGCCAGCGAGGGAATGCTCATATCTGGCTTTGCGGCGTTCTTGCCTAAACTCATTGAGAACCAGTTTGCTGTTAGTGCCTCCGAAGCGGCTTTACTTTTGGGTAAGTTTGAGGCTCAGTAAATGTATTTTTATTTCGATATATTTACAAACCAGTAGAACACTGTAATTAGAGTGGAGTTTGATCTAATGATCGTGTTACAGGTGTGATCACAGTACCAGCGGGCGGCGGAGGCACCTTCCTTGGCGGTTGGTTGGTCAAGCGTTGGCAGCTAGCCTGTGCTGGTATCATCAAGTTGTGCGTCGCCGCCACAGTCGTCGCCGCAGCATTCACCTTCAGCTTTATACTCAACTGTGACGATTATCCATTTGCTGGAGTCACTACTAAGTACAGTAGTCCCGCTGTGCCTGGGTAAGTTTATTTATTATGTACAAGAGTATGAAATTAAATAACAATCACAGATCAGGGAATCTGGCCCCACAGATGAGGTTTTAACCTACGCGGACCCACGCGCTCTTTTGCCAATCTACTCCAGAGTGTAATTAGACACACATTACACATAATAATTTTAAGATTTTAAGACTATGCCTAATTTATAAATGCCTCTTCAAAAATCTCTTCACTTAGAGACAAATTGGTCATCACTGAATGAGGACATTACTATGCCTCGTCAAAAATATTTCAAAGCAGCTACACAAATTGACCATCACCAATAAATCTTATCAATATCATTCCAGAGCCGACAGCCTGATCTCATCGTGTAACGCGGCGTGCTCGTGCCCGTCGCAGTATGCGCCGGTGTGCGGCGCGGACGGCGTCGTGTACTTCTCCGGCTGCCACGCCGGCTGCACGCGCCGCACGCTCGCCGGCGCCGCGCAGCTGTTCCACGACTGCGCCTGCATACAGACCAACTCGTCGCTGCCTGCTTATACTCTTGATGCAGGTACATACCATAATGTATTAGACTACCTAGGTTTCCTACCTTTGTTACACACGCCAGTTTCACATCGTAATTTATCTAAATATCTAAAAAAAAAGAAATTTTAGATAGATATCTTACACAAAACAAATTAAGATGACGAAAATACATACTTACTTCAACATAATAATGACGTACTTACCTGTTTAATTGCGATAAGGTGTTTCCTATGTGAATTTTCATATGCAATGAAAAAGCAAAAAGGTTTCTAATTTTCTTTTGATTTTGAAAATGCAAGTAAGTAGGTACTTAAACCTTATTGTCTTATTTCAGCAGCAAACACAACAATCAAATACGAAGCTATCAACAGTATTTGCAGCACGGACTGTCCTTACTTGTGGCTGTTCGTGGCTCTCTCCTTCGGTGTTATGTTGTTCACCTTTCTAGCAACGATGCCAGCGTTGTCAGCGACACTTAGGTAATGAAAGTCATTTATATAGTTGAGGAAGAATATTGAACCAAATATACTACCTTGCGGCACCCCACACATAGATGTTAAATTCAGATATTTTTAAACTTATTCTTTAAAGTTTCGCACAGGTAACCTATCCAAAAGTACATTATCTTAATAACTGTAAAACATTATTTAAATTAGTATTTTATAAGTAATTGACATAATAAGTTGTTTAACATTATCAGATGCGTCCGTGAAGACCAAAGATCTTTTGCTCTCGGTATCCAGTGGATTAAAGTGAGGTTGTTGGGCACAATTCCCGCGCCGCTACTGTTTGGGTTCCTCATCGACTTGTCTTGTTCACTCTGGTCGAAGGCATGCGACAAGACTGGCGCTTGTTTGCAGTATGACAACTATAATATGAGCAGGTACTTAAGGAGATATTTTTTTTAATTAATATACGTAATTAAGTTTAAAGTTAAGAACAAAAGTTAATAATAATCTAAATTAACTATTTCCAGCCTTTATTGATTAGGGACCACTTTTGGTTTCTTTATTATTTAGCATTGACTTAAATGAGCTTTAAAAATCACATCCGCAACGCATTCATTCTAAGTTTGAATCTTTCGTGGACCACTGATTTAAATAACATAGTATAAATTCAAATTAATAACAAACTTTTAATTTTCCAGATACATGTTAGCACTAGCGTTTACTGGTAAGTTATGTTCGGTTCTATTCTTCTTCCTGGCGTGGTGGTTCTACCGTCCGCCGGGCAGTAAGAACTCTAATGCCGTAGTACCTTCTGTGGATATGGTCGTCAATGAGAAGGTCAATGGTAATGGAACCCTCCCTAATGGTACTGGGGAACGAGCTAATGGATACTGCAACGCTGCTCTAGAAGCCAGTGATCATTTGTAGATAACAGACTTTGAATCAAGTCATGTTGGATCTTCTTTTGTAAATAGCGTTTTACATTTTATCTAAGTAACTAATAAGGATTTACTTAATATTTTATTCAATGAACCAATTTTCTAATATGGAATTTTTACTATTGAATATTAGCTTCGTATTGCGTCAGAAACTCGATTAGTTATTATGCTTTAGGCATCTAAAATAAACTAGATCATAGATTTAAACATTCCCTGTAAATGTTGTAAAGTATCTGTGATGTATGAAATAGGTTTAGGACCTTAGTTTAAGACGGTAGGCACAAAATAGACGCGATTTTATTATTTGAACAAGCAAATTTACTTCTTATACCTTTGCAATAAAAAGTAATATTGCTTGACTCAATTCGCAAAGTATTTCCGAATGGTTTGTATCAACCTGCAACAGAAAATGCAACAAAGAGTGACTCGGTAGAAAATAATAGATATTCGTAGAACTATTTATGTAATAAGCTGTGACAATATAAATATTTTTCGAAGAAATCGCACAATTATTATGTTAATTTAAAACATTGTAAAAACTATACTTACACATTTTTATCACAAAATGCTTTAAAAAACCTTTTTATGTCACAAACTTTTTGCTCGTTTTAGAATATAACTCACTGTGTTTCCATACAAGTATTGATACATTTTTGAAAGTTAAATTATTAGGTAGAATTTTATACATTTTAAAATAAATACTTTAATGTATTATAATCGGTGATTATGTAACTCAAAAAGTACAATATACAAGGCACATTTTTGATTGTTTTATTCTATTATGGATGTTGTAATTGTTTTTATTTTCATTTTATATTATTATTACCTTTTATCAAGCTTTTGTAAATATAATTTATTTGTTGAATTATGCAATAATTATAATGTATTTTGGTTGAAGACTGATTGTTTAATTGTTAATTAATTAAGAAAATGATGAATAACTTACAATAATTATAATGAGCGTGGGAGTTAAGACGATTGTAAAGCCTACAACGCCATCTATTGAGACACAAACAATTTTAAACATTTTTCAGAAAAAATGTGCAATTTTACTAACGGCCTATTTCACGACCTTCAAGTAAAGGTACTCACCAAGTTAGTTTTGTCTCTTTCTTACTTTATATCAAGTGATGAAGACCAAGCATGTGAGTAGCTACTCGGAACGTTACTTGAAGATGGTGAAATAGGCCCTAAACCTTTTACGATATTTTATTTTCAAACTTTAATATCTGATGGCGTTCCATTTTACAATCGTTGTGTACATAATAAATAAGTACTATTCAATTAAAATGTTAGTTCTTGTACCTAATTGTATGTAGTTTTTCCACTTTCATACAATTTGTATGTATTTGACAGTTTGACACTGTATCTATGTATGTGTTATGTATGTAATGTATGTTAGGCAATGTGTACGGTAATGTTAATAAATAATTAATACTGGTGATGTATTTTGAAACTGTACAATTTTACACGGATTCATTGTAATAAAACTAATGAAATTGTGTTTGTTTGTTTTCATTTTCTACTAATAATTCCGCAACATTCCGTATAAATTAAATCGAGTGTTTAGTTTATGTTCTTCCCTGACTATAGCAAATATTCCTATTCCAATAATTTAATTATATCTATTTGGTTAAAAGTAGAGAAGAGAAGAAGTTCAGCCATTAATTAACATTTCGTTCCAAATTACCTAGACTTATCTTCTTGAATTAGTAATAGGCTTGAAAATCAAAACACAATATAAAAAATTAGCTAATATATTTTTTAACATTAAAAAAATATAACTTAACAAAATGCATTCAACATTTTATATCTTAATTCAATGTTTACTTAGTTCATACATATAAAAGCTTGGACATATACCTAGTCATCAATCTCACAGAGAGGCATCAGAAGAATTTCACTCCTTGGTTGTTGTCAAACTCTATGAGTTCACATTTACCTTTCATCTCGAGGTTTCTTAGCGCTTTCACTAACACATTCATATCTAGACCGTGGAACTCTGAAACAAAAAAAGAAAGAAAAAAAATTATGGATTATTTTTTAAAAAGAATGAGAGTCTTTTTAACTTGGGTGTGGTCCACTTAATACTAAAAGTACAACATAGTATTAGAAATACCAATACTCTTGGCCAGACATCTAACCAGCTGACTTAGACTTAAATTCTTAGAACCAATAATATTTGGCAAACTAAAGACAGAATTTTTAAATGAACAAAATGCTATTTGATGGTTCATGGAAGCATCACATTTATGGTATCAGAACCTATTTTTAATCAAATTAGTTATGGATAGTGCAATTAACAATGTATCTTTATTAATTGTTACACAGAAAATTATAAAAATAAATTAAAATACAAACCTTCATCAACAGTATTCTCTCCTTCCCTCAGTTCAAACAGCGTACAGACCGAGTTATTCATGCCGTTATTACACACCCAGCTGTAGACCATATTGCCCCACTCGTCGAGAGAATGCCAGTATA
Organism: Timandra comae; assembly: GCA_958496195.1. Classification (NCBI taxonomy): domain Eukaryota; kingdom Metazoa; phylum Arthropoda; class Insecta; order Lepidoptera; family Geometridae; genus Timandra; species Timandra comae. Next base: position 802,738 of record OY292354.1, read on the forward strand.
CCTCCCATACATTCTTACTCTTATCAACCGCCGCTGCCCGCCCTGTCTTTGCCATCTCCTCAAGTATAATCAGCACCGCCTCTTGTGATAACTTTCTGTTTATCAATGTATTGTTAAATAGCGGACTGTTCAGTGATTCTCGTACGTCTATGGTAGATAGTTTGTTCGTTTTCATGTATTCGGATATCAGTTGTTGCCATGCCTCTAATTGTTTCGCTCTTGTTTCTGTGTTGGGTTGGATTCTGGAAAATAAAAATAGAATTTTGAATAAAACTTCTATTATTGGTATCAGCCATTGTGAGATTTAAGGTACAATTCCAAGACGGGCCGCAGACCGCAAACTGCAACCGCAAACTGCAAGCGACAATACTTTTCTATCAACATCTATGAAATTGATTCCGAGCGCGTCATGACTGCAGGCAGCATTGTTGTCGCGCTCGGAATCAATTTCATAGATGTTCATAGAAACAAGTGTTGTCGCTTGCAGTTTGCGGTCTGCGGCCCATCTTGGATTGTACCTTAAGTCGTACCAATATCAGGCATTTTGGGATTAAGTTCGTATTAGGGTATCGAGAACCGGTATAAATATCAGAACCGGGATTTTCGGTACCAGTACTAATCAGAACCGGGATTTCCCGGGATTTTCGGTTCTTTCGGGATTTTTTCTTCTCTTTAGTTTGGGAGGTAAATATAGTCTAAAAATATTATTTATATTAAATAACACATATTGCGCATTCTGGCATGACAAGATAAGCATTGATTGCTTTAACGCATTAAAATAGCATCACGACTGAGCCTCTTAAAGCAGGAGGCGGGCCAGTGCTGCGGAAACTGCAAAAGCTGTTTTACGATGTCATCTCTCCGGGAGAACTCCAAAAGCATGGAACAGAAGCGTGATGGTGCTCTACTTCAAAAAAAGGGATAAAACCCTGCTGAAGAACTATAGACCCATCTCACTTTTGAGCCATGTTTACAAGCTGTTTTCGAGGGTTGTCTCAATTCGTCTATCAAGAAGACTCGACGAATTTCAGCCCCTCGAACAGGCCGGGTTTCGAATTTGTTTTCTCATCGCAAATTTCACAGTGCCTAAAAACAATAGTTTTCAATCAGTGCGTCCTACCAATGATGACCTACGGTGCCGAGACGTGGACACTCACGTGGCTAGACCACCAATTTAAATTCACTCAAAGAGTTCTGAAGAGGGTTATGCTCGGAGTTTCTCTGAAATATCGCATTCGCAATGAAGTGATCAGACAGAGAACTAAAGTCACCGACATAGCTCAAGGAATTAGCTCTCTGAAGTGGCAGTGGGCTGACCACATCTGTAGGAGAACCGATGGTTGTTGGAGCGGAAGAGTTCTTGAGTGGACACCGCGACTCGGCAAAAGTAGTGTTTGACGTCCTGTGGCTAGATGGAGCGATGATCTGCGCAAGGTAGCCGGGAGAGAGTGAATGCGAATTGCGACGTGTCGCCGACGGGCACATTGGTGCAAATTGGGAGAGGTCTAAGTCCAGTAGTGGACGTAAACAGGCTGTTGATGATTAAAATACAGTTATAAATTCACTTTTGATAAAGTTGTACACATAAGACCTTATAATTAAACTTTCTTGTTCTCTTGGTAATGTGTCTTCAAAAAGATCAATGCATAGTTGCATCACCTAATCGAGATCTAATTCTGTTACAAAAAAGGCCAGCTGAGGAGATGTTTTTTTTCTGGCTCTACGCTAGTAGTTGCAATCGTGATAAGGTGTTCATAAGCTTTTAAGTACCACATTTTGTCCTATGACGGAATAATGATCTACCACGTACCTACAGATACAACATTTTAATGAGAATATGGTTTTAGCTTGAATATTTTGTATAAAAAGAATAAATGCTGTTAATAGAAGATTGAAATCAAACAAATGATTATATAGTTAACATGATTCGTTATTTCCCGAAAATACCGAAAATCCCGGTTCTTATTCATTGAGAACCGGTTCTTTGACTACTATTAAAGAACCGGGAAATCCCGGGATTTTCGGTTCCGGGATTTCCCGGTTCTGAACCCTAGTTCGTATGGACCGGAAGCAATTAAATCTTTAGTTTCTCACTAAAAGGCAAAACACATATTTTTCTGTAATAAATAAGCATAATCATTATAATTGTCTGGACTAGAAACTATAGAGGTGCAGTTCGTTTAACAGTAGTTTATAATTACATATTTTTAAAAATAAAAAAATGCGGCTAATCTGCTATAGTTATGACTGCTAAAGAATGTTTGCAGTAAAACTTTAAATTATTATGTATTTTTATCCTTTCCACCCATACTTACTGTAGGCTACAGTCCCATAGGCGTCCTATAAATATTCATCAATTTTTCCTCTGTTTTTTTCCTGTTTGACAATGTTTTACTGTTTTTGGGTTCCAAATCAGTCACAGTAATTTTGTATGATATTTTTTTCCCTCCAAAATCTATGTATGGATATCCCTCAATAAAATTAGTTGAAAATGATATCATAATAGAACAGTCTTTGGCTATGGCTGATATCAAAGCTAAGTGTATCAGATTAGCTGTTCGTAAAAACTTATTTTTATCATTTTCATTAGTTAAATCTAATTTATTCTTCTTTAAATATTCTAGTAGAGGTTCAACATATTCTACACCTTCATTTGGTATTTCATTAAGATCTAAGTTTAGATTTTCTGATAGTTTTTGAAGTTGTAACAAGTTGTGAAGAAATGTACCAGATTTTAAAGAGTTATGTTCGATACATTTGTTTTCTTTAGAATTATATGTTTTAAGAAAATTGTTTGCAGTAACATGAGATTCATCTTTTAATAATATGTTGATTAGAAAGTCCATAAACTCATTTAGAGATTCGAATATATTCATCAATTTCAAAATATCATCAAAATCTTTTCTGTTTACAGCTTCAGAGTAAACTACTTGACTGTTTTTGAAAATCTTGAAATTATTTTGTGGATTATTAATAAGACTGTCTAGCGCATGTTTCATTCTGTGTCTGTTCCCAGAAAAGAGATCAAGTGGACAATATTGGCTTATATTTTTAATTTGATTCGTCTCTATTTTCATAAACTGTTTCAAGCAATAGAAACACCTAGAAGTTGAGGCCAAGCTTGAAGGTATAAAACCTTCTTTAGGTTTTATTTCAACACAGTAGTTGTATTCAGATTTAGGGCTGATAATAGCCAAGTTTTGTGTTTTTATTGCATATTGAGACAGTGTTGACTTCTGTCTTCTGTTTTCAGGCCGTAGTGGATATAAAGCTTTAGTTAAATCTTGTAGTTGTTCATCTGGTATTTTGAAAATTTCTTGCGCGCAGTTGGAGTTACGGAGAAGAGGTATCATCACTAAATTGACAAAGTCTACAGAGTTTTTTACGACTGCTAAGTCCATTGAATAATGCTCTTCTTTAATAAGTCGTAGAACTTCTTGAGTTCCTTCTAATTCAATAACGATGTGTACGTTCCCCTCGTTGATATATCTGCAGTGTTTTCCCAGTAATTTCATCTTTAGTTTTTTACAAATACGTACTGGATGTATATTAAAAAATCAATTTACTTACGTAAAAAAGGGCGGGAAGTTATACTGCCAAGGCCAAGAGATTTCTGCCATTGTGTGATTGTGAAACACTTATTCTAATTGATTCTGTAATTAGTTTTAGATTAAAATAAAAACTTGTAAAATAATTATTTGGGAAGTTTACACATTCCTGACATGACTCAATCAGCTGAGCTGACTGATGCACAGATGATAAATATAGAACGGACCTTTGAATGAATAAGATGACTGACCAGCTGAAGTCTCATTCATCATCCTTCCTCTCGTTCGTCATTGCTTGATTGCTAAGCACGATTAACTTTTTCTAGAGAAGAAATGATTCGAAAAAGTGAGTATTTTGTTTATTCTAATCTTTTGTAAATAATCTTCCTTTTGAAGATTCAAAGTTTTTTGTATTCATAAATTAATATTTCCTTTTGCTTGTCTGTGTAGAAAGGGCCTACATATTTTGCACAAGCTCTCTAAAAATGTCAAGTGTCAAAAAAATAAATTCATGTAATGTCAAATATGTCAATTGTCAGCAAAAATAGCAAGTAGGAACTTTGCGTGTGTTTTCTTGCGTTGTTTGGCTTATTTTATCAATTTTGTAGTTTTGTAGTCATTTGCAGTTGATATGCTGTAAAACAATATCTGCATAAACTAGTTAAATTAATAGGAATATAAAAAATGATTACTTTAAATAGAAAATTGAAGAAAGAGCATACAGAACCCAGTAATGGTAAAACAACTGATTCTGTGAGACGTATCTCAATTCGTGATAAATTGTTAATAAAAGAGGTTCAGGAGATGAATGAGAACCTCCCGACGACGTGTACCATTAGTTTTGAAGACCCTAACGTGTTGAGTGACTTTGTATTAACAGTGGCGCCTGACGAGGGCTACTGGAAAGGTGGAAAATTCAAATTTAGTATTTTTGTTACCGACGACTATAATATGGCAGTAAGTCTTCTTTTACTACATTCTCATATTCTCGGTAACACACTGCAACGAAACCATTTATTTATACACTCAAACTTCTCACTAAGACATATTATTCATTAATTTTCTAATATAATAATTATCTAGGTACCCTTATAACCCAGCCATCAAAACCAGCAGCCAGCAAAAAATAATTAAGATCATATTCTGTTCCACAGCCTCCAAGAGTGAAATGTTTGACGCGTCTGTGGCACCCGAACATTAATGTAGATGGAGACATCTGTCTCTCGCTCCTCAGACAAACATCCATAGATGAACATGGCTGGGCCCCTACGAGGAGATTGAAGGATGTGGTCTGGGGACTTAATGCTTTATTTACTGTAAGTTGGAACAATATCTTATTATAATAAACAATATCTGTGTTACTTTTACATCAATTGCTTAATGAAATAATGCCTATTGGTTGTAGCATGGTGGTATTATAGCAAGTAACTTTGATATGGGATATTGTTTCTATTATTATTCCATAATATAAAGGTTTTTTATTAACTCAAAACATTAGTTTTTGAGATTTGTATAGATATTATTATACAAAAATAATTAGATCATCTGTGATATAATGGGAAAATAATAACACTGCAAGTTTGGATACAATTATTATCATGATAACTTTTAGCTATGACTGATCATGCTATAATATTTTAAAAGCAAGTTACCCAGTTTAGTTTTTGAAATCCTGAAGGGGGGGGGTCGGTAGGTCTTAGTGGGGCGTGTTCTTTTGCCAGAGAATGCGTTCCTATAAAATGCTAAGTATACCAATAGCGTACGCCTAGGTGTGCGGAGCTAGGCTATCAGGCGCGCACCGACAAGTCCATCGTATACGTCCACGCCATCTTTAGACTGACGCCTCGGTCTACTGGTGGGCCCACACACAACATCTAGTGGGTCGTCTCCCCTGGGCAATACTGTGGTCTTTACAAAACGAGCCCCGCACATTACCACACACCTCGTGACCACAGTAGCTGAATACGATGGACGAAAGGCGAGTCTTCGGCGCCTTAAAACCGATTATTTTGGCTAAGGGAAGAAAACCCTGACAATAAATTACAAGAATGGAAGCAAGACTTAAAAATAATCTACCCCAGGAGGGTACCGGTATAACCGGAGAATCCCTCTCTGAGCTTCGCTCGGGCTGCCCCACGTATTCTGGGGGGGGCAAAGGATTGCTAGCCAAGGAATGCCAACCGGATAAAGAGAAAAGGAAAACACTGACCCAACAACTTTTTCACCCAGGCCTATTTAACCGCCAGAGATCCGCATCTCTTAGCGAGGTTTTAGATAGAAACCAAACAAACAACACACTTTTATCAGAAGTTGTGGAAGACGACAATATCAACCCAAACGCACCGTGGCAAAGAATGCCTAACCAAAAAAGAACTCGGTCTCCAGATGATAAAGATACTAAGATCAATAAAGCAAAACGAACCCAAACAAGAAACCAACTGATCAACAAACACAGAGGGATAGATAACCCTGAAAGCAACCCTACTTCTGATGTAGAAAAATCAAATAGTTTTGCTCTACTCGACGTACAGGAATGTGAGATACAAACTAAAAGAATATCAAAACCACCACCAATTATTCTGTATGGCGTCGATGATCTTAGCAAACTCACTCAACTCATTGAAGAAGTTGTGGATAATGACGATTTCACTTATAGAGTAGTGTCTAAAAACCAACTCATTATCTCTTCTAACTCTATTGAAACATATAAGACTATGATAGAACACATAAGAAAGAAAGGTCTAATAGGACATACCTTCACTCGCAAAGATGAAAAATGCATGAGAATTGTCATTAAGCACCTCCACTTTAGCACACCCAAAGATGCAATCATTGCTGCAATAGAACAGACTGGAAATACAGTAAAAGGGGAGATAGTAACTGCCAGGAAACCTAGGACGAAGGAACCTCTCAACACATTTTTTGTGAATGTTGCCCCACATGAAAATAACAAACTAGTCAAAGATATAAGAGTAATCTATAACCAAAGAGTAACAATAGAAGACCCAAAAAGGAAAACCGATGTAATACAATGCCAGAGATGCCAGCAATATGGCCACAGCAAAAATAATTGCATGCGACCATATAGGTGTGTTAAGTGCGCTGGTACCCATGAAACAACTAAGTGTACAATTGATAAAAACACTCCAGCTACCTGTACACTCTGCACAGGAAGTCACCCTGCCAACTACAAGGGGTGTCAGATATACAAGGAGATACTGGCAAGAAAACAATTTACAAACAAATCGCGACCACGTTCAAAGCCTAATCCCGGAATTATTGAACAGCGTATAAATGGCGACATACCTATAGTAACTGTACCCGCATCTGAGGTTGTCAACAAAACTGTGATTAGCCAACCTATAAGACATCGATCCCATGTGGAATCCCAAGAACTCTACAGTGAAAAAGTTAAAAATGGACCAACGCTAAGAAAGAAAATATTGTCCGCAAAAGAAAGTCAAACTCCCACCATCACGCAATCTCAAAGAACACACAACAGAGCGTATGAACTACAAAGAACTCAAAATTATAACGAAGACAATCTAACGTCTCAGAGAACAAATGACATGACTAACTATCATAACTATAGAACACCCAGATCACAATCAACAATAGATGCTGAAAATATTTCAAGAGAACACAGACTAAGTCTAGAAGAACTCATAATAACCCAGGCAGAAAAAATTGACAACCTCATTACCCAACTTGGCACAATGATGAGCCTCATCGTTACCCTAATTAATAAACTTCCATAATGTTCTCGCTTAGAATCGCCACCTGGAATATCAATGGAATACTACCAAATAAAAAAGAACTGGAACTGTTAATTAAAATCAACAAAATAGATATTGCCTTGATTTCTGAAACACATCTCAATGACCGAAAAACTTTTAAAATTGACAACTTTAATGTATACTGCACCAATCACCCCGACACTACGTCACACGGTGGAGCAGCAATAATAATAAAAAATAACTTAAAACATTATCTTCATAGCGCGTTCGAAGAAGACTGGATGCAAGCTATAACTATCACCGTAGAAGAGAAAATGGGCCCTATTAATGTAAGCGCCGTCTACTGTCCTCCGAAACATCAACCAAAACAGCTCATGTTTGATCGCTATTTCCAGACACTTGGGAACAGATTCGTTACCGGTGGAGACTGGAATTGCAAGCATACGTATTGGGGATCGAGACTGACTACTACGAAAGGTCGAGAACTAAAAAAGAGTATCGACAAACTCAAACTTACAGCACTAGGAACAGGCGAACCAACCTACTGGCCAGCTGATATTAATAAGACCCCTGATCTCTTAGACTTCTTCATAATCAAAGGCTTGTCCGATATGCATTTCGAAGTAAAATCCTCACTCGATTCCGTCTCTGATCATACACCAATCATTGCAACATTCAGTGCCACTGCATTATATAAGAAACCAACACCAACCTTATATAATCACAAAACTGATTGGGAATCATTCGCCAGTTGTCTGCAGAGTGAAGTCAATCTTAAAATCAAACTTAAAACAAAAGAAGACATAGATGAGGCGACCTTCTACATAACAAACCTCATTCAAGTCGCAGCCTGGCGTGCTACTCCAAAATTAAATTGCACTACCACAATAAATAACATTCCATTAGATATACGCAACAAGCTAGCGGAAAAAAGAAAAGTACGGAGACAATTACACCTAAGTAGATCAACCACAGACAGAGCAAAATACAACAAAATATCAAGAGAATTGAAAGATCTCATAAAAGAAAACGAAAATCAGACATTTCAGAGTAAGTTGTCAACACTTTCCACTCATAAAAGTGACAATTACTCATTGTGGAAAATAACAAAAAAGTTTAAACGACCTTGTATTCATACTCCGCCCTTGAGAAAAAACCCTAATGACCCATGGGCCAGGAGCGGAAGCGAAAAGGCAGAACTCTTCGCCAAGCATCTAAGCGAAGTCTTCACTCCCAATGAGTCACCTTTGACGGAGTTTGAAGAGGAAGTTGATAGAATAGTCAATAGTGATCAACAACTCTCTTTCCCTATAACACCTGCTACCCCCAAGGAACTTACAAAACTGATCCGCAACTTAGAAAATAAAAAAGCACCAGGATTCGACCTTATAACAGGAGAGGTACTTAAGCAATTACCTAAAAATACAATCGTATTTTTAACAATGCTAATCAACGCCATTCTTAGACTGCACTATTTCCCCAAATTGTGGAAAATCTCACAAATATGCATGATACCAAAAGTGGGAAAACCGCCTACTGACCCAAGCTCATACAGGCCAATAAGTCTACTGCCCGTCCTGTCAAAGTTGTTCGAAAAACTCTTCTTGTGCAGGCTCAAACCTATCCTTGAAAACAATAAAATCATACCCGACCACCAGTTTGGATTCCGAGAGAAACACGCTACAGTAGAACAGGTGCATAGAGTAATTCACTCGGTCAGACAAACACTAGAAAGAAAAGAGTATTGCTCCGCTGTGTTTTTGGACATAAAACAAGCGTTCGACAAAGTATGGCACAATGGACTATTGTACAAACTTAAAATATTGCTACCGAACTCATTTTACATGGTTCTGAAATCATACCTAGCGCAAAGACAATTCCAAGTTAAGTACGAAGAAGACTACTCAAAATTATATGATATCAAGGCATCAGTACCACAAGGTTCAGTTCTTGGTCCAGTACTGTACTCCATATATACGGCAGACTTACCAGAAACAGCGGATGTCATAACAGCGACCTATGCGGATGACACTGCATGCCTTTCAAGTGATGTAGACCCAAAAAAGGCTTCTACTAGACTGCAGGTCCAACTAGACAAAGTAGAAATGTGGTTGCAAAAATGGAGAATTAAATCGAACGTAACCAAATCAACCCAAGTAACATTTACCCTCCGGAAAGGAGACTGCGAACCTGTCAGCATGGGTGGCAGTACACTACCAACCAGCAACACTGTAAAATATCTTGGCCTGCATCTGGACAGAAGACTCACCTGGCAAAACCACATCAAGGCAAAAAGAACGGAAGCAAACCTGCAACTCAGAGGTCTCTCCTGGCTACTAGGACGACAGTCTCGTCTCTCACTCAGCAACAAACTGCTGGTTTACAAGGCAATCATAAAACCAATCTGGACCTATGGCATAGAGCTCTGGGGATCAGCTAGCAACTCCAACCTGGAGATACTACAAAGATTTCAGAACATCGCTCTGAGAACAGTTTCCAGTGCACATTGGTTTGTAAGAAACTCGGAAATCCACGAGTACCTCGAGATGCCAACAGTCAAAGAAGAAGTTAACAACTACTGCACAAAATATAAGGAAAGACTCAACAAACACACTAACGTCTTGGCTAAAAATCTACTGAATGATGAAAACACAATAAAACGCCTTAAGAGATGGAATATCCTCTCGCTTGACCAGAGGAACTGAGAAAAGTTCATCAACAGTAAATAGGGCAACTTAATGGAGCTGCTCCTAAATCTCTCCCCCCCAGAACACATCTGATTATGGCTGATGAGCCGATGGCAGATATAAATTGAGGAGAAAATACAAAAAAAAAAAAAATCCTGATTACACCATATTTCCTGAATCGTTTGGCACTCAAGTAGCTTGAAACCTAAGATCCAGCTAGATTCTAGAGAAAAGACCTAGGTTGTTTATTGTGAAATTCCCATAGTTTTTATCCAGAGAAATGTTACCTGTTACACAGATATTTTTTTTAATAAGAGTGCAGAAATTTTACCATTACATAGGTATTTTAAGACTCAATAAGAGTGCAGATTTGATTATTGCACAGGGAAGTGACAGTACAAAACCACTGGAAGTTTTATTTTTGTGTATTATACTATTCAATAGTTTTATTTATTCATAAATTGCTGTTGCCTTCCTATATTATAAATAATGTAGTTTCTAAAACTCTACCTTGACTTATTAGTTGCCATTGCCTTTAAAAAAACTAATATGGTATTCATAATATGTAATTTTATTTCAGGATCTCTTAAACTTTGAAGACCCACTGAACATAGAAGCAGCTGAAATGTACAATAAAAATAAAACGGAGTTTCAGGCGAAAGTACAGGAATACATTGCCACTAACAAAAGATGAAACTTAAATAATAAAGTACAATATTAACTAAATAATGTGATTCCTAAAATTGTATTAATTTTTTAAAAGTAACATCAAATTCTTCCGTTTTAGTAGCTTTTCTTTTAATATGGTAATAATTTTACTAATTGGAACACTGGCTGGTCTTGAATATACATAATATAATTAAATTATATGTTTTAGCATAAATAAACATGAAAACATATGCTTGGTAAAACATCAAGACATTACAAAAAAATATTAAGCTAAAAATTTGTAGTAATAAATGATTTTAATCAATTTCTTTTTAGATAAATTATATAATTTTGCTAAAACTCCAAAAAAATATGATAAAATGATATTTCTAAAATATTTGTGTTTAAAGTTATTTTAAGTACTTTTAATAATGATATTGTATATTTACCTCGACGGTACCGACATTTTGTTACTTTTAAGACCCTGTCAGTCTCAAGGGTTTTAAGAGAATAGCAAATAATAGAGAAATTGACAATTTTGTGTAAGTGAATACTCCAAAATTGTGATAGATTATGTAATAAATGTAAATAACGGTTTATGTAAACAGATTTTTAAATACAATTGTCTTTTTACATTGATATCAGTCTTTGATTTTTTAAATACTTGTTTTTAAGTTAATGTACAGGTCCTTGCTGTTGCAACTCCGTCAACTTTTCTTACTCTCCATTTCAACGTTTTTGTATAGATCGATGTTTGGGTTTGATTACCAAAGTCAGTTTCAGTCATCAGTTTCTGTAGTCAAAGGATCATTCAGTATCATCAGTCACTGATGTCGTAGTATTGGCATTAATTTCTACCTACTAGTGCCAACTTTTAGTTCCTCAGATTAGCTTGTGTCCCAAACAAATTCTTCTTAACTTTAGGATAGATTTCAAGGACATCTGGTAGATTCAAATAAAAGATATAGTTATAAAGTGAATGCTCTTTATTATTGATTTAATACTAGAGCACCGTACCAATCAGTAAAAATAAATAGTAAAAATGTTTATAAATAATTAAATAAATAATCTTAACAGTAACAAAGTTCGTAACAAATTATGTTCATTATGACTAGAATTTTTGTTTGATATAAAAATGTACAATATGTTTTGTGAAGTTGATTTATGATTAGTGTTGGGAGTTCATTGGGTTTTTATTTAATATAATAATTGTATATTATATATATATATGATTATAGTGACGATTTTATTCATTCTTTATAAATTCTAGAAGTTTCTTATAGAAATATCTGAATTTAAGCACATAAGTAATTCAATTTGGTACAAAACTTATGTTTCAGACGATGTTTATAAGTTTTTAATATTTTTAATACTTATACTTATTTTCTATCCAAAGTTCAGTAAGTAAAGTTTTTTAATCTTCCAAAAACCCACTATAAATTCCCAACCCTACGAGTATGTATCAATGGTAGTAGTGTCATTGTTCGTCGGAGTCGCGCCTCGAGACGCTGGCGCCGAACACCTTCCCGATGAGGTCCACCTGACTAGCGGCCGCCGCCCGCTTCGCGTGGTATTCTTCGCTGAATTCCTGCGAAAATATTGTTCGGTGAGAATAGACACATTTATAACGGATAATGTTGCTTTGTTGTGACTTTTCCTAAAGGTCTACTATACCTTGATCCTGGTGGTGAGGAACACCGCCCTCTCCCTCTTCTTGTTCATGAAGTCACTCTGTGTGAGCCAGCGGTGCTCGTGGCACTCCTCCGCCGTCGGCCGCTTCAGGGGCACGCGCTTGAACAGGAACATCAGGAACCGGGTCGCCTCCTGCACCACAACCACACACGGTCACACACCGGGAATGTTACCTTAATGGTAGGGGAATAGGGTCGCGAGTCGCGTACCTGCGTGATCTCCTTGTAGAGGTGCTCGAACCGGTACCGCACGAAGGAGATGTTCTGGCGCGTCTCGTCGTCGTCCGCCCCGCGGTAGGGCGACACGCCCGACAGCAGCACGTACGTGAGCACGCCCAGCGACCAGATGTCGCTCTGCGGGAAGGCGGGCTCGTCGCACACGATCTCAGGCGCGCGGTACTCGAGGGCGCCGACCTGCTGCGGCACGGTGGTGCCGAGGCGCGTGACGCGGTGCGCGCTGCCGAAGTCGGCCAGCTTCACGTGCAGGTGGCGCTCGCCCGCCAGCACCACGTTGTCGGGCTGCAGGTCCAAGTGCGCCAGGCCGCGCCAGTGCACGTACTGCAGCGCGTCCAGCACCTGCGCCACCACCAGCGCCACCGTCTGCTCTGAGTACTGGTGGCGCCGCGCCAGCCACGACACGACGTCCGGGCCCGGCAGCCGCTCCAGCAGCAGCGCCGCCGCGCCGCCGCCCGCCGGGTTGGCGCCGCCCAGCGCGCCGGCGCAGCGCTCGTGGCGCAGGCGGCGCGCCGCGCTCCACTCGCGCTCCACGCCCACCTCCGTGTCGGGGCCCAGCGCCAGCAGCTTGGCGGCCAGCACCCTCCCCGTGCTGCGCTCGGCCACCTTGGCCACGGCGCTGTACCGGCCGCGCGCGATCTCCGCGATGTAGGCGTAGCGCGCGGCGAAGTCCCCGCCCGTGCTCCACTCGAGCGGGCGCTCCTCCACGCCGTAGTCGAGGCGCGGCCGCTCCTCCTCGTCCACCGCCCGCCCGCTCTCCGTCAGCTGCTGCAGGTGTCGCATGGCGCGCGTCACCTCCACCTTGCCCTCGCCCGCCGCCCTCGTCTTGATGAGGTTGGTGGGCACGCCCTTGTCGCTCCACCCGAACTTGTTGCGCGCCGCCAGCCGGAACTGGTAGCTGGTGTCGGGCTTCAGGTTGCGCACCGCGAAGAACTCGTGGTCGATGTTGTCGGCGAGCGTGAGCCACTCGACCGAGTCGCCCGCCTTGTACTGCAGCGAGTAGCAGAGCACGGGCGAGTTGCCGTCGTACTTGGGCTGGGCCCAGCGCAGCAGCAGCTCGGTGTCGGCGACGTCGTCGGGCGCGGCGGCGGGCGAGTCGGGCGCGTCGGGCGTGGTGGCGGCGACGAGCCGCGCGCGCGCCACCGTCTGCCCGACGCGGTTGCGCGCCACCACCTTGTAGAAGCCGAGGTCGTGCGTCATGACGGGCGAGAACACGAGCGCCACGCGGCCGTCCTCGTCCTCCTGGATGGTGATGCGCTGGCCCTCCGCCAGCACGTTGTCGTTGCGGAACCACTGCACGCTGGGCTTGGGGTCGCCGACGGCGAGGCACTGCAGGCGCGCGGGCTCGCCCTCGCGCACGGCCAGCAGCTGCGGCTTCTCGCGGAAGAAGGGCAGCTGGCCCTCGCGCTTGGCCTCCACCAGCGCCTGCGCCTCGGCGTACGAGTCGAGGCGCGTGCCGAGCTCGTGGCGCAGGCGGCGCGCGGTGGCGGCGGCGGCGCTCTCCCCGTACTGGTTGATGCGCTCGCGCCGCTCGTCGTCGATCTCCTCGTCCATTATGTCCGTGAACCGGCGGCGCTCGCGGATGATCGGCGTCTGGGAACAACACGACCGTCGTCAATCACCGGGACAACGTTCTGTATGGTCACTCCTTGTATACATGTATAGGATATCTCACCCGCGGGTCGTACGCGTCGTGCACTGACAGGTTGTAGGCGGGCGAGCGGTGACAGGCCACCTTCATGTACTCGCGCAGCCGCACCGGGAACTGCGTGTCACGGAGCTGCAGCAGGTACGTGTCCGGCCCGTTCTGGTAGCTGTTACGGAGATAATAATAACATTATGATCTTAATTAAAGTTTCCGATTGGGGAAGTCGGGGGAATTTTCCGTTTGTGGATGTTTAGGAAAATTTCCGGTTGGGGAAATTGGCGAAAATTTCCAGTTGGGGTAGTTTGGGGAAAATTGAACAAATTTCCGGTTGGGGAAAATTCCGGGTGGGGAAGTATGGGGAAATTTCCGGTTGGGAAATGAAGGAAAATTCCAGATGGCTGAAATTCCGGGTGGGAAGGTATAGGGACATTTCCGGTTGGGGAAAATTAGGGAAAATACCGTTTGGAGAAAATATGGGAAATTTCCGGTTGGGGGAATTTCGTAAAAATTCCGTTTGGGAAAATTTCCGGTTGGGGAAGTTTAGGGAAATTTCCATTTGGGGAAAATTGGTGAAAATTCCGTTTGGGGAAATTTCCGGTTAAGACTGGGGAATTTTCCGTTTGCGGATATTTGGGAAAATAGCCGGTTGAGGAAAATTTCGGAGGCGAAGTATGTGGAAATTTCCGGTTGGGGAAGTTTCGGGAATATTCCGGTTGAAAAAATTCGGGAAAATTCCGGTTGGGGAAAATTCGAAAAAAATCTGGTTGGGGAATTAGGGGAATTTCCTGTTGCGGAAAATTCCGGTTGGGGAAAATTCCGGTTGGGGAAATTCCGGTTGGGGAAATTTCGGGAATATTCCGGTTGAAAAAATTTGGGAAAATTCCGGTTGGGGAAATTCCGGTTGAGGAAAATTCCGGTTGGGGAAAATTCCGGTTGGGGAAAATTCCGGTTGGGGAAAATCCGGTTGAGGAAAATTCCGGTTGGGGAAAATTCCGGTTGGGAAAATTCCGGTTGGGAAAATTCCGGTTGGGAAAATTCCGGTTGGGGAAAATTCCGGTTGGGAAAATTCCGGTTGGGAAAATTCCGGTTGGGGAAAATTCCGGTTGGGGAAATTCCGGTTGGGGAAGTATCGGGAATATTCCGGTTGAAAAAATTTGGGAAAATTCCGGTTGGGGAAAATTCGAAAAAATCCGGTTGGGGAATTTTAAGAAATAAAGAAAGAAAATTCCGGTTGGGGAAGTTTCGGGAATATTCCGGTTGAAAAAATCGGGAACATTCCGGTTGGGGAAAATTCCGGTTGGGGAAATTCCGGTTGAGGAAAATTCCGGTTGGGGAAATTCCGGTTGAAGAAAATTCCGGTTGGGGAAAATTCCGGTTGGGGAAATTCCGGTTGGGGAAGTTTCGGGAATATTCCGGTTGAAAAAATTTGGGAAAATTCCGGTTGGGGAAATTCCGGTTGGGGAAATTTCGGGAATATTCCGGTTGAAAAAATTTGGGAAAATTCCGGTTGGGGAAATTCCGGTTGAGGAAAATTCCGGTTGGGGAAAATTCCGGTTGGGGAAAATTCCGGTTGGGGAAAATCCGGTTGAGGAAAATTCCGGTTGGGGAAAATTCCGGTTGGGAAAATTCCGGTTGGGAAAATTCCGGTTGGGGAAAATTCCGGTTGGGGAAATTCCGGTTGGGGAAGTATCGGGAATATTCCGGTTGAAAAAATTTGGGAAAATTCCGGTTGGGGAAAATTCGAAAAAATCCGGTTGGGGAATTTTAAGAAAGAAAGAAAGAAAATTCCGGTTGGGGAAGTTTCGGGAATATTCCGGTTGAAAAAATCGGGAAAATTCCGGTTGGGGAAAATTCCGGTTGGGGAAATTCCGGTTGAGGAAAATTCCGGTTGGGGAAATTCCGGTTGAAGAAAATTCCGGTTGGGGAAAATTCCGGTTGGGGAAATTCCGGTTGGGGAAGTTTCGGGAATATTCCGGTTGAAAAAATTTGGGAAAATTCCGGTTGGGGAAAATTCCGGTTGGGAAAATTCCGGTAGAAGAAATTTCCGGTTGGGGAAAATTCCGGTTGGGGAAATTCCGGTTGGGGAAGTTTCGGGAATATTCCGGTTGAAAAAATTTGGGAAAATTCCGGTTGGGGAAAATTCCGATTGAGGAAAATTCCGGTTGGGGAAATTTCGGTTGAGGAATATTCCGGTTGGGGAAAATTCCGGTTGGGGAAAATTCCGGTTGGGGAAATTCCGGATGGGGAAAATTCCGGTTCGGGAAAATTCCGGTTGGGGAAATTCCGGTTGGGGAAGTTTCGGGAATATTCTGGTTGAAAAAATTTGGGAAAGTTCCGGTTGGGGAAAATTCCGATTGAAGAAAATTCCGGTTGGGGAAAATTCCGGTTGGGGAAAATTCCGGTTGGGGAAAATTCCGGTTGGGGAAATTCCGGTTGAGGAAAATTCCGGTTGGGGAAAATTCCGGTTGGGGAAATTCCGGTTGGGGAAGTTTCGGGAATATTCCGGTTGAAAAAATTTGGGAAAATTCCGGTTGGGGAAAATTCCGATTGAGGAAAATTCCGGTTGGGGAAAATTCCGGTTGGGGAAATTCCGATGGAGGAAAATTCCGGTTGGGGAAAATTCCGGTTGGTGAAAATTCCGGTTGGGGAAATTCCGGTTGAGGAATATTCCGGTTGGGGAAAATTCCGGTTGGGAAAATTCCGGTTGGGGAAAATTCCGGTTGGGGAAAATTCCGGTTGGGGAAATTCCGATTGGGGAAGTTTCGGGAATATTCCGGTTGAAAAAATTTGGGAAAATTCCAGTTGGGGAAAATTCCGATTGAGGAAAATTCCGGTTGGGGAAAATTCCGGTTGGGGAAATTCCGATTGAGGAAAATTCCGGTTGGGGAAAATTCCGGTTGGGGAAAATTCCGGTTGGGGAAAATTCCGGTTGGGGAAATTCCGGTTGGGGAAAATTCCGGTTGGGGAAAATTCCGGTTAGGGAAATTCCGGTTGGGGAAAATTCCGGTTGGGGAAAATTCCGGTTGGGGAAATTCCGGTTGGGGAAGTATGTGGAATTTTCCGGTTGGGGAAGTTTAGGGAAAATTCCGATTGGGGAAGTATGGGGAATTACGGAAATTTCCAGTTGGGGAAAATTCCGTTTCGGGAAGTATGGGGAATTAGAGAAATTTCCTGTTGGGGAAAATTCCGGTTGGGGAAGTTTGTGGAAATATCTGGTTGGAGAAATTTCCGGTTGGGGAAGTTTGGAGAAATTTCCGGTTGGGGAAGTTTCGGGAAATTTCCGGTTAGAGAAGTTTGAGGTTTCTGAGGAAGATTCTGGATTAAAATTGGGAAAAAATTTCACGACATATTCACGAAATACTTACTGACTCTCTGACTTGGCGGACACTTCCCAGTCGGGGTGGTCCCACTGCTTGAACTTGAGGTCCCACGGGCTCGGCTTGCGGTCGTGCGGGTCGCGCTCGGGGGTTCCTGCGGAAATAACAACATAGTTTCCTCTTAATCAACCTTTCAAAAGCAACGCAACGTCTTAATCCTACTAATATTAATAACTCTACTGGATGTTTGCTACTCTGTCACATGAAAACTCTAGACCCAATTTAGAAATAACATATATTTAGGATACTTTTTATCCCGAGATTTACGCGGGTAAAACCGTAAAGTTCTAGATGATATTATTATCAGCCATAAAACAGCGGCGAATGGTATTACTAGAACGTTTATCATAGACAACGTTCAAGCAAAAAAAAACACCGGTGCACTACGTCCGCTGTATGACCTGCAGCGCTTTCCTAGGAAACCGGAGCTTAACCTCAATAACACATAATTATATCCTTACCCTCGGGCGTGTATATCTCTCCAGGCGGGTACACCATCTTAGAGGGGTGACTGAAGGCGCCGCTCAGCGGACGGCGGCGGAACCAATTGCGGCATTGAGCGTTGCTTGTCCAGTCTCTGAACATAGAAACAAAATCATCGTTACGATTAGCATAACATTTCTCAAACAAAATGTGTTTCTGCCTTTATGAGTCTGCCTTTCCTAAGACTTATACAGTTAGTACAGTCAGCGTCAAATAAAATGTGATCTCCCCATCAATAATGCAATGCACACTTTGGTATTGCCAACCGAGGTTGCCTTTTATCTGACACTAACTGTACATTTTTCAGTTTTAATTAATATGCAACATTATTTAAATCATGTTTTTAACAATAATTTGACAATATGTTTTCGCAAATAATCTTGATGCAATTTTAATCATAGTCAATATTCGTGAAATGTGCTATAAGTATACAAATTTTATTCAAACATTTCTTTCATAGACATTTCCTTTTAAACAGTAACTTACCTATACAAGTTATAGTAGTTCCTTAGCCTATCAGTGGAGATCTCATACTCTTCCTGGTAAACCTTGTCGGCCATTGTAAGCCACGGGTGCCTTAACGCGGTCTCTACGTCCATACGTTCGTGTACATTGACGACTAAGAGACGGGAGATGAAGTCGCGACACTCGCGGCTTAGTCTTGACCACCATACCTGGGGAGGTACAAGGCTTGTCTAAGATTTGTCTTTTCTAAAATGTTAGACTAAAATCCAAAGTTCTAATCATAAATTCAAATTCAACGTTTATAGGTGTTTCTTTGAGGCCCACTAAAGTATTTTTTTTGTTTTTTTCGCTTTATGTGTGTACTAGTTGTGCCCCGCGGTTTCTCCCGCGTAGTTCCCGATCCCGTGGGAATTTCGGGATAAAACATAGCCTATGTCCTTCCCCGGACAATAATCTACTCCTGTACCAAATTTCAAGTCAATCGGTTCAGTAGTTTAGCCGTGAAAAGATAACAGACAGATAGACAGAGTTACTTTCGCATTTATAATATTAGTTAGGATGTGGATGAGTGTGTGTATAGTTTAAGATACCCACACAAGTGATAAATTACAAATTGGAGACAGGGAGACAGGAGCCAATACTAGGTTTAACCTATGCTATGGGTTTCCTGGCCTCTCCATTTACATTAAGTAGGTATACATTTTGTTTATTCCAATAAGTTTAAGATTTTGTCAATTGACAGCAGCAACAGTTTTTCCAATTGGGTGTTACCGAGATAAGCCCTTGAGACAAAGTAACTGGTTTTATCATATTCTTACCTCATCATGCCACTCCCACTTCCCTTCCCGGACTCTAATGAGTGTCTCCATGTCGTTGGCCCCCCTGAAGGGCGAGTGGCCGCTTAGCAGGATGTACGTGATGATGCCCACGCTCCACAAGTCGGCTGGGAATGATACGCCTTCGCCTGGGAAATAGAACATGGGTGTAAAGGAAATTGGACCTTAAATGGTAGAAATTAAGGTTCAAAATATAAATTTGATGTGTTCGACCGAAGAAATTCCTGAGTAATCTTTTATGCGTCTGACTCTCTGAGAGCTGTCGGTTTCGGCCGGGACACGCTGTATATCTTCAGCTTTCACAACCTATTGTGTCCGAATTGAAAGGCACAATAAGGTAAAATGACAAAAATGTAAGTATCTCAGAAACTTAAATTACTCAGGGCTTCGAACGACCACGCTCATCGTCTAAGTCGTGTACTTGCAGCAATTTAAACAGTATAAATGAAATAGCACCTCAACAGCTACAACTTAAGGTTCACAATACATTATCAGGTACCTGCAGCTATCTCCGGGGCGACGTACTCGGGCATGCCGTAGTCGAGCGTGCCGTACTTGTTGAACTGGATGCGACGCGACAGACCGAAGTCGCAGATCTTTAGCTCGTCGCTACCCGCGTGCGATAGGAGCAGTTCACCGATCTAGGGGAGGGATAGAAATAAAATTAATTCTGGAGTATGGTATTCAATTTAAAATGAAAATGCTATAGGATACGTTGCTAAAATAGTTTGTTCTAGAAAATTATTAGTGTCATCCACAAATTAGTGTTAATGGCGACCTACTTGACTGTAATAAACTAAGGACTTAGTTAAGTTTAGCAACTTAGTCAGGTTGCTATTAACATTAATATACAGCAAACTTTAAGCAAAAATTTAAACAATGAAGCGATATAATTAAAAGTATAAAGTATCAAGCACTAGCAGCGCCCCGCGGCTTCACCCGCGTAGTTCCCGTTCCCGTGGGAATTTTAGGATAAAAAGTATCCTATGTGTTATTCTGATGTATAAGCAAGATTATTGTAAAGTTTCATTAAAATCCATTCAGTAGTTTTTGCGTGAAAGAGTAACAAACATCCATACATCCATACTTACAAACTTTCGCCTTTATAATATTAGTAGGATTATGTCACTTAGTAGGTTCTTCAATAAAAATACACTCACCGTAAGCCCAAGATGCGCAACACTATTATCATGCATGTACTTGATGCCTCTCAGCAGATCCCTCAGATGTAGCGCTATATCCCTCTCCCTATAACTCGGCGCCCTTAACAACCTATCCCTGACGAGCTCCCCTCCCGCGGCCAGTTCCATCACCAGCGCGAGCGTGTGTTCGTGCTCGAAGGCAGAGTGAAGGCGTACTAGGCGACGGTCGTTCAGCAAATTCATGATATCCAACTCGTTCTTCATGAATGGTTTTAGCTCGGAGTGGCCGTGCATTATCTTTGCTGCGTAGTTTCGACCTGTGGGCGAAGATGTTGTAGTGAGATTGGTAGAAGAGTGGAGAGGCTTTTTTGTGTTGGAATGCGTCTTCGTAGTTTTTAAGATATAATTGCATGGCATATACCTACTCTTATTAGATCTTTGAAACTACACACCGGATTTTGATGCAGTTTTTTTTAATAAATAGAGTGATTCAAGAAGAAGGTTTTTAGCATAAATTGTTCGCTGCATTTTCATGATGGCGGGAGCTAGGTAAAATTATTAGTATTTCCGTACCAGTGAGTCTCTCGGCCGCGTGGTAGACGACGCCCTGCACGCCGCGGCCGAGCTCGTCCCCGAGGTCGTAGAAGTCCCCGAACGGCTTCACGCTCGGCGTCACGCGCGGGGGGTGCTCGCGCATCCTGGGGATAAACAATAGTATTAAATACATGTTTTTGTATTTGTCAGCTGTCCTTGATCGAATACTACTGAAACCTGCAGGATATGTAACGCGGATGGAAGTCATCAGGTTTTTATTGGGTATGCCTCGCTTTTAAGGCGTTGAAAGGCCTGCATAACGTCCTAGGATCCTCTCATTAGTTTCACGATGTATGCGATTTTACCATTTACATTGTAATACAGAAGCCAGCGCCAGGACGTTTAAAATGTCATTACTACGTGGACAAGTGTTTAGGTACCAATGGAGAGAGAGAGAGACAAAGAAGCTGGTCCTTGTTTTCCTTCGATTTCCTTTGACTTCATCAGAAAGGGACCATCAGTTCACAACGAGTCCTCTACTGAGAAAACATCTAAGTACTTATCTATCTATCTATATATATAAAACTCTACCGTTACTGAGTGATGTACTAACTGACTGACAACGCTCAGCCGAAACTACTGGTCGTAGAGAGCTGAAATTTGGCACGTGTGTTTGTAGGGGGGAGTAGGCTACCATTAAGAGAGGAAATTTGGAAATTCCCCCCCTAGGGGGAGAAAAGGGGGAAAACCCAAATTCTGCCGGAAGTCATTATTCCACGCGGACGAAGTCACGGGCAAAACCTAGTATCCATATATTGATCCTCACCTATCCGAGTACTCATGCTCGGACTCCTCGACGTAGAGCATGGCGGAGGAGCTGACGGAGCCGGCCACGTTACGGGCCGAGATGGAGTACAGGCCTTCGTCCTTCAGGATCGCGTCGTTGATCACCAGGATGCACAGGTCCGGCTCGACGAATTGCATCTGCGAATAAAGAGGTTTGTGAAAAAAAAATCTAAGTTTTTTTTGTAATAGTTTTTTCTACGGTGTGATGATTAGCTGTCCAAGAATAATTTTGTGGTAAGCTTTTAATAATAATAATAAAATTCATTTATTCAGACCATAGATCCATTATTTCTTAGAAGGTAATAAAAAACTTAAAAAAAAAAGTTTTTAAATAAAAATATTTTATTGCAGAAAGACGTTAAATTGTTGTCGATATTAAAGTAACTGTTGCGTCGTTGGAAGAAAAAAATCTTATGAAGCCACAATTCTTTAAGACCTGGTGATACTTGTTAGGATTTTAATTTTTCAAAACGATTCGCTCTTTCTCTTTATATTCGATATAGCGTTATTTCATTGTTAAGTGAGTTCAGATTAATTTCTGTTATTCCCTCCCTTTCCCCCATCCAAGAACTACATGATTAACAGCCTCCACAACCCACCTTAACCCTGGAGCTGGCGGCGAGCGGCTGCCAGTCCTTGTACCACTTGATGTCCGGGTACGGCACTCCCGTGACCCGCGCTTCCAGGCGGCCCACTCTCCGCTGCAGCACCACCGTCTCTTGAGGTCTGGTGACAAACCGCGGGTGTTCCGCGAGCTCGAGCCTCACTCGCTGCCGCGCCTGGCCGTGCTCGTTGGTCGCTACGGCTTCGTACCAGCCTGCGTCGCGTTCCATCATTCTGAGGGTAGAAAGGTGTGTTTAGATAAGGTTTGGCTGGCTAAGAAAACAATTTCTGAAGTCTCGAGAGCACGTTTTTCTCGAGAATCCCAGTTCCGGAATGAGTCTGTATATTTTTGTCTCCGAACTCAAAAATTTATGGAGATTAAGGGCCTATTTCACGACCTTCAAGTAAAGTTACTCACCAAGTAAGAGTGTTGTCGCTTTCTTACTTTATAACAAGGGACAAAGATTAAACATGTGAGTAGCTATTCAGAACGTTATTTGAAGATGGTGAAATGGGCCCTAAGCCTGTGTTGTAATTCCTTGATGGAATACTAGTTGTTTCTTTATAGGATTCATAGTTTTGATACTTAAAAGTAGGTACGTTGTAATCAGAATTATGCCTTGACACAGTCCCGGGACTGATCCCGGGCTGGGATCTGAATCCTAGCTGAGGTTGAAATCTCAAATGTGTATATTTTCAGAGTAAGTACTTTACATAAATTATGAATCACAACAAAAAAAACATCCATATAAAACTATTGCACTCACTTATTAATAAACAGCGTGGCCTGTCCGTTCCTAGTATAACTGAAGTCATATCGTCCTCCCGGCTGTATTGGTTCATCTTCGTACAAGTACGTGATGGTGGGCTTGGGGTATCCGTACACGAACCAGAACAGGTTGGCTCCGTGTCCAGCGACAGCGTATTGTGAGTCCTGCTCCTGGCGCAGGAAGCGCGGCGCCTGCGCGAACCCGTCTGCGGGAGGGCGCTCGATGTCGAAGTCCTGGGAGAAGGAAAGAGGGGCTTTTGGAAATAGTGGTCATGGTCTGATATGATTGTCTTATATATACTTATTTACATATATGTCTATAATATCTACGGAGTACTACGGATGAGCACGCAATTGAACTACTTAGTTTTGGTATACCTGTATGATTGTTACGCATGTCTAAGACCCCATCGTTCTATTTTAAAGTAGGCTCAAGTTCCTCAGCAAGGAAGTGATATGAGATGATGAGCTAATAATGATCATACCTGCGGGAAGTAATGCGAGGTATCGGGCCTGAAGTCAGCTCCGGGCGGCAGATAAGGTACTATCTGCGGCGGCGCGGGCGCCAGCTTGCTGCGGTGTGCTGTGGCGTGCGGCGAGGGGTCGCTGACGCCGTACTTGTTCTCGACGCGCACGCGCAGCCGGTAGTCCTGCGCCGGCCGCAGGTTGCGCAGGTCGCACACGCACGACCGGAGGCCCGTGCGGGCGGTGAACCACTCGCCGCCGGGAACTTCGCACATTTCCACCTGGAGATAGAATTGCGTATGTATAGATCGATCTCCACTTACAGAAATTACAATAGGTACAAGAAATTTTGTTCTTTTTTGGTTGTCTATTCTCTATATTTTGTGAATGATCGTCTCAAATCCCATAGGATTGAGTGATTTAGTGGACCTACCGGTATACTCCAATCATACAAAGTGATTTATTCAAGTGGTGGTAGACCAAATCCGAAACTTAGAGTTGAGTTAAAAGCGAAAACTGCCGAAGAATCTCAAAGCCAATTTTGATTAAAACTAAAACGGCACTATAAGAAAATAAATCCTTTCAAATTGACCCACCTGGTAAGTAACAGGGAACCTGGGTCCATGCGGTATGGAGGGCTTCCAGGACAGCGTGAGGTGTCGGTCCGTCATGCGCGAGATGATGGGCTTGTCGGCCAGCGGCATCGGCACGCCCGTCTTCTTCATCTTGTCGAAGTCCGAGTACTGGTCCGCGATGGGCCGCTTGCCCGACTGGGACTCTAGGGCTGGGGAGAGAAAAATCAAGTTAGCAAATTGATTGAATTAGCAAAATACAAAACAAGTATATAAACTGCTTAGATCGCGATAAACATAAATAAAAGAAAACATAAAGAAAATATGTCGTTTCGCCTTTTGGGTTGTTGGTTGGATGGCAGTCGCTTCACGTAAAATACCGTAACTTTGACAAATCTGTTTAAATTTAAAAATCAGCCACTGGTATAGCTCTATCAGTGACCTTCTAAAGATATAAGCATGGGACACGCTTTGCCGTTGTACCAGAGCTATGCTATGTTACGTTGCTGCAGAGTTATGCTATGAATGCGTATGATGTCATTTCATAGAACAATGACGTTTGGTGTGTATCAAACGCATTCATAGCAACGTAACACACCATAGCAGTGGTTAAAGGCACCACAAAGAGATTAGTTATACTCACTATCATAAGTGAGACTGGCACTACAGCTCTCCTCCCCGTGCGGGTTGTAGATCCTGCAGCGGTAGGTGCCGACGTCCGCGCGGTCGACGCCCGACACCGTGAGCCGCAGCAGGCCCGTGGACTCGCTCTCGATGCGGATGCGCTCGCACGGGAACAGCTTCTCCTCGTTACGGAACCTAACGGTAGAGTGGAGAGATATATAGTTTTTATAGTTATCATGGTTATTAGCACCGAAATTATTATGATTAACGAGATATTTACCATGCTTCGAAATATCAAAAACTCGAAATAAATAATGTAATGGTAAATATCCGGGTAATCATAATAATTTCAGTGGTGAGATATGTTCATTTGGAAGTTGTTACGATGATACACGAGTATTAGGGAGCGTTTCCACCGCCTTGCATACTACGCACACGGCCCACAGCCACACGACGCTGCCATACAGATGGAATTTCAATTGCCGCACAGTGGAGACACGCTTTTATTATTGAATTCTCGTAGCAGGGTTGAGTGACAGAATAATAAATCATATTTTACTCCAAAACTAACTAATAATTAAATCTAGAGAAAAATATATTAAAAACGATGTAACTGTTTATAGTACAGAAAGCGCTAATGAAATAGACTGTACAGTTGAAAACCATTGTTCATCTTATAAGGCACATTTTAAAAATACCTCCTAAAATAATTAATAAGTAATTTAAAATACTAAAACGTGCTCACCATTCGACCTCGGGCTCGGGCGTGCCGGTGGCGCAGGCGGTGAACTTGGCGCTCATGCCGCGGAACACCTCGATGTCACCGATCTTCTTCAGGAAACTGGGAGGCTCCATTTTCTGCTTCTTGCCACTGGGACGATAGATAAATGAAATATTATAAATACGAAACTAAATCTGTCTATTTGTTATGCTTCACTAAACTAAATTGATTTTGATGTTTGATTACTAAGATAAACCAGAGCAAAAATAATTCAGCTATATGTCATTCCAAATATCCCACCAGCTAAGTGTCCACGCGGGTTAAAGCTGCGAGGTGCTGATAGTTTAACACATATGTCTATAACTGTTCGACTTTCATCATCAACTCCATCAATATCTACTTACATTTTATCAACAACTTCAAGTGCGGCATCGCACGAGGCCTCTCCCTCCTTGTTCTTAGCCACACACTTGTACTGTCCCGCGTCTTCGGGCGTCAGATCTCTAATGTACAGACAACAAGCGTCACCGTCTCTCTTCATGTTGTACTTGTCTGAAGGTTTCAGTTCTACGCCATTCTTATACCACGAGATTTCAGGGCGAGGAACTCCGAATACACGAGCCGGGAATTTGGCGTCGAATGTTGGAAGCTGTGAAAAGATGAAAAAAAATGACTTCCAATTAAAAAGTGAAGCAACAGTAAGTTTTTTCATATTAAGATTAGAACAAGAGAATTAAGAGTTTATTCAATCAACAAGTTTATAATTTAAATACTCTCAGACTAAACCAAAGCATTAGATACTATCAAATCTTCAGCATACCTGTTGAAGATCAGAGAACTTCTGCGAGAACGTTGGTGGTTGGTACACCTTGCGGACGTTGACCTTGCCTTCCGATGAGTCTTCACCTAGAGGGTTCACCAGTTTGACTCCGTACACTCCCGCGTCGGGGAGTTCCACAGGGTTGATCTCTAGGCCCACCTGTGTTAATGGTATACATTAATGACATTAATTATAGCTAAGCTACAAAGGAATAATAACTAAAGATGTGCCGATTATGACTTAGGCCGACATCACGGTTTCGGGAATATCTGTGACGCTTCAATAACTGCTAAATTGCAGGTAAATCGCAAGTCATACACGTATTTGCGGCAAGTACATCTCTAACAATAAATTTAGCAGCTACAACGTCATGTACACTAACCCTCTTCCCATCACAGGTAAGCAGCAGTCTAGCACTGGGTGTAACAGGCTCCCCGTCCTTGGTCCAGGTGACCTCGGGCACGGGGTTCCCGACGAAGGGCGCGGACAGCACGAGGGGTTGTCCTTCTTCCGCCGACACGTCGCGCAGCCCGTGGATGAGCTGCGGCCGCTCCTGGGGAGTGGAGTCGTCTTGGCGGCCTGGGGGTTGTGGTATGATATTAGTAAATACAAGAAATCTTTGTCAGATAGTGATGAATGATGATGCACCAAAGTACATTAGGATATGTTCTAGCCCATTAGCTGTCATGGAAACTATGCCCATTATTCTACGAGCATGCAAGATAAACGACTAAACTAGGTTTTGGACAAGCAAAACCCAACTCGAAATAAGTTTCTTCTTTGCGTATCGTATTTTTGAGAACCAGAACTCAGCCACTGATATACCATTATCAGTGGCTTTGTAGAAATTCTGGCATGCGCAAGTGTAGGAGCGCGCACGGCAAGAAAAGATGAGTGGCTTTATAAACCAAGAAGAAGAACTTACGCATATGATTCTTTACTTGTTTATGTTAAACGCCTAAATATACAACCCAAAAATACAAAAAACCATACTAACTAGCAACAGTAAGCTGAGCCTTGGAAGTGGATTCCCCTCCGTTGTTACTGGCGATGACGCCGTACTCGCCCGCCTGGCTCGCGTCCGCTGACGTCTGCAGCAGCGCGTGAGTGCCGTCGGGGGAGGATACTAGCTTGATGCGGGTACCATCTGGGACTAGCTCTTTGCCATTGTGAGTCCTGGAAAAATAAAATAATTGTTTAAAGAAACGGTGTCGGTTCCTTTTTAAGTATGTTTATAAGGCAACCATTACTGACTGATCTGTCAACGTCAACATATAGCTCAAATAACTGAAAGGATTGCGATGAGATTTGGCACGCACATTGTCCTTGAACATGGATCACGTGTTTCTGCAGATACTCAATATGACGGAAGAAGAATGACGTAATTTAAAAAAGTTACCGTTACTGACTGATCTATTAACACACAGCCCAAATATCTGAAGCGATCGCGATGACTTTTCCACGCAGTTACTATGACATATGAAAACGCGGGTAAAATATCCCACAGTGTGCACAGCACAGTCGTACCACATTGTCTATAAGACCTATTGAACATAATACGAGTATACTAACCACTTGACAGTGGGTGGCGGGTGTCCGAGGATCTTGACCTCCAGCCGGACGGGGAAGCCCTCGATCACCTTCACCGGTTGGAGCTCGCCGATGAACACAGGCTTGCGTTCCTTCTGCTCCACTTCTGCTTTGGCTTTAGATGCCACCTGTTGATGAGAAAATATAATAAAATTATAAAATACAAAAGTATATATAGGTAGGTCGATTTTGCTTCCGTCTGTGTAGATATCTGTATCATTTGTTCTAGTCAGTTCTAGGCTAGAGACCACATTTTTTACCGATCTAGACATCAATTTGACTTGTTCTTTTATTTAAAAGATTTTTTGGTCTAGTGATTTATTCGATTGAGGAAAAATGGGGTCGAAAAGGGGGTAAGGAAATTAATTATCAATGTTGTTTACGAGGTTTACTTTTTTATACCCGAATTGTTACGGAAGCGGGAACTATGCGGGTGAAATTGCGGGGGGCTGCTAGTCCTAATAATATTATAATATTTGTGGGTTTGGATATTTGTTAATCTTTCATACAAAAATACTATATCGATTTAGACTAAAGGTATAAAACTAGCAATAATGCATAGCATACTTTTTATCCCGAAATTCCCATGGGCTTGGGATTCATGCGGGTAAAACTGCAGGGCGCTGCTAGTTAGTAAATAAATATATACCTCTCCAAGTTTGTTGGTGACAGTGAGCGAGTACTCTCCGGCGTCTTCAGGTTTGCAGCAGTCGATGCTCAGACCGAGCACGCCACCCGGCTGGTTGATGAAGTTCACAGCTTGAGAGGGGCGGAGCGGAGCACCTGGGAGGGAGGAAATGTATAATTAAACATTACTTATTTATTTTGTTGCATGTCACTTGGCAATAATTAATAAAGTCTTATAAATAAGTACATGAACATGTGACGACCTGTAAGGGTGATTGCAAGCAGAAGGCTACTACAATATTAATAAATGGTTCTTTTTGGAATTTGCACTCGTAAGTAGGTAGTTTTTTCAAACTCTTTGTCATTGCTGTTGTATTTTTGGGTTAGACTTGAAGGGTTCGTACTCGTAAGTAGGAAAACAAAACATCTACTCCTAAGCAATCACTACTCACCGTCCTTGAACCATTTGACCTCAGGCGCAGGGAAGGCCATAACTCTGGCCTCCAGCTTCAGCGGCTGACCAACTACAGCCTTCACGTTCTCCAACTCTTGGCTGAATGATGGCTTCCTTGGTGTAGCTGAAAGAAATTTCAATAGTTTTTAGACCAAGCGAGCGAAGCTACAAGATAGGCTGATTTTGCTTTCGTCTGTTTGGACTATGTTTGCAACTCTTATTATCACAGTTCCGGGCCCATTTTTAATGACAATCTTGTGTTTCAAGGTTTAAAAAAATATTGGTGAGGGCTTTTGGTGAGAACAAACAATGGGATTTTTGCCCCTATTTAAGTGAAGAAAATTTTAGAATAAGGCCATTCCCAATATTCGATCTGTCTATGATCTTGCTATCAACGGATATAAAATGATGTGAACTTTGAATAATCTGTCATTATACATACATTTATGAGAGTGGTCATAGATAGATCAAATATTGAGAACGGTCGTACGACTAGTTAAAAATCGAACTAGAAGTCGATGTTCAAGTTTGAATTCTCAAATAAGTCATCGAGGTAATACTAACGGTTAACAGCGACAGCACAAAGCGCAGAGTTGTCTCCATGGGGATTGGAGATGACCAGCTTGTAGGCGCCGCAGTCCGTGGGGCGCACCTCCGCGATCGTCAGCCGCAATGTGCCGTCGGGGAGAGCGGCCGTCTTAATGCGGTCGTCGGAAGGGGACACTTCGGCGCCGTCTTTGTACCTGGGGACGGGAGGGGGGATTTTACGTCTAATTTCTTCATTAGTTAAAAACTGGAGACTGTTGCTATCATTGATTCTTGATAATTTGTTATTTGTATCGCGTTTTTAAGGTTCCGTATCCAAAGCGTAAAAATAAGTCCCTTCTAAGACTTCACTGTCTGTCTGTCACCAGGCTTAATCTTATGAATCGTGATAGCTAGCCAGTTGAAATTTTCAATGACTATGCCGTTGTCGCTATATCAACATATTCTGCCACTAATATGGAAATGGAACTCCCATACAACAAACGTGATTTCTTTGTATCCTTTCATGTGTGAGAACCAAGTAGCCGGTTTTCCTTTACATTTTCTCCTATATCTCATACTCACCATTTAGCAGTAGGTATAGGACTGCCGTCCACTTTGGCCTTCAGTTCGAGCGGCTCCCCTTCGTCCACGTCCTTGTTCCTCTCCAGTTTGTGCGTGAATCCTGGAGAAGCCTGGCCCAGGGAGATCTCGGCCTCGCATGATGCTTCACCAGCGAGGTTGATGGCGCGGACTTTGTACTGGGGAGATGTAGGTATTTTAAAGACTATAAGGATAAATTAATCCTAGTGATGTCATAAATTCGAAAGTTTGTGTGGATTGATGAATAGATGAATGTTTATACTCAAGTAAAAACGCTTATTAAAAGCGGTTTAAAATTCAAAGAGCTTTTGTGAGTTTTATTTTATTCAAACTACATACTTATACTAGTAACAAAACAAATGATAATAAAAGTGACAAATCTTCTCCGGGGTCAGTAACGATAATCAGATAACGGAATAATTTATATGAACTCACCTTTCCAGCATCAGTCGAATTGAAGTGCTTGATATCAAGCTCACTATCCACCTGTCCACCAACCTCAGTAGTGACTGTATGCCTGTCATCGTTAGTGATCTCTTTACCGTTGAGGTACCACTTGACGTCCGGTTTGGGCACTCCGTCACAGCGGACCTTGAGGTTGCAATTGTCGTAGTCTCGGACGGTCGTCTTTTGGAGCGGTTTCGTAAAGATTGGTTCACCAGCTGGAGGAGATGAAGGTGGTTAGTTTGTGTTGAAAAACAAATATTGTTACTTCTATTTTCTTTTATGTTGATATCCCATAACTTATTCGGAATTATACACCTACTGCCTTATTAGTGTTACGGATTTAAACCTAGTTAAATAACTCGGTTTTATGGCTAGTCTTAAATTGAGAAGTTATTAATATTAACGTTTCAAAAATAGAGTTCGACCAAGAATTCCTAAAACTTTTAAATAAATTAGTCTATGGGTTTGTTCAGTCTATTATAAACCATACAATATGTTCTTAAATTAGATTTTTACAGTCTGGTTTGGCGTTTAACCAGAGAGACTTTTGATGGTAATAAGGCAACCTATGATTAGAAATAATATAGTTATATTGATTAAACCCGCTTTTCAGCCGTTTCAAGCCATTTTCTTCTTGTTTCCAAGTCAAACCTTTTGTACAAAAGCTATATGGCGAAGTAACAATAATATCCACTTACTATGCACGCTAAGTTTGGCTTGTTGCGCAGTCTCTCCGATCTCGTTCTTGGCTGTCAGCGTGTAGACGCCAGCGTCATCGACACCGACCTTCTTCACCGTCAGCTTGTACGTCTCAGAGGCGAGGTCCTCAGAGATATCGAAGTGGTCTGATGGCTTGATGACGTAGCCGTCTTTGCTCCTATGATATGAGGATTAGGGGAATTAATAAATAATGAAAAATATGTTTGTGGATGTAAATCTAAGTCTCAAGATCGAAATAGAGAAATGCTATTTACTATGGACGTCATCAGCCCCAGTCAGGGGATATATATAGGACATTTCAAAGGGTGTTCCTAAGTTGACTAGTCAAAATAATGTTATGTGATTCTACTTAAGTATGGCCAATAGCGTGATTTTGATTAGAATATTAAATCAAATGTAGGTTCTGTAAATCTATTTAACTATGGCTTCTAAGGTGATTTTCATTCTTTCACAAACTTACCACTTAACCTCAGCGATAGGGTTGGCGCGGATATTAGCAATGAATGTGGTCTCCTCAAATGGCACGGCAGTAACATCCTTAAGTCCTTCGATCTCGGGCCTCAGCAGGATGTCGAGCCGGGCGGAGCTCTCACCGACACCGTACTTGTTGGTCGCCTTGATTGTGTACTCGCCCGTGTCAGCGTGACGACCTGCAGATTAACGTCAAAAAAAATTTATCTAGTTTGCTTATGATGAAACATACGGAACATAGTAGAAAATGATATGGCTTCCGATGTGTGCTTAGATCTTTTAAACTAGTTTAGATAGAGCAACATATATGTTCTCATGGGATTGGAGCCTGGGGATCTTCCATAAATAAAGAAGACTAGCCAGGGGTTGAGTCTTCAAAAAATAAAAATGATGAAATAATAGTTCGTCAGTCATACCAGTAGGAATATGCAAGGTAAACGTGCACTCCTTCAATCCATGTTCGATTTCCTTGGTCTCCGCGTCAGTGACGATGGTAGCGTCGGGCGTGAGTTCGACTCCGTTGAGCAGCCAGGCCACGTGAGGCTGAGGGTCAGCGCTGCAGACCGCTTTCAGTGTGACTGGCTCACGCTGCATCACGCGCTGTGCTTCTAATGGCGTCGTGAACTTGGGTTTGCGCAGCTCACTTTCAGCTGTATAGGATTAATTACATTAATTTGGGAAGTTAAAGAAAATTTGTTAAAAAAGGATCTGTGAATATACTTACGAGAAACACTCAATTCTGCCTTCAGCAAATTCTTGCCCAATTCATTGCTGATTTCGCACTGCCATTCGCCAGCGTCCTTCATATCAACTCTATCGATTTCAATCTTGTACAAATCTCCATCGTTGGTGATGTGGACGCGCTTGCAGGGCTTCACCTCTTTGCCGTTGTGGAGCCAGCGGACGATCGGCTTGGGGTTGCCGGAGGCCTCGACGGTGTACACCAGGGGGAGGGACTCGAACACGTGGCTGTCCTTCAGGGTACTCTCTTTTAGTGTGGGAGGTGCTACAAGCGAATGATAGGTACCATTATAATTTATGTTATTAGGTGAAAATAGAATATTATTTCATTTATTTTTGAATGCCGGTAGTTTTACAAATCAACCAGTTTATTGCTTTCAATTTCAACTTAAAAGTTTAAATAAAGCTTTTCAAGTAATAACTTTCCCATATTTGTTAATGCCTTAAAAATCCAATGCCGACAAAAGCCAGAACAGTAGCTGAAAATACTGAAAATATTTACATAATTGGTAATCCGCGTAGATTTTTGCTATATACAGCAGTTATAGAAAGTTTATATTTTTGGCGTTGCTTTTGGTATACTTACATGTGTGAGTGCAGTTTTGTGGTGTATAATGTTGAGTTCCAGTATGTCTATGTATGTTTATACTTACAGTTGAATGTCGTTTGGGCTTATAACTATGTCACAATAAATTGCGGCTAATTAAGCGACACTCATGCATAACATCAAAATAATAATCTGTTTACCTGGACGACGTTGTTGTTGACGATTGGCTTAAATTCTCCTTCTGAGTTCGGCCCAAGTATTAGTATGCCAGAAGGGAATGTTATTACGCATGCGTGCTAAAACAAACATACGACTGCATTAGTTGACATCGACTGATAACGTTCAAATGTTCTGTCAAATTAGTTTAATTTTCCTATCGTTAAAACTAAAATTTAATCCAATAAATATCTTAAAACTTATTAAAAATGACAGAACATTAATTTCACACTCATAATACTACAGATCAAAGCGCAAGCAAATAATTGTTAATGATTTTTTGACAAGAAATTTCTCAGCGTTATGTTGCAAATGCTAGCCTATTTAATAATTTAACTTTTCCCATTCGTTTAGTATGTTGACTTGACAATTACCTTTATCGTCTTCGTGTGTAAGTATATCGTCTAATATGCTCCTCTGTCTCTGACTCCTTCGCAATAACGCTTCTACTTCATCATCCACATCTTCTTCTTGTACACAAAACAGTTTATTCGACTGTTTCCTCTTTCTCTCAACACTAGTCTCAGTCACATCTTTCGTTATACTATCAACTTTTTTTATTGGACCTAAAACTAATTCTTCTAACAATCTATTTTTAACGTGGTCGATTTTCTTATCAACATTTTTGTATTCGTTATCGTCGAATTCCCTCGATATGTGTATTAGTCTTTCTGTGATATCATTCTCGTATACTTTTTCCGACTTTTCTTTAAGAATAAGCGATTCTTCTTCACCGACGTTAGTGAAGAAGTCTTCTTTGAATGAAGATTGTCGGACGTAAGAGTCTTTACTGAACACTTTTCTAGTCTCGTCTATATCGAAAATGGATTTGGACAAATCTTCAATTGAGATTTCCCTAGAGAGGGATTCATTTTGCCAACTCAGGTCATCTTCGGAGACTGACATTATAGAAACTGTTCTGTTCCCGGGCGGTCTAGCACATCTTGCGACGCTTTCAGCATCGGAATCTGTCTGCGGTTCTTCAATTATCCCATAAGTGCCTCTTCTTATATGGTCAGGTATGGTGTAATACCCAAGCTCCGAGAGAAAATAGCTATGACTAGATATTTCTTCAACTTCCAATGAAGTTGTGTGCGGTTGATTGGGTTGGATTAACTTTTTGCCACCGTCAATATCATCATAGTATACTGAGCTCGATGTCATTTTATGCAAAGTGCGTGTTTCAGCCGGACCTATCAGTTAAAATAGTATTATGTTCACGTTTACTACAATCATTTGTCAAGATAATTGTTAGACGTGCGATGGTAACGCGTTATATTTTAAAGAGAGATTTTTAAGCAATTTCGAGGATGTGTGGTTATGTAATGTATGAGTTTAGTCGGGGGGAGGTAGGAAGCGGCATACTGACCTGTGATGATGGCGCCGTGAGACCGAGTGCTGCTGACCTTGGACATAACAATAGATCCATCGTTGCCTGTCTTGAACGTGGTTACTGTTTCGAAAACTCTGTCTAAACATAAAAAAACACACGTGGGTTGTTAATAAACACAGGTTAAAAGCATGCGACAGTGTAATGGGTGTCTTGCAGACTAAAAGCTGTATGCGGTACTGAAGAGAAGCTTGAAGCTTTTGCTGTATTATACCTTCTACGTCAGCACTTAATGGTTCTTCAAGAGATTCCTTTTTAATTGATTTACGCTTTGGTGACTTGATATCATCACTGACTGGTACTTCTTCGATTTTCTCTGGTTTTGTGGCCCCTTTCTCACCAGCTTTCTTCTTAACAATCAATTCTTCTACGACCGGTTTTTTGACGTTTTGGTTTTCATCCCAATATGATTTTTCTTCAGAGAACTCTGGTTCAGATGCTGATTTCCTTCCTACATCTGGTGTCACGGCTTCTTCTATTATCGGTTTGGCTGTCGTTCCATCATCATCAGCGCCATCCCAGAACTTTTCTTCAATAATTTCGGGTCGTGTCAATGATTTTCTAGGTTTAAATTTAGGTGCATCTACTTCCTCAATGATTGGCCTTTGAGTATATCCTTCGTCCTCCCAACCCGATTTTTCTTCACTTATTTCAACAATTGATGTCCTCGCTTTACTTAGTTTATCAAAGTTTAGTTCGTTAGCTTCGGCTCTTTTACGTTTATCACTGTCGTCAACGTCATCCCAGAACGATTTTTCTTCAGCAACTTCAGGTTCAGTAACTGATTTCTTACCGGCGTCAGATTTTGGTTGTTTTGTATCATCAACACTAGGTTTTTTGGCTTTGCCGTCCTCGTTATCGTCCCAAAATGATTTTTCTTCAGCAATTTCCGTAACAGATTTTTGGGCACTAATAGACTTTCGTTGTTTTGTATCTTCAACACTAGGTTTTTTGGCTTTGCCGTCATCGTTATCGTCCCAAAATGATTTTTCTTCCGCAATTTCAGTTACCGATTTTTGGGCACTAAGAGACTTTGGTTGTTTTGTATCATCGACGCTAGGTTTTTTGGCTTTGCCATCATCGTTATCATCCCAAAATGATTTTTCTTCAGCAACCTCAGATTCAGTAACTGATTTTTGGGCACTAATAGACTTTGGTTGATCTGCATCTTTAGTGCCAAGTTTTTTAGGTTTGCTATCTTCGTCATCATCCCAGAATGATTTTTCTTCGCTTGTTTCCGCTTCTGTTTTATCTTTACTGGCCTTTTGTTTCTTATCTTTCTCGTTGCTATCGTCTATAATCTTCTTTTTACTTTCATCTTCAACTTCATTTTCAACGACTTCTTCTTTCGTTATCCTCGAATGTACTTCTTTTGCTATCAAACAACAAACAAATGGTAACAAAACATAGTGTAAATGTGGGACAAGTATTACGGACGTCACAAATGGCGGTGATTGTGGGGTTGTGCTATGGAGGGAGCATTCTGTCTAGTGAATACTTCAATGGTACTGTGATACTACCACACTCATGGTCGGTATACTGTGGTCACAACAAAACTACGTGCGTCACGTTCTACTATCATTCAGTTATACAAACAACTACTTTACCGATTCGTTTCCATGTGGCGTCAGGTAGTAGACTCTACCTTACCGTCAAGATTGTTGTGTCAATGTGTATGTCAATTACAATGCTGTAAACTCTTACAAATTTTATAAAACCTATACGATTGTGTCAGAGGAATTGAGTACTTATTACGTGGGCTATAAGGTCGAGTGTCGGATACTCACTGTGCACGGTGACAGTACTCTTGGACGAGACGCTTCCCATTTCGTTCTCGGCGCGTATTTCGTACTCGCCGCCATCTTCTTCTTTGACAAGAGTTACCGTCAAATGGTAGTTCTCTAATCTGATAAATAAAATATATAAATATTTAGACAAAGTTTAGTTTGCGACAAAGCTAAAAAAAAAATATTTGCAGATAAATAGCCATTTCAATATGTGGCCTCTTCTACGTTCTTTACTCATTCTCGTGCGTGGTCCTTGCTAACATCTCTAGCTCAAAATGTTTTAATGATATAAAAGTCCCCGACAATAGTAAAAACAATGACAAATATATCAGCCACATCTATCAAGCCCGACTCAAGTAACTCACCATTAAAGATAAACAAGTGACAATGTATTTATACAGTGGTGGTCATATAATTAAGAACGATTATTTAACGTAACGATTTTTTCAAAATAACTAATTGCATGTATTTATTTTTATTTCTTTTGATGCCTTCAAACATTTCCATAGTATCGATACATCAGTTGATACACACGATTGGCTAATAAATAAAAAGATAAACTTTATACATTAGATCTAAACCTAATATTACTACGTACTGGCTGGTCATATAATTAAGAACGCTGAATAGTGAACTTTTTTATTCAAGTTTACATAAAGAACACTCCATAGCTTTGTGGTCGTAAGTCACTATTCATATTATTTAGATCCCATTTAGTACTGTAAAGGTCTTAAAAGTAATTGTTTCATATGAATTCATATGGAGAAAAATAAAAGTTTTGACAAATCTACAAGGTAGATAATAAAAAACTTCCTGAGAAGAATTTGGTCGAACAAAAAGATATTTAACACTTTACAATGCTCAAAAACGTTATTTTTTCACGCCGTGAAGCATTTTGCCATATATCAGAATTACTTCAAATGGTTGGTGTTTGTTGAGTACCTAGAAAGTCATCACGTCGAGATGATCGAAAACATTCGTTTTGGAAGAGAAAATAATTTAAAAGGGTCTAATGTGCTAAGAAACGAATATTTTGAGAGAAATAACTCTTCCAACAATCTCGGCACGTACTATACGAAGGTATTTTGTAAAAGGAAAGCTGCACGGAAGAATAAAAACGAAGGTACCCATCATGCAACGATGCCATAGGCAATACCGGCTGGCACTTACAAGAAGGTGTGAAAACTGGATATTAAGACAGAGGAAAAATGATATTTTTCTGATGAAACTAATATAAACTAGGGTGTTCTCTGGTGAAAATCAACGTTAACAACATCTTCCGAATAAATCACTCGACCATAAATACACAAAAGTGACATTAAAACATGATGGAGAAATATGACATTTTTGTATGCTAATTTCAATACGGCGTTGAAGCTGTGAAGCTGACACAAGAAAACATGAATCAATTCCAAGACAAAGAATTTAATGGAAAAGCTATGTTCCTTCAAGCTGAAGACGTTCTTGTAGGTTTTTGGTCAATTTGAACATTCCAGCACGACAATGACCCAAAACATAATGCCCGCACCGTTAAAGAATATCTCATATTGCAATTAATTTCTGTCTAAAATTGGCCAGCTTACAGCCTAGAGCTAAACCCAATCGAGAATTCTTGGTTCGAAGTCAAAAGAATAGTTTTAAATGGACAATATGTCAATTTAAAGAGAGCTGTAATGATGTTTTCTCCAAAGAATGGAACTCTGTTTCTCTTACAAAATGTCAAAAATTGATTGAGTCAATGCGTCGCCGCCCGGTATAGGTAAATCAGTAATTTAAAAGTCGTAAACATGTTGCCAACTAGTAATTTCAGTTAAAATACAATAAATTGATATTTTACTTTCACAATAATATCATTTATTGAATCTCAGTTTTATATTAAATAACTTTTGAACAGTTTAATAAATCGTTCTTAATTATTTGTCCAGCTTCATTGGTACATTAAATTCGTTACAAAAGAGAACTAATGAAATTTGTAAAATAGTTGACCTTTCAATTCTATATTCCTAATCCCATTTGCCCCAGTCACGTAGCTATCTCAAAACATAAATAGTAACTGCCAAAAGCAATAAATAACTACACAAGAAATGATTTAGACAAAAAATATATGGAATTTCAAATCGTTCTTAATTATGTGACCACCACTGTATGTAGGTATGCATAATATTTGCTCCAAAATCTCACCTCTGATTATCCCTCTCGATCTTGATCCTGGCGTCCGTGGTGACCTCCTTGCCGTCCTTGTACCACTTGACCTTGGGCTCGGGGCAGCCTTCCACCTCCACGTCCAGCTTCAGGGTCTTGCCCGCGTCCACTGTCATGTCGACCAAGCTCTTGGTGATGCGGGGTTTGCCTAGGGAGAAAATGATTTTTGTTATAAAGAGATTATAACGAATTAAGGACCTCCTTTTTTGAAGAAGGTTAGTAAGTTTTGCAGTTACAGTTAGCCTAAAGTGTGTCTGGGATCCCTTTGATCTCTCTAATCGTATCGGCTTTGGCTGAGCGTACCAGTTTGAATTGTACCTGTCTAGCTGATCACGACATCTCATTTATTTAGGTAGGCTTTTTAGGTACATGGTATGTATGAAAAGGGTTCTTGTACAGTCAGCGTCACAGAGAAGTGACTCCGCTGTACGTAAGGAGCGACGTCATGCAACGACAAGTGACGATGAATTTACCATTTCATTTTATTTGATTTCAATTTTGAGCTCTAACAATGAAAAAATAAGGTCTACTATATTAAGCTGCGTAACATTTATAACTTATAACTTACGGTTAACAGTAAAGGTAGCCTGACAGCTGTCAGCGCCGAGATCGTTAGACACCTTGCACGTGTAGTTCCCTGACAGCTCAGCTGACACTTCTGACAGGATCAACTTGTGTGTGGCGCCGGAGTCGACGCGAGTGAACACTGACTTCTTCTCGGTTATTTCTACGTCACCGTGGTACCTGGATATTGAGATAAGGAATATAGATTAAGAAAACCGTCATAAGAGTACATAGCACTGAATGCTTAATAAAAGATTAGAGTACTTACGTTAAAAATAAAACAACTGTAAAGTTACCATGTAGGCAATTTCTAGTATTATGTTATTAATCTACCCTAATTCTGTCATTGAATGAACTGGAAGACAAAATACTAGCTTTTAAAATACCTATTGAGTTCAAATTGAAATTCAATTGTATTTAGAGAGAGTTGAGAGTTGTCAAGAGTTGTCATCTTTTATCTAAGGAACTGATGTCATAACACCAGCTAGGCTAGCATGACTTCGAAAACGCGATAGATACAGCGATTTATTGACATCCAACTGTCAAAATTTGATAAAAATGCCCGCCATATTTAATTTTACCACATGATTAATTTTATATCATTTAGTCATGCTCGCGAAATCGATATACTTCGCTATTTATTGACATCCAACTGTCAAAATATAATAAATATAGCCGCCATATTTAATTTTATCAAATCGTACTACGCCATATTCATTTAGTCATGCTCGCGAAATCGATATTATTTCGTGGTGTCTATATCATTTATCACTCACAGTCATGCTAGGCAGGCAGAGACATAATACAGAACTGGCTGATATCGAAACAAAATACCTCTCACTTAAGGTTTTTCAGGTAATCAAACCTTAAAATAACTCACCACTTGATACTAGGCTGCGGGTAAGCATCAACGTCGACAGTGAACTCGACATTGACGTCCCCGGCGCTGGCGAGCGTGTCGGACAACTTGCGCGTGAACTGCGGCGCGCGCCGCACGTGCAGCGTGCACTCGTCCGACGTGCTGCCGTGGATGTTACGGATCTGGGGGGAGGGGGGTGGGAATTAATATCTAATATTCCATTTAGACTATGCTCCTACGGGCAGGGACGTAGTGTAAATGGGTCGCTCGCGCTACCACAAGTCATGCTCTGCCCACTTCCCTTCCCATTTTCCTGCCGATAGGAGCATAGTCTTAATAGGGTATAAGAAATATAAAGAGAGAAATCGTAGTACAGTAATTTTGTAGAAAATCGAGTCATCTTAGTCAACGATTAGGGACTCTCTCCTCACTTCCTGACTGATGTAAAAGTAAAGAGATGATATCAGTTTTATTTGCTCAATGTAGGACAACTATATCTCTCACTGAAGAAAGTACATTAAGAAATAATAAACAATCTGTTAACACTTGCTTTTCTTGTAAATGATCTCAAATACAAGTCATATTTGAAACAAAAAGAATCACGTAATACTTGATTCAATAGTAAACCAGGTCATGCAAGTGGTCTTGACATGACATTCACTTTTTCCTTTCTCTACGTTACCTCACAAGAGTACTCGGCAGCGTCAGCCCTGGTGGCGGAGGTGATGACGAGCGAGTGCGCCTCGTTCGATGATGATATCTTCACCGATGATGACTCGGTCAGCTCCACTTTGTTCTTGAACCTGAATAATAGGATATGCATTAGATAGAGATAGAGCTTTAATATTAAGTATGTATAAGTAGGTCTTCCTTTAGAAATAAACTGAATAGTATCTTTTTTAGAATCTGGGAAGTAAATAATTATAGAACCGAAAATGAAACTTGTTGCAGTACCAATTGTATTACAGAATACAGACAAAGTTTCGATAGATCTCCATAGGACCGAATACCAAAATAGACGATCCAGCACTTTATTTGTGTCTTAGTAAAATTCAGTACACCTCACACGATTATACACATTATCCCCCTACCTATAAGCACCACATTCACATTCACTCACCATTTGACAGTAGGCGCGGGGTCCGACTGTGTTTCCACCTTGAAGGTGACGGACTCCTTCTCGTCGCACACCTTGGACTCGCCCATCTTCTTGATGACGCGGGGCGGTGACGTCACGTGCCATTGCCAGAAGTCCGAGCATTGGTTTACTTCGTTCCTAGAAATTATATGTTAGAGAGAAAGAGTAAGTAGTAAGTTAGACATGACCGATGATTATGATAACGGGGCGAAGGTTATCCAAGGTCCAAGAGCAATTTGTATGTCTAAATGTGCATAATAGTTTGCTCCAGTTGGGAATCGCACTGGAAATATTTTGTAGCTTTTGGGAAATCAGTTAAATGTTTGAATAATTTTGTAAAACTACTGTTGATGGTGCATATGCCAAATGCGGGTCGCAGGGACTCGCGTGTGATCAATCACTGTGGAAGTCAATGGGGGAGGCAAATGGTTGATAGCAAATTTCGGTAGATATGAGAATGATGATGATGATTCTAACCAAAATAAACAAACAAAAAACAACTACTAACTTAGCAACAACAGAATAAGATCCAGTATCAGTCAGCTTGGCATCCTTGATGGTGATCTTGTAGATGTATTCCGTCTCCTTGATGATGGTGATCCTCTCGGAGCTGGTGATCAGCACGCCGTCCTTGTAGAAGGAGACTTCGGGCGCGGGCGTGCCTTCCACCTCGACGGTCACTGTGTGCGTGGAGCCGGCCTGCGGGAGGAGTGTGTTTTTAGAATGGTGAGGTTTGAGGTAGTACTGAAATTAGCTTAGGTTTGAAAATGGCAGTGAAATTAGCTTTTCAAGGGAAAACTATTATGCAAAAGGCTTCTTCTGTCAAAATGGAAACTACTATGGTAATCGCTATTAACATAACATAACATAATCATTCACTCCATCATCTTATTATAGTAACTGACCCCTAAGTTCGAAACTTGTATCTAGGGTATCAGATACTACGCACACACTCATTCACACACACACACCCAGACCGAGACAAACATTTGTGGATCACACAAATATTCACCCCGCGCGGGAATCGAACCCGCAACCTTACGGATGACAGTCCGGCATGGTGACCACTCTGCCATCGAGGTCGTCGTTAGGTACTACTTAAGTACGTATCACTGGCAATTGGGTTAGCGCTCGACTATGAGCACTTGTATCTTGTTTGATGAAACACATGATACTCACCATACAGGTCTGGTTGTCGACCTTCTTGATCTTGGGCGGCTGTTTGACCACCAGGTGCATGGTGGTGGTGTCCTCGCCGAGGTCGTTGGACGCCGTCACGTGGTACTCGCCCGCGTCCGCTGACGTCACGTTCTTTATCACTAGGGACATGCTCTCCTCGTCCTCGTAAAGGAATCTGGAAGGTGGAGTTGTGAATGAAGTTTGGCAAGATTCATAAGCGCATAAAATTTTATGTTTTACTACTTTCCGTTTTTTAGAGAATCAGAAAGTTTCGCAAAAAAAAAATTTACTTGATAAATGATCACAAAAACAGCTTAAAACAAATCCTGTGTTTCTTTTCATCCAGATATAGATAATATACCTAGTTAAGGTCAATTAGTACAGTTACAATAGCTAGGCTCATCTCTGTATGAAATTATTTAAAGTGAGCACACGATTGCACCTAGCGCAGGACCAGCCATTCGTCCTGCAATCTATTTTATTTATCAAAGGGACTAGAAAACCTATAAGATCTTTTTCAGCTGGTAAAATAAGATAAAGACACTAATAACTCACTTATGCCTAGCATCGGGTTCAACCACTTTTCCTTCATGTTTGAACACTATATTCGGTTTGGGGTATCCCTTGCACTGTAGCTCCAACATGGCGGATGCACCAGCGGACACGATGGCCTCACGGTGTTCGATCACAAGGGTCGGCTTCTCAGGCTCGCGGTGTAGCTCGTGAACAGCACCTTGTGGGGGAGGGAATAGAGGTTATAGTTGTGTGATAGTGTTGTAGTTAAAGGTATATTATAGGGTGGTGACGATGTGATTACAATGAATGAAACTCTTGGAAGTGCTATTTGATGGGTGTACTTTATCTTAACACAAAAACAAATAGACGATTATAACGTAAGGTATTTTTGTAGACTAGCCAACTTTCATTTAAGTATTATTGATATATTTTAGAGAAGTTGGTATTTCTTATACATAACTATAACCAAGAAGAAATCATATACTAAACTAGGTATGTAGTACATACCGTTTGTTTGTACAAATAATTAGTGTTTTTGGGTGAGTGCCTAAATTATAATTGAAGGTTGAAAAACATCCTGCAGAGTGCAGACATGTTCATTATCTGACAATTGTTATTAAAACAATTATTTCGTATGTTATTTAAATCTAGTTTTTTAACGTAACATTCTTAAAATTTCAAAGCCAATCAAGTGTCAAAGAAGTGACATTGACATGACCTGTCAAATATTTGAACGG
Organism: Timandra comae; assembly: GCA_958496195.1. Lineage (NCBI taxonomy): Eukaryota > Metazoa > Arthropoda > Insecta > Lepidoptera > Geometridae > Timandra > Timandra comae. The sequence continues at coordinate 846,501 of OY292354.1, forward strand.
CAACAGATAAAAAATTGAAAGAATTCATTCGTTCATTTCTCATTCACTCTAATAAGTGATTGTATTTAATGATTATAAATGATATTTTTGACTTTTTTACCTTGCACAGTAAGTTCAGCAGAGCACGAAATGTTTCCAGTGCTAGTTTTAGCCACACAGGTGTAGAGACCAGCGTCTTCTGGCTTGACATGTTGGAAGACCAGAGCCAAGGAATCTTCATCATCGCCCAGGAGGACCTTGAACCGCTCCTCAGGGTCGAAAGCCTGTCCATCTCGCTTCCACGAGAAGGAAGGCTTCTCACCCTTGGCTAGAAGACCTTCTCCTCCAGGGGGTAACTCGAAGAAGATGTTTTTGTCATCTGTAAGATTAGTATGGTCATTAATACTTGCTATTATTTCTTAGTTTAGCTTTTTGGTGATGTTTATATAAGTCTCTTTGGTAGAATTGATAAAGAAAGGTTCTAGAAACTGACTGCTGACCTTCAATAATGGAGAGGCACTACAAGAAGAAGTGGTATAAGAGTAGATCGTAGTTTATACTTTACTGTTTTATTTTATGAGCACACAAACATAACTACTGTTTGTTGTAAAGACACGGTTCGTAAACGTAAACTCCACTATTCAGAACATAACACATATTATGTAATCAACATTGCCAATATCACCTATATGCAGATGATACCCAGCTTTACTACTCATTTGATAGTAAAAACACTGCAGAGGCTATCGCGAAAATAAATAATGATCTGAGCCGCATTACAGACTGGTCAAAGAAAAATTCTCTTGTCCTCAACCCGACAAAATCTCAGGTATTGACACTAGGTACTAAATCTCAAATAAAACGAGTGCAAATGTGTAATGACAAAATCAAAATTAATAATATCGTTCTCGAACAAGTTACAGCGGCACGAAATTTGGGAGTCATTATAGATGGGGAACAGAAATACACAGAACATGTTAACACCAAAATTCGAAACGCATTTTTTAGGTTAAAAGCATTATATAAAATTAGATCTTACATAAAATTAGAGTTACGACTTCTTTTGACAGACCTATTAGTTCTTTCACAGTTTAACTATTGTAGTTCGGTTTATGGTCCAAGATTAAATAGCAATACAGAGAGATCAATTCAGAGAGTGCAAAACGCTTGTGTTCGTTATTGTTTCAATGTGCCTAGGAGGGCTTACATAACTCCTTATCTGAATGAAAAAGGAATTCTCAATATGAATGCTCGAAGACACCTACATTATGCCTGTCTGGTTCATAAAGTGATCTGGAATAAAAAAACCCGAATATCTTTTCGAGAAGATCATCTGGACCTCACACTCATCTTTTAAAATACAACGATCTAGGATGCAAAATTTACTGAAGATACCATTTCACAAATCGTCACGTTATAAAGGATGCTTCAAGTTTACCGCAGCCAAAATATGGAATAACCTTCCGCCACCGATGAGAAACAAAATAAGCACCTACAGTTTTAAAGTTAAATACACGAAGGCTTTGCTCAGACGACAAGTGGCTGCGGAGAATCTTAAGCATGCTTACCAAAAAACATTAAACCTTAGAGATTATTTTTTGTGAAACAACAATCCCCCTATTGAGCCATGGTTTATTTATTTAACACTTTTATACACATACATGCACATATACATACACACACCCTTCTCTCTCTCTCTCACACACACACACACACACACACACACACACACACACACACACATACGCACCCACCTTCTACACATTTTATCAGAGAAAAATATTATCTATGTTAATTGTGTTTTAGTATGATTTTGGTACCTACCTATGTTAAACATTTTTCAAATTTTTTTTATTTTTTTTTTTTATTTATATAGTTTTTTTTGTTAGTAATGTAGAAATTCAATGTTTGGAGTGGCGCGGCGGAAAAAGAAAAAAAAAAATGTCTACTACAACTCCCGCCTTTTTACTTAGGGAGAAGGTGGCAGCTGAAAACCAGCGCTGTCCAGTACCCTGTACTGGTACAGCTACAGCTGAGCTGACCACCTGTTGTCAAAATTATAATTTTAAGTATTTATAATTTCATCTTGTATTTCTTTTTTTTTTTGACAATAAACGTCTTTTTATTTATTTTTTATTTTTTAATAAACACCGCTATAATTGGAAACGTGTTTTATTTATATACCTTTTTATACGAATCGTAAACAAACTGGATTCCATCCAAACATCGTAAAAATATCGCGCTCTTATTATAATAACGTGTCAACATAGGTATCACTCAGTTGACATTCAATAGTTATTGTCAATGCTAAGCGATTTTAAAGTGGTGTAACTACGAAAGAATATCAATGCTGGTAATTGTACGAGAGTTCTCTCTAGTGTTTATGAGAGGTACAGTGACAACAAACTTACAATTTTCAGTAGATAGATTGTCGATGCTTAGTAGGACTAAGCACATTACTTACAAAATTTCATAATTATAATACCAACGACTGGTAGGCTGTGTGTTTTCCGGCAGTCAGAATATAAACATCAACTGCCCTATTTGCGTTGCATTTTTAGTCTGGTTTAACAAAATCTGGTAAGCATTTGACACCTTGTTAGTCAAATCTGTCACTTTGACAGTATTTAAAATTGATTGAAAAATCTGGTTTAGTGCTAAACCAGAATAAAAATGCAATGCAAATAAGGCAGCATATGTTAATTAAAGTCAATCAGGGAGATGGAACAATTTAAATCAGTTAAATCAGTCATACTTCAAATACTGCAAATCCAATTTTTGATGTTACTATTGAATCAATAAAGTATAATACATACCAACAACAGTGACAGTGGCTTCAACACTGACTTCCCCATAAATATTGATGGCCTTGCACGAGTAGACCCCCGCGTCCGCCGGGGTGACGTCCGGGATCACGAGCTCGTAGCACCCCTTGTCGGCGCGGGTGCGGATGATGGAGATGCGGTCGGATTCAGACGTGGCGATGATCTCTTTCTTGTCGCGGTAGCTGGGTAAATTATAGTAGGTTTAGTTTATGGAGTTGTTGTAAAAAATAAAATGCTTGTCATTAAAAACATTGATGTCGTTTTAATGGTAAATAAGACTATAAAGAATGAAATATACCTACAATAAAAAAAAAGATTTTTCATTCGCTTGATATGGTCAAAAATTGATTTCTAGATAAAGCAAGGTAGAAGCATGGTAAACTTTATCAAGATAGACATCAATCAATAAGTATGGATGGGGTAGTAAAATTAGTATTAACGTGTAATACTCACAATTTAACCTCAGGGTTAGGGTTACCCTTGACTCTGATCATAAAGCGAAGGTAAGTGTTCTGTAAGATCTCAGTGTCTTTCAGAGCCACCAAGAAGTATGGGGCGTTCATCGCGTTTCTTTCTTTCCTTTCTTCAGGAGTCACTGTAAAATAGTCGTTATTGCATGTTATTTGGGCATATTTTTTAATGACCTTACTATTGTTCTCTTTTTTAATCTTTAATATTTTTCAATGTTACTATAGTTTAAAAGGTATATCAATATTAATAGCATCATGCAATACATAATAATAGTTTATACGGCAGTGCAGAATACAGGAAAAATTAAAGTTTTAAATGAAAGTACATCGATAGACCCAAACTACATGTTACAGCTATACAATGTCTTAATCGATGATATCGCAATGATACGAGTACATGCAGCTGGCGTTATCGATAATAATATAATTAAATAAAACCTGAAAAATAATGTTATTATTATAGATTTGGAAGAGCTAGTGCATTTGCTTATAATCCTAGATTTAGGAATCAACAGTTAGTAGTATTTATTCAACATTGGACTCAATTAAATACTATCACCAAATAACACTAGCTTTCCAAATCGCTACAAATGTATAAATTGAAGGGACTCACGTTCGTGAACGACCAACTGAGCCGTGCAATGGGCATTTCCTTTAACATTCTCTGCTAAGGCGGTGTATACACCGGTGTCGTCCTCCCGACAGTGCTGCAGCTCCAGTTTGTGGAACATTTCCGTCCCGGAGATGGAGCAGCGGTCCATGAGGCGGTCGGTGAGCGGCTTGTTGTCCTTCAGCCAGGTCACCTTCACGGCGTCCGAGTTCTCGTGCAGAGAGCATTCGAACACAGCGTTCTCGCCCGCTGCGGAGTCAATCGTTACGAGCTCGTACGGGTGTGTCCATATAGACGATATCGTAATTTATGTTTTGGAGTCATAGAACCAAAATTACCGAAATATAATTTTGTGTGTCAAACTGAACCGTACGAGCTCTTAAAATTGCATTGTGACGAGAAGCGATGTTAGGGTAATGTATCGTGTAAGTTAGTACTAGAAGCGAATTTACAAGCTCTAATAGTGTGTCTACTTCTATCGGAATGTGACTACATTCTACCTCGTTATACTTACGCTCGATGTTCTGGCCTTCGAGAGTCTTTTTGAAGATGGGCTTCCCATCTTGTGACTCCGATTTAGAGATGGATCTGGCAGTTTCGAATTCTGTGGTAACAGAACCGTTTGATATAGCTTTTTTAGAATAAGAACTTTCAAATGATGAGTCGCCATTCTTGTTTTCGTAGCTGCTTTCAATTTTTGACGAAACTCCATCAACTTTGCTGCCTTCTAAAGTTGTTTCAATGCTGTATTTGGACGAGCGACCTTCGACTTTAGAGCTCTCGTACGAGTCTTGTTTGCCGTATTTAGCGGCGATGCTGTCAATTTTACTGTTACTGTCATAGTCGACACTGTATTTCTTTTCCCCGACTTTGCTTTCTTTTGTCTCGATCCCGTATTTCGAGGCGATACTATCTATTTTACTAGTAGTATCGGATTCGATCCCGTAGTTATCACTCTTGCTCTCGATTCCATATTTGGATGCGATGCTATCGATTTTGCTGTTGGTGTCGTATTCGAGTCCGTACTTGGAACCTTCAGTTTTGCTTTCGTAGCTGGATTCAATGCCGTATTTGGCCCCTCCTTCGGTCTTGGAACTGGAGCTGTATTTGGATTCGTAGCGGGAGGTAGCGGACCCCTCGAGTGAGGAGCCGACCTCGTACTTGCCGCTCTCGAGACGGCTTCCACTCTCGCGGCGGGAGTATGATGACGTTGTTACACCGGTACTGTCGTAACCGGAAGATGACAACTTACGACTGCTGCTGGAGTACTCTGGAAATAATTAGAATTTGTTATCAAGAAAACATGATATCGTTACGAATTAGTATTTCATCTTAATAATAATAATAATATAGTCTCCTACCTCCAGAGAGCCGCGAACTGCGGCTGTATCTCGACGACATCTCGTCGTTGGATTCTTCTGTGGTTACAGTTTGATCGTGGTTTACAACTTTCTCCTTAACTTCGGCTCCAGTTGTGACTTCAGTTTTAGCTTTTTCAGAACTCTTTTCAACTGTTGCTTCAGATGTTTGTTCAGTTGACTTCTTTTCTGAATTTAATAATTCAGTTGTTGATTTTATTTCACTTTGAACCTTATTTTCTGTAACAGATTGTTGGACTGCTTGCTTGCTAACTTCTGTTGTTGTCTGTTCAATAACAGATTTTTGTGCAGTACTAGATGTTACTGCAACTTTTGCTGAAGCTTGACTAACTTCTACACTCTTCTGTTCAGATGTTTGAACAGCTTGTATTTGTTCAGAACTTTGTACTGATACTTGACTTTCGACTTTGGCAGAAGCTTTGACTGTCTCAGCAGTATTAACAGTTGACTGTGATGACACAGATTCAGCTGATACTTGAGAACTTTGAACGGTCACAGAAGATTTAACTGCTAAATCTGATGTGACTTCGCTCTTCTGCGCGGTTACTGTGTTCGTTGATACTTGAGCTTCACTGGTAGAAGAAGCTTCTATGACCTCGGTCTTTGAGACCTTATTGGCGACTAGACTTTCTTCAGACGCTTTTCTTTTAACTTTGAGTTGTTGTAGTGATTCCTCCTTTGTTTCTACTTTAGCGACTTCTATTTCATCGACCCGAGAGCGTTTTTCCTCTCTCTGTTCCGCGGCTTCCTCTGTATGCTCTCTCTTCTTAGGCTTGTCTTCTTGTTTTTCTTGCTCTTCAGGTGGTGGTAGTACTTGAAGATCGTCAGCGGCGTGTTCGGCTAACGCAACTGTAAACAAATCGAACATTTGATCATCTTTGTAAACTGTGATATGTATCTGTAGTTGTATTACGTGCTTTTAAAATTAGATCACTTACGGACGTCACTAGAGTATTTCCTGATCTCAGTTAACCAGTTGGTCTTGACTTGGTCTTTGTGAGCTGCTAGGATTAAAATGCGGGAAGGATTCTTTAAGTGAAGTTCAAATTTTAGTGGTTCGCCTGTATCCTGAACTTCTGTTTCCGGGAGCTAAAAGATTATAACCAATACCAGTTATTAAATACACCATTAAAAATACTTAAATAAAATTATCGAAAAACGAAACGTAAAAATACTACGTTCACGTTTTTAAAACATATTACTCCCATTAAAGAAGTAACACTAACCAGACTCCGTTTCCGATCTAAGTTTGTCCCAAATAAAATACATTAAGAGCCACATAATTCAATAAGACGTTAGTACACGCGTTCCGTGTGGGTACATTTCGTTAAACCATCACATCTAACTATTACAAAACAGATTTGTAAGACGAGAGTTGAGGCGCTTGGAGATTGTCCAAAACAAAATGGATGGTTTTTGCAATTGGTCTATTTTTGGATAAAGAAATTCATGACGAGAATGTTAATGGAGAAATGCGTAGGATCCGCGAAAACTTGCGTAATATTGACGTAATGGTTTACGATATAATAATATAACCCATTTATATTTTAGCATTTTGATCTTTATAAGAGCAACTGGAGGTGTTTAAAGTGGAATTGGACGTTCATAATTTCAATTTATGTTCTCTTCATTATGTTTGTTTTACAAAATAGTTCATTTCATCATTCACCTCAATAATACTTTTAGCTTCTAATGATTCAACTATTGTTTTCGTCTCTGACGTAGTCATGACACATATTTTCGCAAATAAAATAGAATGAAAGTAAAATTACCTTGACGATATCCTTTAGATCGAAGACACTTCTATCGTCTGCTACCCTCTTGATTTTGCAGATGAGGATCCTGGCTTTGAACAGGAACAGGTACCTCTCCTTAGACTTGCCTTCGGGGTCAGTGACCGTGAACCAGTCGTGGGTAAGTAGTCTGCCGAGCTTGTAGATATTCCCACGATACCCTTCGATGCTAGCGATGAATTTGTTGTCGGTAGCGCGGTTCGGAACACCCAAGAATAGTTCTAGAGCCTTCTGGAGATCGGTACAATCGTCGCCGAGACGTTGCGAGTATTTCACTAGTTCCTACAAATAGAAAATCGTAAGATACGATTCACATTATGTAGGTTTGGGAGCGTTGGCGTGATGACGTAGTTGAGATAGGTGGAGTAAAATATGAATGAGAAACCTTGAGATTCAACAAAAATATAGTATTTTTAACAGTCAAACTGCAATTGTTGAAATTAAAATTGAAGTTTCAAAGAATGAACTGGTTTTTGTAGATGCTACGTAACATAGCTGTATAAAATGTGGTTGAAAAATTGGACTAAAGCAAATAGTTTACCTTAAGTAAAAGTTGGTAATCGTTGATCCTCTGTATGGGAAGTTTGAGATGTTCAGTGATACCTTTATCGTCACCGACTTTGGATGCTAAATTCTGAAAAGAAAATAACTCTTTACAAATATGATACATATTTTAATCTATCTAAGCTTTCTATATTATAGGTAAGCATTTAATTCGTTTGAAAGACTACATTTTCCTTAGCAAGTTCTTTTATGCATGGGTCTGGTATAGATCCACGTCAATTGTGCATTGGGGAGGACTGAACTTACGTCCTCATGATCGCAGAAACATTAGCTAAGCGGCTATCCTCTTAGCAAAATAAAATTTATTTAAAGTTCATTGCACTAATATTTGAAGCGCGACAAAATCAGTAAGTTTACAATGTAGAACCAATACGTATCCCAGATATAAAGAGCCATTATTATCAGACTAAATAAGAAAACGCGCATTATACAGGAAACATAATTCGCAAATTAACCCACGAACACTGCCACTATAGTAGGTATATTTATTGCAGACAAAGTTTGAATTGATTTGACATTTGGTACGCAATTTATATGTTGTAACGCTAATTGGCGAGTGCTGGCGCGTTGCCACTCTCTACTCAATCAAATATTGATGTTATCGTCTTTGTATGGTTTGCAAACTGCTTTCTAATTGTCAATGTGCACTAGTTTCTTATAAAACAGTCGGGAACTCTCATTTGATGGTTATGTTTCGTGTTCGTCGTTACGTTGCGCATTGTTTGGCTAGCGTAAGAATATTTAGAAAAGTCGCTTGAACACAAGCTTCTCTTTCTCTCTTCATCTCATCTTTATTATAGGAACATAAACTGGTAGATTTAGGAATTTCATATTTTGCACGAACGTTGATAAATTGCTTAAAGCTAGTCTATCCTACTCTACTAATATTTTAAATGGGGATTTTTGCGAGGAATAGACGGCTGTTATTCTATTGGATGGATGGAAAAGTTATACTACAATCGATAGTTACCAAAAAGCACCTTAACAACCTGTGAGGCTCGAGTTCACAATGATAGTCGATATTTTGATCAAGATTCACCAAAGAACAGTCGAACGTAATAAACTTTAGAACGAGGTACAAAATACAAATGATCAATGCGAATAACGCTCGCGTAAAACGAACGATGGGATCTCATGGGTACTAAATTAGACCACCTTGACACAAAGAATATGTATGTATGTATATGTGTTTGTAACGCAGATTGGTTTGCTAAATACAGAGGCGTTCATGTAATGTTGTAAATAAAAAATGGATGTCGGAAGAAACAAGTGATTTTAAGTCTTGTGTGATTGTTTTAGAGTTGCTTTTGTGAACCAGTTGGAAATCGGAAGTGAGTGACAGATGCGATGCAAAAAAGATGGATGGAGAATTGTTGACGAAATGTTTTTATTTTAGAGAAATGGTTTTGTTTTTTAGTCGGAACGGGTTTTTTTGCTAGGATTTGTGAACCAGCATGCAATTGGACGTCAGATCTATAAGTGACATCAGTAAGTAGCTGATACTACGAGTATATCTAAAACTTATCTGTCAGCATCATGAATACTTTAAAACGTTAATAATTTTAAAACACGACTTTCCTACGCCACAGTGTTTTAAAAGAAGATTCAAATACAATGAATGAAATATAATCAAGTGACAAGTGAGATATACAGTCGAAAATCATATTTCTCTTTGCGAAAGTGGGTATGTTCTATCATGGTTCATAAAATACTAACGTAGTTCTATTCAATCATGTAAACACTGCTGAACGGATTCACTTTTTGGCACACAGTTAGTTTACAACTGACAGGATTCTCATACCTATATTTACGATAGTCTGGAATTTAGATTAGGCGAGTGCATCGTAGAGAGTGCAACGTATTTTTAATCTAATATCTTAAAATCTAGTTGAATGCTTATGGTAAACCATTCTTTATATCCTGTATAACTCTTAAATGAAATCTAGTGTTTTATAATCAAACTTTACGACTATAAAATGTTTTGCTCTAACGATGAAGATCAAAAGTTTGAAATGTGGTTTCTTTTGAAATGTAACTATGGGCAACTCATTTTTTTTGGTTATTTGAAGGTGAAAAGAAGAAGGCTTCATATTTGCTAAAATAAGATCAAACTCAATTATATCTAGACGAGGTACACCTTTTTGAACATACGAACCATCGTGGTATATTTCTAGAATACATATTCAATAAACGAGTACATCCTAACTTAATATTATAAATGCGAAAGTAACTCTATCTGTCTGTTACTTTTTCACGGCTAAACTACTGAACCGATTGACTTGAAATTTGGTACAGGGATGGCTTATGGTCCGGGAAAGAACATAGGCTACGTTTTATCCCGAAATTACCACGGGATCGGGAACTACGCGGGTGAAACCGCGGGGCGCCGTATACTATAACCTAACAATTAAAAGTACCCATTATGTCTTGTTAGATACCAGTCACGGTACCTATGTCTTGTCTACTCGCATTAACAACAAAAACACATGTAATATAATTAACAAAACAAACAACATTGAATGTATTTCAGAGTAGATCTCACCTTGAGGTGACATCAAACTATGTTACGTTTTGAAATAAAACGAATGTCGTTGTGTTCATCATTATAACTGTATTTTTATAATATTTATGTCAATGTTATACCGTGATTATAACTACTAGAATATACAACCCAATTTAGTTTCCCATGATGCAAATTTCCAACGTTTCTAGTAGGATTTCCCATGATTTTCATTCATACGAATCTTATTATGAAAATGGAAGTTGTCGCTTTTCATGACTACTATTTTCCAACGAATTCTGGTGTGTTTTGTAAAGATTTGTCGAGGAAAATACTCCTCTACAGCAGGGATGTTCCTTCAATTCATTATTATCATGTCATGTTTTATTTTATCAGTAGATTCATGACCTGACCACAGTCTGCCAGAAATGCAGGACTAAGATAAGTTGTATTCATCAAAAGATGTAGTAAATAAATATAATGTATCATGTATCATGTAAATATCACGCACATCTTGTGCGTGATATTGCCTACTGAGTGTTGATGTTTTAAGGCCTAAACCTGTTTGTTACGGCTCAGTTTGGGCTGGCATTACTACGCGAGTGTAAACGAGTTAAAGTTATGATAAAGGCGATCTATAAAACATCTAATATTGGAGAGCACCAAAAAACGTCTGATCGTCACAGACATGTTCTATGTCGTGTAATAAACTGTTACAAACATGTATAAGTACATTAAAATTGTTGATTAATTATCTACAGCTGAAGATGATAACGATCATGAAAACTACAGTTTACGACCAACTACGAGTAGCTAGCATACAGCAAGATTTTTTAAACGTTTAAATACTTTAATTTTATCTTCATTTAAAATTTATTGAAAATAATATTCGTATAGCATGTAGGATTGAAGAAACCATTATTTAGTATTGTGTGGTATAGAGATAGGACTGACATGCTTAAATAAAGGAAAAGATCTCTAAATAAAGTCATAGAGAAAGGATAAAGAGAACAATAGAAAATTTAAATTAGCGTAACTTGTAATCGGAAAATTTAATGCAATTACAACTTAAAGTAAAGAGACAAGTTCTAATGTACATAGTACGTATTCATTCATTCATCATTCATCAACAGCCTGTATTAGTCCATTATTAGTACGTATGTTATTATCTGATTCGAATTTGAAATTGTTATTAAAAAGTTCGCGAAAACCTTTTATTTGTATAAAGGAATCACGGGATCTCTACACGTACCTCTGTCAATAATTTAATAATTATTTTCATGTATTATTAACATAAACATTTAAATAGTAGAATGATTTTTATGGCAATATTAAAGGAAATGTTATTAAAGAATACTCAAAGAATTGTGAAGTACCTAAATATTATTTTTAGTGTTTAAATGTATGTTACGTAAAATTTAGTATATAAAATTAATTTTTATTTTTTTTATATGATTAGTATTGTAACAGTGTTTTATCATTGATTAAATTATTTATTTTATTTATTTATTTAATAATAAAACTTTTATTTCTAGTTCCCAAGTTTCTAAACTATCTATATCCAGTATAGTTATCTTAACTACATTGTTATTACAGACTCGCCGATGACTAACACTACAATAACAAACAATCTTGTTTATGTGCGAAACTTTGTTAACATTATAATTTAGGAACCGTTCTGTTTAGCAAGGTTTTACAATACGAGTTATGTGTAGATATTTATACGTAGTTATGTATGAATTAAAGTATAGGCTTAAAAAATCTTATTGCATGGCGAAGGTTCCTCAAAGAGGAAAATATTCTTAAATTCGTTTAAGTATATTACTTTCCATAGTGAAAATATCAAACTCTAATGTAATGATATTTCTTTATCACCTAAAGTAAATTAAAGTCTGTAAATGACTGTTTGAGATTTGAACCCGGTTGAGCCTACGGCCTACGCCATTTTTGTAGGCCTTTCGTAGGCCTTAGTTTAATGTTTTTCTGACAACATATTTTTCATTGTCAATATTATTGGACGTATTTGTTTCTATATAATAATTTTAACTGTGGAGTATGCACTGGTTAAAGTTAACAATCATTTTTAATAAACATAACAAAGTAAAATGTTAAATAACCCTAATTATTTCTACGAGTACTACGTAACGTCTGTCGTAACCGGCAAGTAAATTAGTTTAATCTAAAGTTCATCGTGAACTAAATTCTATATTTAAATTTAAGTCAGTGTTGACTCTGAAAGAATGCCCATTAATTGGGTCAAGGTCACCGGTCGGGCCTACCAAGCGAGGAGCACCGAGCGAGCGGGCTCCGCTCAGCTGAACGCAGCCCACCGCCTCGGTCCACCCACGCACCACTAGAAATAAACCAGACGCGATCGCGGTAACACTACACCCGTAACATTGAAACTGGGGAAAAATCACGGTATTTTTGCATGTTGTTAAGACTAAGAGCTAGATGTTGGCTGGTAGGTACCTGTCGCAGACGGCAGGTGGTGGTAGATAGTACGAGAATACTTGGTAGATGGTACAATCACAGTCACACACTTCACTCGGTCGAGTGGTCGAAGGTCGATACGCTGGAGCGAGCGAGGTGTTCGCGGCCGCGGCTTCCGAGCGACTGGCGCGCTGGTGACCCACACGCTAAACATAGCGCCGGGTGCTTGCTAGAGGATAACGCACCGTGACGTGCCTACAAGGTGCCACCGCCACGAGTGTGCATCACTGGGGTGGCATAGAGCAAGGTCGGCAAACAAACCTTGACAGGTCCTGGGCACGTCGACAACGCGCCATCAAGGACCATAGTTTTACCACGGGTCTACCACGAGCGAGTGAAATGTTTGTGTGCATTATTTTGTGTTTACTATTATCACAGTATAATAATGAGTACTAGCGTACTATTATTATGAACTCTTATCAGGAACGAATTATTTATATGGTCAAATACCGGCCCACTACGAATTCTCATGGATACCCAAACCTATTATCGAGTGAAACCTAGGTATTTTACAAAAACCTTGTTCTGACAATAAATAACAAAGTAAATGTCTGTGTGTGTGTGAATGAGTGTGTGCGTAGTTTCTGGTACCCTAGATACAAGGTCTAAGCTTAGTTAGGGGTCAGTTACTATAATGAGATGATGTAGTGAATTATTATAAAAAAAAAAAAGAATTAAGTATCTAAGGAGGTTCAAATTAAGGCGAGATCAATGGACATACATAGAGATTATTTTTATTTAGATGATATTATAGTCTTTCACTCTATTAATCAATTTATGTTTTTGATTAATCGATTTTCAATTTGCTCTACAAATTAGATGAGTTTGTGTTGTTTATGTAAAATACATTGTTATGATAATATACGCCAAGTTAAGTTACCAACAAGTGACGCAATAATTTAACATTCTACGAGTATTTTGTTTGAGAACAATGTAATCAAATCCTCTAAGTAGATAACGAATATTAACGATAGTTCTTTATCTAGAAACTCCAATTGCACACAACCGCAATATTCATCATAGTTTAAAAATGCCAATAAAATTTCAAGTATAATGTATTTGTATATTGTATTCCTTATTTCTGGAATTGAGTCAGTGTGACCGCGAGCGAGACGCGGTGCGTAGGACTGAGTATTCTTGAATATCATCGGTGTATCGTTAGGTAAACAATCATATTGAGAATATGCTGTTTGGATTTTAGAAGATTGGAAATTTGAAAAAAAAAAATATGATGTTTTAGGTATGGAGTAAGAGCCCGCGACTGCCTGACCTTCGTTATTTTATAAAAGCTGAAAGTTTGTCTACGTGTGTCCCTAGTACAGGTAAGAATGATCCCCACCCATGAAGCTGAGGCAGCGGTGGCTTTAGCAGATAACAGGTAACAAAGGTGTATGAAATTCCATCTCAATTTCGTCATAGTATAAAACTCTATTTTTTGATATTTGATGCATAATGATATCAAAAATCACGTTGCTCAATGCCGGACAGCTAGTATGGTTCCAACCCTCTGCCGGACACCCTTAAACTATGGTAATTTATAATTATACTTACGTCATTTTATAAAACCTAAATTTTATATATAATTTTTAGGGGGCCTATTAATCTATGTTTCCATAATTGCCGGACAGCTTCGACGGTTCCATCATCTTGCCAGACGTATTCAAAGTGATGAGCAATAGCCCGTGAGTGCCTGACTTTCGTTATTATATAAAAGCTGAAAGTTTGTCTACGTGTGTCCCTAGTACAGGTGAGAATGATCCCCACCCATGAAGCTGAGGCAGCGGTGGCTTTGGCAGATAACAGGTAACAAAGGTGTATGAAATTCCATCTCAATTTCATCATAGTATAAAACTCTATTTTTTTATATTTGATGCATAATCATATTATAACTCACGTTGCTCAATGCCGGACAGCTAGTATGGTTCCAACCCTCTGCCGGACACCCTTAAACTATTATGGATGATGCCAGAATATGTTTGGACTCTGTTACCCTCTCCAATAGCTATGTGTAATATGTCGTTGGATAGCCATAGTTGAGCTGACAAAAGGTTCCTAAGGAGTCAAGGTCCAAATCTTAGTCCAAACAGAGTTATGCAGTACTAAACATTTCAATTTATCATAATATCATCCACGTAGAATGTTAAAAAAAAACAGTGTATAAGGTTATTTTAGGTTTTTTATTATTATAAACATTGCATTTCCTACATTTTGGGTCCACTATGACCTCATTTAAAAATATGATATATAAATGGACACACGTAGACAAACTTTCAGCTTTTATAAAATAACGAAGGTCAGGCAGTTGCGGGCTCTTGGTCCAGTAGCCTAATTTAGCCTACTTTTAATGGGCATTTAATAAAAGGAGTTTCATAGTATTATGTTCTTTGTTTATTTCTCATCTCTGTACTATGACATTTATAGTGCTTCTTTGAGGCTCAAATAGAATATCTACCTTAATTCTGAATTCAACTTCACTGTTTATTCAAAAATCCAATTAAGAAAAAAATATTTTTTTTTTAAAGTTGCAATTGCTGCAGTTGCATCTGGTTGGTGACATGGAGACACATAATATTCTGTATTACAAGTATATCGTATAAAGCAACCAGTCTTTGAAGTGACAAGCGAAAATGTCAGACTGTACTGATATTGGGGACAGATATCAATTAGGGAAGTTAATGAGGATATTAAATTAATATTATACGTTGCAGTCATAAATTTTACGCGTATACTCAGTTACAAACATTTTCATAAATACAGAGGTGTTACTTCGTCAGAAAAGACCACTCTTATTAGGACACTCCCCTTACACAACTTTTTTCGCTGAGAAAATGCATTGAACTGCATACCCCGGAGTCGAGTAATGGAGGCGGACTCCCGGGGTTATGTGGGGCTCTCCCCGCCAGAAGGGCGAGGCCTACCCACTAAAAACTCGCGCATTCCCTCCGCGCCTCTAAGCGGGAGCCTCAGGATCAGATGTTATTCTACTGCGACTTGAGGCGTATGACCCGCAGGCCCCCTCCAGCGAACCCCTCCCAGGTCGCTCTGGTAGTGCGAGAAGCAGCACGGCGTACGGCAACATAGATATGTCCTACTGTTTCACTCGCATTACTTAAGTACTTAGGTAGGTACTCAATAATATAATGGCGTTCATAGTAGGTAACATTATGGATCCTATGTAGGTAAAGAACTCGAGCAAATTAGAGGATAGGAGGAAATTACTATTTTATTGTTCGACAGTCAACATAGTTTCAGTTTCATGAAACGATTTTCAATATCATTATCATTAGTTATCGATCAATAACCTCAGCCAAATTCTCGTCTGCCAAACGAAATACATTAGATACATTGTATCGTTTTCATTAATTTAATTTAATTTTACTGGTAGTACACTTTTGAAATAAGCTACCTTTTAACCAATACCTAATGCAAAACGTTATGATGATGGGATATTTAACCGCTATGTGCGCGTATGTATGGTGTGCGTCACCGAGGGTATAAACTGAAAATCAGCGTTGTGGACTCCACAACATAATGCTGAGTTTTAGACCTTGTCTGGCAGCAGTTATCGCGAAATGTATGTTTTAGAAAATAGTTTTTTAGGCTAATATTAATGTAACTGTTACTAGTCTTTTATTTACAGTAACTAAGTATTCTATTGTATTCATGTGTATGTTGTGTACAGTATTGGCAAAATAAATACGTTATCTATCCATCTAAACCTTTATATAAATTAGAATTCAATTATTCAAATAACGTACAATATTCGCGGGGCGATTGCCCCCGATATGAATGCAATTGACAGATCTCATTCGAGCCGGCATCTGAACTATTCTAGTAGTTGGCACCGCGCCTAACTGCTGAGATATCGGCGCCAATACATCGTCACCCCTAGCTCGATGCACACACCACTGTTACACCACTAACCTAACCTAACCAACTTTTACATGAAAACGATATAAATAACGTTTGCTGCGTTATTATTGAAAAGCTATGATGATTCTATTAAAATAAAAATCAATTTTCAAATTACGACTACTAACGCCATCTATCGAATTTTCCACGAGTTACTAACGTAAACGTTCGAATTTAAAGTAACATTATAGTTCGAGGGGCAGCTCAGAGATGGCGTTACTGGTACCTTGAGTATCCTAATACTAGATGTCACTAGTAGAACGATATTTTCAGCATGGAACATTTTCAGCAGGGAGTTTTCAGAATATTAATGAATATTATTACTTACTTTCTAGAAAATTCGATAGATGGCGCTAGCGTCTATTATATTAACGACAAAAACTCGAGTAGATAAACGGTCAAAATCTTTAAGATAATCTTACCTGGAAATATTTCTTAACAACAGGATCGTTGGCTAGTAGTTGTTGTGCTTGCGGCTCGTCGCGGCAGTAGGCGACGTGTTTGTCGAACTCGCGCTCCATGCGCAGGAGTGCGCGGCCCAGCATGCGCGGCTCGCCCGCGTAGTACTTTATACCTTCTAGCAGGACTCTGGGGAAATTAATAAAACTAAGTATAATTCTTATTAAAAATACAATCATAAAACTAGGTACAGTCAGCGTCAGAAAAAAGGTATTCTTTCCCCTTGGTAATGTTCACTTTGGTATGCCAACCAAGGGAGGTTTTTTTTGAGGAGACACCGTAAAGGTCTCTCCTCAAAAAAAACCTTCCAACCAATACGAAAATTGCATTGATTGCTCGTGGTACTACCGCTCGGCACTACCAGTAGAGTAAAAGAAAATTTTGATTTTCAGTGTCATGGATACTGGTAGTGCCGAGCGTTAGTGTTACGGACACTGAACCAAGGTACACAGGAATATTGAATGAGAAATATAATAAAAATCATGGAAGTTTCGGACATCTACGAAATCTGGATATCCGTATTCTTATCCATATAA
Source organism: Timandra comae (assembly GCA_958496195.1). Lineage (NCBI taxonomy): Eukaryota > Metazoa > Arthropoda > Insecta > Lepidoptera > Geometridae > Timandra > Timandra comae. Next base: position 864,021 of record OY292354.1, read on the forward strand.
TATTTCGAAATTGTACTTTACAATCTGGGTCTTTTTAAGTCGCCAGTGAATCGGTATCTTACGCGAGCACGCTCCATCTTAGGCTGTATCATCGCTTTCCATCAGGCGAGTTACAGTCAAGTGCAAGCCTATTCTAAAACAAAACTGTACTTCTAAGGAGTAATAACTACTTATAATTCCTCATACATACGTATTATGAAACTCGCAGATCTGTTTGAAGTTGTTGAAGAGGAGGTCGCGGTTGTCGAACACCACTTTGGGCGTGGAGGCCTTGTCCATCGGCTTCATGTAGCGCGACACCACTTGCTGCATGTCCCGCCCGAACTCCTCCTCCGTCTCCACCAGTTCGCGGACTACTGCTCTGGAAACAAGATGTTATATGGTTAGGAAATAAAGATATAAGTAGTCTACACTAATATTATAATGAGGAAAGATTTGTTTGTTTGTAACGAATAATTCTGAATCCACTGAACCGATTTCAAAAATTCTTTCACTAATGATAAGCTATATTATCAGCGAGTGACATAGGCTAGTTTATCCCTGAATTCCTACGGAAATGGTTACTAAGCGAGTGAAACCGGGTGGCGCTGTTAGTTATATCTAATAATATCATGTCATCGTCAAACTATGAGAAGCAAATTGCTTCGTGATATACGTTAGTTAAAGTTATGGATAAGTATAATATTCTCTGCGATCTAGGTACATTTAAAAAGTGAAGACCACAGAGCATTGAACTTCAGTCATAGCTCATGGCCCGCAAAGGTGAGGAAAACCCGTCCGCGGAGTGATTATCTGAGATTCCCTGCTTTGTGGTAACCTTGGCTACTCTTAGGATTTGAACGAAGGACCAAGCCTTATGGGTTTTCAAATAAGCGTGTACAAGAAATTTCAATAAAATTATAGCATAAACAATAAAGACTTTGGTAAAAAAAATATGAGTACCAAAAACTATAAATTTTATAACCAATCGAAAGACTTTTTTTTAAATAAATCCCAATCATTTAAAAACACTATAAAACTCCATTTAAACAAAATAAAATCTAACAAAACAATATTCAAATCTAATTTCAGATCTGAAGGTAGAACATTACGTAAGTGAGATCAATAGCGAATTATTATTGACCATAAATCAGTTCTGTCTCCAGTTCAATGGGGTGATGAAAACGTGAGCCGACGTCATCACATCATGATATATGGCAGTCGGTGATGAGCACGTGATGACCGTGGGAGGATCACACCTTTGGAACTAGAATTATATTCATATTGTGACGCGGTTTAGTAGTTACTGGGAATTTTAGATAAAAACACGTTTGACAATCGGTTGGCAAACAGAGGAGAAAATCATTTTCATCAGTTATTTTATTAATAATAAAAATGGTGGGCTCTTTCTCATCAGTGAGACAGACCTATGTCCTGCCAGTAGTAGGATCTTACAGGACAATATTCATATTTCTATTGAAATAAGTACTAAGCAAAAAATCAAAACTGAGTGGTATACCGAAAAGAACATAAGTATAAAGGAAAGGTCGAATGAAAACCCAACACCGGAAAGGCACAACGTAAGATCTTTGATTAGCCTTTAAAAAACGAAGAATATTATGTTCAACAATATGATCGCGAAGATGAACATACCAAATGTAAGCTTTAATTCACCAAAAACAAACACCCTTTTAGACCATTGATGAATCACAATCTGGCTTAAAATAACATCTCATTCTATATTCAAACGACCAGTATACCAACTATAGAGATTCAAACAGTCTCACTGAGAGCCGTAAATAGAAGGAAACATAAATCAATTTGTCGTGTAGTGTTTACCAATTAAAGGTGTGATTAATTGGTTAGTTTTGAAGGGAATTGGTCATAATTTTATTGTTTTGAGAGTTGTAGGTGGGAAATGGGATGGAAATATTAGAAAGTTTATAAAATTAAATGATTGCATAAAAATAGTTTTATTTACTCTGGGCACAAACATCCAAACATTACGTATTTATAGGATTATTTGTTTCGTAAGACTTTCCAAAACTGTCTTTTGGATTCTAAGTATTTCTGTATAAACATCTCAATATAGGTTTTCTTCAGTATCTATCACAGACATCGGCTAGTTACAATTATTAATATGGACTTAAGCTATGTTTGGTGCCATAGTATTGTATGTGAGTGTCGTAAGTACTGGCACCAAACTGACCAGTAACGAGACACGTGTCCGCAAATTGGCCACCTTTCTGATTTATAACTGTAATACACATGCGCAATGACATATTGTTTGATTTACTATTATGTTATAGTTTACGGAAACTGCATTTGCGCCACCACTAGAAATATTTATAGGTATATAAGTAAGTATGTATAACTAGCAGCGCCCCGCGGTTTTACCCACGTAGTACCCGCTCCCGTGAGAATGCGTAGCTCGTAGTACCATACAATCTCGGCACAATTCACCATCCTGTGTTAAAAAATTAAGTAACAGCGCCATCTATTGGTAGGATTTGTTACTACAAAAAGTTACAATAACACATACGATTACTTATATATAATCCCATGGGAATTTCGGGATAAAAAGTCATCCTATGTGTTATTCAGTCCAGGAACATCTGTACCAAATTTAATCAAAATCGATACAGTAGTTTTTGCGTGAAAGTGGAACAAACATCCAAACTTTCGCATTTATAATATTAGTAGGCTTAATTTGAGCCAAAGTGTGTGTGTTCTCGCTATGTTTTTAGGCAAACAATCTTATGTCATCATCATCAGCTCATGACTCCACCGACGGGATGGAGCCTACCCTGAATAAGGGCGATTTGGCCTTAATCAACCACGCCTGGCCTCAACACTGAAGTACGTTACTTTCAAACTAGTAGCGAGTCTATAGGTTGTATAAGTGGCTCGAATAAAACCGCAGGGCTGAGCTTTTCACTATAAAGCACATGTGTCTGGTGTTGGCCGTCTGTCTGTCTATCGGCGCGGACTGTTACAATGTGGTTACATTAAACCATTGTATACAAGTTGTATCTATTCTGAGATTAATGCATCATCCTCGTTTGAAGAAAGAAAAGGAGATTACACTATTGTTCAACTTATACGGTTAACTAAAACTTTTTTTTTCCGCTGTGAAGATGCATAGAGCTGCATACCACCGAGAGCTGAGAACAGGAGGACTCACGGTAGTTATGTGGGGCTCTCCCAGCCAGAAGGGCTGGGCATACCCACTAAAAACACAGCGACCCGTCTGCGTTACATTGGGGTGCCGTAGGATCACCACGGGGGATTACCCCCTCCCTGAAAGGACGTCCCCGGAAGTGAGGACGGGGACGTCCTTTCAGGGAGGGGGTGCCGGTTAAGCAATGCCTGGAACCGTAACTATAGGATGGCCTAGCTATAACTGAAGTGGTTTTTAATTTTATGAGTTTTCCGTTCTTCGGAGGGTAATGTCGTACTAACATCGTTCGACAGTACTGTAATTACAGGTAGTTAATGACCTCTAAAATCTAACGTTTAGTTTAACAAAAAAATTATGTCTTACCCTTTGGATTGTGGAAATCTCACAATTTTGTGATATTCAAAGAAAACCGAACGAAAAGTCTCTTTTAAAATAATTTTACCACGAATACAGACCTACATCTTCGCCATAGCTAAGATGTAGGTATACATGACATAAACAAACTGCACTATTTGTCTGCCCTTTTGATGTCTATAATATTACGTACGACATAAACTCAGGAGCTCGTTAACGGTCCACAAATATCACTTAATTAATATCGCATGTCATATAAACTGAGAACTAAGTTATTGCTAGTTCTGGTCAGGTTCCACACTTGGTTCCACATATAGTAGATTAAAGATGAAGTAAGGTGAAATAGTAAGCCAAAATATATGTGTTTTTTATGAGTTGTCATCCTCTTCCGCAATATAAGAGTGAAGTAACTCCCTTTAAGATCCCGCTGTCATAGTAAAGTTCAGGGGATATCCATGGTCGTATGACACCAATATTATGGTCAATTTTGTCGTGGGTACGTTGGGTGTCATACGACAATAGATTTCCATGAACTTTGATGTGACTTTTCACATCAAAGTTCAGGGAAAACCGTGGCTTATAACCGTGACCCGTGCGGGTTTTAGAGGGATATTTTAATCAGTAGCTGGGTTGGTATTTATACTTTTTTAAAATTAACATTAGAATTGCTCAATGTAGGAATGGATTCGCGGCAAGTGCGTATGCGTATGGTGTCATGAAAATAAAATGTGCGGGTAACATTTAATTTTCATGACACCATACGCATACGCACTTGCCTTGCTAAGCTTTTTTTTTCACTTTTTTCCGTGAATTTTCGAACGAAAATCATGGTATTCAGGTAGTGATTTAGTGCTTATTACTCATTGAAGACAAAGCCAAAATATTAATTGAATTTCTTTGTTTTACACAAAACTAATTTTAAAATATAATAATTACGATGAACAATAATTATTCTGGGAAAGTAAATGACTTAGCCAAGTGTCAGGTAAAGTAACGTTTGCACAAATAACTCTGTCTTCTTGTCAAGACAAAGAACTAATTTCTTGTGTTACAAAATCAGCACTTATTTAATTAATTTGATGAGATTAATGTTGTACTTACGCGTGGGAGGTTTAAGTCACAATTATGTGCAACAATTATGTATTTGTTTGGTGAACGATTAACGTAGAGTTAACATTTTATACAACAAAGTTATTTGTTTGCTAATCTATGTTTATTTAGTTAGTAATAGTTTTACGAGGTCTGGAATTAGTGGGTGTATTTGTTTTAGATGTGTCTTATAAGTAGGAGTGTGTGTAAATAGTTTTGGATACTTTAGCTAAAAGTTGTTATGGGTATGGTTAAGATAATAATGTCATAATGCAAAGTCCAACATCTTTTGAAGCTGAAATAAAACACTTAAACGGATTTTTGTTGTGGTTGTATTTTTTTGTTTTACACGACAAAAATCCGTTTAAGTGTTTTATTTCAATGTGTAGTGTTCGTGTAAATCAATGATATCAATATGTTTTTAAGCTTTTTAGACTATCCTACCATCCAACTATTACAGCAATATGGTAAGAGTAGCTGGGCTGATAATACTCGTATGAATAAATCTTTTAATAATTTAATCCTTTGCCAGTCACCTCAGTCTTAAGTAGATATATCAAGTTGTTACTAAACCTAAAATAAGTATAATAAGGAAAAAATAACGTTTACGTAACGGAAACATACATTTTCATCTGACTGCATTCGGGGCACGAAAACCAAGTACTTATACCCGTTGACAGGTACGAATATTCGCGTTGATAGGTAACAGATACAAGGGATCCAAAACCTTACTAATGAAGTGACATTCCGCGAGGGACATATCGGGTGCGCGTGCGCACGCGGTGACAGTGACAGCTCTGAGTGAATTATACGCCAAATGTGGCGAAAGTTTGTTGCAATTTTTAATTCTGGAATAAGGTTGATGACTGCGCGCGAAGTTAATATATGTGCGACATGTTTTTATTTTTGGAAGGATAATGAGGAAGTTTAAAATATCGAGAAAGGATATTTTTTGGAATTGATCAGGATTTAATAAAGGAGATGACTAAAATTATTGTATATTTTTAAATTTTCATATTTCATCCTTTTTTTTCCCCTACCTTAGGGTTTTAATTGAAAATATGAGCCAATCATGGCTCTAACTACAATAGTTTGGGTACTGCATAGTAGAGTGAGTCAGTCAGTTTGGTCAAGTCATTATATAGATCACTATTCATTAGTTTAAAATTAGGTGTTTAACGGCCATATAAAATTTATGAAATTTGCACCCAATTTCCTGCCATATTACACTTATTTAACATGTTAACAGCCCGTACGTTAATTTGCCAATATAATTTTCCACATGTTCATTTTATAGGTTCCCATTATGTGAATTTTCATGTTACGCCAGATTTATGATTTTTAAAACATTTAGTTGGTATTGGTATAAGTACTTAAGACGTGTTTGACAATTGGAAAATATTTTAAGGTATGAAACCACAGATCATGGTGGAGTCAGTTAAGGATTCCGTCCTCTCCTCTGTGTATGAAACTTTTGCCAATGTGCAATTAAGTATTAGTTGAACTAATTATAAAATAAATGTCCTCGAAAGTGGGCAGTTTTTCCCCAATTATACTTACCTTGATCTAGCTACCTTCGACAGTAGTTGGTGGGAGACTGCGAAGGATAGGGATGGTTGGAGGTGTTTGGGGGAGACCTTTGCCCAGCAGTGGGACAATATAGGTTAACAAAAAAAAAAAAAACTTACCGTCGTTATTTAGCGATATTATTTGCTTTTTGACCCAAAACGACTGTCGATAATGTTATTAAGACAACAGACACCGATGCCTATCTATGTATAGAGCCTTTGAAGCACGAAAACACTTGCGAAATTAAAAGCCACTTTGAAAGTTACTTTACTATGCGTGATAGTGAAAATTATTGACGAAAAGAAAGCTTCATAATGACCAAACATAAAAATATCGTTCAGATTTCAACCAGTAAACTGACCCTACCCATAAATACAAGTCCACACGCCCTTCAAACTCCATAGTCCAATCCATCCATTCCGTTAATATCCTCAGTCCACCAAAACAGACGTTCTCAGTAACATATCTATATCAGTACTAGTACCCCATCCGCTGAACCGCTGCCAATACACGAGTATCTCTGAGTTATCTTAATACTGAGAACTCGTATCACTTCAAACTAAATATTATGGGGATTCCCAATAACAGTTCTTTATGTTTTTTTTTTTAGAAACCACTCATTATTTTAGGAAGGGATCGTTTATTAGCCTCTTTATGTTTTTAACAACATTTTATTCAATTCGTTGTCCCTTTAGTTATTAGTGGGCAGGTTTTAGCCAGACCTTTTTATTTTGCCAGACTCATATATTTTACAAAGTGTGTCTATTCGCGAAATCCTAATTCAGTTTCTTATCATGAAAATTGTTACTGACATGTTCCTATATCCCGTATTTCTATTATACCTTGTCAATATCTCTCTAGAAACGGTATTTTGCAGACAACCCTTGATTCAGTTATTTAAGAGCTTCCTCTTCTTATGTATAAAATTGACCAAGGTAATGAAACCGCAGAACAGGAAGGTCACAACTAGTATAGGTCTACGTAAGTAAGTAAGTATACAAATCTTGTTTGAGTCAGAGATGGGAGAACAGTGCGTTTGTTCAATAAATAATGATATTAGCGGCAATATGTTTTATTTGAATGTTCCATTTTGTCTGGCACGGACACAAACCACAATAAACACCAGCACATCGATACTCTATCGCTCTTTTGATGTTAAAGAAAGCTCTTGTACAGTCGGGGAAGAAACACATTTAATAATATTTTTTTGTAGGAAATTAGATCGTTATTAACGGAACTTTATTATGAGTGAGAAGAAGCTTAAGAGAGAGAGAAAGAGAGAGAGAGACCTATGCCTTTTGAGAATTAAAACTTTTGAAACACAGTGTGCTAAAAACTGCTTCATGCTTAAATGTGTCAGTCAGGCTCAAATGTGCCCAGTCCGGGCCAGGCGCAGTCCAGTCTAAATATTCCCAAGAAGTACTTTGTGACAAAAGAACTTCAATTACGATGGTCGATTTGCAGACTTGTCTAAATAATTTCGGCATCGACTGTACATGTAGGTACAATTAAAATTACCGGAGCACTAAGTATTTTATGACCTACATTAAGACTTTACGTAACTGCTGGTATTTTGGTCCTGTCTCTCTGGATTTAAATTCAATGCAGTTACTAACTGAAACTGTGAAATTTGGTATTAGTACATACTTAGATATGTTTTAAAGATTTTTTGTTATGTAAAACAGATTTCTTTTGAGTATACATATCCTAGTTTATTGTTTTGGTTTCCATTTCACTATGAGAATATGTATATTCTTGTTTTATTTTTTACACTTCCATTGTGACAAAAGTGATCACCTTAAGTATCACCTTATACCACATACGAGTATGTGATCACACCTCGAGTGTGACAAGTGTGATCACACCTCGAGTATGTTAATTATGATTCCATCTCCAGTGTGACTTAATCTCCAATTTGAGAAGTGTGATATTACCTCGAGTGTGACAACTATGATCACACATAGGTGTGATCCCACCTCGAGTGTGATCTGACCTCGAGTGTGACAAGAGTAATCTCACCATCTATCACGGTACTTACTGTCTCCTGGCCGCGAGCGAGGTGTGGTCCCTCTCGAGCGACTGTTTCTCCTGCAGCACGCCGGCGGGCACGTACCCCTGGCGCGTGCGCAGCTCGCCGCCCTGCACGTCGTCTATCACGCGGACTAGCCATCTGAGGACAAATAATTATGGTACGTTAGTTAAGTAAACGAAGATAATCTAGATAGATATAGATCCTAACATCACACTCTTTTTAAAAAGAGCCTTTTTTTGTTGTCCCGGGGGAAATGCGTTGGCGCATTCCCGTGCCGAAGCAGCGGGGTATGTGGGACTCACCCTCCACCAAGATGGAGCGGTGGAAGTCCTACCAACTAAAACCCATATAAACCCACACGCGACATCGCCTGGGCGCTGAGTGCCGGCGCAACGGTAAGCACACGCACATCCACTACGCCGGCGGTTTTAAATAGAGCCTAACTGAAAAGAAGATGGTTTGACCGGGGAAGTACCGCACTTTCATAGAATAAAGGCGTCAAATAGTAGTTTGGATTACTGCGTCGCAACGTCTTTGGACCCTTCAACGCAACAACACGTTGTTGCGTGAAAGGCTACTTCGTTTATCTCCAAATATTGGACTTAAGCTTACGAATGTTTTCAACAGAAGTTCTTCACATATTGTGTATGGGGATGGGATACCCCATTTGAAAAGAGAGGATCCTTCAACCAGACGGGTGTTATGAGTGTTATGGTGAGCAGCTGCCCGACGGTTGTAGTCGGGCTCTCGTGTACATAATCAATTGCACTGTAAATTTCGCTTGCGCGATTCAGGACTCTTCAGTTTATTTCCCTCAGTTGCGGATAGATGTCGCTGTTAGTACTTAGTTCCTATGTGGCGTGTAGATGTCGCCACATGTGTATCTCTCATTTGAATTTCAAGAGAAATGATTGAGATGGGCATTTAAATAAAATTTCATAGGACTATGAAGTATGACTATACTCATAGCATATCAGCAATATGAAGTTTTATATTAAAACCAATTTATTTCTATCATAATAAAATCAGCTCAAATTTTTCATATCAAACTTTGCTTTTCAAAATATTAGCACACAGAAACACTTTACTTTCCACTACAATATCAATCAAATCAAATATGTAGAAAACTGAAAATATTAAAATGTGTCACGTCATGATAATAAATTATAGTTTCCTTTGAAATTGTACCAGTTGTTATAATGATGTAATTTATAACTCACCCTTGTGGATCACCTAGATAGGTGGAATTAAGGTTACCTGAATAGCAGAGCACTTAGTCAGGTAAGTGGGTGAAGTCAGTGAAACTAATTATATGTATGTGTAGATATTAGTATAGATATTATATAATATTATAAAACTGATGAACGTGTTTGTTTGAATGCGCTAATCTCCGGTTTGAAATGGAAGCGGAGGTCACTGGAGTTAAACCACGGGATACAGCTAGTTTATAGCGCTTAGTGGTTTCCCGCTCTCCCACAATGCATTTTTATAATTAATTTTAATTTATAATTTGATTTTAATTTATAATGTAATCTTAATGTAATTAATCTTAATTTATTATAATGTCATTAAATTAATTTATTTTACTAACCTAGTTATAAGAATTTACTAACCATGAATGGATTTTATATTGATCTGAATAAATGACTACTATTATTATAACAGAATTTGCTAATAGTATGCCCTTGGGTAGCGCCATGATGACATTCATAGCCTTCATTGATAAATAGGCTTTCCAATTATAAAAGGATTTTTCAATTCAAATACTTCCTGATCTTAATTATTGCGAAGGTCTTCAGATATATAATATTAGTATCACGAAGTAAATATTTGTGTATTTGCTTGGATAGTAGATACTGTGAACGATTTATCGTATTGTTTTGTACTTGTAAGAGGGAAGTTTTCCGCAATTACTCTAATTTTAGGTCCTTTGTGCGAGCTACAATAATATTATGTGCTGTGAAACAAGGAGGAAAGTGTGTATGTTTGTTCATTACCTGTTTGACATTATTTTATGCTGAAAATGATGGGTTAATACGTTTTGTGTGAAGTCTATCTTCTTACATAAATAATATATGCTTTAAATCAGAATTTCAGAATAATTTAATAAAAAAAGAACAACATGAATAATGCTTTAAAAACTGCAACCCAATAACTAGTACGTAGACATAAAAACAAGTGTTAATAACACAACCCTGCATTTTCTTTGATATACCAAGCAATAAATTTTCCATTATAATATCGCATGCACTATTTCACTTTAGTTGGACATTAATTAGTTTTAAACTTTTAGATATAGGAAGTCTAGAAGGCTAATAAACTGTAGTTCGTTGACCTGACTGGGATTGACAGGGAAATGTAAGACCAGGGAATTAGGACGAACAGACAGACATTGTCTATTAATAAAGAGTTCAGCTGTATTATAATTGGCACAAAACTGTCAATAACGATTGAGTGATTAAAAACATGTCGGTATTTTGAAAATCATGTCGTGTCTTGTAATGATAATGTCGGTTCAATATGACGAGATATTTCGGGATTTCTTCCCGACCTACTTGTTTCATAAATTGTCGAAAAATGTTTTGGTACAATTTCTTGTATAGTCTATTAGTAATTTAAATTATTAATAATGCCAATTTAATACGATTTATAGATGATAAATTGTGTTTTTCATGAAGTTATAATGAGGTAGTTTGTTTTCGATGTGGGATTATAATTTTTGGGACAGCTGAAACGATTCAAACTATATTATAATATAGGGTATTTTATACATACTTATGATAATACATAACTCTACTACATTATTAAATTATACTTTTAAGTGACCTTTATTTACATTACAGTAGGTATTAAGCATATGTTTTTCACCAAGCCCAGTTACAAGCTTCTTTATAAATTACTAGCGGCGCCCCGCGGTTTCACCCGCGTAGTTCCCGTTCCGTAAGAATATGGGGATAAAATTATGCTAAAAACCTTCCCACTGAATCACTTTATCTATTAAAACAAACCGCTTCCATATCCGTTGCGTAGTTTTAAAGATCTAAGCATACAAATGGACATAGGGACAGAGAAAGCGACTTTGTTTTATACTATGTAGTGATTATAATAGTGAAAGCGTTATACCTAGTTATAAAATTATAATAACTATTACATATTACGATCATAAAAAATTATGATCACATGAAAATTGAAGGGCATAAGTATAAAAAATAACTACAAAAGTCGTAGTAGTAGTAGTCTCTGTTAAAGTTTATTGCGAACGTAATTAATATGATACAAGTAGTTGGCAGCGAGAGCCGGTTAGATACTTTTAACGACATTATCGGTGGATATCGAGTGAGCTACACACAACTAATATTATAACCCAGTTATATCCCGCAGTATTACTCGCATAAGTTTCGACCCCAACTGCCTAATTTGCGTTGCATTTTTAGTCTTGTTTAATAAAACCTGGTAAGCATTTGACACCTTGTCAGTCAAATCTGTCACTTTAGTCTTTTGACAGTATTCAAAATTGTACTTAGATCTGGGCCCTGATTCTCTAAACTATTAAGCTGTGATAATGCTACTCAAATGTGTTTTAATATCAACATTATGGCCGTTTTTTCGGCATTTGTTGTCATTTTGGTATTCTCTTAGTGACAACTATTCCGCGGACTCAATAGCTCCATAAAACTTAGATGGTTGTCATGGAAACAGTATGCTGACGTTTATTTGTCAAAAATTTTATTTGCAACAAAGAACACTGAGACACCATAGCCATAGCCATATGAATAAATTTTAGCAGAATACCAAATTTCTGACACTCTCGTTATGGTGCCACAATATCACCATTTTGTCTGATCAATAATGTCAAATTGCAGACTTAGGCCCCAGATTGTAAAACCTGGTTTAGCGCTAAAATATCTTTTAGTGCCTACGGGAGGTCTAAAATAAAATTTAAACGTCGTGCTACTTACGACCTATATGGGCGGAGCAAATGCGGTTAGAACCGAGGGGCTCATGTAGGATACAATTAAATTATTTTTTTAAGCGAGAAATGACAATGAAAAAACCTAAATCATTACTTATTGTCAAATATATTCGCACTTACTTTATATCCTAGGTAAAGCTGTCGCACCTATAGGTTACATACGACTATATGATTCGCGGATAATTTACAAAACAATTTGAATAAAAACCGTGTTTCTTACACATTTCATTGAAATAATAAAGTGGATATAATCAATTATTTTTAAACATTTTTTAAGAAATGAACCAATTTATCTAAACGGTATTTAATGTCTCCCTCGTTGATGGAATAAAGCCAAATTATACAATTTTACTGTTAGTTCGTGTAACGTATTATCAAAGGTTTTTGTCCTTGGATTCAGTTTTTGAGTTTAATTTAATTATTTGAAACAAGTTTTCTTATAAATGTATGGTTTAATATAATTTTATGAGGTGTCAGATATGTATATAACGATATAAATTATAATAGTGTTATTAATCACCATAGTTTCATATCGAGAAAAATTATCGGAACTATAGATTATATGATATGTTTTAAAAAGAAATAAATAAATTATAGACTATCGCGATTTTATAGAGAATTTCCTACTTTTTCGTCTTTGTACCTTTTCAAAGTATAAATAATACTACCAAGCTAGAGTGAGTTCAAAGGTCTTATATCTTGCTTATAATATACTCTTGGGTGATAAAACAACAACAATAAAATGATCAAGATAAAAAGATCCGTAATACAATTATTATTTTTATTACACTTCAATGATAATGCTAATACACACAAGCCGTATATTCGACGATATCACCAATATCCGATATGGTCTAGTGGCTAGGATACCTGGCTCTCACCCAGGAGGCTCGGGTTCGATTCCCGGTATCGGAAGAATATTTTTTAATTTTATTTTTATTTTCTAAACATTATAATTATTAAGAATTTAATTTTGGCAAATAGTTGTTTGCGTGGATGTTTGATATATTTTAAAAACTAGCTACGTGGCCAAAATGAGGAAATGTCAAATATCTTGACAGTCTTGGACATGTCAAATGCTTGCGTGACATTTTGCATTATGAAAATATCTTGCTGAAGTGATTACATGACAAAAATACTGAATAGTATTTATTTTTGTAACACTTTGTTATGCCCACACGTTATGTCTTAGTTTTGTTGAAAAGACAATTGAAAATAATTACGATTTTATAACATTTTCGCCAGCGCCAGTTAGTAAATAAAAATGTAGGTACGAGTATAAGAAATTAATCTTATACAAATAAGAAATGTTTATAGAAATTGTAAAGTTTATCCCACCAAAAACATTCTGTAAAAAACTAGCCAAGTCTCGATGGAGCTGCTTGTTTATCTCTAAAAAGTAATGAAAACTAGACAAACTCGTGCCAAGTATAAGGTTCCTTACTGCGATTTCTTTATTATTATAGTTAATGTTGTGTGACTTGGCCGTTGAAGGGTACAAAACTAGTGGTCCATGACACCATTATTGCACCAATCTATCGCCAGAACCGCTACCCATTGACGATAGAAAATCGCCACTTGGAAAACGTTAATTCAATATCCAGTCAATTGTATATAATTATTAAACAACGGGATGTTCATACGTACTTATAAAGTCGAAATCTATATACGATGACGTACGTTTCGTTTAATAATAAAACAGTCAATTGTAGGCTCGATAAAGCTGCGTATTTTAATAATGTTGTAACATTACGTGTAAACAAAATTGACTTGTACCCACTACTAACGTTATAAACAATGTTCAACGGCCAAGTCACACAACATTAACTATAATAATAAAGAAATCGCAGTAAGGAACCTTATACTTGGCACGAGTTTGTCTAGATTTCATTACTTTTTAGAGATAAACAAGCAGCTCCATCGAGACTTGGCTAGTTTTTTACAGAATGTTTTTGGTGGGATTTCATTTCTTTTTGTTGAAACGTGGTCATATTGATTTATTTTATTATATTTTCTTATTTGACACATGTTTTTTCTTCTGGAGTAGTATTTTATTATTACACTAGCAGCGCCCCGCGGTTACACCCGCGTAGTTCCCGTTCCCGTGGGAAATTCGGGATAAAAAGTATCCTATGTGCTTTTCCTAGTTCTAAGCTACCTCCGCACCAATTTTTAGCCAAATCAATTCAGCCATTCATGAGTTAAAAAATCCCGTTCCCATTCCGGTGGGAATTTCGGGATTAAAAATATCCTAGGTCGTTCTCCTGGTTTTAAGCTTCCTCCCCGCCAATTTTTAGCCAAATCAATTCGGCTGTTCTTGAGTTGTAAATTCCCGTTCCTAATCCAGTGGGAATTTTTGGGTTTAAAGTATGTTATGTCCTTCTCCTGGTTTTAAGCTACCTCCCTATAAATTTTCAGCCAAATAAATTCAGTCGTTCTTGAGTTATAAATTCCCGTTCCCAATCCCGTGGGAATTTCGGGATTAAAGGTATCCTATGTCCTTTTCCTGGTTCTAAGCTACCTCACCACCAATTTTCAGCCAAATCAGTTCAGCCGTTCTTGAGTTACAACTCCCGTTCCCGATCCTGTATAATTCCCGTTCCCGTTCGATTATCCTAGTTTTTATAGTTTTCCCTTTATGTGGGCATCAAACCCTACCTCTGTACCAAATTTCAGCTCTCTAGGTTTATGGGAAGTACTAGTTCTATTTTGATGATCATGAGTGAGTGAGTGAGTGAGTGAGTGAGTGAGTGAGTGTCTGTCATAAATACGAAACTTTGCTTTCGCTTAACTTCGAAACTAAATGACCTACAGACTTGAAATTTTATTTTAAGTATGTGATTGTATAGCTTACTGGATGACGAAAATTTCAGCTTTCTGGGCTTATCCAGAGGTTGTCAAATAGGGGCCTGAAAATGCGGCGAAAGGGTTCCTGTAAAGGATGGTACGGCAGTGTTTGCTTCGCGCTCGACTTGGCGGGGGGCACTGCCGTGCCCCCAGATCGACTTATGGTAAATCCCTACTAATATTATAAATGCGAAAGTAACTCTGTCTGTCTGTTACCTTTTCACGGCTAAACTACTGAACCGACTGACTTGAAATTTCGTACAGGGGTAGCTTATGGTCCGGGAAAGACCATAGGCTATGTTTTATCCCGAAATTCGCCCGGGATCGGGAACTACACGGGTGAAGCCGCGGGGCATAGGTAGTGTTAAATAAACACTGAAGAAAAATTTGTGTATTTTCATTTCTGCACGAAAATTTTACCGTAGATTGAAAGAAAAAGAAAACAAAGAACAATGTATAACAAAAAATGTCTGCGTCATTTAACTAGAAAAACAGAAAATGGTAAACTCAAAAAAAGTATGAAAGAAAAAGTTTAGTGTGGGTTGGGTTTTGTTTCTGCGCAATCGGTGTTATGTTTTTCTGTTTGATGACGACAATATGACTCTAGGTGAAACGGCTGGAATTGTTAGTTCATATCAATATAATATCATAGAAAAATAAGTACTTACCTACTTTAATTTTTATTTGGTCTACATCTGCCTTATTTGCGTTGCATTTTTAGTCCGGTTTCGCACTAAACCAGGTTCTACAATCAATTTTGAATACTGTCAAAGTGACAGATTTGACTGACAAGGTGTCAAATGCTTACCAGGTTTTGTTAAACCAGTCCAAAATGCAACGAAAACAAGGCAGTTAATGTTTAATAAGTAATTGCATAAAGTATTCTTATGGACTTGCACGTCCGGCAGTTTTATAATTATTTATTATACTGTCGTATCCGTCCAATATACATTATTTGGATTAAATCGGCTTCTAAAATCTTTTATCCGCAAAAAATACCCTTTGTATTTTAACCTACTTTAGTTCTACCATAAAGTTTAACTTTATGGGCTCTACCTACAAAAAGTTAAATTCACTAAAACTTTAGTGTAATTACTAATACCATAATATCATTTCCTACTTTGGCTCTAAGCACACAAAACTTTTACCCGTAACAAAAATTGTAGAAAGAAACCAGTATTTAATGAAATAAAGACATTTCGGACGCCATCCGTCCATCAAGCCATTCCATAAATAAGTCGTTACGGCCGGCCTACATCGCGCATCCTAATTTGAGTTCATGGCACAGGGTTAACTAAATTAGCCTAAATTAATAATTAAACATTAAAATGTATGTTTGAAAAGATTTTCTATTTCGTTTTTTTTAATCTAATTTAAACGCCAGGTTTAGTTTAGATGAGTTTGTTTGGGAAGATTGAGATGAAAGCGTTATTAAGTTCTAGAGCGTTTTTGTTTGAAATGGGTTTAATATTAAACGTCATGGTTTTGTATTGTATTGTACTTGTAAGTACCGATTTCCGTAATAATACCTCTCTTTTTGCAAGTAGCCTTTTTGTACGTGTTGAATTTTCTTTGGCTAAATCAATTGTTAGACTTTTGAGAGCTCTACCTACCACTACCATTAACGACTGTTAGTGACACGATAACCGGGACCAACGTCTTTATTTCATTATAAACATGTGTGAAACGTGTGATATTATGTTTTAGTGTCTAAATAAATATTATCAGAAACAATCAAATCAAACAAAACAAGATGTTCTTAGAACACAACTAATAAAACTAAAACTAACCATCTAAACACGTCTCTTGTATTACAATAACAAAGCCCATTAAATAAAAAACAGTACGAGATCACAAGAAGTAGTACAAATCTAGATTAAAGTAGTATAAATCTAGATTACCCAAAAAAAAATCCAGCTATCTCTACAAAAATACTAAAAAAATAGTATATCATATAAACTGTAAAACTCAGTAATGGCTCTCAAAGAGTCGTAAATGCTGAATATAATTTATAGTGCGTTACACTTATTTGTGAAGGTGAGTTTTATGGTTCGAAATGGTTACGGCGGTTTGATGTGCTTTCGAACACTTCTTTATTTAGTACCAGGAAGTGAACTATTATTTTTACCATGGTGAAAAATAAACAAAATATAATAAATTATTAAGGAATCAAACACAGGCCACCGAATGTGGCTGAAACTAGTCGACGGATTCGATTTAATGAGGTACGTGTAAAGATCCCGTGATTCCTTTGTCCACTACATATAAAACAAAGTCGCTTTCTCTGTCCCTATGTCCCTATGTATGCTTAGATCTTTAAAACTACGCAACGGATTTTGATGCGGTTTGTTTTAATAGATAAGAGTGATTCAGTGGGAAGGTTTTTAGTAATGTTATCCCCATATTCCTACGGGAACGGGAACTACGCGGGTGAAACCGCGGGGCAACGCTAGTACAAAATAGAATAATGCTAGCTATAGCCCACGTTTAACTAACGTAAATCCTTATTCCATGGGATTTTAATAAGGATAACTTTTGTAACAAACGTCACCTAAAACTCTTGCGTTTATAATTATTAGTAGGAAGCGTATTATTATTAGTATTAAAAAGACATGTATTTAAGTGAAGTCTCAAAGAGGCACTAATTACAAAGATCTTACAAAAGAAGGCTTAAGATGAAATAGTTTACAAAAACACACAAAATTAAAAAATAAAAACTCAGTAACTGACCCCTAAATAGGTTTATTATCTGTATTCAGGGAACTAGCAATTATGCACAGTTTTTATAAACATGGTTCGGATCAATATTTGTGGATCGCATAAATATTTACACGCTGTGGGCTGTTCTCGAAAACTGCATTAGTTAGTGAGATGAGAGTTGTTTTTCTAGTTATTTTTTTGCGTTTACAGAAGAAATTGAAAATATTTTTATGTTTGTCTCAAAAATTAAAAAACTAGGACATTTCACCGAGATCTTAGTAACAGATTTTCTTTTAAACCATATAAACAACATTAAATTAAAACCAACTAATTCAGACCTTCCTGTTTCCTCAAAATTAAATAAAATGTAAATAAATTAAAGTTTAACACAGATCTTTTAATGTTGGCTATAAAATTAGTGAGAGAAAACATTGTGTATTTGAAAAACTGGAATTGGGAGCAATGACCGCTTATTAAACTGAAAAAATAATAGGAAAATCACCTGTAAAACACATCTACGTAGAATTTATGAACTGATTTCGATCAAACATTAAAGAAAAATGTTCAGGGAAACACTTCATAAATTAGGCGTGGATATAATAATGGTTTTTGTGACATTTCTAACAAGAAATATAGATTATTTGCCAAATACTTGGAAATTATATGGAAAATAGAAATAGGGTTTATTGTTAGTCAAATAAAACAGGATAAATGTCATATTTCTATGTCACGAGTTTTGTGCGTGATTCAATTTGATTCCAAATGACAAAGTAGCTGCTATAAAGTAATGAAACTATTTTGTTTGTAAAATAATTTCGAAGAAAATATTATGAGGGCAAAGAATATAATATGTATAAATGTTAAAGGGTACCAGGAGTTGCAGGTATTAAGAGCTATTTAATTAGTAAATCGAGTTTAGAGTTTCATTTATCCACTTCAGAATATTGAATATCATAATTAATTGAGCCTACCTCTCCTTACATGTTTGAAGCCCATAACCTGTCCCCAGAAATGGGCTAACCAACACTAAAAGTACAGTATAATAATCGAGTCTAAAGGCCTATTTCACGATCATCAAGTAAAATTCCGAGTAATTACTTAATTATAAGTTTTGTCTTTGTCACTTAATATAAAGTAAGAAAGAGATAAAATTAACTTTACTTGGTGAGTAAATTTACTTGAAGGTCGTGAAATACGCCCTAAAAGTCAATTCAAACCAGTAGTTCTTGTGATTAGTGCGTTTGACCAAACAAAACTTTTCAATTTTTTTAATATCATGGAGCCATTTAGTTAGACGATACTAACAATCCTATCGAAATCACATCCAATAAGTCAGTCGAAAAGCTCAATGGAATGTCATAAACTTAACTTCATGTCAATGGTACGTTAGTCATCCTCCTCAGCTCATATGTCCCCACCGAGGAGCTAGAGCCTACCCTGAATTAGGGCAATCAGGCCTTAATCAACCACGTAGGCCAAGTGCGGTTTGGTCGTATTCATAGAGCAAACAGACAATCGTTGTATCATATCAAATAACAATATTAATGTGTTGTAACCTCGAGAGACGATCGCACTTGACCGATATTGTCCCGTCTGTGTTACGTACCAATAAATAACATACAGAAACAGTTGGTTGGACATGAACAGAACACTCCTCGCAACGAATAGCGATTTAACTATTCAAAATAAAATGTCTTTTTTCAATCGTTTGTGAGAATTTATTGTGTTACGTCGTAATTGGATTGTATAATGGGAGGGAAATGATTGGGAATCGGTTTGTGAATGTTAGTGTGTTGTAGAGTAATTAAACATTATTGATTGATTAGAGTGAATGTTTTGTTCTATTATCTTTTTATACTCGTAGCACTGGCAAACTGTGTTCATTACTAGTGCTGAATTAAGCAAGCGTTGGACCTTTAGCAAAGAGACCTAGACTTGATAATACGAGAAGACTGATTTGATTTTGAGAATTTCCAAATTGTAATTCTGTATTTTATTTTTGATTCGAATTAATTTAATATCCACTTATAAATGTAGATTGTAAATGTCGGAAAGATCGTAAAGGTAGAGGTGGAAAATATACAGTAACGGCTTAAAAAAGACGTATTACATAGTTTTTCTAATTCAGCAAAGCTGCAAGCAAAAACTAGTTCAACATAAAGACATTGAGAAGTAGGAAAAATAATAATGAAACCGAGTGTATTTCGAATTCGATCTGTCGCCGGATGTCGGAGTAATCTTGACCAACTTTCTAGAGTTGTGTTCCGTGTACCGATATATCATGTCGGATGTTTAAAAAAATGTTTCTAGATGACTTCTAATTTAATATTATGATGCATTTTATATGTCATTTAATGTTACTTAATCATATTTTATTTCAGTTTTGTTTTATTGAGATCGTTTCTCATGTCAACCACTGTGTTTGTAGCTACGTTTGATAAAATTGATTGTGGTGATGAAGGAAGGTTTGCGAAAATTGGTATGTGATATAATTTATACAGGTACATAAATAAAATTCTATGTATGTTTGTGCGTCACTACGGAACATCTACTTACATCTTTTTGGAAAATTCTTATCGCTGTGTTCGTTATGTTCATATAGGTTTGCGAGTAAAAAAACTATTGAAAATTCTCGCGAAAAATTAATTAATATGAAGCCACGAGACGGCTTAATTTTGTTTAAATAAAAATGCTTAGTAGCTACTGTGATATCACACAAGGGGTCCGATTAGATCATACCTATGCGAATGATGAGATTCCTCGGAGCTTAGGGACATTTTATTTGATGGTAAACGTCTTTTTCATGTAACGATAGCCTAGTTATTTTTACATTAAATCCAGAGGACGTAGTTTCTTTATATCCTACTATAAATAAACAATGGATAATTGAGAATAAAATATTAAAACACCCAAATGTAGGGCAGTCACAAAACACTGTGAAACTGGTACAGTTATGAATATAATTAATCATTATTATGTAATAACTACTGAAATGTGTGTTGGTGTTATTTAAAGTCACGTCTAATGCAGTAACGCGGTCAGACGGACAATGTTTATTGTAGGCTGTTTGCGGGAGACATCTTCAAATACTATATTCATTGAGGAATGAGAGAAGAGCCGCTGGAGAAAGTTAAAACAGAATTAGAAAAATCGTACTTCTAAAAGTACTTATTATTACTTACGTGCGTATGTTCAGCGTAAGATAAATTGGTAATGCTCACTATGGTGTTGCCAACCAAAGAGAGGTTTAAACTTTAATCTGACGTTGAACATATAAAGAATAAGTATATACCTATAAAGAGTTTGTATGCGCGCTTTATCAATAATCAATAACCTCGAGTTGCAAAGAAAATCAAGTCAGATGCATCTTGTAGGTAAACTATATCTACAGATTAGGAAATAGGAGCCAAACAACTTACCTTTCATTCTTGTTCTTCTTGCCTTTGGGGTGTTTCTTCTTGGGCCTGCATGACAGTTTGTGTTTGGCTGCCGACGTGTCCAGGAGTTCTGTGTCCACGTCCAGCGCGGGGTCTGCCGGGGACCTGAGGGAGGGGAGTTAATGGATAGACTGTTAAGGACCCAACATGGTTTGATGGGAGCTTTCGATTAGAGGCAAAGATGTCACCGTGATACGCAGTGTTTAATGTTTGTCATTTCATATACTTATATGGTGGTGGCATACTACCCAACACAAGAAAATGTTAAGTTCATAGTGATACGTACAGATCAGGACCTAAGGACTTCCGATGGTGATACGCGATGCGGTGTTTAACATGTATCATTCCATTTATAACGTAGTGGCTAGAGTAGAGCTGACCCTCGGCAAAACACAAGTTGAATTTTAGGGTGTATCAGTGACACTGTGCTACTAATATTATAGTCGATTTATTGCATTACGTTGGCAACGGTTTGGTTTCAATCACTTGTGTTTACAAATAAAGGATTGCCCTCTGGCGTTTTACGCAAACATCAAGGTGTACATTGAGCGCCCGTTCATTTCGTTCTTTAGTATTGACAGTGTGACATGATTACACAATAATGGAAAGCTCCCATTACAAACTACTACTTCGAAATGTACGTTCATAGGTGTCGATCATAAAATATGATATTTTACAATGAATGCTATGAAATAAGCTAGATGCTGATGAATGTGTGCATGGTGAATATTTAAATATGCGTAATAGTTCAAGTCTAAGGCATGAAAAACAGAAATATGCATAAAAATAGTTCATCTAAATTTATTTATATCATCTCATCCATAATTCTTCATGTCGTGCCCGTTGTGCCCTTCCACCTGCACACGTGAAGACCTGATGAAGGCAACTAACGCTGGTGTAGGCGTAGGGAAAATTTAGATTATTTAGTTATTTTTGTGGCCATTGACACGAAAGAAGAACAAGAAGATAAATAATTAGATTAAATCCTTGTACCTATGGTATCAGACAATCAAGACACACTCAATCACCCACCCGAAGTCTATACCTAATAACATTTGTATACTTTTTTCGTTGCACTTTGGCAAAACATTATAAGCTTTTTTGAGTTGATTTTATATTATTGTCACATGTACTTTATCAAATAATGGGTACAAATAATCTTTTAAAAATACTTAGCTATAAAACAAAGATTTTGTCCTGCTTTGTCTGTTTGTTCGCTTTCAATTCTATTCGACTTAAAGGATTTTCATACTTACTTAAGCTTTGTAACAACTAAGTAGGGATTACCTGGTTGTAACTGAAAAAAAAACTCAATTCATTTTTTTATTTTAGTTAACGCAGAACTCCATCATTTGAGAACACATTTGGAAAATTCTATAAAGGTTTAATCATCATCTCGTTTCAAACAGGTTGAAACTTTTCATGAAAACGCATATTATTATTATACTAAATCATCTTTTCAGTTCTCATTATTCTCTTCCTCTATTTACAAAAATGCGCTCCGGCACTATAGTGTTGCCAACTACTTGATACTAAAATCGTATCGTCGAGTACGTTACATTGTATTGTGTATTAAAGAATGCGTAATTATATTACGACAGTGGAATCAATGAGTGCAATGTTCTTTAGGAATCCCAACTATTCATCACCTACTTACGAAAACTAATATTCAATACGTATTTGCAATTTTTAAAAGCTGGCAAATTGTGTTTTGTTTTTAAGTTTTCTTTCTCAATATGTTTTACATGGGTAACAACTTCATTGTAGTGATTTTCAATGGTATTTTTACGAAATGTTTCTTTTTTAAAGTGGGGTATTGGTAATGGCTAACTTCCATTCGGGAAGGTTCGATCGATGAAACAATGTGTTTTCAAATAGGTAATCTATCGCCCTGTAAGAACACAGAGCAGGGCAAAGGCGAAAGACCTTTTCACTTGTTATTTATTGGATTTATGTAAGTACAGTGGGAACGAATAGGCATAATTACCACGCTTGATAATGGTGTACTCAAAGTCAAAACAATGCACCTCTTAACTTAGGAATGTCGGGTCTTGCAGGAAAGTGCACATGCCACCACAAACAAACATTTACTTTACCTGATTGGTACCAATCACTTTCAATTAAGCTTTTGTGTCTTAATTTCTTTAAACATTTTAATGAACAATGCCAACACTTGGTTTATTTTAATGTCGTTTTCCCTAACAAACCCAAAAATTAGCAACAAATGTCCCTATTGCCAGGTCCTATACCAATGAACATAAGGATGACAATACATTGGCCGCACCACAATTAATGTCCGCAGACTACCTGTCTACAAACGTATGTTTTTGAACAAAGTCGGCATCAATCAAGCGTACTGTCACAGTGACATTACTGACAACCACTCAGTGTCACGGTTTGACGTTTCGGTGTATAATTTCATCGCGTGATCCTGGCTAGTGGCTACCGTTGTCTGGCTATTTCTGACTTGGACAGACACTCTTTGGAGGTTAGACATAGATCATGATCAAGGGAAAGGTTTGTGGGTGTAGAATCATTCTGCCTAATTTGATATGTACCTATCTTGGGGACAGCGACAGAATACGGATTATAAGTAGTACCCAACTAATCTTTCGCAGATTAGTTAACTATTATATTATTAGTACTATATTAAATAACGACTTAGATATATCTAACTAACAGTTTTCTATGTCAATCGGTAATTAAGTTACAGTTTTAAACCTAATATATGCAGGTATACTAACACTAAACTCATGCATGAAATACTCTCTATATTCTCAACAAATTCCTAATTTTAGCTATCCTAAGATTGCTTGAAAGAGAGCTGTCCATTTTACTTTTAAATATGACCACCTAATTGGTTGAACGACGTTTGTTTGTAATTTTCCAAACACAGCTCTAATTTGAGATGTCTAACTAACACGTATTAGTCAAACGTGATGATTACACCTATTTCTCGTCACTATACCAATTTTATCTGTGAAAGAGGTCTTTGCCCTGTGGGATTTATGCCTTATACTTTTGTAGTTCAATCACATATCTATTTCATTATCACCAACTCATAGAATGTCGTCACCGAGGGGCTCGAGCCTACCCTAATTTAGCAGTCAACCACGCTGACCAAGTGCGGGTTGACTTCACACACGCACAGTGTGTGTGTACTTGTGTAATCCCAATATCTTTCAATTTAGCAGGCAACCTTTATTTTATTCGTTTATTTATCTAACTACATACTTATGTATGATTGTACAGATTCTGATGGATATGTAGGTTTCATAGAGAAGCGCTCATGGCCCAGTGCTACCCGCGGATCACTTGTGATCCGTGCGGTTAAGCAACGTCTGGCACCGTCATGACTGTGATGGGTTATTACTAAAAATGACTTTTAATTTCATGAGCGTTTCCGTGCTTCGGAGGGCACGTAAAGCTGTCGGTCCCGGTTGTCGTACTAACATCTTCGACAGTCGTTACAGGTAGTTAGAGCCCTCAAAAGTCTAACATTCAGTTTAACTAAAAATGTCGTATAGCCCTCTGGGTTGTGAAGGTCTGATAGCAGTCGCTTCACGTAAAATACTGACATTCCGCCAAATCTGGTTAAACTGAAAACCGACCCCAAATAAACATGGGATAAAGGTTCGGAAAAGAGGGAAAAGAGATATATCATATATATTTGTCCAGTATAAGTTCAGGGTGGTCTATAGTCTCACTTGAGCACCGCATGCACCGCTGCGCGCGCTATTTTAGTCGCCCCAGAAACAGAGTGACGTCAATGGTGGCACCAATCTCGGTACCACCAGGACTCGCCTTTTGATGTAGGATGTGACGTACGTGCGATTGAGAAAACCGAATTACTAGGGAGTAATTGGACTGTGTAATTTAGATATTCATGTTTTTTGTCTTTGTTAGCTAGCTTTATATGTATGTATTTTCATGTTTCTTTGGCTGTGTAAAATTTGAGATTTAGATACGATGTTTGTTTATCTGTTTGTGTCACTATTTTTGTTTGAGGAAGTTTTTTGTCGAGGTTTTAGCTAATGATATTGTAATTATTTTGTTTGTAAAGTGTTTTAATTAGGCTTGCTGTTGTGTGTTGGGAAGTGTTGTTTATGTAACAGGGAAGTATTTTTTCGTTTTCCTAAATAAAATATTAGCTCAACCCATTTTTATCACTCAACTCACTCACTACACTTTCATTCATGTATTTTCATTATCAACCTTTTTATAGATATATTTTAGGGCTAATTTGATGTCGTTTATAATAGACATAGCTTGCCTTTTAAACATATACTACTATAGACTACTTATCACAGCAAAATTTCAAAGAGGTATTGCCTTAGTAGCGACTCTATTTAGGCATAGTTTCGACCCGAAAGCGTCTACACTAAATACCATCGCAGGCAGATATCTACCCATCGACCACCCAGTATCTACGAAACTATATTAATTACTAGTTTAATAATTCACCAAATACTTTGTGGGATATTTTGGCAAGTGCACAAAGTGTCGCAATTAACACAGAACTGTGTACTCATAATATTTCAAGTGTCTGCACTAACATGTAAGTGGGGAATAAAATGTCTAATATGACCATTATAATTTAAGTCCACCAACTAATATTTACCTGCACGGGGATATTGGCAGATGGCCAGTGGGAATTTGGCATCTAGATTTTCAGGTTACTAGTATAAGTTTGACGGGTTTGTCTGGACTTTTCCCTCTATTTTAGTAACAATTGCTCAAATAGATACAGTTTCTTTGAGTCCGTAATCTAGGTTAATGGTGGGAGGCTGTTGATTAATCCCGCTGTAACTTGTTGGTGGTGCTAATTAGTCTGGCGTATTTTTAGAGTACTTTTTGATTTCATGTATTGGACCGTGAAAATTATAATGTAAAGAGAACGGAATTACGTTATTAATATTAAGTATTCTTATTTTAAAAAGGTTTCTTTACTACTTTTGAGAATGGGGTATGATCAGATATTATAAAATTAACCAAAAAATGCAAATGAAGCATTTGATACATATCATTATTTTAAACATAGGTGCTTACAGTGATTTCAAATCACAATTATTACCTATAAGAAATAAATGACGTACTCATTGACCTACAGACTTAAAATATGTTAAACCCTCAGGTGTAGGTACATAAGAGTATAGGTACTAGAAAATACATAATAGTAAAAACACTCTAAATAGCTATTAAAGAATTACTACTAGGCAAACTATGAAGGAGAATATTCCATCAAATCCTAACCACTTATTTTTAGAAAATCTCTCAAAACAAACCAATTTAGTATAATAACTATTATCTAAACATGTCTAAATTAACGATTTACTTTCAGAAAGTTATTTATAAACTTTGTATAATCTAGAAAACGAACAAACAGATAGACCCATCACTACTGATATAGTGGGTGTGGATATTTTTATTGATATAGAATAGATATACATAGTTCCGTCTACTGATTCACAGTGACTCACGGGTAGGGAATGACATTCTGGTTATCACCTTCATAAATAACAGATAAAGGCAAGAGGAACATTATTTTTGTATTTTTCAAGTGTATAAATAGAATGGTGACTGATTTTCAAAGGTAAAGTCGTATTGATGAATATTTGAGTATCTATATTTTTTATTACGATTGTGCTTTAAGGTTATACTTACTACTGTTGCTTGATAACTTTCTTCGTTATAAGTGTCACTCATAAGCATTTGTAGAAATTCTCTTAAAAGAAAATGGGAATTTCCTAGTGGAATCTTATGACTAAATAATACTAACTTACCTACACAAACAAAAGAAACTCCAAGAATTTTATTAACTTTATTATATACCTCACTAATTAAACATAACATTATACATAATCTACAATACATTGCTGAAATTCGAGTTATCACAATAGTTATAAATTTTGGTCACAACATAAATGATAAAACATATATTGTTGATAAGCTATATACAATTGGTGACGTTGAATCTTCAGTGATAGTACATTTTGTAAGTGGGCACGCTAAATACATAGTCTAGGGTAGGACCGCGGGTTTTGAAGAAATGGTTCTCGTAACGATAGGCACGATCTCTGTACCTGCATCAACAATGTCACTCATTATGTCAACGCTGTGACTTGTGGGAGTGTGATGGTGACAGGTTTATGATGGATCGTGTAGTTTATGATTTATTAGATGATGCAGATGGTGATTAAACGGATGTTTTATTGCGTGAATCATTGTAATAAAAATATGGAGATGATAATGATATACCTACTTCAATTAAGTGATTTTTAGTAATGACTAATAAATATTGACCTTAAAAACTAGTTGTGATAGAAACCCTATCAAATTACATGAGATAGTGCAACGAACTCCATGCTAAAATTAACCAGAAATGCCACCAGGAATGTTCAACTCGCAACTATTATAATGCGTGACATTTCCTGTGCAAGTCCAACCTTTCGTTGATACAAAAAGTCAAAGGTAAAAAAGTTGTATTTCGTTCAAATATCTAAATTAATGATACGATTAATAATACTGATTTTGTAATCGAGACAGTTGAATTTAGTTAGTTAATTTATCTCAGTGGTGTGGTGGTGACATGTTTAGTATATTAGTTAGTAACTCATAGTGCAGTAACATTTGAGTCCCGAAGTAATAACTCCAGTTCCACAAGTAGAACATGTCGGTAGTTATTTATGTTTATTTACGAGATATCCAATGAGGGCACAGATGTGCAAAGCTCATGCTAATAATAAAGATATGGATACTCACTTGGATCCAAGAGCGGACTTGGTGTCGAGAACCTCGACAATATCGCCCGCTTTGAGCGATACCTCGTCTTCGGCAACGGCAGTGTAGTCTGCCGATGCTACCACAACATCTTCCACCTGAAACAATGCAAACATTTGTTAAATACAATGTTCGAGATAAAAAATCTTTTAAGACATGGGAGATGACTTTTGTGGGAGAAATATTTATGTGTATACCTTCGGTGGACTTCGGCTGCAACTCGACCTAGACCTCGAGAGAGATGAACGCGAAGAATCGCTAAAGTATCGCTTGTAACTTGGTGTGTTGCCAAAACTACTTATTCTACGTCTCGGTGTCTCTCTATCTAGCAGCACTCCATTGTTCCTCTTACTCCATCCTCCAAATTTAGTGATCCTCTGGTTGTTGCTTACATGGCTATAACCAGTGAACGGTATTTCTTCATCTTTGTCGTCCATAGTGAGGCAACTGTACATAGAGAATCTGTGCACCGTTGGCTGACTTAACTTCAAGGCCGAGAAAACGTGGAGTGGTTCAAAATGACTGATGCCATTTTCGTCAAGTACTGTGTAAGCCACTTGACCAGTCAATACGGCCCGACTTGCTTCGCGAGGGACAACGGCTTGCAATCCTTTCTTCATAATCAAAAACGCTCCTCTATGCTTTCTTCTTTTTATTAAGAAGTCTTCCATAGCGAGACTGTTTTCAGGTTGAAGTAAGCTCAATGGAACATCCTCAGATGTCATCAAAGGTTCTTCTGGAACGATCATGAGCGCCGCACTCTCTCGCACCAAATCCCTAAGATTAGGATCTGTGCGAGCAAGCGTTGGGTTTGATTCAAGCTTACGAAGAGCAGAATGCAAGTTTGGAGTCTTGTCCGCAAGTTTGCGCATCACAGTAAGTCTCTTCAAGATATTGAGACTTGTAGGATCAGATGCTATTTTAGTCATACAATCTTCATCATTTACAACTGCAAGAAGATTTGAAGCAACATCTCGCATTCCCAATACTTTAGCGAGTCCGACAGACTGTAAAAT
The DNA here is from genome assembly GCA_958496195.1 of Timandra comae. NCBI lineage: Eukaryota > Metazoa > Arthropoda > Insecta > Lepidoptera > Geometridae > Timandra > Timandra comae. The sequence goes on from OY292354.1 coordinate 892,978, forward strand.
AAGTTCTTTAATGTTTTCTTTGTTTCCTTCATTTATAATTCCTTCAAGGTCTTTGCCACTAGCTTCTTGTACGGCAGATACAATTGCTTTCTGCAAAGTTTCAGTTACTTCATGGTCTGTTTTGATGAAAGAGATAGAATCCGAAATACGGCCCAACACATGGTGAAGCAGACTAGTATCATTTTTAGAAATGTTTTTGAAAGCCGGACCCAGTACTTCATTTTCAATACTCAAAAAGTCACCAAACTTCTGTATTATATCTTCTTCGGTGAAGGAATGTTTGTGTAGAGCTCTGTTAACTGCAATTTTAATCAGCTCTACTTTTGGTTCAGAGGAGTTTTCTAAAATTTCTTCACAAAGATGTTCTTTATCTTCTTCTTTTTGAAGAATATCGAACATAGCAGAAACCAAATCTGCATCAATAGATTTTCCCAATATAGTATCAATAGATTTCAATATTAATTGATATTTTTCTTTGCTTATATTATTATTTACTTCTTCAAATTGTTCAGCAGTGACTAAAGCCGCCAGTACAGCAGCAGCTATAGAGTTTTTCACATGTTCTTGGTGAGCTTGTTTACCATTTTCTCCATTCTGTTCTTGGATGTCCATTTTCTTTTTATTGTTTTTCCCTTTTTTCGATTCAGTGGAAGAGTTTTCGCTTTTTTGACTGTCGTGTATTTCTGACTTCAAGTGAGCACTCATTTCTATGATGGATGCGATAACATCCATCAGCTGATTTGCAACTTCATCTTTCAATCCAAAGTCAGTCACAAACGCTTTGAGGGCTTCTGCGTTTCTGGTTTCATTTAAAAGTACGCTAATGGCTGGGAGGTCAGCGGGAACCTGTCTGCCGATAGACATTCCTGCTTCGGATAATTGTCTTAGCATGTTGGTATCAATAGTTAATTCTCCTTTTGTGGAAGTAGTATCGTTAGGGTTGGTTTTTACTTTCAACAACTTCAACTCCTCAGGAGTAACTACAAAACTTTGCACTGAGAACTCTAGACCTTCTTCTCCTTCCGTTAGATCTGGTGCTACGAACTTCAAGCCTTCTGGCGTTTGCACTATTTGACCAGGTACAAACGTTACACCATGATCGTCAGTTTCTATAACTCTTCCAGGAACAAACCTTGGACCCTCTTCAGTGTCAACAACTTGTCCAGGTACAAATCTTGATCCCTCATCTTCTGTGGATATCACTTGACCAGGAATAAATGTAGGTCCAGCTTTAGTTTCAATGATTTGGCCAGGCACAAAACGAGGGCCATCAATAGTATGAATTGTTTGACCAGGTACGAATTTAGGACCCGATTTTGTGTTTACTACTTGACCGGGTACAAACTTAGGTCCATCTTGTGTGTCAACCACTTGTCCGGGGACGAATTGTTCTCCATTTTCAGTGAAGACAATTTGACCAGGAACAAATATTCCTTCTACCATCATTCCTGGAACAAATCTTGATTCATTGGCTTCATTTTTGACAAGTCGGCCTGGAACTACCTTTCCGTCTTGACTAGGTACCCTTGAGCCCGGGTAGAATTCTATTCCCTTAGCTGTTTGTACCATGTGACCGAATACATACAGCGACTCTTCAGAGAGTGAGCATGTTTTGATATCAATAGGCAGTCCCATAGGTGTACTCTCACTAAATGTTATATCTTCAACAGATTTTGCCACAGAAAATTCTACGTGACCATCGGCTTGAACGATTGTTTTTCCAGGTACGAACTTTTCACCACAATCTGTAGTAACGATTTGGCCCTCAATGAACTTTGGTCCATCGACTGTGTCCACTGTTGTGCCGGGAACAAATTCAAATCCAGTGCTTGTGGACTTAGTTATTCCAGGTATAAAACAACTTTCTCCATTAACAGCTACTGTCTGTCCTGGTACAAATTTGAGACCATTGGGCGTCGCTATAGTAGCTCCAGGAACAAAGTGTATTTCGTCATCTTGATGCAATACTTGTCCGGGAACAAACTGCCATTCATTGTTTATCTTTGCGTTTTGTCCGGGTGTGAAGGTTACACCGGTTGTTTCAGTAAATGTTTGACCGGGTATAAACTGAGCTCCATCAGGTGTAACTATTGTTTGACCAGGCACAAATACTTCTTCTGAGCCAGTGGTAACAATTTTACCAGGTACGAATTTTAGTCCCTCTTCAGACATTACAGTTTGTCCTTCAACAAATCGATGAACATCATCTTTAGTTTTTACTGTTTGACCACATACAAACTCTTCACCATTCTTTGTTTGCAATACTTGTCCAGCTAAAAAGAAAGGTTCGTTTGTGTTTTCATTGGATACTATGTGTCCAGGAATCAGACTTGGGCCATCAGGTGTGTTGACACTCAGACCGGGAACAAATACAGGTCCAATAGGAGTTTCAACGGTCTGACCCGGCACAAAGACGGGACCTTGGGGTGTGTTGACAACTTGACCAGGTATAAATGTTTTCGCTTTGTTTATATCCAGTGTAAGTCCAGTTATTTTAGCAATCTTCTCTCGTTTTCCTTTTTTAATATTTTTAATAACATCTGGTAGCATTTCCATTGTAGGAAGCATGTCAACTTTATCACTGTTAATCAATTTTTCAGTAACATCTGATGTTTCAATTAAACGTTCCTTTGAAATTTCTTTAACGGCACTCAATACAGTTTCTGTAGGACGCGCTTTTATTGGTTTAAGTGGATTGACACATGGAACACTTTCTAATGTTGTAGACACTTCGCTAATATTATGATCCACTTCATATACTTCAGTTTCACAATGATAAGGAGTGAGTTTCACGGGGGTCGGTAAGGTTGTCACTTTAGGTACGAAGTGTTCTTCATTGACATCTTTTTCAAAAGCTTCCCAGTCCCATGATTCAATCAAAGGATGCATCTGATCTCTCCATTCACCTTTGCACATAGTTATACTTGATTTTGATTTCATGTGATGCATATCAAAGTTATTGTAGCTAAACACTTTGACGTCTTGCTTTTCATGTTTTGTTTCTTCTAATTTTGCCTTTTTCGCTTTACGAACTAGGCGTTGTTTTTCCTCTTCAAGTTCTTGTACCTCTGCCAATTTTTCTTTGTTTTCAAATATTTTTTTCATCGAAGACAAACCTGCGGCGCGTTTTCTCTTCTTCTTCTTATCTTCTAACTCTTCTCTTTCTCTCTGCATCAAAACCTCAGCGTTAGGTCCTTCGCCTTCAAACATTTCAACGTCTTCCGTAAAATCTTTGAAGTCCATAGAGACACTGCGTCCTTGTTTCATTTTAATCAGCACTGTGTCAGAGTCCTTCGCGAGCATCACATCCCTGACATCACCGTCACGCACTGCAGCCTCCATTTGGGCGGAGAAAACCAGGCTGCATCTCCTCTCCTGAACCGTGTACACATACCGCTTGTCTTCAACAACATGTTTTCCTAATAACATTTCAATCAAACATTTCTGCGCCTCAGTCGATCCATCGAGCACCGGGAATATGTATCTGTAGTCAGGGAGCATTTCATGTTTTCTGTTTCCATAATTAATTTCTGGAGAGTAATGATGGGGTCCAAGTTCACCGGATACGTTGGTTATCTTGCATTTCGCCTTCGTGGAGCGGGCCGTGAGTAGTACTGGAATGTAGTGATGCGAAGGCAGCCCGTAGGACTTGCCGGTGATCCTGCAGCAGCGTTTCGCGTCAGCCGGCGAGATCGGAGCGAGGAGCGGGAAGTAGTTGGGCTTCGGCAGCCCTCTACTGCGACCGGTTATTCTACAGAACGACATGTTGACTTGTATCACGCCGGCATATTTGTTTATGTACTCGAGAGTTAAAAAGTTTGTGTTGTTGATCGCGATCGAAAGTGTTACGTGTTGCGGGCGCGGGCGCGAGTGAGCGTGTGTTCTCTGCGTGGAGGATGCTGAGCGACTGAAGGCGCGGAGCTTTGAGCCGAGCTTCAAAAGGCACATTCACACCTTACGTTCGTGATGCCGTGGGCCGTATACATTGTTCCGGTTACGGGTTATTTATAAACAAAAGAAAGACGAATTTATTTTCAAAGCTTAAATATATGACACAGTTTGATGGAGACAGAACGGAGAAAATCCATATTGACCGCGTGCGGTAAGCTAATTTGTAAAGTTATTTGTTCGAAACTCTAAAATATTTCTTCCTACGTAAAAGTTATACATAACTGTTTAACGTTACACATATTTGTTGCTGTAATGATGTAAAAAAATGCCAAAACATCTGCCCACGCGCAGGGCGGTTGCATTTGAGAGTTAAGAAGTGTTCGGTTTATGTTTTTAAATTAAGAATTAGTAAAACAAATGAATTAAGAGTAGAGAAGACTTTCACAATAACAGATTAACGAGAAATATAAACGAACATGTCCAGTTGTCAGTAATATTAACGGGTAACCTCGACCACAGACCGGTGTATTCTTAATATATTTTTCGTCTAATCCGCGGACCTTCACGCCGACACCACTCGAGGATAAAACTGTTTATTTTCACTTTGTAAAATCATATCAAAGTTAACAATTTTGATGTAGACCGTCAAATTATATTTAAAAACATATAGATTAAAATAAACAAGGCCAAAACATTAACCCCGAGAGACAGACTCGATTTAGTTATAGGTCTTCCAGAAAAAGGTCTAGAGGCCGTATATCTTGTATTAGTTTTTAATAAGATATAAACTATATGTACACAAAGGTCAAATCCCACAAAATTGTACACAAACAAATTGATACACGAGTAATGTGGCGGTATAATATACTGAAATACAGTCTAAATTAACTTGAAAAGCAAGCCAAACCAGCTGATAAATTGTATAACTATTTATAAGAATTCACTTTGTTTTTAACTAAGTAAAGCAAATAAGAGTATAAATATTACGCAACATCTAAAAGATTGACACAGGTATCTCTCTATCGCATCATAAATATTGTACTTTAGTACTGTGAAACTTGAAGTAAATATTTCGTACTACGAAAATTCAACCGCGATAGGAACCCGTCCGTAGGATTTCCTGTTCAGTGGTATTTAAACATGTACTTTCTGACTTAACGACTTCCTACTGCGTATAAATTTATCTTCTCGTAGTACGAGTATAAAACAAAGTCGCTTTCTCTGTCCCTAAGTATGCTTAGATCTTTAAAACTACGCAACGGATTTTGATGCGGTTTGTTTTAATAGATAGAGTGATTCAGTGGGAAGGTTTTTAGCATAATTTTATACCCATATCCCTACGGGAACGGGAACTACGCGGGTGAAACCGCGGGGGGCCGCAAGTTATAAATAAAACAAGTCATGTATTTTCGTATTTTATCACCTTTTAAAACTTTCCTGCATTTCCACAAATAATTCAATAGCCAAACGAGATTTAGCGAAACTAACGAACAGCAATTGATTTTCAAATTTACACGAAGATTATAACACCACAACGTCCTTTACCGTTAGTTCTACAAACTTTTCTACTTCCAACTCCATAAAGTTCATGACGTTAGTGCTACCACAACACAATTCTGAGTAAAAGCAACTACCCGTCAATCAGCAGACATTGATACCGCTGTAAAACATCGCCATTTCTTTGATCTATTGATTCTACTTCAAAAGACAAACTCACTTCTGAGAACTCGAATGTATTCTTTAAGGATATTTATAGGTTTAATGTGAATATTTTTAGTTTCAATGTTAGACCTGTTTTGTACAGAGATAAACTGTAAAATAACCATTGACCTCTAACTAGCTTCATCCCCTCGTTATCATCAGTACAATGTACTCAAAATAGAGTATAAATATCCGAGACTTTTTGATCAACCCAAATATTACATTATTCCTCACCCGCATCTTTCTAGAAACAATACTTTTAAAGTCGAAGGCACATAGGTACCTTAATACTGAAATTACACAATTTTAAATTGTATTACATACTTAGGTATAAGTAAACATTAAATTAGTTTATTAATGTAAATAAATCCGAAATTCGCATATAAGCAACTCCCAAAATTAAATAACCTCCATTGAATATCAAACAGTGAATCTAGAAGCAGACTAACACCTGCGCACGCGCTGTATTTTTAACCGACACTTCCGTCGGATGTCAGGTGGGTAACCATTATACAAATACTCATACACAGACATTACTATTAATAAGTCTGTTTGATATACCGACATGTGCAGATGTATAATATGTATGTGTTAATATTATGAGATAAGTTAATACCTAATTGAAACTTATTTTAACTGTAAATCTTTGGGTGTCTTACCTATCGGTAAATAAGAATCAACGTAGCTGTTTCACAGCCTGTATGTAAGAACCTTATATTATTATTCCTTTCATTTGTGCACTGAATACCCACACTACATCAATCACCTACTCTCTCTAGCCTCGAAGGCTGGAAGAAAACTCGTTTAGGGTTAAGCTCGCCTCTGTACATGCCTTTTCGTCTTTTATATTTAATATTTATGTCTCTGTGTACAATTATAAATAAATAGCAGCGCCCCGCGGCTTCACCCGCGTAGTTCCCGTTCCCGTGGGAATTTTGGGATAAAAAGTATCCTATGTGATATTCTGATGTATAAGCAAGATTATTGTAAAGTTTCATTAAAATCCATTCAGTAGTTTTTGCGTGAAAGAGTAACAAACATCCATACATACAAACTTTCGCCTTTATAATATTAGTAGGATAAATCGTCCACTTGAATCAGTCCCTATCGACAATCTCTATCTTAATGTACAATCCGTTGAATGGTCTGAGCATGAAAAGGACATGGCGGGAAGCAACTAATATGTTTTACTATGTAGATCGGCATAGAGCAAGAAAATGGAAAAAGCTGTCATTCCAGAGCCTATCTCCTGAAAGATGACAAACAGTTTTTCCATCGCGGAAAACATGATGCAATAACCTGTTCACAGTATTCCCTAAAAACAAACTCAAAACATCTATAACACACGATGATCCTAACGATTTTTCTCAAAAACATTTTACGACATTTCTTTTTCCTTACACTTTCAAGGAAATATTAGTCACGCATGTATTCCCACCGATAAATGTACTAAAGAAAAAAAACGATTGGTCATAACGATAAACACGCTCATTGCTCCAATTCGCGGTAACATAAACGTGGAAAAATATTCCAGACAACTTGTCGGGGAAATGATTTGACAGCTGTCACATCTTAATTGTGTATGGAGGGAAACGAACTCGGCGAAATGTCAATGTACCAGTGCGAAATAATGCAATAAAAGAAGGATAATAAATATAGATGCATTACGTTTCAATTAGTATGTAAACTTGTCTGCTAAACTTGGTGTTCCCGAGTACTTTTTCTGGGTAGAGTAATGTATGTATGGTTGGTCTTTTATGAACAACTAGCGGCGCCCCGCGGTTTCACCCGCGTAGTTCCCTTTCCCGTAGGAATATAAACACCTTCCGACTGAATTGATCTATCTATTAAAACAAACCGCATCAAAATCCGTTGCGTAGTTTTAAAGATCTAAGCATACAAAGGGACATAGGGACAGAGAAAGCGACTTTGTTTTATACTTAGTGATGAATATAGTTCAGATTTGAGTTCACATAGGTTTATAGCAAGAGTGATTGTGAATATCGTAATTGTAAGTTAATGTCATATTTAGATACGAACACTTTATATCATGTGATATTTAACCAGAACCATAACAATATGAATATTGGTCTGTTAGTTTGGGGGCTTTGATTACATACGTGGAAAACAAAACGAGCGCGAGTTACAATTTTTGAGGAAAATTCGCAGAAATTATACTCGATTTCCATACACTATCCGCATAGAAATAGACTCAAATATAAATGTTAATTTAGTTAGCAATCTCAATGTGGGTGGGCATAAATAATAGCTACTTAATTGACAAGAAACAAAGTATATTTAAACAAACGTCTAGTTTTCAAGGGCAGAATGGCGTGATATATCGAGAGAATATATCAAATAGACCTAAAAGTTCATATTAATGCCATTGTCCATTACAATTAAGATACACGTAACAGTGTTTATGTAATATAAGCAGAAGCAAATCGTTATAAAGACCGAGATGAAAGAACTCATTAATATTACGAGACATTCAGCTTTTTGAATTTAAATAAGACAAAAGATTTGAAGCGACGTTCAAATCAAATTGGAAGCGGTTCAAAGAGAACAATATTATTCTTAGGTGGAGGGTAATTAGTTAAAATTACGAGTAGTAGGTAAGTGCTAGTTCTATTTTTCATCGCTGGGTACTGGGGGATTATAACAGTAATCCCACATCTCACTATGTTACACATGTGAAAATTTATGTTTAGATGTTTGTTACTCAATCACGCAATAACGGATTTTGATAAAATTTGGCACACCAGTGAGAACAGGTTTGGGGTGAGAGGTCTCGGGGCGGCAACTTAGACCAGCTTGACGGACTGTCTTCATAGAGGCTGACCTCTTGTGTCTCAAGTGTTAGGCATATAGGTAACTTGGATTAACTTACAGCGTAAGTAATTTAAGTTTTTATTTCGAAATTAGGTATTCATCAACGACAAAAGACTTAAAACTCTGATCAACTTTGTTCAAAATCTCATAATATTCAAATACTAGGAACAAAGTAAATACGTAGTAATATATGAAGGTTCCCTTCAAACAAAACAATGTATTGCTGACGACACTCTGGCTGACGTCTCACCACCGTCACAAAGTCACAACCATCACCGCGTTCCATTTGTAATAGTCCGACGATGGACATAACTGCTATTGTTCGCATCTGAACACCTCACTGACATGCTCATTGTTTTGAAGTTTTAAATGTTGGCGTTGGATGCCGATTTTTTCATGCTTTCTAAAAAGAAACCTGACGGAAATAGTACAAACGGTCTAAAAATATCAGGTAGGTTGCAGCCAAGTGCAAGCCTGTTTAGAAATAGAAACCATAATTTTGACATTAGAGAAATTCTACGTAAGGTATGTAGTAACTCAAAAGGACTAGGGGAAGTATTTTGAAAAATCTTTCACCGAACTATAAAAACAATACAAGGAACTCCAGACTAACAGACGATTATCTAAAGAAATAAGACTTTTCCGAAACCCTTTGTTAAAAATGTATTACTCTGGATCCAGCAGGTCAAAACACAACTTCACTGATAACATTACTACAACGAAGAGAATTTGTTAAAAATAATAAACTATACATAACACCTTTAAAAATAAAATCTTCTTTTAAACTCAAAGCTCTCCAAGAGTTACGATACCACCCAAAACTTGACACAGTTATAGCCTGTCGTTAACAGATACCGCGACTTTGATCACTGTTCTGTACGATGATCAGACTGGTTGGATGACGTCATTAGGTACAGGTGAACAGCTTTATGTGAAGAAATATGACCCAGTTTAGGACCAGATATAAACTAACCAAGCGTTTATTAGTAAACAAGCCCACGGTGGCTTGGCTGAGGTGAAATTTCCCTATAGATTTTACATAATTTTAAATATTTTACTTCATATTTAATGGAAACAAAGATGCAGGTTAAGGATTAAAATAAATTAGGGGCGACGACTTCAGTAGGCACACCTAACGTTTAGGGAACTTTGATGTCCATATCTATGACCGTTCAGCAAACAGAGTTCTTTACTTTAACCATAGAATAAGGATCACGACCAAGATTCTCTCTTGAATTTAACCGACAAAAAAGCCGACATTCTAGTAGCTATAACTATTTCCCATAAGATAACCTCACAAAACTGCCTGACGCCTCAACACATTAATCAGAACCAAACAAACAACCAAAAGTATCATAAGGTGCGGAACTTGTCGAATTGGGTCGCATCCAAACTAATTATAAGCTCGTAAATCGTGACTGCAGCCATACGTTGTTTGGCCTGCTGCAAATGTACACCATAATTTAACGAGGTGACACCACAAGGGAAGCCGTGTGACAACCACGAGTGATTGTTGATCATGCGACTGCATTAGATGCACTAGTCATTGGATTTGGAATCGACATTCTTTGGGAATTTGTGGTGTAAACTTCGGTTTGGATTAGAAAAGAACGGGTTTATTATGATACTTTTGTGTATTCAACTGAAAAAATAATACTTAAGCAAGGTTTAACGAAAATAAATGACCGGGAATTGTTAAACAAAAATGAACGGGCTTAAGAAGTCTGTTCTGGAAAATGTTTTAATAAGCATAAAACTTATAAAAAAGTAGGTATTATACAACTTTCTCAGAAAAATATGCAAAAATGGCGTCCGAAACGGAAAAGCTTTTGAGAAAATACATTATACGGGTCAGATAACAAACAACATGTTTTCAAGTCGAACGAAAACAAGATCTGAATTACTATTGATATTGTAAACTACTCAAACTGCAGATCACAAACACTATTTAGTGTTTTTCCTGCATTCATATCAAGGATTGTTTTGAAAACGCTTCGACGTTTATGATCTCAAAACATAATGCTTTTGTAGTTAAAATTTAAAGACAACAAAATTACAATGATGAATATCATAATTACGTGCAAAACACACATAAAAGGACGTGTAATAATTCACAGCAGGCTCATAAATTAGGAGCTTAACTGAGACACAAAACTGCATCCAAGTGTCTTCTTAATTTTTAAAGTAAAGACTGCCAGGAAACTGTAAATCTTATTTAAAAACCACAAAGACGGTGCTACAATGTCATACGGGTTCAACGGTTCTGAAGTATACTTTGAGTAGTTGTGGTCGTTTAATATTCGGCTGTAAAACGATTAACGTTTCGGGCTATAAATCATAATATTAAGGTTTTATTATTTGTGAAAACATTTGCAAACATTATATTATTAGTCAGCTTATTAACTCTTTGAGAAAGGCCACTCTACCATGACATGGAAGCAAACGTGCAGATGGGGCATCTGATTGTAAGTGTTTACCCATGAACAGTTACAACTCAGAAGAGTCAAAAGAAGGAAATTAGAATGAGGAAAAAAGGTGACTTCAGACTCCAGACTACTCACTCAGCGAAACGCCTCTCATTACTACTCGATACCGATAATCTGTGAGACTAAAGTACTTCTAAGACTAGTTTACATTTCTAATCAGCCTGTAGCTTAACACTTCACACAGAATTTTATTCTGTTTATATCAAGCTAAATATATTTAGCGATATATTTAGAACAGTCATAACAAATGCAGTGCAACCGCGCGCGGAGTGTCCGCATTTCTTTATTTCTCTCCATAATTTATCGTTTTCACAAAATTGCCGACCGTTTACTGTTTTGGCATTCAAATATTGATGTTAATTACTCAGAAGCTGTTAATAATTTGTGAAAAATACATTAGAAAGGACAAATTAGTGTTAATATCGCGAGTTTACTTTGATATTTGTGGAATCGAAATATAAATGGCTCCAATAAATTACGAGAAAGTTTGTGTAATTAATTTTGTATCGCGGTCGTTATAAATGTTGTGTCATTTCGGTATTTTGTTCTACATCCATGAGACATCTTTCCCTGTAAAACTATAATGTTTTATTGGCCATTTTGCGCAATTTTAATACATTCTATTGTAAAAAATAATAAGACAAATGAAATCAGTGTGCCTTTTGGAATTGTTCCCTTTACTTCAAGTGCCGATCGAATTCTCGACACTATTGTTAATTGAAAAATTACTGTTTATGAATAAGGAGCATACAGATCATCTAATGATAAGTGATGTATCGTCTACAATAAATATAATACATAGTAAGTGATCTCAATTCAGAGACGTTCGCTACGACAACAACGGAGGCTTTTGCTACGAAATCAATGACTGGTGCTACGAATGCTACGAAATTAATGACAATTAAAGACAGCTTTGAAATTTAAAGAAAAGTAAGCCTTTGGGTACGCTAGTACTCATTATTATACTGTCCTTTGGGTTATGGATCTCAAACATTTCAACTATAATTAAAAAGGTTAGCTCTCGGTATGTAGAGCAGATGAAAGAATTGGAAAATGTTAAGTAAATACAAGCTAAAGAAGATGGGCTTCAATGGCATTAACATTTTCAATACATATTAACAAAGTGATTCTCAAAAGAATTCAACTTTTCCAATACAACATTTCAATTCTTATAAAATAATCAACAGAAAATCGTCAAATTAGTTTTCGTAACAGCGTATCTCGTGACTAATGATGATCCCTATCCACGATTCTATCCCAAGGTGTAGTTGCGTAATAAGGGATTAGAACCGGGAATGTCTGGCCGAATTTTTTGTATTCGCATTTTGTTGAATGTTTAGTATCTGTTTATCTATAGTTTGGCGTATTGATATTTTGAAATTATTTTGAAACTATTGTGACAGACCCGATATTGTTTTAATAGTAGACAAACTCGCATTGTCAGTCTTAGGTCCTATTTCACCATCTTCAAGTAGCTACTCACATGTTTTATCTTTGTCACTTGATATAAATTAAGAAAGAGACAAAACTAAGTTTACTTGTTGAGTAAATAACCTTCAAGTAGGTTGTGAAATAAGCCCTAACTGTCAGCTGGGGCAAAAAGAGAAAATTAAAAGGAATTGAGCCTTTAAAATCCTTCTATTAAGTACTACTAGTTACTACACTTGTAAAATACATTTTGGTGAGCTGATTAGCTAACCCATCCCTCATTCTTCTACAAACCACCCAGCCAAAAACTCCATGTCAAAATCCCATTCTGTATCAGGGCCACGCAGAGAGCGTTCAAAGAGATAAACGGATGCATCTTTCAAGGTTCGATTTAACGAAGCAAATCGTATTCGAGAGAACTCCAGAGTTTGTATTAGTTCCATTGACGTAACGTGCTTGTTTATAATTAGTTAACTAGTTCAGGGCCGCGGGTTCACCCGGACTCCGTATTAATATACAGTATTCTAAGAAACGCGTCTCTATGTGATGTATTATTGTTTTTGCAAGCGATGTTGACGGCGATTTAGTGCGGATAGTTTTTAGTTTGTTGTTGGGGTTTTTTAAGCTTTCGCGAACTTAGTATATAACTACTATTATTCATATTTTATTTAGGTACTTTACCTTTTCCTAATTCTTAAATAACTTAAAATATTGACTTAGATTATGTATAATCTTGAAGAGGGAGAATTTATTGAATGCGAAAATAACTCGCGCATTCACGCTAAAACTATTAAACAGATCATGTGGTACTGAGATAAACTAGAGCTTGCGACAGGACATTGGCTCCTTTGATCCCAAAATTCCCACGGGATAGGAGTTACGTAGGCGAAACCGCGGGGCACAGCTAGTTTCTAAATAAATATCATACCTACCTTACGATACATAAGTACTTTATTATTGTAACAGTCACAGGTGGCACTCATACGGAAAATCGCAAACGCACCTCGTCAAAACAATGAAACTAAAATAGCGCCTCTCACATAATCCTTGGTTGTATAAAAACAAACCCATGGCGTACGGTACGTGCTATGATAGTTATTAAATAATATTTATGGCGGCCATGGTTATATTCGTATTTACGAATTTTAGAATTCAATGTCGATATTTTTGAGTGGTTAAAATTGAAGTTATGTTTGATGTTTATTTATGTGATTATACGTTAAAAGCGATCGGTTTGTAAAAGTGTTTTTTTGTGAAACTGGAAATGGAAGTTTTACTACATTTATCTATATTTTTAAGAATTTCTATAAAAGCATTTGTTACTGTTGTCATTTGTCAAGAAGCTAGACAAGAAGCAGTCTTCCGAAATTTATCTTAATCAAAACAGCTATAAGTACGAATTCCAAATAAATAATTCTAAAAAAATTAGCTTATTGAACATCTACATAGGTGGGAAACCTTATGCTCAATATGAATCCTATTGTTTCCCTTTAAAAATGCATCTTTGGCGGATGCCTCCCTCTATGGGTTGGGAACCTGCCTATTCACCAATATTTCATATTTCATGTAAAATCTTCGATTCGCACACTACTGCCATCTGCTGAAAACTCTCTAAACTAATTTAAATTCTCAGATTTGAATCAGTTCAGGAATACACGCAGTTCTAATTTTAAAAAGCTTCATACGAGAATACGCTTTGCTTTAACGATTCGCAACTTCGCTAAGAGATGGCGCTGTGCACAAATGCTTATAAATAGCTGTGATACATAGAAAGTACATTGTTTTGGCATCTGCTGCATTTCGGCCATAAATCGAATAAAATGATTCACATACTAATACTATTTAAAGGTGACGACAAAATTAGACAGTTATTAAAACAGAAATACATTCAATATTATTCCTAGTAATAGAATTAAAACCAAGGCAAAGGTCGCTCTATTTATTTACGAACGTAGAGCTATTAAACTGAATGTTTTAGAGGAAATTTAGAGATTCCGACCTTTATACTCTTACTGGGCCGAAGTGACAATAATAAACAAGACTTTGAAATGGTAAACAGGAAAATAGATTTGTAAAGTATAATTTGAGTAGAAAAAACATATGTATCAAAAACCGTTTAAAAAATCCAGCATTTGCACATTATTCACAAATGCAAATGAGTCGGCCATCTTGAAGAGTTCGCCATATTAGATTTAAACTACTGTCACGTCAGTTTCATAGAAGGTTATAAACGTCAATATACACTAATTTAAACAAAGAACTACCTAAGATAGGCCTGGCGCCTAAAGAATCTCTATTAATTTAATAACAAGATTGAACTGACTAAAACCCCACATGCTCGTATTTAGACCACATGAAAGAACCCCGTAAAATGTGAATGGTCAATAAAATGTAGCATTATGACTGCTGGAACAATGACTTTGATATAAAACTATTATAGTCTCATGTTTACTTTAAGAAGATTGATAGTGAACGGTTTTTATGTTTGTTTGTTTGTAATAGTGGACACAAAAACTTTTCACAGGAAAGGAAAACGATGAAATTCTTTTTCTTGCGGGTTTTCAATAATCTGGGGGCACGGCAGTGCCCCCCGCCAAGTCGAGCGCGAAGCAAACACTGCCGTACCATCCTTTACAGGAACCCTTTCGCCGCATTTTCAGGCCCCTATTTAAGAACCTCTGGATAAGCCCAGAACACTGAAATTTTCGTCATCCAGTAAGCTATACAATCACATACTTAAAATAAAATTTCAAGTCTGTAGGTCATTTAGTTCCGAAGTTATGCGAAAGCAAAGTTTCGTATTTATGACAGACACTCACTCACTCACTCACTCACTCACTCACTCACTCATGATCATCAAAATAGAACTAGTACTTCCCATAAACTTAGAGAGCTGAAATTTGGTACAGAGTTAGGGTTTAATGGCCACATAAAGGGAAAACTATAAAAACTAGGATAATCGAACGGGAACGGGAGTTATACGGGATCGGGAACGGGAATTGTAACTCAAGAACGGCTGAACTGATTTGGCTGAAAATTGGTTGGGAGGTAGCTTAGAACTAGGAAAAGAACATAAGATACCTTTAATCCCGAAATTCCCACGGGATTGGGAACGGGAATTTAAAAATCAAGAACGGCTGTATTGATTTGTCTGAAAATTGGTGGGAAGGTAGCTTAGAACCAGGAGAACAACATAGAATACTTTGAATCCCGAAATTCCCACGGGAATGGGAACGGGAATTTATAACTCAAGAATGGCTGAACTGATTTGGCTGAAAATTGGTAGGGAGGTAGCTTAAAACCAGGAGAAGAACATAGAATACTTTTAATCCCGAAATTCCCACGGGATTAGGAACAGGAATTTATAACTCAAGAACGGCTGTATTGATTTTGCTGAAAATTGGTGGGGAGGTAGCTTAGAACCAGGAGAAGCACATAGAACTTTTAATCCCGAAATTCCCACGGGAATGGGAACGGGAATTATAAATCTAGAAAAGCTGTACTGATTTGGCTGACAATTGGTGGGGAGGTAGCTTAGAGCCAGGAGAATAACATAGGATACTTTTTATCCCGAAATTCCCACCGAAACGCGAACGGGAACTACGCGGATGAAACCGCGGGGCGCTTAATAATAAAATACTACTCCTAAAAAGAAAAAACGTGTCAAATAAGAAAATCTAATAAAATAAATCAATATAAACACGTTTCAACAAAAATAAATGAAATCCCACCAAAAACATTCTGTAAAAAACTAGCCAAGTCTCGATGGAGCTGCTTGTTTATCTCTAAAAAGTAATGAAATCTAGACAAAGTCGTGCCAAGACTTCCAAGAGTTCCTTACTGCGATTTCTTTATTATTATAGTTAATGTTGTGTGACTTGGCCGTTGAACATTGTTTAAAACGTTAGTAGTGGGTACAAGTAAATTTTTTACACGTAATGTTATAACATTAGTGAAATACGCAGCTTTATCAAGCCTACAATGGACTGGATATTGAATCAACGTTATTTAAGTGGCAATTTTCTATCGTCAATGGATAGCGGTTCTGGCGACAGATTCAATTCAATTCAATTTCAATTCAATTCAATTTAAGAGCGCCTAGTTTTGTACCCTTGTGAACATGTGTACCCTTGAACGGCCAAGTCACACAACATTAACTATAATAATAAAGAAATCGCAGTAAGGAACTCTTGGAAGTCTTGGCACGACTTTGTCTAGATTTCATTACTTTTTAGAGATAAACAAGCAGCTCCATCGAGACTTGGCTAGTTTTTTACAGAATGTTTTTGGTGGGTATTTTATTTACAATTAGAACATTTTTAACCCCCGACGCAAAAAGAGGGGTGTTATAAGTTTGACGTGTCTGTGTGTGTGTGTATCTGTGTGTCTGTGGCATCATAGCTCCCGAACGGATAAACCGATTTGAATTTATAAATCGGTTGACCCGTTTAAAAGTTATGGGGGTTTGAAAGTAATTGTGTTGGGTTTTTTTTTTAATTTTTAATATAATTGTTATAAATGAAAAATCTTTAAAATTGTTTTTAAAAACTACTAGCGCATTATCAAAAAAAAAAATATTTTGGCGGAAACGAGATTTTCACTAAATATCATAAGCACACTTACGAGTACTTACGCGGGTAAAATCGCGGCACACACTTAGTATAACATAAAATATAAAAGCGTCATTTTACGTCAATTTAAAGACCGATTTCTCTGTACAGTATGTAATTGAAACTTGTATGGCACACCGCCAACAGTTTCATTGTTAATAGCTCTATATACTAGCCAGATTACACATAAAAGTGTAGCTTTTATTTACTGTAAAACATTGTACTATTACAATACATTTGTAGCAGTGATGCGATTATTCTATATACTAAAACGTACAAAGGCGAGCTTAACTCAGTAAATGAGTTTTAATTATTTATAAGAGAGTTTAATATTTTCATTACAGCAACAAATAACGATTGTAAAATTCAATTTATTGTTAAGACATTAGCTGTGCATCATGGATAACGTTGGTTGCTACGACCGTACTAGCGATCCACCTTAAATTCACACGAGTCAAATTTTCCCGTAAATATTCCAAAGTGTGTTTCACACTTCACGAATTGAAAAAAAGTATATTAAACAAGATTCCATTACAATGGAAACCATTTATCGAGGGATATATACGGGATAGAAAGCAATACTACAATAATATGAAGGCAACTTCACATCATAAGACTCTACGACTACGACCAAGAAGCGTAGCAGTAGTAATGAACGTGAACAAAATCACGGATCACAGCCATTAATACGTTATTAAGTTCCCTGCATTTTTGTTTGTTTCATTCATATTTTTCTTTCAAATACATTATTATTTTAAGATTAACAGTGTTTGTATACTCACATCCATATCTATCCGTATGGTGGTTGCGCGGGCGCGTCGCTCGCTCAGGCTGGTGCGTTGGCGCAACAACGCCGGCACCGCGACGCGGCTCAGCCACTCGCCGAACTCTGCGACACCACGTTACGTCACTCGCGTCACCGACACTCACTGACACAACTAGGGTGATAGCTACGGGGCCTCTACTGGGATCTGGAGATGGGATATGTGTTAGTGCTGTGAGGATGGTATATTTATTTGGTTATGAGGAAATTTACTGAAAATAATTATGGAATATTAGATAGATTTAGCAATTGATAACTTCTATTTTATTTGCTTTTCTCATATAGTTAAGAAATTAATGGAATATTAGATAGATTTAGCAATTGATAACTTCTATTTTATTTGCTTTTCTCATATAGTTAAGAAATTATGTCGCAGGGCATTGATAATATTGGCTATATTCATGATTTTACGGAGGATATACAGAAAAGTTTTAACAAAAGTTATAATAGATTTTTTTTAACAATAGTTCTATGCCAACCGAATTGTTAATTTGTTTATAATACAATATTTAGTCATCAGGGAGATGCCCTATTAAACGTTATAACTTTAAATCCGTGAAAACTTATTATTTTCAGTAAATTTCATAATGAAATAACGAAAAAGGCTTGAGTTGCAAAGGTGATAATGGTATGTTAATATGAATATTGTGTGTTCTATGTCAGTAAAGGTGTCTTTAATACTATTTGAGCTGCATTACAATATAAAATTGTATATTATAATACTTAAATACTTATTAAGCATACTACGGTAGGTTTAAAAATACGGGAAATAAAATATTTTTACATCGATTAATTATTTTTACTATAGAAGCGTTACTTTTTCTACGTTTTAAACTACGACAACATCTAACGTGCATTTTCGTGATCAACTTATTTATTTATCTAGGTTTTATTTAACTTTGTTATTAGTTTAACTCTTAAGTATTTTTCTCTTTCGTTGAAGTGATGAAAGAGGAAAAATGCTTAGTCGATATCTTTGGATATTATTTGGTACATTTTAAGTTTTAGTGTGGATGTGAAATGTTTAATTTGTATTTTGTGTTTAAGGGTGTGCAGTATTTGTTGAATCAGATCATAGTACTTCTGTGGTTCTGAGACCATCAAGTTTGTATTTTTGTGGCGCTTTAATTGAGCTCATAAGTTAAACTGGTAATATGAAACTAATGATTAAGTATACCAAATGTATCGGAGCATAATGTCAAAGTTTTGTACGTAGTATGGACTAGTAATGGCTTTCAAAAAGTTACAATAGCCCAATGGCTATCGATCCAATGATCGAATCGATAACAACCACACTTCGTGTGTAAAAATAAGCTAATATTTTATATTAATATAATAATTTGCCGCAGTGTTTCGATCATATCGCACAATCTCTTTTTTTCTAAACACAAATTAGGCCTACATTTAAATTTGAAAATGTTCTTTCACATTTTAAACCACAGAAATACAAATTAATAGATCTGATTCAAGTCCGCGCTACTATTGTGAGGCTCGTGTACTGGGCCTTGTGTGTAGTATTTAAAGACGGTCAGCGTCAGTTTATTGTTTTAGTGTGATTACTGTGTAAGTCGCCAATAACATGCCAATATTTTGGAGTTGGATTGTGATAGAAATCTGTGTTTTGTATGGAAATATTTACTTATGTTTTTTTGTGCCTGATTGTAAGAAATTATTAAATTAAACAAGGGATTATAAAATATACTGAAGGGTATTTATAAAACTAATTAACTGTACTATTAGCAGGGAAAGAGAAAAACTAGAGAAAATTAAAGCGAAGTTTATGGCATGGCCTTTTTGTCGGCCTGCCCATTAACAATTAAAATTCGGATTTTAGTAAGTTCTTGAATTAACTTAACTCAACATAATGTTTTTTTTTTCAGATTTGTACCAGAATCCCATAAAATAATTTGTTCGGTCACTGACCTATCGCCTCTGCCGTCATAATGTGTGTGTCCTGTACTGAATCCATCGTGTCGTGTTAATGTTTGTGTACTTATGCTAACTTGTCACACCACTTCACTTGTCACACTTCACTCGACGTCATATCGTTGTTTTTCGTTGTTCTATGGTAAAATTATTGGTTATATTTTTTGTTTTCGTTTATTATTTATCGTTTGTCGTATAGAATTCTAAAAAAAAGAAATAATAGTACTCACGTTTTTATAAGTTACGATAAACACGTTTTAGTAAACTTCTGAATTAATAAGGCGCTTGTGTGCCGCCATTTTTAAATGGAAAATTAAGTTTGAATTTTTGAAAAAAGTACTATAAAACTGTATAATTTCTCTAATCAAAATATATTAGTCACAAATGTTGTTAAAAGTCCTTAATATTACACATACTTTTATGTTTTTCGTGACATGGAATTAGGTAATGGCAATGATACAATCTTAACATGTCGGAGGACTTAACGTTAGCCGATTATCGTCATTAATAAATACAACTTAGCGATGTCTCAGCCACGCCAATAAATGGCCACGAAATAGTTAATACTTAAATCTTATGTAAAGCGACTCTACAGACATCAGTAGAGAAGTATATAGATCTGTATGTGTAAGTAATGTTCTGTGTCTGTCTTCTCGTGACCACGATCGGTGTAACCCGGTCGGAACGTCGAGGTAAATAATAATTATTTTTTACGCGATTAAGACCTGTAAATTAAGCAACGATGAATTCCGATCGCGAAAGTTTAAAAAGTGTATGTTCTGTGTAGTTTCTTTTATTGGAACCTACACTAACACAACGTGACGTTTAAATGTTGTTTTATTTATTAGATTACATACCTACTTATGTTTTTCAAAGCTTAGTATTTTCCGCAATAAGACGTTTCAAATTGCATTATTATAAGAAAGAAAAACAATTTTCTGTTAACCTTTAATTTCTTATTATTGTCAAAGTTAACCGATTTCCTTTCCATATATGACTGAAATTGGTCGACGAATTCGACGGTTTACGCATAGGTTTAAAATAAATAATACCCGCTATTATAAGTCAAGTTGCACCAACCCTTTTTTGAGAAATAAATCCTTTGAAATTGTTAATAGGGAATATAATGTATGTATATTAACTGACTATTCTGCTGATGTAATTCCGAATCGGTGGTAGATTCATTGACATTCATAAGTGCCTCATTAAATTGATTTTTAAATTTTGAATTCTTAGAACTTTTATTTAAATACTTTCCTTAAATAAATAACACAAATGATACAGTTTACAAACAGCACTTTCTGTCACCGTAGTTAAAAAGAAAGACAGTTTTAATCCGAATGACGTCAAACGTAGAAAAGATCGCGTAATAAATTTATTTGTAGATAAATGTTGAATGAGTGTATTGAACTTGTCCATTGAATAGCAACATCGTATTTTAATACATTTAGTGCAGATAAATCAAACAGATATACAATCTTTAAGTTTAGCGTTATAGTCACAGTTTTAGAACTTGCGAACTTTGTAAGATTGTAAATTATTGTCTTTAAATTGTGATTGTGATTTTTTTTATTATTACTGAAATACATAGTTATCTCGCACGGACAATAGAATCTTTTGGTTGTTTAATATACATGACAGTAGGTTTCTCTATCATTTGATTCAACAATATTCCGTTTGATCACAAAAAAAGCTCTAAACATAAATGCGGTAAGACTTGCATCATATAAATCAAAGAAAACGTAAAATGCATGGCAAAAGCATTTCCGAACTGATTTGCATCGCGCAATACTGCTACATAAACCAATCATATTACGCCTAAAGCTACGAGAAGCAAAAAATAGTTACGACCCTCCACACAGCATCATAGCAAGAAGTACATTTTCTATTTTGGCCTAAGAACTAACAGAATTGCAGTGTACAGCGTCCTACAAAACCACCAACATATCCAAAAGCGTATCATTGGACTAGAGGATTTTAATCAGACAGATAGATTACCATGACGCAAGTCCTAGCTGTCATCAGCATGCCAGCTAGTTGATGCCAAGATCCACTTGAACTTGTTAGATAAACTAGATTTATTGTAACTAGATCCATAAACTACGGCTGTTTGAATAAATGATTGATCATGAATATGTATAGTCTCAGACGGATTGTGCCAAATATTAATGGAATGGGGGTATCTAAACTGTTAGATTTAGGTTAAGGGAGTAGTTACACTTATTTAGCACAATTCGGATTGTCCATAGAAACCGCTAGTTTGATATCAGAAAGAGTTCATACAAACTAGATACTTATATGTAATTACTTCCTTACGATCGGTGACCCATTTTCTTCTTGGTCGGCAAATTCATTTGAATAAATTTCACCTTCAGAATAATTCATATTCTTGAATAAAAACATTTAATGTTCAATCTAAAAATAAATAAAGCGTTTACTGTGTGATTAACAAATTTTCCAAAAAAATACCCAGTAACCCAGATACAAAATTACTAAAATAAAAGCGAACCACGCCGCCGCAAACGCTTAGTATACACAAGGCCGTAAGTTTATAACGTCCGGAATTTAATCACTCGAGACTTCCGCTACGAGTGATGTGCTGCGATTGACGCGAGCTCTTGAGTTTCAGTATTTTATGTGATTTTATATTATAAAACTGAGTTGTCAATGTGATTTATGTACTGAATAAAATTTGGTATTATTATGGGTTTATACTAGTTTCCTTGAATTACAGTTACGAGCCATACTCGTTTACTTTACACGGATTAAGAAAACGGTAACGTCGGATATGTAGAAGAAAAAATGAAGCCGCTTTTTTAGTTTTGATGTAAAAAATAGATATATTGAAATACATTTCTTAAGGCAGAGCATGTTTCATAGCAGAAACGCAAACCTCGGTTCAAAGTATCATATTAATAAGATTGAACTGCAGAGCAAAGCCACTCACTGATAATATAATTTTAGTGCAGAGAATTAAATCTCATACACCAGCTCTGATTAAAAAATAAATCTATCGTTCAAAATCCACCATCACAACTAACCTAATATCCATTCACTTCTTATTGAGACGAAACACATTAAATACGTTGAGAATGTATACAATTTTACGATGACCAGAGATTGTAGACGCGTTTTAGTGTATGAACTTGAAATAGTTGAGGTTATAATTAGCGGTCGCCCACTCGAATGTTTTAGTAAATACACGATCTATGTGCACTATGTTACTCATGGATGACTTTTCTGTGAAATCCCTAGTAATCTGCTAAAAATAATACCCAGAAAAACTTTGAAAACATCGATTTTGGATATTCTGTCATTTATTTTTGCGTGCTAAGATATTATCTCTATCTTTACAAATAGAGCAAGAAATTAAAATTGCCGTTCTTAAAATTGTGGACAAAATTTAAGTGATTATTTTTTAAACTATAGAAAAATGAATACTTAAACGAGTACCGATTTTACATTTCGTTTACTAGTAAAATTGCATCCATATCAAACCGGCATGTCTCAAATATTTCATCCACAATCCTTCTTAAAATAACTTCTTCACTTTCTAAACTAATTTCCTTCACTAAAATACTTTTCTCTTGCAAATTATTCGCAAAATAACTCGCTTTATCAACAATAATCTAGTGCCATACCTAATTCTCATCCAAAACTAAAGTCGGAAATGTCAGATCGCACGCGCACCGATAAATAGATAGTGAATCATTCCGCGAGGCGTCTACAAATAAACTATAATGACAAATTATTATTGTTTATTCATATTATGAATAAGATAAATGTTTGAGAAGAACAGGTGATATGATTTATTATATGATTTGTCCGTCAGGGGCAGACAAATCATATGACGTGTCCATTTTCAGAAACGTGTTTGTTTTCATGTTACTTTTATTATGTCAACTGTTTTTCAAGAAAACATATCATGTTTTTAAAAGTGGCAAAGCACGGTAACAGAAAATATCATCCTAGTTCTATTATATTAAACCATAAAATGCAAAGTCTAGTCGTTGGATTGGATCACAACTATCGAGAGAACTATCGTTCAAATGTCACTGAGAAAACCGATCGAGTCCGCGTTCCTCTGTTTACCACATACAAAAACGTTCGCAAACACACTTATCTACACGAAAATAAGGTTCAAAATCCAATATGCAATTGTAACAATAATTTTTGCGTATCTAGTTGTTCGCAAAAAACTTGTCGGTTAATTATCAATCTTATTAGTTAGCTGTAAGGTTCGTAATTGATTGATGGTTTGGAAGAAAGTTCGGCAGAAGCCCGGTAGGCCGGGCTAAATGCGTCCACGTCTTGGCACGCCAGTAGGACAAGGACACCTAGCGCCGATGCAAGCGGATTGATTGACCGATCAATCTCAACAAGGGTTGGTGCAACTCATATTTTAAAGTTCGGTTTAATTAGACATAACTAATAACACTAAACCAATCATCGTCGAATAATACGAAAACATTTTGCAATCGCACACAGAACAAAACTACAATTTAATTTGACACAATTTGAATATAAATAATCCGTATTTGAAACAAACAACCGTTTTATCTTTTAAAATCGTATTTAGAATTGCAGCTTTATTGTTTCGTTGTTATTTACATGTGTAGGTATCACTTCACAATCACTGTTCACAGGTGTGATGTAAACATATGCACATGATCGGGGTATGTTATGCACAATGAGGGGTATACGAGTACGAGTAGAAGATCAGATCACTTGGTACCGAGACAGTAACGGTAGTTCCGCGCGTATGGGGCGTGCGTCGCCGGTCGCCGTCCACGCTACTGTGACCGAGGAATGCACCAATGTTTTATTTAGGGAGGTCTGGTTAAGTCTCCTAGTAGATTTATCGGTTCGATTATGATACGTCCGATTTGTAGACGCGATTTATTGGAATGGTTTGGGGTAATCTACATTATCTCTGTTAATGTTATAGTTGAATATTTGAGATGTTTCCGATTCTATTATCTAGGTAAAAATCTATTAAGCTCATACTTTTCTTTGATCTATCTGAAAGCAAAGATGCACCCCAAAGTGATCTTATTTATGTATCTTATTTTTCTTCGAGAGAGAGGCAAGAAACTAGGTAAGTACTTTTAACTAACTTGTAGGTAGTCCTACAAATAGGATTTGTTAATAAAAATGTAAACTTCCTGTTTGCATGGAAAATCAATAACACAATTCACGGCCTAAAATACAAAGATAAAAGAGAAAAACCGAATTTTCTCTAAAACACATGATTTTTTTATAAAGTTTTCCACAGTTATGATTTGTTTTGACAGATGTTTGTTATATTAACGTTTGTAACATTTCTTAATACTTCCGTTCGTTAATTTAATAGATAAATCAATGAAGAAATATGTTCAGTTATGTATTTACTAGTTATTCGCCTACAACTTTGCTTGGGAAATCTTTTATATTGCGTTACATTTAGAAAACTATTATATTTTTCGAAAGACATCCTGTGAACCTATTTCCTAGTCATGATAAGATTAATGTCTTTTAGTAAATATTGGCGCAGTTATTTTCACTTAAGTTAACAGTAGTAAAAATTCAAAGTAATATAAAATTCAATTTGACAAAAAAACTACTATAACAAAAATCAAAATACAACTGAACCAATTCGTTTAATACATAATATAAATACACACAAGAATATTAGTAAATAAAACAAGCACTTCAGTTACGGACGAGGCACCGACTAGACGGGGGAATCACATCTGGAACAAGAGATCCAGATGATGATGATGAATGGAGACGATGATGGGGTAAAATGATTTTTTTTTTCTTATTAAGAACTTGTTTCATAGACATATATAAAGTTAATGAGGGTGATAATCAAAACGATAGAAAAGATAAATCGAATTCCAAGATATTTATATTTTATCAGCTAAAAATATCTCAAGCCTACCTATTCTATTAGGCAAATAGTAATTTAGGAAGGTCGCCCGCAGGGCCGTAGCTAGGGGGTGGGGGACATTGTTGGGCCTTACCTTGAAATCCACAATGCCCTACCTCACTCTGATGTGGATCTCAAATACATCCAAATCTGGAGGAAGATTTGGATGTATTGATTTGGATATCATTGAGGATTTTATAGTTCCTAATATTTTTTTTTGTCTACGAATAGATACATATCTCTAGGTCAGTGTTAGAGCATCGCCTTTTTTTCGCCCTCCCTGTAACCTATGCTGCCCTGCCTCAAATTCGAATCTAGCTTCAGCCCTGGTCACCCGTCGAAGAAATAGCACTAAGACGTCCGTGCTTTGCACCTGTTTAACTTAAAGGTAACTTCCCAAAATCTGTTCCTATCCTCCCCCCCCCCCCATATGGATAATCAAGTATCATCATCATCATCATCATCATCAAAGGCCTCTACATCTGTAACAGATGATTTAAGCAGTGTGTGGTGATATTGAGCGACACCTTAGCATCGGTTTAATCAAGTATCAGGACTGTGCTTATGTGGTTAAACGTGTGTATTCATTATGTATGTCTGTGTATGTGTAAGTACATACGTCAGTGAGGTCCCGATGCGAGTGTCCGATGGCGCGCGCCTGGCGCAGCACGTGCAGGCCGCGCATGCGCACGGCGAGCACGCCGCACACGGCCGTGCCGCGCGCCTCGCGCACAGGCACCACCTCCGTGTACGAGCTGCTCGTGCCGCTGTACGCCAGGATGTCGCCCAGGTACAGGTACCCGTACCTATCATATACGAATTATGGACTTGAGGTGTGTCCAAATGCAGCTTTGACAACTTTGACTGAAGGAGTTTTTAAACACAGCGCAGCATTAGAGCGCAGCGGCCGCGGCAAACCGCGCTGAGATTGAACTCGACTCGATGGATCGTGCGGCACTCTTCCAAACTCACACGACTCGCCGCATACGGTCACCGCGTTGTGCATCTTTTCAAACTTTTATGGGATATTTACAGGCTCACTGAACCTTCATCTCCGTTTTTGACATGGCTTTTCTTGGTTCAGAGCACCTACTTTTTAGTTTTTTTTAGTTTGAGAGACCGATATGGACTTTCGTAGAGATTTGGTGATCTTCCACAAACAGTTAACATTGGACTGTAATAACCACCACACACTGATAACGGCAGAGCATATAGTCTTTCGCCAACATCGATTTATACGTATCAAGTGACAATACAAATTAATTTCAGAAGCACTGAAAAGCAAAAAAAGGCCGTTTCCCAAGTGTAATATACTCACCCAACATCTTCACAGGAAGCCATCCCCAGCGGATCCTCGGGCGGCTCGCTGATCACCGTGAACACGACGCAGTCCCGGGGACTATTAGAACTATGGGAGCCGGAACGTTGGCGAGCCATGTGGCCCAACGCAGGCATGTCGTATTCGTGGAGGTAGAACTCTGTACGAAGCATAAAAGGGGATAATGAAAAATATCTGGTGAACCTTTGGTTTTTTTTTTGGTAGTGACAAACGATCTGGTCGAGCTTATCCCGGGTATAGGGCAGCTAAACCAAAGGGCTAGGATGATGTTGAGGATAAGAACAGCAATAATGTCTTCGACTCAAATAGTGAAATTAGATGCAAATAGTGGAAATGGAATTCTATTTTTCTTTATAAATATATTCGTACAGACTATGTAAATATAAAATATACTAACTCTTCCTAAAATTAAAGTAGCATTTATCAGCATAGGATTTCGGTTTCGGCAGACTCATGGGCGTTTCTAGATCGGCCCCTGTTCGGCCCAAGAAGTTGTATGAGACGTACAGCCGTTTGATTCCCGTGTTAACCATCGCCTCGCACTCCTCGTTGAGGGCTAGCCAGAGCACTGTTATGTCTAGGCATTGAGGATTCTGTTCGTCTATCGAGCTTCCAACCTGGGGTAATAGCAGATGAGAGGTAAGTACACTTGTGGAAGCAGCTCAAAACAAGTCTAGCGCCGCTTCAAAAACTGTTACTAAACTACTCTTAAAGATAAAAGATTTGTATTTTGTTTGAATGAAAAAAACTTAAATCTCCATCCTATGAGATCATGATAATATCATTACAGTAAGGAGCAATAGACATAATCATCAAGCTTCAAAGCGTCTAAAAGCCAAGTTTTGAAATTTACGGGAACAATAATAAAATCAGGGTGATGCTAGTGATAGTAAAGTATTTGATAGTTACCGGCTCTTCTGACGTATCCGTATATTTTACAGTCTTCTTAGAAGCTTCCATCAATTTATTTATACCTGAAATAATTATAG
Organism: Timandra comae; assembly: GCA_958496195.1. Lineage (NCBI taxonomy): Eukaryota > Metazoa > Arthropoda > Insecta > Lepidoptera > Geometridae > Timandra > Timandra comae. The sequence goes on from OY292354.1 coordinate 920,914, forward strand.
ACAATCTGTTACTAGTTTGTCTGCGTTCTCTCTTGGGATTGAGATATAATGCACTCCAGTTATTTTTTTTATTAATCCGACAAAACACTAATAAAAAAGAAATAAGTAAAGACATGAATGTCTGCAGCGGAAGCCTTGCGAAACCCACAAAAAATAAAAGGCAGTAAAATAAGTAAATCAAGTGAAATACTAACTATCCCCACCCTTGCCGTTGCTGTGTTTACTTCGTTTGTCTGCATCGTGCGGCGTCACACTTTGTCTTCTGCCTTCAATATAACATAACATAATAATTCACTACATCATATCATTATAGTAACTGACCCCTAACTAAGTTCGTGACTTGTATCTAAGGTATCAGAAACTATATATAAAATAATATTTAAAATATTGTTGTAAATTGTGTTTGGAAGTTGACCACCAAGGTGACCTGTCAACCCATTTGCTCCCTAATCATAAAGAAACTCAAAATATGAGACAATTATATTACTTACCATCCACACCAGTCCTGATAAAATTGTCTGTGTTAGGCGGCGTTGTACTTTGACTTCTGCCTTTAAGATAACAATTAAATTAGGATTTAAACTATGTCAAAGGTTGCTGAAAATATGCATTACCACAGTATAGGCAAAAAACGTGAGATTATTCTCCAAGCACATTTCGGCGTCTAGTAGTTCAAACTACTGCGTTTTCCAAATTCAAACGTCAAAATCATTTATTGAGTCACAATCTTTTCTGTGCCGGCGGCCAAAATTGGAAGCTAATATTGACACTTTGATTCTAAAGTCATTTGGATACATTTTCAATAAACTGGCAACCAAAAGATGCTATTACAGTGACGCACTCACCGGCACAGAAAAGATTGTGACTCTATATACAGTTATGGCCTCAATGAAGCACTTACGAACGTCGAATGTGAATCTACCACGGATTTTTAGACGGTAAGTAAGGGTGACAAATCTACATCGAGCTGTGCTGCGCTGTACTGCGCTGTGCTATGTTTGGTCAACTCGCTCGTCTAATATTTGAATGAGGATACAATCAAAGCATGCTGTGCGGCGCTGTGTGAAGCTGCGCTCTGTTTAAAAACGCAGTAGTACCCTCTCGAGCGAGGTGCGCTATCCGCCGTGCTGAGCTGCGCTGTGCTATGTTTTTTATAGAGCTCTGCTATGCTGCGCTGTGTCGAGCTGTGCTAGTGCTAGGTTTTTTAAATATGGAGCACGCTGCGTGCCACTCCATCGCCCCCACGTCTCTTTCACTCTCGTACTCCCATCTTGCTCGCACTAGTGTATGCCTGACATCGACTCCACCACAGAACTCGGAATACTCTATCTTACCATAGAGTATTCCGAGTTCTGTGACAGAAACTTAGCTTCAGAAACACAGCACAGCACAGCACAGCACAGTACAGAGTAGCATAGCTCGATGTTGATTGTTAAAAAATCTTAGCTTAAGAAACACAGCACAGCACAGCTCGATGTAGATTTGTCACCCTAAGAGCCACAATCCCTATCTTTTTCACATCCTAACATGCCGCCTTTTTCTTAAAAAGCAGCTCAGCTCTTCTAAGTAGTAGGTTTCTATAGATGTTGGAAGTTACCAACCCATTTGCTCCCTAATCGTAAAGAAAGGGGAATATCAAGGCGAAATCCCGAAACATGAAAGTAAATAACACTTACCATCCCCACCAGTCCTGATGAAATTGGTATAATTTTCTGCGTTAGGCTGCGTTGTACTTTGTCTTCTGCCTTTAGGATTACATTTAAATTAGGGTCTATACTATGTAAAAGAATACTGCAAATACCGTGTATACGAGATCGGAAAAAAACTGCGTCATTCGCTGATCGAACGGGGCTAGAACACACTCTAGGATTTCCGAGTCAAGTAAGAGGTATAACTTAAGCCCTTCTTCTCCTAATGTGATATCTAGAGCTTTAGAGATTACTAGAACGTTTTAAGTTCCAGCAACAATATTCACCGCTGTATTACGGCCCCCAAATCACAGCACTGCTATTCTAGGAAACCAGAGCTTTAACGCCCACACTATTCAGCTTTTCTGAGCTGTAAGTGTCCATAGACTATGGTCATAGAAGTTACCACCAGGTTCAGACTACTCTCGTTTATCCTCTATTTCATTCACAAAAAAATCAAGGTAAAATCGCGGAACATGACAAAGTAAATATTACTACTTACCATTTCCATTCCTCATGAAATTGCTGTAAGTCTCTGAAGCCTCTGCATTAGACGGTGTCTCCTCATATTTATGTACACTACTCATTCTCCCTTGAAATTATAATAATATACTTACATGAGAAAACAAGGTGTTTAAAATAAATATTTTGATTCAAGAGGTTTTTGTAAGTATTTTTTTTTTTCACATTCTTATGCAGCCTATACACATTGGCCGAGCAAACGCCAATACCATAGAATATTTGCATTGTCTTGCCATCACTCGGCTCGTGTATAGGCAGTACCTTGTATTAATTTGCCTGCGCTCGCGTATAGGTAGCTCGTGTATAGGCAGCATTACGGAAACGGGTACTGCGCGGATGAAACCGTGGAGCATTGCTAGACTATACTAATATTATAACGAAGTAATGTTTGTGTGTTTGTATATTTGTTAAATTGTAAGGAGTAATCTCGGGATCTACTGAACCGTTTTCAAAAATTCTTTCACTCAGGGAAAGCTAATTTATCAGTGCGTGATATATTTTATCTATATTTTATCTGGCTACATTTTATCCCTGTATTCACACTGGAACAGGAACTACGCGGGTGAAACCGCGGAGCATTGCTAGTATATCAATAAAATAATGTACTAACAGGGAGTTTGTGCTGTCTTTACGATTACGTTTTGTAAACTGTCAACAGGTGCTATGTCATCCTGGAAATTGGAAGATTTGGATTAGTTAATATAAAATGAGTTCTTATAACTTGAAATTATGAAAGACACTCTTTTGTTCTTAAGCTATTCGCTTGACTTTTTCACATACTGATATAAAACTACTTTCGCGGATTAATCTCAGTCTGCTGTGATTACGGATTCTGTCAAAAATTCGAGACGTCAGAAATGTAAAAGAAAAAAACCACGACAAAAATCGTTAAAGTAGTTTTAACTACATACTTATTATAAGTGCAACTGACAATATTCATACGAGTACTATTATAGTAAAATATAGGTTATTTAACTAACCATTTGATTGGACCACTTCAATTTAGTCAACTGTTGTTTACTCGGTTCTTTCTGCAACCAAGGAGTAAGGGAAATACTTGAAAATATATGAATTTTAATAAAAAAAAAACACTAAAAAATTATTATATAGTCCTCCTCATCGATTTCGATTTCGATGACGGTAAAAAGGTATCCATATATGGTCATGTTTATCCGTTCTTAGTAACTATTACTAGAAACTTTCCTCAGTTTTGAACTAGGTGAGGACGTGTGTGGATATTTAAAATAACGTACCAAAGAAGCCAAACTGCATTGTGCTATTGATATGGTCTGTAAATAAAAAATATTACTGTATATTACTTTTATATAAAATACTGATATAAGTTTTTGCTAGTTATACACTGTATGCATATTTTCACCTACACCTTTCGCTTAGTCCTATTCTGCCTTATTTGCGTTGCATTTTTAGTCTGGTTTAACAAAACCTGGTAAGCATTTGACACCTTGTCAGTCAAATCTGTCACTTTGACAGTATTCAAAATTGATTGTAAAACCTGGTTTAGTGCTAAACCAGACTAAATATGTCACGCAAATAAGGCCATTTTAGTTTATATAATAACATACATAATAAAATAATCTTTTATATCTGTGATGTTTTTAAAAAAGGGTATAAAACTAACAAAAATAGATAAATGATTTATCTTGTCATCCTAATTTCAACCGTATGGTCGAGTGCTTAAAATCAAATTTCGTTTGGCAGCAAAAAAAATTAAGCGAAAACGTGTAAAAATATAATACTTACATCATCTATATTCATTCGATCCTCATTGCTGTTTTGCAAGCGTTTCTGAAATAAACACATCAAATCAATTAACTTTGTTCTAATGCATTCTAAATAACTCTTTAGTTAGTCTTACTTACTTGGAGGGCTGCTCTCATTTCATCCCTGGATTTTATATTTGACGGCTGGAAACAACGTGACATATAGATATATTTGTTTATTTTGAGAATTTATAATATTTTGTATGAAATATCCTTTATCAAGCATAATTCATACAAAAACTGTCAAACGTCAATTTTATTCCTCCAAGAGTTATCTGGCGATGGAAAAATTAGCCCTTACATAGGACTTGGTCAAAAATAGTCTGTTTTGATGTTATGACAGCTACCAGATATTATAAATACATTGTAGCTATTACGACAAAAACTCACAATTTCATTTGAAATAAGGATCGAGGAATTTCGGCGCAGCCTGGCTGGTCCTGTTCGCCACCTCGAGGTCGACTCTTTTTGGCCCATATGCTGCAATATAGGGAACATTAACTACAGTTAATAATCCTTACTATAATATTAATTATAAATGCGAAAGTAACTCTGTCTGTTTGTCTGTTACCTTTTCACGGCTAAACTACTGAACCGATTGACTTGAAATTTGGTACAGGCGGTAGGGGTAGCTTATGTTTCTGGGAAGGACAAAGGCCCGAAATTCCCTCGGGATCGGGAACTATGCGGGTAAAATTGCGGGGCACTGGTAGCACTTAATAATACGTACAAACAAAATTAAATATAAAGTACAAACTAACCGAAACAATGGTATTGAAATTGGGCTTGCTATCACGCCTCTCTTGTTTTATCTGAAATATACATTTCAATTTACTTCTTGGCTTGTTTGCTTGCAATAGGTGTATGCTGTGACGTGATGATATATTATCGAAATGCATAGAATGCTCTTGATTACCAAATTACTTATACTTTTTATGAGACGGAAGGAACATTTCTAAGCTAAAAACCAAATGAGGGGATTCTAATCTAAAGATTTTATTTATAAGTGCTTATGTAAGTACTTAGCACCAGGCTTTACAATATATTAAGGTAAAGTACAGAGTAGAGTATTAAGTAGGGAGAAAGTATCAAAATAAATATAAGGCGATGAGTTATACTTTTAAGATTAGTATAGTATCAAAACTAGTGTGCGCCGTCCGCCGCCCACCTAAATCAACTGTGTGATATTTGGCACGTTGACAGTCCTATCGATCTACCATCTAGCACTTACACAGACAACTAATTGTATAGAAACGTCACATCAGGTCACTAATTACAGATTGGTTAAGGAACCTACCATCATGGTAGGTTTCCCATATGCCAACTGATTCCCTATAGATGTGATGGTAGTAAAATTTTTAGGAACCCGAACTTTACTATTAGCCGTGATGAATTATGTTAAAATTTGAATTCTTCAAGTGGTTTTAGGGTAAAGATCACCGGAGATTAAAAGAAATGTATGTTACGTTAAAATGATATAAAGTAGTCCAAGGGCGAAGCAGGATGTGTTTCATTAAAAATCGAAATTTTAAGTCTTAGCCAAAATAACTAATCCGATGATATGAGAATTAAATTCAACATAGAGTTCGCATGCCCTGACACCCAATTTATTCTGAATACATTCAACATGCCACATCTATATTAATTACACTAATTCTGTGTATTATAAGTTCGTTATCTCGCTGTATCTAAGCGAGTATGAACGATCGCGTCCGACTATAAATAGTATCGTATAATTAGCAACTCTCAACACTATCGAAATGTCATTAATGCGAAGAATCGAGTACCGAATATTTTTAGGTATAAAATCGTCGCAATAGGTAAGTAAGTGCGTATTTTGATGATTTTTATTATTCGATGCGAAATATAACGTCGCATATAGAGAGATTGTAGCAAAGTTTTGTATCCGTTGAGTAGCAAGATCATGGATGGATCAAATATTGGGAACGGCGTATTGGTTTAGGAGCCGTAGAACATAGATCTTGACCGATCTGATAACCAGATACCTACTTTTTATAAGTAGTTATAACAATAAATAAATACGACTAAGGGCCTATCTCACCATCTTCAAGTACCTAACGTTCCGAATAGCTACTAACATGTTTTATCTTTGTCACTTGATATAAAGTAAGAAAGAGACAAAACTAACTTTACTTGGTGAGTACCTTTACTTGAAGGTCGTGAAATATGCCCTAAGTATAGCAGCTTGCAGGTCGGTGAAGGTCTATGTTCTACGGCTACTAATAGAGGACAACTTGAATTTATGAAGACGAAAACGATGTGAAGGATTTTGATCCCCAGAGATCTCCAAGTCATAGGATTAGAGATAATTGAACTACATTTGAGCAAATTATACTAACGTACCTTCTCCATGAGACTGTCGGCCACGGGTTGAGGATCAACAGATGGGTTATAGTTCACTGTGGGACGTCTGAACGATCTCTGAAATACAAAGTATTAGGTACGTATATACAAATAAAATATATAAAGGGCCCAAATTATAAATATGTTATTGAGTGTACTTATATTTTATATTCATTCATTCCAAGAGTATAATCAAAAATTTTACAATTTTCTATATAGTACCGCTCTTTACCACAAAAATTACGGATGAACGGTTCATCCGTGATCATGGCGCCAGTCATCATCATCAGCTCATATAATGTTCCCACCGAGGGACACGAGCCTACCCTGAATTAGGGTGATTAGGCCTTAGTCAACCACGCTGGCCAAGTGCGGGTTGGTCGACTTCACACACAACCTTAGAATTTCTTCTCAGGTGTGTGCAGGTTTCCTCACGATGTTTTCCTTCACCGTAAGAGCGTCGAAATTAACGTACATATGAATTCATAAATTGAAAACACATTGGTACGTGGCGGGACTGGTGGGGTTCGAACCAGGCACCTTCCGATCGGAAGTCAACGGCCTTATCCCCTGCGCCACCGACGCTCTTTGCGCCACCGACGCTCTTATATTATTAAAATACACACTATACCGAATGGCGCCAGTAACAGTGTCGAAATATCGGAAATCCCGTTAATCATAATATCCCGTTAATTACCTGACTAGCTTCAGCGTCCTTGCCCTTACTGTACAGTGGTTTGACGTCTATATCGTTGTCCTGGGACAGATGTTGGAACGAGTCTTCATCGGCTAGCGGCGCCTCGGGGTTAGGTGACTCGTGGTGGGGACCGAGAAACTTTGGGGGGCAGATATTGGGTTTTTAAAAGTTCTGACGAATGTATGTTATATCTTTATATCTTTTCGTACTGTAAATAGGTAGATATCCCCATTGACATTTAAGGAGCTTTGAAAATAAACAAGATTTTTATCTTAGCTTTTTATTTAAACTCGACCTTGCTGCACAATGGCGTTTTTTTTAATGAGGTACTGAGATCTACACTCTACCCCAGGTTGTTGTACTAAAGGATAATTCTGATAGGTTAGGATTGTAAAAGATCGTTTTATACTTATATTCATAAAAGGCAGAATACACGCGCATACCAATAATTACAGGTACACCTATAATTATTGGTTTGCGCATTCATTAAACTTTAATGGTAATTTTTAATTTTAAGAATGATTTATGTACTAACTGTTATTGTTCCTAATTTAATAAATAAATACCCGTGTAAGACCGACATCAGCCCGCAGTTGACACCACAGGTCCAGTACTCCCAGCTCTTCGCCCATCATCACGCACGACGCCTGCACCAGGTTGGGGCCGGGCAACTGGATACCGAACAGTATTTAGGTCATATTGAACATAAAAATGTATATACTCTATCACCTTATTCTAATAACTGACTTCCTAAGTTTGTCACTTGTATCTAGGGCTAGGGTATCAGAAACTATGGCATATCAAGGCCGAGTTAAACAGTAGTTCATAACAATCGGGAATGGAACCCGCAACCGTACAGATGACTGACGTGGTGGAAACGGTAGAGAAGCTAGTGGTAGAAATGGTATAAGTAGAATTGGTAGTGGTAGAAATGGTAGTGGTAGAAATGGAAGTAGTAGAAATGGTAGTGGTAGAAACGAAAGTGGTAGAAATGGTAGTGGTAGAAACGGAGGTGGTAGAAATGGTAGTGGTAGAAATGGAAGTAGTAGAAATGGTAGTGGTAGAAACGAAGGTGGTAGAAATCGTCGTGGTAAAAACGGAGATGGTAGAAATGGAGGTGGTAGAAATGGAGGTGGTAGAAATGGTAGTAGTAGAAATGGTAGTGGAAGAAACGGAGGTGGTAGAAATCGTGGTGGTAGAAACGGAGATAGTAGAAATGGAGGTGGTATAAATGGTAGTGGTAGAAACGGTGGTGGTAGAAATCGTGGTGGTAGAAACAGAGATGGTAGAAATGGAGGTGGTAGAAATGGTAGTGGTAGAAATGGAAGTGATAGAAATGGTAGTGGTAGAAATCTTAGTGGTAGAAATGGAGGTGGTAGAAATGGAGGTGGTAGAAATAGAGGTGGTAGAATCGAAGTGGTAGAAATGGAGGTGGTAGAAATGGTAGTGGTAGAAATAGAGGTGGTAAAAATGGAAGTGGTAGAAATGGTAGTGGTAGAAATGGTGGTGGTAGAAATGGTAATGGTAGAAATAGAGGTGGTAAAAATGGTAGTGGTAGAAATAGAGGTGGTAGAAATCGTGGTGGTAGAAACGGAGATGGTAGAAATGGAGGTGGTAGAAATGACAGTGGTAGAAATGGTAGTAGAAGTGGAGGTGGTAGAAATGGAAGTAGTAGAAATGGTAGTGGTAGAAACGGAGGTGGTAGAAATCGTGGTGGTAGAAATGGTAGTGGTAGAAATGGTATTAGTAGATGTGGTAGTGGTAGAAATGGTAGTGGTAGAAACGGAGGTGGTAGAAATGGTAGTGGTAGAAATGGTAGTAGTAGAAGTGGTAGTGGTAGAAATGGTAGTGGTAGAAATGGAAAGGGTAGACATGGTATTGGTAGAAACGGAGGTGGTAGAAATGGAGGTGGTAGAAATCGTGGTGGTAGAAACGGAGATGGTAGAAATGGAGGTGGTAGAAATAGAGGTGGTAGAATCGAAGCGGTAGAAATGGTGGTGGTAGAAATGGTAATGGTAGAAATAGAGGTGGTAAAAATGGAAGTGGTAGAAATGGTAGTGGTAGAAACGGAGGTGGTAGAAATGGAAGTGGTAGAAATGATAGTGGTAGAAATGGTAGTGGTAGAAACGGAGGTGGTAGAAATCGTGGTGGTAGAAACGGAGATGGTAGAAATCGTGGTGGTAGAAACGGAGATGGTAGAAATGGAGGTGGTAGAAATCTTAGTGGTAGAAACGGGGGTGGTAGAAACGGGGGTGGTAGAAATTGTTGTGGTAGAAATGGTAGAAGTGGTAGTGGTAGAAATGGTAGCGGTAGAAATGGAAGTGGTAGAAATGGTAGTGGTAGAAACGGAGGTGGTAGAAAAGGTAGTGGTAGAAATGGGGTTGGTAGAAATGGTAGTGGTAGAAACGGAGGTGGTAGAAAAGGTAGTGGTAGAAATGGAAGTAGTAGAAATGGTAGTGGTAGAAACGGAGGTGGTAGAAATCGTGGTGGTAGAAACGGAGATGGTAGAAATGGAGGTGGTAGAAATGGTAGTGGCAGAAATGGTCGTAGTAGAAGTGGAGGTGGTAGAAATGGAAGTAGTAGAAATGGTAGTGGTAGAAACGGAGATGGTAGAAATGGAGGTGGTAGAAATGGTAGTGGTAGAAACGAAGGTGGTAGAAACGGAGGTGGTAGAAAAGGTAGTGGTAGAAATGGAAGTAGTAGAAATGGTAGTGGTAGAAACGGAGGTGGTAGAAATCGTGGTGGTAGAAACGGAGATGGTAGAAATGGAGGTGGTAGAAATAGTAGTGGCAGAAATGGTAGTAGTAGAAGTGGAGGTGGTAGAAATGGAAGTAGTAGAAATGGTAGTGGTAGAAACGGAGATGGTAGAAATGGTAGTGGTAGAAACGAAGGTGGTAGAAACGGAGGTGGTAGAAAAGGTAGTGGTAGAAATGGAAGTAGTAGAAATGGTAGTGGTAGAAACGGAGGTGGTAGAAATCGTGGTGGTAGAAACGGAGATGGTAGAAATGGAGGTGGTAGAAATGGTAGTGGTAGAAATGGTAGTAGTAGAAGTGGAGGTGGTAGAAATGGAAGTAGTAGAAATGGTAGTTGTAGAAATGGAGGTGGTTGAAATGGTAGTGGTTGAAACGGAGGTGGCAGAAATGGTAGTGGTACAATTGGTAGTGTTAGAAATGGTAGTGGTAGAAATGGAGGTGGTAGAAATGGTAGTTGTAGAAATGGAGGTGGTTGAAATGGTAGTGGTTGAAACGGAGGTGGCAGAAATGGTAGTGGTACAATTGGTAGTGTTAGAAATGGTAGTGGTAGAAATGGAGGTGGTAGAAATGGTAGTGGTAGAAATGGAGGTGGTAGAATTTGTATTGGTAGAAAAATAGTATTAGTACAATTGGTAGTTTAGATCAGCGGTTTAGGCTGTGTGTTGATCCCTTAGTCATTCGGGAGAAACCCTTTTTTAAAGATAATAATATAAAGACCTAGAGTTAGTAAATAGTTATAATAACCAAAGCAAGCGACTTGTCCACCCTGTGGTTGATATTGAGCAGTGCGTCCCGTAAGGGCAGGTAGCATATCGCGAACGGCTCCTCTTGTTTGTTCATCTCGCAGATTATTAGAGGCATCTGTTCCTAGAATACCAACATAATTATTTACTACATCATCTCATTATATTGACATTAATCGTAAGTTATCTGGGGGCACGGCAGTGCCCCCCGCCAAGTCGAGCGCGAAGCAAACACTGCCGTACCATCCTTTACAGGAACCCTTTCGCCGCATTTTCAGGCCCCTATTTGACAACCTCTGGATAAGCCTAGAGCGCTGAAATTTTCGTCATCCAGTAAGCCATACAATCACATACTTAAAATAAAATTTCAAGTCTGTAGGTCATTTAGTTCCGAAGCTAAGCGAATGCAAAGTTTCGTATTTATGACAGACACTCACTCACTCACTCACTCACTCACTCACTCACTCACTCACTCACTCATGATCATCAAAATAGAACTAGTACTTCCCATAAACCTAGAGAGCTGAAATTTGGTACAGAGTTAGGGTTTAATGGCCACATAAAGGGAAAACTATAAAAACTAGGATAATCGAACAGGAACGGGAATTATACAGGAACGGGATCGGGAATTGTAACTCAAGAACGGCTGAACTGATTTGGCTGGAAATTAGTGGGGAGGTAGCTTAGAACCAGGAAAAGGACAAAGGATACCTTTAATCCCGAAATTCCCACGGGATTGGGAACGGGAATTTAAAAATCAAGAACGGCTGAATTGATTTGGCTGAAAATTGGTGGGGTGGTAGCTTAGAACCAGGAAAAGGACGTAGGATACCTTTAATCCCGAAATTCCCACAGGATTGGGAACGGGAATTTATAACTCAAGAACGGCTCAACTGATTTGGCTGAAAATTGGTGAGGTAGTAGCTTAGAACCAGGAAAAGGACGTAGGATACGTATAATCCCGAAATTCCCACGGGATTGGGAACGGGAATTTATAACTCAAGAACGGCTCAACTGATTTGGCTAAAAATTGGTGGGGAGGTAGCTTAAAACCTTGAAAAGAACATAGAATACTTTTAATCCCGAAATTCCCACGGGATTGGGAACGGGCATTTATAGCTCAAGAACGGCTGAATTGATTTGGCTGAAAATTGGTGGGGAGGCAGCTTAAAACCAGGAGAAGCACATAGGATACTTTTTATCCCGAAATTCCCACGGAAACGTGAACGGAAACTACGCGGGTGAAATTGGGGGGCGCTTAGTAATAAAATACTACTCCTAAAAAGAAAAAAAATTGTCAAAAAACAATATAAACACGTTTCAACAAAAATAAATGAAATCCCACCAAAAACATTCTGTAAAAAACTAGCCAAGTCTCGATGGAGCTGCTTGTTTATCTCTAAAAAGTAATGAAATCTAGACAATGTCGTACCAAATGTAAGGTTCCTTACTGCGATTTCTTTATTATTATAGTTAATGTTGTGTGACTTGGCCGTTGAACATTGTTTAAAACGTTAGTAGTGGGTACAAGTCAATTTTGTTTACACGTAATGTTGTAACATTATTAAAATACGCAGCTTTATCAAGCCTACAATTGACTGGATATTGAATCAACGTTTTTCAAGTGGCAATTTTCTATCGTCAATGGGTAGTGGTTCTGGCGACAGATTGGTGCAATAGTGTCATGGAGCACCTAGTTTTGTACCCTTGTGTACTTGTGTACAGTGTATCCTTCAACGGCCAAGTCACACAACATTAACTATAATAATAAAGAAATCGCAGTAAGGAACCTTACATTTGGTACGACATTGTCTAGATTTCATTACTTTTTAGAGATAAACAAGCAGCTCCATCGAGACTTGGCTAGTTTTTTACAGAATGTTTTTGGTGGGATATTGTTTTACATTTTCTGACGTTTCGGATTCTTTACAGAGCCCGTGATCACAGTAGACTAAGACGGAAGACGTCTGTACAAAGTAATGTAAAAAGTTTACTACCTTCAATATTTTGAATTTATTACCATTAAGTCATTTGCCCACGCTGAAATTTGGATGATGTAATGCGCACTTTAGTATTTCTCACGATCAAGTTAAACTAGAAAGAAACCTAGCTATAATTAGAAAGTTGGTATAAATGATCATACATGTTTCATATACTGTAGAAACTCTTCGCTGAACACTCCATTGTACTCCGCTGAGAAGTCAAAGAGGACGACGCGACCGGGGCGCATGTGCACCATGGTGGCAGTCTGATCGTAGAACTTCCACGTAAGCATCAGGGACTTGTCGCGGGAGCTTAGTGTTGCCTACAGTAAGGGTGTGGGGAAAACATTTAGTAATGTATTCATGGAACTGACGATTTATATGAAGCCTTTGGTAATAAACACACATCTGTAAACATCACTGAATAGGGATTTCCCCCTACTAAATTGGGTGGTTTCTACTTACTAAATTTATTGGTTTCCATTGAAATAAAACCACAAAACTGAGCTCCTCTCCCCTCTCCACAGAAAATGTTGATAAGTTGTTAGTAACCTGGTCGGAGAGCACGAGCGAGCCGATGTGCAGCGTGAACTGCGCGGGGCGGCGCGGCGCGGCCAGGCGGCGGTCGGCGCGGCGCAGCGCCAGCCGCCCGCCGGGCCCCCCGGCGCCCCCCACTCCCCCCGAGCCCTGCAACTCACCGCGCCCCGCCCTGTATCACTTACACAAGCCCGTCCGCGCGCGGCTGGCACCACATTCTCGGGAAATGCGCTCTTATCACGATACACAGACACAATTAAATGAACTATTTAGTCTAACGCTTCTTGCCCATACTCGTTTTTTCGCCGTAAAAATACACGTTAAATTCACCGCGTGTAAAGACAGCCGTCAGCGACACCTGGCCGTTGTGTCGACCGTTAGTTTTCGCGTGGCATGTACAAGCTTGCACGTTTTGTTAACCGTACGGCTTTTAAAACGTGTGTGGTGAAGAGGCCTAAGTCTCGAAAACCTATAGCACCTGCGCCTACGCCGTCGTAGTGGACCCTATCCGTAGCACGTAACGCTAAAGCCTACGGCCGTCGTAGTCGCTAAGTCTTCTCATTTATTGTTGAATTGTGAAATTAAAACGTATATTTCTGAGCGCATTATAGCGATCGGCGGTGCGAGCGGTAAACATACGAGGTGGCAAAGTTGAAATTTGGAAAGAGCATATCAAAATCTATAAAATTGCCAATTTTCAAAACTCCCGGAAAACTTTACAGGTAACCTCTATTTTTTCTACCAAATGACTGAACTATTAAAATAAAATATTTAAAAATAAACTAAACACTATAGGTACTTACTTAAATAAAATACAACTGATGAAATTTATAAATTTTAATGTTTTCTATTTCATTACGCTAAATCTAATTACGTATTTTTTTGCTATAACTTACAAACTAATTACAAAATTGATAAATAAATGTATACAATAAATAGCAAGAAATATGGATGACTAGAATTAATTACAACCAAAACCAACGATCATTTTTAAATAAAACTCATAAATACCTCATTTATTTTGAAAATAGCAACTTTCTTAATTTGTAATAAGCACCTTAATATCAGACAGTCGAATAATAGTTAATCTAGGAACTTATATACACCCCTATTTTAAATTCGAGATACATAATCACACAGCTAATGTAAACGACGGGTGACAATATAATAGTGAAGTTAGTTTTTTTTCTTTTGCTTTTATTTAAAAACTTATGATAAGTCAAAGTTTTTCAAAATCCCGCCGAATTTTATTGTTATTCAACACCGAACAACCGGCGAACGCTGCAATACACAGCTGAGCGCGGTCATCGACCCGAGCCGTCACAGAATACTTGATAGCTAGTGTGCCGTCTGGTAATACGACATTTATTTAGTATTTTTTAAAGATAAGTAATCGACTATAATTTTTGATATTTTTATTGGATAATGGATTCAGTTACTGCTACAGATATTCTGATTTTAATAAGTCCCATCATTTCACAATAGCGGTGTATATTGGATTAATTCACAGTAATTATAAATATCGTAAGTTTTATTAGGTATGTTATATTGTCATTGCTACATCTTTTTGAACAGGCTACATCTAAGTACGTAATAAGTACAGTGCCACAAACATTTCTGTCTCGGTGACTTCAATTGGAAGCTAATACTGTAATTTTAACTATAACGTTTCTGTACATTTTCAATATACTGATACAACCAAAAACGATTACAGCAACGCCGTCACCGGAACAGAAATGTACGTGGCATTATAACTAAACTACTTTATGGATACGTAAGTAAAATTCGTTTCAAATCTATACTTCATATTTTATAGCAGAAGAGTTTGTTTAAGTACTCGAACCCACTAATTTCAAAAGCTACTGGTCTAATTTGAAAAATAATTTCAGTGTTTAGATAGCCCATAATGACGCCACGCTGAGATCAATAGGAGATGATATAACGCGGGTTGAACCGCGGGGCGCCGCTAATAATTGACAAAAAAAAAATTAGTCAGTCTTATAGATTACTTACCAAAAAATATTGGACACGTATTTTGTATGTAAACAAATAATTAAGACGATCGATAGTGCGTCGTTGACAGACAGTTGAAAAAAACAGTTGACAAACAAACAGTTGACGTCACAAGCCCCCACTCGTAGACATTAATGCGTTATAACTAAGTCAGTTTTATTAATTTGATGAAATAAAAAAAATACGTGTCTAATATTTTTTCGAAATCTATCTGACGGACTAATTATAATTTCATTTTGCTTACCCAGGAAACTACCCTATTATACTATACTAGCAGCGCCCCGCGGCTTCACCCGCGTAGTTCCCGTTCCCGTGGGAATTTTGGGATAAAAAGTATCCTATGTGTTATTCTGATATATAAGCAAGATTATTGTAAAGTTTCATTAAAATCCATTCAGTAGTTTTTGCGTGAAAGAATAACAAACATCTATACATCCATACTTACAAACTTTCGCCTTTATAATATTAGTAGGATGGGGACATTATCTAGTGGTGTGTATCACCTCGGGCTGGCGGCGGCTGTTGAGCAGCTGCCGGCACTTCGCCAGCTCCTCGCTGATGGACTGCAGAGCCACCTCCATACGCTGGGTTGACGTTTTAGGACCTAAACTGTTGACATAAGTTAGTTTCTCCTATGCAGTATCTTCAGTAATTTTAACTTTTATATTTAACTAGCTGCGCCCCGCGGTTTCACACGCGTAGTTCCCGTTCCCGTTCCCGTAGGAATTTCGGGATGAAAAATAGGTGTTGGCCGATTCTCAGACCTACTGAATATGGTCACAACATTTCATGAGAATCGGTCAAGCCGTTTCGGAGGAGTATGGCAACGAAAACTGTGACACGAGAATTTTATATATTAGAAGATAAAGTATGCTTAGAACATTTCTACATAAATGACATAGAAAATACTTCAAAAGTGTGAAATTTTAACTTAACATATAATTATGACCAAAGTAATATCTATTTTTTGACTGACTTATGAATTGTATACTCATATTTGTACGCTTGATAAAATTTACTACAATTATTATATCTTCTTGCGTATTAATTTAAAACCAACTTACTCATATTTACTATTGATTCCACGAATTGAAACCCGTTTTTCTTTATGCGGATCTGATTTGCCTGTAGATATATTTGTATGTTAAAATAATAGTGTCAGGATTCTTTGAGTTACTGAGTTAGTACATCTAAATACTTCAACAAATTTCTTATAAAATACAGAATTTTAAGTAGGCGTGGTAGACCAAGTCCAAATTTAGAGAGAATAGCGAAAAGCGCTTAAAAAACTTGCAAAAAGTGCTCAAAAAATGCAGAAGTCTTTTACATATTTAGGCATAATTGCATCAAGACTCCTTTCAGCATCCTCATATTTTCGTATTTCGCCTACCACACCCGCTAGAATTATCAAACTCTATACTCAATACGTACGTCTATCAGTGGGCAGTTCCCCCTCGCTGAGCGAGCCGTAGTGGTCGTCCGTGTGGTAGGAGGTGTCCGTCGTCGTCAGCGTCGCCTTCTCCTCGCCCGGTGATAGCAGGTCGGGGGATTTTACTGTAGACAGATTATTTGTTACATGTTTGTTACAGATAGAGTTGGAGGTGAAGATTTGGGGAAGGCTTTGGCCTAGCAGTCGATCGAAGTTAGTCGAAAAATTATGTATTCATGTGAAGTATCAAAATATGTGGTGTCAAATTTATTTGTTTAAAAATGTCTGTGGGTAAGAAAAGAAAAGGAGAAACTTTCTTCTTCAACCTTGTAAGTAAAATCAAATAAAAGTAATTATGGAAGCAAGATAGACCCAAGAGCCCACGAAATACGAAAAGTGAACCTGGAAGCACATGAATACAAGCATAAGAAACTGTACTGTACCTTTCTCATCAGGCAAATCAGTCAGCGATGAGATCTCTCTCTCCGTATTATCGGGCGAGGTGCTGCGATCATACACCATCGGCACATTATAAGTGTTCTGATCTCGAGTCTCTTTGTGCGTTTTCTTCTTCTTCATCATATCAAAAGACTCCTCCACTTCCCCATTCTGTGCCACATAAGTAGCTCGCAACTTCTCTTCCCCATTCAAAAGAATACTACTCTCAGTCAAAAACGATTTCTCCTCGTTTCGTTTCACCCAAGTACCCGCCTCTCGACCCATTTCTTCCGTCTGTCTTCTTGAATTTTGTCCTATTTCTTCTATCTGCCTTCTAGAAATTTCATCCGACTCTTCTGTCCGCCTTCTAGAACCTTCGTAGTTCTGCGGATCTTGATCTGTTCCTCTATTACGTTTAGATTCTAACAATTCATACGAGTCTTGTGGCATTGGATGTGAATATCTTCTCCGCTCACTCGAGCTAGCTTCATTCTGCTCGCCTTCTGGCACAGAATTATTTTTGCCGAATATCTTTCCTACGGTCTTCTCCATGCGCGTCGATATCGACATATTGTTCAAATCGCGACCGAACTCGAAGGTTTCTCTGCGTTGTTGTTCCTCATAGCCAGTGTGTATCTCGTCTGCGTTATCTAGAAAGTTTTTCTTAGAGGGATTATCTATGTTCTGATCTGATGAATGTGGTTGTGCGTAGGAAGTTGACGGTAGTTGAGGGCAGGTTGCGACTGGAGGGGCGAATGGTGCAGGACATGGGAATGGAACGAAGGAGGCAGGCGGCAGTTGAGGGTAGTGGCATGGAGGCGGCGGTTGGGGCGGGGAGGGAGCTGACTGTTGAGCTTCTGTAATCATAATAATATTGATTCATATTTTTTTAGATTTTTATCATGACATAATTCTGAACATATTTTTTTGCTTACTCCAGTCATGCGTCAAATACTTGAAACCCTAACCACAAAATATCGCAGCATGCACCAAATTACATCTGCCGAGTACTGGCTGCATACGAACACATACATACATACAAGTGAGCATTACCAAGCGGGGGTACCTTTTATCTGACGCTGACTGTACATAAACTTTTCTTTACACCTTTTCATCATCAAGCCTACTAAACATCTCCATATCGTAGTAAGTATACCAATCTGATGCTGTTCACAGACGCAGGTGTTCAGCACGAGTCCGGCGGGCGCGGTGCGGAAGCGGAGCGTGCCGCTGCACGAGCGGAACACCGACACGTCGCGCCGCCGCGACGGCCGGCACGAGCACACGCGCGCGCTCGCGCCGCACAGCGCTAGGGGAGGGGGGAGGGGGGTCAATAGGACAGGAAGGATATAATTGTTTGCTAGTAATGTTGAGGTGTTTTTTATGGGAAAGGTAATAAGGATAAATCACTGTTAATTATTTAGTTAGTTGATAGTAAGATTGACGTTTTTATTGACATGTGACAATTATTTTACTTTTCCATAACAATTTTGATTGTCAAGCGCACAGAAAAGTATGTTTACAAGTATATGTCTTTTGATGCATTATAGAGTTCAAATGCGTTTAGACCCATTTTGATAATTCCTTTAAATAATATATTCAAAACGATACTAACAGTTAGAAAAGCGATAACTTTTACCTCATGATTAGATTCTCCTGACTTTGAGACAGTCCGAAATTTGATACTCCTACTCAAATCGATATTTAAATCATTAAGTAAACTACTCTACTTAAATCAAAACTTTTATCATAAAACTAACCGAATCCATCAAACTCATGTTCCATTTGCGTGTACCGATTCGTAGTATTAGGTGTTTCTATCGCTTTCTCTTTCACTATTTTCTCCCTACGCTCTTCATCAGACTGTTGACTTAAAGTTTTAAGTAAGAAATTACCCGCAGATTCATTTATAGCTTCCCCTAAGTCTTTAACTTCTTCAGTCTGACTGACAGTGTCAACCAATTCATGACATTCATTTGGCTTGTCAAACGTCATCGTTTTTTGACAACACTCATCTTTGACATTACCAGGTGGCTTTTTCAATCTATCTTTTCCTGGCTCGTTTTTAATGTCTTTGATTGTGACGGATTTTTCTTCGGAAATTTGTTTTTTAGGTAGTTTCTTTTGGGGCCTTTTCTTGGGAGTGGAGTAGGATGGACAGGCAGTGGGAATAGGTCCTGGTATTTGGAATTTGTTGGAGTCAGCAGCTTTACCTGGTTTTGTGTCGGTTCGGGATGATCTTCGAGTATTTTCGGGAGATTCTTGAGGCCTGGGAAACAATAGTTGACGTTTAGATAATTAATGTTTGTCTATCTTTTTTTAGAAATGTGTGTGTGATCCAAAAATGTTTATCTCGGTCTGGGTGTGTGTATGAATGAGTATGTGCGTAGTTTGTGACACACTAGAAACAGGTAATGAAAAGGGTCAATCGACTTAATGCAGATGACAGATTAATTGATTATGTTAACTTCAAAGCTTATACACACTAAGTAAGTACTTACTTTACGCTTGGTTCCTTGTTAGGCGAAGAAGTTTCAAAGTTTCTATTCCTTGTCGATTCAGGAGCTTTAGCAGGTGCTGTTTCAGTAACTTCTCTAGTTTTCTTATTATTACTACTATCTGTCACTTTATCGGCATTTTCGCAAACTTTGCCTTTTTCTTCGTTTATTTGTTTAGTGTCTTTTTTAGTCTGTAAAGTAAAAATTTGGAATGGATGTCAAAATTATACTAACTAATCACTTTAATTGTATCAAATTAAGTACTTTGAATTCCAAATAAAAAATTTACTTCGTAGAAATGTTCCCGGTTGTGGCATAAACAGGTTTTTAAGCCACAACAAGCCCCAAGGTCACTTTCTTCCTTACTATCTCCGTTCGATTGTTTATTATCTAAATTGAATTCAGAATCGTCTGGATCGACTACAACTAGAGCTTTTTCAGTACTCTCTGACAGAGGTTCGTCTGCCTTATTTTGTTTACCTCCAGCCTAAAAAATAAATACAAAAAAACATTTAAAGTGTAATAAATAAATTTCTCTCTTATGCCGCCTTTTTGTAATTTGCTCAACGCTGAACAAATGACATGCTGTGAAAAAGTTTTGAAATACTCACATTTGCAATCATAAGTAAATCCAGTTGATTTTGTAGTTCAGCAATTTTTTTCAATAATTCCAGATTCATTTTGTAAAGATACTGGAACAAAATATTAAGGTATAATAGCCGATAAAGGTACCAGGTAAGATTAACTCACTAGTTCAATGTCATTACATTGAAGCTTTTTGTGAAAAACATTTAAAAATGTGGCTTTGTGGATCGTCTAATTTAGTCAATGAAAAAAACAGTAAAAGAATAAAATTCAGAACTTTAGTAATTAAATTACTTTAAAAAACAACAAGAACTAAACTCCATAACATATTTTAACAACTCAACAAACCGTACCATATCGGTGGCTCCGTGCGTATCTTCCTCGCAGAGTCCCATCAGGTATCCAGTGCGGGGTTCAGTGTACCCCGAGTCGTCCAGGACCAGGATCATCGTGGGGTCATCCTCACTGTCAGTGATGGGTGGAGGCTGGAGTGACAAATTAATTATTGAATACTGGCAACCACGCTGGCAACATTATTTGCATGTGACGCAATTTTATGTTGACTATCATACAAAAATATTAGTTGTGCCCGCGGTAGCATGTTGCAAAATTTTATGGTGGTTTTTATAAAATATTTATTGATGCCTTAAGCAAATCTCGATCCCATAGGTATTTCGGTATTAGAATCCGTCGTGTATGATGAAACTTACTTTTTGCGGTGATTGTGGACTTTTTGATTTACTTTTACCAGGAACGTCATCAGCTTTAGGTTTCTGAAATATTTGTTAATTTTTAACATTTGTTGATTTCTTGAAAAAAAAAGCTACATGAGAAGAAAGACCTAAAATAAATGGGTGTATGAAGGATGACGTAAGAGAAAGGATTGAGCAAGACCTAGGACAACATGGATAGTGAGTGAACGATGACACACAAAAACGAGTGAATGGCTGTCAAAGAGAAATGAACAAGCAAACCTATGATGATTACGTCATAGAAATTGTAAAAAACGTACGGCAATGGAAGATTGTGTTTTAGTTGGGGCGGGCGGTTCGGGGAATTCTGGTTTAGGGCCAAATTCCGGTATCTGAAAAGGAATTGACGAACTCAAAATAGCAACGTAGCCACTTATTAAAACTTTTAATAAAATGAGTTCTGCTTTGACTACTATGAGTATAATGAAAATATTATGTTTTATAGTGAATACTGCTATGCAGACTCTAGATCTACTCATATTTTGAAACAAAGAAAACTTAATTTAATCTGCAGCTCTAGATTTAATGATCTCATTTAAATAAAATATTATACATTATACCAGTAAAACATACAATAGCAAATACACCAACAGAGTCAGACCAATGTCTGCAATGGAGGAGCGATAAGAGGAAGTAATCTGACGATGACACTACCTTATACGGTGATGATGATCTACGAAATTATAGAAACCATAAAATGTTAACGTACGGTGATCGGCACTGGTATTTTGGTCGAGGTTGCCGCTGTGGGAATTTCTGGTTTGGGATCAAGGGTTTGATGTTTAGGTTCAAGGGTTTGTTTGGTTTCACGGGTTTCTGACATGGATTCACGGGTTTGTTGTCTGTGTTCATAGGGTTCTCGATTGGGTCCATGGGTTTCTGATATGGATTCACGGGTTTGTTGTCTGAGTTCATAGGTTTCTCGATTGGGTTCACGGGTTTCTGATTTGGGTTTAGGGGTTTCTGATTTGGATTCACGGGTTCCCGATTTAAGTTCACGGGTTTGTTGTTTGGGTTCATAGATTTCTGATTTAGGTTCACGGGTTTCTGATTTATGTTCACGGGTTTCTGATATGGATTCACGGGTTCCCGATTTAAGTTCACGGGTTCCCGATTTAAGTTCACGGGTTTGTTGTTTGGGTTCATAGATTTCTGATTTAGGTTCACGGGTTTCTGATTTATGTTCACGGGTTTCTGATATGGATTCACGGGTTCCCGATTTAAGTTCACGGGTTTGTTGTTTGTGTTCATAGATTTCTGATTTAGGTTCACGGGTTTCTGATTTATGTTCACGGGTTTCTGATATGGATTCACGGGTTCCCGTTTTAGGATCACGGGTTTGTTGTTTGGGTTCAAATTCTGAATCCTGGAAAAAGATGTGTAATTGAAATAGTTTAATAGTGTATTTGAATAAGATGAATTAACTTACGGTAGTCGAAAATGATGCTGTACTTGTCTCAGTAGTAATTTGCATTTCTGGTTTTCGTCCAACTTGCGTTTTCTGAAAAGGATGCAAGGTCGCGTTTTCGATAAGATAAAAAGAACGAAAACGTTCTTTTTATCTTATCGAAAACGCGATATGATATAGTGATTTATCGACGTCCAAATGTCAAAATATGATAAAAATACCCGCCATATTTAATTTTACCATATCCATAGCACGCCATAGTTCATTTGGTAATGCTCGCGAAATCGATATTATATCGTGGTGTCGATTTATTTTATCAAGCACAGACATGCTACTGGTGCTGACTTCCAGCCTATATCTAGACGAACAACAAAAACTGGATTAGACAAACAGTTGATTGAAATACTGTTAAAATGGTACGTACGGTGACCGGAGTAGGTATTTTACTAGAGGCTGCAGTTACGGGGTTTTCTGGCTTGGGTCCAAGTTCAGGTTTCTGAAAAAGGAGTAACCATTAAAATTATCCTGATTGCTGCACTTTATTTTACAAAAAGTTTTAAACTTAAATATGAACGTGGTTAATACTTGTTGCTGTGCATTAATAGAATTTCTATTAACTTACGTTAGTCGGAAACGGTAGTTTAGCTGGGTCAGCCATTGCAAAGATTTCTGGTTTTGGTGTAAGATTCGATTCCTGGAAGAGCAACGAAATAAAACTAATGATACTAAAAAATACACTATTTAATTTATATTTATTTTAAATATTATAACATTTAAATCAATTCGAGCCTAAATTAATAAGTCTAATTTCGTCAAGTTCATACCTTAGGTGATGTACACGAATCTTGTTGAGATTGAATATAAGAAGTTGCGCATGATGTATCTTGCTTTGATTTCTGAAAAATATAAAATTAAGTGCCCTAATGGAACTTGCAACCCATGGCTTACATGGCTATTCTATCATTTAGGCAGTCTAAGCATTATTATACAATGGTAATTATTGTATTTCTTATAGAATCTAAAATGAAGAAAACTGCTAGTATTTCATTTAATAACATTTTAACTCACAATAGATTCCGGATGTCTATTTGGATCACAATCGCAAGGACCAGGTGTTAACTTTCCTTTTATTTCCTAAAATATATTGATAACGCTATTTTGCAAGCTTTTATTTAACTTGCAATGTATGGTAAGTTTGGGTGACAATAAATGGTAAGCTAAGTGACGTCACTTTCCAATATGGCTGACTACCAAAGATGGCGAACTAGTTCTTTGGTTAAGACTAAAATTGAAACAAACCGTAGAAACAGGAGATTTTCTTCTTAGTTCAATCGGAACAAGAGTGTCCGATGTTCTTCTTGAACCCTAAACACATAGTTAAGTAATGTAAGCAGTGTTTAAAAATAAGTTTTTAATCGATTAAAATTAATATAAGTATTTTATTTGTTATTTATTATATTCAGAAAGTTACCATTCGTTACTTGTGTGGTATCAAAAACTACGTACCTACTATACACAGATTTATACACATCTTCTGTTAGAGTTAAACAAGTTAATATACGGTTCGGGGCTTTAAAAATATCTAATCTAATGAATCTATTCAATACTTTCTTGTAAATTTTTCAAAGTAGATCAGATTTCAACCATTTATGAATGTATGACATACCAACGGCGCTGAGCTTGGTTTCCGAGTTTGGGACCGAGGTTCAGGAGAGTTAATGGAATCACGTTTTGACTGGGAACAATTTATATAATCTCTCTAGAATATCTCATTCAAGAAACTAAAATTCAGTTTTACTTTGTTTAAAAAATCGCGCTCAAATGTCCGCGAAACATTTTTATATTCTCTAGATATGTTTCGGGTTTCGTCTAATAACTCTTATTTAACAAACTCGCCTAGTATAAGTATTACCTTTTGTGTCATATTGACTTTAATTTTAAAACAAAAATGTTTATAAGTACACAAATTGCACTTTAGAAAAGTCGTATCACTGAAAAAAGTTAAAGATACAATCTAAAATATAACCACATATTCGTTTATCTCCAATTTTACCCAATATCTAATGACTAAACAGTATTTACTTACATTATTAGCCTCAACCAGTTTGTCGATGGAGCGGGCTATCAGACTGGACCGCTCGGCTACCTTCAGCTGCGTCTCCAGCTCCGACACCTTACTCTTCTCTACAGCTAACTGCATCTCTAAGTCACCTTGTTTGGAAATATATATTTTCGTTTTGGGGTTGTTACGACAAAAGCTAATACTCGTAAGTGGGTGAAGAAAAGGCATCTACCCCTGCCAAAAACTGCCGAATGAATCGGTAAGAGAAACGTTTTTTTTAGCTTCGATCAGCCATTTAGCTAACATTATTTTCATATTTTTAAGTTCTTTTCACATTTCCGAAAGTGTTTAGCATGTGTTTAGCTTAGCTATGTTCAGTTTAAAGCTGTGGAAGTCATCCTCCAACGCCCGATCTCTATTGCTCCCCAACTCCCAACAACTTTCTCATCAGGTCCCCCTACTTAGCTGACAACTTACACTATCCCTCACTGGGTATCAATCCCCCCATCTCACCATTAATTATACCCCCTCACAGCCCACTGTAATACTTCGAATATAACAACTATTTCCCTAACCCAGTCCTAATACGCTCCACTTACCATTGCACCCGCGTGCGGCCCGTATCCTGTCCCGCGCCTGTCGCTGCTCCTCCTCGGTCTGCCGCAGCTGGTGGTCGCTGCGCGCGCGGACTTTACTATTTTCAAGTCGTAACGCTGTGACTTCGCTCTCCAGCCGGGAGATGCGGGAGGAGTACTCCGAGTGGCTTAGGGATAACTCCTGGCAAATGGAACATAGCAAATAGCATCGAGTAATTCTCGAACCTAAACCAAAACTGAACCCGCGTTGAGCTCTCTCAATAAAGTCAGCGCAATCTAATGCAGAAGTTTAGCATTTCTATCAATATAAAGCGTTTGCCAATAGGGGATGTCGACTAAAAAAATCTAATTAGTCCGTCAGATAGATTTCGCAAAAATATTGGACACGTATTTTCACTTTTTTGATAGAAAAAAATAATTAAGACGATATAGTGCATAGATAACTCGTGTGACGTCACAGCTACATACATTTTTTACCAAGAATTATCGTCACAAGCCCCCACTCCTGAACTTTAATGCGTTTTAACTAAGTGAGTTTTATTAATTTGATAAAACAAAAAAATACGTGTCTAATATTTTCTCGTAATCTATCTGACGGACTAATTAGAATTTCATTTTGTTTACCCAGTTGACATCCCTATTAAAGATTTGGAAAAATACCAATATATTGGTGTTAGTGCATATAGCACTATAATAAATAAACACATCTTTACTATGTCGACAATTTAATAAAAAAAGAACTCCAAACGCCTGATAAAAAAATGACAAGAAGCATTGCTATTCATAATGTATTAGGCGAAATGTGTACCTGGATATTTATTATCTGTATAAGTATGTAAATCAAAGACATACCCGTTGTAACTGCACTATCTTCTCCTTCAGCTCATCCATGACGGTTCGACATTTGTTTTTATCACAAACACTTTTGTTGTTAAAATTTCCATTTTGTGTAGTATCCTCTCTGTAAACGTGAGACTTTTAGACCTTTGATCAGAGCAGGTTTAACCAAGCTTACTGACTGAAGTATGGAGTGGAATTTTTGGATCAAAATATAGTGATAACCCGGCCACACACCGAAGCAACAAATGTTTTCAGACAGCTCACAGAGACATATTGTTGCTTGGAAGCATTTGCTGCCTGGAAACATTAGTTGCTACGGTGGGTGTGCGGCCGGGTGAACTTCCTCTACCTAATTCTAATTATAACTATAAAAATAAAGTTACAATTTTATTAATATGATTCATTGAATAAAATAAGAATATTTGGTGGAGATATTTTACCAGCAGTTGAATGAAAACATGTTGACAATAATAAAGTTGTTTATTACAAATATATATATATGACTAAGATCTTGAGTATGAATGTTATAAAACCTTACTTGTCACTATTATAGCTGTCATTATGTTCCGTTTCAGTTTCCACTGATTTTGTCGATCTGTGTGTTGTTATTACTTCTCTAAAAATATTAAAGTCAAATAATTAAGCCATCAACAGCCAGTGATACGTAATACGTGTTCAGTTAATGAATAGAGGATTCTTATGTCCATAAATAAATATCAAGAAGGCTGAAGCAGAGACGATTATGATAGAGAGACATTGCTAAGGGCGTCCAAGTCCACCCCGCATTTGTTTTGGAAAATAGTATGAGCAGTGTTGCATGAGGCAGAATGTCCGCCAAGGAATTATTTACTGCTTTAATAAGTAAATAGTAAAAAATCAAAACTACTATGTACTCACTTGTCGTAGTGACTAACAGGCGGCGTCGTCCGCGCTGTATTATTACCGATGGTGTTCTTAGTATTCAATGCGCTGAGCGACGCATTTCTAAAAGGGCACAAATAAATAAAAACATTTAAATTTACTTACATTATTATTATAATTTTGAATTTTGAATTTGAATTTTTCTCACCTAAAAGCCCCCTTATTAGCACCTTGCACCGGGGCCTTTCTAGCAAACTGTTTAGCGGAACACAATTTCATGTTCAATATCCTAATTCTATCAGCCAGTCTGTCATTGGATTTCCTTAACTCAATCAAACTGGAATACAAATTGATTATAATAGGACAGAATCTTTATAATTAAATTATAAACTGCCACTTTAATATTTCACAAAATAAAAATAAGTACTTATTATATTTATTTTTTTAGTTTTTGGTTTTAAATATACCTATTTAAAAAAAGTAGTAAGTAAAATGATGACTGTCATACATAATATAAAAAATGTATAATAAGTGGAAACTTTACAGATTAGAGTGCTATGTCATTAAATTGGATGTCATCGTTGGAGTAGAATGTGCCGAAACAAACCAACACCATTATCATTGTATAGAAAAAATATTTGAGCCATAAATTGTTTATTAACTAAAACAATAAAAAAGATATTACTAACGAATCTTTCTGGTCATTTAACAGAGTTTTACTCTTACAGCAATCCTTATCCTTGCCCGTCCCTCCTTTGTTCAACGCCATGCTCCGCTGAAGTCTCGTAGACAGGACTTTGATTTTATCCTGCTGACTATTTAATGTTCTCTTCATCTCCATATTGCTCTCTAATAGAGCAAAGTATATGTCTTCTAGTTCCTTCCTGCTCAGCTTGGACGGACATGACCGGTATATGTCTGTTATTGAAATAAGTAGACTTTATTATTGGATAAATAACTGTTTCTTTGACATGCTTTCTAAAATTTGTTACATTTAGTTATGTCACTGAACCTTAATATAAGTTTTAAAAATATATTTTTCTTATAGTAAATGTTTGAGGAGTTTTTGTAATCAACATAACATTGTTTGTTTGTAAAAACTTACCGGCAGCTCGTGTATGTCGTTCAGTCCTCATGTTGTGTGATTTACATAAAGCATCACGCGGAAGACATTCTTTATGAAAATTATTAGTCATGTTTTTAGACAAACAACTTTAAATTACCAAAACAAGACACCATTTACGATTTTACTTAACCATTGTATTCATATTCACATTTGACTTAAAAACTATACCTAACAAGTCGAAAGATATCTTATTGGAATTCATTTATTACAATAACTTTAATTTTACATGTGGATTTCTAACAAAGAATTGAATAATTTGAAAACGTGAAATTTTTCATTGCTAAAACGAAAATGCCGCCATAGCAACTGTCAAAAAATGTAAACATAGCGACGGTCTAGATATTAGGTACTTCCATTTACAGCCCTAATCCGTTGCAATAGTGGTGAAATTCGTTTACATCAGTTATAAAATTGTTTTTTTTTTTTAAATAAATTCTGCTCGTTGTCTTTGGTACAAAAAGGCTCCTTTTACACTATCAAGCTACAAAAAATTCTTCAAACTATAATAGTTGGGTGCTGTGGGATTTAAATAAAATACAAATAATTCTATTAACAATAGTTTTATTTAACACAAACTATCTAACACTTATTTTAAAACATTATTTACCACAACTACTTGCTTAACATCTAACAATCATAATTGGAACTGGTAACTGTTAAAACCCCATTAATAGTTTTTCTTTATTTTCGCAAGGTTAAGCTAGCGCCTTTTATGAATAATTATTTTTTGCTAACCAGTAAGCTCACAGCTGTTTGAATTAGATTGATTAAAAACTTACAAAGACTTATATTAGGCTTGTCATCATCATCATCAACCTAAGAGCTGTTGCTCTTGTCGGTGTAACATTAGGCTTGTCATAAAAGTTAAATGTGACTAAGTTTATAAATATATAATTTCTTGTTTTATTGAATTAATATTTTCCCAAATAGGTACTTAATTGATTTAGATAGCGAAAAACCATCATAGGTATAATATAATATATAAAATATTCTTACATATAAGTAATATATTTTTGAAATTTATTGTCATTATTATTTATTTTTGTTGGTCTTTTACAATACATATTATTATTTTTATATTAAAAATCTCTGAAGACTCTATCAGTGGTGTACAATTATACAGATTAAAATAACACAAGTAGGTATTATAATTTTACCTATGTACTTAAACATTTTACAAACGCAATGCCTGGCGATAATATTATTATTATTTATTAGGACCCTTAAATAAATAGAGGCCTATTCGAAGTATTAATAAAATATTACATAATAATACTGTATGATTCACAACACAAACTTAAATTTAATGACAAATAAACATTTGCTTTTATGTATTGTATCGCTATTTTATGTACTTAATATGAACAGAAACCATACTAACGTCATTAAATTATGAAAAAAAATCTTCGGGAAAAGAAAATTGAAACTATTAATTAATATAATTTAATTCCGTTTGATAATTATATACTTAGGCGCATTAATTCAGTATAAAATGTGAAATTTAAAAAATAATTTAAGTAATTTAATCCACATACTATGAATGGATTCTATACCATAAAATGGGTACAATCTTTATTACTTATAGATTTTTTACTTTAAAATATAAATTAAAGCTCCTAAAAATCCCATTTAATGATATTAAATTAGTGTACTTGGCTTTAAAAAAATATTATTATGACTACATCGATACACTGGAATATAATTTGGAATTTCTTAAAATTATGAATAATTTCCATATGTGACACAAAATTCCCGCTTCATTCACGACACAATGTCAATTCTCTATTCTAATAAACATCATTAATTCTAATAATAGTAATCTTAAATTAAAAGCAATAAATTCATTGAATAACATGTCTAATACAGCCATTTATTGATTATTATAAACATTAATTAAACTACTAGCTACAATAATCTATTAAATTGTTCGAATAAATACAATATTAATATTTAAAAAATAGCGTTTTTAAATCTATATATTTTTATTACTACGTTTGGCAAATACTTTCCGTCTACACACAATTATTGTCACGATTACCTACCACGTATTGAACATTGTTGTCTAAGACATTAGATAATTATTTATCTTTTTGTAAATACAGCGACCATTACTCAGTAAACTACTTCGGTCAGCTGGGGTTAGTCAGTTTCACTGACCGCGTAACGTAATACAAGAATATTAAAACCGTTGCATGTTCTTAGAATACTAGTTACTGAGATAAACGAGACAACTACACACCTACACACTCATACAAAACCATTTTAAACTGGCATAAAACTTTCAAAAGACATTTTGGAATGTTTTAATCATAAAAGTTAAATATCAATAACGACTTTAATGGAATAAATATCATGTTCTGTAAATTTTCAATTATCAATAGTAATATTATCAAATTTATTTTGTATTGTCTCAAATTTTGATAGCCTTATTTTCATCTAAAAAATTCATTCGAACACCAATCTCAATCACATCTAAATTCCAAATTTAAAACGGGGTAACCATAGACTACTCGACAGATCTACATTACTTAACATTTGACTGACCCTATAAACATACCTTAAATATGGCCGAAAACAGCGAAATTTTACATTATTAAAAATTAACATGAATGTTCTAAGAACACACAGCCAAGCGAATAAAACCTCTTTGTTTATTTATAGGACTTAAAACTACCCTACTCAGATTTTTATACATCCAGGTACATGATCGTCGTATGTTTTTGAGAGAGTATTTTTGACGTAATGTACCCGAGTATTGTGTAGGTAAGGGTATCATCGGTGACCGACTTCGAACGATAAAATCGGGCTGCCTTTTTATATTGATTTTATACCCAACCGACTTTTTGTAGGACATGTGCGTTGCACTATTGCTATTATTAAGCCGCGTATCCACTACGCTAATTATTGCGCGCGTCATGTTGCTTATAATGTTGTAAGTTAGCGCGCAACTTCTTTCCATCCATCTGGCGATCTGACAACGTCGCGAGTTATTGCGCAAAGTTGCCGAACATGTTGAGCGAGACGTGTCGCGCGCCAAATATGCCGTGGATACGTGGGTTTACGTTCTATTTTTCTCGTACAAAAAGTCTGTCACCGATTGTTTGACGTGGGCCAGCAGCCTTAGTAGGGGATAAGGGGTCTTTAACCCTTGTTGGCGGCGGCCTGGCGGCGCAGGTCGGAGCCGATGGCGGCGGTGATGAGCGTGCCGAACGCGAGGATGGCGCATAGCGTCAGGTTGGACCAGCGGTCGCCCACCGCGCCCAGCATCCACTCGTATAGCAGGGTTGTTGCAATGCCAAACACCTAGAGACACACATAACAAATATTGCGTTATGGAGAAATATAAAACAATCCCCATTTCCTTCTTTAGTTATGTCATAAATTGAGAACGAAAGATGAGAGAAAAGATGAATCTACATATTCAAGCTTTAGATTTTCCGAAAAAAAAAACTTGGGCAAATAAAAAAAATGGGCATATCACAGCTGACTCACCTGAACCACTGCGTTGAGTATTCCCGAGGTGGTACCCTCGGGCTCGGGATATGTCACTTCGGAGGCGAACTCGAATCCAACAGGCAGGTAGCCAGTCATGAAGAAACTATAACAACAACAAAATACATCCACTTTAAAAAATATCAAAGCTTGCAGCTATAACAGCGAGTTTACAAGATCATTGGCATAACACGCAAAGGCGCAGTCAGAAATCGTTTTAAAATAGGCAGGTCATATCTTTCAAGAAAGAGTCCCACATAACCGCATAGACTCCCTCCCTTCAGACTCCCACCCTAGCCAGATTTACATACTAGCTAATCAACGTAAAAAAAGGCGTCCACAAAATCACATCAACAACTTACCCAAGAATAATGCTACTCAGATAAACGACTCCAATAATCCCACAGTTGAGTGTAAATGTAAAGATGATCATGCCGACGACCGAGGCGGCGTACACCGCGAGCGTGGTCTCCTTGAAACGGTGTGTCTTGTCCAGCACCAGACCGCACACCACCGAGCCGCACATACCGGCCACTACGATCACTAGGCCGATACGGCCTGCATCCGCGTTAGCGTTCTGGGAAGAGAGAAGTTGAAGTTGAGTAAAAAATGTTTCAAATTAAAAAAAAATACGTAATATTTAAATATTTTCATAGCATTCAATGATAGTAAAATGTGGCAGCATGCCTCGCAGTATAACTCGTAGGTCGTAGCGTGAGTTCGACGAATATTTAGATTCTTCCTCGGGTTGTTCAACACTTTTCTTTTTCGATTTGTACCAGTAGTTCCTGACATTTGTGCGTAAAAATGTCAGGAATCAAAGAAACAACCTTTCAGTTTTAAAATATGAAAAATGAGTTTAAGATAAATAAGATAGTAAAAAAGAACATACCGGATAATAAGTCAATATAACTTGATTGAGCAGCGTAGAGATAGCGTAGAAGGTTCCAACGTTCAATCCATACGAGATGAGGAGCAGGACGTAGTTCCTGTTGGTGAGCAGCTTCTTGATGGACTTGAGGAAGTTGGAGTCGAGACTGGAGCCGAGGTCGGCAGCTGCTGATGGAGGAGTAGGCGGGGCCGCTTTGAAGACTGGAAATTAGATTTGTTTGTTCAGCATTCTGTTCTCTAGGGAACGGCCCCCTATATTTGATGTATCTATGGTCTTGCTTGTCAACGGATACAAAACACCATTTATCTAAAATTTTACCGTCCGGCGTCATCAATGGTGGACTCACAATCATAATCATAAGACATACCATTCATATAGATGGGTAGATGCTTAGATGGATGGATGCTAACCATCTACCTGTCTATTCATCTAATCACATAACCATGGTTACAAAAATGGATAGACAGGTAGATTATGGTAAGATGCTGAAGATAAGAAGTATAAACAGACATCAGCCTGTCTAAACATATTGTTAGTCTTACTTACACAGCAATATAAACACGAAGAGTACGCTCGTGAATCCTGCCACGATGTAGAACATGAGCTTGAAATCTGCAGCCATTTGCTCGATGGTCCCATTGGCGTCCACCAGGATCGGGGGCAGCACGAAGCCGAGGGCTACACCCAGCTGAAATGTATGAGAAAAAACATGTACTTAAAGGAATAATGACAAATAACTACTATTATAAAATACTCGGATATTTATTTTTATTTATACTTAAAAGTTAGGTAAAGTTAAAAAATCCAGGACTGGGATGGCAGCTATGGTTTGGGAACATGCTGGGGTTTGATGTCACCGACATTATATTTATCCAGAGTGGGTAGTAAGTAAGTCTATTTATCTCACTGCACCTATAATTAGTAAGAAAGAGGTCGTGGCCTGCAGTATCTCTATTTATCAGAATCTTTACTAAAGGTTTTCATAAGTATCTTTTTGTTATAATATTATACTAGAATTCCTCACCTACTGAGTACTAGTGTGATTAAAAACATAATGTTATAATATCCTCCACATAAATTTTAGCACTAGAAGTAGTCGTAATATGAAACAGGATGAGTGCGAGATTGCTTTCTCGACCGTTAAGGAAAACGGTCGGAAACCGGCTTGCTTGAACATCTCGCAAAATGTGACGATAAACCTCTTCGGTTGCATAAACCGTTGGACGTGGCAACATTTGGACATAAGTAATTGAATATTTAAATACTAAATAAGAGTATTATAGTACAGTTATACAATAATCACGATATATTTTAAATGACTAAATTGTAGCGTATCGTAGCAACCGTCGCGGAAGTCGTAGCTTCTCTCTTTCAAACTCTCATTAAACTTGTTGTAGTATGTTATTAAATATAATACAATGTACAGTCTCGGAATGAAAAGGTTCGTCAATTTTCAAATTAATTCGTATAATGTGTGGCGAAATCATATTACCTTTTGAAACTATGTTACAGAATAGACTCGGGTTAGGGAAAATAATGTTCTACTGCTCGATAATAACGTTCAAAATTATTCAGATCAGTGTTGTTTGACAGGATAAATATCTTTTCAACAAGATTTTTGATAAACTAAAACCTTCTTGTTGGTTCAACCTGCCATTATTTTTTCTGTTAAACTATTGTCAATCGGTCAATGTCATCATTGCAAAATATCAAAGAGGTTTTTATATGCCGCGCGCACAAGGCAGTGTTTAAAAAAGGATAGAAAAATCAAGCAAAACCTTATTCGATGGCAAACGTCATTCTATTTATTTAAATGTTAGCATCACTGTTTCTTACATTTGTATGTTGGCATAATTGTTTCTTGCAATACTAGTGAGTGAGCAAGTGAAAACCAACTCTAAGGTGACGAACCTTTTCATTCCGAGACTGTACCTTATTAAATTCATATATTTTTTAATTAATGCAACCAACTCATTTAGTTTGCAACTGTACCTTTAACCATTACATTAAAAAAAGTGTCCATGAAGTTTTCCTAGCTTCAAAGCTAGGAAAAAGAACTCATCCCATCCTCAAGGAACTCATCATCATTCATAGCAACCATCTCGAGCTTTCAAACTCATTTTTATTCATGAGATACATATGATACCTTAGATCTTATCTATCCATCAACCAAAAATATAATTAACTTTACCTATCACTTCTACTTAAGTTTACCCAAAAACTTTTTCAATTTAAACTTACCTTAAGTAGGTAAGTAAATAATGAATTTTACCTAAGAAAAAAACCTTATTAAGTCCGAAAGGAAACCGAACAAAGGAGAGGAAAGTTTTCTGAAACTTGGCTAATAAATAAAACGATTACAGGCCAACATTCAATTAATCAACGATAATAATGTTAGTCAAAGGCCACACTGGCCTATCATTAATCTTTGATCTTCGGACCGACAAAAGGTCGCCATTTTGAAAACTACCCTTTGGAAGGACAAATTATATTTGAATTGTTTTATTCAATAATAAATAAGGGAACGGGAAATTCTTGTAGAAAGGAGTCTAATAATTTGAAAATTATTGTTCCATATTTTTGAATTTATTATAGCAATTTTAAATACTTATTCATTTTAATGAACTAAAAAAGAAACAAGTTTAAGAAAACCTTTACTTACCTTGACAACCCTTTTACTCCTATAGTAAAGTTTCCATTATAACTATAGTAGAATTCATATTCCTAAACTAACAGCCTACTAATCTTGAACTGAATAATTATATTTCTCGGGAGCCCGTTTTCAAAGTCCTAAACAAATGTAATATTGTGAACAACAGCGATTAGGATCAAGGGTCAGTCAGTTAAGACTTGGAAAGTAGTACGAGTAAAGTAATAAGGATTTCCATATGCTTCATGGGATTTTCCCACGATATATTGGTTATTAGGTTATTACATAATGTATACTACGAGTATACTTAAGTTTAATACGTTTAATAATAAGATTTTAGTTCATGAAATTAATCGTAACTAATAAGTATTATAAATTCGAGAGGGAGTTTGTTTGCTACGTTTTACGAGTATGTACGAAAACGAACATCCTGAAAATTAGAACATACCAACGTTGTTAGATTTACACAAAATTATATAGGATACCTTTTATCAAAAAAATCTAATTAGGTACATACGGGAAAAACGTGGGTAAACTGCGAGACAGATATTCAAAATGTAAACTTTCAAATCAATATTTAAAGAAAATAATTTTAAAAAGAAATCGTATAGTATAATGACCAAATGGCTCACAAATATCGAATTCAATTTAAAATCTAACTGTAGATACTTATAGACTACAAAGTGAAAATAACACGAACAAAACGATAGCGCGTTCGATTCCGATTTTTTATTCGCTACGTTTCTCGTCCGATAAAATGTTACCCTCAATAAAAATTGTCGTTTTGTTGCCACTTTATTTTTATATTTTTGCGCACCGGCTGCTTTATGGGAGCAACTGCTGACTAATTTATACCTGTGTCCGATATCGATTTTAAATTGAACTTTTAAAATAATAAATTCATTTCTCTTTTATGATATTGACCGTGTTTTTATGGCAGTATTACTCGTATATTGTAACTATGACATAAAACACGACATGTATGGAAAATGTGGGTACGACTACATTTTCCTTCCTGGCATACACCTGACCTTAGTGTAGCGTCATTGGCTGACTATTAATTCAAAGTATTTTCCTGTAATGTTAAAAAACTATTTTTATTGAAATCGTCTGCCACTTTCGAGAAGTTTTCTAAATCTACCAGGCTTAAAAATCATCGAAGTCATAGGAGGAGAAAATTAAATAAGACCCAGAAAATTAATAACCTTCCAGTGTCTCGCAGAAACCTCTTGAAGAACAAAAATACCCAAGGGATTTCCACCAACATTCAAGACCTAGATCTCTACATACATAACTACATTAACTACTATCCCTCAAACCACTATTAAACATAGACCTCTTATATAACAAACCAGAACATTATGTAATAACAAAATCAGTGATATTATCGGTTAGACAGTAGGGACCGAAACGTGCCAACAAGCGCTAGGAAGCGATTATCCAATTGGTTTGAGGACGGGGGTCCCGGGGGATCTATCACGCGTCAACCACTTGATAGAATTGAATGTAATCTGTATGCTTTATAAATTATATAGATACATACATAATGTAAACTATACTTATATTATAAATATCTAAGAAAAAAGTGTTTACAGTTATAGAGATAGTAAATAAGGAAGATTGAACAGAATATGGAGAGTAAGTGTTTCTTTTAGATTGAGATATTCATTTATGAAAATGAAAAATATTTTTATATCTCACATAATAATAAACCAACTCTGTGTATTGCAGTTTCATCCGCGTTCAAATTACTGTTACGTTAAAATAGCGTCATCAAGTGCGTTTACGTGATTCCATGATGAAGGCACGTTACGGTGGTCGAACTAACCTTAACGACAATAGTTATAAGTAGTTAGACCCTTCAAAAGTCCAACATGCACAACGGACCCAATTAGAAAGGTCTTATCGCGTAAAACTGCCTACTTACATACACATACAAACTAAAAACGAGTACTTAGGTTACTTATAAGTGCACAAAAAAGCTATCAACAGTCATTTCAAGAAAATCAAATACATACTAAAAACATTTATCAAGAACAAAAATAATGTTCAATATGTTGAGAAAAATGACTACAAGAGCACTAGACTGTAAGGAGCAATATCCTTGATATTTATAAGACGAGTATTGTAAACAGGATCCCATATTGCGTAAGTCTTCCTGTCGAGACGTGGGATAAGGAGCGCAATAAGTATTGAAGGTGTTTGTTTTATAAGGGACATTGATATAACGAGTAATAATATGATGTTACATTTATTGTGTGTGAACTGTGAAGAGAATTTTATTTTTAGGTAGATACATTTTGTATCTTTATACAAACAGGTAAACATATGTATGAATAATGATGTAGATGTACTTATTTATGAGTTTCACTATTAGAAAGCGGCTCTAATTTCTTAGGATTATTTTGTAGTACTAGAGAGTTACAGTAACTCTAATTCATACATGTTTTCTTTAAAAATGGAAGAGAAAAAATGTAAATTTCCTGAGAAAGCATTATTCTGAAAAAATAATTAAAACTTGCAAGCAATCATTATAAGAAAACCTTCACCTGTAATTGTCCAATACTATGCACAATGTCAGAAAAAGATAAAAATACTTAGTTAAATAATGTTTCCTTTAAAACACAATAATTATTAAGCTCTAAGTATTATCTACAATGCAATATTCAAGGCAGACATCAACAAATTCCCTCATCCATAATCTTATAGCATAAAAAACTGGTTTAAGTACATTTTATTGCAACTATTAAATTTTTCCTCGTGTTATCTAAATAAATTAATGACGTTCTTCAATGTTGTGCCAATTTTTGAAACAAAATATTTTAATTAGAATAGCTATTAACTGCTTGTTCTTTATAATGCATAGTAGTTAATTTACACAAGGTTTTTAACCCCCGACGCAAAAAGAGGGGTGTTATAAGGTTGACGTGTCTGTGTGTGTGTATCTGTCTGTATGTGGCATCATAGCTCCCAAACGAATGAACCGATTTTGTGTTCTTAGACATGTTTGATGAAAAACGGTTGACCCGTTCAAAAGTTATGGGGGTTTGAAAGTAATTGTGTTGGGGGTTTTTTTAATTTTTAATAACGACTTTTATGTATACCTACCTATATTTTCTTTTGTGTTCGAGTTTTGTAGATTTTTCGTACTTCGGCGTTCTCATTACGTTCGTATTTTGAAAGTCAACTTATTAAAATGTTCGAGTTCAAGTTCTAAAGAGCAATCGCTTTGCGAAGGTACATTTAAATTCCGAGAAGTGGATTATTCCTAATAGGGAGTAGCTTTTAGAAGATTACTGTGAAATCCCTAGCGAGGACCAACCTTGTTACAATTCTAGTGGAAAATTATTATGGTCAATCTTCGTTTGTATTTGTATTTGTTTATCTTTGATGTATGGAAATATTTGCGTTCAATTTACTTTTTGTTATAATAATATATTTTCCATACTTTTTATACGTTTTGTTACAACAAAGGAAATTGACTTTTCAATCATTACAAAAAAAGCGAATTGGAATTCATAAGTTTATTGAAACACAGGATTTTATCGCGTATATAAAACAATGAAATTATTTACCAATAAGACATAAAGGTTCTCCGAAATAAAAGGAAAACTAAAACAGAATAAATAACAAACACATTACTACCTATTATCTATATCATTATATAAAAGGCTTTGTCCTGAATGACTGATGGATCAACGCACAGCCTAAACCGCTGATTGTAGAGACCTGAAACTTGGAGGGTGTGTTATTTGTATTACGTAGGCGTCCGATAAGAAGGGATTTTTGAAAATTCCTCCTCTAAAGGGGTGAAAAGGGGTTGTAAAGTTTGTATGGGACAACGTGATTCCGTGGTCTGATTAAGTTCAAACTTGGCATAAATGTTCTTCAAAAAGATTAATTAAATTCGTGATACTCATTTTTCTTAAAATAATCACTTAACATGATTTAAAAGGGGTAAAAAGTTATTTTGGGGTTGATTTGCGTCGAAATTGATATCAATACTCCTTTGACATGTGTTTCAATTTGTAATTTGACAGCTGAATGACAAAATGGCGGACTAAAATAAATTGACGGAAAATGAGGCAGCGTATCAAAACTATAACTAAATAAAAATTACCGTGTATTTTTACTTATTAATAGATATTTTTCAATATTCTTCACCCCGCATTATAAATCTAGACATTAATTTAAATAACTATTTCAAATATCAAATCTGTAGGTGAAGTAGTTTTTTCATAAAATGTACCACCAAATTGTTGCGTTACAAGGGCTTCGCTTTGCTCGCCCTAATTAGATATTTTACTCATAATTTGATTTCTGCTTATCATATCTTCAGACATTTTCGATCTAAAATATTACTATACGAAAATTATTATTCATGTGCGATTTATCGATTTTAGCTTTATGGTATGAAATTAGTTAAGTCGAGCAGGGTTTTTTTATAACTAAATCACCCACTTATTATAGAAACATAGATTCGCTTAATTACAATCCAGAATGTTTCCAGAATTTTTCGCAGAATCTAAATCACTTTCTAATATAGTAGAACGCCGATTAACCGAATCGCCAATTATCCGAATCCGTCCTAAGTTACTATGAAATGTACCTCTATTAATTGTTGTGATTTATTATATTTTGTATTTTCGTCAAGGCCCGC
The DNA here is from genome assembly GCA_958496195.1 of Timandra comae. Classification (NCBI taxonomy): domain Eukaryota; kingdom Metazoa; phylum Arthropoda; class Insecta; order Lepidoptera; family Geometridae; genus Timandra; species Timandra comae. The sequence goes on from OY292354.1 coordinate 960,283, forward strand.
TGGGATTGCAACATAAATATAAATAAATAAAATATCTTACTCTGATCGAGATCTTTAAGTGAGCTATAGATAATGTAGAACTGTGTTTGTTAAACTTATTATAGTTTATTCAATGTGTGGCATCGTTTTTAGAGTTCCGTTCCCAAAGGGTAAAAACGGAAACATATTACTTCGCTGTCCGACCGTCCGTCTGTCACCAGACTATCTCAAGAACCATGGACATTGGACGTATGGTATGAGAGAATGATGCATATTCAAGGTCAAGAACGGTGATAGCTAAAGCTACACTTGAAATTTTCACAGATGATGTATTTCTATTCTATTGCCGCTATAGGAAAAAATACATAAAATAAAATAAATATTTAAGCGGGGCTTCTCAATAAACGTGTTTTTTTGTCGTTTTTGGTACGGAAAAATTCGTGCGCGAGTCCAGCTATGTGCAGTCTATATGCGATAATCCGAATCGACCCCGGTCCTAATTAATTCAGATAATCAGCATTCTACTGAATATGTATTGTGTTATGAAACGCCGACTCTTCCGAAGAAAAGATGAAAAAATGGGATGGAAGTGGTAGTGGGGTGGAAGGGGTAGTGGCGTGGAAGTGGAGTAGATGCGGGATAGGCGTTGAAGTGGTAGAGATGGGGAAATGGGATTAGTGTGGATGTAGGACGGTGAGATGTAGAGCGTCGGTGGCGTAGGGGTTAAGGCCTTTGACTTTCGATCGGAAGGTGCCTGGTTGGAAACCCACCACGTACCAATGTGTTTTAAATCATCATTACCAGTTCATTGATCTCCCTACCGAGGGTACAAGACCAGAAATAAGTAATGATGAGTGATGTGGAAGTGGGAGCGGTGTGGAAGATGTATTAGTGTGGAAGGGGAGTGGGGTGGAAGAGGTAGTGGCGTGGAAGTGATATTAGGGGGTCAGCATCAGCTACCTAAGGAGGGGCTAAGGCCTGTCCTGAATCATATCTAATAGGGGTATTTTAATTATGTAGGCACATAAAATATTAAAGTTTACCTAATTTATATGTCACTAGCGGCGCCCCGCAGTTTCACCCGCGTAGTTCCCGTTCCCGTAGGAATATGGGGATAAAATGCTAAAAACCTTACCACTAAATCACTCTATCTATTAAAATAAACCGCATCAAAATCCGTTGCGTAGTTTCAAAGATCTAAGCATACATAGGGACATCAGGACAGAGAAAGCGACTTCGTTTTATGCTACATTATGTATTGATAACGAATAATATAGGCGTGTTTATTGTTTAATTTTAATCTCGACTGCCTGACCTACATATTGATTAAAGTTATTTTATTACATCGATATTTAGCGTTAGCCCAAAATAACTATTCTACGCGCACGAAGTCGCGGGGCAGAAGCTAGTACTTTAATATACCTACGGACAGTTTTTGTATTACAAAACTAATTTAAAATCCTCCCAAATACTTTGCTTAACAATGTATGAAAGAACGGGTAAAAAAGTGTATCCGTCACGTCGATATGCAAGGTTACAATGTGGTTACAAAAACACAAGACACGTGTCTTGAACAACGTACTTTAAAATAGTCACAATAATTTACTAGATTGTTAGAAACAATGTAAGTACCATAAAAGTAATAAAGATTACGACTGTAGCAGAAAACGAGCCAATAAATCAGGAGTATAAACAATTTGCCAATTAATTTACAAAACAAACAAATTGCTGGTTTTGAGCTCAAACTTACAAACCCAATCTCTTATCGGCACGATACAGTGTACCCAAGAAATTGAGACAAGACCCGCGAGGGAGATGTGTCTTAAATACACGGTGTTAAAGGTTAAATTCCCTTGGCAAGCCCTTATCGGGTGCTCGCAGGTCCAGACTAGGCAAATAACGGTGTCGTTTCACTTCTTTTTACATTTTCTCGCTAAAATACTGAGTTTAATGCTGATTATGTGGACAATTTTCTGCACGAGGAAATATTATGGCGGAAAATAAATAGCAATTTTATTCATTTAGGGTACTTGTTATTCATTTCCGCACACACCTTCCGAAAGCGAGGCCTTGTTCATTTATTTTTATTTGTTTTGAGTATCGACTTTTTGGGATTGTATTGGGAAAAATACAAAATGGAATTTCATAAAATCAAAACAAATTTGTTGGTTTTTAATCAAATTTAATTAAAAGGTGCTCGTTGAAAAAGGAAGTCAGATGAGTGGATTGCGTACCGAAATCACTTATCTATGGCAGATCAAAAGAAAAAGATAATTAGAAGGAAATGGAAGAAACATCGACCAGTAATGGGACAAACTGGTCACAACAGGAAAACAGCACACTTTCAACGAAAGACATATAACATAACAAAATTCTAATCGAATTGAGACTGTTCCTTTTTGAAGTCGTCGGTTACAAAAGAGTCAGTACCTATTTAGAATTTGAAGGACACACCAAACAGTTTGCAACAGTTTGCACGAAATCTCTAGAGATTATTCGAGGTCATTGTTCCTTCATTAAAAATCATGGACATTACGAGTATGATTCGATTAAGTCAGCTCGAGGTTCCCATTAAATCTCACCAACTGATCCCTGAATAAAGGATACTGCAATCTGTTACCCGTTAGCAAAACAAAGGAGAGTTAAGAATCTTTCATCGTCTTTGGAGCTCGCTCACTTTGTGTGATAAATTTTATTAAGGAAAATACGCTGGTTTATTTTGGTAACCTGTTCTCGTTAATGGACTTGTCTTATGTGACGTACATTGTGACTAGCTAACTCAATATATGAAGACACATATTATTATGTTCATACTTTTAGAGACATCCATTTTAAGATGGCAAAACGAACATGCTTTCTAGAAAGTTATAGAGTTTCGTAATAAATATTTTGTTGCAAAATTTAATGGCAAAAGTTAAAAGGATTGTTGCATTGCCTTTTTTGTTTAGGGACATAACCAACTTTGTGTTGATATTGTTTCTAAAGTTGGCAACTGCCCACACAGATGGTTTTGAAATGTTTTTTGTTTACCACTTTCTGTTTGCGGAAGTGTTGGGTAATTAAATCACGATGACGTAACGGGAAAATAGGTTATAAATATTTTTTAAGATTTATTCAACCAAGAATAAAAGTTAGAATATTTTTTGGACATATTAAAGTTAAACTGATTAAACTATCACGATATAATCACGTTGTTGTGCTAATGATTTTAGCTTTACGTTTCTGCCATGTCTCAAGCCCGAATGACGCGAGAAGGACCACAATATTTGATATTTGTATTTATTATGACAAGGCACATACCTGATTACCAAACACCCCGATACTGCAAGCCGAAGACACTTGGTCAGCTCCAAACCACACCGCAGCAAGCCTTGGAGGCACGTTCAGGATGAACACTTGACTGATGGCCACTACCGTCTGGCCCACGAAGCCGAGCCAAAACATGTCTTGTGGAACGGAGAACACCTTTAGCCATGCTCCTAGGCATGTTCCGAATGCTCCAATTATAGTTGTCACTCGCAGGCCCTGGAAACAAAGAATGAATTATTAAAATATTTTAGACTAGCAGCGCCCTGCGGTTTTACCCGCGTTGTTTCCGTTCCCGTGGGAATATGGGGATAAAATGTAGCCTATGTTACTCAGGGTGAATGTAGCTATCTAATGGTGCAAGAATTATTGAAATCGGTCCAGTAGTTTCGGAGCCTATTCATTACATACAAACAAACAAACAAAAAAACAAATCTTTCCTCTTTATAATATTAGTATAGATAAGCAAATTAACTTAAAAGGGGAAAATAGGATATGGGTTGTGAAGGACTGAACGAAGTTGCTCCTCGTAAAATGCTGAAGCCAAATCTGGTTAAACTAAAAACTTACCCTACATAGAAATGGCATAAAGTTTTGGATAAAGAAAAAATAACAATGGTATCCATCCTCTATAAGGACATACCTAACTACTTAGAGCCTTTTCCCCAAAACGTACCTACCTATCATTTATTTATAAAAATAACTACATTTGCAGATTTAATAAAAACCTTTTCACGTTACAGCCATCATAAATGTCAGAGGTATTCACAAGCTGAAAATATAAATTCACATATTTAATTTCACGGACATTACGCAAAGAGGTTTTTATTTATTAAACAGAAATGTGTCGACTTTCCTGTACTGCTAAATGTAGGTAATAATTTTGGACTTTTAATATTTCGTGTAATAAAAATGTTGAAAAACCTAGTGAGTTTTTTCATGAAGAATTAATTTGTTGTTAACGGTTTTACTAACTGTCACATACATACTGGTAATGTTTTTGAAGGAGTTAAAATACAGTTTTCTGTTTTAGTAAAAAAAGTGTTTTCTGTATGTTGTACATCTTGTATTCATTTCGTAAGCGGGATATTTTCTACAATTATACTTGAGATTAAATTCTTAGATACTACCATAGCAAAAGAGAACTAGGCATCTCTTTCTAAAGTCCTAAGCTGACTCCATGATGTGAAGTGAAGTTATGGGTGGTTAGAGTCCAACCATCCCTAAAGACTGTCGATGTTGTTACTACGACAACTGAGACCAACGTCTTACAAGCCCTTTGAAGTGTCGAGACAGAAGCGCTCATCAAATTAAAAGGGACTTTGAAAACGGCCTATTGTTATGATGGTACCAGACGTTGCTTATCCGCGAACTAAACATTAAGATTATTTAATAAATTTAACCTTTAAAAACAAGCTTTTTTTAGCTTTTATTGCATTGTCATGGGACTTACATAAGTATGCCAAATTCCAGCTCAATCGGATAACCAGAAGTGGTCGCAAAATGGCTTGCAAGATTTGATTACAGACAACGGGACAGGTGTAACTAAATAAAAGCTTATAAACATTCTTTAAGAATTTTAAGAACCAATAAGGAAGACCTAAATCCTTGCAATTTTTACAACCTTCATATTGCGTAGTTAGAAAACCAAAACTAAAATAAAAATGATAATCCTAAAACTACATACAATTCTTATTAGGCTTTTCTTAATTAAACGAATACCATAGTAATCTTTCAAGGAAGTTATCTAGTTGTAAAAACATTTAGCACACATGGAGTGCGAATAAAGATTATTAGTTTAATCCTTAAAAAGCATACAAATGTTGATAAATGTTACAAGGTTAACACTATTAAGAAATCTGTGTAAATACCTCGTTATGTAAAACCCATATGAGTTTATTATAGCAAAGTGCGTCATTGGTATTGTGTAAACATTTACCCTTTCTTATAAACGTGAAATAACACCGGCATTAGTTTTCGTCACGTTGCTTCGTACTTTTTATTTCTTTTAATTCTAAAAACGTTTAAAGGGAAATGGAGATTACCTACGCAAGTGGTTGACAAATAAATAAAAAATCATGTCATGTCTTTTCGAAATGGTGCTTTTTTCTTTAGAAATAGGTGTAAAGGATTGCCCAGCTCTGGGAAATCATGAGATAAAGACATTGTCAAATACATACTTAGGTACATATAGTGCAATCTTTACTACGAGATGCGGCCGGAGGTTTCACACGAATAATATAAGTACATACAGCCCTTAATATACTACATAATACTAATAAGTAAGCATAATTAACTGTATTAAAATTATATTAATTAAAATAAGTATATTAAGAGTTCTCTAAGAAACCAACAAATAACAGCAGTATGATTTAATCAACTTAAGAGTATCTCTCTCAGAACCAACATGCTTGTAACATTATTACTCAGAACATACTGTACAAGTGAGTAAGTTTAATTAAATCCCACGACGCTGTTCGCAGAATGTTCCGGAATGCAATGTTTTTGCGACTTTTCCATGGCTTATACGAGATTAATGAAATTTGTTTTTGAAGTTTATCTCTTTATGCTCAGCACACGCGGTAACGGATGACGCAATGTAGCGCAGATTTATTGTGTTTACGTATTTTGAAATATATGACGGGGTGAAATTATAACTGTTTGAAAAATACAATTAATTTGAGAGAACGGCAATGGTAAACTTACATATAAAAATAAAAACATAAGTATTAGACCAAGTCAAATGGCATAGATTGAAACAGAACTACACAATAAGGGTCAAAAGAGCCTGAAGGGAGATAGAACTGCACATTTAAAATAATTACAATCTAAAAAAAATAATTAAAGTTTGAGTAGATAAAATACAAAACCACCATAAGTCTACCTAAAGACGTACTTAACATCAACACAAAACACATCTTACAGAATGTGAAAACAGTACGTGTTCAGGACAAATAAATCTTCATTACTTACAATTTATAGAACCACATTTATTTGTGGTTTAAAACTAAAATTCTTTACGACTTTTTCAAGGTTGGAACTGTCAGCATGTACTGTTATAAACAAAGTATAATCAAAAAGCTGTACCAATATTATTTTCGAAAAACCACCACTAAAATTCTCTTAATTAAATCAACTCCACAACCAACTTTATCACAACTAAAACAAGTTCCTATATCAATTAGTTTCTTTCAATTTGCTACGAAACTTCGCATCGAGCACCTCAAAAGTTAGCGTCCAAATTCCTGATATATTCACAAAGTTGGCGCTGTTTCGGCGAAATTGTATATTTAGGAGCGAGCGAGAGTGTCAGTTGCAGTCACAGGATATATTGGAATCCGTAACCTTTTGCTGTACGTGACTGCCGCGAAATTGGAACAAAACTTTGTACATGGGATGCGTAAATCTCTTTTATTGTGAGTTATGTCAACAGGTTTTTATCAATTCGTGTGTGTTGAGTTTAATGTGACTGCTGTGCTGTGCTGTGGTTAAGTTCAGTTGGTCAAAGCATCGACAAATTCATCGTGGCGTGGTCTTAGGTTTACATATCATAATTAATAGAGACGAGAGAGTCTATCACAGTCGAGTATCAAATTCAAATTATAGATTGATTCTAAATATTAAATACTTAATCTGGAGTAAAGAAATATCTACTACGTAAAATAATAATAAACAATTCATGCAATAACATCTAAGTCTACTTACATATGTACATTGTATAGAACATACCTTACACTATTTCTAGTCAAACAGATATTGTAAGTATCAAAGCAGTAAAACAACAAAGTCGCACAGAACAACTTAAACAAACACTGGATTTCAATTTCCAATAAATCTATGTAGATCTGTTAAAGTGTTTCCCCGGTTTATCCGGTGGAAATACAGTCCGGGTAATAGTGTAGGATATCCGGGAGTAATAAAATACCTGTTTCTATAAGCTTTCAGTTGATTCTACTTTTAGTAGGTATTGTATTACGAAAAACCACATAAATGTACTGTCTTTTTTGTGCAAAGAAATTGTCTTATTCTTATTATATACTGAGGTGATTTGATTAGGTTTGATACTTTGACGTTGCTGAATGTTTGGTGCAAGATATCTCAATTTTCTGGTTACTCATTTAGACTTAGGTTTATACAGGTAGGTGAAGCCACCCGCTTGATAGCGTCTTATTTGTCCTCATTGTACTAGCATCAGTCAAAGAAAGGCCCTCATCGTAAACTGGGAGATTACAGGCTGATAATCTACTTTTGTAGCTACGAAATATCAATTCTAGAAAATGCTTGTAATAGTTCATTCATTACTCGCATTTTAGGTCAAAATATGTTCAGCTAATATCTAACTGTGGCCCTAATTACGGGGGAGGCATCTGTGGATTATGATTTCACCGTCGTCATTCGAGCAATTAATTCAAGTCACACCGCACAAACATTTGGGGGCGTTACGTATTTAATCTTCGAAATAATCTGAGCACGAACCTGAGACCACTGGCTAATTGCTCGTTACTGAACACAATTGCTTGATATCGAACTAATTGTCTTAAGAATTGGTGTATCTAAACATTTTGATGACCTATGAGATATGTACTAGCTCTTTAATTATCATCTTTATTACTATTTGAGTGCTGTTTCTTCTGCAAATGATTAGGGTTTGAATCACCTTCACAATATACCTCACGGGAGCTATTATTCGGAAGATGTTTCATAATTTTCTCTAAATAAAAGTACTATAAAAAATACAAGAAAAATAATTTACGGAATAGGTGGATCCGTTCGAAATTGATGTTTGAACAAAGGGTGCGTTACACACAAAATTAAAGGTCAGTGAAACCTTGATTTCCAACTATTGAGTTACATGTTTCACTTGAAACGCATCCAGTAGGGAAGACAATAAAAAAGGTCCCGATAAGTTATGGTTCTTATTCTGCAAGGGACCCTTACGGTCGAACAATTCAAATATTCTAAATTCCATTTGACCATTTTACTGGAAGGGTTGGGTGCCAGGTGCTAGCATTTGGATGGGTTAGGTCAGTGATAGAGGATATAGAAAGGAAATGTCCAATATCTGCTAAAAATTGAGTTATGGGCAGAAATGGAAATAATTATATCGTATTGACTTGAAAAGGTTAGTACCAAGCGGAATCGACGGCTTACCATGCCCTTTAAAGTATGGAAATGCTCACGAAATTGAACACCATACATAAAATCAACGTTCACCTCTAATTACGATGGTTCCAGTTGAGACGTTACTTAACTGAACATTACGTAAGAAATTCAAGATAAGCACTGGTCTATCACGCTTTTCCCATCTAGTTAAACACTTAGAATTCCCTTTATAACATAACATAACATAATCATTCACTACATCATCTCATTACAGTAACTGACCCCTAACTAAGCTCGAAGCTTGTATCTAGGGTATCAGAAACTACGCACACACTCATTCGCACACACCCAGACCGAGACAAACATTTGTGGTTCACACAAATATTCACCCCGCATGGGACTCGAACTTATTCTTTCTAGTTTAATATGGAGATCACCCTTGGCCTAAATAAAGAGACTTCTTTGAAGACAAATGTGACACACGGGACTAGGTACCATCCACAATTGTCACCTGTTTACAAAGAGGACGGACGTCCGGATTGCTCACCGGCGACAGAATATACACAATGAACGTCGTATTGTGAGAGGTATAGGAAAAAATACAATGTTGGACGATGTTGTAGGTATGCTTATTGAAGGATATGGAACATAACTGCCTTGAACGGAGATTGAGATTGTGGTGACGGTAAATAGAAAAGAAACGGACCACTTTCTTAGATGCCGTATTGTATAATCAGTGGACATAACAAGTCTCTTGTAATAAGAAACGTATCCGTCAGTTTGTTTGTATTTTATTTTATTTAAAAAAAATACCAGCACGAGTTTCTTGCCGATTCTTCTCGGCTGATGTAATTTCCGAATCGGTGGTAGAATCCATTTTGACGTTCATAAGTGCCTCATTGAGGCCTTAACTGATTAAATGATTTTTGACTTCGACTTTGACCAGATCATATTGCAGAGCAAGTCACTCTCACTGACGATATGGGTACTGTGAGGAGGAATTAGGATTTTCTATAATTAAATCCAATTATTTGTGTTATCAAATGTTTCTGCATTATCAGCATAAATTGATATAAATAAACCATCGATAATTACTCTCCAAAATAAATATTAAAATGATGATAAAGTCAATAATTGAATGCGAATGCCAATTAGATAACAGAATGTAGGTGGTGCGGTCAGTAAATTCAGCGGTTTCCAACATGCGGCGACGCTCCATATTAGTCAAATAATATAATTACCTATTTTGAGTGGCGCATATTTAATTACACAGTACAGTTTCAAAGGCTGATTTAATGCTGTCAATTTCTATCAATCAACCATGTGGCAGGGGGAGGTTTGTAATTGTAAATTGCGTATTTCGTATTTTAACCTAATTTTGTCGCATGGTTCATATTTTATATTCGGTTATACTTTCTCGTTATTCCTATTTCCATTAGTGAAAACCGTAACAAACTCTGTTGCGCGATTTATAAAAAGTTGATGGATAAGTAGGCAAAAGACTGCTTTATAAGTATGTACTATTTAATGATGAATATAGTTATATTAAAAGTACAATTCAAGTAATAAACACCTTACATAACTTAATATAAACTAAAGTCGATAAATTGATGATCAACATATTATTGAAACATAACAGTCTAAGTACTTAGTTACAAACATAAAACTTTACTAGGATTTTTTATTACAACCCAATTAAGCACTAAGAAAGGCTTTGGAAAATCAATTACTCAAGGGCTCACTCAGAACCCTTAAACAAAAATTGAAAGCATTACCTATCATAGAAATTCCTTTCAAACTAGTAACTAATTGGAGTGCAAACAACTTCATACAAACCTATCTAAAAGAGTTATAAAGATTAAGAGATCTAACAATGTCAAAGAAGAATAAAATCTAAAGAATCCACTCCAGCCAAGTACTACACCCACTTGTATTCGAGATGACCATTGTATTATGTGACGTTTACAAAATATTAATAAACAATGTGTCCTATCTGAGTAGAACACTCCGTTTATCCACTTATCCTTGCTCAGAACGCGCGGGTATCTTCCATTTTATTGCATATCGTAAAATTGCCGGCGATATTACCGAACGAGTATGTGGATAATATTTGTCACAGATTTTTCCTGGTTTCAATGATAAGCAATATTTGGGGCGAGTATTACAGTGTGATATTACGAACGATATTTTCTAGATGCTTTTGAAAGGATTTTTTGTAGAAATTTCTAGAGGTTTCAGTAGCGATCAGCAAGCGATTGCCCTATAAATTAACGGTCTTACCACAAAACGAAGTCTAAATTTGAAACATAGTTTAAAATGATTTTTACAAAAAATTGTACCACAAATCGATGTCTACCTCTAAAATTGGTTTAGGCAGTGTTTGGAATGACAGTCTACCTAAAAACTCTGATGCCCTTGTTTAAAGCTATTTCTAAAATGGCCGCCTGAATTTGTATCAGCTGATTTGAAACGTCAACGTGATTTTATATCGATTATGATATTATGACCTCTTTAGTTTGTTATTCAACCTCTTTGCTATATTGTTACTACAAGGTGCCGCTTGATGGCGCTAGTGCACAAACTCCAAAACGGCGAGAATATGAAAAGATGTAAAAAAACTATTCGAAACGTATTAATGTAATTATATTCTAATGAAAGAACTGTATTGTGTCATTGAATTCAATTTATTTAATTAGACAATAAGTACATTATATTCTAAGAGAGCCCCTCTCGAGACCCTACCTCCCGTGCTAGTTACAAACTGTGTTACGGTAAGGTAAGGCCTCTCAAACCACGCGCACATATAAAATCATTTAAATATATGAGGAACATGTCCGTGTACTTCGTAGCTACTTGAAGTAAACGATACGGTGCAGGTAGGCTCCACAACACGTAAGGTGACCTCTGTTGCTGTAGCAGGGGCGATACCACGTCGGTTACGGGACGGATACGGTCGACGTTTCCTCTCCACCAGGATGAAGCCATCCACGTCGCCTTTCTCCGCTGCACTGACTGCTGCTCGCTGTTTCTTCGGTGCAGATAACTTCGTAACTCGCCTTTGTTGATAGTAGATAGACAAAACGATTATTCTGCCGAACATTGAGGCAGTTGTTGCGGCACGACACTACTGCTCGTGTTTTCGGTACAAACGCAACGCAACGGTACAAATCCATTAATTGCAACTCTTCTACGTATCCGTGTTTTAACTATTTAAAATTGTATGAAAATATAAAATTAAACACAACGTCGATCGAATAAATAATAGTCACACATGACATGAGTCAGTCAGACAACGTCGATCAAAAGTCAATTCAAAAAACGTTTCGTTTACGGATTAAACGATCTTTGAGGATGAAAACATCAAGTAATTAGTTCACTGTTTCTTCAATCAACAATTATATTTATAGACAATAATACTTTTAAAAATAAATTATATCAATTAATAACTTAATTCAATTATTATTATCAACTTTTGAGATACATTTGTTTATGTTGTACTCAACTTGTCCTGCATATAACGTAACGCGTTTATGTATTGCCATACGTATTTTATTAAAACCAGAGAGAAACAGTATCGTGATCCTTATTCTATGAGTAAAACCATTTTTCTCAAGACAAGAGCAAGACAACGATTTGTGGTAAGAAAAATTCAAACACGGTCTAACATGCCAAAATCGTGTTTGACTGAAGAGTGGTCTAGAGAGTGTTTAAACATCGATTTATGGTAAGACGGTAAATGTTTACACTAAAATGTGTCCATCAGCATTTTTCAATTATTTTAAACTGCATTAACGTTATGAAGCAGGAGTGTTTGTTTGTTGCTTTCAATTGAAAACATATTTTAGTGTTGGATATTCCATTTATTAAGGAAGACTAAGCACATACGTCACGCAAGCCACGTCACGCTACGCAGGGCAATAGTAATTAAAAGCAAGTGAAACCTACTGGCACTGTATTCTTAGAGACACTTAGCTTTAGTAATGCAGTCCTGTATAATATTTATATCATTAGTAATCCCTAGAACCTTACGAAAATATGGCATTAAATTCTATACAATTTAAATTTCACTAGGTCTTTCACCTGAGCTGTTTCCGCCCCTATACATTGCGGCGATAAAAAACCACGTCAAATTCCGTTGCGTTTTAAAGATCTAAGCATAATTGGGCAAGCGACTTTGTTTTATACTATACTAGCGGCGCCCCGAAATTTTACCCGGGTAGTTCCCGTTCCCGTAGGAATATGGGGATAAAACTATGCTAAAAACCTTTCCACTGAATCACTCTATCTACTAAAACAAACCGCATCAAAATCCGTTGCGTAGTTTTAAAGATCTAAGCATACATAGGGACATAGGGACAGAGAAAGCGACTTTGTTTTATACTATGTAGTGATGATAGTGATTTACATATTACACGTCACATGACAAAATTATCTAAATAATAACACCCTCGTAAAATTTGCAGGAGATTAAGACGCACATTGCCGGCGGTAATACTTCTCGAATCCCTAATTAATTTCCGTCCCCCGCGAAGTTGTGAACACAGGCCGAGGTGTGGAAGTAATGTGCTTTCCAGACTCGAATTGAGGACAATTTGGTACTAAAACTCAGAGATCCATTTGAAACGTATTAAGAGCAATGTTTTGAAAACATTTGAAAATTAAAGCGATAACAGTTCATAGTAATGTTTAGGGACCTAATAAACGTTTCAGTCGTATTAAGGGCAATAGTAGGATCTCAGTAATCTGACGAAACGGAAGATGGTATTTTTATTAGCTTTATTTTTCTTTAATTTCTAAAATGTAGCGATGTCACAGATTATTTCTTTGATTTTGATTGTACTCGTACTTATATCTAATATATAAAATTCTCGTGTCACAGTTTTCGTTGCCATACTCCTCCGAAACGGCTTGACCGACTCTCATGAAACTTTGTGAGCATATTCAGAAGGTTTGAGAATCGACCAACATCTATTTTTCATCCCGAAATTCCCACGGAAACGGGAACGGGAACCGCGAAAAGTTTTCCGCAACAATTATTTTCTCTAAATTTGGTTCCTACTGTACGTAAGTTTTTGTAAAACATGTGTTAGGTTAGGTTAGGTTAGGCTTATATTAAACCGCCTAAAATATCTCACTTCAGGTAAAGGGTTCTTTTAAAGCGCGTAAGTGATTTAAAACACGAGTCATGCTTCAAAGATAACAAAAGAATTTTACTTGTAAAAATGGCGAGACAAATACTGATCTACACATGTTACTTTTGAATTATAGATACTGAAACAAACCGCATACAATAAAGATAAACTTTATGAGTGTATATTATATTCTATTGTATTGTTATCATTAGAATTTTTATCTAGACTCTTGTTGGTGGACTTTAGAAATCCTTGGACGTTCAGTTACCTATATTTAATGTGTTAAAAGAGAATGGCGTATATTAAGATATTCGTATTCTTTAATATTCGAATTTTATTAATCGAACATACAAGCCGAAACGAAAGAAATAACTAAGTGTCTAGTGGCATTTTCATCGGTATGCCAGTTCAGTTCCTGGGTATACCGATGTATTTTTGGTTTTTCCAAATAGGGATCCTCATTTCGGCAAGCATAATATGATCGAGCCTATTCCTCTCCACTGTACTAATGTCATCAGTAAGCATTTAATATCTCCAATTCGATTACAATTACGACGGCCTGGCTTTCAGACTTCTAGCTTACAGCACCTAATTTCATAAGATTTATATCATACGATACAATAGTCTGCTATTAAATCTCATAAGATTTGCCTTTACCATACAATAGCCTCCTATTTAATACTCCTTCCCTGTACATCCACAATTCCTACGCACCTCCCGTCGTACACACGTTGACATACCCTACACCTGTCTTAGTCACACGCATCGGTGATTTACTCGTAAGTACTGCGTTCGTCGCGCTAAGTGCTTTAGTCTTTGAATACATACATCACTCTGAATTATGTAAGCATACAATCGTTCGTAGTATGTATGTATGTACGTCTTTGAAGTGCGTTTCTTACTCTCAGTTTTCATTTTCATGCGGTTTGTCTGGATGAGCAGAAAATAGGAACGAATAGAAAAGTAAACGAAAGTGTGAACGTTTATTTCTAGAGTTCTCTTTGTTTTACTGATTGATATTGAAAATTAGGATGGTTATTAAAAATATTATCGTACGATAAATTAATTAATTAATTTCATCAAAACCACGAACTGAGGAAAACCTACAACTAAGTTGTAGGTTGTCTCGGTCTGGGTGTGTGTGAATGAGTGTGTGCGTAGTTTCTTGAACCCTAGATACAAGTTTCGAGCTTAGGTAGGGGTCAGTTACTATAATGAGATGACGTAGTGAATGATTATGTTATGTAATGTTTGTTATAAGTTACTTGACCTATACAAGTTAGTTTTTATTTTAAAGCTAGGAGATGTCAAGTCTTGAATAACTTCATCTATCAATGAAAATCGCACTAAAATCCATGGCATAGTTTAAAAGCTCTAAGCATACACCAAGTAAACAAACACTTGACATTTATAAAAATAACTGACACAGAAACCCAGACATGTTTTGAATATAAACTACAAGGTATTCCAGGTTTGCAAAACGTTATTGCGTCACCTCAAGGGACGGTTAAGTGTTTGTGAAGTGCCTATGTATCTCTATGTATAGTCACAGTTGAAAAACCTTCGTCAATTTTCAAATATATTCCTTACTAGCTGTGCCCTGTGGTTTTACGTGAGAATTTTGAGATAAAACGTATCCCATAATATGTTATTCCTAGTTATAAGGGACATCCGTACCAAAATTCATATAAATAGCTCAAGCCGTTTAGACGTGAAGAAGTTACAAACATACACATATTAGTAGGATAATCTCTTAGTAACTTTTGAAACTAAACATTAAACAGACAACTGCATATAAAATTATACCAGCATGTTATGACAACTAAGTTCGAAATAGCACCTGTAAAAACTGATACTCAATCGGTAAACAGATTATTATTATCGTTCATCTAATACTGAGCAAACGAAAATAGATCTTAAGGTGACGAACCTTTTCTTACTATGACTGTACCTATGTATCTCTACACTCGCATCTGTCAGAAACACGGTCTACTCGTAGACTAGTGGTTGGAGCCCCTACGTACAAGTTATGCTGAATATTCAGGCGGTAAGTGTACCAAACAGTACGGAATTGTGGTTTGTACCCGCACTTACCTATTGTACGCAAATTGTGTTTGTGACGGGAAATTTTGGTGGAATTTTGTTGTGTATCTTTGGTAATATTTAAGTTATTTGGGTATGTCCTTTTTAAAACAAGGATTCTTTAACAGACCTATTAGTAATTTATATTATAAACTCGGTCTATCTTATTTGCGTTGCATTTTAGTCTGGTTTAACAAAACTTGGTAAGCATTTGACACCTTGTCAGTCAAATCTGTCACTTTGACAGTATTCAAAATTGATTGTAAAACCTGGTTTAGTGTTAAACCAGACTAAAAATGCAACGCAAATAAGGCAGGGTAAGTTGCCTTATAGGTTGATAAATAATAAAATCTAGCTGTATAAATGAACAGTTTAATGCCTGAAGCAATACAAGATTTTTATTTAAGGACCAATATTATACACGAAAAATAAATTAAAGTGTTCAATTTTTTCAACATAAAACTTAATCTCCCGAGAAATCCCCTTTTTTCATTCCTTTGAGTCGAAATCGTAGGAATGCCCAATACCAATCAATTCGAAAGGAATTCCTAAGACGAGATACGGCTGAGTTTAATTAAACTAACCACATACTTAGAGTATAAATATTACTACACTTTAACCACCGTTCCCAATATCCGATCTATTTATAACCTTGCTTGTCGACGTTTACAAACCTCTGTATATCTGTAAATAGCAGCACCCTGCAGTTTTAACCCCGTAGATCCCGTTCCCGTGGGAATACGTGGATAAAATATAGCCTATAGCCTTCCTCGATAAATAGGCTATCGACCACCGAAAGAATTTTTCAAATCAGACCAGTAGTTTCTGAGATAATCGCGTTCAATCAACAAACAAATTCTTCAGCGTCATATTATACTAGCAGCGCCCCGCGGCTCCACCCGCGTAGTTCCCGTTCCCGTGTGAATACAGGGATAAAATATAGCCTATGTCACGCACTGATAAATTAGCTTTCCATGAGTGAAAGAATTTTTGAAATCGGTTCAGTAGATCCCGAGATTACCCCTTACAATTTAACAAATATACGAACACACAAACTTTACTTCTTTATAATATTAGTATAGAAGTATAGATTTTACCTTACCAATAACCATATCAACGGTAGATACAATACTACATACCATCGAATATTGGGAAGACAATACTATGCTATTATATGTACTTAGTTAGGTACGTTTAAATCACTTTAAAATTCCCCGAGCCTATTAACTTTCACAATTCCGGCTAAATCCAGCCATGAATCATTTCCTAGTACTTACTGGAATTTTAATATCAGTGCAATGAATTAGGGCTGAAATACCTGTGGGTGTATTTTATAGTCACATAATTCTATAGTATTTAAGTATATCTAGAACAAGTACATGATTCCAAGCTCTTTTTGGTTATGCAGTAGCTATTTTACTCCAAAGAAAGTTACCAGCCAAACTCTGAATCTCACACAGTACATAGAAGATGGCTTTGAATCCAAATCTGTTACTGGCGTTGTCTTTGTGGATTTATCTGCGGCCTACGACACGGTAAACATCAAACGCCTACTTATTAAGGCCCAACAAACCACGAACGATACAGGATTCATCAACATCTTACGCGAAATGCTTAGCAACCGACGTTTTCAAGTTCACCTCAATAATACAAAGAGCCGCTGGCGCCGTCAGAAAAACGGTCTTCCCCAAGGAAGTGTTCTCGCTCCGGCTGTCTTCAACATCTACACCAACGACCAACCTATCCTACCTAACACGAGACACTTCCTTTACGCGGATGACCTTGCGCTGGCTGCTCAAGCTACTAACTTCGAGGACGTCGAATTAAAGCTAACGACCGCACTGAAAGCCATCGATAGCTTCTATACAAGCAATGCTCTTCGGCCTAATCCGTCCAAAACACAATCGTGTGTTTTCCACCTGCGCAACCGCCAAGCTAATAGAGCTCTTAACATAACATGGCGAGGAGTAGCCATAGAGAATTGTCCACACCCACGTTACCTAGGCATCACTTTAGATAGGGCACTTACATTCAAAGCACATTGCCAAAATGTAAAAAAGAAGGTAGGATCCCGGAACAATCTGCTAAAGCGCCTTACATCAACATCCTGGGGAGTGGCCCCGCATGTTCTAAGAACGACGGGTCTCGCTTTGTCCTTCTCTGCGGGCGAATATGCGTGCCCTGTGTGGCATCGCTCTGCACACGCTAAAGAAATTGACATCGCTCTTAACGAGACCTGTCGAACCATAACAGGCTGCCTTAAACCCACCCCCCTAAAACTTTTATACCCACTCGCAGGCATTGCTCCACCAGACGTGCGCCGACAGGTAGCATGTGAGGCAGAAAAACACCTTCAGGTAACGGACTCTCGCCATCCACTGTACGGTCACGTCATGCCTAGAGTGCGGTTAAAAAGTCGTACAAGCTTCATCAGGTCAACAGAGCCCATATCAGGGCACCCAAAGGAAGCTAAGAAACTTCTTTGGAGCTTAAAACACCCCGTCCCTTTAGACTTCACCCCAATTTCGGAACATCTGCCACCAGGTTCTGAACTGCAATGGCCTATCTGGCGGACCCTTAACCGTCTCCGTACCGGTGTGGGTCGTTGCAGGTCTAACTTGGTGAAATGGGGTTATTCCAGCGAGTCTAATTGCGACTGTGGTGCTCCAAAGCAGGATATGACCCATTTACTATCGTGCCCGTTGTGCCCTTTCACCTGCACACGAGAAGACCTGATGGAGGCAAATGGCGCTGGTGTGGATGTGGCTGAGTTTTGGTCCGGGAGAATTTAATTTAGTATTATTCAGTATATGTTATTTTGTGGCCATTGACACGATAGAAGAAGACTAGAGAAGCTTGAATGGCTTTGCATTATAAAATTAAAAAAGTGATGACTCTACGCAATCTGGTTCTGATTTTCTTAATAAAGTAAGTCATTCTTATATTACAAGATACTAGCGGCGCCCCGCGGTTTCACCCGCGTTCCCGTTCCCGTAGGAATATGGGGTTAAAATGCTAAAAACTTTCCCACTGAAACACTTCATCTATTAAAACAAACCGCATCAAAATCCGTTGCTTAGTTTTAAAGATCTAAGCATACATAGGGACATAGGGACAGAGAAAGCGACTTTGTTTTAAACTATTTAAGGAAGATATACTCAGATGATTCCTCAAAAATAATCCTAGACCATGTTACAGCTTTTTAAATGATAACATTTCAAGTCTGAAAGAAGTTCAGTCACGTTTCCTGAACTATTGTAAGGAAATTCACGTTTTAAAGTGCACTACACTATGGAACGTGAATCTTTCTTTTCAAATCACAATTTAAATATATTTGCATAAATTATTTTCCTATTTTTCAAACGATTGTTTACAACTTGTTGTGTCTATGGAAACCGTGTAATTCTGTTACTAATATGTGGTGTAGCTTTGGCTAAAGTTTCGGGTTTGAATCCCAATCTAGACAAACGGATCGGTTCCCGTGCGGGGTGAATATTTGTGTGAACCACAAATGTTTGTGTCGGTCTGGGTGTGTGTGTGTGAATGAGTGTGTGCGTAATTTCTGATACCCTAGATACAAGCTTCGAGCTTAGTTAGGGGTCAGTTACTGTAATGAGATGATGTAGTGAATGATTATGTTATGTTATGTTATGTTTGTGAACGTCATTTTAATTCACTCATTTTATACGGGATATAGGATATGGTCTCGCTTATACCGGGGTGTGATCTTATGGACCTCCGATATTCCACCGGGGAAACAGCGAAGCGGGCATTCGTTTACCACATGGGACAGGGTCTGGCCAGGTAACAATCTGATCCTCGCAGAATGCATACGCAGTGATGATGACTCATCCTCCTGATGAAGGCCCCCGTATGTGGCTGAAACTAGTCGACGGATTCGACTAAAACCGGTATATTCGCAAAACCCGTATAAAATAATTAAAAACAAATATCCCTAGCCTTATATATATTAACTAACTGACTCACAATCAATAGATTATTATGTTACACATGGTCCATGTAATTGTATGTCGCGTTTTTAAAATGTCGTTAGTGCAGGTGTATTTAGTCTTATTCATTAACAAAATTATTTAAATAAACTGAACTGTTTTTCACGGTATTTTATAATATGTTGTTATAATAGTTATCTACTGTTTACATGTCCGACTGACCGGTTCGAAGATAGAACCTTCTAGAGTGAAATAGAACCGACAAAATCTGCATGCGACTTACCTATATTGTGAAATATTTTTGTAAATTCATACACCCATGGTAATAAAAAAGGGGATATTTTTTTTTTATGAATACTGTAATTTTGGAAGAAGCAAAACATTTTATGAGACGTACCTTAAAGCCGGCGAAAAAGGTATATCGTTATTAGATAGAAAAGATGTTTACAAAATTAAATATAACTATACATTTAATTAGGGGCATCCCTGCACAAGACAATACCTCTGTAACAATTAACTACTCAGCGTATATAATATAAAATACCAGTACTTATTATTACATAACAGTGCCAAGTAAAACATTCAACTAGTAACGTCGATTGTGACTAATAATATTACTTAACATCAATAACAATCTTTGATGATTACTTAACTTGATTTTTTTGTATAACCATTTTCAGAGATTTACTTTTTTCCGAAAATGGCTTGGTTTAAAGATCACCGAGATGTTTTTGGCAAGTGTGAAGTCTATTAATAACTGTTATTCTTCCTCATTGTACTAATATCATCAGTGAGAAAGACGTCTTTGGTATACAATAGTATCTTACAGGTCGTTAAAGTTATTCTAAAATTGTTAAATAAACCTAGTAGCCATCGGTTCCAGTTGTCGTACTATCGTGTCGATGTCCTTATGCATAGTTAGAGCCAACAAAAGCTAAACCAAAAATTATCGCAACAAGTACAAGGAGAGAGTCAGACGACTGTCCGAGAGGTGTGATTGCTTAAAACTACCTCCGAGTACGTATAAGTACAAGTAGGGGTCAATTCATATAATATGTAGATGATAGAGAGATTACGTAATATTTACATATTGTATAGTACAAATTGTAAACTATAAAGACCTTTTTCCACCTATCTAGTTCAATCTAGGTCACATGTTTAATATACTTACAACCCTAACGACAACTGATATCGCATAATAGCAATAACTAAGAACAAAACTCAATTAATATCACCAGCTTATAAACCGCAGTTTCATTAAAGGCAAAACATGGTGTAATTTAATTTAACGACCAATCGAATAATATGATTACAGTGGAACAAGGATCTTATTATGTTTCTTTTATGTATTTTCCTCAGATTTATTTCAGTATGCTAATATTATTGTATTGAGCAATTTGAGTGAATATATTGAGGAAGCAGACATGTTATTAAGGGGCTTACACATGAGTTTTCTTGCCGATCTGAAATGTTATATGAAAAAAAAATGTATTAAAAGTTTGTTCTGCAACATAGGAAAGACACCACCAGGTGATCACCTAGCTCATCTTGTCAATTGATCACATAAAAAAGAAAAATGTTACTGGGTACTGTAGTAAGGGCATGCAACAGTGTAAAGGAGGGTACCTAATCTTTTCCGCTATTTTTCTACCGGGAAAGATGACACTAATTTTCCCTAGTCGCCTGTTACCAAGGCAGGCTCACCGGGGACCATGTATTTATATGTATATGTACGTACCCGTAATTAGGCAGATTTCCGCAATTATACCTCCTATAATAAGGATCTTTTGTGTGTGTTGCAATATTATTTATACACTTTTATGGATTCTTTAGTCAACTTTCTACTCTTAATTAGCGTTATATCAACTAAGGCTGCTCGAACTTAGCCCCTGGGATGACCTGATCTTACACAAGAGACTTGTAAAGTTTAATTAATATCCCTAGAAAATAATTTAGTTTGAAAACCATTATCTTAGTTTTTTGTTCGAAAGCGCTTTATTACGGCTAATGACTGCGTGGTCAATATAAAAATCTTACTTTGGTGTCTTACTTTAGGTCTGGGTTTTCCTCAATATTGTAAACACTTATTTTGCAATTATTAGGTTTTTAAGTATTTTTTCCTTATTAACACAGTCGACGGTTATCTACAATTACTTTGTACGGCGAACGTGGGTTTCTGATATGAACTTCGAAGAAAGCATTAGACAATATACGCGTAAGTGCAGTTCACATATTAATTCTCAAGCATCAAACTTATACTGGTACCCACCTGATAAAATTTATAACTTTTAAACAATTTTACCTCTAATGTATCTTTCAAAATAATTTCTAGTTGCGAAAATACGAATCTAGCAGTACCTGATTAAACTGCGTTCGCTTTGTTTAGTCAGTGTCATTGTTAGTAATTAATATAGCCTTAAGATCTTACTGCAGAGCAAAGACCCCTCTCACTGATATGATATTACAATAAGAATAAGCGTAAGTAACTAAATAAGTTGCACGACGTTTTTCACGCGATTTTATCCACAAAACATAGTGTGAAACCGCCTTTACAATAGAGAAATGTTCTCGTATGAACAATAAATAGGAATCGCTATAAACATGAATCCCAATGTCAAAGTCAAGGAATAAATATAAATGTCTTGATTTCATCTCTATGAGAAACGGAAACATAATGAAAACAATAAACTGTTTAGTTATCAATTCAAGTTCTTGTAAGTATATAGTTTACCGATACTAGAAAGTTTAGTAGGTATATAACTAAATAAATACTTATAACCCCGACTGAAGATCGGAATTTTTTGTATTATAGACTTTAGTATTCTTTAAAAGTACCTCATCTTAGATTTTATTAAACGAAATTGAGCGAGAATCTATTTTTTAGGCTATTTGTTCAAGATTAAGATTATTTAGTACGGTTTTAATGAAAATTAATATAATATTAACACTACACGACTAGATTTCTAAACAAGTCGCGGTCAAAGCTCCATAAAAGGTTCTTACGGCCAATTTAATCATAGGAGACCTTAAGAAACGTCACTGGTATATTTCCTTTGATGCCTTTTGGTATTTTAATCACAGTCCCTTACATTCCCTATTAACGATAAGTTCAAATGTCAAATCCCAATTAAAAATCTCTCAAAAACCCATTATTTTTGCCAATCATAAAAAATTAAGAAAAGAAACCTGCAACATTTTTTAAAAAGCTCTACATTTTAAAACTTGATTAATTTAGAAACTGCTTGAAAGTACTTCATTTGCTGTCCGTGCGATTTATTATTTTCCTTGTTCTTGATATAATACTCTAATTAATCTCCAATCTGTGGATTAAACAAATCCCGGACGCGATTAAGGACGTCTCCAATTTGTAGGAGTTAGTGTACTTTGAGATGTTGTCTCCCTCAATCAATTTGTAGAACATTCTTTGTGACAAACTTCGATTCGTTAGTCAGATCAAGAGTGAAGGAGGAAAAGATAATATTTTATTGTAATGTAGGTCATTGTAGGAATTATAAGTAATTTAAATTTATAATTATTTAGAGTATGAAAAGAAATGTAATCCTTAATGTAACACAATATTATAAATGTGAAAGTGTGTTTGATACGTCACATCATAAAAACTCAATACCTAGATAGGTAAATGAGATACTTACATTTTTACAACATTCATATGGGCCCAATAAAAATGGAACAAGCAAGTAAAAACGCAAAAAACAGCTAGTTCTAACATGTATTGCCTAATGAATGACCTACCCTACAGAATATTTTTGCAAATTAGTACTCTAGGTTTTACTCTGTCATAGGAACCAGACCGGCAATTAACAAAATTATTTTATTTAAATTAATAAGCTAGTTTTTAACATCAATATTAATCACTTTGACGTTCACTATTTTATGCATTCATACCTACATTCAGAATGTGCGGAATACAAAACAAACCCAATTTGAAACTGGTTTTAAAATATAATAGTATTCAAATTAAGTACAGTTACTTCTGGTAGGTTACAATTTTATGTTTTGTATTTCATGTTCTGATATACTAACTTTGATTCGAATTATATTTATCAATTCTAGATCTCTTTAATTGTTATCAATTAACGTGCATTATAGCAAAAAATCAAAAATATTTTGTTCGTCACCATTCTCTTGGGTTAAGGACAAAAACAAGGAAAACGGATAGAAAAAGAGTAATAAGCGATAAAAACCACAGAAAAAATAAGTAGTTTGTTTTTTAACAATCCAAATACAAATAAATAAAGGTAATTTATTATTTTTAAAAACCAAAGAGGTAACATCAACATCAACCTAGAAAAAAATAAACCAAACAATTATTACTCACTAATCTCATTATTAAACACGCAAACTCACCGTTTTATCTAAGAGCCAGCTCGCGGGGAAAATCAGTGGAATGTAAGTGATCATGTAGACCATAGAGGTCCAGTACACCATGATACTGGTCACCCCATAGTACTTGACGACCGCATCCTGTATGATGCTGTACTGCACCCATTGCATGCTATTGGTAGCAGAGTGAAACACGAACACAAACAAAACTAGCCATCTAATCGGAAACACGGTATATTCCGTCGGTTGTTTTTTCGACGGCGATTCCAGAGCCATCCCCTTCTCAGCTACCCCATCCATGACGCTCCCGCAAACTTCCAAATTCTTTTGCTCGGCCATTTTTATTGTCGCATTTATTAAATACTTTTGGCAATTTTTATGGCACTTGTTTTGCTTTCGAAGCTAAACTTAACCTAGTTATTGTCGGAATTCCCGCGCGCGCGTTTTTGTTTTTTTTTTGTAGACCGGGGCGTGTGTGTTGCGCGGCGTTCGGCCCGCGACTGTTTTCCATTTTCCTTGGAGGCGAGTCTCGTACGGTTGTCTATGAATGGATCGTTTCCTGTGCACCCTCCGCCGCCAAACGTGATCGCACGCTGCACTGATACCGGTATTCCATTTGACATTAGTTTGAATGTCAACATTGTAATCATCCGTATGAGGTTAGAGATTTATTTCCACAAATATCTATTACTATGTGATTATATCTAACATAGTTTATGTAGGGACGATTAAGATAACAGTTTTATACTTTGTAAATAGCGTTAGGTGTATTTATTGAATTGTTAACGTCTGATTAGTTAACTGTATTGTTTATTATTTTTATCGGAGTAGGTAACTTTGGTACTGACGTTATTGTGTTGTAATAAGGTAATTAACCGTTGTAATTAGTCCTAATTAGTCTACATTTATACTTTGGCCAATCTTTTTTTAATCAAAAGTATTTTTTTCATTAGTTTTTCTTGTAAAACAATACGGGGAGTCCTAACAAACTTTTACATATTCAATCTCTCCGTTCAAATTATATATTAATAAACGATAATTCAAGTCAAATCATTCAACAGTCACTCATCCCATCATCTATTTATTTATTTATTTATTATAAAAACAACAATAAGCTTACAGCTAAGATGCCAAAGCGCTTAAGTTGCTAGTATCTACACATATTAAACTTACATACAAAGACAAATAACAAAAATAATAAAACATATAACACAAAACAATTAGAAATAGAGATCAATAGAAATAAAAGAAATGTAAAATATAAAAAAAAACTGAACAGAAATAAAACAATACAGACGAGGTGAAACTTAAACTTAATGGTAATCTATATCAAACTCATTCTCTCACAGACCTTTTACCACTTCATATTTACTTACTTTATATCAAACTCATTCTCTCAAACAGTTCATTCTGTACCGCAACACAATCCAGAGACAAACCAATTTCCCTTCGCCGTGTATCAATCAAACGGGGCGTCCTCGTGATACAAATACATTTACAGGCCGACCCTCGCTGGCCACAGGACTACGGGTGCAATTTCCTGTTTGGAATAATAAGTAACTATCTGTGCCTCGCGGTTTTAGCCGCAATCGGATGGAAATTTTGGGATAAAAAGTATTCTAAGTGTTATTCCTAGTTAGAAGTAACTCTGTATGAAACTTTATCTAAATCGGTTCAGTAGATTTCGCGTGAAAGAGTAATAAACATCTATTTATCCATCCGAACTTTTTCATTATAATACATACACAACTGGAAGCGCCCCGCGGTTTCACTCGCGTAGTTCCCATACCCGTGGCAATACAGGGATAAACTATAGTGCTATAAACCTCACGGAGCCCGAGATCTTTCCAGCGAATGCAAAACCGTGGAAATCGGTTCGTGCATTCTGGAGTTTACTACTTTACCTAGCTTGGGATCCCATCATCAACAAATTAAATCCCAAAACACAACAACTGCAAGACCTCAAGATAGTTTCATCTTCGTTCTACTTAACATTTACATAAATAGAGCAAAATAAATATGTATTTTTAAATTAATTACTTTTAATTATTATTTAAAAATATAAATAGAATATAATGAATGTGTGTTTGATTGATTATTATGAATGATTATATTCATAAAACGTTATTTAATGATTAATGAACGTGAGCCGACATTTCGTCGTTCCTTAGGTGAGCGATAATATTTGCTTTTTTGTTCTGTGAATTAAATCTAAACACACACTATCACAATTATTACAGAACATTTTACCTAATCTAATTATAATAATAAACAAATAATTGATGCGTAATATTTTTTAGGGTTCCGTACCCAAAGGGTAAAAACGGGACCATTACGGAGACTTCGCTGTCCGTCCGTCTGTAACTAGGCTTTATCTCAAGAACGGTGATAGTTAGACAGTTGACATAGATGATGTATTTCTATTGCTGCTATAACAACGGGTTAGTCCCATTTTACTCCATTCCTTTGATATCGAAAATGAAAAAAAAATGCATACATGCAGTCCCAGTTTGCTCCAGAGAATAATTTTAAAAATAATATATTACTTTAAATTTTTTAATACTAAAAACAAAACAAAATTAAATTAATATTTAAGGAGGGCTCCCATACAACAAACTTTATTTTTTTTGTCGTTTTGGTACGGAACCCTTCGTGCGCGATTCCGACTCGGACTTGGCCGGTTTTTATTTGAATATGTGTATTGTCTGTATGAACGTGCCACCTCAAATACAACATAATCAATAAAATGTTCGTTCATACGTACCTTACAAGTGATCTCATATGCTATGACTGGTACTGATAAGGCGTTGTAAACAATTATCATTTAACACGTCAAAACATTATTAGAAACACAAAAGACTAGAGTGACAAATGACTGTCTCGATTTTGACAGAAACTAATTTTGATGATTCTTTTTAATATTGAGTTGTGACGTAGGTACAATTGTATCGCTCTATTCGTTGTTCATATCCATGACACTCGTAGTAATAACATCAAAAAATTTATCCTAACTAATATAGGTATGTATAATATTATAAATGCGAAAGTAACTCTATCTGTCTGTCTGTCTGTTACCTTTTCACGGCTAAACTACTCAACCTTTTTGTTGATTGACTTGAAATTTGGTACAGGGCTAGCTTATGGTCCGGGGAAGAACAATAGAACATAGGCTACGTTTTATCCGAAATTCCCACGGGATCGGGTACTACGCGGGTGAAACCGCGGGGCACAGCTATCTTAAAATATTTCTCTGTCTATTTGTTCTGACTAAACTTTTAAACGACTAAACCGATTTTGATGAGGTATCCACTCAAAGATAGTAAATACTATAAGGAATAACTTAGACTACTTTTTATCCTTCCAGTTGAACCATTTTTATCAAGTACTAGCAGCGCCCCGTGGTTTCACCCGCGTAGTTTTCAATTAACCCCTCTTTTCTCTCCAGAAGGGGGAAATTTCCAAAAATCCTCTCTTAGTGGTAACCTACTCCGCCCAACAAACAAATGCCAGCTCTCTACGACCAGTAGTTTCGGCTGTGCATTGTCTGTCAGTCAGTCAGTCAGTACATCACTCAGTAACGGAAGAGTTTTATATAAGAAAAATAGATTTTGTTTAAATACCACCCGTATTTTAAACGAAATAGCGTAGTAATTGCCTTAAACTATCATTAAGGGTAACCGATGTCCTTAACGACCTTCACAATTAGGCGCCAGACACCCAAAACTTACAATTATTTACCCTGTTGACATTAAATCAAATAAAATTGTACCAAATGTTTCGCTAACGACATTATTATTGATCAGGTTTAACATTAATAGTTATAAATGACAAGTTGAAGAACGAAATTGAATTTTAAATTAATTAGTTTATTTATTTATTTAGGAAAATTTCATTAAAACTTAACAGTAGGTTAAACTGTTTTAAATATATATACTTATACATATTTTAATAGCGACCCACCCCGCATTGATTCAATATAACGATGGATTTAAAAAAAAAAAAAACACACATCCCCTGACATTTACGAATACAAAAAATACTTAATATCCAAATAGACGCAGTCTTTTAGAAAAGATATGTGAACATACACTAGGTAATAGATTTTTTAATTACTTAATACAAGCTTAGAGGAGTACACGATTTTCATAAAATTTTCATTGATAGACCAACTTAATAATACGAAAGTTGAGTAAGCTTTCTGAAAAATTACTATAGTAATAATTGAAAAACTAAATTAAATATTCTAAATTTTATTTGCGTTTCCGATTTCCCATTTACACAAATATTATCGCCAAATCCATTTAAATTGGTTTCCACACCGGCTCACTCGATTTGGCCGCCTCAACTTGTTCAACTAATTTCCAAGTCACTTTAACTTATCCGAAAAGTTGTAAATTATTTTTGAAACAATTTAGATTCATGAAAATTCTACTAATAATATAAATGAGAAAGTTTGTTGGTGAATTTTTATGTTATCCAATCTTATTAATGCTGTTACAATTAGGAATAAGATTTTAATATGATTAGAAATTGTCGACCAAGTGGCGAAGTTGGTTAATGACCATGCTTGCTGCATCAATAGTTACGGATTCGATACCCCAAGTCAAACATGATGTATTCACAAAAGAAAGTCTAAATTATGTCATACTTCGTCATATAATTTTAACCATGTTTGATGATATCCCTAGAATTTCCATTAAAATTCCGTTCATCAAATCATTCTCAATCAAACAAATCAGAAATCTACTTCAATTAACACAATCCATTACAAGATTGGTTTCATGACGTGTCGAGGAAAATTTGTGTTGAAACGTGAAACTATGGATAATATTTACAGGTACAGTTTTTAATTTACATATTGAACCCTAGTTCGATATTATTGAATTATTTTCTGGCCCGGTCTACATATTCAGATAAAATAGCAAATTATAATATTGATAAAAGGGTCAAAACACACAACGGCATAAATTCACACGACACATCGTACAAACTAACGAATTGTTTCACATCGTGCATTCCTGTGGTGTTACGTCAAAGGAAAAGGAAAAATCCCAAGAAATCGTCGAGATTGACATAGTTCTCTGTCAGACGTCACACCACACGAAATCCCAGTGCGCAAATTCACTCTATTGTGTTTTATTCCAAACTTCTGCACTGTCAAACAAACCAATCACTGTAAAAAATATGAAATTAACTGAGGGTTTTAATTCATGGGTAATTTTAATATACTGTGTCCAAGTGCAACTATTACCTACGCATTTTTAAGCAGGTAGTGTGGTCATTACGCCTATTCCATTTTACTGGAATAAGTAATATTATTTGTGAGAAAAAAATTCACTACTCAGCAGTATTGGATTTTATTTTATTAAGAAAACCGCCACTTAATGAAGCTACAGCAAGACCAACCATCAAAGAATACATACATAGAGGTAGACCTATAGAAGTAGACAGGTACGTTCCAATAATTTTATTTGGCCGCCGCCGTCACTGTGAATATTTTATACCCATCAAAGAGAATCTCGCCCAAATTGATTCTTTAATTTAGCGGAGCAATTTGTTTACCGAAAAGGACCGTTTTAAATGAGGTAGGATCGTCAGGTTCGAATGAGTAACAAATAAAGGACATATCATTAATTCAGTGGCATTCGCATCAGCATTAAAATTAAAATAAGGGTGGTCATTTATTACTGAAAAAATGTCTTTGCATGTCTTCTATTTCACGATCAAACGGAGCCACTGATTAATGTTTTATAAGACAAAAAAAAGGAATAAAGGTTTTGAAGAAGGAGAAGATACATAAATCCGCGAGACAAAACTAACCATAAATAAAAATAAAACTCGTCCAAAAACTCCTGTCTTTTTACATTACGTAGCGGCAAAAACAAATTGCCATCCATCTTGGAAAGTTTCGTCTCTCTTAAGTAAGTATACTTACTTATATACTCTGAATAGTCGATATCTTAAGTGTTTTCTCTACATATTCATCGGCAGGAACCATTATAGAATACTAGCAGCGCCCCGCGGTTTCACCTGCGTAGTTCCCGCTCCCTTATGAATAAGGGGACAAAATTACGCCAAAAACCTTCCTCTTGAATCACTCTATCTATTTAAAGAAACCGCATCAAAATCCGTTGCGTAGTTTTAAAGATCTAAGCATACATATGGACAGACAGAGGGAAGCGACTTAGTTTTATACTATGTAGTGATGATATTATAGTTAAGAAAATGAAAAATAGCGTCATAAATTACCAATTTGAAAGGCCGGTGTGGCCATTCTGCCATAAATATCCTTGGGAGGATCGAGGGCTTTATGCAAAGGGAGTGTGGGACCTCACGTTTGAAGGTCGGAGGGACCCGGACATTAGGCTCCGTCCCTCTGACCTTGGCACTGGTCTCCCTCTATTTGTCACAACAACTAACGATTAATTGAAAAGTTTCTAATGGGGAAAGTCAACAGTCTTAATGGCAGTACGAACGTTCTGGAAAAACATGTTTATTCTGCTATTTCTTAGGTTTTAGTTAGTAATTTTGTTTAGTTTTCTAATTTACTCATTAAGTACTTATGTTTTCTAGATCTTTATTAACTTTACCTTGCTTTTTTATTAACTAAGTAAGTACAAAATAGGCTGTCTTACAATTATGTAAAAGATCGAAACCGTATATACCAAGTTAATCCTACCAAAAGACAATTTCCATTAATTAAGCTCTGCTATGATTTCAGACTACCCAACGTACATAAATAAGTTCAACATTATTTCTTGTATCCTTAATATGAAACTTAGTTTTATTTTTGACTTCATAATATACGATGATTGATTACGCAACACTATTTTTCACAACCCCCACTTTTTATTAATAAAATCCTTTCCAACCTTTCACCTTCACGTCCAACGCAGTGATATTTTCCCCGTTCAAACAGTTGTTATATAAAAGCTAAATAAAGTACGCAATACCTCTCTGCAGGAGAAATGATAATAAAATGATATAGTGTAACTGTCAGCCGCGGGGTTTCGTTTATGTAACTCGGGAATTATATATAGATGTGGAGAATACATGGTTTGCTTCTATATTATTCAGTTCTATTGAATATAACACGTTAAAAAAGTCTTCTTTTTCTTCTTCCAAATCTTTATCCCATTTCTAATTGGGGTTGGTTCTTAAATTGACCAGAGTAGGAGGTTTTTTTATTTATTTATTACAAAATTAATCTCATATACCTAGCACAGAATGTCAACGTCAGGAGTGTGGCCATTGACGAGTCAGTTGAACTGATCAGTCCAGACATAAAACTATGGCGTTACTCCAAAAGTTTTAGGCCAACTAGATTTCCCCACTGGAATCTAGAATCGCTCCGGTGATTGACGACCATTTTTGGCTGGAGGCCAGTTAAACTGACTCATCAATGGCCACCTTCAGATCTTCACAACCCAGTATGTAATGCTATTAAAATACCTTCACTTCGCCCAAATACGAATAAAGTGAAAGAGATTTACTGGGAAATAAAATTTGCTTTTGATGACTCTAAAAAGGTGTTGAATATTTAAAACTGTTAATTGAGTTTTGATGCTTTTGATGATAATTATGAAACTGTGTTTGAATTTTCTGTTTTTCATATTTAATCAATCAAAAGTCTTTATACAGATTTCTATTTATTACCAGCTTTTATTTAGTTTCACCTGTCCCGTTGTCTGTAATCAAATCTTACAAGCTATTTTTCGACCACTTCTATTTATCCGATTGAGCTGAAATTGGCATACTTATGAAAGTTCCATGACAATGCAATAAAAGCTAAAAAAAAGCTTGTTTTTAAAAAGGTTTCTTTTAAATTTATTCTTGTACGTACAATATTTCGTACTTATCGCTTTTCCCCCGTTGTATTTGGTTAACGAGTAAAGCCATATTCAATCGTGAATATCGACGTAAGAAACTCTTTAAACATTAAAAGGGTAGCTTGCCTTCTAAGTATCGAAAAATGTTCAATCAAAAATTTATTTAAATCGATCTTGGAAGAGTAATCGAAGAACAGAGTCAAGATGAATTCGCATTTATAAACATTAGAAATACGAGTGAGTATCTAACCTATACATTTTTACATAAGTACATTATTGTTTTTTTTTTATTTACACGTACACTGCACGTTGAAAATCAAAATATTGAAGGTAGAATCAACTTTTTATTATAGATCACGATAGAAAATGTAAAAGAAAATTATAACCACGACAAAAATCCGTTAGTAGTTTTATTTCAATATATTTTTACGTTCACCATAAAGAAGCACACTACACAAACTTTCCTAAACTTAAACAGACAGGTATATAAACAAAGTTATAATAAACAGTTGACAAACACGGATTAATGTTCCGTGAAAACCTTCGGTGGATGTGAGAATATTTTATTCCCTTTGTCCCCTACTAATGTCCGTCAGTGAGTCTCTGAAAGTCAAACAAATATCAAAATGGCATCCCATTGTCCCCATTGTGACTGGGATGATTAATTACACGATTCCCGCTTTCATTATTGACTAAGTTTGGTGTTTGAAAAATTATTTAATCGTTTGGGAAAACTGTGAAAAATTGACGGTCATTGTTGGTTTGGCGTTCGACCTATAATATTTTAAAAACTTTAGAATAAAAATGGTAGCAAACCAAGTCTGGTATCACAGAAGGCGTTTCGACTTTCTACTTTCAAAATATTGATGTTACACTCTTGATCTGTCGATGTAAATTTTTTATTAAATGTATTTATTTATATCCAAAAAGTAGTATTGTGCTACTTATAGTTTACAAAATATGTGCTGCTGGTACTTAAAAAAGGATAAACCTGTGCTATAAGTACCAGCGATTTTGATTGTACGTTTTGTTTCATGTTGAAGTTGGTCACATTTTTCAATCATTAGATATGTACATTCATTTAATACAATAAATACTGCTATCTCCTTTCCCCTCCACGTTCGACGTCACAAGCTTCGCGGTAGACCATCCACGCAACACGACGTTGTCACCACACGCCCATAAATTATCGCTTTGTTGCAGAGCTCAATACGAACACTTTAATTAAATTTTACATCAGCACCGCGGAGAAAGATAAACGTTCAATATATTATTGTTTCGTATGAGTGGACATTGTTTTATACAGAGTTTTAGTAATGAGATAATTTGTTTATTAATGGTTTTAGTAACGAGCAGTATTCTGTTTATAATGCCTACTTTAAGTGTTGCTAGCGACATACATGATGGTCTCTTAGGGAAGTTTTCCCACTTTTACAATTGTCAACCTATATCATCTCACTGCTGGGCAAAAGATATCCCAAACATTTCCAACCATATACCAATCCTTTTTTTTTTTTTTTTTGACGAGGGGGAATGCATTTAGGCATCCCCGCCGCAAGCGGCGGGGTATGTGGGACTCACCCGCCACCAAGATGGAGTGGTGGCGGTACTACCCACTAAAACCCCCCGGTGCATCAGCACAGCACATATGTATCGCGGCGACAGGAACTGCATCCGCGTCTTCTGCGCCGCGATTGTGCAAACCCGTGAGTGGGTCTCATCTCGGGTAACTGGTGTACCCTGGGGGCGAAGGTGTTTGTCACCCCCGATTCTGTGGTGTGGCGCGCAGAAACATGCGCCTCATCTCTGAGGCCTATGTGGCGACAGTGGGCTCTTGGAGTTCACTGTCGCGGCCAGCATTACGGTGGCTGTAGGGCATGGTAGCCCCTACGCCTCCTGACTCTCCGGCTGCGCAAGGGATCTTGAGAGAGGGACTCGCGTTCCCTCTCAGCAGCCTCCTTTTGCGACATAACAATGTCGCAGAAGCTCTGTACTTCGTACCAGATGTTCTCGTCACTGACCATGGCCTTGACCACGGTCGGGAGAGATAGGTCGCTTCCAATTGCGCTTGTGAGCGCTGTTCTCTCATTCGCCCAGGCTGGGCACGTCTCAAGTGTGTGCTGCGCAGTGTCTTCCACAGCGTCGCAGTGGTGACACCCCGTCGTAGCCTCCCTTTTGGCGACGTGGGACAGATACCTGCCGAAGCAGCCATGCCCCGACAGGATCTGCGTCATACGGAAGGTAAGCACACCTCGGTCTCTCTTCATCCAGTCATCCAGGACTGGACGAATCGCCTCGATAGTGTTGGCGCCATATCTGGAGAAGGCAAGCTGTCCCCTCCAGTAGGTCAGCATCCGGGCCCTCGCCTGGTCCAGGGCCGCATCAACCATATACCAATCCTTCACTAGCTCTCACCAACTGCTGTAGATGGTAACAATATCAACCCACCTACGCTTTATTAATCAATCCAGAAAATACGTCAAAATATTCAAAGTAAAAGTGTTAAGTTGCGATTATGATAAAAACCTAACCTACCCTGGAAAACCTCAAGAAAATAGATAAAAAAGCTATAAAAAATTTCATTCCAAGTACCGTAACCTCCACATATCGGTTACAAATGAACAACATTGTATCGATATCTCGTCTATCGAGTATCTATGAAGTGTAACATTCATTTCGATTCGTTCTGAGCCGCAGGGACCGGGACCGGGATGACTCCGGGACCATTAATCTTAACGGTTCATTTCACTGACACTTTATAGAAACGATTTGTTGCTATTTTCAGATAGATTTTTCAGGAGGTTTTAGTTGATGATAAAATGGGTATTTTCAAGAGGTTAAGTTTGGGTATTTTTGTGGAGAGATTTTATTTATACTCAAATCTTACCTAAATAATATATCAAAGTGTGTTTTTGCGGGTCTTTGCGGCGCGTTTAAGTATTTTACACACACACACATTGTCAAGGATACAAAGAGGATATAGGAAACATTTCAACATTCAATCTGCTGGTTTAGATTCTGACGAAACTTGGCACTCTTATTCCTTGATTTAAAAGACTTGTTTGTCGAAAACTTTTTCAATTTCCTCTACTTGCGAGGTCTAAGTTCAGAGGACCACAAATTTTACTAAGCATCTATAAAAAATATCAAAACGTACGTATATTTAAAACCAGTACTTTACAACATTAAAATAATTTAAATAAGTATAAACAAAAACATGTATTATGTTTAGTTATATTTAGTTAAAGACGCTACATTGATAAACAGATACTACCAACGTATTATTGTTTTAAATTATCAAATACATACTTAGATAAAGTTATTTGGTCAATATTTATACTTGTTAACCTAAAAACTTTCCATTAAAATTGGTCAAGGCAGTGTCATTGTGACGGTATATATCTATTATCTGCTTCATAATATTAACAAACAGACCGACGGACAACGCGTCTGCTATAACTTTACTGTGTTATTGTTGTTAGCTAAATTTTAGGTCAAATTCAAAATGTTTATTGAATTTTAGGTATCTGAGAGGCACTTATGAACGTCAAAGAGAATGCTCAGAGTAAATAACGCTACATTATGTACGAGCATATTTCAAAAGAATAAACTTAATATTCTTAAGGGATGTGTCTTCTTCCGTATACACTCTTCTATCACCAATTTGGAAATAACATCAGACGAGAAGAATCGCCCAGGAACCCATATGGGTTCCTGGGCGATTCTTCTCGTCTGGTATACACCCTTATTTTGAAATTGCGATACCTTATCTCACAGCTAATGTAAACGACGGGTGACAATATAATAGTGAAGTTAGTTTTTTTCTTTTGCTTTTATTTAAAAAGTTATGATAAGTCAAAGATTTTCAAAATCCCGCCGAATTTTATTGTTATTCTACACCGAACGCTGCGATACACAGCTGAGCGCGGTCATCGACCCGAGCCGTCACAGAATACTTGATAGCTAGTGTGCCGTCTGGTAATACGACATTTATTTGGTATTTTTTAAAGATAAGTAATCGACTATCATTTTTGATATTTTTATTGGATATATGGATTCAGTTACTGCTACAGATATTCTGATTTTAATAAGTCCCATATTTTCAAAATAGGGGTGTATAACCTATATAGGTTATATTTCTAAACTAATATTATAAAGAGGAAAGATTTGATTGTTTGTTTGTTTGTAACGAATAGACTCCGAAACTAGAGGTCCGCTTTCAAAAATTCTTTCACTATTGGAAAGCCACATTATCCCGGAGTGTCATAGGCTATATTATATTTACGCGGGTGAAACCGCGGGGCGCTGCTAGTTTTAAATAAAACCAAGGGTTCGTTCGCATTTGTTTCATTGCTTAGTCCCATGATGGTACTTACTACTGCGTTTTTTTTTCGCATAGTACCATTTTTATACGTCAAGATGAAATGATGGAATTCTCCATGAACTTTTTCTAAAAGCAAGCTATGAAAATGGCGCAAAACAAAACTAATAAACAACATATGATTAAGGAAGTGGTATTGAATACATCGAAGACGTTAAATGCCAAACGATTTGACAAATGGTGGTAGTTGATTGACTCGACCTATTTACTCGTCACTCAAATATTATACAAGTATTTCCTTGGCATTGTTAATATGTTGTCTGATACATACTCATACCAGACAGTACCAAATATAGATCGAGCTTTTATTGTAGTGATTAATCGTACGATTTAAGTAACAAAACCTTCGTGAAACTCAAAAGAAATGAAGTAAGTACAATTTTCTTAACAAAAATATCTCATAATAGTCATTACTACGAATGGCACTCTTACATTGACACTTAGAAGTTAAATGATGTATCCATTATGGTATCCAAAAACTGTTTTTTCTTAGGTATTTTACACGCTATTTGTGAAAACTGAAGTAATCATTGACTATATCATCTCATTATAATAACTGACCCCTAACTAAGTTCGAAACTTGTATCTAGGGTATCAGAAACTACGCATACACTCATTCACACACACACCCAGACCGAGAAAAACATTTGTGGTTCACACAAATATTCACCCCGCATGGGAATCGAACCCGCAACCTTACGGATGGCAGTCCGGCATTGTGACCACTCTGCCATCGAGGTCGTCAATTAACCCTTTTCAAATTCCCCTTTTTTGAATCGATACACAAACCACTTCATAGATGCACCTACGATATAAGTACCTACAAAGTAATATAACAAACAATTTTCAAACAAAAAGACTACCCAGTACTTATCCTTAATTAAGTCGCTCGCAGCATCACTTATCTTCAAAACCCTAACCACTTTAAGCTGACCTATCTAGTTTAAGACCAAGCTTTGTAATAGCTTTGATTGCAGTAATTTACTGTGGAGTCAGGGGTCATGCTTAGCTGGACAAAGAGACAAGACATATGACAACAATCAGCGAGCTTGTCGGGTATGTAAAGAGATTTTGGATTACATTAGTCATAGTCGCATAGATGTTAAGGTCATAAGTAGTTTATTGGAATATGTAATTGCTAAAACAATATGATTGGTCTTAAGTGAGTTTATTTGTAGTTCGATCTTATCGGTTCTATCTAATGCTGTACACAACTATAATTGGTTTTTATATCAGAACCCTTCTTTAAATATGTGTATTCTGTTTTAACGCTTAATATGTTAAACTGTTGTTGTGTCTTTTTTCAATAAATAAATCTAGACCTCAGCCGCGTACTTCAAAATAAGACAAGTTTTGAAATACATAAAGCCTAAATTAGTACAAAAGAGGCAATGTGTAGTTTTTGAAACAGTTACAGTATTTGTAATCATTAAATTCTTCTCTAAAAATCTTCAATTAATTTTATTATGATCACGTTATCGTCAATGTTTCTAAAAACAGCCTAACTAAATCCTATCTATACGCGCACTTCATCAAATTTTATTATCTTCCCAAAACGAATCCTTAAAACTTTAACTTAATCACCAAATATTTCTTTGATCGGATCCCTTGTCAATGTCCATAATATTAATGGTAGTTATACAAATATCTTTTGTGAATTTGAAAAGGAAAATGTCGCCAACATCAATGGCCGAGATTCCCTTTGACGATATGATATGACTTCAATCCTTTGAAACTGTATTGAAGTGATAGATAGGAATGATGGCTTGTCCGAGTTCGGAGTTCAATTGTAACTATAATTTTGGTAGATATGAACTACATAGTTGAATAAAGTGTCTGTAGGTGAGCAGATTTCTGCAATTTGATATCTCTAATTTGGTTTATTTGTTTGAGTTTGATGATGGTATGTATGTATATAATGTTATTTAGGACTTTGTATTGTAATTCATATGATGCTTTCTATCAGCGGTTGTCTGTAATCGATGGGAAGAAAAATGAAATATTTTTAAATTACAGGAGTTGAAAAAGGCATTCAATTTTTTTGCCTCAACCAGGACTTGCATCCGGAACCATGCTGAATGCCGTAGCACCGATCTTCCAATTGAGCTACCGAGGTTTCAAGTCGACGAACAGGAGTATATTTTTCATTTCAATTGCAAGCAAAATGCACGAGATTCCCGGCAGTAGTGATTGACAAGTTATATTTAAGTTTCTTAAAA
Source organism: Timandra comae (assembly GCA_958496195.1). NCBI lineage: Eukaryota > Metazoa > Arthropoda > Insecta > Lepidoptera > Geometridae > Timandra > Timandra comae. The sequence continues at coordinate 998,608 of OY292354.1, forward strand.
TTATACCTAGATACCTACAAAGGTTTATCAAGTCCAGATTGATATAAAAACAATATCAGTCAAGTTGGATCGTAATATACGACATGCTATTTAAAATATAATCTTTTTCATCAAACTGTAATCGGTCACGCCATAATTTATATATCGATAAATGTTACCTCAATTTTTGTAAGAGATACATTATTTGATATGCTGGAAGATTATGATATACGGATGTAAAACAAGTACCAGGAATCTGTTTTCTTTGCATTTTTGGTTAGAGTTAAATACGAAGCAAATATTTTGTTCGCAAAGTGAACTTTTAATAGAACGATGTAAATATAAATAACCTTGACATTTCTTAAAAAGTATCAGGATATGACTAAACATGGTAACGTTGTGATATTTTTATAATTTATTGTTTTTTGCTTTCCTACAGCTATTTAGATTTCAGTAACACTTCTAAATCAAAGTCTTTCAAAGTCATTCTCTATTGATCTGTAGATTATTACTGCATACAAGATCAAGGTCTTCTTATGATTATTTCAGTAAGCATTAGGCGTTACCCACGCATCCAATTTAGACAGCTTACCTATTCATGCATATCTAAAAAGAAAAACATATAAAATCTACTCACCACTTTATCCAGCAACCAGCTAGCAGGGAATATCAAAGGCACATACGTAATCATATACACCATGGAGGTCCACGACACTAAAGTACTCTCAACACCATAATAATTCACCACAACATCTTGTATTATCGTGTACTGCGTCCACTGGGCAGAGTTCGAAGCCGAATAAACCACAAAAAGTGCTAAAATGAACCATCTGTACTTGAAAACTATATAAGAACTCCTCGAATCAATCGTCAGGTTATCCATAACACTGCCAGTCAAATTTTCATTCTTGTTAACATTTTCTTCGTGAAACAACTTAGTCGACAACGGTTCAGACGGATTAATGAAACCGTTCCTTAAATCTGACTTGCTCATGTTTAATTAGAATTAAGGTGATTGTTCAACTGTTCAGTCTTGTTACGATCTGTATATCTTTTTATTTCAGCTTAGATTAAACCAGTCTTTATATTGCTCCGATATATTTGTGCGTTAGTTTATCTCTCGTTGTAAATTCGTTATAGATAGGCCATTTAAATTGGTAGATTAGTCAACGCGAATGCCTCTTGTTATTGCATTGTCTTACTGTTACTGAGATAAGGCGTTAAGTGGCATCAAATCCTTTTTGAATTTTATCTTGACGTTAGTTGCCGACGATTGCTTGGAGACTGTTCTATTTTGAGATCTGAAAGGAAAATAATTTTATCAATGCATGATGTTGCTATAATAATATTACTGACGATTCTGCTGGACAAAGTCCTCTCTCTCACTGGTGATATAAGTACCAGCTGTACTTATGAGGCGGGGTAAGACGTGTAATCATCACGCTTGCATAAAACTGACATAATTGTTGCATTCGTATAAACAAGAATTCACACGACGTTACTCACCAAGTAAAGTTAGTTTTGTCTCTTTCTTACTTTATATCAAGTGACAAAGACAAAACATGTGAGTAGGTACTCGGAACGTTACTTGAAGATGGTGAAATAGGCCCTTACTTTAGTGAAGTGTAGTGAGTATTTGTATGTCTAGAAATCACTACATAGTATAAAACAAAGTCGCTGTCGCTGTCTGTCCGGTCCGTTTTAATAGATAGAGAGATTCAAGAGGATGGTTTTTAGTATAATTTATCCCCGTATTTTTATGGGAGAGGGAACTACGCAGATTGTAAGTAATTAACTAGGGAATTACCCAAGAGGGCGCGGGGTCATTGCTATTTTTAATTAGTCTTTTTTGACATGTCAATCAAAGTGTTATCTACATTCAAATTTCGAGATCCATATCATTTTGATTACAAAAATTGTTTTCAAGTTATCACAGATCGACCTGTTTATATCGTGATAGTTTAATTTAATATTTTGATGAATTGCATTCATTCACATATTCATTTATTACCTTAGTTTATGAGTTTTTACAATAAATGTACAAAAAATACATATAGATACTTACTTAAGTACTTATACAATAAAAACTTAAAAACGAGAAGGCCAGCAGTAGCAGGATAAGGCCCAAGGCCCAAGATCCCGTGGGATTTTCTGTAGGTTTTTCGGTTTTCGGTAAATATCCTATAGGATATTTTTATCCCGAATTCCCACGGGAATGACAACGAATAAATGTCATTCTTAGTTTTCAAGTCAATCGGTTTTGTAGTTTAGCCGAGAAAAGGTAACAAACAGACAAACAGAGTTACTTTCGCATATTTACTATTAAAGAAGTAAGGATTTATTATTATAAACGATCGCTCATCTAGTACCAAACTTATCGTACTGAATAATCGTTACTGAAGACTGAAATGGCTTCCAGTTGTCACGAGCGAGAGAATGCTCAATTATTCATGATAAGCATCGATCAATTGCGGTTTGGGGAGGGAGAAACCCGTTTAGGTAATGTAACATTTAGGTATTACGTTATTATGATATGTAAAAGAAGTTAGTAAAGTTACGTACAACCACTTAGTTCTTAATTAGCCTTTGTGTCACCTTATTGAGTATTTTACGTGGTGAGACTGCCGTCAGACTTACAGAACCCAGAGTGATCTACACTATCACTACATAGTATAAAACAAGTCGCTTTCTCTGTCCCTATGTCCTTATGTCCCTATGTATGTTTAGATCTTTAAAACTACGCAACGGATTTTGATGCGGTTTACTTTAATAGATAGAGTAATTCAAGAGGAAGGTTTTTAGCATAATTTTATCCCCGCATTCCCACGGGATCGGGAACTACGCGGGTAAAACTGCGGGGCACAGCTAGTAATAATATTTTATAGAGGAATGATTTGCTTGTTTGTAACGAATAGGCTCCGTAACTACTGGACCGATTTCAAAATTTCTTTCACTAATGGAAAGCTTATTAATCAGTGAGTGGCATAGGGTATATTTATCCCCGTATTCCCACGGGAACGGGAACTACGGGAGTGAAACCCTGGGGCGCTACTAGTACTAAATATTTTGGTTGAACCAAGTGTCAGGAGTTTTATGTAGCCTGTCAGATTATTAGATACATTTTGTCTTTAGTTTAGTTTAGTTTTTAAAATATACCTTTTAGAAATATACTTTTAAAGATATTTTGTTTAGATATAAGCAGTGTAAATTCTATGTTTATATCATGAATTGTAATTTAATATCATTATTTTCACGGTCATTTTCTGTTAAGACTAGCAGCGCCCCGCGGTTTCACCCGCGTGGTTCCCGTTCCCGTGGGAATACGGGGATAAAATATAGCCTATGTTATTCAGGGTGAATGTAGCTTTCTAATGGTGAAAGAATTATTGAAATCGGTTCAGTAGTTTCGGAGCCTATTCGTTACATACAAACAAACAAACAAACAAACAAATCTTTCCTCTTTATAATATTAGTATAGATAAAAAATCTATTGTACAGTCTCGGAATGAAAAGGTTCGTCAATTTTCAAATTGATTCGTATAATGTGCCGGGAAAACATATTACCTTTTGAAACTATGGTACAGAATAGACTCGGGTTAGGGAAAATAATGTTTTACTGCTCGATAATAAAGTTCAAAATTATTCAGATCAGTGTTCTTTGACAGGATAAATATCTTGTCAACAAGATTTTTGATAAACTAAAACCTTCTTGTTGGTTCAATCTGCTATTATTATTTCTGTTAAAACTATTGTCAATCGGTCAATGTCATCATTGCAAAATATCAAAGAGGTTTTTATATGCCGCGCGCACAAGGCAGTGTTTAAAAAATGATAGAAAAATCAAGCAAAACCTTATTCGATAGCAAACTTCATTCTATTTATTTAAATGTTAGCATCACTGTTTCTTACACTGGTATGTTGGCATAATTGTTTGTGCAAGTGAAAACCAACTGTAAGGTGACGAACCTTTTCATTCCGTGACTGTACATAGTAGGTACTTACTTATATGATTTCTATTTTTTTTTTATATTATAAGTATATGCCTATTATGCTTGTATTCTGTATTGTTATTTTTTCCTAAATCTCGGATACTTTTTACAAAATTTTGTTATTAAAAAGAAAAAAATATAATATAAGGACGATAAAAACTTATAATACTTGTAAGTACCCACCTATTAGATACTAATGTTTAAAAATAGTAACACTACTGTCATGGCCATGTGTTATTTAATTCTATGCGTTTTTTGGTAAATTCCTTTACTATAGGTATTATAAATGCGAAAGATATAAATGTCTGTCTGTTACCTTTTCACGGCTAAACTACTGAACTGACTTAAAATTTGGTACAGGGGTAGCTTATAGTCCGGGGGAGGACATAGGCTATATTTTAAGTACTTACCTAAAAAAATATACTTATTATTATTTTTAGATATAAGTTAAGAAATTAAAATGTAGTTTAGTATTTACATATAAGTAAGATTTGGTATCTAATACATCCATTACACAAGTTAGTTATAAAATAACAATAAAACTGATAAAAATAACATTATTATGGACCAACTTCGTTAAAACTTTCGTTTATTGATAATCAAATCAATAAAAGTAACAAAAATACTTACGATATAAACACAAAAAGATATAAACAGTTAATTTTTGTACAAATTACAGTTCAAAACACTTATTTTCCAATAAAATCTTTGCACACAATTGCAACAATTACTAAATATCTCATCTCGCAAAATCATCGCCGACTGAACTAATGTAACCCTGTTAAATTGTATAATAACATGTTAATTACGGTTAACTACTGAACTAACTGTTATCTTTACGCGGTTGGTTAACCTGATACTCATAGTTAGATAGCTTGACACTGACATTGGAGTTTAACGTACTCGGTAGACTGAGATAAGAATCGCGCGGTTTTTATTTCTATTATCTTTCTTCTGTCATTGGTTATAAATACCACTCGTAGTTTATTGTATTTGTTCAATAGGGATGTCGACTAACTAAAAAATCTAATTAGTCCGTCAGATAGATTTCGCAAAAATATTGGACACGTATTTTCTCTTTTTTGATACAAACAAATAATTAAGACGATATAGTGCATAGAAAACTCGTGTGACGTACATTTTTTACCAAGAATTATCGACCCATGAACTTTAATGCGTTATATTATAACTAAGTCAGTTTTAATAATTTGATAAAACAAAAAAAATAGGTACGTGTCTAATATTTTTTCGAAATCTATCTGACGGACTAATTAGAATTTAATTTTGTTTACCCAGTCGACATCCCTATTATAAGCTGTACCTCGCAGTTTTAGTTGCAAAAATAACAATTTCGTAGTAATATCGGAATTAAAACTATAATGATTGTTGATATTAAGTAATAAACTGTCTGTGCGATGAGTTTTAGATACACATCGTACACAGTTATAATTTTTATAATTTGAAAAGGAGTGTTCCACGATTAATATTATTTACTTCCCGTTAATTTAAGGTTTCAATGATATGAAATCCCATGTATCAATGTTTATTAGAACTATGTTATAATTTTAAATAAGTAACAGTTACAATCCCGTCATTGCACAACTCGGAAAATTACATATTCAATAGTAAGCGCGGAATATACTGCTACTAAGGTGCTAACGTACTATTCGATCGATCTTTTGTAAACTCATCACCTTGAACATGTACGAAGTTTAACTAGAAACCTTTCCTACCAAATATAAACCGGTGAACCGATCGACCAAACTGAGGAATGGAGAATAATCTCAAAGTTGTGACGCGTAATGGCGCGACACTAATCTAGTAATCTTTCCATCCTATTGGTCTTGAGAGAGCGATTTAACCTCCGAGCCGACAACTGCTTTCATTTTAGTACTTTTTCACTTTTGTATTTGAAATTTATGGCGTTTTTTCATTGAGTTATAAAAAGATCTATCAGAGAGAACATTATTCTTGACGCCAAATGGTTTTTATTCTGATTCATATCTCAAGGAAGTGTAAATAGGTGCTCAAGTAAAGAATTAACTATATATTTTTTATAATTTATTTATTTTTTAAATTATTTTTTATCGTTCATAATTGTACGCGATTCTATTGTTTTTTCTCATAGGTACTAACATCATCGACAGCCACCACGAGCGAGTACATTTTTCACCATATTATAGTTAAGTATAAGAAAGGAAATACCATTCCTTGACCGTAAAGAACTTTATTATTTATGTGGGTAGGTATATTAAACTCGATAAATCACGTAAACTCACTTAACAACTAAAGTATTTCACTGTGAATAGTTTAGAAATATAGCCCCATTGAAGTGGGACGGACGCAGCGTTTTGCGAAACGTGATTTGAATGTATAAACAAGTGTAACAGGATACATGAATAGGACCCTCGCCGGGAGATTGTGGACTACATATTTATGGCAGCGGGTCGCAAAATGGAACATTGAAAAATATTATACAATTTATATTTAAAATACTGTGTCGAAGGTCGTAACTTTCTTAGATAAGTTTTAACGAAAATATTGATTTTCCTTTGTTACGTAGCAGTGAATTGATATGGTTTTATAATGTACTAGCTGTGCCCCGCGGTTTTACCCGCGTGGAACCTTATCCCGTTGGAACTTTGGAATAAAATGTATGTGTTATTTCTAGGTATGAGGAACATCTGTACCAAATTTCATTAAAATCCATTTAGTAGTTTTTGCGTGAAAGAGGAACAAACAACCACACAAACACATTCACAAACATTCGGCTTTATAATATTAGTAGGATGGTGTTATAAAATATGGGTGCTTTGTAGTGACGTTGGTTTTAATATCAGAGAGAGAAAAGTAGTAAGTTTTACTGATTGATAACTTTCAACGTGGAAATTCGGTGCGTTACAATATCCGTCATTTTTATCATAGAGCATCTGGCATTATAATCATTGCCAGTCACCAGGCTAATACCCCCTACGGTAAGGAATTAATAAGTGTATTGTATTGTGCTTTTTACAATGTTTACTGTAAAATACTTTACATAAAGTTAAGGAGTTTCTCTGACTAGTAATATAAGTAAGGTACAGGCAGTGAGAGTAACAATCGTAGTCACCAAGATAGCCTGTTGCGTGTAACTGGACTACTTAGGTACTTATATTTTGAAACACCGTCACGACATTTTTTTGGGTACTTTGTATTTTCTGTATTGACTGTTTCGTACAAAGTGTTTAATAAAATGCGAACTAAATGTCATTAATAAATTCTAACACGGGATTCTAAGCAAAGTTACCAGCCACATGGCGTCTTGTTGACCCTTTGTGACCTGATGTATTGTTGACTACTGGAGTTGCCTCCTTACAATATCAATTCAAGTAGAATAACTACTTACAATAGAAGTTTAAGCAGTATTTTTCTTTAATTTATACCCTTTTCTATGGCTATGAGATATGTGTGAAGAAATTACACGTGCCTATCCTACTTCCGAATAAAAGTTTGTATAAAAACGAGTACCTATGTGTTGGATGTTGGTTACTCTTTCACGCAAAAACTACTCAACCGATTTGGATGAAATTTAGTACAGATCTTCCTTATAACCAGGAATAACACATACGATAGTTATCATCCCAAAAATCCCAAGGAATTGGTATTTACAAGGGTGAAACCGTGCAATCAAAACACATATTAAGAAAAGTTGAATACTTAACCAACCTTAAAATTCCTGTAAACAGCATTAACAAGGCACAGTTTAGTCCACAATTTACTTATAAAAAACGACTTTAACACATCAAAATCAACACAAAATTGTACCGACTATCACAACGACAGTCTTTTTGGCACTAACCGAACAACAACTGTATTTATTAAATATTAACTACGTTCAATTGATCGACAATAGTCTCATAGCTCGTAAGTATCAATTAAACGACACCGCACAACATAAATAGTAAAATAAAACAAATTATTGTTTAATGTTTTGATTTTACTTTAAGGTTATGCCGACTGACATGTCAGAAGTGACGCATAACTTAGGGGTTGTTTTGCGCATGCGTGGAATGACCTTAGAACGTTTTTAGTTTGTGGCGGTAAAGTTAAAGATAACGTCAAGATGGCGGGATCACACTATGTTTTAAACATACCTTCGCTATAGTACTCATTTGGTACCATTTGATACCTAGCATCTTAGATTTTGTACCTGCTTAGGTTAAGCAACAATGTAAGTTATGGAAAATAGACTGGAGGGGCCCCTAGGCTTATTCCAATCAGTCGAACAAGTAGTTCGATCATTTAACTATAACTACTTGTACAAAAATGTTCCAAGTATTTAGCCCGAGATGTCGAACTTAATAAAATAAAATACAAACAGTAACTTAAAACAAGTACAATGTCATAGATGAAAAATGAAAACAAATAATAAAATCTATAAATACTTATAGTAAAATACTTATATGTACAGTCACGGAATGAAAAGGTTCGTCACCTTAGAGTTGGTTTTCACTTGCACTAGTATTGCAAGAAACAATTATGCCAACATACAAGTGTAAGAAACAGTAATGCTAACATTTAAATAAATAGAATGATGTTTACTATCGAATAAGGTTTTACTTAATTTTTCTATCCTTTTTTAAACACTGCCTTGTGCGCGCAGCATATAAAAACCTCTTTGATATTTTGCAATATTGACATTACGGATTGACAATAGTTTTAACAGAAATAATAATAGTAGTCATCAAATATAAAAAACTATATCAAAAATCTTGTTGACTAGATATTTATCCTGTCAAACAACACTGATCTGAATAATTTTGAACTTTATTATCGAGCAGTAGAACATTATTTTCCCTAACCCGAGTTTATTCTTTACCATAGTTTCAAAAGGTAATATGTTTTCGCGGCACATTATACGAATCAATTTGAAAATTGACGAACCTTTTCATTCCGAGACTGTACCTAAACCGGGTGTTTGGTGAAATTTCTGAAAACCCGTAATTTTCCGAAAATTTTATTTCCAATCGGAAATTTCCGAAAATCTCATTTCGAACCGGAATCTTCCGAAAAACCCTTATTTTCCGAAAATCGTTTTACCGATATTTTGCGACAATCACATTTTGAATCGGAATTTTCCGAAAACCGTAATTTTCCGAAAATCGTTATTCCCAATCGGAGATTTCCGAAAATCTCATTTCGAATCGGAATTTTACGAAAAACCGGAATTTTCCGAAACTTTCATTTCGAATCAGAATTTTCCGAAAATCATCTTACCGAAAATTTCCGAAATACCATAATTTTCCGAAAATCGTTATCCTCGATCGGAAATTTCCGAAAATCTCTTTCGAATCGGAATTTTCCGAAAAACCGTAATTTTCCGAAAATCGTTATCCCCGATCGGAAATTTCCGACAAACTCATTTCGAATCGGAAATTTTCCGAAAAACCGGAATTTTCCGAAAATTTCATTTTAAATCAAAATTTTACAAAAAACCTTAATTTTCCGAAAATCATCTTACCGAAAATTTCCGAAATACAATAATTTTCCGAAAATCGTTATCCTCGATCGGAAATTTCCGAAAATCTCTTTCGAATCGGAAATTTTCCGAAAAACCGGAATTTTCCGAAAATTTAATTTCGAATCAGAATTTTCCGAAGAACCTTAATTTTCCGAAAATCTCATTTCGGAATTTACCGAAAATCCAGCATTTTCCGAAAATTTCATTTAAAATCGGAATTTTACGAAAAACCTTAATTTTCCGAAAATCTCATTTCGTATCGGAATTTTCCGAATTACCGGAATTTTCCGAAAATACCATTTCAAATCGGAATTTTCCGAAAAAACGGGAAAATTCATTTAAATATGAAAATCGAAAAATTCACCTATATTTAATAATCGGAAAATTCTCTTTAATATGAAAATCGGAAAATTCCCTAAAACTTGAAAATCGGAAAATTCGCTTAAATTCGAAAATCGGAAAATTGCCTTAAATTTCAAAATCTGAAAATTCACTTTAATTTGAAAATCGGAAAAATCCCTTAAATTCCAAAATCGGAAAATTCGCTTAAATTTTAAAATCGGTAAAATCCCTTAAATTTGAAAATCGGAAAATTCGCTTAAATTTCAAATTCGGGAAATTTCCTTAAATTAAAAAATCGGAAAATTCCCTTAAATTTGAAAATCGGAAAATTCCCTTTAATTTGAAAATCGGAAAATTCCCTTAAATTCCAAAATCGAAAAATTCCCTTTAATTTGAAAATCGGAAAATTCCCTTAAATTTGAAAATCGGAAAATTCTCTTAAATTTCAAAATCGGAAAATTGCCTTAAATTTCAAAATCGGTAAATTCACTTAAATTTGAAAATCGGAAAATTTCCTTTAATTCCAAAATCGGAAAATTCGCTTAAATTTCAAAATCGGAAAATTCACTTAAATTTCAAAATCGGAAAATTCGCTTAAAAATTTTATAATCGGAAAATTGCCTTAAATTTCAAAATCGGAAAATTCGCTTCAATTTGAAAATCGGAAAATTGCCTTAAATAACAAAATCGGAAAATTCGCTTAAATTTGAAAATCGGAAAATAGCCTTAAATTTCAAAATCGGAAAATTCCCTTAAATTTGAAAATCAGAAAAATTCGCTTAAATTTCAAAATAGGAAAATTCCCTTAAATTTGAAAATCGGAAAATTCGCTTAAAAATTTTATAATCGGAAAATTGCCTGAAATTTCAAAATCGTAAAATTCCCTTAAATTTCAAAATCGAAAAATTCGCTTAAATTTCAAAATCGGAAAATTCGCTTCAATTTGAAAATCGGAAAATTGCCTTAAATAACAAAATCGGAAAATTCGCTTAAATTTGAAAATCGGAAAATAGCCTTAAATTTCAAAATCGGAAAATTCCCTTAAATTTGAAAATCAGAAAAATTCGCTTAAATTTCAAAATAGGAAAATTCCCTTAAATTTGAAAATCGGAAAATTCGCTTAAATTTGAAAATCGGGAAATACCCTTAAATTTAAAAATCGGAAAATTCGCTGAAATATGAAAATCGGAAAATTGCCTTAAATTTCAAAATCGGAAAATTCACTTAAATTTGAAAATCGGAAAAATCCCTTAAATTCCGAAATCGGTATATTCGCTTCAATGTGGAAATCGGAAAATTGCCTTAAATAACAAAATCTAAAAATTCGCTTAAATTTGAAAATCGGAAAATAGCCTTAAACTTCAAATTCGGAAAATTCCCTTAAATTTGAAAATCGGAAAATTCGCTTAAATTTCAAAATAGGAAAATTCCCTTAAATTTGAAAATCGGAAAATTCGCTTAAATTTGAAAATCGGGAAATTCCCTTAAATTAAAAAATCGGAAAATTCGCTTAAATATGAAAATCGGAAAATTCGCTTAAATTTAAAAATCGGAAAATTGCCTTAAATTTCAAAATCGGAAAATTCACTTAAATTTGAAAATCGGAAAAATCCCTTAAATACCAAAATCGGTATATTCGCTTCAATGTGAAAATTGGAAAATTCACTTAAATTTGAAAATCGGAAAAATCCCTTAAATTCCAAAATCGAAAAAAATCCCTTTAATTTGAAAATCGGAAAATTCCCTTTACTATGAAAATCGGAAAATTCGCTTTAATTTGATAATCGGAAAATTCGCTTAAATTTGAAAATCGGGAAATTCGCTTAAATTTGAAAATCGGAAAATTGCCTTAAGTTCCGAAATCGGTATATTCGCTTCAATGTGAAAATCGGAAAATTGCCTTAAATAACAAAATCTAAAAATTCGCTTAAATTTGAAAATCGGAAAATAGCCTTAAACTTCAAATTCGGAAAATTCCCTTAAATTTGAAAATCGGAAAATTCGCTTAAATTTCAAAATAGGAAAATTCCCTTAAATTTGAAAATCGGAAAATACGCTTAAATTTGAAAATCGGGAAATTCCCTTAAATTAAAAAATCGGAAAATTCGCTTAAATATGAAAATCGGAAAATTCGCTTAAATTTAAAAATCGGAAAATTGCCTTAAATTTCAAAATCGGAAAATTCACTTAAATTTGAAAATCGGAAAAATCCCTTAAATACCAAAATCGGTATATTCGCTTAAATGTGAAAATTGGAAAATTCACTTAAATTTGAAAATCGGAAAAATCGCTTAAATTCCAAAATCGAAAAAATTCCCTTTAATTTGAAAATCGGAAAATTCCCTTTACTATGAAAATCGGAAAATTCGCTTTAATTTGATAATCGGAAAATTCGCTTAAATTTGAAAATCGGGAAATTCGCTTAAATTTGAAAATCGGAAAATTGCCTTAAATTTCAAAATCGGAAAATTCCCTTAAATTTGAAAATCGGAAAAATCCCTTAAGTTCCGAAATCGGTATATTCGCTTCAATGTGAAAATCGGAAAATTGCCTTAAATAACAAAATCTAAAAATTCGCTTAAATTTGAAAATCGGAAAATAGCCTTAAACTTCAAATTCGGAAAATTCCCTTAAATTTGAAAATCGGAAAATTCGCTTAAATTTCAAAATAGGAAAATATCCTTAAATTTGAATATCGGAAAATTCGCTTAAATTTGAAAATCGGGAAATTCCCTTAAATTAAAAAATCGGAAAATTCGCTTAAATATGAAAATCGGAAAATTCGCTTAAATTTAAAAATCGGAAAATTGCCTTAAATTTCAAAATCGGAAAATTCACTTAAATTTGAAAATCGGAAAAATCCCTTAAATACCAAAATCGGTATATTCGCTTAAATGTGAAAATTGGAAAATTCCCTTTAATTTGAAAATCGGAAAATTACCTTTAATTTGAAAATCGGAAAATTCCCTTTAATTTGAAAATCGGAAAATAGCCTTAAACTTCAAATTCGGAAAATTCCCTTAAATTTGAAAATCGGAAAATTCGCTTAAATTTCAAAATAGGAAAATTCCCTTAAATTTGAAAATCAGAAAATTCGCTTAAATTTGAAAATCGGGAAATTCCCTTAAATTAAAAAATCGGAAAATTCGCTTAAATATGAAAATCGGAAAATTCGCTTTAATTTGATAATCGGAAAATTCGCTTAAATTTGAAAATCGGGAAATTCGCTTAAATTTGAAAATCGGAAAATTGCCTTAAGTTCCGAAATCGGTATATTCGCTTCAATGTGAAAATCGGAAAATTGCCTTAAATAACAAAATCTAAAAATTCGCTTAAATTTGAAAATCGGAAAATAGCCTTAAACTTCAAATTCGGAAAATTCCCTTAAATTTGAAAATCGGAAAATTCGCTTAAATTTCAAAATAGGAAAATTCCCTTAAATTTGAAAATCGGAAAATACGCTTAAATTTGAAAATCGGGAAATTCCCTTAAATTAAAAAATCGGAAAATTCGCTTAAATATGAAAATCGGAAAATTCGCTTAAATTTAAAAATCGGAAAATTGCCTTAAATTTCAAAATCGGAAAATTCACTTAAATTTGAAAATCGGAAAAATCCCTTAAATACCAAAATCGGTATATTCGCTTAAATGTGAAAATTGGAAAATTCACTTAAATTTGAAAATCGGAAAAATCGCTTAAATTCCAAAATCGAAAAAATTCCCTTTAATTTGAAAATCGGAAAATTCCCTTTACTATGAAAATCGGAAAATTCGCTTTAATTTGATAATCGGAAAATTCGCTTAAATTTGAAAATCGGGAAATTCGCTTAAATTTGAAAATCGGAAAATTGCCTTAAATTTCAAAATCGGAAAATTCCCTTAAATTTGAAAATCGGAAAAATCCCTTAAGTTCCGAAATCGGTATATTCGCTTCAATGTGAAAATCGGAAAATTGCCTTAAATAACAAAATCTAAAAATTCGCTTAAATTTGAAAATCGGAAAATAGCCTTAAACTTCAAATTCGGAAAATTCCCTTAAATTTGAAAATCGGAAAATTCGCTTAAATTTCAAAATAGGAAAATATCCTTAAATTTGAATATCGGAAAATTCGCTTAAATTTGAAAATCGGGAAATTCCCTTAAATTAAAAAATCGGAAAATTCGCTTAAATATGAAAATCGGAAAATTCGCTTAAATTTAAAAATCGGAAAATTGCCTTAAATTTCAAAATCGGAAAATTCACTTAAATTTGAAAATCGGAAAAATCCCTTAAATACCAAAATCGGTATATTCGCTTAAATGTGAAAATTGGAAAATTCCCTTTAATTTGAAAATCGGAAAATTACCTTTAATTTGAAAATCGGAAAATTCCCTTTAATTTGAAAATCGGAAAATAGCCTTAAACTTCAAATTCGGAAAATTCCCTTAAATTTGAAAATCGGAAAATTCGCTTAAATTTCAAAATAGGAAAATTCCCTTAAATTTGAAAATCAGAAAATTCGCTTAAATTTGAAAATCGGGAAATTCCCTTAAATTAAAAAATCGGAAAATTCGCTTAAATATGAAAATCGGAAAATTCGCTTAAATTTAAAAATCGGAAAATTGCCTTAAATTTCAAAATCGGAAAATTCACTTAAATTTGAAAATCGGAAAAATCCCTTAAGTTCCGAAATCGGTATATTCGCTTCAATGTGAAAATCGGAAAATTGCCTTAAATAACAAAATCTAAAAATTCGCTTAAATTTGAAAATCGGAAAATAGCCTTAAACTTCAAATTCGGAACATTCCCTTAAATTTGAAAATCGGAAAATTCGCTTAAATTTCAAAATAGGAAAATTCCCTTAAATTTGAAAATCGGAAAATTCGCTTAAATTTGAAAATCGGGAAATTCCCTTAAATTAAAAAATCGGAAAATTCGCTTAAATATGAAAATCGGAAAATTCGCTTAAATTTAAAAATCGGAAAATTGCCTTAAATTTCAAAATCGGAAAATTCACTTAAATTTGAAAATCGGAAAAATCCCTTAAATACCAAAATCGGTATATTCGCTTAAATGTGAAAATTGGAAAATTCCCTTTAATTTGAAAATCGGAAAATTACCTTTAATTTGAAAATCGGAAAATTCCCTTTAATTTGAAAATCGGAAAATAGCCTTAAACTTCAAATTCGGAAAATTCCCTTAAATTTGAAAATCGGAAAATTCGCTTAAATTTCAAAATAGGAAAATTCCCTTAAATTTGAAAATCGGAAAATTCGCTTAAATTTGAAAATCGGGAAATTCCCTTAAATTAACAAAAATCGGAAAATTCGCTTAAATATGAAAATCGGAAAATTCGCTTAAATTTAAAAATCGGAAAATTGCCTTAAATTTCAAAATCGGAAAATTCACTTAAATTTGAAAATCGGAAAAATCCCTTAAATACCAAAATCGGTATATTCGCTTAAATGTGAAAATTGGAAAATTCACTTAAATTTGAAAATCGGAAAAATCCCTTAAATTCCAAAATCGAAAAAATTCCCTTTAATTTGAAAATCGGAAAATTCCCTTTACTATGAAAATCGGAAAATTCGCTTTAATTTGATAATCGGAAAATTCGCTTAAATTTGAAAATCGGGAAATTCGCTTAAATTTGAAAATCGGAAAATTGCCTTAAATTTCAAAATCGGAAAATTCCCTTAAATTTGAAAATCGGAAAAATCCCTTAAGTTCCGAAATCGGTATATTCGCTTCAATGTGAAAATCGGAAAATTGCCTTAAATAACAAAATCTAAAAATTCGCTTAAATTTGAAAATCGGAAAATAGCCTTAAACTTCAAATTCGGAAAATTCCCTTAAATTTGAAAATCGGAAAATTCGCTTAAATTTCAAAATAGGAAAATTCCCTTAAATTTGAAAATCGGAAAATTCGCTTAAATTTGAAAATCGGGAAATTCCCTTAAATTAAAAAATCGGAAAATTCGCTTAAATATGAAAATCGGAAAATTCGCTTAAATTTAAAAATCGGAAAATTGCCTTAAATTTCAAAATCGGAAAATTCACTTAAATTTGAAAATCGGAAAAATCCCTTAAATACCAAAATCGGTATATTCGCTTAAATGTGAAAATTGGAAAATTCACTTAAATTTGAAAATCGGAAAAATCCCTTAAATTCCAAAATCGAAAAAATTCCCTTTAATTTGAAAATCGGAAAATTCCCTTTACTATGAAAATCGGAAAATTCGCTTTAATTTGATAATCGGAAAATTCGCTTAAATTTGAAAATCGGGAAATTCGCTTAAATTTGAAAATCGGAAAATTGCCTTAAATTTCAAAATCGGAAAATTCCCTTAAATTTCAAATATGAAATTCGGAAAATTTCCTTAATTTTCAAAATCGGAAAATTCCCTTTAATTTGAAAATCGGAAAATTACCTTTAATTTGAATATCGGAAAATTCCCTTTAATTTGAAAATCGGAAAATTCCCTTAAATTTGGAAATCGGAAAATTCGCTTAAATTTTAAAATCCGAAAATTCGCTTAAATTTGAAAATCGGAAAATTCCCTTTAATTTCAAAATCGGAAAATTCGCTTTAATTTGATTATCGGAAAATTCGCTTAAATTTGAAAATCGGAAAATTCCCTTAAATTTGAAAATCGGAAAATTCGCTTAAATTTCAAAATCGGAAAATTCACTTAAATTTGAAAATCGGAAAATTTCCTTTAATTCCAAAATCGGAAAATTCGCTTAAATTTGAAAATCGGAAAATTCACTTAAATTTGAAAATCGGAAAATTCGCTTAAATTTTAAAATCAGAAAAATCCCTTACATTTCAAAATCGGAAAATACTAGGGTTCAGAACCGGGAAATCCCGGAACCGAAAATCCCGGGATTTCCCGGTTCTTTAATAGTAGTCAAAGAACCGGTTCTCAATGAGTAAGAACCGGGATTTTCGGTATTTTCGGGAAATAACGAATCATGTTAAATATTTGTTTGATTTTAATCTTCTATTAACAGCATTTATTCTTTTTATACAAAATTTTCAAGCTAAAACCATATTGTCATTAAAATGTTGTATCTGTAGGTACCTGGTAGATCATTATTCCATCATAAGACAAAATGTGGTACTTAAAAAGCTTACGAACAATTCCAACTACTAGCGTGAAGCCAGAAAGAATTTTCTCCTCAGCTGGCCTTTTTTGTAACAAAATTAGATCTCGATTAGGTGATGCAACTTTAGATGCAATGATCTTTTTGAATACACATTACCAAGAGAACAAGAAAGTTTAATTATAAGGACCAAAATGGAGATACTATTTAGGAGAATCGGCCTACCATATACGTTGATGTTTTATGTGTACAACTTTATCATAAGTGAATTTATAACTGTATTTTGATCATCAACAGCCTGTTTACGTCCACTACTGGACTTAGGACTCTCCCAACTTGCGCCAATGTGCCCGTCGGCGGCACGTCGCATCCACTCTCTCCCGGCTACCCTGCGCAGATCATCGCTCCATCTAGACTCTAGGTGGAGCGATGATCTGAGATTATTGATTCTAGAGGTAGTTGTGTTATGTGCTATCTCGAGAAAGGTACCTTACCGCGGTACATAACCGCTTCGAAACCTGGCCTGTTCGAGGGGCTGAAATTCGTCGAGTCTTCTTGATAGACGAATCGAGACAACCCTCGAGAACAACTTGTAAACATGGCTCAAAAGCGAGATGGGTCTATAGTTCTTCAGCAGGGTTTTATCCCTTTTTTTGAAGTAGAGCACCATCACACTTCTGTTCCATGCTTTTGGAGTTCTCCCCGAGTGGATGACATCGTAAAACAGCTTTTGCAGTTTCCGCAGCACTGGCCTGCCTCCTGCTTTAAGAGGCTCAGTCGTGATGCTATTTTAATGCGTTAAAGCAATCAATGCTTATCTTGTCATGCCAGAATGCGCAATAAGTGTTATTTAATATAAATAATATTTTTAGACTATATTTACCTCCAAAACTAAAGAGAAGAAAAAAATCCCGAAAGTACCGAAAATCCCGGGAAATCCCGGTTCTGATTAGTACTGGTACCGAAAATCCCGGTTCTGATATTTATACCGGTTCTCGATACCCTAGAAAATACCCTTAAATTTCAAAATCGGAAAATTCACTTAAATTTGAAAATCGGAAAAATCCCTTAAATACCAAAATCGGTATATTCGCTTAAATGTGAAAATTGGAAAATTCACTTAAATTTGAAAATCGGAAAAATCGAAAAAATTCCCTTTAATTTGAAAATCGGAAAATTCCCTTTACTATGAAAATCGGAAAATTCGCTTTAATTTGATAATCGGAAAATTCGCTTAAATTTGAAAATCGGGAAATTCGCTTAAATTTGAAAATCGGAAAATTGCCTTAAATTTCAAAATCGGAAAATTCCCTTAAATTTCAAATATGAAATTCGGAAAATTTCCTTAATTTTCAAAATCGGAAAATTCCCTTTAATTTGAAAATCGGAAAATTACCTTTAATTTGAATATCGGAAAATTCCCTTTAATTTGAAAATCGGAAAATTCCCTTAAATTTGGAAATCGGAAAATTCGCTTAAATTTTAAAATCCGAAAATTCGCTTAAATTTGAAAATCGGAAAATTCCCTTTAATTTCAAAATCGGAAAATTCGCTTTAATTTGATTATCGGAAAATTCACTTAAATTTGAAAATCGGAAAATTCGCTTAAATTTTAAAATCAGAAAAATCCCTTACATTTCAAAATCGGAAAATACCCTTAAATTTCAAAATCGGAAAAATCGCTTAAATATGAAAATCGGAAAATTGCCTTAAATTTCAAAATCGGAAAATTCACTTAAATTTGAAAATCGGAAAATTTCCTTTAATTCCAAAATCGGAAAATTCGCTTAAATATGAAAATCGGAAAATTCCCTTTAATTTGAAAGTCGAAAAATTCAATTAAATTTGAATATCGGAAAATTCCCTGAAATTTGAAAATCGGAAAATTCGCTTAAATTTCAAAATCGGAAAATTCACTTAAATTTGAAAATCGGAAAAATCCCTTAAATTCCAAAATCGAAAAATTCGCTTAAATTTGAAAATCGGAAAATTCACTTAAATTTGAAAATCGGAAAATTTCCTTTAATTCCAAAATCGGAAAATTCGCTTAAATATGAAAATCGGAAAATTCCCTTTAATTTGAAAGTCGAAAAATTCAATTAAATTTGAATATCGGAAAATTCCCTGAAATTTGAAAATCGGAAAATTCGCTTAAATTTCAAAATCAGAAAATTCACTTAAATTTGAAAATCGGAAAAATCCCTTAAATTCCAAAATCGAAAAATTCGCTTAAATTTGAAAATCGGAAAATTCTCTTAAATTTCAAAATCGGAAAATTCGCTTAAATTTCAAAATCGGAAAATTCGCTTAAATTTGAAAATCGGGAAATTCCCTTAAATTTCAAAATCGGAAAATTCGCTTAAATTTGAAAATCGGAAAATAGCCTTAAATTTCAAAATCGGAAAATTCCCTTAAATTTAAAAATAGTAATAGCCTTTTTCTTAATTTAGACCAAATTTCTTAATAATGACAAAATTTCAATTTTGACCAAATTTCTTAAATTTTACCAAATTTCTTAATTTTGACCAAATTTAATTTTGACCAAATTTCTTAATTTTGACCAAATTTCTTAATAATGACCAAATTTCAATTTTGACAAAATTTCTTAATTTTGACCAAATTTCAATTTTGTCCAAATTTCTTAATTTTGGCCAAATTTCAATTTTGACCAAATTTCTTAATTTGAACAAATTTTAATTTGACCAAATTTCTTAATTTTGACCAAATTTCTTAATAATGACCAAATTTCAATTTTGACCAAATTTCTTAAATTTTACCAAATTTCTTAATTTTGACCAAATTTAATTTTGACCAAATTTCTTAATTTTGACCAAATTTCTTAATAATGACCAAATTTCAATTTTGACAAAATTTCTTAATTTTGACCAAATTTCAATTTTGACCAAATTTCTTAATTTTGGCCAAATTTCAATTTTGACCAAATTTCTTAATTTTGACCAAATTTCTTAATATTGACCAAATTTTCCAATTTTGACAATATATCCCAATTTTGGAAAATTCTCTTAAATTTCAAAATCGGAAAATTCGCTTAAATTTCAAAATCGGAAAATTCGCTTAAATTTGAAAATCGGGAAATTCCCTTAAATTTCAAAATCGGAAAATTCGCTTAAATTTGAAAATCTTAATTTGAACAAATTTTAATTTGACCAAATTTCTTAATTTTGACCAAATTTCTTAATAATGACCAAATTTCAAGTTTGACCAAATTTCTTAATTTTGGGCAAATTTCCCAATTTTGACAATATTTCCCAATTTTGGCCAATTTTCCAATTTTGACCAAATTTCTTAATTTTGACCAAATTTCTTAATTTTGACCAAATTTCAATTTTGACCGAATTTCTTAATTTTGACCAAATTTCAATTTTGGCCAAATTTCAATTTTGACCAAATTTCAATTTTGGCCAAATTTCAATTTTGACCAAATTTCTTAATTTTGAACAAATTGGCCAAAATTGGGATATATTGTCAAAATTGGAAAATTTGGCCAAAATTGGGAAATTTGCCCAAAATTGAAATTTGGTCAAAATTAAGAAATTCGGTCAAAATTGCAATTTGGTCAAAATTAAGAAATTTGGTCAAACTTAAGAAATTTGGTCAAAATTAAGAAATATGGTCAAAATTGAAATTTGGTCAAAATAAATAAGAAATTTGGTCAAAATTGGAAAATTTGCCCAAAATTAAGAAATTTGGTCAAAATTAAGAAATTTGGTCAAAATTGGAAAATTGGCCAAAATTGGGATATATTGTCAAAATTGGAAAATTTGGTCAATATTAAGAAATTTGGTCAAAATTAAGAAATTTGGTCAAAATTGCAATTTGGTCAAAATTAAGAAATTTGGTCAGAATTGGAAAATTTTGCCAAAATTGGGAAATTTGCCCAAAATTGAAATTTGGTCAAAATTACGAAATTTGGTCAAAATTAAGGAATTTGGTCAAAATTAGGAAATATGGTCAAAATTAAATTTGTTCAAAATTAGGAAATTTGGTCAATATTAAGAAATTTGGTCAAAATTGCAATTTGGTCAAAATCAAGAAATTTGGTCAGAATTGGAAAATTTGGCCAAAATTGGGAAATTTGCCCAAAATTAAGAAATTTGGTCAAAATTGCAATTTGGTCAAAATTAAGAAATTTGGTCAGAATTGGAAAATTTGGCCAAAATTGGAAAATTTTCCCAAAATTGAGTTTTGTTCAAAATTACGAAATTTGGTCAAAATTAAGGAATTTGGTCAAAATTGAAATTTGGTCAAAATTAGGAAATATGGACAAAATTAAATTTGTTCAAAATTAATAAATTTGGTCAAAATTAAGAAATTTGGTCAGAATTGGAAAATTTGGCCAAAATTGGAAAATTTTCCCAAAATTGAAATTTGGTCAAAATTACGAAATTTGGTCAAAATTAAGGAATTTTGTCAAAATTGAAATTTGGTCAAAATTAGGAAATATGGACAAAATTAAATTTGTTCAAAATTAATAAATTTGGTCAAAATTAAGAAATTTGGTCAAAATTGGAAAATTGGCCAAAATTGGGATATATTGTCAAAATTGGAAAATTTGGCCAAAATTTCTTAATTTTGGGCAAATTTTCCAATTTTGGCCCAATGAATGAAATTTGGTCAAAATTACGAAATTTGGTCAAAATTAAGATATTTGGTCAAAATTGAAAAATTTGGCCAAAATTGGGAAATTTGCCCAAAATTAAGAAATTTGGTCAAAATTAAGAAATTTGGTCAAAATTGAAATTTGGTCAAAATTAATAAGAAATTTGGTCATTATTAAGAAATTTAGTCAAAATTAAGAAATTTGGTCAAAATTAAGAAATTTGGTCAATATTAAGAAATTTGGTCAAAATTAAGAAATTTGGTCAAAATTGCAATTTGGTCAAAATTAAGAAATTTTGTCAGAATTGGAAAATTTGGCCAAAATTGGGAAATTTTCCCAAAATTGAAATTTGGTCAAAATTACGAAATTTGGTCAAAATTAAGATATTTAGTCAAAATTGGAAAATTTGGCCAAAATTGGGAAATTTGCCCAAAATTAAGAAATTTGGTCAAAATTAAGAAATTTGGTCAAAATTGAAATTTGGTCAAAATTAATAAGAAATTTGGTCAGAATTGGAAAATTTGGCCAAAATTGGGAAATTTGCCCAAAATTGAAATTTGGTCAAAATTACGAAATTTGGTCAAAATTAAGATATTTAGTCAAAATTGGAAAATTTGCCCAAAATTAAGAAATTTGGTCAAAATTAAGAAATTTGGTCAAAATTGAAATTTGGTCAAAATTAATAAGAAATTTGGTCAGAATTAAGAAATTTGGTCAAAATTAAGAAATTTGGTCAAAATTGAAATTTGGTCAAAATTAATAAGAAATTTGGTCAATATTAAGAAATTTAGTCAAAATTAAGAAATTTGGTCAAAATTAAGAAATTTGGTCAATATTAAGAAATTTGGTCAAAATTAAGAAATTTGGTCAAAATTGCAATTTGGTCAAAATTAAGAAATTTGGTCAGAATTGGAAAATTTGGCCAAAATTGGGAAATTTTCCCAAAATTGAAATTTGGTCGAAATTACGAAATTTGGTCAAAATTAAGATATTTAGTCAAAATTGGAAAATTTGGCCAAAATTGGGAAATTTGCCCAAAATTAAGAAATTTGGTCAAAATTAAGAAATTTGGTCAAAATTGAAATTTGGTCAAAATTAATAAGAAATTTGGTCAGAATTGGAAAATTTGGCCAAAATTGGGAAATTTGCCCAAAATTGAAATTTGGTCAAAATTACGAAATTTGGTCAAAATTAAGATATTTAGTCAAAATTGGAAAATTTGGCCAAAATTGGGAAATTTGCCCAAAATTAAGAAATTTGGTCAAAATTAAGAAATTTGGTCAAAATTGAAATTTGGTCAAAATTAATAAGAAATTTGGTCAGAATTGGAAAATTTGGCCAAAATTGGGAAATTTGCCCAAAATTGAAATTTGGTCAAAATTACGAAATTTGGTCAAAATTAAGGAATTTGGTCAAAATTGAAATTTGGTCAAAATTAGGAAATATGGTCAAAATTAAATTTGTTCAAAATTAAGAAATTTGGTCAAAATTAAGAAATTTGGTCAAAATTGAGAAATTTGGTCAAAATTAATAAGAAATTTGGTCAAAATTGAAATTTGGTCATAATTAAGAAATTTGGTCAAAATTAAGATATTTGGTCAAAATTTTTTTCCAATTCTGACCAATTCTGACAAATTTCTTAATTTTGACCAAAAGACAATGCCCACGCGGTTATGGACAAATGTACTGAATTCAACATTGTTGTGCCGTCATGGAATCAACTTTAAAATAATCCGAAACATGTCTAAATACTAATTTTTAAAAATCATGAAAATCTACAATGGGGTTTCCGAGATATTTAAAAAATGTAATTACTATTTCAAGGTTATGTTTGAACACAAAATCAATACAAATAAGCTAGAAAGGGACTGTATGGGCTCACTACATTTGACGTACATTAATGTAGCTACATTAATGTAGCATTTAATCTGTCTGGTGGTCCATAAAACCAAGAAATTACTGAGATTTTGAGCATCTTCTTATGGTACTTCAGAATCTAAACTCTACGCATTAACATACATACTCAAAACCTACAAACTCTTTGGAAAAAACATACTGGCCGCCATTTGATATTGTGTTATGACAGGCGAGCAATAAATGTGAAATAGGGTTGAACCCGTAATGAAAAAATTATCCAATACATTCGATTTATAAACGATTTCCGCAAATCAGTCATTGAATTGAAACCGCATCAATTATTTAGATTTTGAACATCTTCGTACGGTACTTCAAAATCTCCGTTTCAAAATGCAAAGCATACTACATAAACTATATGTATTAATTGTGTTCTCATGTAAGTGACTGTTGTGTCTTTTTTGAGAATAAAATTCTTTAAACCGAAAGCATGTGAGCAATTGTTTGATAGTCAAGTGCTAAATGAAGATAGATAGATAGATATAACTCTTTATTGCCTTTCACAAATAAAACAGGTAAGTATACAAATGTATACAGTAACAATAATAACTAAAATATACCACATTGAAAGAACAATTATTATTAATGTAAGTATATCTAATCTTACCGAATACCGTATAAATTGTGGTACATATTGTGATATTGTAGATGTATGAAATATGGTCATGAAATGCAGGCAAGTAGGGAGGATGAGAAACAATTACAAATTAAAATAAATAAAACAATGATTATTACTGTAACTGTGTGTGGGTTCTATGGCCACAGGTAAATAAAACGCCGTTAATTTGAAAAATATGACAGCCGAAAATAAATATGTATAATAAAGTAAAATAACCATACCAACCAGTATACCACATCGCCCACTAGTCTCGTAACATTTAAAATGAAAATAATAAATGTATCAGACCTCTTAAATAATATCAAGTTCTGTGGAATTATAGAAACTATATTTTTAAAATATCATGTAGGTACACCTATTTTATTAAATAAACTTATTTAACTTGAAACTTATTTTAATAATATATCGAATAAATCATACAATCAATATTATTATATTTTACGTAGGCGTAAGTAGGCGTAAATAGACATCCCTAGAATTGACAGGCATAGAACAAATGGCGTACTATATCGCCGGAAACAAGAAATTACTAATTATTTTTCAAAAATAAATCCCCATTATAAAAAATGATTATGTCTTATTTAAAAAATATATTTTTAATTCAGATATTTTATTATGTTTAACTTTTTGAGGCACAACACATTTTGGAGGAGTACCGTGGACGGGCAATCTCTTTTCAATATTTACCGAATTTCTTAATTTTGACTTAATTTCAATTTTGACCGAATTTCTTAATTTTGACTAAATTTCAATTTTGGGCAAATTTCCCAATTTTGGCCAAATTTTCCAATTCTGACCAAATTTCTTAATTTTGACCAAATTTCAATTTTGACCAAATTTCTTAATTTTGACCAAATTTCTTAATTTTGACCAAATTTCTTAATTTAGACCAAATTTCTTAATTTTGACCATATTTCTTATTTTTGACCAAATTTCAATTTTGACCGAATTTCTTAATTTTGACCAAATTTCAATTTTGGCCAAATTTCCTAATTTTGACCAAATTTCAATTTTGGGCAAATTTCCCAATTTTGGCCAAATTTTCCAATTCTGACCAAATTTCTTAATTTTGACCAAATTTCTTAATTTTGACCAAATTTCTTAGTATTGACAAAATTTCAATTTTGACCAAATTTCTTAATTTTGACCAAATTTCAATTCTGACCAAATTTCTTAATTTTTTCTTAAAATTTCCTTAAATTTCAAATTCGGAAAATTCGCCTTAATTTCATAATCGGAAAATTCGCTTAAACTTGAAAATCGGAATATTACCTTCAATTTCAAAATCAGAAAATTCGCTTAAATTTGAAATTCGGAAAATTGCCTAAAATTACAAAATCGGAAAATTCACTTATATTTGAAAATCGGAAAAATCCCTTAAATTCCAAAATCGGAATATTCGCTTAAATGTGAAAATCGGAAAATTCTCTTAAATTTCAAAATCGGAAAATTCACTTAAATTTGAAAATCGGAACAATCCCTTAAATTTCAAAATCGGAAAATTCCCTTTAATTTGACAATCGGAAAATTCCCTTAAATTTGAAAATCGGAAAATTCGCTTAAATTTGATAATCGGAAAATTCCTTTAAATTTGAAAATCGGGAAATTAATTCCCTTAAATTTCAAAATCGGAAAATTCGCTTAAATATGAAAATCGGAAAATTTTCTTAAATTTCTGTTAGTAGTATAGTTATTATTATATAGGCGTGCGAGAATGCACCGTTGTGTGGGAAGCGAGTGCGCTGCGACGCACCGAGTGATGAGTCATTAAATGTCGCTCAGATTGCACACCCGTGTTTCTCTTCTCGCTAACTCCCCCTCGCCCCTCACTAACAATTTCAAAATCGGAAAATTCGCTTAAATATGAAAATCGGAAAATTGCCTTAAATTTCTAAATCGGAAAATTCGCTTAAATTTGAAAATCGGAAAATAGCCTTAAATTTAAAAACGGAAAATTCCCTTAAATTTGAAAATCGGAAAAATCCCTTAAATTTCAAAATCGGAAAATTCGCTTAAATTTGAAATTCAGAAAATTTGCTTAAATTTGAAAATCGGAAAATTTCCTTAAATTTCAAAATCGAAAAATTCGCTTAAATTTGAAAATCAGGAAATTCTCTTAAATTCCAAAATCGGAAAATTCGCTTAAATTTTAATATCAGAAAAATACCTTACATTTCAAAATCAGAAAATTCGCTTAAATTTGAAAATCAGAAAATTCGCTTAAATTTGAAAATCGGAAAAATCCCTTAAATTTCAAAATCGGAAAATTTCCTTTAATTCCAAAATCGGAAAATTCCCTTTAATTTGAAAATCGGAAAATTCGCTTAAATTCGAAAATCGGAAAAATCCCTTAAATTTCAAAATCGGAAAATTCGCTTAAATTTGAAATTCAGAAAATTTGCTTAAATTTGAAAATCGGAAAATTTCCTTAAATTTCAAGATCGAAAAATTCGCTTAAATTTGAAAATCGGGAAATTCTCTTAAATTCCAAAATCGGAAAATTCGCTTAAATTTGAAAATCGGAAAATTGCCTTAAATTTCTAAATCGAAAAATTCGCTTAAATTTGAAAATCGGAAAATTGCCTTAAATTTCAAAAACGGAAAATTCACTTAAATTTTAAAATCAGAAATTTCCTTAAAATCCAAAATCGGAAAATTCGCTTAAATTTGAAAATCGGAAAATTCACTTAAATTTGAAAATCGGAAAATTCGCTTAAATTTGAAAATCGGAAAATTACCTACAATTTCAAAATCGGAAAATTCGCTTAAATTTGAAAATCGGAAAAATCCCTTAAATTTGGAAATCGGAAAATTCGCTTAAATTTTAAAATCCGAAAATTCGCTTAAATTTGAAAATCGGAAAATTCCCTTTAATTTCAAAATCGGAAAATTCGCTTTAATTTGATTATCGGAAAATTCACTTAAATTTGAAAATCGGAAAATTCGCTTAAATTTTAAAATCAGAAAAATCCCTTACATTTCAAAATCGGAAAATACCCTTAAATTTCAAAATCGGAAAAATCGCTTAAATATGAAAATCGGAAAATTGCCTTAAATTTCAAAATCGGAAAATTCACTTAAATTTGAAAATCGGAAAATTTCCTTTAATTCCAAAATCGGAAAATTCGCTTAAATATGAAAATCGGAAAATTCCCTTTAATTTGAAAGTCGAAAAATTCAATTAAATTTGAATATCGGAAAATTCCCTGAAATTTGAAAATCGGAAAATTCGCTTAAATTTCAAAATCGGAAAATTCACTTAAATTTGAAAATCGGAAAAATCCCTTAAATTCCAAAATCGAAAAATTCGCTTAAATTTGAAAATCGGAAAATTCACTTAAATTTGAAAATCGGAAAATTTCCTTTAATTCCAAAATCGGAAAATTCGCTTAAATATGAAAATCGGAAAATTCCCTTTAATTTGAAAGTCGAAAAATTCAATTAAATTTGAATATCGGAAAATTCCCTGAAATTTGAAAATCGGAAAATTCGCTTAAATTTCAAAATCAGAAAATTCACTTAAATTTGAAAATCGGAAAAATCCCTTAAATTCCAAAATCGAAAAATTCGCTTAAATTTGAAAATCGGAAAATTCTCTTAAATTTCAAAATCGGAAAATTCGCTTAAATTTCAAAATCGGAAAATTCGCTTAAATTTGAAAATCGGGAAATTCCCTTAAATTTCAAAATCGGAAAATTCGCTTAAATTTGAAAATCGGAAAATAGCCTTAAATTTCAAAATCGGAAAATTCCCTTAAATTTAAAAATAGTAATAGCCTTTTTCTTAATTTAGACCAAATTTCTTAATAATGACAAAATTTCAATTTTGACCAAATTTCTTAAATTTTACCAAATTTCTTAATTTTGACCAAATTTAATTTTGACCAAATTTCTTAATTTTGACCAAATTTCTTAATAATGACCAAATTTCAATTTTGACAAAATTTCTTAATTTTGACCAAATTTCAATTTTGTCCAAATTTCTTAATTTTGGCCAAATTTCAATTTTGACCAAATTTCTTAATTTGAACAAATTTTAATTTGACCAAATTTCTTAATTTTGACCAAATTTCTTAATAATGACCAAATTTCAATTTTGACCAAATTTCTTAAATTTTACCAAATTTCTTAATTTTGACCAAATTTAATTTTGACCAAATTTCTTAATTTTGACCAAATTTCTTAATAATGACCAAATTTCAATTTTGACAAAATTTCTTAATTTTGACCAAGTTTCAATTTTGACCAAATTTCTTAATTTTGGCCAAATTTCAATTTTGACCAAATTTCTTAATTTTGACCAAATTTCTTAATATTGACCAAATTTTCCAATTTTGACAATATATCCCAATTTTGGAAAATTCTCTTAAATTTCAAAATCGGAAAATTCGCTTAAATTTCAAAATCGGAAAATTCGCTTAAATTTGAAAATCGGGAAATTCCCTTAAATTTCAAAATCGGAAAATTCGCTTAAATTTGAAAATCTTAATTTGAACAAATTTTAATTTGACCAAATTTCTTAATTTTGACCAAATTTCTTAATAATGACCAAATTTCAAGTTTGACCAAATTTCTTAATTTTGGGCAAATTTCCCAATTTTGACAATATTTCCCAATTTTGGCCAATTTTCCAATTTTGACCAAATTTCTTAATTTTGACCAAATTTCTTAATTTTGACCAAATTTCAATTTTGACCGAATTTCTTAATTTTGACCAAATTTCAATTTTGGCCAAATTTCAATTTTGACCAAATTTCAATTTTGGCCAAATTTCAATTTTGACCAAATTTCTTAATTTTGAACAAATTGGCCAAAATTGGGATATATTGTCAAAATTGGAAAATTTGGCCAAAATTGGGAAATTTGCCCAAAATTGAAATTTGGTCAAAATTAAGAAATTCGGTCAAAATTGCAATTTGGTCAAAATTAAGAAATTTGGTCAAACTTAAGAAATTTGGTCAAAATTAAGAAATATGGTCAAAATTGAAATTTGGTCAAAATAAATAAGAAATTTGGTCAAAATTGGAAAATTTGCCCAAAATTAAGAAATTTGGTCAAAATTAAGAAATTTGGTCAAAATTGGAAAATTGGCCAAAATTGGGATATATTGTCAAAATTGGAAAATTTGGTCAATATTAAGAAATTTGGTCAAAATTAAGAAATTTGGTCAAAATTGCAATTTGGTCAAAATTAAGAAATTTGGTCAGAATTGGAAAATTTTGCCAAAATTGGGAAATTTGCCCAAAATTGAAATTTGGTCAAAATTACGAAATTTGGTCAAAATTAAGGAATTTGGTCAAAATTAGGAAATATGGTCAAAATTAAATTTGTTCAAAATTAGGAAATTTGGTCAATATTAAGAAATTTGGTCAAAATTGCAATTTGGTCAAAATCAAGAAATTTGGTCAGAATTGGAAAATTTGGCCAAAATTGGGAAATTTGCCCAAAATTAAGAAATTTGGTCAAAATTGCAATTTGGTCAAAATTAAGAAATTTGGTCAGAATTGGAAAATTTGGCCAAAATTGGAAAATTTTCCCAAAATTGAGTTTTGTTCAAAATTACGAAATTTGGTCAAAATTAAGGAATTTGGTCAAAATTGAAATTTGGTCAAAATTAGGAAATATGGACAAAATTAAATTTGTTCAAAATTAATAAATTTGGTCAAAATTAAGAAATTTGGTCAGAATTGGAAAATTTGGCCAAAATTGGAAAATTTTCCCAAAATTGAAATTTGGTCAAAATTACGAAATTTGGTCAAAATTAAGGAATTTGGTCAAAATTGAAATTTGGTCAAAATTAGGAAATATGGACAAAATTAAATTTGTTCAAAATTAATAAATTTGGTCAAAATTAAGAAATTTGGTCAAAATTGGAAAATTGGCCAAAATTGGGATATATTGTCAAAATTGGAAAATTTGGCCAAAATTTCTTAATTTTGGGCAAATTTTCCAATTTTGGCCCAATGAATGAAATTTGGTCAAAATTACGAAATTTGGTCAAAATTAAGATATTTGGTCAAAATTGAAAAATTTGGCCAAAATTGGGAAATTTGCCCAAAATTAAGAAATTTGGTCAAAATTAAGAAATTTGGTCAAAATTGAAATTTGGTCAAAATTAATAAGAAATTTGGTCATTATTAAGAAATTTAGTCAAAATTAAGAAATTTGGTCAAAATTAAGAAATTTGGTCAATATTAAGAAATTTGGTCAAAATTAAGAAATTTGGTCAAAATTGCAATTTGGTCAAAATTAAGAAATTTTGTCAGAATTGGAAAATTTGGCCAAAATTGGGAAATTTTCCCAAAATTGAAATTTGGTCAAAATTACGAAATTTGGTCAAAATTAAGATATTTAGTCAAAATTGGAAAATTTGGCCAAAATTGGGAAATTTGCCCAAAATTAAGAAATTTGGTCAAAATTAAGAAATTTGGTCAAAATTGAAATTTGGTCAAAATTAATAAGAAATTTGGTCAGAATTGGAAAATTTGGCCAAAATTGGGAAATTTGCCCAAAATTGAAATTTGGTCAAAATTACGAAATTTGGTCAAAATTAAGATATTTAGTCAAAATTGGAAAATTTGGCCAAAATTGGGAAATTTGCCCAAAATTAAGAAATTTGGTCAAAATTAAGAAATTTGGTCAAAATTGAAATTTGGTCAAAATTAATAAGAAATTTGGTCAGAATTAAGAAATTTGGTCAAAATTAAGAAATTTGGTCAAAATTGAAATTTGGTCAAAATTAATAAGAAATTTGGTCAATATTAAGAAATTTAGTCAAAATTAAGAAATTTGGTCAAAATTAAGAAATTTGGTCAATATTAAGAAATTTGGTCAAAATTAAGAAATTTGGTCAAAATTGCAATTTGGTCAAAATTAAGAAATTTGGTCAGAATTGGAAAATTTGGCCAAAATTGGGAAATTTTCCCAAAATTGAAATTTGGTCGAAATTACGAAATTTGGTCAAAATTAAGATATTTAGTCAAAATTGGAAAATTTGGCCAAAATTGGGAAATTTGCCCAAAATTAAGAAATTTGGTCAAAATTAAGAAATTTGGTCAAAATTGAAATTTGGTCAAAATTAATAAGAAATTTGGTCAGAATTGGAAAATTTGGCCAAAATTGGGAAATTTGCCCAAAATTGAAATTTGGTCAAAATTACGAAATTTGGTCAAAATTAAGATATTTAGTCAAAATTGGAAAATTTGGCCAAAATTGGGAAATTTGCCCAAAATTAAGAAATTTGGTCAAAATTAAGAAATTTGGTCAAAATTGAAATTTGGTCAAAATTAATAAGAAATTTGGTCAGAATTGGAAAATTTGGCCAAAA
Organism: Timandra comae; assembly: GCA_958496195.1. Classification (NCBI taxonomy): domain Eukaryota; kingdom Metazoa; phylum Arthropoda; class Insecta; order Lepidoptera; family Geometridae; genus Timandra; species Timandra comae. The sequence continues at coordinate 1,029,985 of OY292354.1, forward strand.
TTGGGAAATTTGCCCAAAATTGAAATTTGGTCAAAATTACGAAATTTGGTCAAAATTAAGGAATTTGGTCAAAATTGAAATTTGGTCAAAATTAGGAAATATGGTCAAAATTAAATTTGTTCAAAATTAAGAAATTTGGTCAAAATTAAGAAATTTGGTCAAAATTGAGAAATTTGGTCAAAATTAATAAGAAATTTGGTCAAAATTGAAATTTGGTCATAATTAAGAAATTTGGTCAAAATTAAGATATTTGGTCAAAATTTTTTTCCAATTCTGACCAATTCTGACAAATTTCTTAATTTTGACCAAAAGACAATGCCCACGCGGTTATGGACAAATGTACTGAATTCAACATTGTTGTGCCGTCATGGAATCAACTTTAAAATAATCCGAAACATGTCTAAATACTAATTTTTAAAAATCATGAAAATCTACAATGGGGTTTCCGAGATATTTAAAAAATGTAATTACTATTTCAAGGTTATGTTTGAACACAAAATCAATACAAATAAGCTAGAAAGGGACTGTATGGGCTCACTACATTTGACGTACATTAATGTAGCTACATTAATGTAGCATTTAATCTGTCTGGTGGGTCATAAAACCAAGAAATTACTGAGATTTTGAGCATCTTCTTATGGTACTTCAGAATCTAAACTCTACGCATTAACATACATACTCAAAACCTACAAACTCTTTGGAAAAAACATACTGGCCGCCATTTGATATTGTGTTATGACAGGCGAGCAATAAATGTGAAATAGGGTTGAACCCGTAATGAAAAAATTATCCAATACATTCGATTTATAAACGATTTCCGCAAATCAGTCATTGAATTGAAACCGCATCAATTATTTAGATTTTGAACATCTTCGTACGGTACTTCAAAATCTCCGTTTCAAAATGCAAAGCATACTACATAAACTATATGTATTAATTGTGTTCTCATGTAAGTGACTGTTGTGTCTTTTTTGAGAATAAAATTCTTTAAACCGAAAGCATGTGAGCAATTGTTTGATAGTCAAGTGCTAAATGAAGATAGATAGATAGATATAACTCTTTATTGCCTTTCACAAATAAAACAGGTAAGTATACAAATGTATACAGTAACAATAATAACTAAAATATACCACATTGAAAGAACAATTATTATTAATGTAAGTATATCTAATCTTACCGAATACCGTATAAATTGTGGTACATATTGTGATATTGTAGATGTATGAAATATGGTCATGAAATGCAGGCAAGTAGGGAGGATGAGAAACAATTACAAATTAAAATAAATAAAACAATGATTATTACTGTAACTGTGTGTGGGTTCTATGGCCACAGGTAAATAAAACGCCGTTAATTTGAAAAATATGACAGCCGAAAATAAATATGTATAATAAAGTAAAATAACCATACCAACCAGTATACCACATCGCCCACTAGTCTCGTAACATTTAAAATGAAAATAATAAATGTATCAGACCTCTTAAATAATATCAAGTTCTGTGGAATTATAGAAACTATATTTTTAAAATATCATGTAGGTACACCTATTTTATTAAATAAACTTATTTAACTTGAAACTTATTTTAATAATATATCGAATAAATCATACAATCAATATTATTATATTTTACGTAGGCGTAAGTAGGCGTAAATAGACATCCCTAGAATTGACAGGCATAGAACAAATGGCGTACTATATCGCCGGAAACAAGAAATTACTAATTATTTTTCAAAAATAAATCCCCATTATAAAAAATGATTATGTCTTATTTAAAAAATATATTTTTAATTCAGATATTTTATTATGTTTAACTTTTTGAGGCACAACACATTTTGGAGGAGTACCGTGGACGGGCAATCTCTTTTCAATATTTACCGAATTTCTTAATTTTGACTTAATTTCAATTTTGACCGAATTTCTTAATTTTGACTAAATTTCAATTTTGGGCAAATTTCCCAATTTTGGCCAAATTTTCCAATTCTGACCAAATTTCTTAATTTTGACCAAATTTCAATTTTGACCAAATTTCTTAATTTTGACCAAATTTCTTAATTTTGACCAAATTTCTTAATTTAGACCAAATTTCTTAATTTTGACCATATTTCTTATTTTTGACCAAATTTCAATTTTGACCGAATTTCTTAATTTTGACCAAATTTCAATTTTGGCCAAATTTCCTAATTTTGACCAAATTTCAATTTTGGGCAAATTTCCCAATTTTGGCCAAATTTTCCAATTCTGACCAAATTTCTAAATTTTGACCAAATTTCTTAATTTTGACCAAATTTCTTAGTATTGACAAAATTTCAATTTTGACCAAATTTCTTAATTTTGACCAAATTTCAATTCTGACCAAATTTCTTAATTTTTTCTTAAAATTTCCTTAAATTTCAAATTCGGAAAATTCGCCTTAATTTCATAATCGGAAAATTCGCTTAAACTTGAAAATCGGAATATTACCTTCAATTTCAAAATCAGAAAATTCGCTTAAATTTGAAATTCGGAAAATTGCCTAAAATTACAAAATCGGAAAATTCACTTATATTTGAAAATCGGAAAAATCCCTTAAATTCCAAAATCGGAATATTCGCTTAAATGTGAAAATCGGAAAATTCTCTTAAATTTCAAAATCGGAAAATTCACTTAAATTTGAAAATCGGAACAATCCCTTAAATTTCAAAATCGGAAAATTCCCTTTAATTTGACAATCGGAAAATTCCCTTAAATTTGAAAATCGGAAAATTCGCTTAAATTTGATAATCGGAAAATTCCTTTAAATTTGAAAATCGGGAAATTAATTCCCTTAAATTTCAAAATCGGAAAATTCGCTTAAATATGAAAATCGGAAAATTTTCTTAAATTTCTGTTAGTAGTATAGTTATTATTATATAGGCGTGCGAGAATGCACCGTTGTGTGGGAAGCGAGTGCGCTGCGACGCACCGAGTGATGAGTCATTAAATGTCGCTCAGATTGCACACCCGTGTTTCTCTTCTCGCTAACTCCCCCTCGCCCCTCACTAACAATTTCAAAATCGGAAAATTCGCTTAAATATGAAAATCGGAAAATTGCCTTAAATTTCTAAATCGGAAAATTCGCTTAAATTTGAAAATCGGAAAATAGCCTTAAATTTAAAAACGGAAAATTCCCTTAAATTTGAAAATCGGAAAAATCCCTTAAATTTCAAAATCGGAAAATTCGCTTAAATTTGAAATTCAGAAAATTTGCTTAAATTTGAAAATCGGAAAATTTCCTTAAATTTCAAAATCGAAAAATTCGCTTAAATTTGAAAATCAGGAAATTCTCTTAAATTCCAAAATCGGAAAATTCGCTTAAATTTTAATATCAGAAAAATACCTTACATTTCAAAATCAGAAAATTCGCTTAAATTTGAAAATCAGAAAATTCGCTTAAATTTGAAAATCGGAAAAATCCCTTAAATTTCAAAATCGGAAAATTTCCTTTAATTCCAAAATCGGAAAATTCCCTTTAATTTGAAAATCGGAAAATTCGCTTAAATTCGAAAATCGGAAAAATCCCTTAAATTTCAAAATCGGAAAATTCGCTTAAATTTGAAATTCAGAAAATTTGCTTAAATTTGAAAATCGGAAAATTTCCTTAAATTTCAAGATCGAAAAATTCGCTTAAATTTGAAAATCGGGAAATTCTCTTAAATTCCAAAATCGGAAAATTCGCTTAAATTTGAAAATCGGAAAATTGCCTTAAATTTCTAAATCGAAAAATTCGCTTAAATTTGAAAATCGGAAAATTGCCTTAAATTTCAAAAACGGAAAATTCACTTAAATTTTAAAATCAGAAATTTCCTTAAAATCCAAAATCGGAAAATTCGCTTAAATTTGAAAATCGGAAAATTCACTTAAATTTGAAAATCGGAAAATTCGCTTAAATTTGAAAATCGGAAAATTACCTACAATTTCAAAATCGGAAAATTCGCTTAAATTTGAAAATCGGAAAAATCCCTTAAATTTCAAAATCGGAAAATTCGCTTATATTTGAAATTCAGAAAATTTGCTTAAATTTGAAAATCGGAAAATTTCCTTAAATTTCAAAATCGAAAAATTCGCTTAAATTTGAAAATCAGGAAATTCTCTTAAATTCCACAATCGGAAAATTCGCTTAAATTTTAAAATCAGAAAAATCCCTTACATTTCAAAATCAGAAAATTCGCTTAAATTTGAAAATCAGAAAATTCGCTTAAATTTGAAATTCGGAAAATTCGCTTAAATTTCAAAATCGGAAAATTCGCCTTAATTTGAAAATCGGAAAATTCCTTAAATTTAAATATCGGAAAATTCCCTTTTATTTTAAAATCGGAAAATTCCCTTTAATTTGAAAATCGGAAAATTACCTTCAATTTCAAAATCGGAAAATTCGCTTAAATTTGAAAATCGGAAACATCCCTTCAATTTCAAAATCGGAAAATTCGTTAAAATTTGAAAATCGGAAAATTCACTTAAATTAGAAAATCAAAAAATTGGAAAATTAACTTAAAATTCAAAATCGGAAAATTCGCTTAAATTTGAAAATCGGAAAAATCCCTTCAATTTCAAAATCGGAAAATTCGTTAAAATTTGAAAATCGGAAAATTCACTTAAATTAGAAAATCAAAAAATTGGAAAATTAACTTAAAATTCAAAATCGGAAAATTCCCTTAAATTTGAAAATCGGAAAATACCCTTTAATTTGAAAATCGGAAAATTTCCTTAAATTCCAAAATCAGAAAATTCGCTTAAATTTGAAAATCGGATAATTCACTTTAATTTCAAAATCGGAAAATTGGCTTAAATTTGATAATCGGAAAATTGCCTTATATATCAAAATCGTAAAATTCGCTTAAATTTAAAAATCGGAAATTTTCTTAAATTTCAAAATCGAAAAATTCGCTTAAATGTGAAAATCGGAAAATTCGCTTAAATTTGAAAATCGGAAAATTCACTTAAATTTGAAAATCGGAAAATTCCTTAAATTTAAATATCGGAAAATTCCCTTTTATTTTAAAATCGGAAAATTCCCTTTAATTTGAAAATCGGAAAATTACCTTCAATTTCAAAATCGGAAAATTCGCTTAAATTTGAAAATCGGAAACATCCCTTCAATTTCAAAATCGGAAAATTCGTTAAAATTTGAAAATCGGAAAATTCACTTAAGCCGAGGAAGTTCCGCAAAATTCAGAATCGACCTCGCTTAGATTCAATAGTAAATAATCAAATATTATTAATTTTGTATAAATAAAAATATATGTTATAGTTTAATAATCCAGCTTTTTGATAAAACGGCTGGAAACACGAATTAAACAACTTCGCTCGATCATAAAATATTTTGAAATAGTCCAATTTTTCAAATTTTGCGATCGTAATTTCCATTTCATCTGGATAATATTAAACTTATATTCGTAAAAATTGCGTCAAATTATAGACAATGACATTTAGAATATAAAAAAACCGAAAAAATATCTAAAATTAATAATATAATCTAACAATAACACAATATTTCAATTTATATAACCACGCGGCGAGTGAGTTCCTCCGCAGTCCGCCGTTTGGCGTCAAGAAGGTAGGACCTGTGTGATTTTTGCCGGCTCGCTGCGTAAAAATACGCGTGTTTCGTGTTTATTAGTTAGGTTTGTACTTTCAGTGTAAATATTATTGTTTAATTAGTGGATTGTGTTGTAAAATAATTATTGGACATGGCAAATAAAACAAATAGAGCGAAAAGGAAATCAAAATTAAAAATTCGACGTAACACAAAAAGAATAAGGTAAGTTTATTTATTTCTTGTTATATTAGCAACAATGTAAGATAAAGTTGGTCCCGCCATTATGATTTTTCATTATGAATTCAATATTACAAACTGACACTCCAATTTTAATTTATATATATAGATAATATATATAATGGACTAGGTCGAGATGACAATTGACAAAGAGCCACAGTATAACGTGTGCGAGGTATGAGTGTAGTAGGTAAAAAACGACCTAATATCATGCAGTAGCGTAAAGGTCGCTATGCCGGACTGCACATGAGAGGGTCCCGGGTTCAATTCCCGGTACAGTCAACATTTGTGAGATGAGCATATTGGTTGGCTGTAGTCGTTGTATTACAACATGTAAGTATATAAATAAAATATGTTATGTATGTCAATGTCTATATATATTGATATATATATAATTATGTCAATATTTCAATATCTGTATGTGTTAGTACCCATAAGCTTTTAGGGGATAAATAATGGTGGTTAAATATGTCCTGATATTTATTTTTTATTATCACTAACTATGCTAGAAAGGTATACAAAGATACGATACCTAATAAATATTTTTTTATAGTTCTTCAATACCAAGATCTGAAAATGGTCGTTATAAGAAAACATACGCATATGGAAGGTATGTATGTGATTTCTATTATACAACAGTGCCTTGTGGTTTCACACAAATAGTTCCCGTAGGAATTCCGGGATAATATGTAGCCTATGTCAAGTTAAGTCTATAATGGAAAACGAAATTGTTCCATTAGTTTCGAAGCCTATTCATTACCATCAATCAAAAAATCCTTCCTCTTTGACAAAAAAGTTGCACCAGTTAGATCATCTGTGTATATATTTTTTTATTTGATCGAGCGGTGTAGTTGGTAGTGGCCCTGGCTGCTATGCCCAAGGTTACGGGTTCGATTCCCGCTCAAGACAAACAGATGTGCCCCAATATTATTTATTTAATTTAATTGTGTAAAATAGTGCAAATCTCCGTTGCTGAGTGCAGTTGTATGTCGTAGATAACGGACCTACCTGGAAGCCATAACGAATGTAAAAAAAGACGAAACTGTACAAATAAACACAAAATTAATTCAATTGACAATCACCTAACTAAAACTATCTCTTTTTACAGCGAAGCTGTACAAACTGTCGAGGAACCACAGGCTAAAATAAACACAAGTGAAGACCGTATTGTAAGGGTGACAAATCTACATCGAGCTGAGCTGCGTAAGTAATAATAACTTTGACATTAACTTTTCATTTAAAATCCCGTAAAAATCAGTCACGCCATTTCAGAAATTAGCCGAAACAAACAAACAGACAGACAGACAAAAAATATTTTGGTGTGTCTACCGTATCCTACTATAATATTATAAATGTGAAAGTTTGTGAGTTTGGATGTTTGTTACTCTTTCATGCAAAAACTACTGTATCGATTTTGATTAAATTTGGTACAAATATTCCTTACAACTAGGAATAACACATGGGATACTTTGTATCCCGAAATTCTCATGGGATTGTGTATATGTAATCGTATGTTTTATTGTAACTTTTTGTAGTCGCAAATCGTACCAATAGATGGCGCTGTTACTTAATTTTTAACACACGATGGTGAATTGTGCCGAGATTGTATGATATTGATACTACGAGCTACGCATCCTCGCGGGAGCGGGTACTACGTGGGTAAAACCACGGGGCGTATACTATATTCCTAAGCATGTAGTATACTATATTCCTAAGCATGTAGTAAGCAGCGGTTATTTCAATATTACAAACTGACACTCCAATTTTATTTATATATATGTTTTTTTTTTATTATTAAGAAATCAAACAGACTTTTATTTGAACCACATTTTGCCTGAAATTGTGGATTCAAGGCAAATTCGTGGTATGCCTCTAAGGGACATTACATTATCGCAAAATAAATAAATACCTAATTGGCATTATTGGTTTTATTTTATTCCTTTATTAAATATTTTCAGAATGTTATTGTTGTATGTTATTATCGTATATGGGAATGGGAACTACGTGAGTGAGGCGCAGGTAATAATATTTATTATTTAGATTTAAAGATTTACTTATAAGAATAAGATTTTAATATATTGAATTTCCGACTGAATGGGCCCAGCCTTAGCAGTAACTAAAGTAGGTAGGAGTTTCACTATAGAACATAAACAGAGTAATAAATAACAACATTATTATTCACTACATCATCTCATAACATTAACTGACCCCTAACTAAGTTTGTGACTTGTATCTAGGGTATCAGAAACTACCCATACACTCATTCACACACACACCCACACGTTCACACAAATATTCACCCCGCGCGGGAATCGAACCCGCAACCTTACGGATGGCAGTCCGGCACGGTGACCATTCTGCCATCGAGGTCGTCAATAGAAGTAGCGAAAAATAAATTAAATAAATAAATAAAATATAGTACCTACTAATAATACAGGTAGATAATATATTTGTACATATTTTATGTTTTTACTATATAAGTAGGTAGATACTAATGTGCACGAAAGGTTTTAATAAGGTAGTAGTGTTTTTTTATTTAGGTCACGAAAAAGTCGATTCTAATACATATTGATTGATATCTTTCAAAATTAGTAGTCCTACTGCGTGATCGGCTCTACTGTGGCTTTACTGAGTCGCGAGGTCGTCGACCGGACCGCGCGAGTTACGTATTTGCGCGCGCTATCTGTGTCGTAAATGAATACACTACACGCAGCTAGCGCGGGGTCTGAGGTAGCTTAAAATACCTAAAGTTGTGGAACTTAGTCGCCTTAAATTAGAAAATCAAAAAATTGGAAAATTAACTTAAAATTCAAAATCGGAAAATTCGCTTAAATTTGAAAATCGGAAAAATCCCTTCAATTTCAAAATCGGAAAATTCGTTAAAATTTGAAAATCGGAAAATTCACTTAAATTAGAAAATCAAAAAATTGGAAAATTAACTTAAAATTCAAAATCGGAAAATTCCCTTAAATTTGAAAATCGGAAAATACCCTTTAATTTGAAAATCGGAAAATTTCCTTAAATTCCAAAATCAGAAAATTCGCTTAAATTTGAAAATCGGATAATTCACTTTAATTTCAAAATCGGAAAATTGGCTTAAATTTGATAATCGGAAAATTGCCTTATATATCAAAATCGTAAAATTCGCTTAAATTTAAAAATCGGAAATTTTCTTAAATTTCAAAATCGAAAAATTCGCTTAAATGTGAAAATCGGAAAATTCGCTTAAATTTGAAAATCGGAAAATTCACTTAAATTTGAAAATCGGAAAATTCGCTTAAATTTGAAAATCGGAAAATTACCTACAATTTCAAAATCGGAAAATTCGCTTAAAATTGAAAATCGGAAAAATCCCTTAAATTTCAAAATCGGAAAATTCGCTTAAATTTGAAATTCAGAAAATTTGCTTAAATTTGAAAATCGGAAAATTTCCTTAAATTTCAAAATCGAAAAATTCGCTTAAATTTGAAAATCAGGAAATTCTCTTAAATTCCAAAATCGGAAAATTCGCTTAAATTTTAAAATCAGAAAAATACCTTACATTTCAAAATCAGAAAAATCGCTTAAATTTGAAAATCAGAAAATTCGCTTAAATTTGAAAATCGGAAAAATCCCTTAAATTTCAAAATCGGAAAATTTCCTTTAATTCCAAAATCGGAAAATTCCCTTTAATTTGAAAATCGGAAAATTCGCTTAAATTCGAAAATCGGAAAAATCCCTTAAATTTCAAAATCGGAAAATTCGCTTAAATTTGAAATTCAGAAAATTTGCTTAAATTTGAAAATCGGAAAATTTCCTTAAATTTCATGATCGAAAAATTCGCTTAAATTTGAAAATCGGGAAATTCTCTTAAATTCCAAAATCGGAAAATTCGCTTATATTTTAAAATCAGAAAAATCCCTTACATTTCAAAATCAGAAAATTCGCTTAAATTTGAAAATCAGAAAATTCGCTTAAATTTGAAATTCGGAAAATTCGCTTAAATTTCAAAATCGGAAAATTCGCCTTCATATGAAAATCGGAAAATTCCTTAAATTTAAATATCGGAAAAATCCCTTTAATTTGAAAATCGGAAAATTCCCTTTAATTTGAAAATCGGAAAATTACCTTCAATTTCAAAATCGGAAAATTCGCTTAAATTTGAAAATCTGAAAAATCCCTTCAATTTCAAAATCGGAAAATTCGTTAAAATTTGAAAATCGGAAAATTCACTTAAATTAGAAAATCAAAAAATTGGAAAATTAACTTAAAATTCAAAATCGGAAAATTCCCTTAAATTTGAAAATCGGAAAATACCCTTTAATTTGAAAATCGGAAAATTTCCTTTAATTCCAAAATCGGAAAATTCGCTTAAATTTGAAAATCGGAAAATTCACTTTAATTTCAAAATCGGAAAATTCGCTTAAATTTGATAATCGGAAAATTGCCTTATATTTCAAAATCGTGAAATTCGCTTAAATTTAAAAATCGGAAAATTCGCCTTAATTTGAAAATCGGAAAATTTCCTTAAATTTAAATATCGGAAAATTCCCTTTAATTTTAAAATCGGAAAATTCCCTTTAATTTTTTAAAATCGGAAAATTACCTTCAATTTAAAAATTGGAAAATTCACTTAAATTAGAAAATCAAAAAATCGGGAAATTCGCTTAAATTTCAAAATAGTAAATTTCGCTTAAATTTGAAAATTGGGAAATTCCATTAAATTTCAAAATCGGAAAATTCCATGTAATTTGAAAATCGGAAAATTCCCTTAAATTTGAAAATCGGAAAAATCCCTTAAATTTCAAAATCGGAAAATTTCCTTTAATTCCAAAATCGGAAAATTCCCTTTAATTTGAAAATCGGAAAATTCGCTTAAATTTGAAAATCGGGAAATTCTCTTAAATTCCAAAATCGGAAAATTCGCTTAAATTTTAAAATTAGAAAAATCCCTTACATTCAAAATCAGAAAATTCGCTTAAATTTGAAAATCAGAAAATTCGCTTAAATTTGATATTCGGAAAATTCGCTTAAATTTCAAAATCGGAAAATTCGCCTTCATTTGAAAATCGGAAAATTCCTTAAATTTAAATATCGGAAAATTACCTTTATTTTTAAAATCGGAAAATTCCCTTTAATTTGAAAATCGGAAAATTCCATGTAATATGAAAATCGGAAAATTCGCTTAAATTTGAAAATCGGAAAAATCCCTTCAATTTCAAAATCGGAAAATTCGTTAAAATTTGAAAATCGGAAAATTCACTTAAATTAGAAAATCAAAAAATTGGAAAATTAACTTAAAATTCAAAATCGGAAAATTCCCTTAAATTTGAAAATCGGAAAATACCCTGTAATTTGAAAATCGGAAAATTTCCTTTAATTCCAAAATCGGAAAATTCGCTTCAATTTGAAAATCGGAAAATTCACTTTAATTTCAAAATCGGAAAATTCGCTTAAATTTGATAATCGGAAAATTGCCTTATATTTTAAAATCGTAAAATTCGCTTAAATTTAAAAATCGGAAAATTCGCCTTAATTTGAAAATCGGTAAATTTCCTTAAATTTAAATATCGGAAAATTCCCTTTAATTTTAAAATCGGAAAATTCCCTTTAATTTTTTAAAATCGGAAAATTCCCTTTAATTTGAAAATCGGAAAATTCGCTTATTTTGAAAATCGGGAAATTCCCTTAAATTTGAAAATCGGGAAATTCCATGTAATTTGAAAATCGGAAAATTCCCTTCAATTTCAAAATCGGAAAATTCGCTTAAATTTGAAAATCGGAAAATTTTCTTCAATTTCAAAATCGGAAAATTCCCTTAAATTTGAAAATCGGAAAATACCCTTTAATTTGAAAATCGGAAAATTTCCTTTAATTCCAAAATCGGAAAATTCGCTTAAATTTGAAAATCGGAAAATTCACTTTAATTTCAAAATCTGAAAATTCACTTAAATTTGATAATCGGAAAATTGCCTTATATTTCAAAATCGTCAAATTCGCTTAAATTTAAAAATCGGAAAATTCGCCTTAATTTAAAATCTGAAAATTTCCTTAAATTTAAATATCGGAAAATTCCCTTTAATTTTAAAATCGGAAAATTCCCTTTAATTTTTTAAAATCGGAAAATTACCTTCAATTTCAAAATCGGAAAATTCGCTATATTTGAAAATCGGAAAATTTCCTTAAATTTAAATATCGGAAAATTCGTTAAAATTAGAAAATCAAAAAATTGGAATATTAACTTAAATTTCAAAATCGGAAAATTCCCTTAAATTTGAAAATCGGAAAATTCGCTTAATTTTGAAAATCGGGAAATTCCCTTAAATATGAAAATCGGGAAATTCCATGTAATTTGAAAATCGGAAAATTCCCTTCAATTTCAAAATCGGAAAATTCGCTTAAATTTGAAAATCGGAAAATTACCTTCAATTTCAAAATCGGAAAATTCCCTTAAATTTGTTAATCGGAAAATTCCCTTTAATTTGAAAATCGAAAAATTCCCTTAAATTTGAAAATCGGAATATTTCCCTAAATTTCAAAATCGGAAAATTCGCTTAAATATGAAAAACGGGAAATTCGCTTAAATTTTAAAATCAGAAAAATCCCTTACATTTCAAAATCGGAAAATTCGCTTATATTTCAAAATCGTAAAATTCGCTTTAATTTAAAAATCGGAAAATTTCCTTAAATTAAAAAATCGGAAAATTCCCTTTAATTTGAAAATCGGGAAATTCCCTTAAATTTTAAAATCGGAAAATTCCCTTAAATTTCAAAATCGGAAAATTCGCTTAAATTTGAAAATCGTAAAATTCGCTTTAATTTAAAAATCGGAAAATTTCCTTAAATTAAAAAATCGGAAAATTCGCTTAAATATGAAAAACGGGAAATTCGCTTAAATTTTAAAATCAGAAAAATCCCTTACATTTCAAAATCGGAAAATTCGCTTAAATTTCAAAATCGTAAAATTCGCTTTAATTTAAAAATCGGAAAATTTCCTTAAATTAAAAAATCGGAAAATTCCCTTTAATTTGAAAATCGGGAAATTCCCTTAAATTTTAAAATCGGAAAATTCCCTTAAATTTCAAAATCGGAAAATTCGCTTAAATTTGAAAATCGGAAAATTCACTTAAATTTAAAAATCGGAAAATTCCCTTAAATTTGAAAGTCGGAAAATTCGCTTAAATTTGAAAATCGGAAAATTCCCTTAAATTTGAAAATCGGAAAATTCGCTTAAATTTGAAAATCGGAAAATTCACCTTAATTTGAAATTCGGAAAATTTCCTTAAATTTAAATATCGGAAAATTCCCTTTAATTTTAAAATCGGAAAATTCCCTTTAATTTGAAAATCGGAAATTTACCTTCAATTTCAAAATCGGAAAATTCGCTTAAATTTTAAAATCAGAAAATTCCCTTACATTTCAAAATCGGAAAATTCGCTTAAATTTCAAAATCGTAAAATTCGCTTTAATTTAAAAATCGGAAATTTTCTTATATTTAAAAATCGGAAAATTCGCTTAAATTTAAAAATAGGAAAATTCGCTTAAACTTGAAAATCGGAAAATTCGCTTAAATTTGAAAATCGGAAAATTCGCTTAAATTTGTAAATCGGAAAATTCGCTTAAATTTGAAAATCGGGAAATTCGCTTGAATTTAAAAATCAGAAAAATCCCTTACATTTCAAAATCGGAAAATTCGCTTAAATTTCAAAATCGTGAAATTCGCTGTAATTTAAAAATCGGAAATTTTCTTAAATTTCAAAATCGGAAAATTCGCTTAAATTTCAAAATCGTAAATTTCGCTTAAATTTGAAAATCGGAAAATTCACTTAAATTTGAAAATCGGAAAATTCGTTAAAATTTGAAAATCGGAAAATTCACTTAAATTAGAAAATCAAAAAATTGGAAAATTAACTTAAAATTCAAAATCGGAAAATTCCCTTAAATTTGAAAATCGGAAAATACTCTTTAATTTGGAAATCGGAAAATTTCCTTTAATTCCAAAATCGGAAAATTCGCTTAAATTTGAAAATCGGAAAATTCACTTTAATTTCAAAATCGGAAAATTCGCTTAAATTTGATAATCGGAAAATTGCCTTATATTTCAAAATCGTAAAATTCCCTTTAATTTGAAAATCGGAAATTTACCTTCAATTTCAAAATCGGAAAATTCGCTTAAATTTTAAAATCAGAAAATTCCCTTACATTTCAAAATCGGAAAATTCGCTTAAATTTGTAAATCGGAAAATTCGCTTAAATTTGAAAATCGGGAAATTCGCTTGAATTTAAAAATCAGAAAAATCCCTTACATTTCAAAATCGGAAAATTCGCTTAAATTTCAAAATCGTGAAATTCGCTGTAATTTAAAAATCGGAAATTTTCTTAAATTTCAAAATCGGAAAATTCGCTTAAATTTCAAAGTCGGAAATTTCGCTTAAATTTTAAAATCGGAAAATTCCCTTTAATTTGAAAATCGGAAAATTACCTTCAATTTCAAAATCGGAAAATTCGCTTAAATTTGAAAATCTGAAAAATCCCTTCAATTTCAAAATCGGAAAATTCGTTAAAATTTGAAAATCGGAAAATTCACTTAAATTAGAAAATCAAAAAATTGGAAAATTAACTTAAAATTCAAAATCGGAAAATTCCCTTAAATTTGAAAATCGGAAAATACCCTTTAATTTGAAAATCGGAAAATTTCCTTTAATTCCAAAATCGGAAAATTCGCTTAAATTTGAAAATCGGAAAATTCACTTTAATTTGAAAATCGGAAAATTCGCTTAAATTTGATAATCGGAAAATTGCCTTATATTTCAAAATCGTGAAATTCGCTTAAATTTAAAAATCGGAAAATTCGCCTTAATTTGAAAATCGGAAAATTTCCTTAAATTTAAATATCGGAAAATTCCCTTTAATTTTAAAATCGGAAAATTCCCTTTAATTTTTTAAAATCGGAAAATTACCTTCAATTTCAAAATCGGAAAATTCGCTTAAATTTGAAAATCGGAAAATTACCTTCAATTTCAAAATCGGAAAATTCGCTTAAATTTAAAAATCGGAAAATTCGCCTTAATTTAAAATCGGAAAATTTCCTTAAATTTAAATATCGGAAAATTCCCTTTAATTTTAAAATCGGAAAATTCCCTTTAATTTTTTAAAATCGGAAAATTACCTTCAATTTCAAAATCGGAAAATTCGCTATATTTGAAAATCGGAAAATTTCCTTAAATTTAAATATCGGAAAATTCGTTAAAATTAGAAAATCAAAAAATTGGAATATTAACTTAAATTTCAAAATCGGAAAATTCCCTTAAATTTGAAAATCGGAAAATTCGCTTAATTTTGAAAATCGGGAAATTCCCTTAAATATGAAAATCGGGAAATTCCATGTAATTTGAAAATCGGAAAATTCCCTTCAATTTCAAAATCGGAAAATTCGCTTAAATTTGAAAATCGGAAAATTACCTTCAATTTCAAAATCGGAAAATTCCCTTAAATTTGTAAATCGGAAAATTCCCTTTAATTTGAAAATCGAAAAATTCCCTTAAATTTGAAAATCGGAAAATTTCCCTAAATTTCAAAATCGGAAAATTCGCTTAAATATGAAAAACGGGAAATTCGCTTAAATTTTAAAATCAGAAAATTCCCTTACATTTCAAAATCGGAAAATTCGCTTAAATTTCAAAATCGTAAAATTCGCTTTAATTTAAAAATCGGAAAATTTCCTTAAATTAAAAAATCGGAAAATTCCCTTTAATTTGAAAATCGGGAAATTCCCTTAAATTTTAAAATCGGAAAATTCCCTTAAATTTCAAAATCGGAAAATTCGCTTAAATTTGAAAATCGGAAAATTCACTTAAATTTAAAAATCGGAAAATTCCCTTAAATTTGAAAGTCGGAAAATTCGCTTAAATTTGAAAATCGGAAAATTCCCTTAAATTTGAAAATCGGAAAATTCGCTTAAATTTGAAAATCGGAAAATTCGCCTTAATTTGAAATTCGGAAAATTTCCTTAAATTTAAATATCGGAAAATTCCCTTTAATTTTAAAATCGGAAAATTCCCTTTAATTTGAAAATCGGAAATTTACCTTCAATTTCAAAATCGGAAAATTCGCTTAAATTTTTAAATCAGAAAATTCCCTTACATTTCAAAATCGGAAAATTCGCTTAAATTTCAAAATCGTAAAATTCGCTTTAATTTAAAAATCGGAAATTTTCTTATATTTAAAAATCGGAAAATTCGCTTAAATTTAAAAATAGGAAAATTCGCTTAAACTTGAAAATCGGAAAATTCGCTTAAATTTGAAAATCGGAAAATTCGCTTAAATTTGTAAATCGGAAAATTCGCTTAAATTTGAAAATCGGGAAATTCGCTTGAATTTAAAAATCAGAAAAATCCCTTACATTTCAAAATCGGAAAATTCGCTTAAATTTCAAAATCGTGAAATTCGCTGTAATTTAAAAATCGGAAATTTTCTTAAATTTCAAAATCGGAAAATTCGCTTTAATTTTTTAAAATCGGAAAATTACCTTCAATTTCAAAATCGGAAAATTCGCTTAAATTTGAAAATCGGAAAATTACCTTCAATTTCAAAATCGGAAAATTCGCTATATTTGAAAATCGGAAAATTTCCTTAAATTTAAATATCGGAAAATTCGTTAAAATTAGAAAATCAAAAAATTGGAATATTAACTTAAATTTTAAAATCAGAAAAATCCCTTACATTTCAAAATCGGAAAATTCGCTTAAATTTCAAAATCGTAAAATTCGCTTTAATTTAAAAATCGGAAAATTTCCTTAAATTAAAAAATCGGAAAATTCCCTTTAATTTGAAAATCAGGAAATTCCCTTAAATTTTAAAATCGGAAAATTCCCTTAAATTTGAAAATCGGAAAATTCGCTTAAATTTGAAAATCGGAAAATTCACTTAAATTTAAAAATCGGAAAATTCCCTTAAATTTGAAAGTCGGAAAATTCGCCTAAATTAGAAAATCGGAAAATTCCCTTAAATTTGAAAATCGGAAAATTCGCTTAAATTTGAAAATCGGAAAATTCGCCTTAATTTGAAATTCGGAAAATTTCCTTAAATTTAAATATCGGAAAATTCCCTTTAATTTTAAAATCGGAAAATTCCCTTTAATTTGAAAATCGGAAATTTACCTTCAATTTCAAAATCGGAAAATTCGCTTAAATTTTAAAATCAGAAAATTCCCTTACATTTCAAAATCGGAAAATTCGCTTAAATTTCAAAATCGTAAAATTCGCTTTAATTTAAAAATCGGAAATTTTCTTATATTTAAAAATCGGAAAATTCGCTTAAATTTAAAAATAGGAAAATTCGCTTAAACTTGAAAATCGGAAAATTCGCTTAAATTTGAAAATCGGAAAATTCGCTTAAATTTCAAAATCGTGAAATTCGCTGTAATTTAAAAATCGGAAATCGAAAATCCCTTTAATTTGAAAATCGGAAAATTCCCTTTTATTTGAAAATCGAAAAATTTCTTAAAATTTGAAAATCGGAAAATTCCCTTAAATTTCAAAATCGGAAATTTCGCTTATATATGAAAATCGAAATATTCCTCTAAATTTCAAGATCGGAAAATTTACTTTTTGAAAATCGGAAAATTCCCTTAAATTTCAAACTCGGAAAATTCGCTTAAATTTAAAAAAATCGGAAAATTCGCTTAAATTTCAAAATCGTAAAATTCGCTTTAATTTAAAAATCGGAAAATTTCCTTAAATTAAAAAATCGGAAAATTTCCTTAAATTAAAAAATCGGAAAATTCCCTTTAATTTGAAAATCGGAAAATTCGCTTAAATTTGTAAATCAGAAAATTCGCTTAAATTTGAAAATCGGGAAATTCGCTTGAATTTAAAAATCAGAAAAATCCCTTACATTTCAAAATCGGAAAATTCGCTTAAATTTCAAAATCGTGAAATTCACTGTAATTTAAAAATCGGAAATTTTCTTAAATTTCAAAATCGGAAAATTCGCTTAAATTTCAAAGTCGGAAATTTCGCTTAAATTTGAAAATCGGAAAATTCACTTAAATTTGAAAAGCGGAAAATTCCCTTAAATTTGAAAGTCGGAAAATTCGCTTAAATTGAAAAGCGGAAAATTCCCTTAAATTTGAAAATCGGAAAATTCGCTTAAATTTGAAAATCGGGAAATTCGCTTAAATTTTAAAATCAGAAAAATCCCTTACATTTCAAAATCGGAAAATTCGCTTAAATTAGAAAATCGGAAAATTCGCTTAAATTTGAAAATCGGAAAATTCCCTCATATTTCAAAATCGGAAAATTAGCTTAAATTTGAAAATCGGAAAATTTCCTTAAATTAAAAAATCGGAAAATTCCCTTTAATTTGAAAATCGGAAAATTCCCTTTTATTTGAAAATCGAAAAATTTCTTAAAATTTGAAAATCGGAAAATTCCCTTAAATTTCAAAATCGGAAAATTCGCTTATATATGAAAATCGAAATATTCCTCTAAATTTCAAGATCGGAAAATTTACTTTTTGAAAATCGGAAAATTCCCTTAAATTTCAAACTCGGAAAATTCGCTTAAATTTAAAAAAATCGGAAAATTCGCTTAAATTTCAAAATCGTAAAATTCGCTTTAATTTAAAAATCGGAAAATTTCCTTAAATAAAAAAATCGGAAAATTCCCTTTAATTTGAAAATCGGGAAATTCGCTTAAATTTTAAAATCAGAAAATTCCCTTACATTTCAAAATCGGAAAATTCGCTTAAATTTCAAAATCGTAAAATTCGCTTTAATTTAAAAATCGGAAATTTTCTTATATTTAAAAATCGGAAAATTCGCTTAAATTTGAAAATTGGGAAATTCCATTAAATTTCAAAATCGGAAAATTCCATGTAATTTGAAAATCGGAAAATTCCCTTAAATTTGAAAATCAAAAAATCGGGAAATTCGCTTAAATTCAAAATCGTAAATTTCGCTTAAATTTGAAAATTGGGAAATTCCATTAAATTTCAAAATCGGAAAATTCCATGTTATTTGAAAATCGGAAAATTCCCTTAAATTTGAAAATCGGAAAAATCCCTTAAATTTCAAAATCGGAAAATTTCCTTTAATTTGAAAATCGGAAAATTCGCTTAAATTTGAAAATCGGGAAATTCTCTTAAATTCCAAAATCGGAAAATTCGCTTAAATTTTAAAATTAGAAAAATCCCTTACATTCAAAAGCAGAAAAGTCGCTTAAATTTGAAAATCAGAAAATTCGCTTAAATTTGAAATTCGGAAAATTCGCTTAAATTTCAAAATCGGAAAATTCGCCTTCATTTGAAAATCGGAAAATTCCTTAAATTTAAATATCGGAAAATTACCTTTATTTTTAAAATCGGAAAATTCCCTTTAATTTGAAAATCGGAAAATTCCATGTAATTTGAAAATCGGAAAATTCGCTTAAATTTGAAAATCGGAAAAATCCCTTCAATTTCAAAATCGGAAAATTCGTTAAAATTTGAAAATCGGAAAATTCACTTAAATTAGAAAATCAAAAAATTGGAAAATTAACTTAAAATTCAAAATCGGAAAATTCCCTTAAATTTGAAAATCGGAAAATACCCTTTAATTTGAAAATCGGAAAATTTCCTTTAATTCCAAAATCGGAAAATTCGCTTAAATTTGAAAATCGGAAAAATCCCTTAAATTTCAAAATCGGAAAATTTCCTTTAATTCCAAAATCGGAAAATTCCCTTTAATTTGAAAATCGGAAAATTCGCTTAAATTTGAAAATCGGGAAATTCTCTTAAATTCCAAAATCGGAAAATTCGCCTTCATTTGAAAATCGGAAAATTCCTTAAATTTAAATATCGGAAAATTACCTTTATTTTTAAAATCGGAAAAATCCCTTCAATTTCAAAATCGGAAAATTCGTTAAAATTTGAAAATCGGAAAATTCCCTTTAATTTTAAAATCGGAAAATTCCCTTTAATTTTTTAAAATCGGAAAATTACCTTCAATTTCAAAATCGGAAAATTCGCTATATTTGAAAATCGGAAAATTTCCTTAAATTTAAATATCGGAAAATTCGTTAAAATTAGAAAATCAAAAAATTGGAATATTAACTTAAATTTCAAAATCGGAAAATTCCCTTAAATTTGAAAATCGGAAAATTCGCTTAATTTTGAAAATCGGGAAATTCCCTTAAATATGAAAATCGGGAAATTCCATGTAATTTGAAAATCGGAAAATTCCCTTCAATTTCAAAATCGGAAAATTCGCTTAAATTTGAAAATCGGAAAATTACCTTCAATTTCAAAATCGGAAAATTCCCTTAAATTTGTAAATCGGAAAATTCCCTTTAATTTGAAAATCGAAAAATTCCCTTAAATTTGAAAATCGGAAAATTTCCCTAAATTTCAAAATCGGAAAATTCGCTTAAATATGAAAAACGGGAAATTCGCTTAAATTTTAAAATCAGAAAAATCCCTTACATTTAAAAATCGGAAAATTCGCTTAAATTTGAAAATCGGAAAATTCGCTTTAATTTAAAAATCGGAAAATTTCCTTAAATTAAAAAATCGGAAAATTCCCTTTAATTTGAAAATCGGGAAATTCCCTTAAATTTTAAAATCAGAAAATTCCCTTACATTTCAAAATCGGAAAATTCGCTTAAATTTCAAAATCGTAAAATTCGCTTTAATTTAAAAATCGGAAATTTTCTTATATTTAAAAATCGGAAAATTCGCTTAAATTTAAAAATAGGAAAATTCGCTTAAACTTGAAAATCGGAAAATTCGCTTAAATTTGAAAATCGGAAAATTCGCTTAAATTTGTAAATCGGAAAATTCGCTTAAATTTGAAAATCGGGAAATTCGCTTGAATTTAAAAATCAGAAAAATCCCTTACATTTCAAAATCGGAAAATTCGCTTAAATTTCAAAATCGTGAAATTCGCTGTAATTTAAAAATCGGAAATTTTCTTAAATTTCAAAATCGGAAAATTCGCCTAAATTTCAAAGTCGGAAATTTCGCTTAAATTTGAAAATCGGAAAATTCACTTAAATTTGAAAATCGGAAAATTCGTTAAAATTTGAAAATCGGGAAATTCCCTTAAATATGAAAATCGGGAAATTCCATGTAATTTGAAAATCGGAAAATTCCCTTCAATTTCAAAATCGGAAAATTCGCTTAAATTTGAAAATCGGAAAATTACCTTCAATTTCAAAATCGGAAAATTCCCTTAAATTTGTAAATCGGAAAATTCCCTTTAATTTGAAAATCGAAAAATTTCTTAAAATTTGAAAATCGGAAAATTCCCTTAAATTTCAAAATCGGAAAATTCGCTTATATATGAAAATCGAAATATTCCTCTAAATTTCAAGATCGGAAAATTTACTTTTTGAAAATCGGAAAATTCCCTTAAATTTCAAACTCGGAAAATTCGCTTAAATTTAAAAAAATCGGAAAATTCGCTTAAATTTCAAAATCGTAAAATTCGCTTTAATTTAAAAATCGGAAAATTTCCTTAAATAAAAAAATCGGAAAATTCCCTTTAATTTGAAAATCGGGAAATTCGCTTAAATTTTAAAATCAGAAAATTCCCTTACATTTCAAAATCGGAAAATTCGCTTAAATTTCAAAATCGTAAAATTCGCTTTAATTTAAAAATCGGAAATTTTCTTATATTTAAAAATCGGAAAATTCGCTTAAATTTAAAAATAGGAAAATTCGCTTAAACTTGAAAATCGGAAAATTCGCTTAAATTTGAAAATCGGAAAATTCGCTTAAATTTTAAAATCGGAAAATTTCCTTAAATTTAAAAATTGGAAAATTCGCTTAAATTAGAAAATCAAAAAATCGGGAAATTCGCTTAAATTCAAAATCGTAAATTTCGCTTAAATTTGAAAATTGGGAAATTCCATTAAATTTCAAAATCGGAAAATTCCATGTAATTTGAAAATCGGAAAATTCCCTTAAATTTGAAAATCGGAAAAATCCCTTAAATTTCAAAATCGGAAAATTTCCTTTAATTTGAAAATCGGAAAATTCGCTTAAATTTGAAAATCGGGAAATTCTCTTAAATTCCAAAATCGGAAAATTCGCTTAAATTTTAAAATTAGAAAAATCCCTTACATTCAAAATCAGAAAATTCGCTTAAATTTGAAAATCAGAAAATTCGCTTAAATTTGAAATTCGGAAAATTCGCTTAAATTTCAAAATCGGAAAATTCGCCTTCATTTGAAAATCGGAAAATTCCTTAAATTTAAATATCGGAAAATTACCTTTATTTTTAAAATCGGAAAATTCCCTTTAATTTGAAAATCGGAAAATTCCATGTAATTTGAAAATCGGAAAATTCGCTTAAATTTGAAAATCGGAAAAATCCCTTCAATTTCAAAATCGGAAAATTCGTTAAAATTTGAAAATCGGAAAATTCACTTAAATTAGAAAATCAAAAAATTGGAAAATTAACTTAAAATTCAAAATCGGAAAATTCCCTTAAATTTGAAAATCGGAAAATACCCTTTAATTTGAAAATCGGAAAATTTCCTTTAATTCCAAAATCGGAAAATTCGCTTAAATTTGAAAATCGGAAAAATCCCTTAAATTTCAAAATCGGAAAATTTCCTTTAATTACAAAATCGGAAAATTCCCTTTAATTTGAAAATCGGAAAATTCGCTTAAATTTGAAAATCGGGAAATTCTCTTAAATACCAAAATCGGAAAATTCGCCTTCATTTGAAAATCGGAAAATTCCTTAAATTTAAATATCGGAAAATTACCTTTATTTTTAAAATCGGAAAATTCCCTTTAATTTGAAAATCGGAAAATTCCATGTAATTTGAAAATCGGAAAATTCGCTTAAATTTGAAAATCGGAAAAATCCCTTCAATTTCAAAATCGGAAAATTCGTTAAAATTTGAAAATCGGAAAATTCCCTTTAATTTTAAAATCGGAAAATTCCCTTTAATTTTTTAAAATCGGAAAATTACCTTCAATTTCAAAATCGGAAAATTCGCTATATTTGAAAATCGGAAAATTTCCTTAAATTTAAATATCGGAAAATTCGTTAAAATTAGAAAATCAAAAAATTGGAATATTAACTTAAATTTCAAAATCGGAAAATTCCCTTAAATTTGAAAATCGGAAAATTCGCTTAATTTTGAAAATCGGGAAATTCCCTTAAATATGAAAATCGGGAAATTCCATGTAATTTGAAAATCGGAAAATTCCCTTCAATTTCAAAATCGGAAAATTCGCTTAAATTTGAAAATCGGAAAATTACCTTCAATTTCAAAATCGGAAAATCCCTTAAATTTGTAAATCGGAAAATTCCCTTTAATTTGAAAATCGAAAAATTCCCTTAAATTTGAAAATCGGAAAATTTCCCTAAATTTCAAAATCGGAAAATTCGCTTAAATATGAAAAACGGGAAATTCGCTTAAATTTTAAAATCAGAAAAATCCCTTACATTTAAAAATCGGAAAATTCGCTTAAATTTCAAAATCGTAAAATTCGCTTTAATTTAAAAATCGGAAAATTTCCTTAAATTAAAAAATCGGAAAATTCCCTTTAATTTGAAAATCGGGAAATTCCCTTAAATTT
This sequence comes from Timandra comae, assembly GCA_958496195.1. Lineage (NCBI taxonomy): Eukaryota > Metazoa > Arthropoda > Insecta > Lepidoptera > Geometridae > Timandra > Timandra comae. Next base: position 1,053,330 of record OY292354.1, read on the forward strand.
GAAAATCGGAAAATTCCCTTAAATTTCAAAATCGGAAAATTCGCTTAAATTTGAAAATCGGAAAATTCACTTAAATTTAAAAATCGGAAAATTCCCTTAAATTTGAAAGTCGGAAAATTCGCTTAAATTTGAAAATCGGAAAATTCCCTTAAATTTGAAAATCGGAAAATTCGCTTAAATTTGAAAATCGGAAAATTCGCCTTAATTTGAAATTCGGAAAATTTCCTTAAATTTAAATATCGGAAAATTCCCTTTAATTTTAAAATCGGAAAATTCCCTTTAATTTGAAAATCGGAAATTTACCTTCAATTTCAAAATCGGAAAATTCGCTTAAATTTTAAAATCAGAAAATTCCCTTACATTTCAAAATCGGAAAATTCGCTTAAATTTCAAAATCGTAAAATTCGCTTTAATTTAAAAATCGGAAATTTTCTTATATTTAAAAATCGGAAAATTCGCTTAAATTTAAAAATAGGAAAATTCGCTTAAACTTGAAAATCGGAAAATTCGCTTAAATTTGAAAATCGGAAAATTCGCTTAAATTTGTAAATCGGAAAATTCGCTTAAATTTGAAAATCGGGAAATTCGCTTGAATTTAAAAATCAGAAAAATCCCTTACATTTCAAAATCGGAAAATTCGCTTAAATTTCAAAATCGTGAAATTCGCTGTAATTTAAAAATCGGAAATTTTCTTAAATTTCAAAATCGGAAAATTCGCCTAAATTTCAAAGTCGGAAATTTCGCTTAAATTTGAAAATCGGAAAATTCACTTAAATTTGAAAATCGGAAAATTCGTTAAAATTTGAAAATCGGGAAATTCCCTTAAATATGAAAATCGGGAAATTCCATGTAATTTGAAAATCGGAAAATTCCCTTCAATTTCAAAATCGGAAAATTCCATGTAATTTGAAAATCGGAAAATTCCCTTAAATTTGAAAATCGGAAAAATCCCTTAAATTTCAAAATCGGAAAATTTCCTTTAATTCCAAAATCGGAAAATTCCCTTTAATTTGAAAATCGGAAAATTCCCTTAAATTTGAAAATCGGAAAATTCGCTTAAATTTGAAAATCGGGAAATTCGCTTTAATTTAAAAATCGGAAAAATCCCTTAAATTTCAAAATCGGGAAATTCGCTTAAATTTTAAAATCGGAAAATTTCCTTAAATTTAAAAATTGGAAAATTCGCTTAAATTAGAAAATCAAAAAATCGGGAAATTCGCTTAAATTTCAAAATCGTAAATTTCGCTTAAATTTGAAAATTGGGAAATTCCATTAAATTTCAAAATCGGAAAATTCCATGTAATTTGAAAATCGGAAAATTCCCTTAAATTTGAAAATCGGAAAAATCCCTTAAATTTCAAAATCGGAAAATTTCCTTTAATTCCAAAATCGGAAAATTCCCTTTAATTTGAAAATCGGAAAATTCGCTTAAATTTGAAAATCGGGAAATTCTCTTAAATTCCAAAATCGGAAAATTCGCTTAAATTTTAAAATTAGAAAAATCCCTTACATTCAAAATCAGAAAATTCGCTTAAATTTGAAAATCAGAAAATTCGCTTAAATTTGAAATTCGGAAAATTCGCTTAAATTTCAAAATCGGAAAATTCGCCTTCATTTGAAAATCGGAAAATTCCTTAAATTTAAATATCGGAAAATTACCTTTATTTTTAAAATCGGAAAATTCGCTTAATTTTGAAAATCGGGAAATTCCCTTAAATATGAAAATCGGGAAATTCCATGTAATTTGAAAATCGGAAAATTCCCTTCAATTTCAAAATCGGAAAATTCGCTTAAATTTGAAAATCGGAAAATTACCTTCAATTTCAAAATCGGAAAATTCGCTTAAATTTGTAAATCGGAAAATTCGCTTAAATTTGAAAATCGGGAAATTCGCTTGAATTTAAAAATCAGAAAAATCCCTTACATTTCAAAATCGGAAAATTCGCTTAAATTTCAAAATCGTGAAATTCGCTGTAATTTAAAAATCGGAAATTTTCTTAAATTTCAAAATCGGAAAATTCGCTTAAATTTCAAAGTCGGAAATTCGCTTAAATTTTAAAATCGGAAAATTCCCTTTAATTTGAAAATCGGAAAATTACCTTCAATTTCAAAATCGGAAAATTCGCTTAAATTTGAAAATCGGAAAATTCGTTAAAATTTGAAAATCGGAAAATTCACTTAAATTAGAAAATCAAAAAATACCCTTTAATTTGAAAATCGGAAAATTTCCTTTAATTCCAAAATCGGAAAATTCGCTTAAATTTGAAAATCGGAAAATTCACTTTAATTTCAAAATCGGAAAATTCGCTTAAATTTGAAAATCGGAAAATTCACTTTAATTTCAAAATCGGAAAATTCGCTTAAATTTGATAATCGGAAAATTGCCTTATATTTCAAAATCGTGAAATTCGCTTAAATTTAAAAATCGGAAAATTCGCCTTAATTTGAAAATCGGAAAATTTCCTTAAATTTAAATATCGGAAAATTCCCTTTTATTTTAAAATCGGAAAATTCCCTTTAATTTTTTAAAATCGGAAAATTACCTTCAATTTCAAAATCGGAAAATTCGCTTAAATTTGAAAATCGGAAAATTACCTTCAATTTCAAAATCGGAAAATTCGCTTAAATTTGAAAATCGGAAAATTTCCTTAAATTTAAAAATCGGAAAATTCGTTAAAATTAGAAAATCAAAAAATTGGAATATTAACTTAAATTTCAAAATCGGAAAATTCCCTTAAATTTGAAAATCGGAAAATTTGCTTAATTTTGAAAATCGGGAAATTCCCTTAAATTTGAAAATCGGGAAATTCCATGTAATTTGAAAATCGGAAAATTCCCTTAAATTTCAAAATCGGAAAATTCGCTTAAATTTGAAAATCGGAAAATTCACTTAAATTTAAAAATCGGAAAATTCCCTTAAATTTGAAAATCGGAAAATTCGCTTAAATTTGAAAATCGGAAAATTCGCTTAAATTTGTAAATCGGAAAATTCGCTTAAATTTGAAAATCGGGAAATTCGCTTGAATTTAAAAATCAGAAAAATCCCTTACATTTCAAAATCGGAAAATTCGCTTAAATTTCAAAATCGTGAAATTCGCTGTAATTTAAAAATCGGAAATTTTCTTAAATTTCAAAATCGGAAAATTCGCTTAATTTCAAAGTCGGAAATTTCGCTTAAATTTGAAAATCGGAAAATTCACTTAAATTTGAAAATCGGAAAATTCGTTAAAATTTGAAAATGAAAATTCACTTAAATTAAAAAATCAAAAAATTGGAAAATTAACTTAAAATTCAAAATCGGAAAATTCCCTTAAATTTGAAAATCGGAAAATACTCTTTAATTTGGAAATCGGAAAATTTCCTTTAATTCCAAAATCGGAAAATTCGCTTAAATTTGAAAATCGGAAAATTCACTTTAATTTCAAAATCGGAAAATTCGCTTAAATTTGATAATCGGAAAATTGCCTTATATTTCAAAATCGTAAAATTCCCTTTAATTTGAAAATCGGAAATTTACCTTCAATTTCAAAATCGGAAAATTCACTTAAATTTAAAAATCGGAAAATTCCCTTAAATTTGAAAGTCGGAAAATTCGCTTAAATTTGAAAATCGGAAAATTCGCTTAAATTTGAAAATCGGAAAATTCCCTTAAATTTGAAAATCGGAAAATTCGCTTGAATTTAAAAATCAGAAAAATCCCTTACATTTCAAAATCGGAAAATTCGCTTAAATTTCAAAATCGTGAAATTCACTGTAATTTAAAAATCGGAAATTTTCTTAAATTTCAAAATCGGAAAATTCGCTTAAATTTCAAAGTCGGAAATTTCGCTTAAATTTGAAAATCGGAAAATTCACTTAAATTTGAAAAGCGGAAAATTCCCTTAAATTTGAAAGTCGGAAAATTCGCTTAAATTGAAAAGCGGAAAATTCCCTTAAATTTGAAAATCGGAAAATTCGCTTAAATTTGAAAATCGGGAAATTCGCTTAAATTTTAAAATCAGAAAAATCCCTTACATTTCAAAATCGGAAAATTCGCTTAAATTAGAAAATCGGAAAATTCGCTTAAATTTGAAAATCGGAAAATTCCCTCATATTTCAAAATCGGAAAATTAGCTTAAATTTGAAAATCGGAAAATTTCCTTAAATTAAAAAATCGGAAAATTCGCTTAAATTTGAAAATCGGGAAATTCGCTTAAATTTTAAAATCAGAAAAATCCCTTACATTTCAAAATCGGAAAATTCGCTTAAATTAGAAAATCGGAAAATTCGCTTAAATTTGAAAATCGGAAAATTCCCTCATATTTCAAAATCGGAAAATTAGCTTAAATTTGAAAATCGGAAAATTTCCTTAAATTAAAAAATCGGAAAATTCCCTTTAATTTGAAAATCGGAAAATTCCCTTTTATTTGAAAATCGAAAAATTTCTTAAAATTTGAAAATCGGAAAATTCCCTTAAATTTCAAAATCGGAAAATTCGCTTATATATGAAAATCGAAATATTCCTCTAAATTTCAAGATCGGAAAATTTACTTTTTGAAAATCGGAAAATTCCCTTAAATTTCAAACTCGGAAAATTCGCTTAAATTTAAAAAAATCGGAAAATTCGCTTAAATTTCAAAATCGTAAAATTCGCTTTAATTTAAAAATCGGAAAATTTCCTTAAATAAAAAAATCGGAAAATTCCCTTTAATTTGAAAATCGGGAAATTCGCTTAAATTTTAAAATCAGAAAATTCCCTTACATTTCAAAATCGGAAAATTCGCTTAAATTTCAAAATCGTAAAATTCGCTTTAATTTAAAAATCGGAAATTTTCTTATATTTAAAAATCGGAAAATTCGCTTAAATTTAAAAATAGGAAAATTCGCTTAAACTTGAAAATCGGAAAATTCGCTTAAATTTGAAAATCGGAAAATTCCCTTCAATTTCAAAATCGGAAAATTCGCTTAAATTTGAAAATCGGAAAATTACCTTCAATTTCAAAATCGGAAAATTCGCTTAAATTTGTAAATCGGAAAATTCGCTTAAATTTGAAAATCGGGAAATTCGCTTGAATTTAAAAATCAGAAAAATCCCTTACATTTCAAAATCGGAAAATTCGCTTAAATTTCAAAATCGTGAAATTCGCTGTAATTTAAAAATCGGAAATTTTCTTAAATTTCAAAATCGGAAAATTCGCTTAAATTTCAAAGTCGGAAATTCGCTTAAATTTTAAAATCGGAAAATTCCCTTTAATTTGAAAATCGGAAAATTACCTTCAATTTCAAAATCGGAAAATTCGCTTAAATTTGAAAATCGGAAAATTCGTTAAAATTTGAAAATCGGAAAATTCACTTAAATTAGAAAATCAAAAAATACCCTTTAATTTGAAAATCGGAAAATTTCCTTTAATTCCAAAATCGGAAAATTCGCTTAAATTTGAAAATCGGAAAATTCACTTTAATTTCAAAATCGGAAAATTCGCTTAAATTTGAAAATCGGAAAATTCACTTTAATTTCAAAATCGGAAAATTCGCTTAAATTTGATAATCGGAAAATTGCCTTATATTTCAAAATCGTGAAATTCGCTTAAATTTAAAAATCGGAAAATTCGCCTTAATTTGAAAATCGGAAAATTTCCTTAAATTTAAATATCGGAAAATTCCCTTTTATTTTAAAATCGGAAAATTCCCTTTAATTTTTTAAAATCGGAAAATTACCTTCAATTTCAAAATCGGAAAATTCGCTTAAATTTGAAAATCGGAAAATTACCTTCAATTTCAAAATCGGAAAATTCGCTTAAATTTGAAAATCGGAAAATTTCCTTAAATTTAAAAATCGGAAAATTCGTTAAAATTAGAAAATCAAAAAATTGGAATATTAACTTAAATTTCAAAATCGGAAAATTCCCTTAAATTTGAAAATCGGAAAATTTGCTTAATTTTGAAAATCGGGAAATTCCCTTAAATTTGAAAATCGGGAAATTCCATGTAATTTGAAAATCGGAAAATTCCCTTAAATTTCAAAATCGGAAAATTCGCTTAAATTTGAAAATCGGAAAATTCACTTAAATTTAAAAATCGGAAAATTCCCTTAAATTTGAAAATCGGAAAATTCGCTTAAATTTGAAAATCGGAAAATTCGCTTAAATTTGTAAATCGGAAAATTCGCTTAAATTTGAAAATCGGGAAATTCGCTTGAATTTAAAAATCAGAAAAATCCCTTACATTTCAAAATCGGAAAATTCGCTTAAATTTCAAAATCGTGAAATTCGCTGTAATTTAAAAATCGGAAATTTTCTTAAATTTCAAAATCGGAAAATTCGCTTAATTTCAAAGTCGGAAATTTCGCTTAAATTTGAAAATCGGAAAATTCACTTAAATTTGAAAATCGGAAAATTCGTTAAAATTTGAAAATGAAAATTCACTTAAATTAAAAAATCAAAAAATTGGAAAATTAACTTAAAATTCAAAATCGGAAAATTCCCTTAAATTTGAAAATCGGAAAATACTCTTTAATTTGGAAATCGGAAAATTTCCTTTAATTCCAAAATCGGAAAATTCGCTTAAATTTGAAAATCGGAAAATTCACTTTAATTTCAAAATCGGAAAATTCGCTTAAATTTGATAATCGGAAAATTGCCTTATATTTCAAAATCGTAAAATTCCCTTTAATTTGAAAATCGGAAATTTACCTTCAATTTCAAAATCGGAAAATTCACTTAAATTTAAAAATCGGAAAATTCCCTTAAATTTGAAAGTCGGAAAATTCGCTTAAATTTGAAAATCGGAAAATTCGCTTAAATTTGAAAATCGGAAAATTCCCTTAAATTTGAAAATCGGAAAATTCGCTTGAATTTAAAAATCAGAAAAATCCCTTACATTTCAAAATCGGAAAATTCGCTTAAATTTCAAAATCGTGAAATTCACTGTAATTTAAAAATCGGAAATTTTCTTAAATTTCAAAATCGGAAAATTCGCTTAAATTTCAAAGTCGGAAATTTCGCTTAAATTTGAAAATCGGAAAATTCACTTAAATTTGAAAAGCGGAAAATTCCCTTAAATTTGAAAGTCGGAAAATTCGCTTAAATTGAAAAGCGGAAAATTCCCTTAAATTTGAAAATCGGAAAATTCGCTTAAATTTGAAAATCGGGAAATTCGCTTAAATTTTAAAATCAGAAAAATCCCTTACATTTCAAAATCGGAAAATTCGCTTAAATTAGAAAATCGGAAAATTCGCTTAAATTTGAAAATCGGAAAATTCCCTCATATTTCAAAATCGGAAAATTAGCTTAAATTTGAAAATCGGAAAATTTCCTTAAATTAAAAAATCGGAAAATTCGCTTAAATTTGAAAATCGGGAAATTCGCTTAAATTTTAAAATCAGAAAAATCCCTTACATTTCAAAATCGGAAAATTCGCTTAAATTAGAAAATCGGAAAATTCGCTTAAATTTGAAAATCGGAAAATTCCCTCATATTTCAAAATCGGAAAATTAGCTTAAATTTGAAAATCGGAAAATTTCCTTAAATTAAAAAATCGGAAAATTCCCTTTAATTTGAAAATCGGAAAATTCCCTTTTATTTGAAAATCGAAAAATTTCTTAAAATTTGAAAATCGGAAAATTCCCTTAAATATCAAAATCGGAAAATTCGCTTATATATGAAAATCGAAATATTCCTCTAAATTTCAAGATCGGAAAATTTACTTTTTGAAAATCGGAAAATTCCCTTAAATTTCAAACTCGGAAAATTCGCTTAAATTTAAAAAAATCGGAAAATTCGCTTAAATTTCAAAATCGTAAAATTCGCTTTAATTTAAAAATCGGAAAATTTCCTTAAATAAAAAAATCGGAAAATTCCCTTTAATTTGAAAATCGGGAAATTCGCTTAAATTTTAAAATCAGAAAATTCCCTTACATTTCAAAATCGGAAAATTCGCTTAAATTTCAAAATCGTAAAATTCGCTTTAATTTAAAAATCGGAAATTTTCTTATATTTAAAAATCGGAAAATTCGCTTAAATTTAAAAATAGGAAAATTCGCTTAAACTTGAAAATCGGAAAATTCGCTTAAATTTGAAAATCGGAAAATTCGCTTAAATTTTAAAATCGGAAAATTTCCTTAAATTTAAAAATTGGAAAATTCGCTTAAATTAGAAAATCAAAAAATCGGGAAATTCGCTTAAATTCAAAATCGTAAATTTCGCTTAAATTTGAAAATTGGGAAATTCCATTAAATTTCAAAATCGGAAAATTCCATGTAATTTGAAAATCGGAAAATTCCCTTAAATTTGAAAATCGGAAAAATCCCTTAAATTTCAAAATCGGAAAATTTCCTTTAATTTGAAAATCGGAAAATTCGCTTAAATTTGAAAATCGGGAAATTCTCTTAAATTCCAAAATCGGAAAATTCGCTTAAATTTTAAAATTAGAAAAATCCCTTACATTCAAAATCAGAAAATTCGCTTAAATTTGAAAATCAGAAAATTCGCTTAAATTTGAAATTCGGAAAATTCGCTTAAATTTCAAAATCGGAAAATTCGCCTTCATTTGAAAATCGGAAAATTCCTTAAATTTAAATATCGGAAAATTACCTTTATTTTTAAAATCGGAAAATTCCCTTTAATTTGAAAATCGGAAAATTCCATGTAATTTGAAAATCGGAAAATTCGCTTAAATTTGAAAATCGGAAAAATCCCTTCAATTTCAAAATCGGAAAATTCGTTAAAATTTGAAAATCGGAAAATTCACTTAAATTAGAAAATCAAAAAATTGGAAAATTAACTTAAAATTCAAAATCGGAAAATTCCCTTAAATTTGAAAATCGGAAAATACCCTTTAATTTGAAAATCGGAAAATTTCCTTTAATTCCAAAATCGGAAAATTCGCTTAAATTTGAAAATCGGAAAAATCCCTTAAATTTCAAAATCGGAAAATTTCCTTTAATTCCAAAATCGGAAAATTCCCTTTAATTTGAAAATCGGAAAATTCGCTTAAATTTGAAAATCGGGAAATTCTCTTAAATTCCAAAATCGGAAAATTCGCCTTCATTTGAAAATCGGAAAATTCCTTAAATTTAAATATCGGAAAATTACCTTTATTTTTAAAATCGGAAAAATACCTTCAATTTCAAAATCGGAAAATTCGTTAAAATTTGAAAATCGGAAAATTCCCTTTAATTTTAAAATCGGAAAATTCCCTTTAATTTTTTAAAATCGGAAAATTACCTTCAATTTCAAAATCGGAAAATTCGCTATATTTGAAAATCGGAAAATTTCCTTAAATTTAAATATCGGAAAATTCGTTAAAATTAGAAAATCAAAAAATTGGAATATTAACTTAAATTTCAAAATCGGAAAATTCCCTTAAATTTGAAAATCGGAAAATTCGCTTAATTTTGAAAATCGGGAAATTCCCTTAAATATGAAAATCGGGAAATTCCATGTAATTTGAAAATCGGAAAATTCCCTTCAATTTCAAAATCGGAAAATTCGCTTAAATTTGAAAATCGGAAAATTACCTTCAATTTCAAAATCGGAAAATTCCCTTAAATTTGTAAATCGGAAAATTCCCTTTAATTTGAAAATCGAAAAATTCCCTTAAATTTGAAAATCGGAAAATTTCCCTAAATTTCAAAATCGGAAAATTCGCTTAAATATGAAAAACGGGAAATTCGCTTAAATTTTAAAATCAGAAAAATCCCTTACATTTAAAAATCGGAAAATTCGCTTAAATTTGAAAATCGGAAAATTCGCTTTAATTTAAAAATCGGAAAATTTCCTTAAATTAAAAAATCGGAAAATTCCCTTTAATTTGAAAATCGGGAAATTCCCTTAAATTTTAAAATCAGAAAATTCCCTTACATTTCAAAATCGGAAAATTCGCTTAAATTTCAAAATCGTAAAATTCGCTTTAATTTAAAAATCGGAAATTTTCTTATATTTAAAAATCGGAAAATTCGCTTAAATTTAAAAATAGGAAAATTCGCTTAAACTTGAAAATCGGAAAATTCGCTTAAATTTGAAAATCGGAAAATTCGCTTAAATTTGTAAATCGGAAAATTCGCTTAAATTTGAAAATCGGGAAATTCGCTTGAATTTAAAAATCAGAAAAATCCCTTACATTTCAAAATCGGAAAATTCGCTTAAATTTCAAAATCGTGAAATTCGCTGTAATTTAAAAATCGGAAATTTTCTTAAATTTCAAAATCGGAAAATTCGCCTAAATTTCAAAGTCGGAAATTTCGCTTAAATTTGAAAATCGGAAAATTCACTTAAATTTGAAAATCGGAAAATTCGTTAAAATTTGAAAATCGGGAAATTCCCTTAAATATGAAAATCGGGAAATTCCATGTAATTTGAAAATCGGAAAATTCCCTTCAATTTCAAAATCGGAAAATTCGCTTAAATTTGAAAATCGGAAAATTACCTTCAATTTCAAAATCGGAAAATTCCCTTAAATTTGTAAATCGGAAAATTCCCTTTAATTTGAAAATCGAAAAATTTCTTAAAATTTGAAAATCGGAAAATTCCCTTAAATTTCAAAATCGGAAAATTCGCTTATATATGAAAATCGAAATATTCCTCTAAATTTCAAGATCGGAAAATTTACTTTTTGAAAATCGGAAAATTCCCTTAAATTTCAAACTCGGAAAATTCGCTTAAATTTAAAAAAATCGGAAAATTCGCTTAAATTTCAAAATCGTAAAATTCGCTTTAATTTAAAAATCGGAAAATTTCCTTAAATAAAAAAATCGGAAAATTCCCTTTAATTTGAAAATCGGGAAATTCGCTTAAATTTTAAAATCAGAAAATTCCCTTACATTTCAAAATCGGAAAATTCGCTTAAATTTCAAAATCGTAAAATTCGCTTTAATTTAAAAATCGGAAATTTTCTTATATTTAAAAATCGGAAAATTCGCTTAAATTTAAAAATAGGAAAATTCGCTTAAACTTGAAAATCGGAAAATTCGCTTAAATTTGAAAATCGGAAAATTCGCTTAAATTTTAAAATCGGAAAATTTCCTTAAATTTAAAAATTGGAAAATTCGCTTAAATTAGAAAATCAAAAAATCGGGAAATTCGCTTAAATTCAAAATCGTAAATTTCGCTTAAATTTGAAAATTGGGAAATTCCATTAAATTTCAAAATCGGAAAATTCCATGTAATTTGAAAATCGGAAAATTCCCTTAAATTTGAAAATCGGAAAAATCCCTTAAATTTCAAAATCGGAAAATTTCCTTTAATTTGAAAATCGGAAAATTCGCTTAAATTTGAAAATCGGGAAATTCTCTTAAATTCCAAAATCGGAAAATTCGCTTAAATTTTAAAATTAGAAAAATCCCTTACATTCAAAATCAGAAAATTCGCTTAAATTTGAAAATCAGAAAATTCGCTTAAATTTGAAATTCGGAAAATTCGCTTAAATTTCAAAATCGGAAAATTCGCCTTCATTTGAAAATCGGAAAATTCCTTAAATTTAAATATCGGAAAATTACCTTTATTTTTAAAATCGGAAAATTCCCTTTAATTTGAAAATCGGAAAATTCCATGTAATTTGAAAATCGGAAAATTCGCTTAAATTTGAAAATCGGAAAAATCCCTTCAATTTCAAAATCGGAAAATTCGTTAAAATTTGAAAATCGGAAAATTCACTTAAATTAGAAAATCAAAAAATTGGAAAATTAACTTAAAATTCAAAATCGGAAAATTCCCTTAAATTTGAAAATCGGAAAATACCCTTTAATTTGAAAATCGGAAAATTTCCTTTAATTCCAAAATCGGAAAATTCGCTTAAATTTGAAAATCGGAAAAATCCCTTAAATTTCAAAATCGGAAAATTTCCTTTAATTCCAAAATCGGAAAATTCCCTTTAATTTGAAAATCGGAAAATTCGCTTAAATTTGAAAATCGGGAAATTCTCTTAAATTCCAAAATCGGAAAATTCGCCTTCATTTGAAAATCGGAAAATTCCTTAAATTTAAATATCGGAAAATTACCTTTATTTTTAAAATCGGAAAATTCCCTTTAATTTGAAAATCGGAAAATTCCATGTAATTTGAAAATCGGAAAATTCGCTTAAATTTGAAAATCGGAAAAATCCCTTCAATTTCAAAATCGGAAAATTCGTTAAAATTTGAAAATCGGAAAATTCCCTTTAATTTTAAAATCGGAAAATTCCCTTTAATTTTTTAAAATCGGAAAATTACCTTCAATTTCAAAATCGGAAAATTCGCTATATTTGAAAATCGGAAAATTTCCTTAAATTTAAATATCGGAAAATTCGTTAAAATTAGAAAATCAAAAAATTGGAATATTAACTTAAATTTCAAAATCGGAAAATTCCCTTAAATTTGAAAATCGGAAAATTCGCTTAATTTTGAAAATCGGGAAATTCCCTTAAATATGAAAATCGGGAAATTCCATGTAATTTGAAAATCGGAAAATTCCCTTCAATTTCAAAATCGGAAAATTCGCTTAAATTTGAAAATCGGAAAATTACCTTCAATTTCAAAATCGGAAAATCCCTTAAATTTGTAAATCGGAAAATTCCCTTTAATTTGAAAATCGAAAAATTCCCTTAAATTTGAAAATCGGAAAATTTCCCTAAATTTCAAAATCGGAAAATTCGCTTAAATATGAAAAACGGGAAATTCGCTTAAATTTTAAAATCAGAAAAATCCCTTACATTTAAAAATCGGAAAATTCGCTTAAATTTCAAAATCGTAAAATTCGCTTTAATTTAAAAATCGGAAAATTTCCTTAAATTAAAAAATCGGAAAATTCCCTTTAATTTGAAAATCGGGAAATTCCCTTAAATTTGAAAATCGGAAAATTCCCTTAAATTTCAAAATCGGAAAATTCGCTTAAATTTGAAAATCGGAAAATTCACTTAAATTTAAAAATCGGAAAATTCCCTTAAATTTGAAAGTCGGAAAATTCGCTTAAATTTGAAAATCGGAAAATTCCCTTAAATTTGAAAATCGGAAAATTCGCTTAAATTTGAAAATCGGAAAATTCGCCTTAATTTGAAATTCGGAAAATTTCCTTAAATTTAAATATCGGAAAATTCCCTTTAATTTTAAAATCGGAAAATTCCCTTTAATTTGAAAATCGGAAATTTACCTTCAATTTCAAAATCGGAAAATTCGCTTAAATTTTAAAATCAGAAAATTCCCTTACATTTCAAAATCGGAAAATTCGCTTAAATTTCAAAATCGTAAAATTCGCTTTAATTTAAAAATCGGAAATTTTCTTATATTTAAAAATCGGAAAATTCGCTTAAATTTAAAAATAGGAAAATTCGCTTAAACTTGAAAATCGGAAAATTCGCTTAAATTTGAAAATCGGAAAATTCGCTTAAATTTGTAAATCGGAAAATTCGCTTAAATTTGAAAATCGGGAAATTCGCTTGAATTTAAAAATCAGAAAAATCCCTTACATTTCAAAATCGGAAAATTCGCTTAAATTTCAAAATCGTGAAATTCGCTGTAATTTAAAAATCGGAAATTTTCTTAAATTTCAAAATCGGAAAATTCGCCTAAATTTCAAAGTCGGAAATTTCGCTTAAATTTGAAAATCGGAAAATTCACTTAAATTTGAAAATCGGAAAATTCGTTAAAATTTGAAAATCGGGAAATTCCCTTAAATATGAAAATCGGGAAATTCCATGTAATTTGAAAATCGGAAAATTCCCTTCAATTTCAAAATCGGAAAATTCCATGTAATTTGAAAATCGGAAAATTCCCTTAAATTTGAAAATCGGAAAAATCCCTTAAATTTCAAAATCGGAAAATTTCCTTTAATTCCAAAATCGGAAAATTCCCTTTAATTTGAAAATCGGAAAATTCCCTTAAATTTGAAAATCGGAAAATTCGCTTAAATTTGAAAATCGGGAAATTCGCTTTAATTTAAAAATCGGAAAAATCCCTTAAATTTCAAAATCGGGAAATTCGCTTAAATTTTAAAATCGGAAAATTTCCTTAAATTTAAAAATTGGAAAATTCGCTTAAATTAGAAAATCAAAAAATCGGGAAATTCGCTTAAATTTCAAAATCGTAAATTTCGCTTAAATTTGAAAATTGGGAAATTCCATTAAATTTCAAAATCGGAAAATTCCATGTAATTTGAAAATCGGAAAATTCCCTTAAATTTGAAAATCGGAAAAATCCCTTAAATTTCAAAATCGGAAAATTTCCTTTAATTCCAAAATCGGAAAATTCCCTTTAATTTGAAAATCGGAAAATTCGCTTAAATTTGAAAATCGGGAAATTCTCTTAAATTCCAAAATCGGAAAATTCGCTTAAATTTTAAAATTAGAAAAATCCCTTACATTCAAAATCAGAAAATTCGCTTAAATTTGAAAATCAGAAAATTCGCTTAAATTTGAAATTCGGAAAATTCGCTTAAATTTCAAAATCGGAAAATTCGCCTTCATTTGAAAATCGGAAAATTCCTTAAATTTAAATATCGGAAAATTACCTTTATTTTTAAAATCGGAAAATTCGCTTAATTTTGAAAATCGGGAAATTCCCTTAAATATGAAAATCGGGAAATTCCATGTAATTTGAAAATCGGAAAATTCCCTTCAATTTCAAAATCGGAAAATTCGCTTAAATTTGAAAATCGGAAAATTACCTTCAATTTCAAAATCGGAAAATTCGCTTAAATTTGTAAATCGGAAAATTCGCTTAAATTTGAAAATCGGGAAATTCGCTTGAATTTAAAAATCAGAAAAATCCCTTACATTTCAAAATCGGAAAATTCGCTTAAATTTCAAAATCGTGAAATTCGCTGTAATTTAAAAATCGGAAATTTTCTTAAATTTCAAAATCGGAAAATTCGCTTAAATTTCAAAGTCGGAAATTCGCTTAAATTTTAAAATCGGAAAATTCCCTTTAATTTGAAAATCGGAAAATTACCTTCAATTTCAAAATCGGAAAATTCGCTTAAATTTGAAAATCGGAAAATTCGTTAAAATTTGAAAATCGGAAAATTCACTTAAATTAGAAAATCAAAAAATACCCTTTAATTTGAAAATCGGAAAATTTCCTTTAATTCCAAAATCGGAAAATTCGCTTAAATTTGAAAATCGGAAAATTCACTTTAATTTCAAAATCGGAAAATTCGCTTAAATTTGAAAATCGGAAAATTCGTTAAAATTTGAAAATCGGAAAATTCACTTAAATTAGAAAATCAAAAAATACCCTTTAATTTGAAAATCGGAAAATTCCCTTTAATTTTAAAATCGGAAAATTCCCTTTAATTTTTTAAAATCGGAAAATTACCTTCAATTTCAAAATCGGAAAATTCGCTATATTTGAAAATCGGAAAATTTCCTTAAATTTAAATATCGGAAAATTCGTTAAAATTAGAAAATCAAAAAATTGGAATATTAACTTAAATTTCAAAATCGGAAAATTCCCTTAAATTTGAAAATCGGAAAATTCGCTTAATTTTGAAAATCGGGAAATTCCCTTAAATATGAAAATCGGGAAATTCCATGTAATTTGAAAATCGGAAAATTCCCTTCAATTTCAAAATCGGAAAATTCGCTTAAATTTGAAAATCGGAAAATTACCTTCAATTTCAAAATCGGAAAATCCCTTAAATTTGTAAATCGGAAAATTCCCTTTAATTTGAAAATCGAAAAATTCCCTTAAATTTGAAAATCGGAAAATTTCCCTAAATTTCAAAATCGGAAAATTCGCTTAAATATGAAAAACGGGAAATTCGCTTAAATTTTAAAATCAGAAAAATCCCTTACATTTAAAAATCGGAAAATTCGCTTAAATTTCAAAATCGTAAAATTCGCTTTAATTTAAAAATCGGAAAATTTCCTTAAATTAAAAAATCGGAAAATTCCCTTTAATTTGAAAATCGGGAAATTCCCTTAAATTTGAAAATCGGAAAATTCCCTTAAATTTCAAAATCGGAAAATTCGCTTAAATTTGAAAATCGGAAAATTCACTTAAATTTAAAAATCGGAAAATTCCCTTAAATTTGAAAGTCGGAAAATTCGCTTAAATTTGAAAATCGGAAAATTCCCTTAAATTTGAAAATCGGAAAATTCGCTTAAATTTGAAAATCGGAAAATTCGCCTTAATTTGAAATTCGGAAAATTTCCTTAAATTTAAATATCGGAAAATTCCCTTTAATTTTAAAATCGGAAAATTCCCTTTAATTTGAAAATCGGAAATTTACCTTCAATTTCAAAATCGGAAAATTCGCTTAAATTTTAAAATCAGAAAATTCCCTTACATTTCAAAATCGGAAAATTCGCTTAAATTTCAAAATCGTAAAATTCGCTTTAATTTAAAAATCGGAAATTTTCTTATATTTAAAAATCGGAAAATTCGCTTAAATTTAAAAATAGGAAAATTCGCTTAAACTTGAAAATCGGAAAATTCGCTTAAATTTGAAAATCGGAAAATTCGCTTAAATTTGTAAATCGGAAAATTCGCTTAAATTTGAAAATCGGGAAATTCGCTTGAATTTAAAAATCAGAAAAATCCCTTACATTTCAAAATCGGAAAATTCGCTTAAATTTCAAAATCGTGAAATTCGCTGTAATTTAAAAATCGGAAATTTTCTTAAATTTCAAAATCGGAAAATTCGCCTAAATTTCAAAGTCGGAAATTTCGCTTAAATTTGAAAATCGGAAAATTCACTTAAATTTGAAAATCGGAAAATTCGTTAAAATTTGAAAATCGGGAAATTCCCTTAAATATGAAAATCGGGAAATTCCATGTAATTTGAAAATCGGAAAATTCCCTTCAATTTCAAAATCGGAAAATTCCATGTAATTTGAAAATCGGAAAATTCCCTTAAATTTGAAAATCGGAAAAATCCCTTAAATTTCAAAATCGGAAAATTTCCTTTAATTCCAAAATCGGAAAATTCCCTTTAATTTGAAAATCGGAAAATTCCCTTAAATTTGAAAATCGGAAAATTCGCTTAAATTTGAAAATCGGGAAATTCGCTTTAATTTAAAAATCGGAAAAATCCCTTAAATTTCAAAATCGGGAAATTCGCTTAAATTTTAAAATCGGAAAATTTCCTTAAATTTAAAAATTGGAAAATTCGCTTAAATTAGAAAATCAAAAAATCGGGAAATTCGCTTAAATTTCAAAATCGTAAATTTCGCTTAAATTTGAAAATTGGGAAATTCCATTAAATTTCAAAATCGGAAAATTCCATGTAATTTGAAAATCGGAAAATTCCCTTAAATTTGAAAATCGGAAAAATCCCTTAAATTTCAAAATCGGAAAATTTCCTTTAATTCCAAAATCGGAAAATTCCCTTTAATTTGAAAATCGGAAAATTCGCTTAAATTTGAAAATCGGGAAATTCTCTTAAATTCCAAAATCGGAAAATTCGCTTAAATTTTAAAATTAGAAAAATCCCTTACATTCAAAATCAGAAAATTCGCTTAAATTTGAAAATCAGAAAATTCGCTTAAATTTGAAATTCGGAAAATTCGCTTAAATTTCAAAATCGGAAAATTCGCCTTCATTTGAAAATCGGAAAATTCCTTAAATTTAAATATCGGAAAATTACCTTTATTTTTAAAATCGGAAAATTCGCTTAATTTTGAAAATCGGGAAATTCCCTTAAATATGAAAATCGGGAAATTCCATGTAATTTGAAAATCGGAAAATTCCCTTCAATTTCAAAATCGGAAAATTCGCTTAAATTTGAAAATCGGAAAATTACCTTCAATTTCAAAATCGGAAAATTCGCTTAAATTTGTAAATCGGAAAATTCGCTTAAATTTGAAAATCGGGAAATTCGCTTGAATTTAAAAATCAGAAAAATCCCTTACATTTCAAAATCGGAAAATTCGCTTAAATTTCAAAATCGTGAAATTCGCTGTAATTTAAAAATCGGAAATTTTCTTAAATTTCAAAATCGGAAAATTCGCTTAAATTTCAAAGTCGGAAATTCGCTTAAATTTTAAAATCGGAAAATTCCCTTTAATTTGAAAATCGGAAAATTACCTTCAATTTCAAAATCGGAAAATTCGCTTAAATTTGAAAATCGGAAAATTCGTTAAAATTTGAAAATCGGAAAATTCACTTAAATTAGAAAATCAAAAAATACCCTTTAATTTGAAAATCGGAAAATTTCCTTTAATTCCAAAATCGGAAAATTCGCTTAAATTTGAAAATCGGAAAATTCACTTTAATTTCAAAATCGGAAAATTCGCTTAAATTTGAAAATCGGAAAATTCACTTTAATTTCAAAATCGGAAAATTCGCTTAAATTTGATAATCGGAAAATTGCCTTATATTTCAAAATCGTGAAATTCGCTTAAATTTAAAAATCGGAAAATTCGCCTTAATTTGAAAATCGGAAAATTTCCTTAAATTTAAATATCGGAAAATTCCCTTTTATTTTAAAATCGGAAAATTCCCTTTAATTTTTTAAAATCGGAAAATTACCTTCAATTTCAAAATCGTAAAATTCGCTTAAATTTGAAAATCGGAAAATTACCTTCAATTTCAAAATCGGAAAATTCGCTTAAATTTGAAAATCGGAAAATTTCCTTAAATTTAAAAATCGGAAAATTCGTTAAAATTAGAAAATCAAAAAATTGGAATATTAACTTAAATTTCAAAATCGGAAAATTCCCTTAAATTTGAAAATCGGAAAATTTGCTTAATTTTGAAAATCGGGAAATTCCCTTAAATTTGAAAATCGGGAAATTCCATGTAATTTGAAAATCGGAAAATTCCCTTAAATTTCAAAATCGGAAAATTCGCTTAAATTTGAAAATCGGAAAATTCACTTAAATTTAAAAATCGGAAAATTCCCTTAAATTTGAAAATCGGAAAATTCGCTTAAATTTGAAAATCGGAAAATTCGCTTAAATTTGTAAATCGGAAAATTCGCTTAAATTTGAAAATCGGGAAATTCGCTTGAATTTAAAAATCAGAAAAATCCCTTACATTTCAAAATCGGAAAATTCGCTTAAATTTCAAAATCGTGAAATTCGCTGTAATTTAAAAATCGGAAATTTTCTTAAATTTCAAAATCGGAAAATTCGCTTAAATTTCAAAGTCGGAAATTTCGCTTAAATTTGAAAATCGGAAAATTCACTTAAATTTGAAAATCGGAAAATTCGTTAAAATTTGAAAATGAAAATTCACTTAAATTAAAAAATCAAAAAATTGGAAAATTAACTTAAAATTCAAAATCGGAAAATTCCCTTAAATTTGAAAATCGGAAAATACTCTTTAATTTGGAAATCGGAAAATTTCCTTTAATTCCAAAATCGGAAAATTCGCTTAAATTTGAAAATCGGAAAATTCACTTTAATTTCAAAATCGGAAAATTCGCTTAAATTTGATAATCGGAAAATTGCCTTATATTTCAAAATCGTAAAATTCCCTTTAATTTGAAAATCGGAAATTTACCTTCAATTTCAAAATCGGAAAATTCACTTAAATTTAAAAATCGGAAAATTCCCTTAAATTTGAAAGTCGGAAAATTCGCTTAAATTAGAAAATCGGAAAATTCGCTTAAATTTGAAAATCGGAAAATTCCCTTAAATTTGAAAATCGGAAAATTCGCTTAAATTTGAAAATCGGAAAATTCGCTTAAATTTGAAAATCGGAAAATTCGCCTTAATTTGAAATTCGGAAAATTTCCTTAAATTTAAATATCGGAAAATTCCCTTTAATTTTAAAATCGGAAAATTCCCTTTAATTTGAAAATCGGAAATTTACCTTCAATTTCAAAATCGGAAAATTCGCTTAAATTTCAAAATCGTGAAATTCGCTGTAATTTAAAAATCGGAAATTTTCTTAAATTTCAAAATCGGAAAATTCGCTTAAATTTCAGTCGGAAATTTCGCTTAAATTTGAAAATCGGAAAATTCACTTAAATTTGAAAATCGGAAAATTCGTTAAAATTTGAAAATCGGAAAATTCACTTAAATTAGAAAATCAAAAAATTGGAAAATTAACTTAAAATTCAAAATCGGAAAATTCCCTTAAATTTGAAAATCGGAAAATACTCTTTAATTTGGAAATCGGAAAATTTCCTTTAATTCCAAAATCGGAAAATTCGCTTAAATTTGAAAATCGGAAAATTCACTTTAATTTCAAAATCGGAAAATTCGCTTAAATTTGATAATCGGAAAATTGCCTTATATTTCAAAATCGTAAAATTCCCTTTAATTTGAAAATCGGAAATTTACCTTCAATTTCAAAATCGGAAAATTCGCTTAAATTTTAAAATCAGAAAATTCCCTTACATTTCAAAATCGGAAAATTCGCTTAAATTTGTAAATCGGAAAATTCGCTTAAATTTGAAAATCGGGAAATTCGCTTGAATTTAAAAATCAGAAAAATCCCTTACATTTCAAAATCGGAAAATTCGCTTAAATTTCAAAATCGTGAAATTCGCTGTAATTTAAAAATCGGAAATTTTCTTAAATTTCAAAATCGGAAAATTCGCTTAAATTTCAAAGTCGGAAATTTCGCTTAAATTTTAAAATCGGAAAATTCCCTTTAATTTGAAAATCGGAAAATTACCTTCAATTTCAAAATCGGAAAATTCGCTTAAATTTGAAAATCTGAAAAATCCCTTCAATTTCAAAATCGGAAAATTCGTTAAAATTTGAAAATCGGAAAATTCACTTAAATTAGAAAATCAAAAAATTGGAAAATTAACTTAAAATTCAAAATCGGAAAATTCCCTTAAATTTGAAAATCGGAAAATACCCTTTAATTTGAAAATCGGAAAATTTCCTTTAATTCCAAAATCGGAAAATTCGCTTAAATTTGAAAATCGGAAAATTCACTTTAATTTCAAAATCGGAAAATTCGCTTAAATTTGATAATCGGAAAATTGCCTTATATTTCAAAATCGTGAAATTCGCTTAAATTTAAAAATCGGAAAATTCGCCTTAATTTGAAAATCGGAAAATTTCCTTAAATTTAAATATCGGAAAATTCCCTTTAATTTTAAAATCGGAAAATTCCCTTTAATTTTTTAAAATCGGAAAATTACCTTCAATTTCAAAATCGGAAAATTCGCTTAAATTTGAAAATCGGAAAATTACCTTCAATTTCAAAATCGGAAAATTCGCTTAAATTTGAAAATCGGAAAATTTCCTTAAATTTAAAAATCGGAAAATTCGTTAAAATTAGAAAATCAAAAAATTGGAATATTAACTTAAATTTCAAAATCGGAAAATTCCCTTAAATTTGAAAATCGGAAAATTCGCTTAATTTTGAAAATCGGGAAATTCCCTTAAATTTGAAAATCGGGAAATTCCATGTAATTTGAAAATCGGAAAATTCCCTTAAATTTGAAAATCGGAAAAATCCCTTAAATTTCAAAATCGGAAAATTTCCTTTAATTCCAAAATCGGAAAATTCCCTTTAATTTGAAAATCGGAAAATTCCCTTAAATTTGAAAATCGGAAAATTCGCTTAAATTTGAAAATCGGGAAATTCGCTTTAATTTAAAAATCGGAAAAATCCCTTAAATTTCAAAATCGGGAAATTCGCTTAAATATTAAAATCGGAAAATTTCCTTAAATTTAAAAATTGGAAAATTCGCTTAAATTAGAAAATCAAAAAATCGGGAAATTCGCTTAAATTTGAAAATCGTAAATTTCGCTTAGATTTGAAAATTGGGAAATTCCATTAAATTTCAAAATCGGAAAATTCGCTTAAATTTTAAAATTAGAAAAATCCCTTACATTCAAAATCAGAAAATTCGCTTAAATTTGAAAATCAGAAAATTCGCTTAAATTTGAAATTCGGAAAATTCGCTTAAATTTCAAATCGGAAAATTCGCCTTCATTTGAAAATCGGAAAATTCCTTAAATTTAAATATCGGAAAATTACCTTTATTTTTAAAATCGGAAAATTCCCTTTAATTTGAAAATCGGAAAATTCCATGTAATTTGAAAATCGGAAAATTCGCTTAAATTTGAAAATCGGAAAAATCCCTTCAATTTCAAAATCGGAAAATTCGTTAAAATTTGAAAATCGGAAAATTCACTTAAATTAGAAAATCAAAAAATTGGAAAATTAACTTAAAATTCAAAACCGGAAAATTCCCTTAAATTTGAAAATCGGAAAATACCCTTTAATTTGAAAATCGGAAAATTTCCTTTAATTCCAAAATCGGAAAATTCGCTTAAATTTGAAAATCGGAAAATTCACTTTAATTTCAAAATCGGAAAATTCGCTTAAATTTGATAATCGGAAAATTGCCTTATATTTTAAAATCGTAAAATTCGCTTAAATTTAAAAATCGGAAAATTCGCCTTAATTTGAAAATCGGAAAATTTCCTTAAATTTAAATATCGGAAAATTCCCTTTAATTTTAAAATCGGAAAATTCCCTTTAATTTTTTAAAATCGGAAAATTCCCTTTAATTTGAAAATCGGAAAATTCGCTTAATTTTGAAAATCGGAAAATACCCTTTAATTTGAAAATCGGAAAATTTCCTTTAATTCCAAAATCGGAAAATTCGCTTAAATTTGAAAATCGGAAAATTCACTTTAATTTCAAAATCGGAAAATTCACTTAAATTTGATAATCGGAAAATTGCCTTATATTTCAAAATCGTAAAATTCGCTTAAATTTAAAAATCGGAAAATTCGCCTTAATTTAAAATCGGAAAATTTCCTTAAATTTAAATATCGGAAAATTCCCTTTAATTTTAAAATCGGAAAATTCCCTTTAATTTTTTAAAATCGGAAAATTACCTTCAATTTCAAAATCGGAAAATTCGCTATATTTGAAAATCGGAAAATTCCCTTCAATTTCAAAATCGGAAAATTCGCTTAAATTTGAAAATCGGAAAATTTTCTTCAATTTCAAAATCGGAAAATTCCCTTAAATTTGAAAATCGGAAAATACCCTTTAATTTGAAAATCGGAAAATTTCCTTTAATTCCAAAATCGGAAAATTCGCTTAAATTTGAAAATCGGAAAATTCACTTTAATTTCAAAATCGGAAAATTCACTTAAATTTGATAATCGGAAAATTGCCTTATATTTCAAAATCGTAAAATTCGCTTAAATTTAAAAATCGGAAAATTCGCCTTAATTTAAAATCGGAAAATTTCCTTAAATTTAAATATCGGAAAATTCCCTTTAATTTTAAAATCGGAAAATTCCCTTTAATTTTTTAAAATCGGAAAATTACCTTCAATTTCAAAATCGGAAAATTCGCTATATTTGAAAATCGGAAAATTTCCTTAAATTTAAATATCGGAAAATTCGTTAAAATTAGAAAATCAAAAAATTGGAATATTAACTTAAATTTCAAAATCGGAAAATTCCCTTAAATTTGAAAATCGGAAAATTCGCTTAATTTTGAAAATCGGGAAATTCCCTTAAATATGAAAATCGGGAAATTCCATGTAAATTGAAAATCGGAAAATTCCCTTCAATTTCAAAATCGGAAAATTCGCTTAAATTTGAAAATCGGAAAATTACCTTCAATTTCAAAATCGGAAAATTCCCTTAAATTTGTAAATCGGAAAATTCCCTTTAATTTGAAAATCGAAAAATTCCCTTAAATTTGAAAATCGGAAAATTTCCCTAAATTTCAAAATCGGAAAATTCGCTTAAATATGAAAAACGGGAAATTCGCTTAAATTTTAAAATCAGAAAAATCCCTTACATTTCAAAATCGGAAAATTCGCTTAAATTTCAAAATCGTAAAATTCGCTTTAATTTAAAAATCGGAAAATTTCCTTAAATTAAAAAATCGGAAAATTCCCTTTAATTTGAAAATCGGGAAATTCCCTTAAATTTTAAAATCGGAAAATTCCCTTAAATTTCAAAATCGGAAAATTCGCTTAAATTTGAAAATCGGAAAATTCACTTAAATTTAAAAATCGGAAAATTCCCTTAAATTTGAAAGTCGGAAAATTCGCTTAAATTTGAAAATCGGAAAATTCCCTTAAATTTGAAAATCGGAAAATTCGCTTAAATTTGAAAATCGGAAAATTCGCCTTAATTTGAAATTCGGAAAATTTCCTTAAATTTAAATATCGGAAAATTCCCTTTAATTTTAAAATCGGAAAATTCCCTTTAATTTGAAAATCGGAAATTTACCTTCAATTTCAAAATCGGAAAATTCGCTTAAATTTTAAAATCAGAAAATTCCCTTACATTTCAAAATCGGAAAATTCGCTTAAATTTCAAAATCGTAAAATTCGCTTTAATTTAAAAATCGGAAATTTTCTTATATTTAAAAATCGGAAAATTCGCTTAAATTTAAAAATAGGAAAATTCGCTTAAACTTGAAAATCGGAAAATTCGCTTAAATTTGAAAATCGGAAAATTCGCTTAAATTTGTAAATCGGAAAATTCGCTTAAATTTGAAAATCGGGAAATTCGCTTGAATTTAAAAATCAGAAAAATCCCTTACATTTCAAAATCGGAAAATTCGCTTAAATTTCAAAATCGTGAAATTCGCTGTAATTTAAAAATCGGAAATTTTCTTAAATTTCAAAATCGGAAAATTCGCTTAAATTTCAAAGTCGGAAATTTCGCTTAAATTTGAAAATCGGAAAATTCACTTAAATTTGAAAATCGGAAAATTCGTTAAAATTTGAAAATCGGAAAATTCACTTAAATTAGAAAATCAAAAAATTGGAAAATTAACTTAAAATTCAAAATCGGAAAATTCCCTTAAATTTGAAAATCGGAAAATACTCTTTAATTTGAAAATCGGAAAATTTCCTTTAATTCCAAAATCGGAAAATTCGCTTAAATTTGAAAATCGGAAAATTCACTTTAATTTCAAAATCGGAAAATTCGCTTAAATTTGATAATCGGAAAATTGCCTTATATTTCAAAATCGTAAAATTCCCTTTAATTTGAAAATCGGAAATTTACCTTCAATTTCAAAATCGGAAAATTCGCTTAAATTTGATAATCGGAAAATTGCCTTATATTTCAAAATCGTAAAATTCCCTTTAATTTGAAAATCGGAAATTTACCTTCAATTTCAAAATCGGAAAATTCGCTTAAATTTTAAAATCAGAAAATTCCCTTACATTTCAAAATCGGAAAATTCGCTTAAATTTGTAAATCGGAAAATTCGCTTAAATTTGAAAATCGGGAAATTCGCTTGAATTTAAAAATCAGAAAAATCCCTTACATTTCAAAATCGGAAAATTCGCTTAAATTTCAAAATCGTGAAATTCGCTGTAATTTAAAAATCGGAAATTTTCTTAAATTTCAAAATCGGAAAATTCGCTTAAATTTCAAAGTCGGAAATTTCGCTTAAATTTTAAAATCGGAAAATTCCCTTTAATTTGAAAATCGGAAAATTACCTTCAATTTCAAAATCGGAAAATTCGCTTAAATTTGAAAATCTGAAAAATTCCTTCAATTTCAAAATCGGAAAATTCGTTAAAATTTGAAAATCGGAAAATTCACTTAAATTAGAAAATCAAAAAATTGGAAAATTAACTTAAAATTCAAAATCGGAAAATTCCCTTAAATTTGAAAATCGGAAAATACCCTTTAATTTGAAAATCGGAAAATTTCCTTTAATTCCAAAATCGGAAAATTCGCTTAAATTTGAAAATCGGAAAATTCACTTTAATTTCAAAATCGGAAAATTCGCTTAAATTTGATAATCGGAAAATTGCCTTATATTTCAAAATCGTGAAATTCGCTTAAATTTAAAAATCGGAAAATTCGCCTTAATTTGAAAATCGGAAAATTTCCTTAAATTTAAATATCGGAAAATTCCCTTTAATTTTAAAATCGGAAAATTCCCTTTAATTTTTTAAAATCGGAAAATTACCTTCAATTTCAAAATCGGAAAATTCGCTTAAATTTGAAAATCGGAAAATTACCTTCAATTTCAAAATCGGAAAATTCGCTTAAATTTGAAAATCGGAAAATTTCCTTAAATTTAAAAATCGGAAAATTCGTTAAAATTAGAAAATCAAAAAATTGGAATATTAACTTAAATTTCAAAATCGGAAAATTCCCTTAAATTTGAAAATCGGAAAATTCGCTTAATTTTGAAAATCGGGAAATTCCCTTAAATTTGAAAATCGGGAAATTCCATGTAATTTGAAAATCGGAAAATTCCCTTAAATTTGAAAATCGGAAAATTTCTTAAAATTTGAAAATCGGAAAATTCCCTTAAATTTCAAAATCGGAAAATTCGCTTATATATGAAAATCGAAATATTCCTCTAAATTTCAAGATCGGAAAATTTACTTTTTGAAAATCGGAAAATTCCCTTTAATTTGAAAATCGGAAAATTCCCTTTTATTTGAAAATCAAAAAATTTCTTAAAATTTGAAAATCGGAAAATTCCCTTAAATTTCAAAATCGGAAAATTCGCTTATATATGAAAATCGAAATATTCCTCTAAATTTCAAGATCGGAAAATTTACTTTTTGAAAATCGGAAAATTCCCTTAAATTTCAAACTCGGAAAATTCGCTTAAATTTAAAAAAATCGGAAAATTCGCTTAAATTTCAAAATCGTAAAATTCGCTTTAATTTAAAAATCGGAAAATTTCCTTAAATTAAAAAATCGGAAAATTCCCTTTAATTTGAAAATCGGGAAATTCCCTTAAATTTTAAAATCGGAAAATTCCCTTAAATTTCAAAATCGGAAAATTCGCTTAAATTTGAAAATCGGAAAATTCACTTAAATTTGAAAATCGGAAAATTCCCTTAAATTTGAAAGTCAGAAAATTCGCTTAAATTTGAAAATCGGAAAATTCCCTTAAATTTGAAAATCGGAAAATTCGCTTAAATTTGAAAATCGGAAAATTCGCCTTAATTTGAAATTCGGAAAATTTCCTTAAATTTAAATATCGGAAAATTCCCTTTAATTTTAAAATCGGAAAATTCCCTTTAATTTGAAAATCGGAAATTTACCTTCAATTTCAAAATCGGAAAATTCGCTTAAATTTTAAAATCAGAAAAATCCCTTACATTTCAAAATCGGAAAATTCGCTTAAATTTCAAAATCGTAAAATTCGCTTTAATTTAAAAATCGGAAATTTTCTTATATTTAAAAATCGGAAAATTCGCTTAAATTTAAAAATAGGAAAATTCGCTTAAACTTGAAAATCGGAAAATTCGCTTAAATTTGAAAATCGGAAAATTCGCTTAAATTTGTAAATCGGAAAATTCGCTTAAATTTGAAAATCGGGAAATTCGCTTGAATTTAAAAATCAGAAAAATCCCTTACATTTCAAAATCGGAAAATTCGCTTAAATTTCAAAATCGTGAAATTCGCTGTAATTTAAAAATCGGAAATTTTCTCAAATTTCAAAATCGGAAAATTCGCTTAAATTTCAAAGTCGGAAATTTCGCTTAAATTTGAAAATCGAAAAATTCACTTAAATTTGAAAATCGGAAAATTCCCTTAAATTTGAAAGTCGGAAAATTCGCTTAAATTTGAAAAGCGGAAAATTCCCTTAAATTTGAAAATCGGGAAATTCGCTTAAATTTTAAAATCAGAAAAATCCCTTACATTTCAAAATCGGAAAATTCGCTTAAATTAGAAAATCGGAAAATTCGCTTAAATTTGAAAATCGGAAAATTCCCTCATATTTGAAAATCGGAAAATTCGCTTAAATTTGAAAATCGGAAAATTTCCTTAAATTAAAAAATAGGAAAATTCCCTTTAATTTGAAAATCGGAAAATTCCCTTTTATTTGAAAATCGAAAAATTTCTTAAAATTTGAAAATCGGAAAATTCCCTTAAATTTCAAAATCGGAAAATTCCTTTTCCGCTCCTCCATTTTCCGAAAAAGCTTAATTTTCCGAAAATCGTTATCCCCAATCGGAAATTTCCGAAAATCTCATTTCGAATCGGAATTTTACGAATAACCGGCATTTTCAGAAAATCTCATTTCAAATCGGAATTTTCCGAAAAACCGTTATTTTCCGAAAAACGTTTTTCCGAAATTTTCCAAAAATCTGATTTTGAATCGGAATTTTACGAAAAACCTTAATTTTCCGAAAATCAGATTTTGAATCTGAATTTTACGAAGAACCGTAATTTTCCGAAAATCGTTATCCCCAATCGGAAATTTCCGAATATCTCATTTCGAATCGAAAGTTTACGAAAATCGTTTAAGCGAAATTTTCCGAAAATCCGTAATTATCCGAAAATCATCTTACCGAAATTTTCCGATATACAGTAATTTTCCGAAAATCGTTATCCTAGATCGGAAATTTCCGAAAATCACATCTCGAATCGGAATTTTCCGAATAACCGGCATTTTCCGAAAATCTCATTTCGAATCGGAATTTTCCGAAAAAGCTTAATTTTCCGAAAATCGTTATCCCCAATCGGAAATTTCCGAAAATCTCATTTCGAATCGGAATTTTACGAATAACCGGCATTTTCAGAAAATCTCATTTCAAATCGGAATTTTCCGAAAAACCGTTATTTTCCGAAAAACGTTTTTCCGAAATTTTCCAAAAATCTGATTTTGAATCTGAATTTTCTGAAAAACCGGAATTTTCCGAAAAGTTCCGAAAATCATCTTACCGAAATTTTCCTAAAATCATCTTACTGAAATTTTCCGAAATACCGTAATTTTCCGAAAATCGTTATCCTTGTTCGGAAAATTCCGAAAATCTCATTTCGAATCGGAATTTTCCGAAAAACCGTAATTTTCCGAAAAACCTTAATTTTCCGAAAATCGATTTAACGAAATTTTCGAAAAAACCAGAATTTTCCGACTATTTTATTTTGAATCGGAATTTACCGAAAAACCCTCATTTTCCGAAAATCGTTTTACCGAAATTTTCCGAAAATCCGTAATTTTCCGAAAATCATCTTACCGAAATTTTCCGAAATACCGTAATTTTCCGAAAATCGTTATCCTAGATCGGAAAATTCCGAAAATCTCATTTCGAATCGGAATTTTCCGAAAAACCGTAATTTTCCGAAAAACCTTAATTTTCCGAAAATCGTTTTAATGAAATTTTCCGAAAAACCAGAATTTTCCGACTATTTTATTTTGAATCGGAATTTTTCGAAAAACCCTCATTTTCCGCAAATCTTTTTACCGAAATTTTCCGAAAATCCGTAATTTTCCGAAAATCATCTTACCGAAATTTTCCGATATACGGTAATTTTCCGAGAATCGTTATCCTAGATCGGAAATTTCCGAAAATCTCATTTCGAATCGGAATTTTCCGAAAAACCTTAATTTTCCGAAAATCATTATCCCCAATCGGAAATTTCCGAAAATCTCATTTCGAATCGGAATTTTCCGAATAACCGGCATTTTCCGAAAATCGCATTTTGAATCTGAATTTTTCGAAAAACGTTTTTCCGAAATTTTCCAAAAATCTGATTTTGAATCTGAATTTTCCGAAGAACCTTAATTTTCCAAAAATCGTTATTCCCAATCGGAAATTTCCGAAAATCTCATTTCGAATCGGAATTTTCCGAAAAACCTTAATTTTCCAAAAATCTGATTTTGAATCTGAATTTTCCGAAAAACCGGAATTTTCCGAAAATTTCATTTTGAATCGGAATTTTCTGCAAAACCCTTCTTTTCCGAAAATCGTTTTACCGAAATTTTCTGAAAATCCGTAATGTTCCGAAAATCATCTTACTGAAATTTTCCGAAATACCGTAATTTTCCGACTATTTTATTTTGAATCGGAATTTTTCGAAAAACCTCCATTTTCCGCAAATCTTTTTACCGAAATTTTCCGAAAATCCGTTATTTTCCGAAAATCATCTTACCGAAATTTTCCGAAAATCATCTTACTGAAATTTTCCGAAATACCGTAATTTTCCGAAAATCGTTATCCTAGTTCGGAAAATTCCGAAAATCTCATTTCGAATCGGAATTTTCCGAAAAACCGTAATTTTCCGAAAAACCTTAATTTTCCGAAAATCGTTTTAACGAAATTTTCGAAAAAACCAGAATTTTCCGACTATTTTATTTTGAATCGGAATTTTCCGAAAAACCCTCATTTTCCGAAAATCGTTTTACCGAAATTTTCCGAAAATCCGTAATTTTCCGAAAATCATCTTACCGAAATTTTCTTAAATACCGTAATTTTCCGAAAATCGTTATCCTAGATCGGAAAATTCCGAAAATCTCATTTCGAATCGGAATTTTCCGAAAAACCGTAATTTTCCGAAAAACCTTAATTTTCCGAAAATCGTTTTAACGAAATTTTCGAAAAAACCAGAATTTTCCGACTATTTTATTTTGAATCGGAATTTTCCGAAAAACCCTCATTTTCCGATATTGTTTTACCGAAATTTTCCGAAAATCCGTAATTTTCCGAAAATCATCTTACCGAAATTTTCCGAAATACCGTAATTTTCCGAAAATCGTTATCCTAGATCGGAAAATTCCGAAAATCTCATTTCGAATCGGAATTTTCCGAAAAACCGTAATTTTCCGAAAAACCTTAATTTTCCGAAAATCGTTTTAATGAAATTTTCCGAAAAACCAGAATTTTCCGACTATTTTATTTTGAATCGGAATTTTTCGAAAAACCCTCATTTTCCGCAAATCTGTTTACCGAAATTTTCCGAAAATCCTTAATTTTCCGAAAATCATCTTACCGAAATTTTCCGATATACGGTAATTTTCCGAGAATCGTTATCCTAGATCGGAAATTTCCGAAAATCTCATTTCGAATCGGAATTTTCCGAAAAACCTTAATTTTCTGAAAATCATTATCCCCAATCGGAATTTTCCGAAAATTTCATTTCGAATCGGAAATTTTCTGAAAACCCCTTATTTTCCGAAAATCGTTTTACCGAAATTTTCCGAAAATCCGTAATCGTTATCCCCAATCGGAAATTTCCGAAAATCTTATCTCCAATTTGAAATTTCCGAAAAACCGTTAATTCCTTATCGGAAATTTCCGAGAAACCGTAATTTTCCGAAAATCGTATTTCCAATCAAAAAGTTCCGAAAATCTTAATCCCAATCGGAAAGGGGTTAGGGTAAAATTAGCGTCGTTTGTGAAATTAGCGGCCAGTTATGAAACTTGGATATTATTAAAGAGCAGAAAGAAACTATCAAAAACTACACTTGAGAGCAAAGAAATCGCACACCTGTTCAATTTTCGTTTCAAGGTTGATTTTTTTAAAACATGCTTGTATTTTAATTCCCGTTTATATATTGAATTGAAGTGCACACTGTCAGCTTTCAGATAACACCTTAAGCTATTCCATAACCCTTAAATTAATTACAGTAAAGCCAAACGAACAATTGGATCGGAAATCACTCGTTTCAGGTAGTGCTAATTGAGCGACTAAGAGCGGATATAAAAGGTGAAGGGTTGGGTGAAACTGCATCATCCGCATATCAAATCGTAGCTTGGAAAGTCAGCTATAGAACACGTCCACATCCGAAACAAGAAAATGGATACCTCACCAGAAATACCAGCTCAAGTGGTTGCGCTAATTGAACCTGGCCATAACCAGATTCAAATAGCCAGACAGTTGAATTTATGCCAATACGCTGTTTGGCGAGTATATCAGCGTTATCAAGAGAGTCGTAGCTTTAGTCGCTGACGGGGTTCTGGCCAAAAACGTACAGCATCAGAGCGTGATGGCCATTTTCTTCTGACCTCGTTATTAAGAAATCGTCGGTTGAATGCTGTTAAGCTCTGTCAGCAACTCCAGGAAGTGAGAGAAGTTAAAATTATGCGGTAGACAGTTAGAAAAAGACTAGCCAAAGCAGGCCTGATAGTGCACAGATCAGCTATCGCTCCAGAAATGACCATAGGTCACCGACAAGCACGACTACAGTTTGCTCGAGAACATTTGAGTTGAGTGATGCGCCTTACGAGACGCGTTCTGAGAATCAACACGGGTAGAACCGCTCATTTGGTCTTTGGTAGCCTCCTTCACGTCCGTCGTTGCCATGGAGACATCCTGCACTCGTCTGAGTACAGTACCGCTGTCCATTGGCCCATCGTCCAATCCAAATGTTCTCGAGCGAACTGTAGTCGTACTTGTCGGTGACTTGTGGTCAATTCTGGAGCGTTAGCTGATCTGTGCGCTATCAGGCTTCCTTTGGCTAGTCTTCTTCTAACTGTCTACCGCATAATTTAAACTTCTCTCACTTCCTGGAGTTGCTGACAGCGCTTAACAGCATTCTACTGGCGATTTCTTAATAGCAAGGTCAGAAGAAAATGGTCATCACGCTCTGATGCTGTACGTTTTTGGCCAGAACCCCGTCGGCGACTAAAGTTACAACTCTCTTGATAATGCTGATATACTCGCCGAACAGCGTATTGGCATAAATTCAACTGTCTGGCTATTTGAATCTGGTTATGGCCAGGTTCAATTAGCGCAACCACTTGAGCTGGTATTTCTGGTGAGGTATCCATTTTCTTGTTTCGGATGTGGACGTGTTCTATAGCTGACTTTCCAAGCTACGATTTGATATGCGGATGATGCAGTTTCACCCAACCCTTCACCTTTTATATCCGCTCTTAGTCGCTCAATTAGCACTACCTGAAACGAGTGATTTCCGATCCAATTGTTCGTTTGGCTTTACTGTAATTAATTTAAGGGTTATGGAATAGCTTAAGGTGTTATCTGAAAGCTGACAGTGTGCACATCAATTCAATATATAAACGGGAATTAAAATACAAGCATGTTTTAAAAAAATCAACCTTGAAACGAAAATTGAACAGGTGTGCGATTTCTTTGCTCTCAAGTGTATTATGGACACATTTCTTTAAACTTCTCTTTAGCTGTGCCCCGCGGTTTTAGCCGCGTACTTTCCGATCCCGTAGGAATTTCGGGATAAAACATAATCATCCTTCCCCAGACCATAAGCTAGCCCTGTACTAAATTTCAAGTCAAACGGTCCAGTCCGTTCACGCGTGATGCCGTAACCAAGGGAAATAAGGATTCATTTTTATATTATACTAGCAGCGCCCCGCGGTTTTACTCGCGTAGTACCCGCTCCCGTGAGAATGCGTAGCTCGTAGTATCATACAATCTCGGCACAATTCACCATGGTGTGTTAAAAAATTAAGTAACAGCGCCATCTATTGGTAGGATTTGTGACTACAAAAAGTTACAATAACATACGATTACTTATACTCAATCCCATGGGAATTTCGGGAAGTATCCTATGTGTTATTCCTAGTTATAAGGAACATCTGTACCAAATTTAATCAAAATCGATACAGTAGTTATTGCGTGAAAGTGGAACGAACATCCAAACTCACAAACATCCAAACATACAAACTTTCGCATTTATAATATTAGTAGATAGGATATTAGTAGGATAGAGTAGAGATACTCGAATCAATGAAGTTAATCGTAAGCACTTGAGCTGATAGACAATCAATGAAAATGAAATTCAATAAGTGCAGTCAGTTTTATTTATTGATAGCGGTCACTGTGATTTTACTTACGGCTTTTTAATTGTGAAACAAATATTTGTGAAAAAGTGACGAAACTAAATAAGAACAGACAAAATTGGAAGAAATAGGGTAAGTGAATATGTAAAAGTAAAAGAGAAATTGGTTTTTTTTGCTTCATTTTTGGGAAAATTAGGTTTTATGTTACTTATTTCAACATACATAGTGTAAAATAAAGCGATAAAACTAGGTAAGTCTAGGTAGTTACAACAACCACAAATTTAAGGTCACGAAAATAATTTTAAAGTCACTATAATACTGATAATAGTTAGGTACTCGCAAATTGATTTATAGACAAATCACTACATTTCTCTGTCCCCATGTCCCTATGTATGCTTAAATCTTTAAAACTTTTTTTGATGCGGTTTGATTAATAGATAGAGTGATTCAGTGGGAAGGTTTTTAGCATAATTTTATCCCCATATTTCTACGGGAGCGGGAACTAAGCGAGTGAAACCGCGGGGCGCAAGTAAATAATAATGTGCAAACAATATAATTATGTTCATTATAAAGCGTTTGGTTACTTAATGTGCCTGTAATAAATTTAATAGCAAAGCACTCGAAAGCCACTTGCTCGAGCGTAGTTTTCTCTTCTTAATAACAATAAATACAATTATATTCGTTCCGTTTAACTTGGAAAACATTAGTTTATAAGTTATTTGATACTAATTTCTGCCCGTGGCTTTGGACGAGGGAAATTCTATTACTTAGATACAATCATTTTGGTTTGAAAAGTAGTCCATGTCTTTTTTCGTGATTACAGTTTTTTTCATCTAATATATAAAATTCTCGTGTCACAGTTTTCGTTGCCATACTCCTCCGAAACGGCTCGACCGATTCTCTTGAAATTTTGTGAGCATATTCAGTAGGTCTGAGAATCGGCCAACAGCTATTTTTCTTCCCGAAATTGAACGGGAACTACACGTGTGAAACCGCGGGGCGCAGGTAGTGTAAGTATAAAATTATTTGCAATTTTGGTTTTTAGTTATACTTGGACTGGACAGGTTACAAGCACACACTCACATTATACTTAATATAACCTAGTATGGATGTGAATGTTCCGGGGACGCCCGCTATTAACCAAACAGGAAATTTCCTCTGTGTAACTTCGTGTAGTAGTTAACGTTAAATTTATTAGTAGACAGACACAGTATTCCGTACTTACTGTGCCCCGCGATTTTACCCGCGTGGAACCTTATCCCGTGGAAATTTTGGGATAAAAAGTATCCTATGTGTTAATCCTTTTTTCATTTAGTAGTTTTTGTGAAAAAGAAGAACAAACATCCACACATCCAAACATCCACACTCACAAACATTCGGCTTTATAATAGTAAGTACATATTAATAGGATTTTTCTGTGCGGTAATACCCGCTTACGAGCTTTTAGACTTTTATGGGTTTTTTATCTTACTATGTACTTACTTAAGTACATGGTTGTGAAAAGGCAAGAAGTCCAACCGCGGGAGGCTAACTAGTATACTCTTACATATACCTACCACAAAGCATATAAATAACACTCAATTTAAGTTTTAACTTATGAAAAAGTAATGTAGGTCATGAAAAAGTGTTTTTAATTAAAACTATTTTTTAACGAAGCATTTTCCTATAGGAACATAATGAATTTCCCTTTGTATTGGTTCGTAGTTTTAAATTTCGAGTCAGTAAATCATGGTCTCAAATTAATGTCGATTTAACCCTACAACAGTTTGGTATTCGTACGCTCATGGATAGTGATGTTCTTTTTATAGTTTCTGCCTAAGTTTTTCTTACTTACCACAAATGTTCGTCTCAATCTGGGTGTATGTGTGTGAATGAGTGTGTGCGTAGTTTCTGATACCCTAGATACAAGTTCCGAGCTTAGTTAGGGGTCAGTTACTATAATTAGATGATGGAGTGAATGATTATGTAATATTATGTTATTTTACCTACTACTTTTATACATGGATAAAACTACCTAAAAATAATAAACTCAAATAACAATTACGCAATTCGTCTAGAAATCTTGAATAAGATTTTTTTATAAATTTGCATAATTTTATTGCTTTGAAAAATTACGTAAATATTAAATTTTTAAGCTAAGAAATACATTAGTAACTTAACTTGCCAATAGAAGCATATTTTGCTTTTTGGGTTGTGAAGGTCTGATGGCACTAACTCCTCGTAAAATTCTGACATCCGGATAAAATCTGGTTAAACTAAAGACTGGCCCCAATTATGAAGGTTTTAGTTTCGGAAGAACTTTCCTATTTGTGTGAAAATATCTACCAAGAGTATACAGGGCCGTAGCCAGGGGGGGGCATTGTGGGGCAATACCCTACCTTAAAATGGACAATGTCCTACCTAGAAATCACAATGTCCTACCTCTTTCTCACTCAGACACATGATCCAAATCTGGAGGAACTTCACGTCTTGTATTAAGCATTGAATATACCTCGATGTCAGTGTAACTTTATTTCGCCGTTCCTGTAATCAATGCTGACAACTTCAAATTCAACTCTAGCTACAGCCCTGAGAGTATAGCATGAAATACTTCAGGTAAATATCGATATTTTTAATTAATTGTTATCGATAAGTGGTAATCACTATGACCTATTTCCGCAAAGTGGGTGGTAACAGCACTGAGCACACACTCTCCATGACAAATTGAGTTAATCGACTCTACATATTTATTACTCTTTGTTATAATTATTTTGGGAGTAATTGTAAATCAATTAAGTTGGTATCAAAACTGTTGGAATCATACTGTACTCTTCTGCAGGGCATAGCCTCTCTATAACTAACGATATCAGTGACTAGGAGCAGATGTAATTGAACATGACATGATCCAAGTTTTGAAATAATTGAACAAGTATCGCGTTAAAACTATATTTTTTTTTTCAGTACCTGGCCCTTACCTAAGTTCGTAACTTGTATCTAGGGTATCAGAAACTACACCGACCGAGACAAACATTTGTTTCACACAAATATTCACCCCGCGCGGGAATCGAACCCGCAACCTTACGGATGGCAGTCCGGCATGGTGACCACTCTGCCATCGAGGTCGTAAACTTTCATGAACACTTCATCAGAACGGCACTTTTTGAAATGCCTAAACTAAAACTTTACTGAAATACATCCACACTACGAAATATTAACCATCCATACCGCACCAATTTGCTCTCATTTCACAAATCATTCACAATCATGTGGTCCACAAGACGTGAGATCAGTGGTGCTCCTCAATAGTTATCCGGACGACACCCGGCCCCACATCCGACACGGTCAGCACCGGACCGGATAACCGGGTAGACGACCGATGACGTAGGGGTGAATCTTGATGACGTAGCTGTATATCGTTTGTGGGACAGATCTTGTAAATTACTGTTCAAAATTTTCTGTCCATTTAAACTAATTATTATGAATGCGAAAAATCTGTCTAGATTGAAAGACATTAAAGTTATGCGTTAATTGAGGAATTGTCATCTGTTAGCTTAATTTTACGACTTAATTAATGGACGGCTAAAATTATGATGAAATTCTGAATGGACCTATTTAATTAGCTGTTTTTAAATAATTTCTTAAGAATTACTGGTTTAATAGATTTTTATCGTAAGCAAGAACAATAGCGTAGCATGATAATTACACTAGTCAGCCCTAATATTATCCTAAGTATGAATGTTTTCTACTCAAAATTGTATCATTTAGTTGTATGGGAATTATTTAAAAACTATTTAAATTAAATAAAACAAAATTTGCCTGTATTTTAATTTATTTTGTATAATGATATAATGAAAAGCAATATGTTTAGAAAATAATAGCGATATGTGATAGTGATGATCGCATAATTACTTGATAAACTGGAATATGAAGCATGAACAAAGTAAAATATTTCTTCTTATGAGGTATACATCGCTGTTGCGTAGTTTTAGGGTTGATTCGTGAATTTTAATTTCGTTCTTTATTATTTAAATAATTTTACATCAAAATGTGATCTAATTAGTTTTGTCTTATTTTTGACTGCCAAATACCAGCTCTTCCACGATCTTTCTCATGACTTTATTGAATTCTCCGAGTATAAGTAGGGGTGCTATGTGCGCATCTATTCTCGGTGTACGTCGAAGGAGTAGACCCTTGGTATTCAGGCCGTACGCTGATCACACAGGTATCTTCCTGCAATCTCTGCGTCACTCCGTATATCAATATCTTGTTAATCAGGAGTTCTGCGTACATTCTCTGCTCGCTGCCCATCCGTCTGAGTTTACAAGCGACGTTCAATCCAATGCCATCGAATTCGTCGTCATCCTTTGCGTTGTATTTGCTCAGTGTTTCGTTAGTTGCTGGAGTTTTGGCGATTGTGCAGAAACTGTTTCTTCGTAGAGATGATGGTAGCATGTGCTGGAATCATTAAATCATTTTAAGACGTATGGTTATATGTTAAAGTTGAAATAGGAGTTTTAACATAATGGCAAAAGTGTATCTCTTGCTGAATTTATCTAATGTAACTTAGATTTTTGGATAGTTAAAGAGCCAAATATTCTCGCCATAGACGTCGTCGTAGTGGCTATCGTGAAGCCAATGGTAGTATTCAAGATTTTAAACAGTTGAGATGTGACCTCAGTAGCTTAGTGCTGTAGTTAAGAGCGGTGCTACGGTTCAGTATAGACCTTGGTTCAACCCATATTAACTTGAATCAATTTTCAAAATATGGTTCAGAGCGTTACTTACATTTCTGCATGGTCCTTGGGTCCAAATCCCAGCTAGATTTTAAACAAATTTTAAAATATTTACCTAATCACTTGGTACCTACTAGATATGAGCGGCCTGTCGGTGGGCAGTCGTCCTCACCGTGTACCCTTGGCACCGCCACCGTGCCGAAGTGAGACCTCGACGCGCCACCATCGGCGTTCCTTACCTAACACTCTTATTTGTTAGTTTAGGAATTATTATTCATATGAACTAGTCTAACAGACATTGATGGGACACCTCGTGTTCAAGGCAGTAGAGAATTTAGCAGGAGGTGCTGAACTTAGTACAATTTGAGAAGGTGAATATGTAGCGGCTTTGTAAGAGTTGTTTTCCTCAACTAAAATAATGTTAGAGAGAGGCCATTGTCTTCATGGATCCTACAGGTCTCTTAGTTTGCTTGGATTTCTAATAAGCTTCTTTTGAAGAATATATGAGGAACGTTGTAAATTCCTAGGTTTATTACATAATGTCTAGGGCATCAGAAACTACGTAACTGCACAAGAAGAAAGTAAACATTTTGATAAAATGAAAAGTAAATTAAAAAGGGTCTAACTTTGTCATAAATGGGCATATCCACATAGTTATCACGGATCGGTCTCGAAAGTGTTTGAACTGATGTGCTGAAACTGATTTTTGGCATTTTCTGAACATTTTATTCTCTGCAAAATATGATAGAAATATTATCTTCCGAAGATTTTCTTTCCACGCCAGAACTTACTTAATATGACTAGTTTGTGTACCTTTTTAGAACAGTGTCCCCCAGGGGACAGTACACTGAAGAAACATAGTTATAGAGGTACGTATTTGCAGACTGGTTAAATTATATTAATTTTTATTGAAATCACCACTATTTTCTAAATACACCGGCACCGGCACTGTCAAAATAAATGTCAAACACATATGAAATGTGTGTTTGTACCATAGAGGTATCTCTATGGTTTGTACTCTTTGTGTTATACCAAAGAGTAGTTTTATTGTGATATTATCTACTTACACATAACATGGAATAATAAGATGAATCAGGCATCATCACAGACTACTTAAATTTCCTATGCTCTAGAAATTGACGAGCCAAATATAATACTGGAACCGGATAAAGAAGCATATCTCTGTCCGGACTTTAACAGCCATTCAATATTTGTTTGTAGAAATAACTTTTCCTTTTCACTCTTCTCTTATTCCTTCTCCCACTATCCCATTATCCCATAAGACTTATATAATGTTCGGCAACACACTTGTGACTTTTGAGTTGAAGATGTCCATTGGCGAAAATACTAACACTGCATAAGGTCATCATTATTATAATATTATTTAAACCTAATTAATTATTCCGTATAATGGTGTAATGAGGCGAATAAGTCACGTGTTTACCGATAAGTTAACCCACAATAGAGTAATAACATTATTATTATTTACTGTACACTCGTTTCATACTTTCATTCACACGGCTGTAGAATGACCATCATTTAGTTGTTTATAGAACTTATTATCAAAACATTTATTTACTTCTATTATGAATAATAGTTATTTACAATTGTTATATTTAATTGTAAATCCATTTTCTATAATTATTTAGTTAAGTAAATGTTTCTGTTCTGCAGAATAAACACGTCTCTCATCGATATACTCGTAGTACAGTGAGGAGGAACTGGCAATCAGCACAATTGGTTTCAAAAGGTATTTATTTTATTATATTTTCTTTTCTATAAGCACAAGACTCTTCTTACACACTAGACCAGATCATAGCGAAAAGCCTTTAAAAATATACAAGAGTGAACGACACTTCTTCTTCTTCCAAACATCTTTCAAATCTTTATCTCATTCCTAATTGGGGTCGGTCAACTTAATCCAGGTTTAACGAGATTTGACAAAAAGACAGTATGAAAAACATACTTAAAAATAAAATAATACATTATGATTTTACCCCCAATTTATTTGAAATATTTACCTAGAATAATAAAAATGAAAACCCGTGATACATCGTCCTAGGATTTTACAAAAATACCAAACAATCTATATCATGGTATCACTACACTCTCGAGGTGGAAGAGGTTTACGATAAGAGGCTGCAGTGTGTCCGATCACCGACGCTCTGCGCACGCGTCTCGCTCCCCGTCACACTACACCGACCCTTATCACCAACGAAATAAAGACTATTTCAGCGTAAAGCGAGTGATTGTGAAATTTAACTGAATTTTTGTGTTTTAGTGAGTGTGTAATTACTAATTAATTTGTAGTGATAAAAGTTATTTTTATTTGTTTTTGGTAACATTGACGTAACAGTGATTTTCTTAATATTTTTCTTTCTCTTTTCGTAAGTATTTATAAGTTCTCACAGTAGGTATTCTAGAACTACAGGTACTTTAGATATAATGAAATTTGATCCATCTTCACGCCTACTGAGTATAAAGTATTAGTATCACACGAGACTAGCTCAGGCCTGCGATTTTACCCGTTACTCTTTCTTTGGTGGGAAAATCAGGGAGAAAATACATTGTTCGTTTATAGGCCTAGAGACAATGCTCTACTAACATATATCTATAGAAATGGTAGTAAAATCAGGTCATACTATCTAATGTTATAAATATGTTTTTCAAATTGGATTAATAATTGCCGCAATTAGCATGTCCAAACAAACTCTGCTTCTTATTTATCTTTATAAAAAACTGACGCACATTGTTATTCACACATTTAATTATTCAAATATTAAATACTTTAGAAATAATCTCTACCCTAAAAAAAGAGCTTCCCGTTATCTGTCTATCAATGATTAGATCTTAAAAAATACGCAAAATATTTTCATGTAGTTTTCATCAATAGACAGAGTGATTCATGATCATGAGTAATGTAAGGTTTATATACATTTAGATTACATACATAGTCCTGCTAGTAATAATTATCAAAAAAATAACATACGAGTAATAAATAATCTTAAATAGACGTGAAGGCCAATGAAGATTTTGTTTCGCTATTTTGCCCGCGTCTTTTATACAACTTTCGTCTTTGAATTACCTGCCTAAAACCTTTGCACACATAGCTAGAAAGAACATAAAAGTTAATTAGAAACTAAAACCAAATAAGTATTTGAATCACCTTCACTACATAGTATAAAACAAAGTCGCTGTCGCTGTCTGTCTGCCCATATGTATGCTTAGATCTTTAAAACTACGCAACGGATTTTGAAGCGGTTTTTTGTAATAGATAGAGTGATTCAAGAGGAATGTTTTTAGCATAATTTTATCCCCGCATTCCCACGGGAAAGGGAAATAAGCGAGTGAAACCGCGGGGCGCTGTTTGTAATATTAATACATATGTCCGTAACTGAGTGGGTGAGCATGATTTCGAGTAAAAGTACAATATCATGCAAGTTTAATTCGTGCAAACATCGCGAGAACAAACCTTCTTATTGTTTACATTTCTCTAAACGTGTAGACTTTCAACGTTTCTAGCTGATTAGAAAATTAGTTGTTATGTAATAAAAAGTATTCTATATGCTGGGTGTGATTATAAGGAATATCGGTTTAGGATTTTGTCTAAATTGGTGGAGTAGTTTTTATGTGAAGAACTACAAACAATCTAATATATAAAATTCTCGTGTCACAGTTTTCCTTGCCATACTCCTCCGAAACGGCTTGACCGATTCTCTTGAAATTTTGGGAGCATATTCAGTAGGTCTGAGAATCGGCCAACATCTATTTTTCATCCCGAAATTCCTACGGGAACGGGAACTACGCGTGTGAAACCGCGGGGCGCAGCTAATAATATATAACTTTGATTTAACTTACAATTCTTGTTTCCTGATGCTTAATAAATATAAGATTCTGTAGTTCAATAACTTGTAATTAATTTTATTCTTATCTAGATAAGCAAAGACATCGTGTAGTCGTAAACAAAATATTTACAATGTAGATCTTATCATTTTAAAATTGCATTCAAATTAGTTTTTTAGTACTTAGTTCTCGCGATTACAGTGCCATTAATTCGTTATACATATCCAAACTAGCAACGCTCTACGATTTCACCCACATAAATCCCTAATCCGAAGTTGGGTTACAGCATATTATTTTTCAACACACTTACTCATAAAGGGGCTCTTATTTGTGCAAAAACAGTTGAATAATGACACGTTTTATTCACTAGTGAGTTATAGATTGTTTTTTTAAATTG
Source organism: Timandra comae (assembly GCA_958496195.1). Lineage (NCBI taxonomy): Eukaryota > Metazoa > Arthropoda > Insecta > Lepidoptera > Geometridae > Timandra > Timandra comae. The sequence goes on from OY292354.1 coordinate 1,095,593, forward strand.
CTTTCATTTTAAAAAAGTTTCGATACCAAAAAAAACCGTGTCCATACATTTTAAAAACAAACTTCAACTATGTTGCCTTACTTTTGGTAGGTCTCGATTCCATTCATTCATTCATTAGATTTTTTTTTAATAATAAGTATATTCTTTTAGTCTTTGGCCGATCACCATTGTTGTGTTGGATGCGCGCGAATAGAAAAACTGTTTATTTATTAGCGAAAAATGATAATTACTTCGCAAATGTGTTGAAAAACGTTGTATGGTACACGCGTGTATTGATGATTACTATCCTCGGCTATCTTCAGACCGTCGCCTGACGGCTCGGGCCTCAATAGCGCCTCGGAAGTAATCACCAACTTACCTCGCTTGTACCATAAATAATTATTATCTCATCGCCCTTTAGTTTTTAAAACACAACTCTACATATAAACCGCAATGTTTTAACGTTCACTATATTCATTTCCTTGCCGTAACTCGTCAGTGATAATAAGATTGTCGTGCGTTCCACGTTATCACAAGCCTTGACGTATATTTACACTGTATTATGTATTTTCAGTATATAAGATAAAGTATATAAAGATACTTAGTATTTATGCATAGATTATGCAAAATTTTCTTTGGAGACAGACATCAATAACCTTGATAAATGGCCTGTGTATGTTTTATGTGTAATTTTATACATACGTTAAGTGATTTTCAGGTTTCTATTATGTTTGTGAATGTGTATTATGTGAGTGGATTTATTTATAGCAAATACGTTTACAACGTCAATAATTGTTATTTTAAAACATGAATTAATAAAGTTTGTTAAACTAAAAGAATTGTATTGAAAACGTCTTCCTTTTAGGGGCTAATAACTTATAAATATTAGTAAGTAATTAAAAAAGCATTATACAAATCGTAATTTATATTTCAATAATTTGGTAACATTTTTAACATGATTTGTTTATGGACATTTCATAATATGGACATTATTATTACGCTTTTAAGAGTTTGTCTTTAATCTTTCAAAAAACTGTTGTGAAAATCTGTAGGTTTGGGTTCAAATCATCCCTAGAACCGGCCCATAACGGCCAAAATACGTGGTACGGTCAGCGTCAGATAAAAGATTCTTACTACCTCGTACTACCTCTGGTTGGCAATACTAAAGTGAGCATTACCAGGGGGGGGGGGGGCTTACCCGACGCTGACTGTACAGAGACAAAAAGTAGAATAGTCTAATTTACATCAAACTAGCCGGAGTGATAACGGGGAGGTCTTTGATGCCGTTTTTCGATATACTCTTCACTTGGAAGTTGGGCAGACTGATGAACAGCCGCTGGTGGATCTCGCGGACACACATTTTGATTAGGTTGTATGCTTGTTCTTCTGTTAAATCTGAAAAATAAGAAATATAGGGTAAATTATAGAGGTTCTTTTGCGTATTCAGGTAATGTTATACCAGCTCTATTTAAAATGATTATAAAGGTAGTTTATTTAAAAAAAAACGTTCAAAATAAATTTGGCCTAAGTAAAAGAACTCTAAAAAACGGAACTTCTCTAATACCCTAATGTGTTTGTATAGAGCAGCTTAATTTTCAATTAAAAGTAATGAAAAAAAATCATTTATAAACGAATCTCTCCTTTTCATGTTCATTACACGGTCATATTTTTTTGTGTAAATTTTATAGTAAAATTTGGAAATTTAAAAATTATCATCATCGTCAACTTAAGACTTGAGAAATGTTGCTCTTGACGGTGTCACAGGTGCAACTACTTCCATCTGCCCCTATCTAAGGCGGCATCACCTCCTTATACGACACGACACCGACCTTATACTTTATCTGGCTCATGTAACTAAAAAAATATAACTCACTATTATTATAATATCGGTCTATGATACTGAGACAGAGCTGGCCGCCAAACCCGTGTACCGCGAAGGGTATCTTGACGCAGGAGGCGAGGAAGTCCATCACGTACAGGATGCCGCCCTCCGGCTCCTCGTAACCGGCTACCAGCATGCTTATCATTGACGGGTTCTGGGGACGAAGAAAATAATGTAGAAAGAAGAAAAACATGACTACCTCGATGGCAGAGTGATCATCATGCCGGAGCGCCATTCATAAGGTTGCGGGTTCGATTCCCGTGCGGGGTGACTATTTGTGTGAACTACAAATGATTGTCTCGGTCTGGGTGTGTGTGTGAATGGGGTCCATATTGGCTCACCTAAAGTTCTTTACCCGAAAATGTTTTTCCTAACTATTTGTAGTCCGAATGATCATTCTTCCTAAAAATTTTCATCCTAAAGTTTTAATTCATACTATTTGTAGTGCTACCGACGATGCTCATAACACTGATGTGTCCGAAAATTTTAATTACTAACATCATTAATGTAAACATATTTAAACTCCTACTGTTTTTTATCATAACGCTTTTATCCCTAAACATACTTACCATAATATTTTCACTCATGCTCAGAAAGAAACATTTACCAAGTGTAATAAAAAATATATGTGGGTAGAAGATGATATTTATAGTTTTAATGATTATTATACGACTCGTTTACGGTTATGCTTATGGCCTGGGTGTTTACCATAACCATAACTAAAGGACCAATTCGGTTCTGGCACTTCGCCGGCCGCTGCCCCGGCACGCTCGCTACGCTCGCTCGGCTCGTGCGTTGGGGTCACAGTTCTAACATAACCTAAACCAATAATTAGGAATAGGACCGATTCGTTACTGGAACTTGACTGAATGATTGGAGCAGGACTCTGGTTTTGCTCGCTCGACTCGTGCGTTATATGTTATACCTACATGTTATGTAAAAACAAAGTTACGAAAAATTTATGTATGTAATATTGATTATAATAAATAAAAATAAATCTAAACAAAAAAGATATGACTTTGAATAATAGTATGAACGATGGTTATGTTGAGAAAATATAGGAAAACAAATAAAAGTGTAAAAGATGTTTATTGCTACTGACTTTATGCAGTTGAATGTTTCGGAATTCAAACATTAGTGACAAAGATTTTAGGAGTTGCGATTGTTAGGATAAAAAATGTTAGGAAGAAAATTTTCGGATTTCCAATTATCGGAGTTGAAATTTTAGGTGAACTTTGGCGCACCCGTGTGAATGAGTGTGTGCGTAATTTCTGATACCTTAGATACAAGTTTCGAACTTAGTTAGGGGTCAGTTACTATAATGAGATGATGTAGTGAATGATTATGTTATGTTAGTTTAACGTATTTGTATATACGATGTCCAAGTGTCAGTAATGCTAATGACCCTACGTGATATGCCAAAAGCTACGATGTGTGACAGGTACGTATACTATTTATTAAAAAACAAGCAGCGCCCCGCGGTTTCATTCGTGTAGTTACCATTACAATACAGGGGCAAAATATAGCCTATGTTACTCAGGGTGAATGTAGCTTTCTAATGAAAAAAGAATTATTAAAATCGGTCAAGTTCTTTTGGAGTTTATTCGTTACATACATAAATACAAATCTTTCCTCTTTATAATATACTAGCAGCGCCCCGCGGTTTTACCCGCGTAGTTTCCGTTCCCGTGGGAATACGGGGATAAAATATAGCCTATGTTACTCAGGGTGAATGTAGCTTTCTAATGGTGAAAGAATTTTTGAAATCGGTCCAGTAGTTTCGGAGCCTATTCATTACATACAAACAAACAAACAAAAAAACAAATCTTTCCTCTTTATAATATTAGTATAGACTAGTAGCTCCCCGCGGTTTCACCCGCGTAGTTCCCGTTCCCGTGGGATTACGGGGATAAAATATAGCCTATGTCACGCACTGATAAATTAGCTTTCCATTAGTGAAAGATTTTTTGAAATCGGTACAGTAGTTTATTACTAGTATTATTATTTAGTATTTATTTAGAGCCTATTCATTACAAACAAACAAACAAATCTTTCCTCTTTATAACACATATTAGTATAGAAGTGTAGATTTAACTATGTGCAAATCTAAGTGTATCATCATGAGTTCCATTTACTAGCTCAAACTCACCATCAAATGGTCATTAATAACTGCTAAGTCACAATTACCCACAGATTAACGTACGCTTAAAATAATCCAAAGAATTCTAATTGTACAAAAATTAAATAACGATTGTTTAAATTATGACTAAAAGTATTTGAGAACGGACTGAGACGAAGCGCTAATTACAGTTTAAAATTTATAATTAATACAATTTCGTATTCAGAATAACGAAAGTGTTTAAGATCTAAAGTTGAGAATAATTACAAAAACTACTTTTATAAAACTTACTACTTGCTTAAATATTTCGACTTTACATATAAATAATGGAAAATAATGAACATTTTCATAGAATTTTCTGATCAGATTCTGACTTGGTGACAGAGAGACCAGCTCAAGAGATACTTATATCCTTTGAAACCAAAAGAAGAATTTCTTAAATTGGTTAGCAATTGTTGGAAATATCACACAACATGTACAGTCTCGGAATGAAAAGGTTCGTCACCTTAGAGTTGGTTTTCACTTGCACTAGTATTGCAAGAAACAATTATGCCAACATAACAGTGTAAGAAATAGTGATGCATTTAAATAAATAGAATGACGTTTGCTATCGAATAAGGTTTTGTTTGATTTTTCTATCCTTTTTTAAACACTGCCTTGTGCGCGCGGCATATAAAAACCTCTTTGATATTTTGCAATGATGACATTTACCGATTGACAATAGTCTTAACAGAAATAATAATGGCAGGTTGAACCAACAAGAAGGTTTTAGTTTATCAAAAATCTTGTTGACAAGATATTTATCCTGTCAAACAACACTGATCTGAATAATTTTGAACTTTATTATCGAGCAGTAGAACATTATTTTCCCTAACCCGAGTCTATTCTGTACCATAGTTTCAAAAGGTAATATGTTTTCGCGACACATTATACGAATCAATTTGAAAATTGACGAACCTTTTCATTCCGAGACTGTACATAAAAACATATACATACAGTCATACATACAACCTCCTTTTTTAACTCAGTTAGAAAAAGTTCGTGCGCAACCTATTAAAAAGATAATTTTTGTAATTATTTCACAATGTTAGCGACTCGTCAAGATAATTGCCAATATCCTATAGGTGAACCGTTTGTAACATTTCAAAACATTTACATATTGCTACGAGCGAATATTCTAGTTCAAATTTTAATTTCACCTTTTAAGTGTTCTAAATACCGTTATTATTTCTCTAATTGAATTGCCTGCCATTGGATATTTTGAAATTGCGAATTCTGTCATGCGCTTACTAATATTATAAATGCGAAAGTAACTCTGTCTGTCTGTCTGTTGCCTTTTCACGGCTAAACTACTGAACCGATTGACTTGAAATTTGGTACAGGGGTAGCTTATGGTCTGGAAACGGACATAGGCTTTTATCATGGGATCGGGAACTACGCGGGTGATACCGCGGGGCGCTCCTAGTATAATATTATAAATGCGAAAGTATCTCTGCCTGTCTTACCTTTTCACGGCTAAACTACTGAACTGATTGACTTGATATTTGGTACAGGGATAGCTTATAGCCCGGGGGAGGACATAGGCTATGTTTTATCCCGAAATTCAAACAGGAACAAAAAAACTTCGTGGGTGAAACCGCGGGGCGAGAGTTTAATATATGTTTTAAAAATCCATAAAAATGACATTTTAAATTCTTCAAGAATGTTGTTCACTCACTCCAGTCCTCAAGCTATCAGCCAAGTTTTTTCTAGTGAAGTGTACCGCTGCGTGTGTGTCCAGCGTGTAGCCGTTCCTCATCTTGTAAAGTTCTATATTCTTGGAGATGAACTGGGCGAACTGCACCGCGTCGCCAGGGTCCCCTATCACGCCCATTATCAGCTTCTTTGTTATCTCGTGGAGCTTGTTTTCGTCTGGAATTTAAAGAATTTATGAGTGTTATGAAAGGCTATGAAAGTTAGGTTAGATTAGGTAAGAAATCCTAGTAATGTTCGTGCGTGATGAAAGTGTTGTTAGTTGTGAGGACATTATGTATGTTTGATGATCCTTCACGCCTTTCTGGTCAGATTAGAATAAAATTTGGTTGAATTGCTCATTATTCATTAGAATTCCATATAGGAAACATTTTATTTCAATACTCTCATGGGATTAGTGAACTTAGTAAAGTAAAATAATGTAAGTAAAATAATGTAATGAAAAAAAATAGTATAATTATGCTATTCGTAACGTAAACCTATTTCGATTTCAGAAAATTAACGCGAAATTTAAATTTTCCACGTCAATTTATTAACAAAATACTCGACAAGGTATTACAATCAAGTACGCCGGCCATTATGGACAATCATTTAGGTTTAAACATTAAGTTAATATTATTGTATTTTACAACGTAAGACTACACAATTACTGAGTCATTTAGAAAAGTAAGATAGTTTAATGATAATATCCTTGAATATATTGTCAGTGTGTTGATTTGACAAACGTAGTGCCGTGTCTGAAATTGATTAAGTACATTAAGAGAATATTAGAATTTTCCAAAAAAAACGTTTTCCAGATCTTTCCAATGTTTTCGTGATACTTTTAGTTTTTTTCTCAGCAACAACTGTTTTCAGACAGTATAAAATCAGGAATAAATTAAAAAAGAATTAGTCCAGTTGTTCCCAAGTTTTGCGCTTCTTTTTCCAGTACTTTCCCATTTTATTTGTTTTTCCTACTTAATTAGTATTGAGATAAACAAAACAAAAAATATTCAAACTACTTACTCTTGTAATGTATGCCTTACGTTAAAGATAATTTATATTTATTAAAAATGTCTTTGGTAAGTTATTTAAAGATAAATTCTCACAATTCTTTATGCTCTGACGTAATTCACTTAAATAATAGAAGATCTTTTTATTTGATATTAATTTTCTTATTTAATTGTGTAATAATTTTATTTTTCAAGTCATAAAACGTTTGAATATTTAAATACTTATGTCAAATTACTTTTAATAAATAATACATAAATAAAAAAATACTTTTGCTTACTTTACAAGAAAAAAGAAGCCAGAAGACGGAAAAACAAAGCACGAACACTTATCATCATTACAACACACAGCCGTTGCAAAATCATGCAAATTTTTGTTCAAAAGTAAACACGTTAAAGTACAATGGTGGGTCATTATCCCCAAAATATAGAGGTTCATATCACGGAACCAAAGGAGACACGAAACCCGTAAACAACTTACGACGATAAAAACTTAAAAGGACGCAAAAAGAGCGGCGTAAAAGGACCTCTTTTTAGAAGAATGGAAATTTTGAAAGGGTTCCTGGATGTTCTAAATATTTTGCTTTGGTGTTTGAAAATGTATCGGTGTGCTTAATCCCAATAAGCCTGTATCTTAGTGATGATATTGGTACAGTGAGAAGGAATAGGAATCACTACGTTTGCATCTTCTTGTGTGTTTGTTATCTCAAACTTGAGCCGTGTTTCGAAAATAATAAACAGCATTTGATTGCTGGCAAATGTTGTTATTACCACGAATTAGAAAAAAAATATGCATAGTTATTAGGAATATTCTTGCTCAAAATAAAATACTGACGTCATCAGTGAAAGAGCGGCGTTTGCCTTCCAAGTCTTAAAGCCCGATGTTAAGCCGTAATTTATTTAAAAACAATTTGTGCCCCGCGGTTTTGTTTCCGCTACCTTAAGAATTCGGCGATAAAATTATGCTTAAAATCTTTCCCTTAAATCACTCTATCTATTTTAAAAACGCTTCATCATCCGATGCGTAGTTTTAAAGATCTAAGAGCATACATGGAGAAAGACAGACAGCGGGAAGCGACTTTGTTTTATACTATGTAGTGATGATAGCGATGATAATAACTCTCGCGATGTCACTATACGGTAAAGTACCTTAGGAGTAATAATAATTTTACGAGAAATGCAATAAAATAAATATCATTGAAATAAGGAAAAATCCGAGTAATTCGCCACAGACCGTAGAACAAATCAGTTTACGGCGAACTTGACCTTCAGTATCAATACCGCGCTTATCAACGAATATCAAACAAGGATTTTTGGAGGTAAATCTGTTGACCTAAAAAGACTAGTCTCCAATTTATAATACTATAAAAAAAATTAAGTCTTGGGTGGCGTAGTGACTTTCGGGAAGATGCCACGGTTCAATCTTCAAGTTTTGATTCGGCAGAATTCGCATGTTTATTCAGAATATGCTGTAGTCAGTCTTTGTAAAATAGAACGTATATGAACTGATGATTATGATGTTTAAATATGTATAAGAAAGTGGTCCAGTATGTTTGTAACAGGATGGTTAATTATCATTGGAACTGCAATTGGAACACTTTCATGAAGCAAGTTATTTCGGAATGATATTAACCCATCTCAATCTAAATAGGTTTTCAAGCTTTACATTGTCTGCTCATCATTATCATCATGGACCATTAACATCTACGTGAAATGATTTTATGATGCGTCCGTTGGAGTTGTAGGGTTTGAAACGGGTTTGGTCTGCTAGCTCAATAATAATCCTAATACATAACATACCATAATCATTTACAACATCATAATAAGTTCAAAAAGGAATAATCCAGAATCATACCCTGTTTCATTATTATAATACTCTGTGTGTTCGTCTGATCAGCCGCTATCATGGAGAAGTTCTTACACTGGATACCCAACAAACACTGCAATTGGATAGTATTCGCCATTTTTAATTCAAATACGAAAATAAATTAATTCAATTTGATTCTTTAATATTTGGCTAGTCAATGAAATTAAGAAATTGAACTTTCGTGATTCGTTAATAACATTGACAACTTTATTTTATTTTTAAGAGACAAGAAGTTTTTTTTTTTTTTAAATCTGTAAAGAGTTTTAAATAAGTATTTGATCATAGAGGTTTATCCTTGGTTTATCATGTATTCTATTTTCTGTTTTTAGTATAGGATTCTATTTTCACGCGTTTGGTGTTCCCTTTTCAATAGTGTCTAATGGAGATAGATTGAGTCCCGTAGGATTTAGATAAGAAGTACCTAAAATCCTAAAATACGCAGAACAGAGATCTCGCCTCGCAGTTGAATTTCCACTAAAATTTAGTATAACTTAAAATTATTTGGTACTTTTTACTTACTCGTATATTTTGCTAAATATTTTATAGTTACTTATTTTATTTCTTAATTAATTTGTCTTCCTTTGTAAGCTCTCTGATGTTCATAACTATTTCGTCGCAGACAAAGCTGTAGGCTTAAATAATTTCGAATTTCCAAACCACAGTTAAAGTCCTTTGCATAAACGAAACAATGCATTACAGATGTAAATCTGTTAGATTGCACATTTGGTGTAATCCCAAAGCTTAGTCAGAACAGTCAGTGAGATTCTCTCATGAAACGCAGTAAGTATATTGTTATATACTCGTACTTAAACTAGCGGCGCCTCGCAGCTTCACCCACGTAGTTCCCGCTCCCGTGAGAATTTGAGAATAAACTTATACTTAAAACCTTCCTCTTGAATCACTCTATCTATTAAAGGAAACTGCATCAAATCCGTTGCGTAGTTTTAAAGATATAAGCATAAATAGACAGACAGCGGGAAGCGACTTTGTTTTATACTGTGTAGTGATATCGTCTCGTCTCCCATATACGTTGCGGCATTTCTGTAAGACTATTGTTTGAAAGATAACTTTATCTTGAGTTTGTTCAAGTATTAGGTTAAACAACGGCAATTACCGTAAGTTTACATAGAGGTACCTCTATAAAGTATTTAGGTCTTGGGAAATATTGTACCTTGTTCGGTTAGTTGACTGATATTTTTATTGTTTTTTATGGGTGTTGATCTCACACTCAGTTAAGTGAGATTGTGGTTGTAGTGTTTTTAACTGGGAGTAGTCTATTTTCTTGCACTTTAAATATAGGATAGATTAGGGCAGGCTGAATTTTCAAATAGATGGAGTAAACCAAATACGAAATAAAAGAAATAGAAACAAGCTTTTTAAAAATTCCAATACAATACAATTATTTTTGATCAAAATTAATCTCAACAATCGTTGAATCATTCACATTTTTGATAAGAAGTTTTAAACCGAAATTACCATGCACACTACAAAAGTTCACCCTATAAGTATTCCTTATTTTTCAAAATCGGTCCAGCCATTTTCGAAATGTTTAGAGACTAACAGTACCCATGAGGTAACTGATTCCAATACATACAATTATACCAGATAATAGATCTATTGTTGTAAGAAATCAATCAAACAAACACAATAAGTACTATTGATGATTTGACGCTAGTCACAGTTGAGTCGGATGTTTGTCCGCTGAGTAAATCACCTGAAACAATTGCCCTATCACGTTTTACAGACGTTTGTCAACAATATCAAGGACTTGAAGAGGTACTGTGCATTCGTACTTGTCTATAAAATTCAAAAATTCAAAAATTATTTATTCAATTAAGGCCTGTGATGCACTTATGAAGGTCACTGAATCTACCACTATTTTATTCTATAAACTATTCTATTAATGCGTTCGGGTGTGGACACATGTCTTTTTGAATTATGAATTATCTTTCCCGATGCTGTTGGATTATAGGGAAAACATACGACATTTCTCTTTTGAATTTTATAAAGTTACTATTACGAGTAAAACGCTAGAGAGTGGAACATGTTGACTCATTATTGAAATATTCATACTATTCTTTAATTAGTTTAAAAATAAAACACGAATCTAAGGAACGAATTTTGGAAAATCTTCTCTAAAGATACTTTACATTTTACCTAAAATGTTTTGAACACAAGAATACGTAATAACATCTCAAAATGCAACAAAACGTGGACAATCTCCGTTGGAGGATCCCGGACATTCCCTGACCGAGGAATTTGTCGGGTCCAAGGTATTTTGGGAATCCCGACCCAAAGGGATCAACCTCGCCACTTTGGGACCTCCGGTAGCTACCTATCCTGTCAGAAATGTTGCGGTAAACCAAATTTAAATCGACGCTTAAGGAAACTGGTATTTTGACTAAATAATTATTGTAAACTAATGACGAGCACCAGCTTCGAAAATAAACTATTAATTTGGGTTTTTTTACACTGAACACCATTTGAACATGATAATTGGTTTAATAGATTTTTTTATAGTGAAGCATTTTTTAAACCCCGACGCAAAAAGAGGGGTGTTATAAGTTTGACGTGTCTGTGTGTGTGTGTGTGTGTGTGTATCTGTCTGTCTGTGGCTCCCGAACGGATGGACCGATTTCAATTTAGTTTTTTTTTGTATTAGAGGGGACTTACGTGCGAGTGTTCTTAGACATGTTTGATGAAAATCGGTTGACCCGTTTAAAAGTTATGGGGGTTAGGGGGAGTTTTAAATTTTAATTTATATAGAATTTAATTAACTTTTACGCGTCTATTAAAAATAACTAATCTTACAAAGAGACAGTTTTTTAAAACGCTCAAAGAACTGCTAATCTGGTATGTACAATATATTTTTGCGTAGATTTCCCTGTTTATTGAAGAACGCTACAGTTTAGTGGATATCCAAATGCGTATCCAATAACACTGAAATCAAATTACTTTCCCAATATCAGTACATTTATCTAAACGTTTTAGACCTACTTTTATATTGAAATAGAGGTTAACACATTTCAATTTTGATATGTAGATAAAGCAAGTACCCCAACGAAAACTCACTTTGCCTTTATTAAAATCAAAATTCTGAAGGAGAGAAAAATATTTTAAGAAAATCACACAGCCACTGAATCCTTAAAGCCTTACCAATAAAAAATACCCACTGTGTATATTCTTGATATAACGAATTATTAATATGCTTTACACTCGTTATATCAAGAATATACACAGTGGGTATTTTTTATTAGTAAGGCTGTTAAAATATTAACTACAGAAGAAAATAATATAAACTACAACACATTTAACCACACAATGACAGTTTAATAATTAAAAAATAGTGTTTAAAATGCCTGATACACTATCTCTGTCTACTGGAATGAGCCTGGGTCTACTCGCCGGGATCGTTTCGGGAGTGTGCTACATCGTCGCTAATGGAATACACTGGAACAGGTGAGTCTATTATCAAGATTATTTTACAATTAAGTATATTAATATATCCTTCCAATTTTTTATCTTATCTGGGATATGAACCCGCAACCGTCCAGAACCCTGACGCTCTAACCAGCTTCTTTCAGTATCACATGTTGTCATTTATTATCAAACTAGCTGTGCCCCGCGGTTTCACCCGCGTAGTTCCCGATCCCGTGGGAATTTCGGGATAGAACATAGCCTATGTTCTTTCCCGGATCATAATCTACCCCTGTACAAAATTTCAAGTCAATCGGTTCAGTAGTTTAGCCGTGAAAAGGTAACAGACAGACAGAGTTACTTTCGCATTTATAATATTAGTAGGGACTAGTTAGGATTAATTGTGAATTATGAACCAACTAATTAAATAAATATCTAAAAGAAGTACTTTGTGTGGTGATATTATTTTAAACTTGAAAACTCTATTGCACTGTGTCGTAGCGACATCTATCGAAACCAAAGATAACTACAGGCGAGGTTCTATATTCCGACGTTCTTTGTTTAAAACTTCGTTTATATATGATAGGTTAGATGGCTCTACTGGAAAAGAAAATGAGTTTGCTTCTTCACATTTTCTCACAGTAATAAAGTTAATTTAAAAAAATAAAAAACCGACTTCAGCACTAAAAAGTAAGAAAATAATTTAAAATAAACGATATTATTAATACATATTTACAATTTATAATTAGTAACTTTTGGAGTCAGTGCCAGCCCAGGATAGTTTTTTTTCCTTATAAGATAGCACGAGACGCGCCTATAATATTAATGAAGGCTTTGGCTGTCACCGACTTCAAAAGTAACTAATTATAAATTGTAAATATGTATTAATAATATCGTTTATTTTAAATTATTTTCTTACTTTTTAGTGCTGAAGTCGGTTTTTTATTTTTTTAAATTAACTTTATTTTCAATTTTTTAGTGGGAAGTTAGTCTCCCTCTACAAAAGACACCTAAATTTTCCTCCAGAAGAGCTTTTGACTCGTGGATCACTTGAATCCTTTTTTTGTGGGAGGAAGACTTTACTCTTTCCTCTGTCCTGGGGAACGACGGGGTATGTCAGACTCCGCGCCGCAAAGATAGAGCGGCGACGCGCTTACCGACTAAAACCCCTTGGTGTGCCACCTCTGTGCTTATGGCCGAAACCGGAAGAAACGCGGCTGCACGCTACTACGATCCCGGACAGCGCCTCTACCCTGTTAAGGGTTTCTCCTCCGAGCTAGAATGTAGCTCTAGGTGACAGATGTTGAGTTACCCCCTTCCGAAAGTACCGCGCGCCACCTCGAGGCCTATATGGCGGCAGTGGATCTCCCCCCGGGAGCAGGTCGGGCGTATGGCGGTTGCAGGACAAAGTGGTAGTCCCGCTTCCGTCTGCCCAACCTTCTGCTGCGGATAGTATTAGTGGAGAGGGCTTCGCGCTCTCTCTCGGCAGCTTTTTTTTGCGAGAGTACGACCTCTCAAAATGTGGCACTCCAATCCAAGACCTCTCCTCGCTCACCATAGCAGAGACTACATTTGGCAAGGAGAGGTCGTTTCCAACGATTGCCGCGAGAGTTGCGAGGGCAATAGCCTCTTGCAGGGATTTTTTCGCTGCTCTATAAGTGTCGAGCAGTTCAACCTCAACGGGTACCGCTTGAATCCTGTCCCATGAGATGTTACTCATGATTCATAATCTAACACAACCCTGCATTTTATTACTTCTTTTTAACTTCATCATCCCAATTAAACCATCATTTTATTACAAAACTTTTAAACAATTAACCACAAAGGTATAAGAACTTTTTAGAAAATCAACCAAAGTCAAAATTAAAACGAAAATAGAGGATGACGTTCATACTGTCTATTTAATAATTAAAATAATATATACAATCTAATCTGGTTCAGTGTTTGTTTGTAATATCTAAATATATTTTTTTACGAAAAGTTTTATGAAAACGCTCTGAAGATATATGTGTAATAGGTACCTATAATAGTATAAAAAAAAAATTAAAAAAAGTGTTGTAGGTTCGGGTTTATTTCAGTGTGTGTTAACGAATTAAAAAACAGGATATTTTTATATCTAAAACCCATGAATTGTGAACAGCATTTGATTTAAATACGAATTAATACAGCCAAAAAAATTTCATCCAGAAATTCTTATGGTATCAAGAATATCGCGATCAAAACCACGGGTCACAAGTAGTTTTACTTTTAATAATGTCAATCGACACCCCAGCCTACATTGTCGCGAGTTTTTCCTCGATTTTTCCTGGATCCCATCATCAGATCCTGATTTCCTTGACATGGGACCACTTCGCGAATATCCGCTTTCTAATGAAACAAGAATTTTAAAATGCTCCATTCATAATTACAAAGAAATCGCGTAACAAACACACAAAAAAAAAAAAAAAAATATACACGTCGAATAGAGAACCTCCTCCTGTTTTTTTGGAAGTCGGTTAAAAAAAAGAAAAGGTATCGGGAATCACAGCATCCACCGAATATATTTTCTACCAACAACCCAGGTATTGCACGGGTCCAATTTTTCAGTCGATGTTCCAAAATTTTCTTTCACTCTTAAGAATAACATACAAACAAAAAAGCAGAAATTTGATGCAGTAGTTCTCAAAAATAAGCAAAAATGGAATTCATTTTCATTTTAATTGATTATTTTTTAGTCTACCTACAATTATTTCAGTTTCAAGGTCTAAAAACGATTAAAACCTATAAATCTAGGCATTTACTCAGTGATCCACACATAATCATTAGCGAATCAAGTGATACACATGTGGTTCAATAAACAGTACTAAATGGTACCGATAACAACACAAGAAGTTTAAATTAATTTGATTTATTTGTGTAGAGTCGTGTGCAATAATTGTATATTTTGGCAAAATTGACTGAGTCCTTTTAATAATCTTTTTATACCGATTCGAAAGCATTACTTGCATAAATTAATATTAATTACTTAAATTAAACGGGCTTCCAAAAACATGCAGAAAACACCCTGTCCAAGACAAACAGACACGTGCATAGGCATACATTGTTCATGAACAGATTGTGTTGTCTTGAACGGAAATTTGGGTCCCATTCAAGTTTACCTTGAAAACTACACCACTTGTTATTTAAATTCAGTTAAGTTGATAACTTGTCTACGTTAACCCTACCCTACGATACGGTAAACATAATTATGGGGTGTCCAACTATTGAACACGCATTACGCGGTGCAATAGACCACATGTGACAACAAACGGTAACTTTTTATTGCGTTTGGATGGTGGTTCCGTACAATATTGTGTTTTAATCTATACTATAATAATAATAATAATAAGCCCGCAAGGCACCTTTGAGGCGGGGTGTCGGGGAGTAGCGACCCCGCGGACCTGACGCGCTCCCGGGGGAGGTCACCATTCCTCACCTCCGCTCGCCTTCACTGGCCGGCGGAGTGAACACTGACGAGGAACAGGTCCCCCACCTCCGTGCTTGCCTTCATTGGCCGGCCGGAGTGGAGCCCGCGAGAGCACTTTGGTGCTCGGAGAGTGAGGGGCGTTGCGTAAGTGGTGAGTTGGCTTAGCATGAAGCTGGACCCTTGGGCTCAGTGGATCGCGGTTTAAAACCCAGGGCGTCTGCTCCACTCTCAAAGCCGCTCGTTTCATGTTGCCCCCTTGTTGCGACTCGAGCGACTTGTTTGGGGGGCCCAGTTATAGAGCTGGCAAGTCTCCACCCGCCACTTTGTACGTGTTTATAGCATTGTATCGGCGGGTGCCATAGTCCCCATAGTTCCCCAATACCCAGTCCATTAAACATCCCATTCCCATAACCCAGTCGTAGTTTTCCATATATTTGCAATAGTCCCAGCAGAACCGGGGACTGTCCTTGGATGCATTTTATAGTGTTATACAGGGATAGTCGCCGGATTGTGCATCCTTTACACAAGATTAAATATGTCAAAGGGCTTCCGTGTGTTGGCTTTGGCCCCATACTAGCCTTCCAAAAGACCGGGACTCATTAATAGTCCCGTGAATGGAAAAGACATGACAAATAATAATAATAATAATAAGCCCGCAGGGCACCTTTGAGGCGGGGTGTCGGGGAGTAGCGACCCCGCGGACCTGATGCGCTCCCGGGGGAGGTCACCATTCCTCACCTCCGCTTGCCTTCATTGGCCGGCGGAGTGAGCACTGACGAGGAATAGGTCCCCCACCTCCGTGCTTGCCTTCATTGGCCGGCCGGAGTGGAGCCCGCGAGAGCACTTTGGTGCTCGGAGAGTGAGGGGCGTTGCGTAAGTGGTGAGTTGGCTTAGCATGAAGCTGGACCCTCGGGCTCAGTGGATCGCGGTTTAAAACCCAGGGCGTCTACTCCACTCTCAAAGCCGCTCGTTTCATGTTGCCCCCTTGTTGCGACTCGAGCGACTTGTTTGGGGGGCCCAGTTATAGAGCTGGCAAGTCTCCATCCGCCACTTCGTACATGTATATAGCATTGTATCGGCGGGTGTCATAGTCCCCATAGTTCCCCAATATCCAGTCCATTAAACATCCCATTCCCATAACCCAGTCGTAGTTTTCCATATATTTGCAATAGTCCCAGCAGAACCGGGGACTGTCCTTGGATGCATTTTATAGTGTTATACAGGGATAGTCGCCGGATTGTGCATCCTTTACACAAGATTAAATATGTCAAAGGGCTTCCGTGTGTTGGCTTTGGCCCCATACTAGCCTTCCAAAAGACCGGGACTCCTTAATAGTCCCGTGAATGGAAAAGACATAATAATAATAATATGCCCCCTAAATCCCAACCATACGTCCGGATCGAACACCAGATCCACGTAGGGGGCGGACACGTGATCACAAATTACTGGCACGGCTAACATGGCAATGGTCACCCATTCAACATGGAGACTCGTTCAAGGAATAAACGTATAGGGCCGCTTCCCGGGGGCGATCGCCGGGGCACACCTGGAGCTGACGCTGGGTGTCACAGCATGCGAACCGTCGGCGGTGCGGAGCTGAACAGGCGGGCTCCCACCAGGTCCACTAGTGGATTAGATATGACAGCCGAAATGACAGACCTACAGACTGACAATAGTAATTGCAATAGCCCAATTGAACCCTATAGTCCCAGCACAATTTCGTATACACCATCGATACGATCATCACCATCGGTCAGTATCGATGAGCCTATACCAACCTCGGATGTTGCGCGGGAGGTGAATGCCTTTTTACCCGCGTCCACCAAGGCTGGAAAACCCAGGATGCGCATGAAATGGACAGAAGCCGTTAACCAATTTATCATGCGCTCCTACTACATAATAACCAAACTAGAAACTGACATGACATACTATAGAAAACCTCTGCATGAATCATTTCTCAGACAATACCCAGATGTAAATGTATCGGAACAACGAATATCAGACCAAAGACGTGCGATCATTAAAAATAAATACCTGACTGAAGAACAACTGAACCAGATTAAAAATGATGTTAAGGAAGTACTGCAATTAAGTGAAACAAGAACATTCCAATTAGAAGATAGGTCAAACGATGTCCCGAACATTCAATCACCATCTACAACGCATTCACCATCAATCACTCAACACTCACGCTCACGTCCCTTGCTCACTATCGAATCTCATACAATCACACATGATAATACCACTCAAACAACCGACATAAGCACACAAACAACATTGTCTCAAAATATATTAGTAGAAACAGAAATAGAAATTATCGAAGAAGATCCAACCGATGAAATCACTCAAAAACTACTGGCTGAATTGAAGACTGCTTTAATATTATATGCAGGCATTGACCCCAGCCTAAGACCTAAATTACCCAAAATTCATTATAGTAAGAAACTCACAAAACTCGTTAACTTATTTAATAACAATATTCTTAACCAATTCATAACAGAAAATGCGCTTCTTACAGATGTGCACACTCTTATTTATTGTACCGCTACAGTTATATCACAAGAACTAGGTTATAAAATAACAACACACAATGAACAAGTAATAAAGAAAGACACTAAACCTGCATGGCAAATCAGATTAGATAAAAGCATAGCACACCTGAGAGCGGATATAGGAAGGCTTATACAATACATAAGAGGCAATAGATCAAATAAAGTAGTTAGGAAAGTAGAGCAAATATTTAAAAATAATAAAATCCACACACGACACGAAAACAACAACAAAACCCCGGAAGAATTTTTAGATACATTAAAACAGAAATTAGCCTTAAAATCTCATAGATTGAGTAGATATAAAAAAGCACTACAACGCAAACAACAAAACAAATTATTTACATTAAATGAAAAAATATTTTATAGACAACTTAAACAAGACACAAATACCACCACTGATAATAGTATCATAGAAACGCCTACAAAAGAAGCTCTGGAAGACTATTGGTCAAATATATGGGAAACAGCAGTTTTACACAAAGATAATGCCCCTTGGATCGAAGAAGAAGAAGACCTTTGGAAGGGAATTGCTGAGATGGAATTTGTTAGCGTAGACAGAGAAGATATAAAGAATGTAACTGCTAGATTACATAATTGGAAAACACCGGGAATTGATAATTTACACAACTTTTGGTATAAAAAATTACATGTACTTCATAATTCAATAGCTAAAATTTTTACAGATATAATACATAGAAAACAACCTATACCTAACTTCATTGCTAAAGGTATTACATATATGATCCCCAAAGGTAAAAATTCTCAAGATCCATCACAATATAGACCGATTACTTGTCTTCCGACTATATACAAAATCTTAACATCAGTTATAACACATAATATTAACAAGCACATAGAACAGTATAATATTATTTCAGAAGAACAAAAAGGATGTAGACGGAACCACATGGGATGCAAAGAGCAACTGGTTATTGACTCGGTAATCCATAAACATGCTAACTCTAAGAAACGAAATTTACACTGCACTTACATAGATTATAAAAAGGCTTTTGATAGCATTCCACACTCATGGTTAGTTAAAATTCTTCAGATCTATAAAATTAATCCCTCAATCATTTCATTTTTAGAACACTTAATGCCACTTTGGAAAACTAAACTTTTTTTAAGAAATAGCTCATCTACAATTGTATCTAGAGAAATAATGATTAACAAAGGAATATATCAAGGTGATTCTTTGAGTCCCCTGTGGTTCTGCTTATCCCTAAATCCACTCTCAAATCTATTAAACCAATCTCAGAAAGGCTATCAACTAACATGTTCCCCCTCGACAACCACAATAACGCATCTGATCTACATGGACGACATAAAATTATATTCAAACAATAGCAAAAATATGAAAACCCTAATAGACATAACAACTAAATTTAGTAACGATATAAATATGCAGTTCGGGCTAGACAAATGTAAAACCATTCACATATTAAAAGGCAAGATAGAACAAGAAGATTACACTACTCTAGATGGACAAATTATATCGTCGATGGAATCAGATGAAATATATAAATACTTAGGATATCAACAATCTAAACAACTTGATCATAAATCATTAAAGGAATCATTAGCAATTGAATATAAAAATAGAGTCAATAGAATTTGTAAAAGTCAATTAACCAGCAAATCTTTAATAAAAGCGATTAACACCTACGCTATACCTGTGCTGACATACTCTTTCGGCATAATAAAGTGGACTAAAACAGACATAAATAACCTATTGATTAAAACTCGTACAACACTCACCAAACATAACCATTTACACCCCAAATCTGCAATAGAGCGCTTAACACTAAACCGGAAGAAAGGAGGAAGAGGACTAATAGATATTCACAAACTTTGGAAAAATCAAATACACAACCTCAAAGCATTCTTTACACGTAAATCTTCAAATAGCATTCTACATAAAGCAATAGCACAAAATGATATTAACTATACACCCCTTAATTTATCAGAAACCCTACAAATAGATTCTACAGAAGCTGACCCAGAAATAGAGAAGATAAACAGGTGGAGAGGAAAAGCACTGCACGGACGTCACCCTAACGATCTCGAACAGACTCATATTGATAGTGAAGCATCGAACAGGTGGCTCACAAGTGGCTCATTATTTCCCGAAACCGAAGGGTTTATTATTGCTATTCAGGACCAGGTCATCAACACTAAAAACTACAGGAAACATATCATTAAAGATCCCGAAGCCATAGACGATAAATGCCGTAAATGTCACAGAAACCCTGAAACGATCCAACACATAATAGGAGCTTGTCCGACTCTCACCCAAACCGACTACACACACAGACATAATCAAGTAGTAAACATTATCCACCAAAAATTAGCAATACAGTATAAACTCATTCCTGATACAATCACACCTTACTATAAATATATACCTAGCCCCGTTTTAGAAAATAATAACTACAAAATGTATTACGACCGCGCTATATTAACAGATAAAACTATTCACTACAACAGACCGGACATTACAATATTAGACAAACCGAACAAAATAGCATACATTGTTGACATCGCCGTACCCAACACTCACAACATATTAAAGACTATCACAGAAAAAGTAAATAAATACACAGAACTTAAGGAAGAAATAACAAGAATATGGAAAATAGATAAAGTTTACATAATCCCAATAGTTTTATCTGCAACAGGAGTCATACCCAAACATCTACATCACAGTCTCAAACTACTGAACCTATCACCTTTCACGTATAACCTCATGCAAAAAGCAGTCATCCTCAACACATGCCGTATAGTCAGAAAGTTCATGCAGAGTGACGACACCTCCCACGACCATCAACCCTCTTAACACTAAAGTGACGATTACTTGGCTATTGCCCGTAATCGCCATTTATTAACCGGCTATAAGCCGAGTAAAAATAGAACTCAAAAAAATAATAATAATATTATAAAGAGGAAAGATTTGTTTTTTTGTTTGTTTGTTTGTATGTAACGAATAGGCTCCGAAACTACTGAACCGATTTCAATAATTCTTTCACCATTAGAAAGCTACATTCACCCTGAATAACATAGGCTATATTTTATCCCCGTATTCCCACGGGAACGGGAACCACGCGGGTGAAACCGCGGGGCGCTGCTAGTCGACTTATAAAATGAAAAAGCTTTAATTAAAGATATTAACCGTGTACCAGACGTTTATACCTTGTAAAAATTGTCCTTCTATTTAAATAACATCCAAGTAAGTACCTTCTTAAAATAGTCTCGAGAACAAGGTTTCATTTTTCGGCAAATCAATTAGAAAGTGTTAGTTTATTTAAAATGTCTATCTTATGGTTTAGTAGCGAAATGCTCACTATCGCACATGGTTAACTTTTTCAAATGTTCATAGAATCTGTAGCAAAAAGACAACTTTGTTTAAATTACTTTCTTCAGATCTATTTTTTGTTAAACTTTGTTTAAAAATAAAAGAAAAATATTATTACCTTATACTTAAATGCATAAATCAAAGACTACATATATTCTCCTAAAACACGAACAGTTATTTTGCAAAAACTAAGGTGTGAGGTAAGTATCAGAAACTACAAAACAAATACTTAAACAAAACAACAAATTGAAAAAAAACCAACATGCGATAATACACTAGATAAGCGTAAAAACTATTGTCAATTCGACCTTCACGGAACCCTGAAAGCGTTGGGGAAGTTTGAATATTTGATGATGATCGGCGCACGGGGCGTATCGCCGGCCGCTGCGCCCGCGCACTCAGTACCGCACCGGACACCAATACGACAATATATTGCAACATTGTCGAAATTGGATCGATTTATAAAAAATAATCGATATTTTTGTTTGTTTAATTAGTGTTGTGTGGTTTAGTGAATGTTTTTGAAAACGTTTGTGGATTTTTGGGAAGAGAAGCTTTAATTTTGTAAGTAATTTTATATATTGTATTTAGAATATTTTATGAATAAAGTCGCGCAAATCACAGTTGCGAAATTCCTGTTGACGATCTCAAAGCCGCATTATATTTGGAAAATTGCAAACATGCCCAGCACAACACAGGAATTAAACCCAGAATTTCAGTCTGGACAGGCAGATACACATGCTAAAAGACCACCCAGGGCTATTTTTCTTGCAAACCAATATCATGTGTGAAAATCCAGTGAAATTTGTTTCCTCTGAGATATAATCTTATGGGCCGATACTTTACAAATCCTGAGATATTATGAGAATTAACTTGCTAACAATATCGTCATGAAAGTAGAACTTGTAGTCGGAAAACGTGATAGGAAATCAATTTGTAGCTTTAGAGGTCGACTGTGGGCTATACCGAACCATTCATTACACAGATGGGTATAATGGGAGACTTTTGTAGTACATATTAAAGTTATTGATTACTGATATTATGATGAAAGTTTCATTCTGTTAAATTTAAATTGTAAATGTAAGAATTGTAGTAGGTGATGGAATCTATGGGGTGAAATATGTTCAAAAATAATAAGTAGGTTTTACACATTACCTAACCTTAAATTAAAAAATAAATTATAGTTTAAAAAAACAAAAAACACGCTTTTTATAGAAAACCGAACTAAAAAATAGAAAATAAAAAAAAGCGTGGGGTGCTTTTTAAAATATTGACACCATGCACCCCACGCTTTTTTTATTTTCTATTTTTTAGTTCGGTTTTCTATAAAAAGCGTGTTTTTTAGTTTTTTTAAACTATAATTTATTTTCTACTTTTTAGTTTGGATTATAGATGAAAATTTATAAATTAACAAAAATCATATTTTTCAAATTGAAAAATGGAATAATTTTATCAAATTAGTGTATTGTCATCGGTCCTCAATAAATCTACAAAGTTTGAACGAAATCTGGCCGTTTAAAGTGGGTCAAAATAGCGCCCAAAGAAGTCGGTTACAAACAAACATACAAACATACAAACATACAGGTGAAGCTAATAAAAAGCGTATAAAAATCACGTAGCATACACATCCCATTTATTGTTATATATTTTTAAATAAAATATAAGTATTACTCACTGTATAACTTAGATATTTTTGTCAAAAAATTCGCTATTTCACGCTCTCTCTCGAACTATTTTTACTGAAACGCATTTTGAGAAAGTATTTTTATTGAGATCTCTTATTTCACGTACATATACAAATAGGAGTAGTTGGTACAGTCTGAGTGACGTATCCAGGTCATTGACCTCTTGTTATGAAACGTTAAATGATGTTTAATTTACTTTTTTGTTGTTTGTTTGAAACTTTGCAAGATAGTGTAAACTGTTTTGTGTAATCATCAAGGATTGGTAACAAAAGTGTTTATAGAAAGCATGTTTATTGTTGAATAGCCCGCCCCGGCTTCGCACGGGTCCTAGTTTCCCGTTTGTTTTTTCAGATTTTTTACATAAGAACCTTCTCCTGGCAATAACAAACACAGCAAAAAAAAAGAATTAACCACATCGGTATAGCCGTTCTCAAGTTATGGCGTTCGGGTTTCATTTTTATATAATAGATAACAAGTAGTTATTTATATATTTATTTATATTGAACTCTAGAAAACAGTAAATTCTTTTGGACCTATAGGTACTGAATACAAAACCCAAATAATATTCTAAAAAATCCTCAAAATGTTTAAAACTCTTGCTAAGCTCTTCGGCATACAATCCTATACTTTTTACCCAGACATTTTCTAGACAAGTATTGGATATTTTTCAATCTAAATTACAGTTGACGTAATAAAATCGTGACCGAAACCGCTACCTACTCTTTGCCACCGTGACCCGTCTGCTTATTTTTCTTCTATAAAAGATTTTTGCTCGATTTATTTTTGTATGTTACAAAAGACATCAACGAGTCAGGTTAAAAAGAAAGAAATATGGGGATAAAATTTAGCTAAACACCTTTTCAATGAATCACTCTACCTATTAAAACAAACCGCATCACAAATCACAATCCGTTACGTAGTTTTAAAGATCTAAGCATACATAGGGACGGAGAAAGCGACTTTGTTTTATACTATGTAGTGAAGTACCCAAATCTTCCAACAATACGAGATTTACTAATTAATAAAAAAAACATTTATTTAAATTCATAACACCCCAATTGTAATAGAAGTACATAAGTATACAAGCCTTAAAATAAATGCAATCGACTGACAACGACTAAACCTATCTATAATCTATAACTGTCAAAAATCTATACAAAAGGTTTCAAAATAGTCTTTACAAAACCTATGTAGGTACGTAATATGCAACGTGTTTCACCAATTATCGCTGCTGTGCTAATTATCATCTTAAAGCATGTCAATGCCATACACGGAGATTGCAATCGGTCAAATTGCAAGAATATGTAGCTTATAAGTGTGTCAAAATAATGAGATACTTACTACTGATTTGCAGCAGTTTTAGCTAAGGTTTTATCCTGTTAAACTATCAGCTAGGCTAGCATGACTTCAAAAACGCGATAGATACAGCGATTTATTGACATCTAACTGTCAAAATTTGATAAAAATATCCGCCATATTTAATTTTACCACGTGATAAATTTTATGACATTTGTTCATGCTCGCGAACTCGATATAGCTATTTACAGACATCCTACTGTCAAAATATAATAAAAATAGCCGCCATATTTAATTTTTCATATCGTACCACGGCATAATTCATTTGGTCATGCTCGCGAAATCGATATTATTTCGTGGTGTCTATGTATTATATCACGCACAGTCATGTTAGTGGGGATAACCCAGACTACCTGTCATAGATATGTAACTTCAGATAAAAATGAGAGATGTGGATAAGTAACATAACATATGAATGAAGTATCGCCCATAGAGCCTTAGTTAAATGTTAAAGTAGATATTTTCAAATATTTTCAAACGAGTAAAACTACAGGATAGTTTTTGATGCCCTTTTGTAGTGATCCCTCATAACCAAATGGGGGATTTTCGGTGCTTCTATCCCAAAGTCAGACTCTTGATTAAAGAAAACGGCGATGAGATCGAATGATGGAAATCGCATTACAAACCGAAGGAAGGATTTGTCACTATGTATTTTGGTGGTATTTTATGAAAGCATACAACAAAAATCAATCTCTTTAAATGCCTGACAAAATTAGATTAAACTCGTTTTGTTAGATAAACTGCAAATGCTCTATTTCGGCCACTTCCATTAAATCACCCATTGTCACTATAACAAATTTCACAACAAAAACCGTTGTCAAAAAGTTGAAAAAAAAGAGTGTTCGCGATGACGTCACCGGTCAGTTACATTAATCTGTGATCCGTTTGATATAATTTTGTTAGTGGCCAATGCGACGTCATGGCTGGGTGCGCAAGCGCTCCTACTGCGCATCGCTTCGGTGAACGTTTCGCGTCCAAAATTTTTTGAAACCAGATGGTCATTTGCATCAAATGGTATATGCAAATATATTGTATTTTTGAAGCTTGAAACTAGTCCTAATATATTAATATCATGAGTGAAAGAGTTAATTTGAGGTACCTATATGATGTCCAGTGGGATCAGCTTACTAGGGGTCAGTTACTATAATAAGATGATGTAGTGAATGATTATGTTATGTTATCATAGGCGACATTCGCAATTTCTATTAATACTGATTAAGTTTTAAAGTCTTTTTGTTTAAGACAGTTATTTAATATTTTATTTTATTAGCCTAATTAACTACTTCATGGTGGTACTCAAATTGGTCACACTACACAACCGATACAATTGCAAATCAGCTTTCTTTACGAAATTTCATGGTTCTAGATTTAGTTAGTTTAGGCTAAATCTTTTAGGTTATCCGCCAGTCAATACGATTAATATAACAGGTTTTAACAAATTGTTTTAAATAAGTACTTACTTTACGTTGGTTTAGTATACAAATAAAAACAAAATTGCTTAAGGCGAGGTTACTAGTCAAATTTCGGTTTTTGAGGGGGTGAAGCAGACGGGTGGCGGACGGAAGATCTAGTCTAACTTCCCCCTGCCTCGTGACTGCGATTGTGCAATTGTACAAACTGCTTTATCTCAAAATGATTATTGTCAGAATGTTTTGAATTATAAGGCCCGCCGCTAACTATGATGTTTTGTTGCCGTGACTTTTTATCACTATCACCTGCTGTCACTCACAATGCGCTATACTGAATCTTATCTAGGGTGTCAAATCGCGTTAATTTTTTGGGGTTCAAAGAGGTAGTCGTGATTGATATACGTAGTCCTCTTGAAATACGTAGAAGAAAAATGAAACGAAAATAAAAACACTACTGGGTGCATCCTATATAATGCAAATGATAATAATAAGGAAAATTGTACACGATATATTCGGCCGGCCGAATGACAATAAGTCACACCAGTGAGCATGTTTCATATCGCTGGAACTATTTGTCACGTTACCATAATGAGCGCACTCTTTATAGCTTACATATATTTTTCTTGCGCTCGACTTAGTGACAAAAAATCACAGTCAGCGGCGAGCCTAACATTTCGAATAGCTTAAAGCCTAAAAAATAGAGCAGATAACCGTACAGAGACAAAGCTTCATAAGAACGTGTAAAATTATTACCTGTTTTGGCAAGGTTGTCAAATAATATGACAACAATCAAACCAATTTTAGTTTCAGAGATTGGCAAACAAAAATTTAAAATTAATGAACGATACTTCAAAATAAAACTAGGTAGTTAAAACGTGACTTTGTCTATGCTCTGTGGGGTCTCGCAAGGTTTTTAATCACTCCAAGACTGCCTTTAACCCGCGGCATGTAAAATATGGAAATTCAATACAAGATAATAGTTATTTATGGTACAAGCGAGGTAAGTTGGTGATTACTTCCGAGGCGCTATTGAGGCCCGAGCCGTCAGGCGAGGGTCTGAAGATAGCCGAGGATAGTAATCATCAATACACGCGTTTACCATACAACGTTTTTCAACACATTTGCGAAGAAATTATCATTTTTCGCTAATAAATAAACAGTTTTTCTATTCGCGCGCATCCAACACAACAATGGTGATCGGCCATAGATTAAAAGATAATACTCATTAAAAAAAATCGAATGAATAAATGAATGGAATCGACCATAGACCTACCAAAAGTAAGGCAACATAGTTGAAATTTGTTTTTAAAATGTATGGACACGATTTTTTTTGGTATCGAAAGTTTTTTGAAAACTAAACAATTAAAAAAAATCCATGACTCACTAGTGAATCAAGCGTGTCATTATTCAACTGTTTTTGCACAAATAAGAGCCCCTTTATGAGCAAGTGTGTTGAAATAAGTATTTAAACGATTATATAAAAACACAAATTTTATTAACTATGGCAAATATCAAATCAGTAGGTATTGTAGTTTTTACGTAAAATGGACCACAAAACTGAATAGATTGTTCCGCCAGGCGGACTCCGCTTTGCTCGCCCTAATAAATATATGTCTGCAATCAGGCACAGAATGACACCCATTACTCACCAGTGAGTTATAGATTTTTTTAAGTTGCTTTGTACATATTTAAAAAAGTTTCGATACCAAATCATTCATTCGTTCATTTTTTTAAAAGTATATTATTTTAGTCTATGGCCGATCTCATTGTTGTTTTAGATGCGCGCGAATAGGAAACATGTTTATTTATTAGCGAAAATTGTATTTTATAATTATTGTGTTCGCAAGTGTGTTAAAAAACGTTGTATGATACACGTGTGTATTGGTGATTACTATCCTCGGCTATCCTCCTCAATAGCTCCTCGGTGGTAAGCACCAACTTTACAAACTTGTACTATAAATAACTAATATCTGTATACTCATAATGATAAATTTTAATAAAGAAGAAAATCAATAAAAAAAACCACTCTACGTGCCTGTTTAGCAGGGCAACCGATTCGTGAGGTTGTATGAAGCTTTGTCTCTGTACGGTTATCTAATCAATAATCATGTGTCAGAGTATAACTGAGTATTTATACTTGCCGTGCCCCTCGGTTTCACCCACGTGCATTCTGTTTTTTAATGCGATAAAATTTGAAAATTCAGGTTCAATTTACCAGGTATCCAAGAATTTAATACGCGAAAGACAATTAATGATATAATAAGAAACAAACATTCTCAATATTTTTCATCATCATATTATGTCCTCACCGAGGGGCTTGAGCCTACTCTATTAGGCTTTTGTTAAAAGTCTATTAGGATATTACATTTATTTATTTATATGAATTTATTGAACTACTGATTTCAAGTACCTGATAGGCTATATACCTAATCCAAAAATAATACTGAAAGTAAAACTTTACATTACTGAAGTAAGTATTTTTAAATCAATCCAGTAACGAGTTGATTGGACTAAACTTTGAACAGTTTGGTCAAACCGTGTCATTTTTCATAGGTACTTTGTCAATTTTTGTACCCATCATAAATTCATAAAGTCTGATCCGAATAATAAAATTTACACGTACATAAAAATGGAAATGGATCATCATTTTTTTTTTGTCCTTTACTGGACAAACTACTTAGTTTTACTATATTTATATTATCATAGCTAGTGTCAAAAATCTTCTGGAAGTTTGTCAACGACTCGAAAAAAATATTATAGACGTGCCGTGTCAACATTCGCGACTCTCAAAAATAGCGTAAATTGTACATATGTATGAAAGAGACAAAGGCGCATGACGAAAGGGAAAGAAAATAAGTGCCACATCTATAGTTCATTCGTATTCGTTGACGATTGTGCAATCGGTGTTTATATTTTTATCTTTGTCTGAAATATTAAAATGTTATATAGAGTACCGCTTGTCTGATCATCACGAAATATTATAGTAATGTAGTTCAGGCAATTAAAATCTTAGTTTTATTCATATCCCGTTGTTTAGCAATGTAAAAAAACAGCATTGAGCACGAGGAGAAGTGATACACGTCCGTCTAGCACCACCGCTCAGCGGTCACTGTCGCACTGCATTGAAAGGAAAGAGAAGCGCAATGACAACCTCGAAACGGCTCAAATAAGACTGGATAAAAACATGAAATTCAATAATTATTAGTGAAAAGCTTTAATGATTAAAAAATCTTTCGGGTGAGACTTATTTATTTATCTTTACTAAGCGTATTCGAAGTTTCGTGGTACCAGCTCTTATACTTTTTACGTAGACCGCAAAAACAAATTTTAAAAGCACAATTTTCAAAATGAAAATGTATCGAGAAAATGTAATGCTATCGTGTTTCGGTGCGGGTCAAGTTTAGTTAAAGAACCAAAGTTGCATATAATACATAAAATAGTTTTGTACTAATAGTAGAAATATCATAACCAGTCTTCCGAAAACAGGCATTTGGCATCTCAGAGCCCCTTAATACATTTCAGTGATAAGCATCGAAGGGGCTTCTCATTGGTGCTCGAATCATCATCATCATCATCATCAACAGCCTGCATTAGTCCACTGTTGGACATAGGCCTCTCCCAATTCGCGCCAATGTGCCCTGTCGGCGGCACGCGTGCTCGAATATCTAAAATTAATTGTTAAAAGAGTCTTGTCAATCGATACGAAAAAGAATAAGAAGTGATAAGCAAGACAACTTAAATCAAACAATCCGTTAAAAGCCGTATTGTTTCAAAGACTTTTAGTTCAGATAAAAATTTATATCTCTCACTAGGGCTTAATATTATGAGAGAGTCAGTTCTCTACCAGAACGAAATAAGTACACCATGACGTTTATATTATTCTTAAAATATATTTTAAACCTTCCATTCCTTTTTTTTATAACCAACATATTACTATTCGTACGGCGTCGCCCCTCGCCACATCCTTCCGGAGTCTGTCTATAGAATAACAATCGGAAAGCATAGCTATGGGTTCAGTGAAATATTGATTATTAAAAATTATCAACTTGGAATAAAGTTCCTGGATTTAACAACTTACGGGAAACCAGTACACTCTTTCGAATGGTTGTGCGTAAATTCCCCCAACTCGCATTTGGCTAAAGTCGTTGACTAGCCTGATAGCCCTTTCAGGATAGTTTTCTCCTCGCGTACTATCAATACTAGGCTGAGTTAAGTAAAGATAAGTATCCTTCTGCCTTCAACTTTGACGGACTACATGACTACTAAGTGGGGTCTGATCGATAAAAATCACTGACAAAAACGCCTTTTAAAACTTAATTAGCAAAGAAACGTCCGACATATTGTAGGCGTTATAAAACTGGGGTGTTTAAATTGGGTGCGCCAAAGTTCACCTAAAATTTCAACTCCGATAATTGGAAATCCGAAAATTTTCTTCCTAACATTTTTTATCCTAACAATCGCAACTCCTAAAATCTTTGTCACTAATGTTTTAATTCCGAAACATTCAACTGCATAAAGTCAGTAGCAATAAACATCTTTTACACTTTTATTTGTTTTCCTATATTTTCTCAACATAACCATCGTTCATACTATTATTCAAAGTCATATATTTTTTGTTTAGATTTATTTTTATTTATTATAATCAATATTATATACATAAATTTTTCGTAACTTTGTTTTTACATAACATGTAGGTATAACATATAACGCACGAGCCGAGCGAGCAAAACCAGAGTCCTGCTCCAATCATTCAGTCAAGTTCCAGTAACGAATCGGTCCTATTCCTAATTATTGGTTTAGGTTATGTTAGAACTGTGACCCCAACGCACGAGCCGAGCGAGCGTAGCGAGCGTGCCGCAGCAGCGGCCGGCGAAGTGCCAGAACCGAATTGGTCCTTTAGTTATGGTTATGGTAAACTCCCAGGCCATAAGCATAACCGTAAACGAGTCGTATAATAATCATTAAAACTATAAATATCATCTTCTACCCGTATATATTTTTTATTACACTTGGTAAATGTTTCTTTCTGAGCATGAGTGAAAATATTATGGTAAGTATGTTTAGGGATAAAAGCGTTATGATAAAAAACAGTAGGAGTTTAAATATGTTTACATTAACGATGTTAGTAATTAAAATTTTCGGACACATCAATGTTATGAGCATCGTCGGTAGCACTACAAATAGTATGAATTAAAACTTTAGGATGAAAACTTTTAGGAAGAATGATTATTCGGACTACAAATAGTTAGGAAAAACATTTTCGGGTAAAGAACTTTAGGTGAGCCAATATGGACCCGTTTAAATTATTATAGTCGGTGGTACGGTGGGTCAGAGGGGGAAAAAAACATCTTAATTTTACTTTCTATAACGTTTAATATTATAATAAATAAACCAAACTACAACTAAGGGATATTTTATAGTAATAGCAGTGCCGAAATAATAATACTTGCAATAGATATATTGAGTATTGAACTCAACCAAAAAACTAATCAAAGTTCTAAAGCTGGGTGTTAGCAATGCGATGCGAAGTTCAGAGTACTCGGTGACAAGTGAGAAGATCGTGAGATCTATATACCAAAATTATGAATAGCAAAGATTTGACAATTATAACTAAGTAAGCTGATGAAACCGCAGAGCGCTGCTATAAATACTATTTCTTCTTAACAGCCGGTGAGGGTAGTGTTTTCGCGGTGCTAGCAGAGCTATTGTCAGTGGATCCAGTCAGGAAACCCTTCACTCGGTCCTTTATGATAGGGTACAGACGATTGTCGTGGTTCAACTGGGGTAGCGTGGAAACGCGGCGTTCGTTGTCCTGGAAAATAATAATATTATGTAGGTTAAACACTGAAAATTATGAATTGAACTACTTTATGTCAAAAAACTTTGTACAACATCATCAACCCATTTAAATATTTTTCAACACACTTGCTCATAAAGGGGCTCTTATTTGTGCAAAAACAGTTGAATAATGACACTTTTTATTCACTAGTGAGTTATAGATTATTTTTTTAAATTGTTTTGTTTTTAAAAAAAGTTTCGACACAAAAAAATTGTGTCCGTATATTTTAAAAACAAACTTCAACTATGTTGCCTTACTTTTGATAGGTCTATGGTCGATTCCATTCATTAATTCATTCGATTTTTTTTTAATAAGTATATTCTTTTAGTCTTTGGCGATCACCATTGTTGTGTTGGATGCGCGCGAATAGAAAAACTGTTTATATATTAGCGAAAAATGATAATTTCTTCGCAAATGTGTTAAAAAACGTTGTATGGTACACGCGAGTATTGATGATTACTATCCTCGGCTATCTTCAGACCCTCGCCTGACGGCTCGGGCCTCAATAGCGCCTCGGAAGTAATCACCATCTTACCTCGCTTGTACCATAAATAACTATTGCTTTCATTCATATACACACATCAAAAGTGTCTAGGGATCAACATATATTTTTGCAATAACTTTTCTCCTGATTGATATTAATTAAAATTTTCTTTAAGGATTCATCAAATAAAGTGTTTTCGTTTGTCACAGTAACGATAAACCAAGTCACCTTTGCATTAATAAAGAAATTTGCCATTTTCCTAATAAAGGGATTTTTGACATTTGAACCACTAACATTAAAGTTCGAAAAAAAGACTGAAATAACAGTTTTTTTTTTAAATTTTATTGGGTAACTTAAACAATTAATAATCCGTGTTTCTACCGCGAACACTAACAACACAAGAACATCGGTTTGGCATACTCAAAATGAGTTCATCCAAATCACGCTGTGGAATGGCCGCCCATGTTCGTTGCAACAACAAAAAAAGGTCTTCTTGCGACTGGATACCCTCCATATTCGGCAGAGCTCTTCTCTGTAGCATATCCCATGCATGCTCAATCGGGTTCAAGTCTGGCGACTGAGCAGGCCAGGGCAGGACATTGATGTTAGCTGCGGCGAGAGTCTGTCTTACAACTCTTGCGGTGTGCGGTCGTGCATTATCATGCATTAACTGAAATAAGGGACCGATTTGCACTTGTAGAGGAACGATGACGTCTGATACAATCGTCTCAGCATAAATTTGAGCGTTGAGGTTGCCTCTGATCCAAATCAACTCAGTTCTTCCGCCGATCCAAATACCCGCCCATACCATGATGGTTCCACCACTATAAGGATGGACTTCCTGGCAGGATTTTAATCGCTGTTGGCGTCCAGGGATTCTCCAGTGTCGTATACGTCTTGTATCCGGTCTCATACCAAAACGAGACTCATCAGAAAAGCACACGAAACGCCATTGTTCTTCTGCCCAATTTCTGTGTTCAAGAGCCCATTGATATCGAATCCTACGATTGTGCATTGCTATAGATGGTACCCGTAGCGGTCTTCGGGAATGAAGGTTCACTTCATGCAAGCGGTTTCTGACTGTTTGGTCGCTAATTAAGTTCCCTGAAGAGTGATGAAGCCGCACGGCTAACATCATGGCGGTTATTGTTGGAGCTCTTCGAGTTAAGATTTGAATGTATCGGTCTTGTCTCCGTGTGGTGCAGCGATACCGTCCTCCATGGCGCTCAGCCACGGTACCAGTGCTTCGGTAACGTGTCCAAAGTCGACTGATAACACTCTGACTTGTATTCAGAGCTAAAGCCACAGTACGTTGCCGGGAACCAGCTTCTATCATTCCCACGGCTCTGAGCATTTCTTCCCTGCTTAAATAACGTCGCCGCTCCATAATAACGTTGGTTTTAATCAGTAGTAGGGAAACAGTAGCACTAATAATGTCTTCAATGCGTTGTATGTTTTTATAGGGAAAATATTGACAGCTGATTTTCATCTTTTACTCGAATTTGATTCACAGTTCCTGATTCAAATTATGAAATGCACCAAAAAGGATCCATATAAATTTATAAAATCATAAATTTATTACAAAGCCACATCTCAATCTCAAGAAATCCGCATAAAAATGCTTGATCCCTAGACACTTTTGATGTGTGTATTTATATCACCGAGGAGTTCGAGCCTACCCTAAATTAAATTGATTCGGAGCAAACCATGCATGCCGAGATAGACACAATAATCCTATCCTAATCTTAACTAATATTATAAATGCGAAAGTAACTCTCAGTCTGTCTGTCTGTCTGTTACCTTTTCACGGCTAAACTACTGAACTGATTGACTTGAAATTTGGTACAGGGGAAGCTTATAGTCCGGGAAAGAACATAAGATAAGCACAGCTATAATTAATAATACCGAGATAAACATATGTGGTTCACACAAATATTCAAATGATACAACAGAATAATTATAATTACCGTTTTCATAACAATAATATAATAAGTCTGTTTGTGTACAAACGCATCTGTTGCATACACGTACGTTGGCAGGTTGAATAGCCCTTTGAGCGTGCCTCCTTCATCGCACAAATCAAACTGTGTATTATTCCCTAGCCTGCATTTCTTCCTGATGTACTCCAGCATGATTCTTACGGGGCAATCTGGGTTGACAAGGAGGGTCTTCTCGACTGCCAAGTCGGGGTCTGATAACGTCACTCGAGCGAGCGATAGCTCAGGCATATCTCGATACGTCACGAAGATGAACATTTTGATGTATTATATTAATTCATATAATGTTGTTGTGAAATGTTTTATGTTATTTTCTTCCTTAATTTTAGTCCAATATTGAATAAAGATAGAATCTTTGCTAGTTTATGTTGAACTGTAAATAATCTTTGCTAAAAGACTATTATGTTGACAATATTAATTACAAAGTATATAATCTTCGGTTATCAGAACAGAAATTGATATTATTTTGCTTTCAACTAAAATAATAAAGTAGATAGCAATTAAAAATAATGATAACCCAATTACTTTGTTGACATTTATTTGACAAATATATCTGAAAATTATTATTTTTTAAGAAGTTTACGGAACATGAAGGACGAACGTAATACTATGCATACTCCTTGGTTAAAGCTAATCAGTTAATGGTTTATTTGGTGAAATTGTTTTTATGACTAAATTAAAACAAAAGAGA
Organism: Timandra comae; assembly: GCA_958496195.1. Classification (NCBI taxonomy): domain Eukaryota; kingdom Metazoa; phylum Arthropoda; class Insecta; order Lepidoptera; family Geometridae; genus Timandra; species Timandra comae. The sequence goes on from OY292354.1 coordinate 1,130,408, forward strand.
ATATCACTACTAACCAAGAAACGATTAGCAAATTAAAAAAGTATAAGCAAGAATGTGTGTATTTTACATAAATCTAAGTACACACGAGGAAAAAGGAAACAAAGAAAACAAACAAATTGATTAGTGTGGTATGTATAATTCAATTAATATTTAAGTACAAAAACAATATAAGTACTTCCATTACGAAAACAGATCAAGGTACGATGACAAATTATATAAATGATTAACCTTCTTATCGTAATAATGAGATAATAAACACTAACGTCATCACATCTACAATCAAAGTTATTTTAATTAAATAAATAAATAGTTACAAAATATAATGTGGCTTATTGCCAGATATAATGTGGCTTATTGCCAGGCTTATTAGAAGTGTACCCACCCAACACTTCTACTGCCAGTTCGTACACAATATTATCATTCTTTCCATTGTTTAACTTCCAGTTTGTACACTGGTTCCATAAGATTCCAATTTTAACAGTAAAAAAAATTGAATTTTTTTACAAAGCCACTGATAGTGCCATATCTGTGGCCGAGTTTTGGTCCTCAAAAATATGAGCCGACACGCAAAGAAGAAAAAATTTTAAAAACCCCCAACATAATTATTTTTAAACCCCCATAACTTTTAAACGGGTTAACCGATTTTCATCAAACAAACACTCGCACGTAAGTCCGCTTTATACAAAAAAAAAACTAAATTGAAATCGCTTCATCCGTTCGGGAGCTATGATGTCACAGACAGACAAATACATACACAGACACGTCAAACTTATAACACACCTCTTATTGCGTCGGGGGTTAAAAATGATACAAAAGTACTACCGAGGAAGATACCTCATGAGGTATAATACCTCATGAGGTTTTCTTGTGCATGCACAAGAAAATCAAACAGTAAAACAAAAAGTGTGGTATAGATTTGGAAAGAGATGAAATGAAAAGAAATATAAGTACATTGAAATAATAAAAGTCAAGGATTGGATAGGAAACTAGGATCTTATTAAACGTATTTTGTACAATCGAATCAATCAAAGGCTGTCGTACATAATCATCAGTCGTTACGGGTAGTTAGAGACCTCAAAAGTTTTTTTTTTTTTAATTTGGTTTAACCAAATAATGTCGTATAGGCCTCTGGGTTGTGAAGGCCGGATGGCAGTCGCTACACGTAAAATGACATTCCACCAAATCTGGTTAAACTGAAAACCGACCCCAAATAGACATGGGATAAAGGTTCGGAAAAAGAGAAAAAAAAGAGAATCAATGCTGGAATCTTAAAGGGTAAGGTAGGCAAGGTAAAAATCGTGTAGTGAACGTACGTGTGAGTGTGTTACTGATACCCAAGATACAAGTCATAATTATAACATAATCAATCATTTTGGGCATGCAAGGTTGGCTAAACATATGGTCTTATCAGGAACAACTTTAACAAAAATTACATATAAGTACTTAAGAAAATTAAAAGAAAAACAGATAACATGTATCTACAAAAAATACAAGTCGAATAGAGAACCTTGTTTTTAAAAGTTGAATAAAAATGGAAATAACTTCTTCTTCTATCGTGTCGGCCACAAAATAATAAGAAAAATAGAATAAAATAAAACTAAATTGGAAATAACTGCAAACAGAATAAAGTTCGTTGACATCAATCGAACTGTTTAATAGCCGCACAAAAACAAACAATATTTGATCGAGTGACACTAAAGGTCAAGCTGCGCGGGCGCATGCCGCGGCCTTGACCGCGATGTTGCGCTCACATTTCCATTTCCCAACGAGAATCTAAAGCGGCTAATATTTCATAAGAACAATTGCAACAGGGCTGGTTCTACGCTGCACTCACTTCACGCGGCTCCTGACTACACTACCTATTCGATACGCGAGCACTACACACGTGATACAACAATAAATAAAATAAAACATACGAGTACTTATACATGACTTACGAGTATAAGAAGAAGAATATAGGAAGAAGAGTAGAGCCAAAGATGGAGTTTAGCTGTTCAGTCATTGGATGAAGTCCGAGAAATCTCGAGATTCTCTCTGGTTAAAGTGAACAATGGAAGTATCTGGAGTGTCAAGTCTAATGACGTTTGGGGTCGCAGCATGGCCGCCCCCCGGGCCGCTGCCAAGTCAAATACAGTACCATCATCAGGGATCCAATTTTGCCATGTTTGTGATACTATTCGCCCTTTGTATGATGGAAGTGGTGGTCTTGAGGATTATAACGGAAGAACAGGCGAGGGAGCAGTCCAGCAGTGTGACTTCAATGTGGTTTGAGCTGGATGAAGAATAGACTGTATTAATAAGTGTTAAATATAAATTGTGAATTGACTGTGAAGTCAATGACCAGTGAAATGTGTTACATAGAATGTGATTTTGAAGTGTTTTTTTGAAGTGTATGGATTACAGTGTACAAATTAGATTAGGTTGTGTTATGTTAATTTTGTATCGATAAAAATGTAGTTAAAAAAATTTTTTATTTTATTTTAAGGGGTCAGAAAGTCTGAATGTGGTAGTATAATATCTCTCTGGATTTTTCTGTAGTGTTTCACACACAGAAATTATTAAAGAAACAAATGCTAGCTGAAGTGAATAAATTAATAATTAAATAAGTACTTATATATTTCTACATAATAGTTTATTTAGCGTTTTTAGAACTATAATTAGGTACTTACTTACTTTTAATGAAATAAATTTAGGACTTAAGTATAAAATCAAAATATATTTAAGTACTAAATGAAAGAGGCGTCTATAAGATAACATAATCTCAAATATTTTCAACGATATAAGTATAATAAGATAGTAGGTAGATAGATAGTAGTACAGAGAGTGACTTATCAAAGGTAGTACATAATTAATTAATTATCAAACTCTACGTAGGCACACAATAAAAGACAAAATAAAAAAAATTGTTTTAGGAAACACAGATTTTATATATTTATTCAAAGTAATTCAAGGGAAAACGTGTTCCCTTTTTAAACACTGATTTAAATAATTAAATATTTAATCACACATTGAACAGTGATTCACTTAGGTCAGAGGTTATTTTTATTGTGTTTGAATCAAAGATCGTATTATGCACCTTTTGTACAACATAACATATAAACTTAACACCTTTTGTATGTAAGTACAACATTTAAAACAAGACAAGTAAAACTTATGTATTAGATGGCATATTTTTATTAAACTTGTATTATTACTCGTATTTATATGTGATTATCCTAAAAATATTGATGAGAGCATTTGCGTTAGCTATAAGAATCGGTTGTCAAACTAATATTATCGACATCAACAGTCATTATGGCTACGGCTAGGCAGGTAGAGCCTAAGTACGTACAAAGAACCCAAATAAAATACATAGAACGGTTCAGTAAATTTAAAATAAAATTTCAGTAGTTATTGTATTTTTATTTCATTGATAAGAAACAAATGTGAAAACAAATGTACTGACCCACTTTACGACTGTTTACAATAATACGTACTAACAATAGCCAGTATTTAAATAATCTGATAGGACTAAATACGACAATTGTTTTTAGGCATATAATTTTGTATGTATAGATAAAATCGTGTTTTTATAACTAGCTGCGTCCCGCGGTTTTACCCGCGTGGAACGTTATCCCGTGGGAATTTTGGGATAAATAGTATCGTAAGTGTTATTCCTAGTTATAAGGAACATCTGTACCAAATTTCATTAAAATCCATTCAGTAGTTTTTGCGTGAAAGAGGAACAAACATCCACACATCCAGACTCACAAACATTCGGCTTTATAATATTACGAGTAGTAGGATATAAGTATTAGTAGGATAAAAGAATATATTTATTTTTTGTATACAATACTGGCTATGGTGCCTGTTTTTCCTCAACTAGATTCCAAATAATAGGCTGAATATGAAGAGGCTAGAATAAGCTCAACCCAGGAATTGACTTGGCACTATTTGGTACAATTTTAATAATGAGTCTCTGAGACATTATAAAGGTGAACTTCTTCTATCATATCGAGAAAATACCGTTAAGGTATAGATCTAATTATTTCAATCAGTTTATATTTCTAAAGTCAACGCAATGTTACAGTTACATAATAATTATACTAATAATTATTTCCCAATATCCAGTCCATTAAACATCCCATTCCCATATCCCAGTCGTAGTTTTCCATATATTTGCAATAGTCCCAGCAGAACCGGGGACTGTCCTTGGATGCATTTTATAGTGTTATACAGGGATAGTCGCCGGATTGTGCATCCTTTACACAAGATTAAATATGTCAAAGGGCTTCCGTGTGTTGGCTTTGGCCCCATACTAGCCTTCCAAAAGACCGGGACTCCTTAATAGACCCGTGAATGGAAAAGACATACTAATAATAAATGTTTATTATAACTTACATAATTTAATAGTAACAATTCTACATTGCAAGAAGATTACAAATAAGTAACTGTTACCTTTCCTTCGTGTCGTGACTTTGGGTATTATGAGCGATTTACTCATAATTACTAGTAAAAACATTGTACAACATTATTATATTAACAGCGACGGTCTATATCATATAAAAAAGATTATTATAAAAAAAATTGTACCAAACACATTGACATATTTGCTTTGCAACAGATGTTCCTTATAACCAGGAATATAAGGATACTAGGTATACTATTCCAAGCGCTGGGAATGCTGGTTCTTAATACTATTTCAAGTCACAACAAAAAACATTTATGGTTTAACTACCCCTATACAATATTTCCTACCAAAAATGTGACAGAAAAAGCTTTCCACACATTTCCCACGACATTTTCTCTTTGAAACACACGACATTGATTCAAGTTGCGAAGGTCACGGTTGCAAGGTCAAGAGAGTTTACGTAACGTTAATGGTCTCGGTGTGTGTGAACGTTGATACGAGAATGTCGTAGAAATAACTTATAATGAGAAGAGAAAGGAATAAGATACCTACTAGCTGCGATTTCATTCGAATATAGAAATTAAAAGATAAAGGATTATACCAGAATATGTATGGACTCTGGTGGGTACCAGAGTCCCCTCCAATAGCTATGTGTAATAAATATCGTTGGATAGCCATAGTTCAGCAGAACAAAAGTTACTATGCAGTCAAGGTCCAAATCTTAGTCCGATCAGAGTTATGCAGATATTGGAGGTGGAACCAAAATTGGCATCATCCTTTCTATTAAAAGATAAAGAAAGATAAATTTCTATAAATTCATGAGTATTAGAATTAGAGCCATGGATGACACATGATTATGAATTTGATAAGCACGTATTTATGATGAGTTTGCCTGGCTAAGTTTTGTGCCATAAATGGTGATAAACCATAAACTCTTTGGAATGCATTTATGATTTCAACTTGGCTCAGGATATAACATAATATATAAATATTGTTGAAAAAAGGTTTTCAGTTAGGTGGTTTTCTAGACAAATATTTATGATGTGTGATTTTCCCCGTTAGGTACGAATAACTATCTTTCTGAAAACTAGGCATTTCCCCTTCCCTTTGAATGTAGGCTGAGGTACATGTGCGTTACCCATCTCAAAACTTTGTTGTTATTAGCCTATTCGTTAAACTTTCGCTGTATTCAGTTCAGCATTCCAACAGTTTTAATGTTTATCATTGCGTCCAGAGCAACGAACCATAACAAGTTCACTGGTCAGTCCTTTCTATTCAAACATAATGATATAGTACTTAAACTATCGTATCATGGTTTGTATGTGATAAATTACAAACAATTATGTCGTAAACTGCGAAATTTAGGTCTAAATTCTATAGAAAATAGCACTTAACAAAACTGCTGAATGTCATTTAAAATTTACCATAGAAGCACTTTCAAAATAACGTGATTTCATTTTCCAATAACCGGAAAAATTGCCTTTTTGTACATTATAAGAATTACTATCGGAAAAGGTGCCTCGGAAAATGCTTACGAGACGAATAGGTGTCGAGCAGCAGTTTTCCATACAAACGTATTCCCTTGTTTCCTTCATATAATACCTCTAGAGCAAAATTTTCTTTTTCATATCATGTGGACTGGCTATGACCATGTCCCACTGTATTTTTTTTTCAATAACTACATAATAAAGAATATATGACATATTGTGCTCTCTCCATATAAAAAGATAATATTTTTCAAAGCTCAATCATCTAATCACTGGCATTCAATTAAAAAGGAAAGAACAAGCTAGCCAGTTTAAAAACCCCAAACAGCGAAACAAATTAATGAAAACAAATAGCCAAGCAGTGCAACACAAATAATTTAACTCTTTATTAATAACAACATTCTATATGAAGTAACATTGGCTAATGTACATTTCGTAGGTCTGGTACGCACGGTAAATAATATCATAATATCGCCCGCCGCAGTTACCACAGATGTTGCACATCATTTCATCTTACTAAATCTCTTGAAGGACGACGTTTAAACCAGTTGTTCGGCAAATAAACAATTTTGAAAATGTTTGTGTAACTAGGTGTGGATGGCTGTTGCTACTATTGGTTTTAGTCGCTGTAGGATATCTTTCTCGATAAAACACACTGCTTAAAATGAAACGTTTAGCGGCAGGTGTGAATTTGTGAACTTCAGAAAAACAGCACTGGGTATTCGATTATGATTAAGGTGCATCTCATGATGGCTCCATGGACTTCAAAGTAAAAATGCAATACCCTCTGATATACTTCTTCATATAAAGCTATCCAACCGCATATCATATCGAAACGATGTTGGTTTTCTAATACAGAGTTATCAATATTAGAGAGAGAAAACTAAACCTGTACTTATCTATCAGCCTGTACGATTCTAATGCTGAACAAAGGGCCCCTCTCACTGGTTATAAGTACATATACATACACAGAGAGGAATAAAAACATAAAATTAAAAAAATAAAAATCCCCCAACACAATTACTTTCAAACCCCCATAACTTTTAAACGGGTCAACCGATTTTCATCAAACATGTCTAAGAACACTCGCACGTAAGTCCCCTTTAATACTAAATTGAAATCGGTTCATCCGTTCGGGAGTTATGATGCCACAGACAAACAGATACATACACACACACACACAGACACGTCAAACTTATAACACCCCTCTTTTTGCGTCGGGGGTTAATAAGAGTAATCACCACGCTAGCGCTGAAGTGGGATCTTATAAGACGATTATTTGCTAGTATGCATTAAATATCTGGGATTTCCTACACGTGAATTAGAGTTGTGTCTTGTAATGTAATTTCATAATGATTGATTATTTATTACAACTAGTTTTATGTTCTATTTCAACATTTCTTATCTTAAACATTTTCCTCAAACATCTTTTGAGACTTATTACTATTTATTAGTACTAAAAACCGTCATGTGTTAATATTAGATCTTATCCCTTTCGATACGTTCTCTTTACCGTTAGTAAGAGGCCATCTTTGCCACATACCACATATACCTACGCACAATACTTAAAAATCAATTGTTCCATCAACTTCCTATAGCAACAGACCCATAACTAGGTTCACTACCTGTATCTAGGGATTCTAAGCTATCAGATACTACACTATCACACATTGATACACATAAATCAGACCAACATAAACAATAAATATTGATCACATAAATATTTACCCTGCATACGTTCTTCTGCAACTACCGTCGATTCGAAAATAACATCAGCCGAAAAGAATCGCCAAGAAACTCTGGTTTAATTCCCTTTTTTTCCCGCTGTGAAAATGCATAGAGCTGCATACCACCGAGAGACGAGAAAGAGAGGACTGACGTTATTATGTAAGTATATCGAATACAAATTCTAAGCCCACATTTTCCTTGTTTCCAGTAAGGAGCAGACCAGATCATGCGTGTCGTCCAAGAAGGCGGTGGTGTGTCGTAGGTGCGGCGGTGACCGACAGGGGGGCATCATACCCTGCATCTGTGTTGAGCAACAGTAAGTCACAGACAAACATAAATAAAGTAAACATACTTTTGTACTATGAATAGGAGGCAAACAAATGAAAGAATCTGTTATGATATAGCGATCAAGATGTGTAGTTAAAAGTTAACCACTTCGTTGCAAGATCAATTCGTAAGAACTTTTTTTAAATCTGAATCAACTCAAACTTTTGAATAAACAAAAATCAAATCCCTTTCCAATCATTATTCAATTTACTTGTCTTCAACTCACGACTTTTATTCTTCATATTATAAACGCCTACTAATTATTTAATAGCAATACGTACGACGTCAAGTAGCTATTGCTTATTGTAAAGGCGACAAAAAACTTTCTCATCACAAATAGATATGATACTGATAAACATTGATGTAAGTAATTTGTTGGCCATTGCAGTCCGGCGAAGTTCGAGTCTGGAGCGTGGTTCCTGCGTCAAGTCCAGAAAGCCGCCAGCCTGATGCCCTGGTCCTTGTCCACCGATAAACTGGAGCAGATCGGTACGTACAGTTATGTTTGCAATGTATAATATTGATATCAGTTCATGTTATTGTAAATCTGTGGCTTTGCCTGGATACTCTTGGATCCTGTAAAATATTATTTGAAGTTTAAAGAACTACTGAACCGATTTAAACAAAATTAGTTTCATGTGTATGTACCATGTACCTTATTATCAACTAGGATAAATACTGACATTCCGCAAAAGCTGGTTTAACTAAAAACTGACCCCGAGCACAGTATAATAATGAGTACTAGCGTACAAGTCACAAGACAAAGACTAACCCCCCCCCCCTCCCCCCTATCCCCAGATGAAGAACAAGACGGCCGCGAGTCTCCGGGTCCGAGCCGGGAGAGGGCGCGGCACCAGGCCACTGTCCGGGAGTTCCTGGAGACTCTGTCCGCGAAGCTAGCGGGCGGGCCACTAGAGGGCACCACGGTCGGACACCTTTATGACCATCCCGAGTGTATGTACTGATTTTTTATATTATTGTCGACTCTCGTAATTTTAACATATAAACGGATTTTGAAAACCTCCTAGTAGGCCCTAGAGCTAAGAGGAATCCGAATTTCCACGACCACTGTGCACCTGTGCATAGCTGATAAGAGGCCAATTATTTGCTCAGAAACGTAATCATGGTCTGGGTTTATATTATGTGCTCCGGAACACCATATTTTTGGTGTCGTGCCCTATTTTATCTGTATTATTCTTCTGTGACCAGAATTACAAATGTTAAACCAAATGACCCACAAAAATCTGTTTCAAGAATGTTTAGTTTAATGTTTAGAATATAGCATAATAATTCTATTTAGATTCTAGACAACATTTACAGCCTTAAAAAAATAATTAGCTCACTCGTAACTTAATTACTTCTCAATAGTAGATTTGTTCATAATCATAACCAAATAATAACACACATAACCCATATAACCATAATCATATAATAATAGATGTGGGAATGATAGAGCGCCATCAACCAGGATTGCGTCTCGCTCTCTCCACACTCGGCAACGCGCTGCGAGACGCGCTCAGACGTAAGACAATAATACATAATAATGCAGATTATTATAATAATACATGTGTGTTGCATGCACTTGCACTTTGTGGTTGGTATGCACAAGATTGTGTGTGTTTTTGTTTTTATGCATGCACAATTCTTTTAGTTTTGTGCCAGGCGTGGTTGACTAAGGCCTAATCACCCTAATTCAGGGTAAGCCTCGGTGGGCATTATATGAGCTGATGATAATGATGTTGTAGGTGATATTTTTGACACTTTTTTCTATTGTAAAGAAAAAATATATATGGAACCACCTCAAGAGTGTTCATGAGTTCCCTTTCAAACCGAAAATACTTCAATATCGGGATGCAATCAGTCAACGTATCTATGTACCGTGCACACATAAAAAAACATACAGCTGAACATAGAACCTCGTCCTTTTTCAAGTCGGTTTCAAAACAGTTTGCTTAGCGAATCAAAGTCTCACGATATTTTTTTATAATTAATAATCTTAATTATTATGTCCGTTTTAATAATCACGACGTTCGTTAGTTTTATAATTACGATAATTCTTAAAGTCAACAAAAACTACACATAAGTACATAATGATATAATAATATAATACATGTGATAATTTATCAAAAGTAACTACGCCACAGCGCCGAAATTACCTGCAAAAGTATATAAGTCATTCACCTCTGGTAAGGGTAGCAGAAAAGTTCCAAAAAGTAAACTTAAAGAATGTTTCACCATCTTCAAGTAAAGTTCCGAGTACGTACTCACATGTTCTGTCTTTGTCACTTGATATAAAGTAAGAAAGAGACAACACTAACTTTACTTGGTGAGTAACATTACTTGAAGGTCGTGAAATAGGGAAATAGGTACAAATTAAGTACCTAGTAATTTTAGCTTTTTCATAAAACAAAAATTGTTTACACTGAGATAGATATATGATTGAAAACTAATATTTGAAAATCTCTACATCTTGTGTTTTATAAGTTCATGTATTAGGGCCTAGGAATAGCAATATCCATTTTGACATTGGTCCCACATTAGTTATTTTTAGATATTATATCTGCGCAATAAAACAACAAATTCTTAACAATCTTTGAATATTTATTATTTAATTACCAATTGTTTAGAACACAAACAAATATGTTAATATTGTATTAACATAAAGGTCTAATAATACAAAAAAAAACAGTAGAATATTAAAATTATAATTCCATTCTTATCACACTTCACGGTAACTTTACTGTAATTATTCACGTTTTATCGTCATGTACATTACACGTGACTGTTGCAAAATAATTAAAGTAGTTTTAAGTATAATTTTATAACCATTTCACATTATAATAGTATGTAAAAACTTAGAAAATTATAATCTCAGAAGACGCGTCACAAGTCTAACAGATGTTACTACTTGGTAACTATGGGGCAAAGTCAAAGTCAATGCCAAATAAATATTATTAGATACTTACGATATAAACTCGGCTCACATAACCATTAAACATAATAATCGTTAAATTTGTAAAGGTAAATTGTATTTTAACTCACAACGTGGACTGACCAGATACTCAATGGGGTTTATTTTTTGTAACTGTAACAAAAACCTTGAGTTCTTTTTTCTATTCCTATGAGAATTTTGTATGTAAAAGTATGTGTTTCATTACTTATTTCACTACTTTTCTACTCCGCTAAATAAGGTCTGTATTTCTCCAAAAATATTTTATTGCGTCAGTTTTTTCTGCAACCAGTACCGGCATCCTTAAATTTATTTAGTTCTTTTTGTTGATTGAGGAAATTTTTATCTCGCAAACAATTTTTTTAATACTGACGATGTCAGTGTACCTTAAGGTCGGTAATTTATTTTGATTGCGTATTATTATAATTATTGTTACGAGTCAATTATATTCGTTGATCGATAACTAACTCCTGCGGTATTTCCTGTGTGATTCTCGTTTTGCTATGAGTATCCTATTTTTACTTTTCGTAATCGACAGTATAAAACGAAGCTGGTGAATTCACATATCTGGAGAAAGATTGATATAGGTAAAACTTCTTAGGCGCATTAATATAGGCATTACTTCAATTTCGACCGGCCAAGTCAGAGATCGGCTTGGACACTTGAGTCGAGGTTTGCGTGTTTGCTGTTTTACAAATCAGTCTTGAGGTCACCTACACTCATAAAGGCAAGGGTGATGATAACACTTATTTCTCATCCTACTTCACTTAGTAAAAGATAGAGTCTTGCCTTGCAGTAAGATCTTCAATATTTTCCTTCCAATGCACGCAATTATTGATTACCTAACATAGATTATACCTATATCTAACTAAGCTAAGTTCCCGAGTACTTGACCTAGTGTGAACCCACATTAGTATGCTACAGCCCAGTGTAATAGCGAGTAATTAATGCGCGGTTCACGCGCGAATAGAGATCTATGATTATGGTACCTAATTATAGTACAGTTATTGGTACTTTGTGTTATTCAATTGATTTTTAATTGTAGTGTTTATATAAGTTTGATTTAAAGGTGATGAATTTGTAGAAAACTTTAAAGTTATTTAACAATAGTTACAAATTGAAGAGGAAGAAGTATTTAAAGTGGGTGAAACTTAGAACAGTTAGTAAAGAATAATATATAAATACGAGTGAAACTGCTGAAATGCTAGTCTACCATAGAATTCACAGTAAATATTCTGCGAGTAAATGCCGATTTTTCTTAAAATATGTGTCTTGGTTACACTAGAGTGAATAATTCAAAGGAAAACAAGAATATTAACCAATTTTATGTCGTTTTTAGACCACTAGACCAATCACTGGTACTCAATAAAACAGGTATAAACATATGAGGTATTATTGCGTCGATTTGAGAGGTGCAAAAAGGTTCACTTACGTCAACGGTCAGGTATTGAAATCGACAATCGCTTCAAGTCATCAACCAATGAAATACATAATGGTGAACGTACACTTGCAGACACAATAATGGTAACAACTCATAACGCCGCAATCAAACGTCCCCACTGGAAATCATTGGAAGAGGCCTATGACCAGCAGTGGACAAACATAAAAGGCTGATGATGATGATGATTCAAAGTTGCCAAAGAAATACTTAAATAAGGTGCAGTAAGGCAATGACCCCGCAGTTTTACCTCATGTAGTAGAGTAGTCTACACTCAACCCACACTAAATAAGTTTATACCTATGCAAACTTTCGTCTTTATAATCTAGATTAATTTCATATACTTATTGTGTGTATATGTGTTAAAATTAGTCTAAAAACTTATCACAGCACATAATTTTTGTCCAAAAGTGTACACCTAAAGCCATAAAAGCCCGGCTCTCGCTAGCCTCACATACTTTTTATTGGCAGTGACCGTGGGATCGTGCGTTTGCACAAAAAAACCGTGCGCAAGCGCAAGCGGTTCGACAAGCCCGCGTATATTGTTCAAACCCGCCTTAAACTTATTGCATTTAATTAAACTCGGGTATTTTAAGATGGCTTCGTTTGAACTTGATATACTTTTACTTACTTAGATTATATTTTGAACGACAAACTTTAATAAATAATGAGAGAGTAAGAAAGTAATCTAGAAGTAGATGGGAAAGTCCATGTTATTAAAATATGTCAATCAATCTAAGAAAGCGATAAGCAGAGTGTTTTTTTCAAGTGACATTATAATAGTCAATTAACTGACCTGTGACAATAACAAAGCATAAGCAAAAACACCAACTATTTCGAACATGGACTGGGCATGGACGTTTAGAGAGAATCTCCTCTCATGGTCGTGATGCATATTCAAAGATTTCGAACTAGGGTTCAGAACCGGGAAATCCCGGAACCGAAAATCCCGGGATTTCCCGGTTCTTTAATAGCAGTCAAAGAACCGGTTCTCAATGAATAAGAACCGGGATTTTCGGTATATTCGGGAAATAACGAATCATGTTAACTATATAATCATTTGTTTGATTTTAATCTTCTATTAACAGCATTTATTCTTTTTATACAAAATATTCAAGCTAAAACCATATTCTCATTAAAATATTGTATCTGTAGGCACGTGGTAGATCATTAATCCATCATAAGACAAAATGTGTTATTTAAAAAGCTAACGAACACCTTCTCACAATTCCAACTACTAGCGTGGAGCCAGAAAGAATTTTCTCCTCAGCTGGCCTTTTTTGTAACAAAATTAGATCTCGATTAGGTGATGCAACTTTAGATGCAATGATCTTTTTGAAGACACATAAACAAGAGAATTATAAGGACCAAAATGGAGATACTATTTAGGTGAATCGGCCTACGATATACGTTGATGTGTTATGTGTTCAACTTTATCAAAAGTGAATTTATAACTGTATTTTAATAATCACCAGCCTGTTTGCGTCCACTACTGGACTTAGGCCTCTCCCAACATGCGCCAATATGCCCTGTCAGCGGCACGTCACATCCACTCTCTCCCGGCTACCCTGCGCAGATCATCGCTCTATCTAGCCACAGGACGTCAAACACTACTTTTGCCGAGTCGCTGTGTCCACTCGAGAACTCTTCTGCTCCAACAACCATCGGTTATCCTACAGATGTGGCCAGCCCACTGCCACTTCAGAGAGCTAATTCCTTGAGCTATGTCGGTGACTTTAGTTATCTGTCTGATCACTTCATTGCGAATGCGATATTTCAGAGAAATTCCGAGCATAACCCTCTTCAGAAATCTTTGAGCGACTTTAAATTGGTGAACCGGCCACGTGAGTGTTCACGTCTCGGCACCGTAGGTCATCATTGGTAGGACGCACTGATTGAAAACTAATGTTGTTAGGCACTGAGAAATTTGCGATGAGAAGACTCGTGGAAGTTTACCAAAAGTTGCCCAACCCAGCTGTATTCGCTTCTTAACCTCACTCTTCAGATTGTTTCTACCCAATAATGGCATTATTTGCCCGAGGTAGTTGTATTTTTGAAAAATATCGAGAGGGGTACCGTGTACTAGGATCGGCTCCAGCATAACAAGGCTATTAACCATGACCTTGGTCTTGTCAAAGTTCACGCCGAGGCCGACCTAACGAGAGGCATCTGCTAGGTCATTCAGCATCCAGTGTGAGCCACACTTGCGGCGTTTTCACTATTAGTACGATATCGTCTGCAAACCGGAGGTGTGAGATGTACTCGCCATTTAGGTTTATGCCCTATCCAGCCCAAGGCAAAGTCTTACATACGTTTTCCAGCGCGTTGGTGAAGAGTTTCGGGGATATAACGTCACCCTGTCTTACACCTCTGCACAGCTGGATAGACTTTAACTGTCGGCACTGAGCTTGAACGGTCATTTCTGCGGCATCATACAGACATCTCAACACCTTTACATAAAGAGTATCGACCTGGCATCGCTGCAAAGATTCCAGAATAGCCCAGCCCTTCTCATAGCCACAAATGCAAGACACAGAGGTTAATTATACTCTTGGATCATCTGTATAATTTGCCTCAATGTGTGGATTTGGTCTGTGGTGCCATAACCGCTTCGAAACCCGGCCTGTTCAAGGGGCTGAAATTCGTCGAGTCTTCTTGATATTGAGACAACCCTGAACAGCTTGTAAACATGGCTCAAAAGCGAGATGGGTCTATAGTTCTTCAGCAGGGTTTTATCCCTTTTTTTGAAGTAGAGCACCATCACGCTTCTGTTCCATGCTTTTGGAGTTCTCCCTTAGTGGATGACATCGTAAAACAGTTTTTGCAGTTTCCGCAGCACTGGCCTGCCTTCTGCTTTAAGAGGCTCAGTTGTGATGCTATTTTAATGTGTTAAAGCAATCAATACTTATCTTGTCATGCCAGAATGCGCAATATGTGTTATTTGATATAAATAATATTTTTTAGACTATATTTACCTCAAAAACTAAAAAGAAGAAAAAAATCCCGAAAGTACCGAAAATCCCGGGAAATCCCGGTTCTGATTAGTACTGGTACCGAAAATCCCGGTTCTGTTTTCTATTCCGGTTCTCGATACCCTATTTCGAACTAAACGCACTTTTCGATAGTTCCTGTCACAATTAGGAGTAAACCAAATAAACAAGCTATGAACGCACATTTCTATTCAACACCAAGTAAAGAATCGATAGCTCGTACTGCAGATCGAATGTAAGGCCTCTCCTCTTACTCATGATAGCAGGCATAGGGGCAAGGGCCAGAGTAATAAATAAAAATATGAATATTACTTAAAGAACTCAAGGTGAGCCCGCAAGTATAACTTAGTCTGTCTAAGATCTCTCCGAGGTAATTCCCAGATATCTATCCATCAATAATATCGATCACTTTCCAATTCAAGTGACGCTCTTGATGTGAAAATCACCATGTTTACAATATACTTATTGTGTTTTAATTTCAAAGAGATAACTTGACTTTTTTATTTGTTTTCTTCTATTTATTGAGGTCATGACTTCAAGAAATGTAATTGATTCTATTGTGGAAAATATTGTTCTGATTTCCTTCGTTGTATTTCAACCTTTTTCCTTTGTTTAGTTAATCGGAAAATTCGTCTAACTAAGTACTTATACTTAGCAATAAGATTAGGAATGCCTGAACGCACTAGTTTAGGAGTTATTCAACTAGAAAAACGGAGATTATAAAGATTAATTTTACGAAGAAATTGAACAGCAGTTTTCCGCAAACAGACCACTATGAGGCTATTGGAAAATATGAGCTATGAGACTAAAATAAGGTGGTTGTACAAAAATACAACTATGTAAGTTAGAAGTCAAGCACTAACTTGCGCGGTGTTTCTCAATGCCACAATCTTTGCCACAATTTAATGAAGAGAGACCTAATGATGGTGTAATTTATTGATTGACTGACTACTAATAATAATATTATTTTATGTATTGTATATGTATTACAACAGAGTTTTAGAGATTACCAACACCATCAAATTGAAGACATTCGGAGGACATTCTCTTTTGATTTGATATGAATTACGAAAAATATTTGACATTTCTCCATTGTACGGTTGAATGCACACGCTAACATGGAGTGTGAGAAATGTAATATTGAGAAGCCTCAACTAATACATAAAATGTGATGCAATTATTGCGATGGTGGTGTGTGATTGTATAGATACTACAATATTGTGGTACATGTCTTAACATCGTAGGGATTAAACAGGTTTAATTTACGGGTTTTAATTGCGTTTTTGACAAAACCTCACAAAAGAATACCAACTCCAATTTAAAATGGGATATCCAAGCCACAATGTTACTGTTATTAGTTGATTCCAACAAATAAAATAATTAATTTTGTTGTGTTCATTGTAATCAGTTATTTTTGTATCAAGAAAATATTGGAAAATCGTCAAGAAAATGGGACTCTTATAACACAAGTGAAAGTCACTAGTATCTTTATAAAAGTTAAATATACATATAAAAGTATCTTCCTACACCTTGTACCACAATATAACACCCGCCCGAGGCTGCACTCGCCACTCAAACGTTATGGTCATCCGATCACCTGCGCGTGCGTCGACGACGACGCACCTGTTCAATACATAATCAAATACTCATTTGTGGCGAAATTGATCTTAGATTGTAGAAGAAGAAAGATTTACTATATAATATTACTGATAAATCAATGTGATTGTCAGTTATTGGATACCTAATACATAACATAATCAACAATCTATAATAACATAATCATTCACTACATCATCTCATTACAGTAACTGACCCCTAACTAAGTTCGTAACTTGTATCTAGGGTATCAGAAACTACGCACACACTCATTCACACACACACCCAGACCGAGACAAACATTTGTGGTTCACACAAATATTCACCCCGCACGGGAATCGAACCCGCAACCTCTATCTTCATATAGTTAGTATATTTTTGTGACGGTCATTGTTTTTGACCGCTCTTATACGAGTATGTTCTCGTACACGACAGGGAACGGTGCGTTTGGTTTGGCCGATGAAGAGCTGCCACAACTACAGTGGACTTTGTAAACACCCGGCTTTTCCAAGAGAAATGTATCCCTTGGGGAACGTAGTATAGTTTCAGAGACTATTCAATTACATATATTCAAATTCAAATGTATTTATTGCGAATAAAGGATACAATATGGTGTTACAGTTAATACTTAAATTAAGAATCTCTTTATTCTACCTTACATGAGGCACGCAATATATACACTGCCGGCCAAAAGTTTGAGACCACTTGGTACACAACTTATAAAATGAAAAATATTTTGAAATTGTGTATGATAACGAAACAATATACACACCTGCGTTATCTATGAATAATAACGAATGTCTATACATCATTTCTCTAATCTATTTCATACAGATCATACCACAAATGAGCATTGTTTAATTACCATAGATGAGTGCCGCGTTCGAGCCAGGTGTCACAATTATTGTAATATTTTATGGCGGCTCCTTTGTACTTGTTGGGTTATTGTTTAGCGTTGACCTTAGGTTGTTGAATATTTAGGATTATTTTTAGGTCATAAAACCTATTCATAACATGATTATTTAAGGAGTTATTCCTGCTAGAGTCTATTCAGTCTGTACTACTGTTCTGTTAAGTGAAGATCTTCAAAAATGGGAAAAGTGCGTGAAATCTCAAGTGAAACACGTTCCGCTATTGTTGTTTTACACAACGAAGGCAAATCTGAACGTGAAATTGCTGCTAAGATGAAGTTATCGAAGACTTGTGTTCATAACGCAGTAACTCTCTACAGGAGAACCGGCAGTCATCAAGACCGTCCGCGCTCGACAAGGCTAAGAGCGACCACTTCTAGCGAAAATCATTTCATCGTTGTAACAAGCAAGCGTAATAGACGCTTAACAGCACCAGAAATCCGCTCTGAAGTCAATAAAAGTCGATCAAAACCTGTATCATTGACAACAGTAAAGAGAAGACTGAGAGATGCCAATTTGTTTGGTCGCGTTGCTGTTCGAAAACCATTGTTACGGCCTCAAAACAAAAAGAAACGGATGCAGTGTGCCCTTACCCATCATAATTGGACTGAAGAAGACTTCAAAAGTTCTTTGGACTGATGAATCGAAGTTTGAAATATTTGGTTCGAAAAGAAGAGTTTTTGTACGGCGTAGTGCCGAAGAAAAGATGATGCCTGACTGTGTAGTGCCTTCAGTCAAACATGGTGGAGGCTTTATTATGGTCTGGGGATGTTTTTCTGGCTTTGGAACCGGATATTTAGTCCCTATCGAAGGAATTATGAATAAGGAGCAGTACAAAGAAATATTGGAGCGAAATGCAGTTCCATCCGGGTTGCGTTTGATTGGAGATGGATTAATTTTCCAACAAGATAATGATCCTAAACACAGTTCTAACCTATGCAGGGATTATTTACAATATAAAGAAAGAGAACAGGTGTTGAAAAACATGGTGTGGGCCCCCTCAGAGTCCAGATCTCTATCCTATAGAACTTTCCTGGGAGGAGCTCGACAGAAACGTCCGAAACCATTGTCCAACTTCGAAGGAAGACCTCTGGAGGGTCTTACAAGAAAGTTGGAACAATGTTTCACAAGAAACAATGAATAAATTAATAGCCCGGATGCCTAGATTAGTTAAAAACGTGATTAGATGTAGGGGAGGCTTTTTTGATGAAAAGTCAGTTTAAACTGTTTATTTTTTTTTATAATTAATAATTGTAATTAGTGAGTAATTTTGTTGATTTTATATGTAATTTTAAGTTTATTATTTAAATAAAAAAAAGTTATAAGTTTTACAATACTTATTTATGTAGTTTTATTTCATTTTGTATATTTTTCATGGTGGTCTCAAACTTTTGGCCGGCAGTGTAAGTAAATATAAGACCGTTTATTGCTATATATACAACACAAATCACGTTTCATACATATACAGCGATATTTGAATACATAAAGATACCACGCACGTGAATTAAGGAGATAACATAACATAATCTCATCATCTCATTACAGTAACTGACCCCTACCTAAGTTCGAAACATGTATCTAGGGTATCAGAAACTACGCACACACTCATTCACACATACACACCCAGACGAGACAAATATTTGGGGTTCACACAAATATTCACCTCGCTCGGGAATCGAACCCGCAACCTTACGGATGGCAGTCCGGCATGGTGACCACTCTGCCATCGAGATGATAAGCAATCCCAAAACATGTGCCTAAATATCTCACTGTGACTTGCAGTCTTTCAATGAAGACAATGGAAGTAGATACAGGCAACTAGACAAAATAATAATTAAAATACATACATAAACCTATATAAATTGTTCAGTAATTGACCTAGAGTCATCGTAAACAATTTGTAGTAATACAATCCGTTCCACTACAAACTTTTACTATTATTAACATCATCAAATTGATATTTTATTCATAAACAACCGTTAACAGTTAGTTTAACGTTTATTTATTGTCTATTCTAATTTTGCGAATGAAAATAACTTTTTTAATTTTTTTGAATTTGGTTTTAGGGGCGATAGTCAGACCTCATTTTCTTGATCTATTATACTTTTAAGCCTACATTTTCTTGATCTATCTAAATATATGTATACTCGTATAACTCAAAGGTGACTGACTGACATAGTGACCTATCACAGCCGAAACCACTGGACGGATCGGGCTGAAATTTGTCATGCAGGTAGATGTTATAACGTAGGCATCCGCTCAGAAGAGGATTTTGATTAATTCTACCCCCAAGGGGTAGAATTAATTAATTAAGAAGGGGGATACAGGAGGAAAACCCCAAATTCTGCCGGATGTCATTATGCCACGCGGAGGAAGTCGCGGGTAAAAGCTGGTTTACTTATAAGTAAGTATGTATGTATAGATTGAAATGTTGAACGTTACTATTTCATTGGCATTTTGTTTAAACTAACATATAAACAAACAATTATTTGTTTGTTAACAAATAAAAACTCACTGCATGAAAATTTATAGAATTGTATTTGTCAATAAATTATGTTTTCTTTTGTAAGCTCTACCCATAAATTAAATTTGAAATTGTGTTTGAAAAACAACCTATTTTCTAAATAAATTCTTATCAAACAAAAACAAAAGTCAAAAAACATATTATTCAAATTATTTATTGAAACAATTGCTACATATACCTAGCCCATATTTCAAAAACACATAAAAGTTTACACAACGATAAATATTTCCATGAAATTCGATTGTACATGATAATATAAGGTGGCCATGGACGAGTCGGTTGAACTGATCAGTCCGGACATAAAACTGCGCGTCACTCCAAAAGTTTTAGGCTAACTAGATTTCTCCACTGGAATCTGGAATCGCTCTGGTGATTGACGACCATTTTTGGATGAATGCCAGTTCTACTGATCAGTTAAACTGACTGTCAATGCGTACTTTAATCGATTAGTCTCAGTTGCGAATACACGTGGTAATCGGTAATGTATATCGATAGTAATTCGCTTTCAAATGTCTTCCAATATAATTTGCTTCAACAATTACCTATTTTATCTAAGTATCTTAGAGGTATTATTTTAATGATTCTAAGTTCTTTTCACTGTTTTTCCTCTTCGATTTTTCTTTGTAAACGTGTTTCTTGTACATTGATTTTATTTTATAAAAATTTAAGAAAATATTGCTACACGTTAAGCTATTGGTGATAGAAAAAGGAGCACACCCTACAGGTTGTGCTTCATTATTTTTCATTGTATACAACCAGTGCATTGAGTGAGACCGTATCTATGGGGAAGGTTTCATGTTTCAGTTTAATAAATTTCATAATTTTGACATGTATATTTTAAATAAATACCTATTTGATAATAGGTAACAAAACAACTCAATTATTTTCCAACGACTCTCCTATTTAGACACAAAATAATACGTTAATAATTTAAAACGCATTATTTACTTGTTACTTTGTAAGGTAATGACATAAACAACATAAATCAGCTGAAATTGCATATCATTTGTTTGTGTGACCTTGTCGATGTCAACAAGAAACAAACGTGGATACACGCGTCTCACGTGTCTAATGTTATTATTGTATTTTGGTTAATCGGGATCGCCGAACATTAGGATAAGGAACGAGAATAAAAAAAAACGTGTGGCACTCGGGGACTGCCGCGGTAAAGCTATTGCATAGCAATTTTATCAACTAATTGTTTTTTTTATTCTTGTATTGCAATCCTAACCTTAGAAATTTTGATGTCGTACTTGGGACTTCATACAATAAAAACTTTGTCTACATTACTATAAAAACTTTTTGGAAAATTTACAAATAAAGAAATTGGAAAAAAAAATGTGAGGTTTTTTGTTCGTTACGGAATTTCTGGATTCGGTCCCCGCGCTCAAGGCCCTCGATAGAAGCTATGCAATAGCTTAAAAATAGTTATTTTATTACATTCCCGATCGTCTATTAGTATGAAAAATCCTGGTGGGACGAAAGGTAGTAAACCATCTTATTGATACGTCAAAATATTACAAAAAGTACTTACATATTACGGCATTGAAGCTCCCCCAAAGCCTAGACTAGACAGTAATGACAGTTGATTTCACCAAAAAATTTTACAGATAACTATCAAACATTCAGTTTGATTCGACAATGTCTATCCGTTTCTTTTGAAAAGTTGTTTAACGTTTAATCGCAAATCTACTCACACATTTAGACAACGAAATCGGAAATCTAATTATACAAAGAAAACTGATTAAAGCAAATGATAAAGTAATTATCAACAAATTGTGTAAAATACCAGTAATGATACAGATGATTCTCACACGGTAGGTGGTTGCACGCGACTTGGCCCACTTCCACCAATCGATCGGATTACGTTTACTTCAAAGCGGTGATCTCGGATTAACGGCGGATTAACTAAACGCCACGTGCTGTAAAACAAATCATATTGAACTAAATTTTGACTGGCGTTTGAGTGGAGCATATTTTTAGCTTCATATCCTGAAAAAAGTATTTATTTTTTGGGATATATTCTATCCCTACATCCTACTACATCCTTATTATAATGAACAAGTTTGTTTTTTGCAAAATTACACTGCAATCTGTTCAGTGGTACAAATACAATATCTACTTTAAAGAAACTCAAGAAAATTTATAGCAAAAAACTACGGTCAGTTTTTTAATGAATGAAAAAATGGACATTATAATTAGATTAATTTGCACCCCTAAACGTATGAAAAGAAAATGAAGAGCATTAAGACAATGTCAGGTGTGTTAATATTTGATAGTTCAGCTAAAAAAAACAATGGTCAGGCACTATATGCATCATAAGTGTTTCGTTTGTTTAGTATATTTAGTAATTTGAGATAATGGCTATTGTTATTTTATTTGACGTCATACTTTATAAGATGTACGTCAAAGTAACTAATATAAAATTGAACTTTGAACAATGTCAGTGACTCTATCGGGGCTCGAATCACACACAAAATATTTCGAATATTTACATTTTATTAAATAAAAATCGATGTTTACACGTATCAATGACAACTAATCGAATTACTAATAAACAAAGCACATAATCGGATCGCAGTACGTAACTACGATGAGACAGTGTCGAATCATGTCTCATAGTTTTGGTTAACAAGTGCTCGTACGGTGGCAGAGACCGGTTTTCTACACGGTTACCTCACATTAACTTAACCGTCACCGCACGCGACGCCCGCGTCTTTCAATCGCGACGGAAAATTCGCGCCGCGAAATCGTATTAAACATCGACCGTTAAAATTAATTCTAAATCCGTCCTCTTTTCACCGACACAGTGGAGAAAAAAAAACGACCTGTCAATGTCAAAAAATACGCGGGAAAATTGTGAAAAGTGATTTGTGTGTGATTTTTTTTTAAAGTTATTTAAATCAAATGGTATGAGTTTATGATTTTATTGAATTAAATATTTAAACAAGTGGATTGAGGTGACGCGTTTGTGCGTTTATTTTTGTTCTTTAAAGCGTCATACACCATAAATTAATGGTGTTAATTATTAGCTTAGATTTTGGTAATTATGTTTAATAATAGGTCTATGGCCGGTCAGACTGGAAACGTGAGCAGTGATTTTTGGCAGAAAAAAAACATGACGAGCCTACTTTTTTGTGGCTTTTCATAGCACAATTAGACTTTTATAATACGTTTTAATAGTCGGCAATCGTGTATTATTTTAATAAATAAGTTGAAAGCGTAATTAGTGTGTTAATTGGTGGTCTATCGGTGTAAATTCTTGAAATAACGTCTAATTAAACAATCTACTAAACCACGACCACGTACCTACACCGAGTTTATCTTGTGAACATGACTTATCATTAGAAATGAATGAATAGGTTATTTATGTACTTACGGCTTACATGTACAAATGTATTTAAGTACATTAAAATATATATTATTATAATTAGTAATAAATTTTATACAGGTATAATTAATATTAACTCTACATTTCTTAGTCTCTCTCTCTCTCTACTCATCTTCTTTCTTTAATGTTTCTGTGTAACTAAAGTAGGACAAGGAAAACGTAACATTTAAATGTACGTGAAAACTTATATTAGTCTATTCATCATCTACAAAAAGTCTGATCAATTGTCTAAACCTGTTCAGTCAGTCTTCACTTAGGTGAGGGAAGAGTTTGAAAAAAAACCTTAAAAGTACTTATATCAATTCGTATTAAAACTGTTATTGTCCATAAAACCTTATCAACCACGTGGTAGGGTTATCATAGTAGGTATTTATATGTATTTTTCTTTTTTGTTTTAAACGTATCGTTTTAAATGCAAATACTAAAGATTGAAACTTCCAAAATACAACAAACTATTTAAATACTTAAATTCTTATATAATAATTAACACATCATATAATTTAATGAAACATAAAGCGATCACAACTGGGACACATTCAAAAATGCTTTTAAAAAACACATAATTTTCATAAATAAGTGATTTCAATTATGATCAGGTTATATAATATCCATTTTTTTTTTAAATATACATTTTGCGAAGCATCTTAGTAAAGTTTGGTAGTCTGTCTTTTTTCCGCTTCTTGCCCGTGGTCCACCTACATAGTTCACCTGGTTGTACCAAGTTTAACTGGGTGTACCATGGAAAATAATGTTTTCCCGTGGTCCACCTTAGTTCACCTGGTTGTACCACGGGTATTTTTGTTCCCCCGTGGTCCACCTGAACAAAATAATATATCATGTACAAGCATACAAACTTGAGTTTGTAGAACACCTTGCATAGAATCATTGTGCATAAAACACTGCTACGCGCAATTTGTGGACAAATGTACCAGGCAAACATGGGTTATTAGGAGTTTTACATATAAATAGTCGTACTGCTGGTGAGGGTGGTACAGTCAAAAAATAACGAAAGTTCTCTGTTCAAAATAACCAAGACCTTTATTTAATTTTGTGAATCAATCTAACAAAGTTTTAGACCTCCTCTACATTTCTGTTCTCCTGGTATTTAAAATATATTATTTTAAAATTTCTTGCACATAATGTTTATTTTGAACGAGCACTTTCGTTATTTTTTATTTGACTGTACCACCCTCACCAGCATTACGACTATTTATATGTAAAACTCCTAATAACCCATGTTTGCCTGGTACATTTGTCCACAAATTGCGCGTAGCAGTGTTTTATGCACAATGATTCTGTGCAAGGTGTTCTACAAACTCAAGTTTGTATGCTTGTACAAGATATATTATTTTGTTCAGGTGGACCACGGGTAAAAAAAATTACCCGTGGTACAACCAGGTGAACTATGTAGGTGAACCACGGGCAAGAAGCGCTTTTTTCCTGATTATACAAAAAACAACCGAATTGATTTTGATATTTGTTGCAAAAAACGTCTATACTCTACGAAATTAAAAATGTGAAATTATACGAAACTACTATTGGATGGGACTCCGAAAAATATCATAACTAAACATTTCGGGAAAATCGAAATTTTGAAAAATGTACTGGAACATAGGTACGAACCGTACAAATCTGGGGGTCGTTGATCCCAACTAAAACTAATATAAAAACATAGATACATAATAAAATATAAATTTTCGTAATGTACCTAGGTATATGTATGTACTTATATCGACATCGGATTTAAAACCAAAAAAGGCATCAATAAATTAGGAAAAATTAACGCAAATACATCGTATTCATTTAAACTTTGTATTGAATTTACGTACATGTTGTAAAGCAAAGCAGGGCAAAGTCATGTGTCTCTCACTGATGATAAATTTGTGGAGTAAAGAGAAAAACACTACGTTTATTTAAAAAAATCCACTCCGACGCACTAAAAAAGTCTTAATAGTCATAAAAATAGTCCTTCTAAATCCGTTAATTGCCATTTACCTGCATATTTTCTAGCTAACAGTGATTATACCTTCCAAGGTCGCCTCCGTGACATCAGTAAGTAAACATAAATATACATAGCCTTTGATAACGCAACGCTAGAGTAACTGATAAAAAATCACCCTGAGGTTAACAGATATCGTAGTTTCCAGTATATTACAGTGAATGGTTATAATATAATGTTTTAGATATTTATTGTTTACTGTTTAATTTCTATTTTTTTTTATACAATTAAGGAAATAACAGTGAAAGTAAATTAGGTAGGTATTCATTATTATGTGCTTAATTTCATGAAAATCAAAGAAAAATTGAAAATTAAACTAGATAAATAAAATAGATGATATTTTTACTTTACTTTATAGATGCGGTTTTAAAACTCAGATAATGAAAATTTCGGATTAGAAGAGTTAACGATGAACCGAGTTTTTTTTAAATAGTTTTTAAATGTTAAACTAGCCACGTGAGTATTTAAATATATAGTTAGGTACTCGTAATTATATGTATAAAACATAAATATCTTTTTTCTTGGCAATAAACAATTTTCAACCATGATTAAAAAAACTCAACAACAGGTAATTAATATAAGTTTTTGCATCATTATTTATGATGAGAACAGATTTTTTGAATAAAAACTTGAGTACTTAAAGATAAATAACGATTTTTTAGTCCAAATGGAATAATAATTTTAACCAACAGGTTTTTGGAGACCAAAGTACAAGGTTTTTGAATTATACAAAAACATGGCAGTACCTTAATCTGATGAATTGATCAAATCCTTTTTATTATTTAACGAATATTTTAATTATTTTATATGTTATAACGGCTTTTAAAAACAAGCTAGTTTGTGGAGGTCCGTACCCTAACCTAACCTAAGCCTTTGAAAATCGACAGCCATAAGTGATATCTGACACTTCGGGAAAAAGTAAATAGGTATGTTGGCGTTAAGAAAACTTATTCTCACTTACACTAGTTATATCTTTGGGGTAATTACAGAACAACATACAATTTTACTAACTCACTAGTAAATTGTTTAAATCGGTCTCGAGTAGTTTTTGAGTTTATTATAGACAACATAACATAATCATTCACTTCATCATTTCATTTATAGTAACTGACCCCTAACTAAGTTCGTAACTTGTATCTAGAGTATCAGAAACTACGCACACACACACACACACCCAGACCGAGACAAAATTTGTGGTTCTCACAAATATTCGCCTCGCACGGGAATCGAACCCACAACCTTACGATGGCAGTCAGGCATGGTGACCACTCTGTCATCGAGATACATTTATAGTTTATTATACAGTAGGTATATAGATGTTAAAATTCTGAACATTGACCATGGCAACTTAAATGATTTAACTTTTTAGCATTGTGGACTTTGACATGTACTTTAGACTTTAGCACCTATCTTAGACTTTAGACTAAGGGAACGTTCATATCTGACGGAACATGCGTCGCGTATTGTCGGTCGCGTAACGCCAGAACAAACAAATGTATAGAAAAACACTTGACCGTTCACACTCAACGCACTAAGGCTGTGTCCCCAGTAAGCAAACTGTCAGCGGCCGACTGAGTTAGCGGCGTATCGGTTTAGTACGCCCTTCCATATATTTCAAATGGAGTGTTCACAGTTTGCTAGTTTTGCGCTCACTGTACGCAGTTTGCAGCGTTACGCGCGCCGACTATCTTAGTGAGCGGCCGACTCCCACCAAAACCGGTTCCAGTCGGCGGCGGCGATTGGTTGTTCGCCGGGCGTAGTGACTCAAACTGATTATTCGGATAGTTGGAAAAAAGCTATCATCGTGTTAGGACGTGTTTTTTTGCATCGCACCTAACTAATCTCAACGCACACACACATCACTGAAAATCCAAGATGTCCTTTGATACGGAAAGGTTCATTAGTGAAATACAGAATAGACCATGCATATGGAACATGTCGAGTGAAGAATACAGCAACAGAGTATTAAAGCAGAGCAATTGGAATGAAGTCGCTGAAATTATATACGATGATTGGCAAAACTTAGAAGAAAACACTAAACAAAAAAGAAGTAAGTTCCATTCTAATGAATTTATTATTTATTCAACAATATACTTGTATCACTCACTACATAAAACAAAGTATCATAATTTACATAGTATTTACGGCTTTACACACTCCGTTACACTATTTCTTCCTGTAGCTACAACTTACAAATATTTCTCTTGCCAGGATAGCTTTCCTTCGTTAAGAAAATAGTTTTTAAAGTTTTCTCTTGTTGTTTTTCCAGAATTTGATACAGTAATAATTTGGCTCCTTGAACTTGTAAGAGTTGTTGAGGTACGTCGCGAAATATGTGCATATTGTGCTTGTTCTCTTGCTATGACAAAATTATGTAAAATACAAACGGCTTTTACGATAGCGATGGTTGTATTCACATTAGTAGCGATCGGTGTATGCAGAACTCTCCATTTGCTTGTTAGGATGCCGAATGCACATTCCACGCATCTCCTAGCTCGACTATGACGATAATTGTAAATTCGCTCTTCCTTATTTAAACTTTTATTAGGAAAAGGCCTCAAGATATGCTTTTGTAATCCAAATGCCTCATCTCCAAGAAACACGAAAGGTTGGGGCAATCCATTTGAATTAGGCAATTTAGTTGAGTTAGGAATCTTCAGAGACCCACACGCCAATTTTTTGCCAAAACCACTTTCTTTAAATATATTACTGTCAGCATTTCGTCCGCAAGCACCTACATCAATAGCTATAAAAGAACAGTTTGCATCTGCTACGGCTAACAGAACAATTGAGAAGAACTTCTTATAATTAAAATAGTTAGACCCACTTTTTGGTGGTTTTCTAATACGGATATGCTTGCCATCGATAGATCCTATACAATTAGGATAGTTGGTTTTTTTATAATATCGTTTTGCTATTTCTAGCCACAATTCTTCAGAAGGTTCCGGCATTTCCTGTGGCTGTAAAATATCCCATATAATGCATGCAGTTTCACTTATTATTTTCGATACCGTCGATTTTCCAACAAGAAACTCTTGTGCAATTTTTCTGTAACTTAGTCCACTTGACAAGAATCTGGAAAGAATATTGAACTACCGATTATTTCTGTTTCAGTAAAAGACCTACAAAAAAAATGGAAGGGTTTGCGCGACTATCACACCAGAGAAAAAAATAAGGATTCCTCAGTCAAAAGCGGAAGTGGCGCAACAAAAAAACGCAAGACACCATACTTGGACATGTTACAGTTTTTAAATGTTTCTAGAGCTAGCAACCAGACATCTGGCAATATTAGCGCCGAGACGTCTAGCGACAGTAGCGCTATTTTAGATGAAAATGATTCTACTGACTCGGTAGTTAATGTCAGTAGACCAAAAAAGATGACTGTGTTTCAAGAAGCCCTAATTAACTCGATGGAAAAAAAAAGAGAAAACGATCCAGATATGAACTTTCTACTAAATATTTTACCGGAAATGAAGACAATGTCCCCAACACAGAATTTTGAATTTCGGTTCGAAGTGATGAAAATTATTAAAAATATAAAATATAGTGTACATAATAATTATGACGGTGGTATGATGCAAACTGGATGGACGAATGCCTACCAGTACCCACATCAGTATGGCTATGCGAGTGGAAGCAGCAGTACACCAAATGTGCAAAACTACCCTCGAAACAGTCCATCACATAGCTCTACAGGTTCTTCAGCGGAAATAGAAGACATAGAAGCAATATTGCGAGGCGATTCAAACCACACTGAAGATGAGGAATGACAGGTTACCAACTTAATGTTACCATATATGTTCCTAATTCAATTTAATAATACAGTAACTTTGAAAAGTGATTGTTAAATTAAAAACTATAAATGCGAAAGTGACTTTGTATTACAATAAAAATAACATATTTTTTTAAAATCCTAAAGCGTTAATTATTTACTTACCTCAAAGTTATAGTAAGCCGTTCTTCGGGACATAATGTATCTCTTGTGATATTATTTTTAGCTATGTACTGGGTTATAGATTTCAACAATTCATCAAATGTATGAGAAGTCATATTGAAATAGTCGTAAAATTTTTCTGGATGTTTCCTTAGTTCTGGATAAAGAGTGTGAAATTGTCCAATGCTCAACCTTTTCTTGTATAATGGGTGAACCCAGTGCTTCCTTTTATCCTCTTTCAGCGCTTCTAAGATACCAATTACTTCAAAAATATCCATCGTGACCAACACAACCACTCCCTTCGTACAACAAAAGTAAAGTGATAATTAAGTCGGTCGGCTAAATAAGCGGCTAACTCTTAACAGTTTGCTTGCGACGCACGAAAATTGATTTGAGTCTGCAGCTAACTCAAATTTCAGTTCGCTGCAAATTTGCGGCTCACTCAGTCGGCCGCTGACAGTTTGCTTACTGGGGACACAGCCTTACGTATAATCGGTTGAGTCTGTTCTGGCGTTACGCGACCGATAATACGCGACGCATGTTCCGTTAGATATAAACGTTCCCTAAACATATAAGAAAAACATTATAAAATTGACAAGATTGAAAATTATAAAAAATTAGAGATCAAAGTTTAATGTTTATAGAAAATCACGATGACATTGATATTTATATAAACTTGTACATAATAAATGCCTACTTAACGAACAAGTTTGTGGGTAGGGTTTTTAAAAAGTTAAGAATGTGAGATCTATCAGCCATTATATTTTTATACTTTCGCGTTTTACTGACATTAATATGTACAACATAAATCTGGACGATTATAATATCTACTATACATTGGCACGTGATTCCGCCTGTGTAATATTAATGGTTTTTGATTCCATAAATTAAATTAGGTATTGCATAAATTGCGATCTCCCAGAATCGTTTATATTCTTCTTCTACCCTTTAACCCATAGATATATAATTAGGACAGGTTTTTTAAGTAAACCAGATTTGGTAGAATATAAAGCAGTACAAATACTTTATTATGCTAAAATGTAATATCAAAAGGTCAAACTTTACAGAAGATTTACTTTCCTACCCTAAACACTAACGGTCTTACCACAAAACGAAGTCTAAATTTGAAACATAGTTTAAAATGATTTTTACAAAAAATTGTACCACAAATCGATGTCTACCTCTAAAATTGGTTTAGGCAGTGTTTGAAATGACAGTCTACCTAAAAACTCTGATGCCCTTGTTTAAAGCTATTTCTAAAATGGCCGCCTGAATTTGTATCAGCTGATTTGAAACGTCAACGTGATTTTATATCGATTATGATATTATGACCTCTTTAGTTTGTTATTCAACCTCTTTGCTATATTGTTACTACAAGGTGCCGCTTGATGGTGCTAGTGCACAAACTCCAAAACGGCGAGAATATGAAAAGACGTAAAAAAACTATTCGAAACGTATTAATGTAATTATATTCTAATAAAAGAACTGCATTGTGTCATTGAATTCAATTTATTTAATTAGACAATAAGTACATTATATTCTAAGAGAGACCCCTCTCGAGACCCTACCTCCCGTGCTAGTTATAAACTGTGTTACGGTAAGGTAAGGCCTCTCAAACCACGCGCACATATAAAATCATTCAAATATATGAGGAACATTTCCGTGTACTTCGTAGCTACTTGAAGTAAACGATACGGTGCAGGTAGGCTCCACAACACGTAAGGTGACCTCTGTTGCTGTAGCAGGGGCGATACCACGTCGGTTACGGGACGGATACGGTCGACGTTTCCTCTCCACCAGGATGAAGCCATCCACGTCGCCTTTCTCCGCTGCACTGACTGCTGCTCGCTGTTTCTTCGGTGCAGCTAACTTCGTAACTCGCCTTTGTTGATAGTAGATAGACAAAACGATTATTCTGCCGAACATTGAGGCAGTTGTTGCGGCACGACACTACTGCTCGTGTTTTCGGTACAAACGCAACGCAACGGTACAAATCCATTAATTGCAACTCTTCTACGTATCCGTGTTTTAACTATTTAAAATTGTATGAAAATATAAAATTAAACACAACGTCGATCGAATAAATAATAGTCACACATGACATGAGTCAGTCAGACAACGTCGATCAAAAGTCAATTCAAAAAACGTTTCGTTTACGGATTAAACGATCTTTGAGGATGAAAACATCAAGTAATTAGTTTACTGTTTCTTCAATCAACAATTATATTTATAGACAATAATACTTTTAAAAATAAATTATATCAATTAATAACTTAATTCAATAATTATTATCAACTTTTGAGATACATTTGTTTATGTTGTACTCAACTTGTCCTGCATATAACGTAACGCGTTTATGTATTGCCATACGTATTTTATTAAAACCAGAGAGAAACAGTATCGTGATCCTTATTCTATGAGTAAAACCATTTTTCTCAAGACAAGAGCAAGACAACGATTTGTGGTAAGAAAAATTCAAACACGGTCTAACATGCCAAAATCGTGTTTGACTGAAGAGTGGTCTCGAGAGTGTTTAAACATCGATTTATGGTAAGACGGTAACGGTCTTATTTGCGTTACATTTTAAACCTAGTTTAACAAAACCTGGTTTAAGTATTGGACACTTGTCAGTCAAATCTGTCACTTTAGTCCTTTGACAGTATTCAAAATTTCGCTTAGATCAGATTGTAAAACCTGGTTTAGTGCTAAAAATTCAACGCAAATAAGGCAGTATAAATCAACCACATTATATATGTGGCAATAAGCCTCCCACGGCGACTCATTGAATGATGATGAAAATTGACATCATTTTCTTTTACCTAGACATTTAAAAGTTATATAAAGTCAAATGTGATATGTCACCGAATAACCTTCAAAATGGCGACGATATTAAGAAAGTGCCACGTCACAATATGGCTGTTTTACTCAATACACACGCATAAAGCTGGAAAGTAGATGACAAGAAAAACTTTAATTATAATACATAATATTCACTTTCTCAGATGAGGTTTCAAAGCTTTCTTTTAGTCAATATACATATAATAAATCGACTCTGCTCACACATGTCAACACTAGAAAATTATTATTTAGGCCTCAAAGGAGAACTTAGGAGTGATGTAGAACTTAAAATAAAGCCTAACGCCTCGGATGGTCTTTTGGAATTTCCTGGGTAAGATTCGTAAATTGAGGAATGTATGTTTACGTTTTTCCAAATATGGCTCGGTTTTGGCAGATTCCCAAGTAAATTAGATAAATCCTTGAGATAACGCCTTTTCCTTCCTACTTAACTAACGCAGTACAAAAAGTTGTTTCAAAAATTTTCCACCGATTCAAAACGTATTTTGAAACCTACTTATTTTAAATTAAT
Source organism: Timandra comae (assembly GCA_958496195.1). Lineage (NCBI taxonomy): Eukaryota > Metazoa > Arthropoda > Insecta > Lepidoptera > Geometridae > Timandra > Timandra comae. The sequence goes on from OY292354.1 coordinate 1,163,440, forward strand.
TGGTAAAATATCCGTATTATATATGTAAGTAAACTTATGTTATACATACTATTATGTAATCAACAAGTATTTACTTCCGAAACCTTCGGAACAGGTTCATCGAGTATTTTAATCACAAATTCTTAAATTATAATGGTAGCATATGTTTTATGAATAATTTATTTTGTACTAGATTAGATTACATCCTCTTATACTTATTTTAAATATATCGTCAATAAGAGACAGAGACTACCGCCATTTTTTTCAAGCTGGGAAATGCATGAAACTGAGAATCGAAGGGGAGATCCCAGTGGTTATGTCGGACTCTCCCCGCCAGAAAGACGAGGCAATATCCACTAAAGCCCCAATAACTCTACCACGACAAAACTACCCCTATCCTGAACTATATTACATAACTATCAGTTGCCTAATTAGTTCAAAATTTAAATTAACGTACAATCAGCGGCAGTGACTTGATTGATAAAATATTATTTTTTTATAACAAATAATGCTGTAATGGTCAAGCGTGTTACTTACCATAAAGTGACCACATCGCTCAGCTCATCACTCGATCGCAGTAATTAAAAAGCTGTTTAACTTTACCTTCTACAAATGTGACCTTTTCGCGACAGGATAAAACCACAGAAACTATATTAATACCTATAAGTACAGTATTTTACCTGAGATCGTATCCATGTTTTTGTGCCACCATGTTTTTGTATTATGTTATTGTTTTTGTACCATGTTCCTACCTCGTTTGTACGTGTTTTTCTTTATATGTTTTAACTTAAATATATGTTGAGTACATATATGTATGTATACTAACCTATGTAGTAATTATATTTTCAACAACAAGTGAACTACTTACTTATTTGCATTCAGAAAGTAAAACTAATGTCTGTATTTACTTTTAAAATCTTAATTATAACTTATCAAACAAGTTTAGTATAAAAACAAACAGATTCAATAACAGTGTACAATAATATTTTTCCCGTTTATATTAGACTCAGACTAAAAACAAATATGTTTTTTATATTATTAATAACGTTACCTAACTGATCATTCGGTCACTACATTAACTGTAAAAAGCCATTGACCAGTCAGTTTAACTGATCAGTTGAACTGGCGTCCATCCAAAATGGTCGTCAATCACCGGAGCGATTCCAGATTCTAGGCCTAAAACTTTTGGAGCGAACGCCACAGTTTTATGTCCAGGCTTTATATCAATCCTGCACCCCGCAGTTTTATCCGCGTGGAACCCTATCCCGTGGGAATTTTGGGATAAACAGAATCCTAGGTATGAGGTACATCTGTACCAAATTTCATTAAAATCCATAGTAGTTTTTGCGTGAAAGGGGAACCAACATTCACACATCCACTCTCACAAACATTCGGCTTTATAATATTAGTAGTACATATTAATATTGCTAGAGCAAGTCTTCATAGTATTACAAAATATTTAACATGGCAGGCTCTACTAGACATTATTTAGGACAATATTTCATAACTATTTAGCTAAGGTACACAAGAATGCGTCTCGAGTTGACGTGTGATTACATATCACATACGAGTACATACGTTTTGTAAACTAGTTATTTAACGTGGTTTGAGACGCGTAATTTTAGTTATGTTTGGGATTTTTCATAAATTGATTAAAGAAAAATAAATCGATAACATGCAAGCCTTATTAAATCGCAATTGTTTAAGAAGAACTACAATTAAAAGAAGAAATAAATCTAGATATCTATTTCTTTTATTAATTTTTAAACTTTTAGTAATAGACAAAAGTTTATTAATGTCTTAATTTGTGTTATATTTTTCCATATACATAAATACTCTAATACTTTGATTAATTATTTATCTCTTAAATACCACCAATTTTTTATTATATCAATAAACAACAACATTCAAATTCATATTTTACAAACAATTTAATCAATATTTACTAAATCAATATTCAAAGTGAACGACCTCACGAACAGGAATTCTTTAACGATCCATAAAAGTATATTAATTCGCCATTAAAATTGTAAAGTTGTTTAGCGAAAGTAAAAGTCTAGACGAGATGTTAGCTAATTGTCCGTATATGTTCAGTGGAGGCAGGATATGTGGAATACGGCCCTAACATGGGCTAAACAACTGAAAGTAACATTTATATTGGCTTTTCTTTGGTTTTCCGCCAAGTCTTGAGTCTGTAAGGAGTTTTGTGTGTGTGCGTAGTTTCTAATACTCTAGATACAAGTTACGAACTTAGTTAGGGGTCAGTTACTATAAGGAGATGATGTAGTGAATGATTATGTTATGTTTTAAATAGGTGGTTTTGCAAGCGCGTTACCTGACGGTAGTTCTACCAAAAACTAATACATAGTTCAAACCATAAAGTATTACTGATAAAAATTGGTATAGTCGTTTAAAAGTTACACTTATTTGATGTAAGAAGATATGAAATGGATATAGCTTCTCCCGATGTTCCTGTAGTATCTATAATAATGCTGCAGTAATTGTAATAAGTTTACAAACACTTATTTCGGAAGAACAAAAAACACTATTATTTAAATTTTAAACAAACAAATATCTATGCAAATAATCAATTCTTATAACGATTTCCTATTATCTAATTTGAACGTATTGAATGATTGCATAACGACACATGACTAGTGAATGTACCATCTCTATGAAAGTGATTTCGAAGCGCTAATGTAGGTAGATACAGTCGCGGTCAAAAGCTCGACAACTATTACTAATTAATCTTATCCAATCAAGTAGATATAATTTGATTGTTTTGTAGATTTGACATTATCAACTAAATATTTTCTTTGTTTTGTCATTCCACCTAAAATCATTTTTATAATTGAGTTACGACGACGCTACCAGAGTACACAGTACGAGATCGAAAAAGTTGAATTTCTGAAATAAATTCCAAAAGATGACGATTTCCTCATGATTTTTTTTAAATGGAAGAACTTAAATATTGAAAAACCATTTACCAAACTTAGACACTTTAGCTTAATTTAAAACTCAAGCCACCGGATTTAGACTTATAAAATTAGTATCATGAAGCACATATCATATACACAGTTCATAAGTATTACATTTTCCAATTTATTTCAAAATATCAACTTCTTATGTTTATTAAAATCTTCAACCCAATTTGCCTTTTATCCCCGCCAGTACCTCGTAGTACTACAAGTACAATCAAGTACAGAAAATTGCTGATGCACGCTCGTTTGTATTGACCTTCCGGTGGTCAGGGCATCTGGTGAATAGCGAAAGTTGTTATTATAGTGAACATGTGTGAATGCATTATGTAGTATGTTTGCTTTGACGTTATGTTATGATGTAGTACCTTTATAGTACTTTATAGTCAGCGTCCCTTGGTTGGGAATACCAAAGTGAGCATAGGGATGTGGACAAAAAAAATGTAATTAGTCCGTCAGATAGATTTCGCATAAATATTGGACACGTATTTTCTCTTTTTTGTTACAAACAAATAAATAAGACGATATAGTGTATAGAAAACTCGTGTGACGTCACAGCTACATACATTTTTTACCAAGCATTATCGTCACAAGCCGCCACTCCTGAACTTTAATGCGTTATAACTAAGTTCGTTTTATTAATTTTATAAAACAAAAAAATTCGTGTCTAATATTTTTTCGAAATCTATCTGACGGACTAATTAGAATTTAATTTTGTTCACCCAGTCGACATCCCTATTACCAGGGGCGAATCTTTTGTCTGACGCTGACTGTACCTTTATACGAGTATGTCTGCTCTATCTTATACCCGCATCTAAACTTAGGTACTACTGCTTCAATCTTACGGGTCATAGAGTTATGTTATAAAGCTGAAACTTCAGGCCCCAAAGCCTTCTCCGATAAATGGGTTGTTCACATTAAACCACTTTTCCGCCATCTTTAAAAGTCTGTCATATTAGATTCTTAACTAACCTAACCATGCATTGTCGCTCAAACTTATCGCGTATGCTTAATTTGTAATTAGTCGGTTGAAAATAACTTTATGAAAACTATAACTACGAGATATACTTTTTGATCGGTCCCTTTTTTTAACCCCCGACGCAAAAAGAGGGGTGTTATAAGTTTGACGTGTCTATGTGTGTGTGTGTGTGTGTGTGTGTGTGTGTGTGTATCTGTCTGTCTGTGGCATCATAGCTCCCAAACGGATGAACCGATTTCAATTTAGTTTTTGTTGTATTAAAGGGGACTTACGTGCGAGTGTTCTTAGACATGTTTGATGAAAATCGGTTGACCCGTTTAAAAGTTATGGGGGTTTGAAAGTAATTGTGTTGGGGGTTTTTTTAATTTTTAATTTAATGTTATTTTTTAAATTAAAGTCAATTGTGTTCAATATTTTTTTGTTCTGTATTATCCAACTTAAAATAACAAACAAAGTTATCGTGCACCAAACTACATTAATGCAAACGTAACTAGAACAATGGCAAACAATTTACCCTAGTTAGTTTTTGTGGAGTAATTGTTGTAACTGTTATCGGACTAGTACTGCCCGGCGGCCTTGCATGCAAACTTCAATATTACGAGAAACAAGTGACTTACGACAATGAATACTAAGTGAACTTGAAGTTTGACGGAGTAAAGAGGTTATGTTAATATGAGCTCCTTTGTACGTAGGACTGCGTTGGTGGACCTTATTTATTGTAAAATAAATTAACTTTAACAATAATATATTAAATATTATTTCAAAGGACCTCCATGTTTAAAAGCATGTGTAACTGTTCCCCAAGCCTGAGGTCTCGAGTTCAATTCTTTGGTAGAGCTTTGCATGTTCGCTATAGGTTCCTATAAACTATTTTCTTTTAAAATAGTAATAATAGAATACTTCCGAGGCGCTATTGAGGCCCGAGCCGTCAGGCGAGGGTCTGAAGATAGCCGAGGATAGTAATCATCAATACACGCGTGTACCATACAACGTTTTTCAACACATTTGCGAAGAAATTAACATTTTTCGCTAATAAATAAACAGTTTTTCTTTTCGCGCGCATCCAACACAACAATGGTGATCGGCCAAAGACTAAAAGTAATATACTTATTAAAAAAAATCGAATGAATGAATAAATGAAATCGACCATAGACCTACCAAAAGTAAGGAAACATAGTTGAAATTTGTTTTTAAAATGTTTGGACACAATTTTTTTGGTATCGACACTTTTTTAAAATGAAAGCAATTTAAAAAACATTCTATAACTCACAAGTGAATAAAACGTGTCATTGTTCAAATGTTTTTGCACAAATAAGAGCCCCTTTATGAGCAAGTGTGTTGAAAAGTAAATATTCAAATAAATTGAAACTAAGAAACATAGCTCGTATTAAGAAACGATATGTTTAAAAGAGTAGATATTTAAATGGAATTAAGCTGATTAATAATGCATATTAAACCAATAAAATTAATCACAATATTTGTGTGACTCTAATTATTAAATTACTGAAGAATGTTACACAAACACAAGTGAGTAACAAAAATGTAATTTGTAATAACAACTGTTTATACATACTTTAAAATGATTTTAATGTAAAATAAATAATTTATATGAGTAATCTGATTAAATATATCAATTATATTATTTTCGTTGCATATTTTCATGAGTATTTATTGTAATACTTTGTAAGTAAGTACAGTCCGCATCAGATAAGAGTTACTTTACGCCCTTTGGTGAAGCTCACTTTCGTATTGCCAACCAAGGGAGATTTGATTTATCTGACGCTGACCGTACTGTATTTTATTTGAATGATAATACCTATTTGAGGGTTCTAACTTTCCGTAATGATGCGACAACTAAGATCTACATAACCGAAGGACGGAAACACTCATTATTGGCCCTCCATCACTATTACGACAGTGCAGGGCCCTGATTCTCTAAACTATTAAGCTGTGAAAATGCTACTCAAATGTGTTTTAATATCAACATTATGGCCGTTTTTTCGGCATTTGTTGTCATTTTGGTATTCTCTTAGTGACAACTATTCCGCGGACTCAATAGCTCCATAAAACTTAGATGGTTATCATGGAAACAGTATTCTGACGTTTATTTGTCAAAAATTTTATATGCTACAATGACCACCGAGACACCATAGCCATATGAATTAAATGTTAGCAGAATACCAAATTTCTGACACTTTCGTTATGGTGCCACAATATCAACATATTGTCTGATCAATAATGTCAAATTACAGACTTAGGCCCCTGGACGTTGCTTAGCTATAGATCGCAAGTAATCTGCTTTTAGGAGACAATACATATTTTTTTTTGTTTGATTTCAATGAGGAACGAACCCAAGATCACTTTTAGTAAATAATTAATTAAATATTCAATGCATTATGCACCAAATCTGACATTAAGCAGATGTTGTAAAAATTAAATTTTGTAATCCAAATTAAATCAATGCTAAATATCAATTAATTATTAAAAATAAGGAAATCCAAATGATTTGCATGTTAACCTTCGCATGTCGGTGACTGCAAAACAAGATAAATGTGAATTTCTAATATATCATTTTAATGTCAATATTACCTTGAAATTAATTAGATAATTAGCTAAGTTACTGTTTATAAGTATCTACTTGTTTTAAGGTAAATACTTTTAATATTTTACTTAAAGGTATCGATACAGATTCAAGGAAATCTTACGTAAACAAATATTTAAAAGTTGAAGAGTTTATTTGGTTGTACGCGAAAATCTCAGGAAAAGTCATACTACTTAGTTCAAATAGAAAAAAATATTTTAGTGTTGCCCATATATTGAGAAAGGCCATAAGGTTTTAAAACATCACTCTACTATTACGAGTACGAGTGTAACGCAAATTATAATTAGTAATTGTAATTGTAAAGAAATTAAAAATTAAAAAACCCCCAACACAATTACTTTCAAACCCCCATAACTTTTAAACGGGTCAACCGATTTTCATCAAACATGTCTTAGAACACTCGCACGTAAGTCCCCTTTAATACAAAAAAAACTAATGAAATGATTGAAATCGGTTCATCCGTTCAGGAGCTATGATGCCACAGACAGACAGATACACACACACACACACACACGTCAAACTTATAACACCCCTCTTTTTGCGTCGGGGGTTAATAAGGTACTTTGTCTATGTCATTGAAAAAGTAAAAAAGATATGTTTTCCTTAACATTTCCTCTGCTCGTGTCCAAGTGTTGACGTTACGAAATCCGCCATTGTTAGTTATTGTTTTTCTTTTTAATTCATAACCGACGAATGAATGAATGAACGCATGTTTGCTTTGGCAACGTAAATATTTACTATAGATCGGGTTTCTTATTTACCTAGATAGTGCATTTACTTACTTATTCTTATAAAACTATGCATTCTGTCCCGGTTTTGTTTTGTTGCGAATTATAGGTACTGTCGTACTGAAGCGATACCTATATTCGTACTTACTTAAACATGTATGTTTTGATAAGTACTAATAAAGAAGTTGACAAATCACTACATAGTATAAAACAAAGTCGCTTTCTCTGTCCCTATGTATGCTTAGATCTTTAAAACTACGCAACGGATTTTGATGCGGTTTGTTTTAATAGATAGAGTGATTCAGTGGGAAGGTTTTTAGCATAATTTTATCCCCATATTCCTACGGGAACGGGAACTACGCGGGGCACCGCTAGTGTTACTATAAATAAAATAAAATAAAATAGAATTTGGATTGTAGAAATCACTCAACAACGCTTAACTAATAGTAGTATAATGTTAAATCTAAAAAGTAAGCATCAATTGGAGGACATATGGGGTTTTAAAATAATAAAAAATGTTGTTGTAAGTGGTCCGTTTTTCCTCAATTAGGCCTGTAATTTGGGATTTTAGTGCGTGCTACAACTGTTAGACTAATGAGCTAACAGATTAGAGGACCACAACTTCAACTAAACTAATATTATAAAGAGGAAAAAATTAATTGTTTGTTTGTAACGAAAAGGCTCCGAAACTACTGGTCCGATTTCAAAAAATCTTTCACTAATGGAAAGCTAATTTATCAGTGCGTGCCATGGCTATATTTTATCCCCGTATTCCCACGGGAACGGGAACTACGCGGGTGAAACCGCGGAGCGCTAGTAATTTAGGACTTACACCCTTTTTCGTAATTATTACAGGCGTGATGAGGAAATAGTTTAAACAGGTACTTTAAAGATAATTATGAGTCAATAACACCATGTTATTGATAAGTTGAGGCTCCAGTTATATGACATCATGCTTAATAAAATAAATGACGGAGTTATCAATATTAAAGGTTTTATTAATATGTATTTAAATACAATGTTTCACTTATCTATCTAGTTTTAAAGGGAATCCGTGACTGGCTGACTATTGTGTCAATAACTCATGCATGACACATTTTAACTGATTCAGTTATTAATGTTGTGTATTTGTCACTTAAAATTGGGCCATTGAAAAGAGTTGATACCCAAAAAAGTCTCCTTTCTTATAGCCTTGTCATCCTTCCATTTAGTCCCGTAAACGGGATCGAACATACAACCTCTCCATTCTAAAGCCGACGCATTATACTTTTGAATTTTCATTAAATATTCTACGAAATTTGTCATCCAACCTTTCAGGAAGGGATTTCCAAGCAGTTTCCTCAAACACAGCCTTCGATGAAAAACATAACAAACCAAAAAACATTTAACTTGAACAAATCGTAATAATTACCATTAATCTATTACAGAATCATCTAGGAAATATAACAAGATCTAGACAAAAGTATAGAAAGTAGTTCGCAGACAATCAAACGCAAAAATAAGTGATTACACTTCAAATAATGTGAGAACCAGAGGTATTAATTGAAACAATCATAATTACTTAACGTCTTAATGCTTTAACGATGTGACAGAACGGACGGAGTTTGTTTTTAGTAAGTAGTATAATTTTCTTGTGTAACATAATTTTCTTAATTAATCTATAAGTAACTTCTATGTTATCTAACGTATTTCTTATCTTCTTTAATTTAAAATACCTTGTATATAGAGCTGTATGTATTATAAAAATGGACTCCTATTTCTCTACCGATTTCGCCACCAAAATAGACAAAATGATTGAGTCGTTTCAAGCTGGGCAAAACATTTAGCTATTCGTTTAATGTTACAAAAGTAATAAATAAACGTTAACATATTAGCTATTTTGTATTAAATAATGACAACATTCATGTTATTATCTGTAAAATAAATAAACAAACGCCTCAACAATCCACCTATATTATAAACATACAATTGATATCACAAGCTCATACCAAACCAGTTACTCCAACTAAACAATTTTCAATATTTTCCAACAGATTTTCACTATCTCAGATTCGATAAATCTTGATAACTAAAATGTCAGTTTATACATAATATTATGTACAAAATAGTGATATAAGTCAGTCAGTGTGTAGTGAGATCCAGTGATGAGACCTTAGTGATAACTACGTCATCATGTGGGAGTATCTGGCAATACTGCTACTCGGCTTCTGGCTTGGTGTTGCCATCATACTTTATATATCGTGCTACTGGCTGGATGAAATTTTGGGTAAGTTCTTTTTTTAAATATGACAGGTTTTTTTTCAGAAACATGGTTTTTTAAATACTTTTTTATAGTAAATCGTTAACTGTTTGCTAACTTAGTAAAGTTTATTTATAGATATTAAACAACGGATATTTGACAAACATGTTGATTTGTATATACATATACATTTATGAACTTTGAATAAGTACCTAAATAGAGACAGGAAAACATTACTAATCTCTACCCATTTTCTACCGCTCATTGTAAATTATCGGCGGAGGTACGATGATAGATAACATAAGACAAACAACAGGAAGATTTATTTTAAGAAAATGATTTATTTTATACATGACACATTTGTTAAAAAATCCACTCTTAACACTAATTTTAACTTACTACTAATTTACATTATTTACAATATGTATACTTAGTCCATATACTTACCGATGTAATTGAGAGATTGTAGTTTCCATTAAGTTGTTATAAAAGTAATCACCGTCATTGTAAATATAATTACTACTTGTCAACTGCATAAGTTATACTTGTTCCTATTAAATCGTGGGACAAATCGAAATAAAAATCCTCAGTAAGAGATACTAAGGTATATCTTACAACAGGATAAAAGTATATTTCTCAAATTATGAGTGCTAATAACCATGATAACTATAAAAATATATACAAGTTATTTCCTTCTGTTTTTTTTATTTAATCTTTATTGCCCCACTGCTGGGCAAAGGTCCAGATCCCTCCATCTGTCCCTATGTCTAGCCAGCTCCTTCAATTCTCTGTCGAACCTCTGTCAACGAAACAAACAAACTCTTTAGCGAAGCAAGTGCATGATCAGACTTTACGAATTACGACGACCTCGATGGCAGAATGGTCACCATGCCGGACTGCCATCCGTAAGGTTACGGGTTCGATTCCCGTGAGGGGCGAATATTTGTATGAACCACAAATGTTTGTCTCGGTCTGGGTGTGTGTGTGAATGAGTGTGTGCGTAGTTTCTGATACCCTAGATACAAGTTTCGAACTTAGTTAGGGGTCAGTTACTATGAGATGATGTAGTGAATGATTATGTTATGTTAATGTTAATTCCATTTTCGTAAATTGGTAACCATGGTTGACAATTGTCAACTACAATACATCAGTAGGTTCTTACCTTGCCCTAGGTTAAACCAATTTATACCTGAACCATTTACATTGCCTATAAATCATTATCATTAAATCAAACCTCGAATCACTAAAATGGCAGTTGCAACTGGTCGACATTCAAAAGGATAACCAGTTGTAAACACTTTTTATTTTATTATAATTTAAATTTGCGTTAAAAATAAGTCCTGCGTAAATGTAATGGTGAAGGGTACAAATAAGTAGTTATTGCTATGTTGAAGGATACAAATGTTGTGACTAAAATGAAAAATGCAATAATTCATTACGTTTAATAATTGTATTCGTTTATAGAAACATTTTAGTCAGTCGGGATTTTCATGCACTTTTTTAACACACACTTTTTTAAAAAGCTAATAGGTACTATAGATACTATTAGACTTTTAATCCTAACCGTATTAATAGATCCTAGATAATAGATAGCTTATTCGACGTAAAAATAACTTACGCAGATACCAGAGGCATTTAATTTTACACATAAAAACTATTCAAAATGTGTATAAAAACGTGTTTTAGCAATAACAATAAGATAACATTTAATATAATGTACATGGCCTTAAAACCAAGTAGTAAATGGTCTTTAATGGCCATTAATACAAACGAGAAGTAGGTCCAAATGTTATTAACATAGATTGATCGTTTATTGTTTGTGTGGGTCAATGTTGGATTGATGCGAATGCGATGCACGTACATCAACACGTTACTACGAATGTTTTGTGGTACACAAGCTTAGTGAACATAGTAAGAGGTCTATTTGCATTCAATCAAAATATAGAGCTGCTGCGGGAGTTCTAAAAAAGTTACTTTTATTTGAATTTGTTTCCGTTATTCTATCCTGCATACGCGAGGACCTTTACAAGGCCACTGATAGTACCATATCGGTGGCCGAGTTCTGGTCGTCAAAAATATGAGTCGACACGCAAAGAAGAAGATTCTATAAATATCGGGGTTTATCATAATTATATCGCGATCTAGTCCCAACGTAGAATATCTTGTACTATGATGGGGACCATGATAGGGGGATGATATGGGGACCACTAGACCATGGATAAACAAACTTATGTTCCTTTTTTGTAAATATTGTATTTACTAGACTAAATAAGCACTCAGATTTTATTTTTATTTATGTATCCAGACACTTCAACAACAAGAAAAGTAGACATATTCATGCACAAAAATATTTGTCTTGCGCGAAAATTGACTCTGAAATTTATCGCGGCCAATGAGTCTGTGAGGAAAGATTGCGTGCTCTATAAATTCATTTGAATTTATGCCAAGAATGCAAAAAATAAAAATATTTTAAATTAAATTTGTATTTCAATGTAGTTTACTTTTCAAAATGTTATTAAAACAAGTTCTTACCACGTTATCAAGTGTCGATTACATACATTACTATTCGGTACAGAATGTCAACACCTTGCTACGTTTTATACTCGTAAGTACTTACTAGAATATTACTGGTATAAAAATCTTTATTAGCGGTTCAATAGTATATTTTACTACCACATCAAATACTTAGTAGAAAATACATAGGTACTTTACCTGTAAGTATATAGCTAGGTAATGGAACAAAGTGTGTATTTACTATTCTCTATTTTGCGATTTGCCCGCGTAATTTTCGATTTTCCTGCTTATGCTATTTCAGTAAAACCTTTATTTTTTACTGTGTACAAGTATTTAAGTGTTTTCGACTATGTAAGGATTGATTTCTTTATGAAATTTCTTAAAAACTTTGCAGATATATTCGACTTTTCGAGACAACATAGGTACCTACTTACTAAACTTGCCCTACAATATTCAAATCGGCTTACTGATTCAATGTAATCTATATAAAAATGATAATTTAAATACTTCGCATTGTTAATACAATAACAATAATATTTAACCTTGACTTTAAGATAATAAAAAAAGATTTCAAGAATTACGACAAGTCACTAATTAAGTATTGAAATAACAAAGTTCAGAGATGAGTAGTGTCATATTTAACTACTTATAGTATGATAATTACAGTATTATTATAATGACAATAGTCATCTTAGGTCACTTGTAACTTCAGGTCAACGTTATTCCAGTAATTGCTTTTAATTTACGTATATAAATACATAGTACTAAGCTTAGTTCTTTTTTTACTTCGAAAATATTCTTAGAATCTTGCTATAGCTCATTAATCTTCTGGGCCCTGATTCTCTAAACTATTAAGTTGTGATAATGCAACTCAAATGTGTTTTAATATCAACATTATGGCCGTTTTTTTGGCATTTGTTGTCATTTTGGTATTCTCTTAGTGAAAACTACTCCGCTGACTCAATGGCTCCATAAAACTTAGATGGTTGTCATGGAATCAGTATTCTGACGTTTATTTGTCAAAATGTTTATATGCAACAAAGACCACTGAGACACCATAGCCATATGAATTAAATTTTAGCAGAATACCAAATTTCTGACTCTCGTTATGGTGCCACAATATCACCATATTGTCTGATCAATAATGTCAAATTGCAGACTTAGGCCTCTGGTTGTGTAGGAAATCCCACTGTATCACAAAGGTCTCTTTCTAAGGTCTCTTTCTGTTGATGTTAGTACAGTGAGAAGGAATAGAATCGTAATTTAATGACAACACTTGCTAATCATGTGGCCCCCAATTTAAAATAATTGAAGAACGTCAATAAGATCGTTCGAGAAAAAGGGTTAGTCCCATTTTACTCCACCAAAAAGTCCCAAGTTACTCCAAACAAAAATATTCTTTTTTAAAAATGTCAAAATAAGTTTCATTTTACTCCAAACTGTCAAACACTTTTGTTTATCAATATTTGGAACTGCCATACTTTCAGTTTCACTTTACTCCACGCGTAATGTCACTTATGGATGAGATACAGTCAGACGCAAAAATCAAAAAGAAAAATAATACAAAGTTATAGATTTCCCATAGGCCGTGTTATTATTAAATGTAAACACATATTTATCTAATATAGAAATATTAAATCAGAGGATATATTTTCTGTATTTATTTTAAAATCAAGATGACTATTCAAGATGTCATTTCTTTCCTTTTGAGTGACACTGTAACTCAATAACATGCTATGTTCAAGTTAAATAACACCTTGCGGTAGATTCATTGTTCATAAAACAGTACTATGTGGACAAAAGTACCAGGCAAACATGGGTTATTAGGAGTTTTACCTACAAATAGTCCTACTGCTGGTGAGGGTGGTACAGCCAAACAAAAAAGAAACGAAATTGCTCTGTTCAAATAAACATTATGTAAAAGAAATTTTATAATAACCAATTTTAATTACCAGGAGAACAGAAATGTAGAAGAGGTCTTTACAATAAACTTTATTAAATTGATTCACAAAAGTAAATATTGGAGAATTTATTATTAGAAGTACCAGGAGAGCATATTCGCGCAAATTCTTACGAAAACCAAACACTCCAAACAGGTAATATGTTTCATGGGCGGGACTGTACTTTAGAAGTAAGAAATTCTTATTAAATTATATCTGGGTGCCGAAATGGGAACTAATCGCACTTAAATTTCCCATTTCGACATCTTCCTGGAATTTGGAATAAACCGCATAAAATGTTTTGTTAACTTTTCTATCCGACTGTACTTCTCTTTTTGGAGTATCTTGGGACATAAAAATAAAATCAATAAAATTATTCAAGTATCGATTGGAGTAAAGTGGGATATGAAAAATAATATATTATTTTTAATATTATTCTCTGGAGCAAACTGGGACTGCATGTATGCATTTTTTCATTTTCGATTTCAAAGGAATGGAGTAAAATGGGACTAACCCGAGAAAAAGCTTCTTTTTTATGATATAAGTATTGTTTTTATACTTTTGCCGAAAGGTTATTGGTAAAATAAGAACTCAATAATTTACAGTTTTTTTATTTAATAAAACAAAATCATATGCTTTACTAGGTACTTATGTACAACGAGTATATCATTGGTATATACTACCTAAGTATATCATACGCAGATACTCAATATGAACACATCACGGTAAAAACATTAAGATAAAGACCCATCTTTTAAAGGTGATAACTCTGTAGGTCACACAAATCAAGGGTACAATAACAATAATATTTATTTTTTATTCTTATAAAAATTAAGATATTATAAAATAATAATTTACTTAATTAATTCTAAGTCTTATTTCGATAGCTCTTTTATCGTTGTTGGGACATTTGTCTGAGGTCAAAACTGAAATCAAAATTAATTTTATTTAACAAATGCTTAAAATACTATCTGTAACATTAATTAAATGTACTTAATCATAATTTGCTCGGAAAATTACTTATAAAACTCGAGATACAATTAAGTGTTTTTTGACACAAACACCCCATCGTTAGCCGGTCCTTAATTAAACAGTAAGTAGTTACCCAATCAAAAAGTTCAAACACGAAAAATCTAGTTAAATGTTCAGAGTAACTTGTTTACATTATTACCCAATAACCGCTATTTGCACGTGATTGCATGTACCACTGTTATTAAACACAAGTGTTTTATGATAAGAAAATGCATGTCATTGTGGTAAAAGAATTCTATTTTCTTCTAATGGTATGGAAAATACTTTATTGAATGCTATTTCCCACGGTTTGATGCTTTAAACTTGAAATAGGTATAAACTATTTCATTGACCTTGTAGTAAAGTAATAGAATGTATAAATAAATGAGTAACTGAAGGGAGGAACAAAGTTCGTAGTTTTAATAGCAACCTTCGTAGAACCTTTCCGAGCTTTCAAGAGCTTCCACCAACGACGAGTTGGTAGAGTTCAAAGCAATTTAGGAACTTAGAATTATTGTCACAGACGGGTGCTCATGGAGTCCCATCGAGCAATCAAATAAGGCTTTAAAAATGATAATGGTAGATAATTTGCAAAAGTTAAAAGCAGTTGACATTAGTTAAATTTCGAGTCATGCTATCTATCAGAATCTATAGATTTCTAAACAAATACTAAGTAGTAAGATAAACATTAGTCTTATGTCACTACATATTACCTACAAACGTGACCCCAAAAATGACCACTTCAAGAGCATAGAGTCATACATTTATCCTACATTACGTCATAACGTTTTCTGCTGTACATCGTAACCATGAAGTTAAAGGTAAAAATGGAGCCCACACTTCGAATACCTACTTGAAGCATACCTATATGTATCACTATCGCGTCTCTGTGGGCAGGCTCTCTCTTTCTAACTAAGGTAACCTTTAGAAAGAGAAGGTCTGACTAAAAAGAGAGATCGGTCCACAGAGACGTAGTTATTTGACTTAAGCTGTTCCAAGTGTGGGCTCCATTTTTTACCTACAACTTCATGATCCTAACCATAAATATTTCCATCTTCAGATCTTCCATCAGTCCGCAACGCATCACCATCCTCTGCAAACAGCAGGCCTTCCAGCGGTGCGTCCAGCGCTCACGTCCAGCTGAAGCGCTTAGTAGCCAGAGTAGTAGAAGAGGCTGCAGCGCTGCCTGCGCTGGCTAGATACGCGGCGGCACCACATACTCCCACTATTGAAACTTCTACGTATGAGGATTTGTTGGCCAGTGCTATATTGAACAAGGTAAGGGGAAATCGACCTTCAGATTATGATTATAGGGTTTTAATTTGTGAAACTCTGCAGATAATACCGAATTCGTTCGTGAGCATTTTTTATATACCTAAATAAATTAAAAGTTTAATTCGTTTGCTTTGCATTATTTAAAACTGATTCAGTGGAATCGGGGATATCTTAATTATTAGTTTTCACAAAGGAATGCCTACGACATCAATTTATTTTGCCCTTTATGTTTAAAATATCAAGTACTTATTGTATATTTTAATTAATTCCACCACTATCTATGTTTTGAATATTTAATTTAATCGCATTTGAACATGTTTATAATTCCCTAATGTGCTGCATTAAGCCACATGCATAGCCTCACGAGGTGAATCCGTATAAAGTTCATTATACAACAATATACACACAACCCTTATTTAATTTAGGGGTGGCACTCAACATATGTTTTTCATAAAGTCGCTATATTTTAGAATCTTTAAACCCATATTTAATTTGTGATTTATTCGTGAAATACGCTGTGATTCGCTGTACTTACCCATAATTGAATTCAGGACAAAATCCTTTATCAAAATGTATAAATAAATACATCGTTATCAGACTCCTTAAAATAAACACACAACACTATTATCAAATAGGTTAACAACAAAACAAGGATGTACCATTATCAACTGCCTCTTCTGTACATCATAACCAGGTAACATAAAGATCTACTGATTAGTCTTATCGAAACAATACTTGGTGATAACGTTTATCGCGATAAAACATAGTCCATCACCACAAGGTATTCACAACTCGATACATCGATATTAAAGAAATGGTAAGCTTATTAAAACGATAACTAATTATTTATTTACGATGATGAGGTAGTTATTCAGTATTTGTGTTCGTAAGCCAGTGCTGGGCTATTCGCGATGCGGCTCTGATGTTATCGGTGGAAGTGCAGTGATATTGAAATGTATACTTTATATTTTTCATTATTTGTGTTTTTACTGTACATTGCTGCTTGGGTGAGTTGCGTTTTTGTTGAGGTAGATGGCGCTTATATTAGACATATTGGATTATTTTTACGGTTTTACAAGATTATGGGATGTTAATTTTAACATATCTTAGTAGTACATAATCGTTTTTTTTTATAAAAAACACTTAGGTTAACGTGGACAAGTTAATCTGGTAGAGTAGAGAGAGTAATATTAATTGTGATTTTCTTCGAGAATACATTGTTAAGTGTATAAATTATAATTTTATTGAGTTCGAAATAAATAAAATAATGAACTTATTAAATCTTAGCATAAAATCATACAAAATATAAAACACTTCTTCGTATAAAAATTCGTTTAATAATTACCTACTTCAGCAAATAATACACTTCAAAAGAACGTAATTTAAATACAATATAGTTATGTATTTACTTTTAAGAATAAGAAATACCTATATAATTATGAATACTGGCTCAAACAAGAGAAACAAAGCCATTACAGAAGCTGCTATTAAAATATTTATTATTTTAAATATAATGTTTTAATATATGAATTTAGAAATCCATAATATTTATTATACAACATGTAATATTCAATTCGAAAGTATGTTTAATTTTAATGTCTTAACAGATTTAGCGACATTTTGCAAAAAAATAATTCTGCCATTTTGTTCATTTTTGTACACACTTATAAGTGTAGTAAAGTGAGGTGTTTAAAACGGTACTTTACACGTTAAATTGTAAAGAAAAATGTAGGTAGTTTATTTGTGACTGTAATAAAGGTATCTTCGGCAAAATCTGAACCAACTGTAAACAGATTTAGCAATCTCTTTTTGTTCGATAATACCAAATTTTAAAATATTTAGTAAAATATGGGTATCCCAGGGTATATCCTATATTCCCATAAATCAATTTTCACGTGTTGGAAATCTGTTTTGAAAATAATCGTTTATCATCATCATCGTCAGCCCGTTACCATCCACTGCTGGATATAAGCCTTCCCCATGCCGCGCCACCACACTCAGTCCTCGGCTCTGCGCATCCAGCCGGTACCGGCCACCTTCTTCAGGTCGTTGGTCCACCTAGCGGGAGGGCGTCTCATGGGACGGGTTGTGCGCGGTCTCCACTCCAGCACTCTTCTCGAAAGAATCGTTAGAAAAAGAAAAATAATATTCTGATGGCTATAGAAAGAAGATCGGTTTCACTGAATTATATTAGGATAGTCCAGCAGTGGACTGAGGTAGGCTCATGATGATGATGACTATAAGACTACCTACGGTCACAGCAAAATAGACCTAATATTAGTTGCCATACCAATCATTTTAGAACCATCGATTAAGGCCATCATAATCAAACTATTATTTAACAACTAGAACAAAGTCGTCAACATTTCATCCACTTTTTTACGTGAAAAATAACTGGAAACACGAAATGATCACGCTACTGTAGATAACAACATTCCTCAGCTGTTGTGGTGCATTGAACATACAGAAATTTAGTCTGCCACTATACAGGGTGTCCGGGCATCAATGTCGGATACTTTAAGGGGGTAAAATATAGTGCTTTTATCGATACTTTACGATTCCAATGTTCTCTAGCTATCTCCATTATAAAATGGCTGCCATTGATGCAATGAATGCACGAACGCGCAAAAGCGTCTTTGATAGACATTTAATATCTAGGCAAAGGCATCACTTGCAGAAATAAGATAATAGTTTACTTGTGCGCTATTTTTAATTCCGTAATTTACTTACTAATTTATAAAAACACGATTTACACGGTTAGACGTGAAATCCTTAACGAGCGTGTGGAGATAATTGATGCTCATGCTGAAACGACCCCAACGCGGTTTCGCGATATCGTAAGAAGGTATAGCGAAAATGGCCAGACTTTCTAGCTAGCCAAAACTTGGTTACGGTTACAGAAATATAAAATGTGTCAAACAAAAATTAAAATCGCGATTAAAACTGCTATATCCCATTTAGTTTCACCATTACCTTAGGGTTTTGTTAAGATAAGCTCCTATTTCACGACCTTCAAGTAAAGTTAGTATTGTCTCTTTCTTACTTTGTATCAAGTGATAAGGACAAAACATGTGAGTAGGTACTCGGAAAGTTACTTGAAGATCGTGAAATAGGCCATAAGGCTTACTAATTACCTTCAAGTATATTTTAAGTCTACTGTCTTTAGAAGTTAATGTCTAAGTAATGCCTTTTCAAAAAACAAAATAGAAGATATGATATCCTTTGTTTATTAACATCTGCTGTTTTTATGATCAAAATAAACAAAAATTTCCCGTTTTAATAGCTCACTTAATAATTGATATAGGTATAACTAGTTTCAGTTAATCATCGTATCCTGTTGATATTATAAAGTTAGTTTGCGAGGATGTTTGTTGTTCAGGCACGCAAATTAAAACTGGATGTAATTTGATACACAGAATGTTCTTAATGAAAAAAAAATTACTTATAACATAGAAAATAACTTATACTCTTGTTACCTAAGTTAAACCTGAGGTTCCATGTTCAATCCCTGAGTTTAAAGTTGCATTTGCTATTTTCAAAACATGATTCGGGTTTAGGATAACCAACACGCATTAGACAGTATCATTCATCAAACAAACGTATAGGTAGCGGTACGTAAGTTTAGCGCTGAGCGAAATGTAGAGGGGATAGCTGCGCATGTGTACAGTAGCGAACAAAATACAATTACTTATAACTCAATTACAATTACTATAACTACTTAAACAAATATTTTAACAACATATTTTTTTAAAATAAATAGTAAGTCTAACATGCACGAAATGTGGATGATATTAGGTACTGTTGCGCGCGCTAACATTAATAATTACCTTTAATATTAAGTTGTATAGTATTGACCATCTACTAAATATACACTAATAAAAACCAAAAATATCAAACAAACTTAAACTTAAGAAAAACTATCCATGAACGGCAATAATAATATACTTTAGAACGCGACTGTTCATTCAGATGTCCGCGGAGTGTGCTATCGTGGCGGGGGACGGAGTACGGCAGACTAGCCAACCGGCGCTACGCACACACTCCTCGTCCCTCTAGCCCCCCTGTGATACCTTATTTTTGACTTCTGCGCAATAACGGTCAGCGCTAGAGTTTCGTGCCGCTACTTATAACTTGAGTTTACCACTTATGAAACTAAAATATAATAAAAAATATATATTATATATTAATAAAAAACACATTGTACACACACACACACACAATCCACATAAAAATATATATTATATATTTTTTATACACGTCGAATAGAGAACCTCCTGTTTTTTTGGAAGTCGGTTAAAAATAGATAGATGAAAGTTTATCATTTGCTATTAGTGCCAACCCTAAACAAAATGTCAACCCCTAGTTGATCATACATTTCACAGTGCAAACAGCAGCCGTGTGAATCACTCCTTTCTTTAAAACACATTGTTTACATTATATATCTTAATCACCGGTGTTAACGATCATTTTCAAATGGAACTAAGTTAAAATGTACAATTTCTTTAGCGGCTTCGTGAGCTACTTTCCCGATGGAAACGCGCCTCAGGTTTTTGTTTAATCTCGTTGTTAATCGATTTCATACGAATACACTTACTATTCGATTATTCGAATGATTCTATTGTTTTAATTTTATCGGCCATCGACATAGGTAATCGTAATTAATGCTTAGAAAGGCATAATACGTTTGATAAACTCGTACCAATTTTATCTGAGGATTAATTGATTTCTAAAAATGTATGTAATATGTTGTAATCTAATTAGAGGCATTTTTTTTGTTTATTTATTTTAATATTAATACAAAGTTCAAGATGATTTTAAATACTCATACTTATACTTATTATTAGTCTTACTAAAGAAAGAGTGACAGTGTGTTTTGTTTACTAAAGGAAAAATAATGTTGCTCACACCCACTTAAAAAAAGTCTAGAAATGAACACCTGTGCAACGGATATTAGTTTCTCTAATGAAAATAGAATATTGTTTAGTGACAGGTTTGAGAGTTTCCGAACGACAAATTCAAAAGAAATAAATTACTTAATTAACATTTGTTGATCACATTTACCTACTGCATTTTACAGACAGACTTTTATTGATTTATAGTTAACCATGAGGCATGAACACACTAGCACTTGAAACATCAACACATCATCACTCAATAATATATATTCTTCTTACGAATCTTTATCCCATATCTAATTATGGTCGGTTTGCCAAAACCATAACCAGTTTATTAAACTTGGCAGAATATCAGTATTCTTAACAATCTTTAAAGTACCTACTATAATAACAATATATTTTCCAAATTCCAGGTGATCGAGAGGTTCCAGAACGAGAACGGTTCCGGTGGCAGAAGCAGTGGCATCCACTCGGCCAGCGCGAGCCCCACGCCCTCAGAACGATCCTCGCCGCGGTCACTCAACTCTAGGAACATCAGGGATATCACACCCCCTGTGAGTATGACGTCATCTAGATGGTTCATCTGTGTTTCATACGCAAAATTTCGCGGGTGAAACGTTCCCCTTTCAAATTGTTAAATGTCAAATTTTCGAATTGTGTTCTTGTTCTTTTTTCAATCTTTTGTCCCATGTCTTATGGGTTTGGCTTTTTATTAACTATATTTGGAGATGATCCTTTTTGATCCTATGACGTACACCCTACTAGTTATGCGGTGATAGTATTTTTCGTGCAGCAACTGCCTTTAGACCTTCTCTATTTTTTTTTTTAGTATTCCAAATGAGATGATTTTCCAGATGTGTTAATAGGTTCCTACATTAAATCTTTAACTTGCAACCATATATTTCGCAATTCACCTTGGAGGCCGCAGTGCCATTACGTCATAAAAGATTAATTACTAAATATAAAGAGGAAAAATATAAAACAATACACTCCAAATAGGATGTCGATAAGTGAAATAATCCACTCATTCTTAGTCATGAGCAATTAAAAGATACAGTTTTTATTCTTATCGATGTAGTGTAGACGATAAAATGCAATGTTAATTATAATATAACAATAAAATGAGTAAATAAACGATTACATAACCTTGTCGTGAAGTCAAACTTTTGTGTGATGAGCGCAATGAGTGCAGCGAAAAGACTGCCCTCATGCAACTTACGTGAACCTTTTGTTTTATTTTATCAGAAATAAACAAAATTTAATTATTCTAGTAAGAACTGGCTAATCCCAGAAACCACCAATACGATTTCAATGAGCCGTTTCACGTTAGTAAAATGGCCAATTTCACTAATATAATATACATTATGATTTAAGAAAGAACATTATTGTATGTGATTTATTAAGAACGAGAAAAAAGGAGCAGCTCGATTTTTTTACCGATTCTTCTCAGCTTATGCTATTTCCGAAGTAGTTAAACCTGCTTTAGTGAGAAGGAAAATTAATGTAATTAAATAAATACAATCATAATTATCATAATAATGTAATTAACATTCCCTATTTATTTTCCAGCTCCATGAAGAAGACGACGTGTCTGACTGGGAGGAAGGGGAAGCGACGGAGGAAGCCCTGGAAGTGCCCAAACGAGTGCCCTTCCCGGAGTTCGGCGGCGATATAGTGCATCATACTGGTATGGATTATTATAATTTAAAATGTAGTTAATATTTAAAAAAATTGAGAGTTTGGGTGGGGTAGTAAGTTAAGATATCAGAACGTTGGTTATTAATTCGGGAAAGTGCAGATTCGATCTCTGCTACCTACGTAGTTAAAGTGTTGAAAGTGATATCGAATTTGGAATTCGAATACTAATCACAAATTGCAAAGGTAAAATTAATTTACTTAAATATAATAGTACATAATCTATTCTCTATGTAAAAAAAACTATCTTTACATTTAGTTTAGTTAAAATCGAGAACCACGCCAATTTTCAACTTTCACTTTAAACAAACTCTAAAATCCCACAGATAATGAAGACCGCGAATTCGACGAAGTGTCCAGCAGCGACCTGCAAGGTGTCGACGGGACTTGGGAAGAGAACTGGCTCTTCCAAAAGAAGAAAATCAAAACTATACAATCTGTACCCGTTCCTATGCTCGTACCTAACTCAAACACTGAATACAAAGCCCTCATCGGTGACAGAGATGCAGATGACACTACTGATCTATCAGACAATGCTAGTGACACTGAAGAAACAGAGGGATACAAAAGCGATATCAAGAGAGTACTCGACGCTAAACACTCAATCGGCGGCAAAACTAAATTTGACGACGATTCTGAATACGAACCAGACAGCCTTACAATCGACGATGGCTCAGCTGAATTCGAAAAACTTGTAGACAAAGAATACAAGAACGAAAAAGCAGTAGACGCTATCATTAACGAAATTAATGACAATAACGTTACTATTGTTGAAACTATTAATAAAGATAATTCAGACGTCAAAGCCTGTAATGATGATTCATTTATATTATTGGGTATTGATGATGGTCCCGTGCCTAAGGCAGAGTTCAATTTGAAAGAAGAAATTCATAGATCACTGATGAATGGAAATGCGGCTCATTATCCAGAAGATGTAGTTACTAATGGAGAGATTTATATAGACAGTATTGAAAGCATTCCTAATAATAAAGGTAAGAATGTTCAATATAAGGAAAGTAATTAAACTTTCTTGTCATTTTTACTAAATGTTTTTATGATTTCAGACTCTGTAAATACTTTAAGCCGTCATGAGAGAGAAGGTGAATATGAAGAAACGGTTACAGTCCCAGTGCAACGATACGCGGATAGCTTAAGGAGAAAGCACTTTGAAGATCCACAAAATGAGTAAGATTTTTTTATTACTGGCTTGTGACTTTCAACTTAATTTGAAATGGTTCATGATATAATATTTGGTTCAAATTACAGAATAACGAAGGAAATAGAAGAAACTAATAAGGATAATGACGAAGAACTAATACCAGGTAAAGATAATTATGCAATTTAATCGAAGCATACAAACTTTCAAGGACTTGCTTCATATAATTCAAAATATTCTTCATAAAATTCATCTTCTTGGTTGCAAATTGATTAAAGTGCAGGGATTTCATTAAAAAATAATTATTGTTTTACAGGCACAGTGGCATACCGAGAACGTAAAAAATGGCTAAACTATGTAGAGATGCCAAACAACCCATACTCGCCTGAAGCTATTCAAAAAAGGCTATCAGCTAAGAGCACATCTTCATTATTTGACATGATCACATCGAAAAATATGGATTTAGAAGACTCTCTTGATACTATCGATGGAGATCACAGCGCGCACATGAATGGAAACGCTGAACATGAATTTGAACGTAATAAAATGACGTCAGCAAAAAGTATGGATAATGTTTTGGAAAATAGAAGAACAAAGAGTCCATCGCCAAAGATTTTGAAAGATGTGTTGGCCGAAGAAGTTCCTCAATATAAAAGGTAATTGTTTAAGAATTCAATTCTTGATAAAGAGTAAAAGGGAATTAATCTTTATATATTATAACATGTTTATGTTTCAGATACGGTCGTGATTATTACATAAAAGAGGCAAAAGCATCTTCAGGTGGTAGAAAAAAGAACAGTTTCAGCGACACGAGTTCTATAACGTCGTCTATGAATAAGTCAACCAGTTTAGACAATTTCGATGTAGAGTTCGCATCGCCTGTAAGTGCCAGCAGCTCATTGAGCGACCTCGAAGCGTGTGCTCTCCATCAGAACATCGTGCGTGCAGTGCTCAGCCCCAGAAATGCAAGCCCCAACTTTGCAATAAACCCCATTTTCGAAAACTCTGACAAACAAAACGATAACAATGACAACTATCATGCGACAAATCATGTCGACCGAAAAGCTAATGTAAGACAAAACAGTAGAAATGTGTGCAATGGAGGTGATGGTTATGTGGAAAACGAGGATATAGTTAGACTTAAAATACCGCAAAAACCCGAAATAACTGAAGATTTATTCGAGACGTATACGAACGTTAGGCGGAACAACACGCTGCGGAGCGAGGACTTGTTCGTCCGCTCCAAGCGGCGGCCCGGCCTCAATCACAGTTTCGGGGGAAGCCTAAGGTTAAACAGAGGCTTTCGCACCGATCTATGGTGACGAAGCCGCTCCCATACTTCCTAGTACACCTCCAAACATAACAGCACCCTTAATAACTCTCGAATATGAATCTCTGTAACTGTGTACAATACTTACATAGTCAATTATACATCGAATCAAACTTAGAATAGATTAGGTTACCTTCTAATATTCAAACCATCTTTCACTCAAAGATCAGAGATGGTGGTTGTGATTAAATCTTATGTTAAATCTAAAATATCTTCGTTTTGACACACAAATTACGGCCTGTTGTGTGTTAAGTTGGCATGTAATGTGAAACGCTGACTAACAGCACTATGCACTAATACGAGAGAGTCTCTTAGTACTGCACTCATAGATTTGTGTTCTTTCTTTAATCAGTTTTCAGTACTATTACAGTAATACAACAAGATATTAGTGGTGAGTGTTGTATGATTATGGCAAATGAATTATTGACTAACTGTTGACCCGCTTGCCACTAAACCGACGAAGATATTAGTCACACTGTTATCTCGTTTGTCGCATTAACTTGCATTTGCTTCGATCATGTTCATTAACGTCGACTTCTAACCAATGTTTTAATTAAACCTTTAACAAACACATATTAAAACTGCACCAATTTTCAGCAGAGCACTGAGCACGCTATTACTATTAACAATTTATTATTAACCACTAACTCTAATACTAATTTAATAATGACCTTGATTGAGTCAAAATGTTCTTAAAACTGATTTAATTAAGTTCCCCTTATCAAACAAACGTTATCTTATTTTTATTAATTACAAAATATAAATACACCTCCAATATAAGATTATCAAACTGATTAATATTTCAGGGATTACTTATAAAGCAGTTTAACACAATAGCAACACATCAGCAATATACAAAATTCGCGAATAAAGATCAAGTTGTGTCAATTACAACGACGCCGAACAACAAAACAGAAATATTGATTGAATACGATGACGCCAGCGATGCTGCAATATATTCGGCTAGACCCGCAATCATTGATGACGACACCGATAAACAGTTCGAAGAAATCATACAATCGGCTTACAAATCTGAATCGAACCATGACGCGGAGGACAGAACCGATGAACCTATTAAATCACCGAACAGTGTGGCCAACTCATACATAAGCTCTAGCAGTTTGGAGGACTCCATCAAAATATATAACGTGCAAACCGGTGAAGTAATCAAATGTAGGCCCGAAGATAAGGTATCAGCGAGATACGAGGCTGTGGCTGACAGTGAAAACATCGATATAACTGATAACGAGATCCCTGGAGAAAACTCTGATAACACCAGTTACAGCGGTGATTCAGACGAGGACGCAGTCGAAATTGAAAAGACGAAGCAAGAGAGCTTGGAAAGGGCAGAGTTGGAAGACATATTACCACAACTACCTAAAGTTAAGGAGTTAGCGAAGAAATTTGTCAGCATGGAAGACGTTAATGAACCAGTTAAGGTAATTGTAAGTCTAGTTTTTATCTTTTGAGTGTGTATAGTAACAGATAGCGAGTTTGTTTAACTCGCCCATACAGATAAAGATTTAACAGTGACGCATGTTTGCACTTTTTGTTGTAATTATGATAAAAAACATATAGAATAATGTGTTTTTAACATTAAGAATTATTTAAACATGTTTCACCGATTTAATTTTGTTTCCATCTTCTAGAATATCAGTAACGTGCCGAATATCAGTAACTCATACAGATTTCTTAAGAAAGAACACAAACTATGTTCAAGTTTTAAGAATTTCCCGTTAACATTTATGATGATTTAACAAATTTATCATATATTCCAGACACCCCAACCCTACTCAAGAAGAAGAAGAAGCAAAGAGAACATCCTCACCGAAGCCACAGAGAAGCAAAACAAACAAATGTACATGCACAGTCTAACTGCCAGAAGCATATCCAAGGAGTTTAGGGAGGAACTCAAGCTGTCTATGGCCACACCGTTGAAGGTCCCTGGAGGTTCTAAAGACGTACCGGATGGGGAAGAAGTGACCAAGGAGTCAAGTCGACCAGGAAGTCCATTACCAGAACCTGGTACTATAAAAACTAAGTTAGCATTCTTCGAAAGTCTCAAAAATAAGCTGAATGGAAAATAGCTGTGAAGTGTTTGAAATGTGATATTTTAGATTGTGAAGTCCGTTTTGTATTTGTTATTCTCGTCGTGTAATGAAGGTATTATTTGTTAATAATTTTGAAATTTTTTTCAGAATAATGATAGTTCAAAACTGAGAGTCATAAAAATAAAATAAAGAATCGTCTTTTAAAAACGGTTAAAAAATTAAAGTAATAAATCTCAAAGCATATGTAATTTTAAAATTAAATATTACTTATAAACATCTTTGAATAATGATAAACTTTCAAGCATAAAGTAATTCCACGTAAATATAGAATGTTAGTCTGTATAGTTTCACCAAAAACGATACAGTAATTCGACTACCGTTTGTTTGTAACAAACAAACGTAGTAGTCGGAAAACTGAAGTAGATTTTAAAATTAGAATTCAAAACAATAAAAAAAAAATCACAGTCATTTATAAAACCACGGAAAAAGAACTCTTGCTTGATTATAAAACCTACATAACCGAACATGGGTTGTCTCTTTCTAACATATGAATTTATTGGTGATAAAAAGAGATAGCAATACATTTTATAAATGATTGTGAATTTAACGAATTCTGTGGCTAGAAGTGTAAATGTGAAAAGCTACTTACAGTAGCGGGAATAAGGGCCATAATCCTTTAACTTATTTATTATTTAGATAAGAATTATTGTATCACGAACCAGATAATGGCAACTTGTATATTGTAGTTTAGTTAGGTATACAGGGTGTTTACATTTTGAAATACAAAAGCAGGTAGAGATGTCTATGTGATGTGATTTTATAGTTTTCAAGAACATAAAAACTGAGAATTTTCTATATATAGTGGAAAGTTGTAAACATATTTTTATATAAAATATTATTAAAACCCAATTAATTTTATATGAAAATAATGCTTAATTACAAAATAATATGTTTTTGCAACTAAGAATATTACAGATACTAAAGCACCACACCCTGTATACATATAAAAATTTAAAAAATCTGTAAATATTTAGTGCCATTTTAAAATTGACCATAATACCAATTAAATTAAGAGACGGTTAGCTAAAACCAAAGTTGTAAATAATTAAATATTGGTCAGAAACAATCATTAATTGGTAACGGCCTACTGTAATTATAATTTTAATAATATTTAGTGTTAATATTATTTTATTATTTAGATGTGCAATAAATAATGGTCGCGAATCTGATGTTCTCGGACTAACCTAAGTTTAATGTAATCTTATTTAATTACAAAAAATATCACTTTATTTATATTATTAAGAATCAAAATATTGATACTTTAGGGACCAAAATAACTAAATATAATAATTTGTGAACTGCAACTCAAATTTTATATTATGTAAAATCTTCTGTTGGTTGTATACTATTTTAGTGTATAATAAAATAAAATAAACTGAACAACATTGATATGTTCAAGCTAAACATTAAATTGACACATGGACTAAGTTTGGTTAGTCTGGGATCATCAGAATTGTGACCATACAGTAAGAATATAATAATTATTGTAATGTATCTAGTGATTTGGACAATGGTGTAATGTAACATATTTATACAATATGAAATACATTATTATTAAATGAAATATCTTATTTTTATTTTAGATATAACATTTAGAGCCCTGAAACTCCTGAAAACAGTACTTGAATGGATGATTTTGGTATCGATGGTAGTCGAAAGTGGGTGACAAAGTATAGTTTTAAAAAAAAAGACTCACTTAGCAGTGGAAACAACAAGATTTAATTGATAAATACAGGACTTCCTGTATACTTGTGTAGAAATTTGCTAGTTCTCCTTCGCACTTTTACTGAAACTATGAGAATTTTACGTTAAAAGGTATTCTATCAATTTGCAACTACTTCTGTCTGGCACAATTCTTTATGATATGGTTTTTGCATCCCACAGAACTATAGAAACACTACATCCTAATAAATCCTTAGACAAGGTTTTTTATTATTATGTTTTTTTTTAGTATGATTATGATTTTGTTTTTTCCTATTAAGGAGTCCCGGTCTTTTGGAAGGCTAGTATGGGGCCAAAGCCAACACACGGAAGCCCTTTGACATATTTAATCTTGTGTAAAGGAATTATTGTTAAATGTCATATCACCCTGTATTATTACTCAATCAACTATTATATAATACAATAAAATTTAATACATTTATTTACATAAAGTGTAAATGCATTATGTACATAAAGTCAATAAATATATAACAGGTACATTAGGTAACAGAATATACATACAAATGATTGTTATAGAACATAAAAATTAAAATGTATTTTTAATACAGTTTAGTTATTACATAATACTTATTAATACAAAGTCTTCATTTATAATAATTTAACGTTTTATAAATGCTTTATAAATGCTTCGTAAATGCTTTTTTCTTCTTCACTATCACTACATAGTATAAAACAAAGTCGCTTTCTCTGTCCTTATGTCCCCATGTCCCTATGTATGCTTAGATCTTTAAAAACTACGCAACGGATTTTGATGCGGTTTGTTTTAATAGATAGAGTGATTCAGTGGGAAGGTTTTTATTTCATTTTATCCCCTTATTCCTACGCGAACGGGAACTAATGGAAACCGCGGGGCGCCGCTAGTATACAGATATAATTAAGATGATCAGTGTTTCAACTGGTAATTATTATTTAATTAGCTGCAGTGTATTATTTATCTTTTTGAACACCCTGTGGTCTACATTGTCTGATTTGTGAACTAAAATTACTTTTTTAAATTAAAACTTAGTTATGGAACTGTATAATGCTCCTGGTTTGTCTCAGACTTAATAGTAAGCCTTATATCGAAAAGTGCTAAACCGATTGCTATGAGGTTTTTATTGCTAAGATTTTTTTATTAGTAAATGCTGTACCAAGCATGTTTACGGGCTGAAAATTTACATAAACATCTCTACATACCACTATATTCAATATAACAAAATAATATTTCTGAACAGGATAAACAACCAGAGCCACATAGAATATGGTGCTAAATAAATAAAATTAAATAACGATTTGTGTTGGCAAGCTTATGTGTGGGCGTACGTTGAGACGCAGGCCGCGCAGGGCAGAGCAGAGCAGATGTTGTGTTACATGGAACGTCGCGAGAGAGAGCACGACAGACACAAGTCTGGAACGTTGCGAGAGAGAGCACGACAGACACATGTCTGCGTCGCACGTGCCTGCTCTGCGCTGCGAGGCCTGCGTAGCCTGCATGTCAACATACGCACTCCCTTAAAAAGAACTGCTGGACCATTATTGGCTACTTTATAATATAGTATCACTGGTCATTAATAAAATATACTCAAAGTCTTATGAAAAGGTATGACCTCCATCTGCTCCGCGTACTTTCTCCTATAACACCATAGGTAGTAGTCTATGAGACAGGAGTTCGGTACTTCCACACCGGGTCTGTTCTTCAACTCATGTTCTATCTTTTTCTTTAAACGTTCCACGGCGTGTATCGAACATCCTCGGATCTCTATCTCCTTTTCTGAGCCGTTTGGGAGGAGAGTTTCTGAAAAAAATTAAATAGAGATGATATTGGTTGCTTTTTTATGAGTACTTAGGCGCAAATCGCCTTGATGGTTTATTGAACTAGTAGAGGGGAGTGCAATCATTACAGAAACTTTACACATTCAGTATTATATTCATGGTGGTCTTTACCATAAAGTATGACACGAAAAGTTTTTTAATAACCAAATATACTATATCACTATCTATACCCCGCAGTTTCATTGCCGTTGCAATAAAAGGAGCTAAGTATCCCATAGAAAAATATTTTTTCTAATCATTTTAGTTGTTCCTATCTATAGCTCATTCAAATTAACTTAGTTTACTCATATAATAATAATAAGTACTTATATAAAAATCTAACTTAATTACAAAATAAATTACCATTAATCAAATCCTCCATCAGCTCATCACTGTAACTCAGCACCCCAAAATACATCAACACTTGTGGCACTCTGTAATCAGCGAACATCGTCAGCCTGTCTATATCAAAGAACTCTCCGTACCCCTGGCCGTTGAAGAAGTTCCAAATATCAGACACCAATATCTGAGCTCGCTTGTAGAAGGATACTTTCTTATTCTTATACACGGCTTCATCTTGAAAGCAAGGAAAGTTGTTGACGACAATCTCTAGTAACTTTATGGCAGACTTGTTGGCCGCTAGGAGACATGTTTTGAATGTGCCGTTAAATTTCTCGGCAAGGACATTGCCTACTTCATGCAGTATTGCCAGTCTTTCGATAAATAGTGGTATTGGTGTGGAGTTGTCGCTTCTCAATATATCTTCAAGTTGCTTTTTCTTTATTTTCGAGTAGAATAATGGGTCTGTGATGTTGTAGCCTTCCTGAAATTATTTTAAGAGTAAGAGTCATCGTTCAAGTCAAGTTCGATTCCAAATCAGATGAAAATTATGAAGCTCAGTGAGACAAAATTTGGCATTTTACCAGCACTGAAACATTTTCCATAGGTGAGGATGATTTTGGGATAAAAAGTGCCTATAGCAAATGTGTTTTCCGAAAGTCTAGTCCATCTCTCATGCTTAATAACATCAAAGTTGAGCAGTGGTTTAGGCATAATACGGTAACAGATAGTAGAGATTTTCATGGTTTAAGGAACAAATAAAAAATCTACCTTAACAGCCCTAGCAAGTGCAGCTTCCAGACCATAATACCCCGAGTGACCTTCCACAGTCCACTTCTCAGCTCCAGAGTTCGACCAGAAACAAAAATTGAGTGCATCAGCAATAAATATCCAGTCTACTCTCGAGTCCTCCTTGGTGAAGCAACAGATGTTTGTACCAGTGTTTGGTATCTGCAGTTTTGTGGCTAGGGATTTTAGCATCTGAAATTGATTATACCCTAAGTTATTAAGTTATAGGGAAGGGAATTTTAACTTGTAGTTAGGTTGAATAGTTTAGCAAGCAGCTGTTTTAAAAGAACTGAGATTTAGGAAAAAAACATTTGGTAATATTATAGTATAGGGACCACATTTGGGAGCTAATCCCTAAGTCATTGACCTTTGATCGTGAGGTCATTGACTGACCTTCAAAATCATGAGTATGAAGAAACATAACATAAAATAAACCATAGTTTATTTAATAAAATTTAGTCGTCTAATCTTAATATAATATAAATTTCGAAGTAAAAATGTTTGTTTATAATTTAAGTTTGATTTATCAAAGGTTGGAAAATATTAAAAGTAAAATAAGTACTTACTTAACCTTTTCTTACCTAATCTAATCTTTAAAAAGTAAATGAAAAGTTTAATTCTAGTAAACTAATAATTCTTTAAACTAAAAAACTTACTTCCTGACACAACTTTTCGAGCCCATCTTCATGTATTTGCACATGATCGGCATTTTTGCTGATATACTCACCGGATTCCGCCGGCGGCAGTAACCCAGGATATACCATGCCGATAGTTAGAAAACACGCTTATGAAACACTAGAAATAAAAAAACACAGCCTATATACTCAATTCTTATGAATTACAAATAATAATATATGTTTTTCAATAAAACAAGCAATAATCTATTGTCACGCTACGAAAAAGACTACGCGTATGACAATGACATGACATGTCATGATATGAATGGACCATTGACATATAACATGGACATCGCATGTTTGACTATAGAAAAAATAGTTATAGAAGTATGAGGCTTATCGACGCCAAAGTTATAAAAATATAGCCGTCTCTTTTTAACGTTCATAATTTTGCGTAAGGGAAAAAGGACAACAGTATTTCTGACAGTTACTATAATAGCCATCTGTCATTCTTAGTCTCATTGAAATACCTACTCGTGGCCATATTCGCCATATTATTTTCTAGCTATAACAAAAGGATTTACAACTTACTTAGTGATGGGCAATGAACCATCGTGACCACAGACTATAAACTATCGATATTTTAAATAAAACGTTATTTAAACACTTATTCAAGTACGTTTTAATTTTGGTGTTTATTTTTATTTCATAAACTTTATTTACATTTTGTGCATATATGATCTTAAATAATAGTGAGTAAGTATATAAAGTCCAATTTTCAGATTCTCATGTAGTATACCATAAGAAACCATGGATTTGAGGTTTGCTCTTGAGAATATCTGTATTCATATTGAAATATTCGTTTAATTGAATGCCTAACGTTTGTAATTAAATAAAACCCAATTAAATGTTACATCAGTATCGATTATAGTACGAAACGTCGATAATTTCTATCGTCATTTTTATATCCCGG
The DNA here is from genome assembly GCA_958496195.1 of Timandra comae. Lineage (NCBI taxonomy): Eukaryota > Metazoa > Arthropoda > Insecta > Lepidoptera > Geometridae > Timandra > Timandra comae. The sequence continues at coordinate 1,197,103 of OY292354.1, forward strand.
CAACTAGAGTATAATGAATAAAAGTTTGATATATAGGGTGGCCCAAATAAAACAGTCAGTGGGGGGAAGTATAAAACTATAAGAGATACAAAGATTTGTTCTTAGGAACCATGTCATCCATTTTAGTTAAAATGAAAATTGCATTCAAAGATTTAGAAAAATACTATAACTCACTAAAGGAATCGAACCCGGAAGTTTTGAAAAAAATATTTTTAATTATTTGTAACTAGAACGAACGGCCGTATATACAAACTATTGCATTTTGTATCTTGAAATGGTGAATTTGTGTTGAAATGGGATATTAACTGGGAAGGAACTTTAATGATGTCTTGGCGAGTTTTGTACCAAACTATTTCATTTAAAAACAATGCATTTTAATGAATTTAGATATGATGTTTCTTAGTAACATTTACTTACTGCTAAAGATGTACACAATCCATTTCTAGTTTAAAATAATGAACATTAAATTTTTAAAAATTTCCGGGTTCGATTCTCAAAGAGAGTAATAGTTTTTTTTTCTAAATCTATGAATGCACTTTTTTTTTACTAAAATCGAGGACATGGATCCTAAAAACAAATCTTTGTATATCTTATAGTTTTATACTTCCCCTTACTGAGCGTTCTATTTGGGCCACTCTGTATGTCACAATGATCAAGCTATATTTTACAAACTATCTATAATGTTCTTTTACAGTAAGACCTATTTATAAAACTTAAAATTAATCAAAGTAAGAAAACATACTTACAATCTATTATCGATGTTATTTTTCAGACATATCGATAGGGACTGCACTATTAGCCGCCATTTTTCGCTCTCAGTGAAGTATAGGTATACACGTTTTTTTCGTAGGTATGCCCCGTCCATGTTATATGTCAATGGAATGGACTGATAAGAATGTAAACAAATAATAAAATAGGGATGTGATGTTATAGCAATTAAAACTATTTTATCGATAATAATGATGATTTTTATTTTAAATTCATCACATTTTACATTCCTCATTTATTTCTTACGCTCTTTACTTTATTAAGTCTAGTCTTCCATTTTTCTCAATCAGTGGTTTTCTCACAACATTAACAATTTTAATTTAATCAACTTTTTTGTCTCCCTTATGCATATTCATTACTATTATAAGAAAAACATTCAACTATTTGGACAAAGACATAATATTTGTTAAACTAATAGTTATAATTTGTTGATACAATTATTTATGTCATAGAAGTGCAGAAGATGCAAACGCGTTCGATACGGGATATGGGGGTGATAAATTATGCTTTACATTTCGTATGAATTTTATTTTTATCGATAGAACTTTTCAATCCCTAAAATTCCTATTTTTTAGTTATTACGTTCCGTTACGTTACACCAAAATTAACAGAGATGAAATTGTAAAAATGTTTGTTAACCTAAATAATTTCTGTTTTTTATTTATTACATCCTAGTGATGTAAACATGTTGCAAACACTTTCTAATTAAATTGATAAAAACCTATACACAATGTATGTTATAGAAAATTTGAAATATAAATGAGTATTGACGAATTGAGTAGCTACAGTTTTTGCGTTGAACATAACATAAAATAACCTAAAAAAGATTTGACGTTTTGTTTGTTTGACAATTTTAATTTGAATTGAATTGTAGAAAAGAAAAATCTTAAAAATTAATTATTAAATAAATATCATTAAAAAACGAACTACAAAATATGCCTTTAGACGTGCAAGGTACTTTCGTTTCACAGAAGATTAACAAAATACGATGGATACCCGAAGATTATGTTGAAACGAAGTGTTTTTTCACCGGTAGTTGGGACGACGATGTGAATTCGGTTAAAGTTTGGAGTCTTGAAAGTCCTAATGAAGAAGATGAGGTGGAATACCCTCGGGAACTCTCAGAGTATCATGTGGAGGGAAATGTAACACAAATAAAGTTTACCGATCAATGTAAAATAGCGGTTTCTTTGTCTAACGGTGATGTTCAGATCCTTGAAATTAGTGCCTATGAAAGGCAGACCCCTTTGAGAGAAATACATTCATGGAAGAAACTGCATAAATACAGGTAAGTTTTTTTTTACAAGTATTTTTTTTTTTATTATTATTATTCATTACAACACTTATGGAAACTTGTGACTGCAAACCTTTGAAGCTTTTTTCTCTTTAATTTTGGAAAGCCTGATTCCTGTACAGTACAGTACATCATAAAAGTATTAGCCAAATTCTATTTTTGGACATGGATTCATTGCTTTAATTTTCGATGCTTCATTTATGTAAGAACAAGAATTAAGATCCAAGAAAAAAAACTTAGGTTAGGTTAGTATAACAATGTTTATCTCAGTCTGGGTGTGTGTGTGTGAATGAGTTTGTGCGTAGTTTCTGATACCCTAGATACAAGATTCGAACTTAGTTAGGGGTCAGTTAATATTATGAGATGATGTAGTGAATGATTATTTATTTATTTATGTAAACTTGTATAACATAATTAAAAACATTATTATTTCAGTGAACAAGAACCATGTTCCTGTACATCACTAGATGTCCTAGAAGGTGACATAGCAAGTATTGGCGAGGACGGCAACATTCACATCTTGAGTGGTCGGCGAGGGGAGATCACTCGCAGCATCAAGGGTGCTGACAGCTGTTCGCTACACTCTGTCTGCTTTATTAAACATAATGAGGTGAGATATTGTCTTTACTAATACTCAAATAGTCATTTTGTTAGGGCGTGGGGTAGTCTCTGGCTTTACTGTATTGAATATAAGAATTAAGCAAAAGTTAAGCTGAACTGTTTATGAATTTTTTCATTTTAGGTGTAGGTTATATTTTATGCCTTTTTATGGAAAATATATGTATATGTAACCTATATGGGTAACTTGAAAGTTCAGGTAAATTCCTGTTAATAACTAGCACTGAGTGAGTGCCCCACGGTGAATAAGACTTTACAACTATTTTTTCCATAGACACTTTTGTGTCTAACTAAAATTCAAAGATAAAATCATTACCCTACATTATATTTCAATTTACTCCAGCATATTTCAAATATTAATTAAATATTTTAAATAATTATTTTAAACATTCCAGGTCATAACAGGAAACTTGCGAGGTCACATGAAAATATGGGACTTAAGAACCTCGGACGACAAGCCGGCTGCTTCATTCTTACTAGCCGGAGACGAGCAGGCAGCCACATGTATCATCAATCATCCCACTCAACCACATATGGTATTAGCTGGTAGCGAATCAGGTGCTTTAGCTGTATGGGACCTTCGTATCAACTCATTCCCAACATCATTATTGAATGCCCATTCAGCCGGAGTCACAGAAATGCATTTTCATCCAGAAAATCCCCACAAATTGATATCCGGGTCCGTTTCCGGAGAACTCTGGGAGTGGAATATGGAGAATATTACCAAGTGCGCACGAGGGTCTGATAACCAGCTGGCGTGGATGCCGTTAGAAGATAAGAATACTATGATGGTCAATTCCCTAATGCCGTCACTTCATAAAGCTATTAATACAGTACATTGTGATAAGGGAAGGATTCTCTGCGGAGCTGACAATGAAGCAGTGTATCTGATTAAGAACTATAAGTATTAGTATAAGGTATGTTTAAATTACTTATTCCAGTTTTTGTGTGATTGGTGAAGAATAAATACTGTTTTTATGAGAGTAATTGTTGATTATTTTTGTAATTATGTAATGATAGAAAATCTATTCAAATTAGGCTTAAGCACACACACACACACTCCCTCGCTCACACTCACACACACAGACACACACACGCACATACACACTAATATACCAACCACCGCTGACTGTGTTGCAGTGTAGTGCTTGATAGAACTTGGGTATATTATTCATTAAATTCATATAAATCAAACAACACAATCGAATAATAATATTTTATTATATTTAAATAATATTCATACACAATTACACTAATAAAATATCATTGAAAACATATCTTATTATACACCAAGTCAGTCTTTGCTTACTCGTCAAAGTATTGGTAAAATTACATGCAAACCAGAATAATTATAATATATTTACAAAACTATTATAACTATTGATTATATTAACACAATAATATCATTATAAGACACCTCGTTGAAATATTAAGTTCATGCGAACTTCAGTGTAGAAATAAGTTGATATTTTCCAATAAGTATTTATTTAAAATATTCCTAATACTGGTGTAATGCGGCTGCCAAAAAGTAGGGTAACTTTGAATACATTTTCAACCAATGGCACCATTTTTAACAAGGCTCAGCCTCCAATAACAAAAATGTAAGTTTAATATCAATAACACAGTATTTTAAAGAAAATATACATATTTGGCATCTAATTCACATAACTTAGAAAGATTATACATCTTAAAATTATTATAATAAAAATCACTCGACTACATTGTTCATGATTACAATAAACACAGCGCAACATGACTGAAATCATTCCCTATTATAATATTATATTGTGTAATGGTAGGTAATACTTGTGAGCACCGTAAATCTATATTATTGGTCCTTCGAAGTCGAAACTTCCAATCTCAGCTTGTGATGTTGACGTTCCTAATTAAAGACTTAGTTTCCCTGTACTAAGTCCTTGGAATTCGATACTGATCCTTAAAGGTAGCGTATATATTTCAAGTGTGATGATTCCGTCGGTGTGGTGGCGGTTTCCTCTGGGAGGCGACAAGTAGGGAAGCCGGGACGGTCCATAAATGGTCGCACCATTTCATCAGCGCTTCAGTCACGTGGCAACTGTTCGCAGCAGTCGCTAGCTGTGTCTCCAAACTGTCTGACGGCTTGATCAGTAAGCTGTAACATAAAATTGATTGTTTTATATCGAAAAATTTCTTTAACAACTGTGATTTGACGTTCACTGCTAAACAAGACCTCTACCATCGATTTCCACAGGAATCACAAGAGCTCTGTATCCAACGACTCCCTACGACCCTTTCTTATTTTTCAAATTTTTGGACATATTTAATGTCAAAATTCCACATGGGACCCTAGACTACAAAATGATTAATTGACTATTTTTTCTTGAATTAAATCAATCTTTTTGGATTGTCATCATTAGCTCCTATATGTCCCCACCGAAGAGCTCATGCCTACCCTGAATTAGGGTGAAGATTTTTGGATTGTAATAAATACTTTCAAGTCAAAAAATCCTCCACTAACCTTGGCGGAAACAGTGTAGGAGCAATAATCATGGCGACGTTATGCTCGCTCATCTTGTTGGTGTCACTCCGGGCGACGATCTCCCTCCCGAGGCGCAGCAGGTCGCGGAGCGTGGCGCGCTGCTCGGCCGGCAGCAGCAGGATCAGCAGGTTTAGGGCTCTACCTTGGGTAGCTCCGGACAGAGCTGGAATGATAGAGGTGTTTTAGTATTGATGAATGGGAGTTTTCTCAAGGAGCATTGAATTTTTTTAAGTAGTGTTTCTGGTCAAATAAAATTGTTTAGTTTGTTATTTTTTTTTATATTTGGACAAGGGCAAGACATTAGGCTATTTACAGATAGGCTTGTTCAAGTTCATGCACACAAATGTTCGCCTCGAGCAGGAATCGAACCCATAACAATAAGTAGAGAAGGCCACAAGATCACTACCAACTTGTGATGTCTAAATTCATTACCCAATGTATAAAGAAAGAGCACTACCAGCCCACTCGACGTCAGTTTCTAGCTAAATTTAGAGAAAGTTAGCTAGAAACTCTTGATCCCAGAAAATCCTCTAATAATACCAACCGTATGTATGGTAGAACAGCCTCATAAGCTCCTGTGTGAGCAGCGGCTGCGGCAATGCCCTCAACAGCCGCTTATAGACAGCAGCGAGGTCGTGGCTGCTGGCGGTGTTCAGCGCCGCCTCCACTGTGCCGCGCTGCTCGTACCACTGACGCTCTATTATTTGGCATAGAGACGCGATCTGGAATAGAATAGGGTGAAAGTTAGTTAGGAAACTAGAAGAAAAGACTCTTTCTTATGAATTTTTATGCCATGTGTATTTGATGGGTTCTTGATGGAACCAGATTTGGGAACAATTAGACTTGAAAACTGACATGATTTTTCATTGCTGGAAAAATCACTAGCCAAGATTTATCGAAGGATATTAATACATTCTTTGTTTTGGACAGTATTGACGGTCCACCCTAGTAGAAAGTGCATTTTGTTACATAGGCATGTCGAGTTTTTTATTCATTTGTAAAAATCTCATAGTCGTTAATGATACTGACCCTATGTTTATTCCCGGAGACCCTAAGCAGGCCCTCGTCATGAGTCCTCGCTCTGAGCTCAGCGGCCAATGCCCTGAAGATGCTTGGCACACAGCTCCACGTCTCCTCCCATAAGATCATGTCTTTGCGTACCAGCGTTTCTAGTGATACGCCGAATACTGAACCCTCTGGAAAGAAATTTTAAATTAGTTATGTACGTGACCTTGTAGTATCTAGGGCCGTTTTTAGCCTTTTGACGGATCCTGGTAAAAGAGTAATAGGACCTAAACCTAGACTTAACATTCATTCTTCAAATACAAAATAAAACATTGCAGTGTAGACGAATCAGTCTTTCGGGGTTCCTATGAGTCTGGAGGGCCTGGGCATGGGTCATTTTTGTCCTTATGGTAGCTATACAGTTCCGTCTATTATCAAATAGCAATAAAGACTAATATGCCAATGGATGTACCGGATCTATTAAGTAATTACCTTCTTTTCTCTTCTTCTTGGGCGGTTTCCTCTTCTGGAAGGGCAGTGAGAACTTGTCGAAGAGTGCCGTGAGTTCGAGCCACAACAATGGCGGCAGTCGCTTCAGCTGGGGCTCTCCAATGGTTTCGATGTCTGCGTTGTTGCCTTCTTCCGGCCATTCCTGGGGAAGAACAGATTTTATTATTAAAACATCAATCAATTATCAGTTTGCACACCAAAATTATTCGATATTTTTTTCAAAGTTTTGGTTAATCATCATTAAGCTCATTTAATATTCCCACCAAGTCACCTGAGCCTACTTTGAATAGGGCAATTAGGCCTTAGTCGACTTAAAACACAAACTTAGAATTTCTCTGCAGGTGTGTGCAGGTTCATTCACAATCTTTTTCTTCACTGTGAAGATCTGGTTATTTTACTCGTATACTTAATTATTAATGTGCACTTATTTTCTATCTCCTATTATCTCTTTATTTATTATGTCTACGTACCTCATCTCTGTTGAGCATCTGCCGATCGAGGTTGAACTTGTGCTCGAAGCTAAGCGGCTGTTGGCCGGACGCGCTCTTAGCACGCGACACTGATGAGTGTTTATTGTTACTGTAAACATCATTAAAAGAAGTTAAAAACATGGTTAAAATCCTGTTAAATGCTTGTTAAATCCTTGGTTAAATGCCTGTTAAACACTTCGTTATATGCTTGCAGTTAAATTGAACGGGATGCAGTTGTTAATACTTACATAAACGGGTCGTTATCCTTCAAAATGGATCCATTTATTCGCTCCCTTCCTATCCTGGGGCCTTGAACTGTGCCGTATCTTTGGTAGCCTAGAAGTTCTACACCCTCTGAAATAATTAAAAAAATATTTATTAAAATCTATTAAAACTACCTATTGCACCAACATTGACCAGGAGTTTTTAAAAGAATGCAGCTTATAACTTATACAAAAAACAGCCTTTTTATTTGCCGTCATGTAGTAAGCAGAAAAAAGACTATTTTCTTTTTAAATAAAAAAAGAAGGGCTACACCATTTTGATTATACCGCCCTCTGGAACGTATACAATATCCATACTATATTCTGTTTGAATCAGACAACAATTCTATAAAACAATTACCAGTATTAGTAGCGATATCAGCCCAGTGTAGGTCGTTGGGTTTGAAGAGCTCGTGCATGGGTAGAGGGGGCGACTGGTCCGGTCCGGGAGGGTACAGGCGTGATCTGCGTGGAGCAGCGGGCGCGGACGGCGTCCGAGCGAGCGGAGCGTGCGTACCCGCTGGCGGGAAACTGTCACTGGACAAATTAATAGAGGTTTAGAAGATAATTCTGTGTTAAATTCTATTTAAACTAATGTAGTAACAATGAAATAGATGTTAAATGAGGTTTTAAGGGTGCATTAGAATTATTCCGCCATCTTTGAGAGTCTGCCATATTGAATTTAGAATGCCGTTGCTATCTATGAAATGTCATACAAACTGTACTTTATGCAAATATCAGTTAATTGAGTTGCATGATTTGACTGAAACAAACATTGCAAGTTAAATAAATGCTTGTACCTATTAAGTACCTAAACATCAACTACATGTACCTATAGGCCGAACGAATCGATAACGATAAAGAAATCCTTTCCGCTCCTCATAAGTTTTTTTGTTGATGCCGGGAAATCATCAAAATTGGCATTTCCATCATTAAATCTGACTCTTTCAGTAATTTATATTAGTACTCAATACTCATCCATTTTACTACGAAACCGAATAAAAATCCCAAGTGATTCATTCAGAATTTTCATTATTTTCCTGAGCAAACAATGTGAAAGCAAAGTAATAAATTCAGTCATTGCAGAAACTGTATGTATGTAGGTATGTTTAAAATGCACGAGAGAGTTATTTATAGAGAGATGGTTACATTTCACTTTCTGAAATAAATCAACATTTTCATTAATGAAGTGATCTTTAATGAATAGTGTCTTTTTCGTTTCTATTGTCATTTTTAACCTACTTAGATCCATCTTTTATTCTGTGATCTTGAATCTAAGTAAGATACTATAAAAGCTTAAATTAAGCTCTATAGCTTGTGTGTTGAGTGACATCCCACACTAGACTAGAACCAATTCCTCTTTCTCTATTAGTAGATTTCTTTCTCTACGTGATCTTGAATTTAAACACTCGATACAAAAGATTAAATTAATCTAATCTATTGTGACATCCCACACCTAGACACTAGTGTCGTGGGTGTTATACATTTACGTACACAAATCTAACACCTGATACTATGTAGAATAAGCATTTGTCTTCCGGGAGCCTATAGAGCGACGCGCGGCAAATATAGTAACCTCTTAGACATGTGACATAAATATCACTTGCAGATTGCTGTGCAGTATTCCCGTTTGCTATGGGTTCTCTAATTTTCTTTAAACTTAAAAAACCATCGGTCTTGCCAATTTAAAGATTTGCTAAACACTTTTTACAAAGATGAGAGTAATTGCATTATGGCTCATTTTCAACCAATCGATAAGTTGTTTGCTTTTTTTTACTATCGGACCTTTGGGATGCTTAAAAGTAAACACTTCATATATTATGTTGGTACTTACTTACCTGTTTAAACACATCTTACAATCACTTAATTCCTCCAAAACTAAGGCACAAATTAACTTACACAAAGTCAGGTGGCGTGGCGGAATCGGCCCATTCAGCAGGCGGGCTTCCAGAACCACCGCTGGGCAGCGAGTCCAGGGAGTCGGGAGTCGCACTGCGCGACCTCGGCTCACTGCCGCTTGAGTTCTGGAATGAAAAATAGAACAGGGTTAGTTAGTGGAATTAGGAGTTAGTAGGACATAGTAGAAAAATCAACAACAAATTAATACATAAGTACAAAGAACACTCATAGTTTGATAAAAAGTTATATCACTAAAAAACATTTGAACAAGTTTTGACAATCAAAAATCATGCGAGAATTTAAGTTAGAATTAAAGTTAATTTTAGTCCAGAATTAAAGTCTTGAGGATAATTTCAATAGGTAGGTTTAATCTAAAGGAACACTGTAATAGATTAGTGACTTTATGTGTCGCCGGATATTACCACGTACGTACTTAAGTTCGATTTTTGATAACAGCTTCCATTTAAATGGGACTTTTTCCGTGTCAATTAACTGCATCAAATTAATTTCCTCAATCAATGACAAACAATATGAGCCTCGATACGCAATTAGTCTGAATGAAATATGTGTATTAAATCAAGACAATCGTCAATCAATCTTAAATTAATAAAAACCAATTATTACGTGTACGGAACCTACAATACTCCAACAATACATTTCTCCGTTAATTAGAAAGTGATTTCACATAGTTTTTACAAATATTTGTATGGTTTAACTAAACGACTGTTGAACAGTGGTTGTAATATGATTAAGTGTGCGAACTCCAAGTATTTATGTGAGGTTATAACACATTGCTTTTGTGTTAAAAGTTATGGATTTGTTTATTACTATGTAAGTACTAGGAATTTCCTGTAATGACGGATACATACAAAGCCTACCATCAATTATTATAAGTTATGTGTGTACGCACGCCTTTTCTTAAGTATGAGTTGCTGATTGCAGCTGTTGTGTAGAGGTCTCTATTTATGCCAACATAATAGGATAGAAAATTAAAACGTTCCCTAACATTTGCGTCTTCAAACAAACAAACTACTTCTTTGAATTATTATAATAACTTCTATAGAAACAACTAACATAAAAAACAATAAAAATCGATAGACTTATGTTCAAATCGTTATGTTATGGCGGTTACGTAACCATAATAATAAATAACGTTACTACCTCGTTATCGTTATGTAACTAAATAGTTATAATACATAGAAATTTCACCAAAAATTTTGTCTTAAATATATCCATGAGTCATTAATCTATTAGCTTTCTAAATGTGATATTACGTAATGGTGTGGAGACAAATAATAATACGTAATACTAGTTTCACTTGTACAATTAGTGTCTTCAATTAGGTATTTAGTTATAACTTGCAGCGCCCCACGGTTTTACCCGCATAGTTTCCGTTCCCGCGAGAATGCAGGGATAAATTTATGCTAAAAACCTTCCTCTTGAATTACTCTATTTATTAAAGAAAACCGCATCAAAATCCGTTGCGTAGTTTTAAAGATATAAGCATACATAGGGACAGACAGAGGCGGAAGCGACTTTGTTTTATACTATGTAGTGAAGATTTTATGTTGGGAATAACATACTTAGCAAACAAAGATATATTCAGTTTATAACGTTTAAAATACGGAAATTAATTTGACCTACTTTGTACACGAATAACTACGAGTTTCATATGTATCGTAATAGAGCAGTCGACAATAAAAATGGGTTAACATTATTAAAACATTTAAAACGACATTATAATTGAAACTAATAAAATTGATACTAACTAATAAGTATTTTAAAGAGAAGCTTGGCTTTAATTATGTCTACAAACACATATAAGTATTACGACGAAGATAAAACCGTAAGGCGCTAGTCTTAAAAACAAAACTTATGAAATGAAATGTGATGTTTTATAAACGCATTTATAATAAATAAACTATATTTTATGATCATTTCAACAATCTTAGTTAAAATATGATTCTACAAAAGTATAAACAATATTCAATACTCACAATTTTTTAAACCTAATAAAACTTATTTTTACTCCACAAGTGATTTAAAGACAACACAACACAGCCCACTTCAATCCGAGTCACATAAAGGACTAGATCAACATAACTGATTGATTACAATAATACAAATTAACATAAAGTACGTACATTTATTTATACAAAACATAGTTAAGTGTATTACTAACTGTTAAAGTATTCTGTTCACACTGACATCTTATTAATATTTAATTACTTATCTTTATTTTGTTTTGTTAACGCGCAAAAGCTATCAAGTTCTTAATCGAATCAAATATTTGGACACAGATTAATTTGTGTGACGTTCAACTTTGAATACATTTTTAGTTTGCCTACTTTTTAATACATCTTTTAAACATTGTTTAACTTTAAAATCTCAATACTAGTTTTTCTTGTCTACACAAGTTACACCTATGTCTAAAGCATATAAAACCAAGAAAAGCCACCTGTTTCACTTATCATACATCGCTAAGCTATTAAAAACGTACTTCCTGCGCTTACATGGTATTTAGAAAATATAGCAATCAATATGCGAAGTTCATTACATAAAAGGGCATAAGTGGTACTGGTTTGTGAGGAAGTGCTCTCTCAGGGTTGGTCGGTAAGTGGACAAGTGTGTCAGTTGGTGACGCGTGCGCATGCAGTACTTACTGGTCGCAACATAAGTGAGAAACAATATAAATTTTTTGAATACTTAAATGTAAAAACTAATACTGTTTTGTACAGATTATAATAATTGAAGCTCAAAGATTAAGAGGAATTTTCCGCGATAGATTTTTAATGAACATCATAAAGAGATAAAGAAAGAACCTAAATTAACGATTGACCGGGAAAACTTCATAATCGCTATAGAAATACAGAAAAATGGAAAAATAATATTTTCCAAAAAAATACTCTAAAAAAGCATGAATAATTTAATTAATAAATACTCATTCAGACACTTCCGCTACACCGTAAATTGTACTAATATTGATTCTCCATTGTTTAAAACCTTTGCGCGTACATACGAAACGTCACAGAAGGATAACACATCTAATCCTTGAAGCCAAGGTGACTGACTCCACACAAAAGGTTGTTACAATCTTCCTTGAAACATCTTTGTGGAGAATTCTTGGAACTTTTTTGGATTTTTTGGGAACGATGATCAGCTGTGAGAATTGAGAGTTTGAAGAAAGCATTTCTGAAAATTTCTTATATTAATTGTTTTTTTATTACTTATTAAATTTAATCTTATTATTTTTCTTAAACTTTATTTTTAATCTTTTAAGGTTTCTTATAAAAACAATTGCTAGTAAGTATTATTGTATTGAAATTAAACACTTAAACGGATTTTTGTCGTGGTTGTATTTTGTTTTACATTTTCTGACGTTTCGGATTCTTTACAGTCTTCTGTGATCACGGGTTCTGTAAAGAATCCGAAACGTCAGAAAATGTAAAACAAAATACAACCACGACGAAAATCCGTTTAAGTGTTTAATTTCAATGTGTAGTGTTCGTGTAAATCAAAGATATCTGATGATAAGATGTGTTAGACTCAATATTAAGAACGATTAAGCTTAGCTTAGCTTTAAATTGACTTAGTTATTTGTTACGTATTTACTCGTACTATATTTGAACATTGATTTAACACATTCAGGTAGATATAATTAGTTTTTTTACTCTGTATATTGTATACATTGAGTCATATCTACTATGTTGTACGTATAGATATCATTGAAATATTGAATCTGATCGCATGATTCTTAATTTTAACGATGTGTTTATAACTAGTACTTTAGTATACATATAAGTATTTAAGTACATAATAACATGATCATTATGAAGTTCTCCTTGAAATACTTGAATATTAGAAATCTATTTAAAAGTATCATTTGAACGTAAAAGACAGTTTAGTTTATTTTTCGAATGATTCTTTGTATACCACCTTATCTTAAAAGGGTAGCAGAATGGATTCCTTTTTTTTTTTTAACGCAGTGAAAATGCATAAAACTGCATACCACCGTGAGCCGATATTGGGAGGACCCACGGGGCATGTAGGGCTCTCCCAGCCAGAAGGGCTGGGCCTACCCACTAAAAACACAGCGACTTCCGTCCGCGTTACATTGGAGTGCCGTAGGATCCCGAGGGGGATTTCTACTACGGCACTCCAACGCAGCAGAATGGATTCCTAAGCAAGTTAAATGTTTGTTAGACAAATGTCTTTCAGGGTTTGAATGGATTTCTAAAATAGTGTACGTAGTTTTTGATACTCTAGCTAGATAGCTAACATCCATGATAAGTTACCGAAAATTTTTGGTACTAGATATTTTTTAAATAAGTACCTATGTAATGTAAATGGCCTAGCGTGGTGATTACGGCTAGGTACTTCGTCTTACTGTGCTAATAACATCATCAAACTAATATCATCAGTGAGAGGGAGGTTTACTACCTGCAGTGGGATCTTATCTCTGTTCCGTCAGATATGAACCATCCCTTACTATAACCATTCACTACATCATCTCATTATAGTAACTGATGAAGTACGTAACTTTGTATCTAGGGTATCAAAATTTCAGAAGTGAGGTCTTCCAATCTGTAAGACTAATAGTTGGATCATCTAACTATGATTTATTTATATATTTAAGAAGACAGGTAATTAATTTCTTCTAGGCTTTTAGAGTAGAGAGAGTAAGAGATAATGGTAATGTCTTGCCATATGCTGTCCGCGGGTTTACGTTGTCATTTTGTCATTAAACGCGTTGGTGTTACTGTACTTGTACGAGTATTAGCGGCTATTTTCTCTATTAGAAACCTTGTTCTTAACGATATCGCCGGGAAAGTGACGTCTAACTACGTAGATATTAGATTCTTTGAAGTATAAATCAATGTGTTTGTTTTATTTCGAAATTCTCAATTTTAATATATTTAGTTGAATTTGATAACAAAACACCATGTTATTTTAAAGAGCATACGGTTCGAAACAATATAAAAGAGACGTCAATATAGCGACAAAACAATAAAAGTTAAAATATCTTGTAAAATCCTACAGCAAAGCCTCTTTCTCACTAATGCAAGAACGCATAATCACCACACCACCCTGGCCTAAAGCGCATTGAAGATCTAAAACCCAAGCTACACTACAACTACAAGTCCATATAGTTTTTATAGTTATCATGGTTATTAGCACTCAAATTATTATGATTTGATATTGTTATATTAACTGATAGTGCCATATCGGTGGCCGAGTTCTGGTCCTCAAAAATATGAGTCGACACGCAAAGAAAGAAGAAGAACGGGATATTTACCATGTGTGTGCGTAGTTTCTGATACCCTAGATACAAGCTATTATTTATTTATATGGTAAATATCCCGTTAATCATAATTATTTGAAAACTATAAGTCAATTTACCAAAGCATCCAAATACGTTTTGACGAGCGCCAATCCTTTACAATTGGCCATCTTCTCACACACTTTGGTCCTCATCGTATCACAAATCATATTGAACACTGCACATCCAACTGTTCCAGCCTATAACTGAATCCACTCTGTCTAGTTTTGAAACATCGCGGATATCATCACTTACGCGTTTACATCGCCGACGTTAGTATCCGTTTTTAACTCAGTAATTAATTTTGTAATAACTGAAATATTAAGGGCCTATTTCACGACCTTCAAGTAACGTTACTCACCAAGTACGGTTAGTTTTGTCTCTTTCTTACTTTATATTAAGTGACAAAGACAAAACATGTGAGTATTTACTCGGAACGTTACTTGAAGATGGTGAAATAGTCAGTTAATAAGTTTGCGTAACGCTTTGACAACACGGTCTACCCGACTGCCTCCAGTGCCTCCCTAAAACCTTAATGGCGTCTTTATCTAATGGTCTATCTGTGTCCCTAATTCGTTGTAACATAAAAGTGATGAATAAATGAGCTAAAAAGTTAAACTATTTTAATAGTTTCCGTCTAAATACCAATCGTTTGTGTTGTAATTGTTTCTTTGAATATTTAAGTAATATGTGATATTGTTCTTAGAAATTTATTGCAATTTTGAACCAATTGCAATTGTGTTGGCAATTTTTGTGTAACCTACTTATCATACGCGACATACTTTACTTTCTTTATGTTTAAATAAACTACAAATATTATTTCATTTAATAAGGTCAAGGCCCTGCATTGCATATTGTTATGCTCTTCCTCCTTTATTAAAATACAGGGGTTTTAGCAGCGGGCAAAACTCTTGTAATGAAAATTGACTAATTTATTAGATACTAGCTGTGCCCCGCGGTTTTACCCGCGTAGAACCTTATCCCGTAGGAAATTTGGGACAAAAAGTCGTATGTGTTATTCCTAGGTATGAGGAACATCTATACCAAATTTCATCAAAATCCATTTAGTAGTTTTGCGTGAAAGAGGGACAAACATCCATACATCTAAACATCCACACTCACAAATATTCGGCTTTATAATATTATAGTACGACAAGACAAAAATAAAAACAAAATTCCTGTCATATCTTGGCCAAAACATGAATTTAAATACCCTCTATAATACCATTCTTCCCTAGACTTGAGTAGTTCATTAATCACAACTTGTCAGAAACATTAGTACATAAATCAAGTTATAAACACTACCTCTTTTTACCTAGCTTTCCCCAATTTAGATTAAACCTGCGCTAATACAACAGTTCTCACAATAGTTGTTAGACCTGCGCTTGCGGCTCGCCACAAATGGATATCGGTGAGGTGTAAGTTAAGCTTAGTGTCTGTAATGTGTGGGAAACCTAAAGATGGAGTGCCTGAGTAAACATTGCGAGGAAGGAAAGTGTAGGTAAAGTACCTATCTCCTATACTTACTTAATAATATGAAGAGGAAAGATATGTTGTTTATAAAAGGCAAGGCTGCGGGTTCGATTCTCGTGCGTGGTGAATATTTGTGTAAACCACAAATGTTTGTCGGTCTGTGTGTGTGTGTGAATGAGTGTGTGCGTAGTTTCTGATACCCTAGATACAAGTTACGAACTTAGTTAGTGGTCAGTTACTATAATGAGATGATGTAGTGATTATGTTATGTCATGTGATCGACTTGGCTCCGAAACTACTGGACCGATTCAGAAGACATTTTCTAAGTATTTAAAATTAGAAGAGATGTTTATTTACTTTGTATTGAAATGGCGCTAGATTAGAATATACCAAAATATCGTTATATCAGAACATAAGATAGTTTACCCCAAAATTTTCACAGGTTCAGAGAATTTCGCTGCACAATCCGCTTGACACGTCTTTAAATTATAGACTTTCAAAGTGATGAACCCCACGCGAACATCAAGTCTTTCAATGTAACATTGGAAAGCCTACACTTACATGTTCGTATTACGTGCAATAATATTCTTAATTATAAGTCTGTCTCAGTATTCATCGCCCACGATAATAAACTGTATATAATGTAGCTGTTAATTTATATGGTTAAACGATATACACCCCCGCAGTAGGACTCTGGGTGGCGGCAGCGGAAATTATAAAATACTTAAACTGTATAATAACTACAACACTATAAGCTTGAACCACCATTTATTTACCCCTATATGTAAATGGTTGTTTTGCACAATATCTGTTCTTGAATTCGAATGAATTGATCCTTAAACTTAAGCTACGTCTTGGAAGACGTAAATGTTTTGAATTTGAATCCTATCGTTAATTAAGTTTATTTCCTAAATGAATAACTATTTTCTTGGAACTTTAAATACCTTCGATAACACATAACAATTTCTTAGAAACAAAACGATAGCATAACTAAAAGTATAATACTTTGGGCCAGTGTCAGTTACTGATAAGTGTCGAATAGCTTATTCACAAGCTTTGTCTCTTTCTTACGTTATGTCAAATAACAAAGACAAAACTTGTGAATAGTAATCCGACATTTTATCAATTGGTGAAACCGGCCCTTAGTTTAATAAAACTGATAATACTGACCTCCAAATCTCGAAAAACATCTCTAATATCCGGCTTCCTAGCTCTGGACGCTGCTCGTTTCCTCCTGACTGTCCTATTGAGCCTCCTCACTCGTCTCCTGACGGCCGCAGCCTGTTCCCTTGGTAAGGGACTGACTGCCTCCCCTAACTGGGCTTCGGAGACCTCCAGGCCAGCTTGGAAGGGGGCTGCGAGGGACCCCAGACCAGCTGCTTGGAGCCATTCTGTTTCTAGTTCTCCTTCTGTGAACAAAGGAAAAGTTTATTATTATATTTGTTTGTTTTTGTTTTATGGACAAATTTATTAAAGTGAAATACCGATATGTATGATCCTTCATACATATCGAATCGATACTTAAATTAACTTCAACCCTAATAATATTAAAATAGAGTAATATTTCTATTGATAGTTTGTCCATTGCAAGAAGTGTCTATCACCAGTGAAATGTGCGGATATAGACCTGCTCCTTATTCACATAAGTAACTAGCAGCGCCCCACGGTTTCACTCGCGTAGTTCCCATACCCGTGGGAATACAGGGATAAACTTTAGTGCTATAAACCTCACGGAGCCCGAGACCATTCCAACGAATGGAAAACCGTGGAAATCGGTTCGTGCGTTCTGGAGTTATAGCGTCAGGAAGGAAAACGCGACTTATTTTTATATAGTAGATAATACTTATAGCTAAAGTATTTTTCATCCCAATATTTCCTCGGAACGTGTGAACAGGTAAACTCTAGGAGCACAACTTCTAACATATAATGTTATGTTCCGTACGACAGTTACTCGTATACCGGGAAGTGAAACTGTCAATACGTAGGTGTTTTCTCACAGTTTCCTTCAAGTTAATAGTAGTTATTATTAAAAGATTATATAACGCAAACATACTTTTAAATAAATAATATAATAAAAAAAGAAAACATACCATAATAAGCAGTAAAGTCTTAAACAAACTAACGCAAACTAATTTATCTCGACTGACGCAAATTAGTTTTATTTTTGAGCTTGACAACAATTAATGAGCTTAACAAGCGACAATAGCTAAGTGGATAAAGCATCGGCCTGGCGATCGGGAGGTCGTGGATTCGATCATTTCCCATTGCACTATTTGACGTGAACCCTCTCCAGACACAATCATTATGTACCTATGCTTGGGTTGTAGGTGTTAACAAGACTACCTCATCCTAATCCTAACTAATATTATAAATGCGAAAGTAACTCTGTCTGTCTGTCTGTTACCTTTTCACGGCCAAACTACTGAACCGATTGACTTGAAATTTGGTACAGGGGTAGCTTATGGTCCGGGAAAGAACATAGGCTATGTTTTATCCCGAAATTCTTACGGGATCGGGAAATACGCGGGTGAAACCGCGGGGCACAGCTAGTCATCTATATTTCTTTCAAGAGTAAACAAGTTAACAATTTCATGTCAAAATGTAACACTTTCAAGATGAAATAACACTCACGCGCAGACATACCCAAATAAGGTAAACAATTGCAATGCATAGTGAAGGAAAACAGACGATGCGCATGATTCATCTTGAGATTTGCCATGCTCTCGCACAGGAAACAATGTTTTGTATTTACTTTCTATGAATACTTTATTTGCTAAGTTTACAACTATTTACACGCATAATATTTTGTTGTTTTTATGCATTTGCAGCGTTTGAGATCTAATCTAGGCAATTATATGTATGGCAGCTTCTCATGAAGTCCGGAGAAGAATTCTATGATTACTTATTTCTTACGATTATTTCAGTTCATCTTAATTCAGACTTTAGCTAAACACCATATTAAAGGAAAAAGATAAAATGTCCTACCAACAAGTTACAAGTTAACCGACAAAGTTAATACTTGTACTTTGTTCATAATATACGTTTGTATATACATATAATATGTAGGTACAATCGTGATGATGAGATCACAACCCGCTAACAAAAAACACAACAAGATACAGAATGCCCCTCGCTTTGTAATTTGCAAACACGCTATAACTTTTTATGCAAAGTTTGGTAGATTAGGCGAAAAATATAGACAAAGATTACGGTAATACTTAAGAAAATAGATCTAGAAATTATTGTAATAATACGTACTAAAAAGAAACTACAATGTGTTTTTCTCAATTATAATATGGTAAGTATCCATTTTTTTATTACTATAAGTTTCGGGACTCGATGGTACTTGAATTTATTTCCAAAATTAAATCATGCTACAATACAAGTCATACGCGTTTCGTGTCTGTCTAATTCTAGAAATATGAATATAATGTCCAATCAGATTCTATTAAATTTTATAATCACTTATAAAATCAACAATAACTTATAATTCTGCTACTTACTATACAATAGTTATTTTCGACTATCTAAAAACCGCAACAAATAATACTTACATAACTAAAATGAAATTGTCCGTTGTCCGTCTATACCATTTCGTTCAATCTTTATTTATGTACTTACTTACAAATAAACATCTTCCGTACGTTTTTGTGTTGTACATTATATATTAGTCACGACGACATGTACGTATGTTCCATACAGATTTTTAATCGTAAAAAATCGAAGGTCAAAGAACTTCTCATAATTAATTGATTATAATAAAAAATATGATCGTTT
The DNA here is from genome assembly GCA_958496195.1 of Timandra comae. Lineage (NCBI taxonomy): Eukaryota > Metazoa > Arthropoda > Insecta > Lepidoptera > Geometridae > Timandra > Timandra comae. Next base: position 1,217,018 of record OY292354.1, read on the forward strand.
TTTATGGTATTTAATTGTAATGATATAGTTTAAAGTATAAATGAGTGTATTTTTCCTTGTTTCGCCTTCCGTGTTTAACAAATTGATGTTTGTATCGTGGGAACTGAAGATACTATATGGTCTAAGTTTATACTTGGAGTTACTTACGCATATAAGTATAAGAAAATCTACTTATGCATCAAATCTTATATATAGATTACATAAGAGAATCTAAACCTATTGTTCTTCTTCAATTCAAACACATTTTAATATTTAATATGTTCATAGTTTATGTAGTAGATAGTAAAAATATGTTTGTAACAGGACGGAGTGCGCTCATGTCTGAAACACAAAGACGAGCTAATAAGTTTGTAACCGCAATAATGAATTTATTTATTATACTCGTATTACTAGCGGCGCCCCGCGGTTTCACCCGCGTAGTTCCCGTTCCCGTATGAAAATGGGGATAAAATTACGCTAAAAACCTTCCCATTGAATCACTTCTATCTATTAAAACATACCGCATCAAAATCCGATGCGTAGTTTTAAAGATCTAAGCATACAAAGGGACATAGGGACAGAGAAAGCGACTTTGTTTTATAGATTTTATTATTCCAAAAGCAACTATTTTGTAAGGAAAACGCTAAAGGGACCCTAACGCAATGAAACAAACAAATACATAGACTTTTTATACTTAGTATCGGTATCGCTAAAAGGTTTTCCTTTTTAATCTAACACTATGAAACAAACAAACATATCCATTAATTTATAGTATTCTATGTAAACAGAGCTTACAAATAAAAGCATGATTATTATTACTATTACAAGGATATACCTATTTATTGCAAAGCATGTATATTGTTGCTAAGTATAACAAGGATAATATTTATTGCAGGATGCGCTCCATTTGTAAAAGGCTCTAAATAGAGTGTCCGTCTGTCAGTCTGACTCACAGGTTAACGACTGAGCTTAATGAATATGGAAGCTTTGTGGTTCATCTTTTAAAGTTGAGCTTTTAAAAGTTTTCAAATAAATACAAAGATAGAAACAACGTACTTAAATGGAATTGTTTGAAATGTTCTGTTTAAAAAATATTCTAATTGATTGGTTTTACTTGTTGAGCTTAAAGTTATGAAAAGTGTACTTGTAGTGCTTTGGTAACTTGAATTAAGTTTGTATATACATATGTTATACTAAACTTATTTGATCAATTCGTGGTAGATTCGTCTTCAGATTAATAGAACCAGTAATTTTGGATATAAGGCCGAAATCACTATAGATTCTCTATTATGAACTCAAAAAGCGGGCATTAATTAAAAGATTAACTGAAATCTCCAATTAATTACCATATAAGCCGTATAAACACCAAAACAGATATAGAATTAAGATCCAGGATGTTATTTGTATAACTTTCAACTATTTATAGAGCGTCGAGCGCGCGCCCGCTCCGTAAATTAGATGCATCGACTACCCTATAGCAAAAACGTATATCTAACTAAATAATATAAAATACAGAAGCATGTGGGTTAAAGAGGCTGTTAATAATTAATTGCTTATTTTTTATGTTTTAATTGAATTGATATAAAAATTGATTTGTCATTGAAATATACTTATTATTTAATACAAAATCTTATTTCATTTTGATTATGAAGTTATGCACAGATCAGGGAGTCAGCTTAGGACTTCCGTCCTCTTTTCTCTATGTTATGATTATTATTAGTTTTATTCTTTATTTCCTATCTCACGAAACATTGAATTTTCCCGCCCAAAACGATTTTTCTTAATTTTCTTAACGTAATATTTCACAGCCCTCGAAGAATAATTTTCTTTTACCACACAAATAAAATCTGATTTGTCCAGTGGTGTGCAAGTTATTCGTATAACAATAATAATACTTATCGGAACAAGAAAGTAAACAATAATATATTTAATTGTTGACCTTCAGTTTCTCTGAGAGAGAGTGCATATTAATTATTTTAAATAAGTATACTTAATAAGGATTTATTTAATAACGATAATAATGCAATGAAGCACATAATTATCAATACTTTAATCAATTTATCAACGTTTACATAATATAATCATTATCAGTACTAATTTTCAATTTGAGGCCAGGCGCTAATTTATAGTAAGTACTTATAACACATAAAATAAAATACATACAAATAATTGGACGATTTCACGTAGTAACTAATAATATTTATTTAGTTTAGTGTTGTGATTACGTCTAATCTAATCCTCCTCACTGTACCAATATCGTCAGAGAAACGGATTTGGTTTGCTATGGCGGATCTTATAGGATTATAAGTAGTTTCTTATACTTTTATTGTTATTTTTCTTTTTTAGATTGCTTAACTTAAAATAAGCTTATACTAATCGAAAGCTTGGCTAGTTTTCTTTAAGAAGGCTAATCTTAATTGTTATTTTACACACTTACCGATAACATACTTCGCTTGAAAGCGACAAAGCACTCCCATTACACACATCACAAAAACTTTTTAACAAATAACTACAAAATGCTATTTACGCGAAAACGTATCATTAAGTGCCGGTAATTAGTGTCACCTACATTCTTTTAAACTTTCTTATTTTTAAATTATTTTAGGGCAACACTGGCCAGTGCAGTAGAACGTATGCCTTTGCCAAAAAATACGCGGCAATAATGACGTTTAATGAGTACGTGAGCTGTCAACGTCACAGGATGATTCGATTTACAAATATGTATCACTATCAATGAAGTGGCGTGTTCGATTTTTGCGTCAAACTTACTCATTTGTTTTTAGGTCAACAACATTTTCAGTTCCGCAAACATAATGCAATTGTCTGCAATAACAGTCGTTATTACTCATTCGAGTTACTTTTTTATCAGGATCGATAAATTTAATTCGGTAGTTTGTTATTTTTAGTTCATTTTTATAGAGATTATTTTTATTGCTTTATTTCTTTGTATCGCGAGTCGCAATCGTAGGTCGGTAAGTTCGAATTTCGTGTTTTTGTTTTATGACATTTGACAGGTGTCAAACTGACGTCTGCGTGACGTCACGGGCTCACACCGCGTGGCGCCCGTCGCGGCGCTTCAGTTACTGCGGCCGATCCAGACTCTCAACCCAAAGTTTGTTATGGTCATGTATTTATAGAAACTGAGTTTGTATATTATTAACGTACGCTCGAAATAATGCAGCTTTTGGTTTAGTGGCTATATGGAGTTGTTATGGCTTAGTATTAGTGAATAGATGATAAATTGTTTCTCGTTTGGATAATGCTTTGGAAATTTTATTATTTTGCATTCTGCTTTTTTTTTCATCTATACTTCTTTTGTGATAATAGGATAGAGATGTAAAGATTGGTATTTAGACTTAGCTTGTAATATTTCTGTACTAGGGTTCAGAACCGGGAAATCCCGGAACCGAAAATCCCGGGATTTCCCGGTTCTTTAATAGTAGTCAAAGAACCGGTTCTCAATGAATAAGAACCGGGATTTTCGGTATTTTCGGGAAATAACGAATCATGCTAACTATATAATCATTTGTTTGATTTTGATCTTCTATTAACAGCATTTATTCTTTTTATACAAAATATTCAAGCTAAAACCATATTCTCATTAAAATGTTGTATCTGAAGGTACGTCCATCATAAGACAAAATGTGGTATTTAAAAAGCTAACGAACACCTTCTTACAATTCCAACTACTAGCGTGGAGCCAAAAAGAACTTTCTCCTCAGCTGGCCTTTTTTGTAACAAAATTAGATCTCGATTAGGTGACGCAACTTTAGATGCAATGACCTTTTTGAAGACACATTACCAAGAGAACAAGAAAGTTTAATTATAAGGACCAAAATGGAGATACTATTTACGATAATCGGCCTACGATATACGATGATGTGTTATGTGTACAACTTTATCAAAAGTGAATTTATAACTGTATTTTAATAATCACCAGCCTGTTTGCGTCCACTACTGGACTTAGGCCTCTCCCAACATGCGCCAATGTGCCCTGTCGGCGGCACGTCGCGTCCACACTCTCCCGGCTACCTTGCGCAGATCATCGCTCCATCTAGCCACAGGACGTCAAACATTACTTTTGCCGAGTCGCGGTGTCCACTCGAAAACTCTTTTGCTCCAACAACCATCGGTTCTCCTACAGATGTGGCCAGCCCACTGCCACTTCAGAGAGCTAATTCCTTGAGCTATGTCGGTGATTTTAGTTCTCTGTCTGATCACTTCATTGCGAATGCGATATTTCAGAGAAACTCCGAGCATAACCCTCTTCAGAACTCTTTGAGTGACGTTAAATTGGTGGACCAGCCACGTGAGTGTTCACGTCTCGGCACCGTAGGTCATCATTGGTAGGACGCATTGATTGAAAACTATTGTTTTTAGGCACTGTGGAATTTGCGATAAGAAGACTCGTGGAAGTTTACCAAACGCTGCCCAACCCAGCTGTATTCGCTTCTTAACCTCACTCTCCAGATTGTTTCTACCCAATAATAGCATTATTTACCCGAGGTAGTTGTATTTTTTAACAATCTCGAGAGATCCGTGTACTAGGATCGGCTCCAGCATAACAAGGCTATTAACCATGACCTTGGTCTTGTCAAAGTTCACGCCGAGGCCGACCCAACGAGAGGCATCTGCTAGGTCATTCAGCATCCAGTGTGGCTCTTGCAGCGTTTTCACCATTAGTACGATATCGTCTGCAAACCGGAGGTGTGAGATGTTACTCCTCATTTAGGTTTATGCCCCATCCAGCCCAAGGCAAAGTCTTAAATACGTCTTCTAGCGCGTTGGTGAAGAGTTTCGGGGATATAACGTCACCCTGTCTTACACCTCTGCACAGTAGAATAGACTTTAACTGTCGGCACTGAACTTGGACGGTCATTTGACTGCGGCATCATACATGCATCTCAACACCTCTACATAAAGAGTATCGACCTGGCATCGCTGCAAAGATTCCAGAATAGCCCAGCCCTTCTCATAGTCCACAAATGCAAGACACAGAGGCTGATTATACTCTTAGATCATCTGTATAATTTGCCTCAATGTGTGGATGTGGTCTGTGGTGCCATAACCGCTTCGAAACCCGGCCTGTTCGAGGGGTTGAAATTCGTCGAGTCTTCTTGATAGACGAATTGAGACAACCCTCGAGAACAGCTTGTAAACATGGCTCAAAAGCGAGATGGGTCTATAGTTCTTCAGCAGGGTTTTATCCCTTTTCTGAAGTAGAGCACCATCACGCTTCTGTTCCATGCTTTTGGAGTTCTCTCGGAGTGGATGACATCGTAAAACAGCTTTTGCAGTTTCCGTAGCACCTGCTTTAAGAGGCTCAGTCGTGATGCTATTTTAATGTGTTAATGCAATCAATGTTAGAAAGAGAAAGAGAAAGAGGCAAACTTATCTTGTCATGCCAGAATGCGCAATATGTGTTATTTAATATAAATAATATTTTTTAGACTATATTTACCTCCAAAACTAAAAAGAAGAAAAAAAACCCGAAAGTACCGAAAATCCCGGGAAATCCCGGTTCTGATTAGTACTGGTACCGAAAATCCCGGTTCTGTTATTTATACCGGTTCTCGATACCCTATTCTGTACACATTTTGATCTCCAATTTCATCACCAAGGGTTGATTTTCCAATCACGCTCACTTACATTGGAACCTGTTACTACCTACATAAGTACTTATATAAAACACAAAACATTACATGTATAAGATTAAATAATATACATTGAACTAGCTGTAACCTAAACATAGCTCCAAATGACTAATCCCTTTGTTCATTTGTTTTATCGACAATGTGCAAGCTTTTTAATAATAGACGTCGTCGCCGGCGCATCTACAAACTATATGTCAAACGGGGATGTCTAGACAGGCTATATTCGTATCAGACTAGCAACGCCATGCGGTTTCGCCCACGTATTTCCTGGCCCCGAGAGAGTACGGGGATAAAATATAGTGACACTCATAAAGTACCCATGGCTTTTCATTGGTACCTAACAGGTTAAAAAAAAATATCTATCTATGACACTCATAAATAATATGGCTTTCTATTGCTAAAAGAATTTTCGAAATCAGTTCAGTAGATCCAGAGATTACCTTCTACAAACTCACAAAATATCTCTTTAGATAAGAAGATTTATAAACCCACTAACTCACAAACTTTCCTCTTTATAATATTAGTATACATTTGTTCTAACGTCACACTCATAACATATATTATTTGTATGTTTGTTTACATAACAATCCAAAGTTCATTCAGATATTGGGCACAGAAATAAGAACTGTCATAAAACTGTCATCGCGATATTTTTGAATGGCGGAATAAGATTGAATTGGATTTTATTTTTGTTCGTAAAGTTGCGTAGGATTGTGATAAAAACATTGAAATAACGTAAGAGTTTTTAGTGGTCTACTTATAACGTTACAATCCTATAGCATCCCTCTCATTTCTTTAACTTGTCACTGTTATGAGTAAACCTTTTCTAATTACTGCCAACTCTACCGTAAATATGTCTTTAAAATAAAATTATTAATTTAATCTGTTGCCCTATTTGCAATGCAATATTATTTCCCCTGCACATGGGACACATTAGGAAAAAGAACTCCTTAAAAATTACGTCCTCTTTAAAAAAAAATTTTGTTTAATACTAAAATAGTAATATTAAAAATGTTATTATTAAACTAGTCGAGGGATATCCACTATCGTACGTACAAATATCCCGTATCAAACTAATCTTAAATATTAAAAATGTCTATTAACTTACCAGTACTAAACCAATTGACGAAATTCGCCGTATTATATCTCAAAAATACCACCATAATTCAATTTTTTGTTTCACTTCAATCCACTCAATGTATCGACAACCACTGCACAAAGTATACTAACCCAAAAAGTAGAATTTTTGGTTATAGGTAATATTTTATCGGAAGTCACAAGTAAATATGTTTTGTTAATGATTTACTAATTAGTGGTTGTTGGTACATAAACATGTAAAGGGAAGATAATATTGTTTTGTAAGTTACTCTTGATTCTCGGAAAACAATTGCAGTTAACAATGGGTCCACTTAACTAGAAGTTTTGGTGATAACATGTTTTAGTAAACAGGTAATTAATTGAAAAATCACCTTAAAAGCATATGAATAGTTATAATACTAGTTATATGGTGTGTAACGTGTTTTGTACTGAATAAATAAAACTATATAACAGTCAAAAAATCTTGTATCATACAATAAATCACAGATAATAACAGGAAAAAACAAATCTTTTCTCAAAAACTTACTGAAAACAACAAATATTTGTTTTATCTCCATATTAAATAAAATATCACAATTCAAAACCGATTGATTCCGATCAAATCTTCGATAAACTGAACTGTTTTACATACAAATATAGTGAGATAAGTACTCGTGCTATAGATAAAACATCTTCACAATATTTCGTTAAATTATGCAAAAATCCTCGTGATTTTTATCTTCGAGTGCTAGCTAAAGTTATTTATAAATTGTCCTACTTCGCATTTATTTAGATCGTTTAAATATGAAAGAAAATACGGATTCAATATCTCTGTTTGTTTAAAAATAAGTTTATCTTGACATGTTGGTCATCAGTAGTATCTGTCCTGTCGGGATATAAAGATAGTTTTATTAATTTAAATGATAAATTATTATGTTTAGCTCTTTAAATTGTAATTGTGCAAATATTCCGAGTTTCTTAAAGCCTTAATGAATCAAAAACTATTTTGTATTTAACAAAATGGTTACTGCCCAATTTTCAAATAATTAATCAAAAGCTATCATAATAAATAAAGACATAACCCCATAGTTCCCCTATATCCAGTCCATTGAACATCCCATTCCTATAGCCCAGTCGTAGTTTTCCATATATTTGCAATAGTCCCAGCAGAACCGGGGACTGTCCTTGGATGCATTTTATAGTGTTATACAGGGATAGTCGCCGGATTGTGCATCCTTTACATAAGATTAAATATGTCAAAGGGCTTCCGTGTGTTGGCTTTGGCCCCATACTAGCATTCCAAAAGACCGGGACTCCTTAAAAGTCCCGTGAATGAAAAAGAAATAATACAATTAACTTAATCCCAAAGATTACAATTAAAACATATACAGATAATCCTCACTAGACAGAGCCTGTTTTGAGGATATCAATAAACATAGCTACTGTCATTGTTAAAAAATAATATTAAATTCAATATCACTTATCATCTCTTGCTTTCTTTTCCATTCCAAACGGACAACGCCAGCCATAATATCTCGGTACGGCCCAAACACGGAACACAATACAAGGAAGTGCCGTTAATGTCACCAAATATATTTGCTTACTAGCTATCGAGGGTAGTATGTTAAGTGCAAACAATACCTGACCAGAATCGATTAAATCGAGATTCATTCGATTTCGCTTTGAATGAACCACTTTTTGTACGGGATAGGAGAACATGATTAATGTTAGTTGGTTCATGGTTTTGGATAAGCTAATCAAATATAGTATCATTTTGGTTAGTTATGTATTATGCGATTAGATTAGTTATTTATAGAAAATGCAATTATTTTAAGTAAAAATAATCATGTAAGAATGTATTAAGTATATGCAATACTTACGTATTTATTATTTACTAGCAGCGCCCCGCGGTTTCGCCGATCCCGTGGGAATTTCGGGATAAAACAGCCTATGTTCTTCCCCGGATCATAAGCTACCCCTGTACCAAATTTCAAGTCAATCGGATTCAGTAGTTTAGCCGTGAAAAGGTAACAGACAGACAGAGTTACTTTTTTAGGATTAGTTAGGATTAGGATTAGATTAGTTAGTTATTTAAAATGCAATTATTTTAAGTAAAAAAATCACTGTAAGAATGTATTAAGTACATGTAATACTTACGTATTTATTATGCATTACTGAAATGGAATACTTTCTGAGTTGTAACATTGTTGGTTGGAGCAGTCGATCTTAAAGCTTTACTCTAAGCTCTTTTTTATTTTAATGAATACGAACTACGCTCGCGCTAAGACTATGTATTGTTTATGGTTTTAATTAACACAGACCTTATATCTGACATATCTTCTTCACTATTTAAATTACTTTTAAATTATTTTTTAACGAATAAATTCAATGGAACGTTGTAAAATATTGTGACATTTTAAAATTGCGTACTTATTCAAAACTAAGTTATTGGAAATAACTTCTCCGTAATAGCTTCGACTGACATCGAATATTAAAAAGAGAACCTCTTCCTTTTTTTAAGTCTAAAAAGAGAAGCGATGCATGTCACATTGCGAGGTGTAAACCCGTGCGCACACGCATGCTTGTGCGTGTGAATTCCGACGCGTCTTGTTGTCAAGTCCGTTTTAGCTATTAGATAAATTAGCTATAGCTATGCCGCTGGTTTTATTCGCTTCTTTTTTATTACATTTGCTTTTGGAATTTTGCATTTAAAATTTTGACGCGGTACAAAATTGGGGGATTAGCGAACGGACTGTTGGAGGTTTGGTCCTCGTATTTTTACGTGATACATAATTATGTATTTCGGTTTTATTTATTCTGTGATTTCGGTCAGGACAATGCATGAGTGTGTGCGTAATTTCTAAGCCCTAGCTAGACATGAATAAAAAATCTAGTTCACTTGCCATAAGAAAATAATAAATCATAGGTATGTATAATAGGTCATTAATAAAAATAAATACTACTTATTCAGTAAACAAATATCACTGATTACGTTATTATCAAAAACAAACTAATTCAACCAACCAAATAAACATATTCCCACAAACAGTAGCTACCCCGTGAATCCCGTGATCTCTCCCACGCCCGTGAGAGCCGGCCGTGTCCAAGGTCCCGTGACGATAACGCTTCCTACCTTCCTTTGGGAACATTGTGAAGTATCTATGAGCACGTGGGAACGATTCTTTATAATCTATACTAATATTAGATACGGGAAAGGAAGCCGTGTTTGTAAGGCATTCATGCTTAAATTCATCATTTGCATCCAGATTGGGGGCATTTTTTAAAGTTAATCGGCCCAGGACCTTCGTGCTTAAATTAATGTGTCTGTAGAAGGATGGAGAAAACTTTATTTTATCGTGGTATTTTCTTTTTGGATCTGGATTTAGATGTGTATAGCTAAGATGTAGATCTAAGTATTTGACCGTCAATTTTAAAAAATTTTACTTGATTTGACGCAATGGTCAGTTAAAGTACACACATCAAAAGTGTCTAGGGATCAACATATATTTTTGCAATAACTTTTCTATGTATCGGTCTTGTCTCCGTGTGGTGCAGCGATACCGTCCTCCATGGCGCTCAGCCACGGTACCAGTGCTTCGGTAACGTGTCCAAAGTCGACTGATAACACTCTGACTTGTATTCAGAGCTAAAGCCACAGTACGTTGCCGGGAACCAGCTTCTATCATTCCCACGGCTCTGAGCATTTCTTCCCTGCTTAAATGACGTCGCCGCTCCATAATAACGTTGGTTTTAATCAGTAGTAGGGAAACAGTAGCACTAATAATGTCTTCAATGCGTTGTATGTTTTTATAGGGAAAATATTGACAGCTGATTTTCATCTTTTACTCGAATTTGATTCACAGTTCCTGATTCAAATTATGAAATGCACCAAAAAGGATCCATATAAATTTATAAAATCATAAATTTATTACAAAGCCACATCTCAATCTCAAGAAATCCGCATAAAAATGCTTGATCCCTAGACACTTTTGATGTGTGTATATAAGTAATTATAAGTACAATGTAAGTATTGATATCATAAGTTTACATTAAACAATTCAATAAGTTAGTAAACAACCCAATCAAAATATTATTAAAAGAGAACTCCCAGTTGTTGATATTCTTTCAGCGAATTTCCCATAGGTATTAGGTAGGTTTTTCACAAAGATTTCCAGCTACTAACTACAGAATTGTTTTCAATTACGATAATGAACAATGGTTGTATGACAATGCTTTCCCTAGAGAAAGTTGTCTGTTTGTACGACTGAGATGTCGAATGTCAATTGAGTATCGGGTTCTGTTCGCGAGATGAGACTCGGATGACAATCTTGTATTAAGAGTTTGCTTGTTGTTTTATCTCTGGAACCGTTGATCTGATTCTGATAATTCGTTCAATAGGAAACTCTGTTATGTTTGTGTACCTATTCCTAGATTTAGACTCAATATTTCTTCGTCGAGATGATGTTAATTATGATAAATTTATAAGACAAAGTTAATGTTAAATGTTAGGCCAATTTTCCAAAATACATGCTGCCTGAAAACTTAAAATTTCGAGATTATAGGTAGCCATAACGCCCGATATACAATCTATCTCTTAAACAAAATTCATCGAAGTCGCTGAAAAGGTTTCTTGGATTATAAATATGCTCAAATTATTATAATTAACGGGATATTTACCATGTATATTATTTGTTTCGAGTTTCCGATATTTTTTATTATAAAAACTATAAATATGCTTTTTTTAAGTAAGTAAGTATAAGTACATCTAGAGCACATTGTATATTCCATTTTCGAATCAAATTAAGTGAAATAGCAAACAAACTAACTAAATGAACTCGGTGTAACTATTCCGCGTGGTGACAGTAGGCCAACTACAGGTTAAGTTCGAGAGGACTCTTCATGTCCTGTTACTCAGCCTCAGCCTCGTAACGTAAACACAGAGATTTAAGATGGCTTCTCAACTGTGCATGACTAGACAAGATGTTTTTTATGTCTTTTCTAGATACCTAAATTACCTAAATACCTTTATACGGACCTGATAATTAAAAGTAAGTACTTATTAATATTATAGAAAACATTTAGGGTGGATTATATTTATACGACAAGGTTATCAATAAACCAATACAGAGTTATTAGAAGTTATCTCGACTTAAATAAATCCAAAAACAAATTGTAATAATGTACCGTTGTTAAGAAAGCTTTATACATTTTCCTAGCCACAGAATAACCAGCATAGCTACTTAATAAATAATAAGCAACGCAACCCGTTCCACACAGTAGCCACTATCCGTCCAATAACTAATAATACAGCAAACAGGAATCATTTGCAATCAGGATGTGCGAAACACGCCATACTTATAAACTTATAATAAAGAGACATTAAACGCGCCCTAAGATCATGTTGTGACAGGATACGGCAAATTGTCTGATTATAACATGTTGAGTCTTCGCCTTGAGGATAAATTGTAATTAATTATTTATACGGAAAGAGTTAATTGAAATGGTTCCCTGTTAGATAAGTTTGAGGGACTTTTGTGATGTGAGATGTCTTGGTGTGTGTTGTCGATTGACACACTTTGATGTTGAAGAAGCGAGGATTTGAAAAGTTTATTTAAAAAAGTCACCCTAATTCAAGGTAGACTCGAGCTCCTCGGTGGGGACATTTTATGAGCTGATGATGATGATGATTAAAAAAAAACCTCAAAATTAAACAATACAGAAATGAACAGTGAAAGAAACATAATAAAGCAAATGAATTTGTTTGTATACGCTTATCACAGGAACAACTGGTCGTTATGGATAACCCGTCATAAGAATACATACTTAAATATTTCAGTTTTCTTTGAATGTAATACCAATTAAGTATATTTTATGAGTTATTTTTCTTAATTCTTTTTTTGCGAGTGTAGAGCAAAGTAGAGTCCGTTAAAGGCACGCAAGAAGTAAACAAACTACAGTTAATTATCTAGTTTTAAACCGTTAAACTAAAAAAACCTTAACTCTCAACTACTGTCAACATTAGCCACGCTGCCACCGAGTGAACAACAAAAGAAACTAACACCCACTAAATCAAACCATGACTTCATTCTCCAAAAAAAAACTAAGTCTAATTGAAGCAAAAAATAAGACCGAAATACATAAAGGATTAAAGAAATATAACCTTTAATCCATTGCAATAAAGACTACGAAATGACAATGAATAATACATCCTACACATTTGTAATGTAGGTAGAATTTGTTTAATTTTGACAATTAGTTGTTTAAAGTAGGACATCTAGAATACTATGAGTAATGCACGATAGTGAAAGAATTAAAGTTAAGGTTAATATTGATTGCTTTTCGTATCTGTATGACGCATAACATTCAGAATTAATTTGTTGGAACAGTTACTGTTTTTAGACTTTTGGTAACTGAATCATAGGCAAATAACTCCATTTATTTTTTTTATAAATTAAGACACTAAAATTAGAATAGTACTACATAATTTAGATTGTATTGTATGTAGAAACAATTTTCTACCCATAAACAAAAAATATCAAAAGCACTGTTTTAAGTTTTGTTATAAATACATATTATACATAATCTGTAACACATCTGTAAGTAGTACATAATCTATATCATATAGTAAAAAAATCAAAATGTTTTTATGTTAATAATTTCTTCTTTGAAAAGCTACATTACTACTTTGAAGACAAAGAAAATATCCATAAGAGTATTATAGACTTATCCCAGATTAACTAATAAGCTAAACCCGACAAGACATAAGTACATAAAAATATTAACAATGTATAAGAACTAAACAATTGTTTTTAATTCAGAGAAATCTTAAGATAGCAATCTTAGACTAACTTCTATCTTGAATTGAAAGTGAAAATATGTAATTAACTGGGACAATGTTGCAACAAGAGTTTGTTTAAAAAAATGACAGATTGTAGATTAGTTATTTTATGTCAAAGATACGGCGACCTACATGATAATTGATGTCATTACTATGTTTGACAATGGATTTAATTTCGCCAGGGAAGTTAGAAAGAAAATGTATGTTGAAAATAGCTTTGAACAATTTTTTATTATTATTTCAAAAAAAGTTTATAAAAAGTGTTTTAATCATGGTTGAGTTTAGACTATAACTACTTGGTATCTTCACTACATAGTATAAAACAAAGTCGCTTTCTCTGTCCCTATGTCCTATGTCCCTATGTATGCTTAGATCTTTAAAACTACGCAACGGATTTTGATGCGGTTTGTTTTAGAAGATAGAGTGATTCAGTGGGAAGGTTTTTAGCTCGCGAATTTTATCCCCATATTCCTACGAGAACGGGAACTACGCGGGTGAAACCGCGGGGCCACTAGTATAATATAAATAAAAGTCTTTGCCGAATGTCATGTACTATGATGTAAGCGCATTACCTCAGAAAGGCTGCACCTATTTGGCTATATCTTTGTGTAATTTTTAGCAAAGAACATACTTACATAGTAACTATGTATAAAAGTAAATTTTGTAAAACTTTCGGGTTAATATCCCCTTGTAAAGAAAAAAAACTCGAATAAATTCTTAAAAAAATAACTTCCTTTACCGATTAAATCATTCATTTTTATACAATTAAACTACTATAAATCAAATCTATTTAAAGCAATAAACATTATACACCTTATTCGCACTACATAAGGTCTCATTTTGTACATAATTATTGAAATGTATGTACATATAACGCTAAGTAATCACATGAGACGAGAGCCTCTAATTTTCCTTTCACTGTAACAAGTAATTTTACTATTTTAATTCAAACTTTCTATTTAATACTCGACGTGCAAATGTTATTTACTGAGCCAATTATAGTACTTAGATAAGAAATAAATACGAACGTAGAATTTATGTTCAAGCTAAATGCTAACCCCCTTATTCATACAAATATAATAAACCTATTTTAGTTAAAATATGTTTTGTCACTTTCACACTTTTACAAATGATAGATGGTGTGACAGACGCAAAACACTATTTAAGTAAAATAGGTTTATGAAATGTTTATGAATAAGGCGGTAAGTGTATCGTATCAAATATGTTTTACCCAACTTTATGTATTTTTTTAGCATAACCTTATTGAAAAATCAGCTTGTAATTACAGAACTTGTAATACTTAGGGCCTATTTCACGATCTTCAAGTAAAGTCACTCACCAAGTAAAGTTAGTTTTGTCTCTTTCTTACTTTATAGAAAGTGACAAAGACAAAACTTGTGAGTAGCTACTCGGAACTTTAGTTGAAGATAATGAAATAGGCCCTTATTCATAAATATCAGCTTGCTTTGGTTTCGCATCGGGCCATTTTCCTGAAAAATTTCCAAATTTTTCCAAAGTTTTTATCTCTTACATACCTACATATTGTGATAAAAAGTCTATTTAAGTTTTAACAAAATGCAAATGACTAAGCATTGAATCACTTACGAAATCCCAACCAGACATCTTGTATAGAATTATAATACATCAAAACAACATTCATTGACCGCCATTAATCTTAAAATTTAGATCAATATCTAAGTATATACATAAGTATAAAAGCAGAATGACCGTCAAATCAGCAATAAGTAGTCGTTGATTTCGTAACTTTGTTGCGCAAGAGTATCTACAGCTAGTTATAAACTGACAGGTGGTACTAATAGAATGGTCAATAGAATAGCTGTTTATAGTAAGAAAAAAAACATAATTGAAGTTATGTTATAAAAAAGTTCTAATTTAAACTAATTCTAGAGAGGAAAAGTTGTTTATGACCTGTAATGACGTCATAGAAGGTCAAAATGGAATAAGCTTAAAACAGCTTTTTGTCGATTTAACAATTATGTGGGTTATTTATTTATCCTACCTAAACCTAATTACCTAATTGGTAATTCAGTTAGTTTTTTGAAGTTGTATCTGCAAAAAACTTGATGTGATTCCTAGCAAAAGGAGATAAAATGTATGTTTGAATTATCAGAATCGAAAGCGAGAAGAAGTTTAATTAAGTCAACAAATGTGAATGAGTGTGTGCGTAGTTTCTGATACCCTAGCTAGATACAAGTTTCGAACTTAGTTAGGGGTCAGTTACTATAATGAGATGATGTAGTGTATGATTATATTATGTTAAATATATCTTTGTGATAGAATAAGTACTCTTATCAACTAACTTTTCCAGTTTCATTACTAGTCTAGCGTGAACCATTAGACATAATCTGCCTTATTTGCGTTGCATTTTAAGTCCGGTTAGCACTAAACCAGGTTTTACAATCAATTTTGAA
This sequence comes from Timandra comae, assembly GCA_958496195.1. Classification (NCBI taxonomy): domain Eukaryota; kingdom Metazoa; phylum Arthropoda; class Insecta; order Lepidoptera; family Geometridae; genus Timandra; species Timandra comae. The sequence continues at coordinate 1,232,998 of OY292354.1, forward strand.
TACTGTCAAAGTGACAGATTTGACTGACAAGGTGTCAAATGCTTACCAGGTTTTGTTAAACCAGACTAAAAATGCAACGCAAATAAGGCAGAATTTGTCTAATCCGTGAGACACACATGATCTGTCCAACACTATATTTAATTGTCAAACGTTCCGAATTCAGCATACAAATTAAGATACATACCTAAATTAAAAGAGCAATTATATCTCAAGGTGATTCAGTTTACGTGACGATGTCCTTAGTGAATAATTAATTTTTATTATTTATTTAATTTAATTACTTATACCTAATATGTGGATTTTATTAGCAAAGGCAGACATCGTCCTGTGCGATGTGCTATCATAAATGTAGTATTGCAAATCTAAACATTTTTTTTTTGAACCTATATTGTCCCACTACTGGGCAAAGGTCTGCCCCAAACATTTCCAACCATCCCTATCCTTCGCAGTGTCCCACCAGCTACTGTCGAAGGTGGTAATATCGTCTCGCCAAACGCTTTCTCGGCCGACCCCGACAACACCCTTCTTCGGGATAATTTAACTTTTTATTTTTCCTATGAAATCAATTGAACGAAGAGTACTTTTGGTCTGTAGCTAATACTAGGTTACATAACAGGTTTTAAAAACCATGTAATTTCGAGAATACTTATTATTGAAATCTAAAAAAAGACATTGATCAATAAATAATTAGGGCATAGAGATAATCAATTTCACAACAATCGTTATCAATATTAATAATATCAATCAAAATTAGGTGAATCCAAACTATATCAAATAGATAACTAATACATATTAATCTACATATAAGTACTTACTTTAAAATATATTTGTTTTTGAATATAAATGAGTTTCGGATTAACCTAAAAAACTTTATAAACATGATAAGTTTCTTTAAACAAGTACTTACTAGCAGAGCGCCCCGCGGTTTCACCCCCGTTTTCGCTCTCTAGGGGGGGAATGTCCAAAAAGCCTCTATTAGTGGTAGCCTACTACCCCCAACAAACACACGTGTCAAATTTCAGCTCTACGACCAGTAGGTCGAGTTTTATATATGAAAAGTATAGATTTATGTATTATTTATGAAAGATTTTGAACCCCATTTTCATTATAAAGGGCAGTCTCGTAAGTGAATAGTTCTCCGCAATCATTTAATAAGATTTTTTGTACTTACAGAAGTATGACATAGCTGTCATACTTCTGTAAGTACAAAAACGCTTTTAATATAACTCTTACGAAACATGAAAAGTAATTGACAGATTCCGAATAATTAATTAACAATATCATGTGAAAATATTGCGTACTACTAATAAACTTACAAGTAACTAACTGATTAATAACATTATTAACAAGTATTACTTTAACTTAACGTTACCTGCATAACTAGTAATTACATAGTATAAAACAAAGTCGCTGTCGCTGACTGTCTGTCCCTATGCATGCTTAGATCTGTAAAACTACGCAACCGATTTTGAAGCGGTTTTTTTTAATAGATAGAGTGATTCAAGAGGAAGGTTTTTAGGATAATTTATCCACGTATTCCCACGGGAACGTGAACTTCGCGAGTGAAACCGCGGGACGCTGCTAGTAACTTATAAAACAGTTGACCCATCGTAAAAGCAAATTAATCCTGCTTAAACCCGTTTAGGAATCTGCTACCTACATACAGAAGTTAACGGAATTGTAGTTAAATTGCTTTTCCGTTAATTTTCCTTTTAAGAGCATGAGATTAAATCATTAAATAATATGAAAATGCGCCATAAAACTAATATCACTTATTCTATGATTAAAATACGAGGAAAAACAACGATATAGTTAGTGTAAGTTTCACTATTTCATAATTATATCCACTATCTAGGAATGAATAAGAGAAAACATCCCACTGCTGGGCAAAGGTCTCCCTAAAACATCTCCAACCATCCCTATCCTTCGCAGTGTCTATTATGACAAAATCATTTGTCAATATTTATCTTGGTAGCAAAGTAAAGGCCTATAAGAAGAGCTTATAGCAGGGCGAAATAAAGAAAGACCCCCTTCCTTACTCACCATATTACTAAAGTGAGGAAAAATTTGAGCTCTAAGCTTAAACTCGTATGAAATTAGTATAAATACACGCAAAATATATGAAGCTTAACTTAAAAACTGTTATTTTGAATTAAGCGATTAAATCTCAATCAATTGGACGTTGAAAAAACAGTTTGTTGACTCAATTTATCGATACATCGATAGTTCAACGTCCATCTCTAACAAGGTTCGATTTAATTAATCGTTGTTTATCACAGATAATTTACACTAAGCAGCTAGATACGCAATAAATATTATATTTCTAAAATAATAAAAATAGTATGATCAGAAACCCGATTAGATTAAAATAAAATAGAAATAACAATCATTATTAAATGCAAATAGAAATTAATTAATTAGGTATTAAGTGCAAATAAAAAATGATTGGCTGGTAACACCAAAAACCATCGACAAAACATTCCATTTTCTATTTTCAAATTTGACAATACATGATATAGTAGTAGTGATGTTCACTACTAGAATCGAATAAATCAAAAGACATTTCTAATCGATTATCGGTGAATATTAATCGGTATTAATTATATGGTGTATCTAAGTAGGTACATACTTATTATGTATTATTATGATAAAACTGTTAGCATGGTATAATTATTAAGCGATAAATGTAGTATCTTTTTGTATGTGTTTTGTTGAAGAATTACGATTATTATGCATTTTTATTGACGTGGCGTGATCCTACAGTTTAGGTAGAGTCACAATAGTTCACTGAAAGGCATGTTACCGTTGTAATGTTTATTAATTAGTATTTGTTGTATTTTTATAAATAAAAAGTATCAATTAAAAACTTTTTTTAGCCTAAGTCTAAACGTGGTTCTTTCGATATCGTATTTATCAGCTCATATTATGTCCCCACCGAGGGGCTCGATACTACCCTAAATGTATTAGGCCCTAGTCAACCACGCTGGTCAAATGCAGGTTTATCGAATTCACACACAACCTTAGAATACCTTCTTTTCTTCGGAATGGAAGTCAATTGCCACTACGCCATCATCGCTCTAGTATTACTCAAGACAATTATCCTATCATTATCCAAGTACAGAACCAAATAGCTACCGTAATAAGTCCCAATAAAACTTGACAATCGTATCGATTCAATGGCGGCGATCCCAGCGCGTTCATTCAATCCCGTTACTGCGGAGAATCTCATTCTATGTATAACGGTGCGCGTACGAGGCTCGTATCGTACTGGCCGCTTGGACACACGTCTTTGATCGAAGAATAACTTATTAGGGATAGATGGAGCTTTACTATTTATTAGTATTTATTTGATATTCGTCTAGGAATGGAAGCCGGTTCTCTGGCTTCACAGCCAAGTGAAAATGCTTTTAAAAGTTCTCCATTGCTGTTATCCGTATTCAAAATCCTTCAGGAGTGGAACCAGGTACCTCCTGGCTTAATAGTCAATTGCACATGTTACTAAACTGTATGTTAACAAGGATGATTTTCTACAATTGCGCTTTTAACTTTCGATTTAAATTAAGAATGAAAAAAATGATACTGGCTGTGGCTGGTACACAGATTGCTAAGTTATAAGAAGGTCAGAGATGAAGTCATTCTCTTTACATCATTTCTCAGATTACTAAGAATGATTAGGTAACTTTATACTTTTTAACTTATTCAATTTTACAAGGTACTTTCATGTCCTATCTTTCGTAACAAATGCTATTTTACACACTAGATCACATTATCAAGACACCGAGATTAAATATATTTAAAGGTCGTTACTACAAGAATAATAAGATAACAAAGTGATTGATATGCAAAATTAATATCAAAAAAGTTTTTGTCTCATAATTTTGCTTATAGTCTCCAAGTACACAATTCATGGTCACTAATTTACAATTAAAATTGGTTGCACCTCATATTTGGGCGTACGGATATTATGACACTACGCTGACCATTTTATGAGACCACTGTAATGTCACGGACGAATTCAACGGCCGCAATTTGACAGTTGACGTACTTTTAAAAATCAGCGCGAAAATGTGGGTGTTTTCGAATTGACATTCGATTTTTAAATACATACACGTACTTAAGTATTTTTTTATAGCCAGCCAGTATGTTTTTAACTACATTTCTCTGCGGATACAATTTTGTTTCTGTATATACAAACTGAGAGGGTATACCACAAGAATATACAATTAATTTTCTATTTGTAAATGGGTAAGTACTTAGTAACTTGGAAGGAAAACACCCAGACCGACACAAACAAGCACTAAGTATTATTGTGTAACATGTTATTAAACACATTATTTAATCTCAGCTTATTCATTATTATGTGGTTTTTCCATTTAATGTTATGTGTTTCCATTTCAACCCACCTTATCTAACAATTATGGTGACAACACAATTATCTCTTGTGTAAGTAATTTACGGAAATAAAGATAACACAATAATTATTGCGTTCTAAATGTATTAGTTTCACGTTTTCAATGCGATAGTGACATAAATTATTTCTTTTGTTTTGTATTGCCACATTAGTGAAAAGATCGTAAGACATGTGTGCTCATATACAATCATCATCATCAGCTCATTACATTGTCCCCACCGAGGGGCACGAGCCTACCCAGCTTATATAAATCTGTATATGAGACTTTAGTATCACAAAGGCAAAAGTGTGTATGCAGAAGCACATAATGTGTGTAACATTTTCACGCTCAATCAGCTGAAAGCAATTTGGAGTAATTTTGTACTTTTTTTGGCTTGAAATTACGCATAGGATACTTTATACTTTTTATCACGTAATTTCCAATGGATTCGAAAAAACCGCAACTAGTAAAATATATGTGATTTATGTAAACCTTCGTTGTGACATTAGCCAAGTCAGAAAGGAAAGGGTTACGTGAACGAATCGCGATGGCTTCTGAGAAACGTCCGGTCGTTGGAACCCGTTGGATGGCAGGAATGTCGGGCTTGGTGACGTATTACTTAAATGTATGTTATCTACTGACTAGCAGCGCCCCGCGGTTTTACGTGCAGTTCCCGCTCCCGTGAGAAGGCGGGGATAAAATTATGCTAAAAACCTTCCTCTTGAATCGCAGTATTTATTTAAAAAAAGCATTAAAATCCATTGCGTAGTTTTAATGATATAAGCATGCATAGGGACAGATAGCGGGAAGCGATTTGTTTTATACTATAAGTGATACATAACACTAGATAAAAGCTTTAATCACCCTTAGTCAGGGTAAGGTCGAGCCCTCGGTGGGGACTTATCAGCTGATGATGATGATGGTATGAAATCTAGCAGTACGCAGTGGTTTTACTAGTTATACTAGCTCCAATTCTATAGGTTATAGCATGTAGTTTTATAATCTTAGGGCCGATTTCACCATCTTCAAGTAACGTTCCGAGTAGCTACTCACATGTTTAGTCTTTGTCACTTGATATAAAGTAAGAAAGAGACAAAACTAACTGTACTTGGTGAGTAACGTTACTTGAAGGTCGTGAAATAGGCCCTTAGCTTAGTTAGTAAATGTGCTATCTAAGACTAAAATATGTTTTCAAATTGTACTTCCAAACAGCTTTATATCTGTATACAAATAATCCCCCAATTCAAATGCACACTAAGTACACAAACAATTTCAATGTTGATTACCTATATTTTATTTTATTTTATCTTTATATACTTATATAAATCAATTGCTGTTCATTAGTCTAGCTAAAACTAGAGAACGGCTGAACGGATTTATCTTATCTTGGTCTTGAAATATTCGTGGAGGCCTAGGGAAGGTTTAAAAGGTGAGAAAAAAACGAATAATGCCGGGAACACGCGGGTACTACGCGGGTGAAACCGCGGGGCACAGCTAGTCTTTAATATTTAAACAAAACAACCTAAGTATTTAACTTTCTTTGCATTTTACGTTTAGATTTCAAGTTCGCAAAACCAAGGTAAGTAGAAAACTAATAAATACATAATAACATACTCCAGTACGTTATTACAGAGCATTCGTTTGAGCAATAATCGGGATTAGCATAAAGATATTGCACAAATAATAGTCGTAATTACTGCTTATTCTTAATATTTAATTGACCGTTAAATAAAGCGGTTATTTCTCAACTAATTATAATAATGAAATGTGTTATTAAATATGTTTTGATCTGTTTTCTGCATTTATCGTGATACTATAGGTGAAACTAAGAGAAACGTTAAGGAAAACTTTGAGTAATTTACACACGTTTTACTTTAAGCGGATAAACCATCGGCAGTTAATTGATTATCTTTAATAATAATTAATTATAAAGTAATTTTAAATTAATAAATAATTATAAAGTATCAAAAACTACACACACTCATTCATACATTACAATAACAGACAATCACAGATATTTACCAAACCCCTAACAAATCACTACATAGTACTCGTATAAAACAATGTCCCTTTGTATGCTTAGATCTTTAAAACTACGCAACGGATTTTGATGCGGTTTGTTTTAATAGATAAAGGGTTTCAGTGGGAAGGTTTTTAGCATAATTTTATTCCCATATTCTTACGGGAACGGGAACTACGCGGGGCGCCGCTAGTTCACAATAAAATATTTAATAACACATCATAACTTTGAACTTAATGGTCCAAACGAAAGTGCTTTTAAGACTATCAGAGTGTTAAAACACTGACCAGATAGCGCCACAACACGGCCAGAGCTTTATGAAAGCATGCACTATTGTAGATAATATCCTTAGTTATGAAGGCTATTGAAAAGCTTTTATATTGCAGCTTTAGGTCTTAGATAGACATATAATGCTTTGGTGGTCCAGACTTTACTAAAATATACATAACTCTTCTTTTTCCGAATTTATATGTCTGATTGGGGACGTCGACACATAGGGCGATACGACATTTTTTATGTTAGACTTTTGGGGGTTTTAACTACCCGCAACGAATGTTAGTTAGTTTTTATTCCACGAAAAGTATATAATTTTTTTTTAATTATTTTAAAAATAGCCTATTAATAGCCATTCGCAAAAAGTTTTTGTGAAATTAGATAGATTTAATCAGATTAGTGTCTCTAAAAAACATACAAACTCAGCTTTACAGTATTAGAATAGATATGCTCTGATACATACGAAACCGGGTAGCCGGTAAAACTAATTAATAAACGTATCAATGTTCCATATACTCACCGGATGAACATATGCATTTTAAATAAAAGGGAAAGTGTGTATTAAATCAATCACTAATTTGGACCGTAACATTAGAGCCGTGGTAAATCTCCCCATGAATGTATAATGCGTCACCCAGATTAGGTGAAATACGAGTTAATAATATATAGTTTAGCTGTTTTTGTATGGAAGGAAAATCTTGATGGGAAATCTATCAAAATCTAATAACATAACATAATCATTCACTAAATCATCTCATTATAGTAACTGACCCCTAACTAAGTTCGAAGCTTATACATGCTTCGAACTTATTTATCTAGGGTATCAGAAAACACACACTCATTCACACACACACCCAGACCGAGACAAACATTTGAAGAAGAAGAGGTAGGTACCTAGTTTGTTTAAATGCGCTAATTTTAGGATTCTTTGGAACATTATGAAGAATTTTACAATCCTTTTAAGGTATATTAGATACTAATGAGTATAAAGATAATATATCAAATAAGTACGCAAGTTGGAACATAAGACCTATTTCATTTTTTTAGTAATAAAATAAAATTACATAGGTACTTACTTTACTGTATAGAAACTTTATTGTTGATTTGTTTTAATTTTAAGTGGACAATTTACCATATGCAAGCCTTGATTTATTCGATTATTTAAGTTACATTTCATGTCGCATTTCGTAGATCAAGTTTTAAATATAAGGGTTACAGAGGTCAGATAAGACCATACATTTCGAAATACCAATATTTGTTTAAAACACTTAAAAATTAAATTTACAAATAAAATATTAAAATAGACAAAATATATTATTGTCAATATTAACAAAACATGTTTTACGATTATTATTTCAATAATTCACAGTCAAGGAAACGTTATCCGAGTAACGTATGAGAAACCAGTTTGTTTTATAGTATATCAGAGAGTCAGTAGTTCGTACCACCTGAATTCCGACGTTTTATACCGCACGACCTTGCGCTTGCGCACACTTGGCTATAACTTGTCTTAGAACATGTGGAAATGTATAGAAGTAGTTGAGATAGGACAAATAGGTACGTAGAATGTATAACGACAGGCCCGTAGCTACGTTAGAAGGATGGCAGAGGATAAAATGAATGCAGATTTTATAGAATTGCCAAAACAAAATGAAACTTAGATTCTTAACTGTTTGCACAGATCTAGACGAATTATTAAGTACTTTAACATGAATTGATGTCAATGTAATCTGTTTAAAGCGTCTCGTTGTCATAAATGTGAATAATTTAAAATATTCCCTTTTTTGTCTTTCCATTTTCATTTAAATATTACATGTATATTGTATATTACATATCTCAATATAAGTACTTAGTTTAATGCTCCGTCTCACTTATTCATTTACTAGGTATGACCGTAACCTGTTTCTGTTTACATTGCGACCGCGAGATCAACGAATGATTTTTATGATGAAATTTATATGAAAATCCATTATAAGTTGACCATCAAGTGTGTTGGAAAGTACGCACAGTCAAGGTAATTACTATTCAAATTATTTGAATACTTGATAAAGGACTTTGAAGTGTTATAAGCATTTATTTCTGCATGATCCGCAGTTTACCTCTATTATTTTCACTTACATAAAAGTCTTTGCTTTAACGTTAAAAATAACCTGCCTATAAGTGCATATAACATCATCTATCTGGTAGCAAAGTGCCTGTCAAAATCGATTCAGCCGTTTTGGATATAAGCCGAGACAAGCAGACAGACAACCTAATTTGGTAGTAAGTTTAATAGACCACAAAAATGTTGGTACATTTTCCAATCGCAAGTACTAACTATCGATAAATTTGGAATGTTTGATAACACAAATAGTAGCAATAAACAATGAAATAATGCTACACGAACAATATTTAATCTAAATCACATTAAAAATCTGATTATTATTATAATACTGATAGGAAAACAGACAGAATTGTTATAATCCGTTTAACAAAATAGCGCTATGTTCCTGCTAATCGGTAAAACTTTTTATCGTGTTGTAGAGGAATACAATTTTCCTCATAAATCAATCAATTACTGTCTTAACATTTTACATTGAATTTATGATTATTTTTAGTAATATTTGAAGAAATTACGGCATTGATTTTTAGATTATTCAATTTAAATTCCTGCCACAAAATAAATTAAATGCAAAGAGTAAGCATGTGCAATTCGATTTTCAAATTATAAATAAAAACCTGCTCATAACATTCGACAACCAGTTCGACAGTGTTGCAAAGAATTCTATGGGAAAATTTAAATTCCGAACAGAAGCGTGTGGTGAAGGCCACGCATGCGTTAACTGGGACAAATCAAGGCCTCAATCTGAGAACACACCTCTTTGCATGAAACTCTTTGGTCATTTTTAAAACCACCATAGAGGTTATAATATCTGTTCTTGTTTTAGCGTAGGGCTAACAGCATGCTATATTATAAGGTTTAGATATCTTTAAAATACATTGAAATTTCAACTTTTTAAAGGAACAGTCTATGGGTCATACAAGTACATTACAATACTTAATTTCAGTCATTTGATATAATATGGCAATAGCTTGCAGTCACACTTAGTTAAAAATTCTTGAAGGATAAATGAATTGTACCTATAAAAGGATAAAAAACATAAAAAATACCTCTTGTTAAACTGTGAGAAAAAAACCAAGTGCGCAGTTCTGCCAATGAAATACTGCTTAATACAATTAACACGTACTAGAATCTACTTCATTAGCGTTTAACCTTGAACGAGTACCACAGTAAATATTGCAGAAGTTACTAATATGGCCATAAAATGAACGTTACTGTACCATAATTATAGCTCTTATATCTGAGAAATCAGTAATGGTGTTTGAGCAATATGCGATTATTAAGGGCTTATGAGGTTTGGTGCGTTCTAATTCGTATAATTATATTAAACATTTTGTTGCTATGCAATAGCACAAAGTAAGTTGAATAAAAAAGGATAAAGTCACTGCGATTAGACACTTTATTAGTGAGTGTTTTGAATCACTGGCTAGTGCAGTATATCAAACAACTAGCATAAATCATAATATAGTATCATTCAGTCAAATCAGTTATTTAATTTTACAATGGCCCTTAAATCAAAACAGAATAATAAACCGGTTTAAATTCTTAAACAACTTATCTATATTCAAATAAAATCTCATAATAATATACATACAAATTACAGAAAAAACTCCCTACAAACAAGCGTTACAGAAACATTTACCCCAGAACCGTCCTAAAATCGAAGGCAGAATCAAAAAACCACTCATAAAATCTAAACTATAAACTGCTCGATAATTTCCTCAAGGGTGCAAGGGGCTTTTGGACGTACCTTCATAAAGGTTGTCTTCATCATCGTTGCTGTTGGGGTTTATCTGTCTGCAGAGGTCCTCGTACTCTGCCCAGTAGGCCGCCAGCGCCGAGGGGTCCGGCGCTCGCGGCGTCGGCATTGACATACGGACTTCTGGAGATTCCTAGAACAATAGGAGGGGGTTTCAAATAATAGAGATTTAGACACACCATAATATGTATCTCGTAGGTATATACTATAAGTATTAAAAATACATTATGTGACCTCTGTGTTTTTACCAATGATCCTTTAATAACTGCTTTGACGTCATCGGTTTTTACTCTACTATTTTTTATTATCGTAATTTATTGAATTTCCTTTAAAATCCAAGTTAAATCTACACACAAAGAGTACCCTTACGGGAGAAATCTAGAAGCTTAAAACTAAAATTGTGCTATGCATTTATGTTATGAGTAAAATGCATAATTCATAAACCTCCTCCGTATACTCAACCAGTGTTTAATGAATGGTTTGCCTAATTACCAAAAACACAAACAAGACGATCATAACAACCTAACACTAATCAATATTTATAAATTGTAATACAGACCGTACTGAAACAATAAGCAAACAGTTGCAACAAGCCTGCGCGTGCGTCTCTAATGTAATCTCTGATCAATGATATTAATGAGCACTCATAACAATACAGCCAAGTGTTGCTCTGTTTGTGAAACTATTACTCAATATTTGAGGGACAAAGCGCAGTGCATTGAGTAACGGACCTTCTAGACGCGAATATTTTTGATATTAACATTGCGCAGTTCGTAATTGAATGGACGCGTATGTAGTTTTTGATACGTAAGATTAATAGATACAGGCAATATATGAAGCCTCAATTAGGAAGATCTATATCACGAGCATGCCAATCTAACATTCAAGATTGTTGATAATAATAATCTCGGATTTTATATTTAATTAGGGAAGAACCTTTTAAGATATGACTATCATTAAATATTTATGTAACCCCGACGACCCCCCCCCCCCCCCCCCCCCAAGACGTGGTGCCCTAGGCAATTGCTTAATTTGATTAAGGGTTAATCCGGGACTGATTGACTTCAATGGAGTAACCACAACGCACGCAATCCTAGCCAGGCAAACATGCATCGGAATTGGCAAAATTGAACGCAAGACCTCTCGATTAGTATCAAGTGCCCATGCCGCTAGACCACCAACGCTTAGAATAGATATAACAACCTGTCACAAAATTAATTTAAATGCGGAATATCAAAGTTATAAAATAAATGGCAACACTCAACCGTAGATAATGACAAACAGCCACACCCGGCAATAAGCATGTTACTTTATCTGTGACGCAGGTTGGCCATTAACAAACACAATCACAGACAAGGTCGTGTTCTAAGGCACATGGAGTCATGAATGAACCTCCTAATCATTTGGCTTGTAAACTATTATCTTATTTTATTGATCACAGATAACTTTAAAGTTCATCGGTTTTGTTTTAAATTTTAGCAGATATATGTATGTAGTGCCAAAACTTATCTGACCCGGTGATAGCGTCGCTGTAATCGCATTTTTGCTTGTCAGTCTTTTAAAAAATATGCAAAATTTAGCGGCCGTGTCAGGTGTGGCACTTTATTGGAATGTTTGTGGCACTTTATTGGACAATTTACGACCTTTGTAATACGAAATGTTTTAACCTTAAAGAAGGGTGTAATGTTTAACGTTTTCTCTCACAAAGAAGGTCTTATAAAAGAAGGAAACAGCACGCACATAGGACCAACATTAGATAGCTTTCATAGTGGAAGACAGTCAACTTACTAATATTCTACATTACATTGTACAATCGTACTCTCTCAACATATATTTAAACTTCACCGGGTGTCCAAAAAAAGCAATACCTCCTACAGCGCAGCGGTTCTAGAGACGGAACCGTTACATAATCACGACAGACTTATTTGAGGTTCTCAAGATTCATTAATTTTATAACCAGTCCGGTGAGACCACGCCCCGAGGTTTCGAAACCAACAGATGATCAACATCAACACTTGTTTTACATATTTTGAATATACGACATTGATCGTTAACATTTTGACTTAAGTTATGATATGTGCGGAATTTTTATTGAATTTTTTGGTTATTTTTGATGAGTAATATAATATTTTTAGCTAAGTATCTAATGTTGTAAACGGATATTTTAATGTATAAACAATATCGATTGATATTGTATATTCGTACCGCGCTCTACCCATTTTTTAAGTATAAGTATTTCTTTTTTTTATATCTTTTTTCGGAAAATCCACAGGAAAATCTGTGATGAGTCGCTAGCACAAAATCATTAAAAAGTAATATAACATTTAACGAATGTTATTCACATTAGGACGCAGACAAAAATACATTTTTAACACTCACAAAGATAAATATTTTTAACTTAGTAAGCCGTCGAGGAACAAAGTAGTTAAACACAGACTCATTTCCGTCACATCTTATCTTCGTCTGCAGCATCCTGAATATATTTCCGGAGACGGGTATTAACTAAGTACTAAGTAATTTATCTCTACTAATATTATAAAGTGGAAGAGTTTGTTTGTTTGTTAGAACGCGCTCATCACCGGAAGGAGGAGGAGAAGAATTCTTTCAGTGTTAGGTAGATAAATTTATCGAGAAAAGGTTTGTATCTGTTATAGTTTCAGACTTCCCCCCACTGACCGTTCTATTTAGACCACCCTGTACTGTATACTATACTATTATATTGATACTGTTCCCCTATTGATTTTATTATGATTCCCAAAAAAATTAAAATAAATAGGTATTGTATTCATAATAAGTATGAGGGCAAGCTCGTCAGCTGTGAAAATATAAACGAAAGACTTTTTCTGATTTATTTTATTAAACGTATTTCAACAACTGTGCAAAGACTATTGTTTGATTTTGGGGCTACAATATTTGTAGCCCGTGTGTAACTGGTTAGAATGAATTTATTGCAAAAATAAAAAAAAATTGCAATTTCATTTCTTATTTCAAAAAAGACCACGTGCTTAATTCAAATCTAAAAAAAAACAAAAACCATTTTTTTTCGCAATTGATTTTTATATGTAAATATTAGTAGGAAATCCAACATTAAAAGTATTACAAACACAACCATGGAATTACCAAAGATTATATTTTTATTGAAGGATATGAATACAGCAAATATTTGTCTATCCCCTCGTTTATACTATGCTGCAGTGAGCAGGAAAGTGACGAGGAAAGTGGGCAGTGGCATAGTGTAAAGGGGTCACTCGTGCTGCTACTCGTCATGCCGCTGCTCCTGTCCGACGCTCCCGCGAGTGTCGGTTTTTCGTGCGGAAGTCAAAGGAGGGAGAGCGAGAGAGAACATATACGCTATTTCACTCAGTCCTCACGTACCAAGTGACATACAAGTGACGGCACCGGCATGACGAGTAGCAGCACGAGTGACCCCTTTACACTATGCCACTGCCCACTTTCCTCGCCACTTTCCTGCTCACTGCAGCATAGTGTAGATAGCGTACTGCCGCGGAAGTATTTTGGGAAATATTTGCGGCAGCGCGAGTAGCAGGAGCAGGAGCATAGTCTAAACGAGGGGTTAGGTCAAATATAACCTACAATTTTAAAAGCCAACCTGCTTAGCCGAAGTACCCACATAGTGTAACGTAACCCCTCGTTTAGACTATGCTCCTGCTCCTGCTACTCGCGCTGCCGCAAATATTTCCCAAAATACTTCCGCGGCAGTACGCTATCTACACTATGCTGCAGTGAGCAGGAAAGTGGCGAGGAAAGTGGGCAGTGGCATAGTGTAAAGGGGTCACTCGTGCTGCTACTCGTCATGCCGGTGCCGTCACTTGTATGTCACTTGGTACGTGAGGACTGAGTGAAATAGCGTATATGTTCTCTCTCGCTCTCCCTCCTTTGACTTCCGCACGAAAAACCGACACTCGCGGGAGCGTCGGGCAGGAGCAGCGGCATGACGAGTAGCAGCACGAGTGACCCCTTTACACTATGCCACTGCCCACTTTCCTCGTCACTTTCCTGCTCACTGCAGCATAGTATAAACGAGGGGTTACAAAACAAATAAAATACTTACAATTATTTGCGTATCGACTATTAAATCTGTGACTAATCATAACAACACCATTTATCCTCGGTTATTATTTACTATTGACAACTTTATTTGTTGTTTTGTTTCAAGTATTCATATTTAAATTAAGAACATCCCAGAGTTCCAAAGTCAAATTCATTTGTTTTATTTTTTTTAGGCCTGTGTCTGTACTAAAATGTCGTGGATTCTTAAAGTTAATTTACTCAACAATAAATTTGTGTTTTATTGCGATGGTTAACGGTACATATGCGTAATGTTTCTTTTAATTGTTATTCTTGGAGGCAATAATATAAAAGAATAATTAGAGATCGCAACACATCAAGATCAAAATAAGATAACTTTTTCGTCATATAAACATCAAAAACTGTAAAATACAAAGAAAAGGTTTTAAAGTATAACGGTTTTTTTAGTTTATCTAAAATCAGTTTATAAAAGATCGCTACTCGTAATCACCTACCATAAAAGCATTATAGATTCTTATCCAGAAAAGTCCTTGATGTTACCTAGAGATTTATAAATAATGTATGATGTACATATATGTATACATACGAGTATATACGATAGGAGTTTAAGTCTATGTTTAAATAATGAAGTCACAAACTACACAGAATTAAGATTCTGTCGGCGTCTGTCTGTTGGCTCTTGATATGGACGTGTGTTGAGAATATTTTCCGATTACTCTTTATGGCTATGATGGAGAACAAAGAATATTTAAAATAGATTATAATTAATGACACATCCATTAAATGTTTTAGTTTTTGTACACTTTGGAATTTGTTCGTATTGGTTGTGGATCTCTGGCAGTCAGTGTTCTAAGTATAAAGAAAGGATGAATTCAATCTAACGCGAATAAGAGAAAAAATGAGTTTAGGATGAGCAACCAAATTGATATTTTTATATCAAAGGGGAAAACCAGAGGACAGAACATTTTTCTTAACTTAACTAAACATTCTTTGCAAATTACTCTTTTGAACTTTTATTTCCAGTTTTGCGATCGTGTACAAATTGTAGGATAAAGTTCCTATATACAGGCCCTATGTCAGTCAGTCAGACAAGTTATATTCATACCTATCAAAAATCAGTTCATCCATTCAACTATCAAAGCGTCATCATAATCAAACATTCGCCTTCATATAAGTACTTATAGGATCAACAAATCTTATCTAAATTGAGTTGAAATCGTAAACCCGAAGCGATGATGTTTTCTCCTTCGCGAACAAGCCGGATGTACAAGAATTTGTGAATAAATATTACAAGAAAAGGAATGTCGTGATGTCACCGATGGACAATGAATCACTGATGCACTTATACCCATTAACGCGTGATTTTAATGGTATTGATCATAATACCGTGACGTCTGTTGAAATCAATAAGGAATTTATTAGTGCCTATTTTATCAATAAGGAATTCGTAAGATCTTAAAACTTTACTGTTTTATCGACCAATAACACAAAGGGCGCTATAAAATATCAGAGATTGACATATATTTTGAAAATAGAATAAGTAAGTAGTTCAAGAACAACATATCGATTCGAATTTCAAATACAACATTTTAATTATTCTAATTAAAATAAACAATAATGTTATAAAGAGTTCTTTTATCTATTTTCAAAAGCATGTTTGAATTTAGAATTTTAGAACGTAGTTTTACAATTTAATACAACCAAATGAAAAAATACGGCGAATTCTATCAGATAAAAATAATTCAATAATGTTAAAGCCTTATTTATGAAATTCTTAGTACGTACACGGGTATTCCATATTTTGAAATAACTGTGTTATTGATAAATTACTTGTAGTCGGCACTGAAGGGAAGTCGGGCATTCCTCAGATACCGTTTTGCCTCATTCATTGAATCTGTGTGACGTTCATAAACTGGTATAAGAACTACAGATAATATAGATAACTATGTATAAGTGTTACTACTTCTTTATTTTTATTAAAATAAGGAAAACCATTAAGTTGAATAGTTCTAAGAAAACGAATGACGTCATTTTAATAAATACTATAAGTAAGTATTTAAATTGTAAAATATTTTGAATAATCTGTAGATTCAAAAGTTATTTTTGAAATATTTGACGTATTTATTTATAAAAAAAAAATTAATAGACAATATTTTCGACTGCGTAGAAGAGAACTTGTGACACCTTCTGCTCTCTATGGTTATGTATCCTTTTCTGGCGAAGTTGAGATAAAGCGTGTTCTAAAATATGAAAATGAATATTATAATAAGTATTAAAAATATGATCAATAAAAATTCCACAAACTTAAGTGATAGTATCTCGATTAGAAAACCTCTGTTTAACAATAAATTTCGCAATTCGCCACCCACGGACCGCGGGTCTAGGCGTGCGATAGTTTCTAGGAATCTATTTTGAATAACGATGTCCTATTATGTCATTGTATATTATGGTAATAAATTAAAATATTTATATTGAACTATTAATTATATTAATATTTAAAAATATACTATTATGTTTATGAATAACGGACTAAATCGAGGTTTTTGTTCTTGTTTTGTTTTAAATTCGTGACGTTTTAGATATAAAAAAGAAACTTACTTCATACTTATCTATGGGCAGTTTTCGCAAATACATAGACAAGACTAGTTTTGGTCCTTTGTGCGTAATATGTTAATTTAAAAATTTAACTATCAATAATATCAGTAGGTATTATTAATATTGGTATGTATTAAATCAAATGATATAAAAAGCAATTAATTTAATTGCGTTACTTTCAATCAAAGTAAGTTAAGGTTACATTTTTAATATTAATTATAATTTTCGTAACACATACCTACCTTCGTAATAACTATAAAATAACTTACGTCCAATTTAAGTTCCGTTCAGACGTTGCAACTAACCGGGCCCTACATATTTCAACTATGAGTGGACTAAGTATTCCTAACTCGGATTCAGAGCATACGAAACGATCAGCATTCTAAGGAAGGATAATTGAGCAAGTCCTGCGTTTGCGACACTCTGGTGCAGTTTACACATTTGCGGCGTGTCTGTTGCGCAACTGTTGCCGGGGTTGTCGACCAACGTGATAACAAACAATGTTGTCAGTAATTTAAGTGTTGCTCGTCATTTGTTAAATGACAGTTTTAATTTGACGTTTTTATTATAAATTGTTAGAGTTAAGGGGAAGCCGTATAGATTTTTTACATGAGTTTTCAACAGATATGGTATTTATTATGAACAAGTTTATATTCAAGGGAAATGCTGTAAATAGTATTGCTTTAAGATTTATCTATGACCAAAAAATGCTTAACCAAACAATACATTACCAAATTCGTCAGTACATATATCTAACAAATAGATATAAAGATTGATTACAATGCATGTCGGGAACATAGGTATTAAACTTAATTTATTAACACGATCTTCAATTCATGACTAATAAATAAAACACTAATAATACCAATATTATACGTATTACAGTTTATTATATCGTGATACAATAAAACAACTACAGAAATAGCTACAAAGCTTTCCCCGAAACCAAAATTGCATGACGGACAGATTCCACCGGCCACTAAGCATCTAATTATATTTATAAGGCAATTTAACAATAGGTATTACGATAGTTTGTGTAATGTTGTTATAATTTTGAGTTAGATATAATTAAATTACGGCTTAATTATGTAAATGGTTGTGTAACGTAGGAACTGCAGTGTGTTCGTTTGTGTTCTTTAGTATGATGCTATTTGGTGAAGGAATTGTTTTATATTTTGATTTTATTTTGCAAACATTGGTCGGGTTTGAGATCACTAGTACACAAGTTAGGCATAACGATTATGAGCGATAGTTTGTAGTACTAATATCAACAGTGAGAGGGCCTTTGTGGGAGCTTATAGGTCTTGTACTTTGCAGATTATTTCGCCATTTTCTTTTTGACACTCAAAACAAAAAGAGGGGTTTTCACAAGTTTAAATTGTCTGTGCTGTGGTATCATAGCTCCCAAGCCGATTAGGTGGTGAGGTGTCATGATCGAGAATAAAGGTTCAAGAAGAACGTTTGTATCGTTTTTTCCTAATAAAAAAATTTAATAACAATAAAATTGGTTTTCATTATAAGTGATTTTCAACAAACCGATCAACGAAAGCGCAACAAAATGCCGGCGCCCGAATGAAAGTATCTTCAGTGGATGCTCTCCCCATAATCGATTATGACCTTTGCGATATCGCAACCATTATGTCTCGATTGCAGAACTAGCGCATTACCACATAGCGACACGTCTCTCCGGCCATTACCTGTCAATCCGTTATATTTCTTAGAAATTGTGGGTTTATACAGGTTGCACTGACAACTAATATGGAATTTTATCAATAGGCACTAGCACATCGGCCTTAACGGTCAAACCAACAAACATTTACCGGAAATTAGTTGTAAAACGTTTTATGACTCTTAATAGTAATTGTTATTTATTTTTATTGAATTGACCCGCGGACGCCATTTTAGTAACAAAGGCGGTATGTGTGTTCTCGTAATTTGGCAGTTATAAGCAACAAAGCCTCTAATTTGTTCTTGTGTTGTGATATTTTTTTGGTTAGACCTTTGAGGGCTCCAACTACCCGTATTAACTGTCATGATGTTAGAACGACAACTATATCCGAAACGGCCTGCGACGCACCACAAACTACCAATTAATAACCACTTCGCTAACCGCCACCAATCACTGTTACGAGTATCATTATTAGCAAAGATGATTCTGTAGTACTGTATTGTAGCGGTCACTCATGGAGTCATGTTGGGTAACGTTTCCGATTCATTAGGCACATTGTTGTGGTGTATTGTACCACATTACGATCTTAGCGAAACCAAACGATTGCGCCATTCAACCTTAAAGTCGCAGTCTATTTGTCTCTGAACAATGGTGACGCAATGCGCGCGTGCTCAATCACACAGCGAATTATCTGTCGAGTGTGCTGATAGTGGACACCCTCAGATACCGATTGGACATAAATTACCTTTAATTTACTCTTGATTTGAACACCTCGCCGCAAACCAATACTGCATACCGTTCGCGAACGATTTGTTAACCAAAATTGCGAATTTTATTGCTCCAGATGAGGTTCAAATTGAAATTCTGGTTTGAGGTTTATGGGAGGAACTGTTATCTCGATGGGTGTGATCGATCTACTGGTTAATTTTGTTTGTTTTTTTTGCACTGCTCTAAAAGTAACCTGTCTATTAAACTGTTTAATATTTATTAATAAATTGCCACTATATCATGCGTTATATCACATA
This sequence comes from Timandra comae, assembly GCA_958496195.1. Taxonomy (NCBI): domain Eukaryota; kingdom Metazoa; phylum Arthropoda; class Insecta; order Lepidoptera; family Geometridae; genus Timandra; species Timandra comae. Next base: position 1,252,881 of record OY292354.1, read on the forward strand.
CTCGTACATCGTTTTCTTGAATTTAATTTATTGCGCTTTTAAACATTCACATACAGTTGAAAATAAATAAATAAAATAACGTTTTTGCTACAACATTAAATTGTTCCGGTATCACACTTCACAATCTGCCATCACAATTCATAATTCTCCACTAACTGAAGTCGACATGTCAATCCACTTCAGAACTCGCAAAATACCGATACGGTAGCATATAAGCATACCATGTTTATCGTAGATATGTAATAATGAATGGCATCGTATTGGCAGATTCTCGTGACTTATATGATTGATTATGGTGACGTTATTTTACAATAATATTTCAGGCAAGTTTTTGAGTAACTATGTGTTTTGTCATCGTCATCATTTGCCTGCTTTGTTGGGGATTTATAAATAGAAATATCGTCAAAAAAGTTTAGGGAAAATTAACTTGCTTTGTTACTAAGTCATCCTAAATAATGATGCTTTGCATTTTTTTTTGTACTAAACATGACGTAATTTATAAGAAAAACCATCATTATAAAAGGTCTAATTTTATCTAATGTTGAAACTTTAAGATCAGAGATTTTATTTTGTTTTAAAATGGGTACTTAGTTATCTGTGGGCATAGTTCCTATCCAAATTGCTCCTTTAAACAATCAAATTCAGCAATAAAATATTATAGACATATCAAAGAAATCTCATTGATAAAAAAGCAATTTTGTTTTCGATTAGAAATAGAAACGATTAAATAATAACATCAATTATTACGAGTACAATCTCATCCGACAATAGTGGGAACTCCTTTGATAGTACAAGAAACAACAATCTTCGATTAAGACTTTACACTCGATAATTTACGGTTTTTGTACTTTTTGATCTAGTCATATTATATGAAAAGCGTATTTTATAAACATGCTTTTAGGTAATAATTAAAGGAAATATTGTCATCTAAGAAATACTCTGAGAAAAACAATATTATACAGAAAACTTAAAAAATATATCAAGAAAACTGAACATATGTTTTCTGAATTTCACGTTTAGCATTAACTTCCATGCCTTCCAATTCTAGTAATTCGACCAATTTAGCACTAAAAATTAAACAAACTTAAAGTCCTGATCCTTATTAAGGAAATACCCTGAGGAAAATTTAATTGTTATTATAATTATTATTGAAATCGAAAAAAATATAAAGTTAGAATTTGTAAAAATCACACTCAAGAAAATCGTAATTTACGTTGATAAATGATGCTCAAAACGTTATTAAAATTACCTCATATAATAAAAGAACATTTTCTACAACGATTATACTAAAAAAAAATCTCTAAATCAATTTGTCTTTTTTTCTATAAATATTTTAAAATCATCATAAAACTACTATAAAATCGGACGCACGAAACAATTCAAATCAGTCTGCCGCGAGGCTTTTTAGAGAGAGGACGTATCGCTTGTACTCAGCGTTTCACCTTCGCGGCGCGTACGAATTTTATGCAAGTAACTCATAAACACATTTTGATACTTGGTACGTATTTTTTTTTTGTTATATTATTTGTTGTTTTTTTTTTAAATATTAACATTGATGATTGTAAATATTTCAGACAGAATGGGTAGAAAAACAAAATTATTTTTAAACAAAAAAAGGAAAGGATGTAATTTAGAAAGTCTGGCTTTAGCAAGAGCTAAAAGGTTGGTACCGAAAATTTATATTATACTCATACGTAACAAATATTTTTCAATATTCTTCTTAATCTTGTAACTAATAATTATCATATCATTAATTATCTTAATTTTTAAGTTTTTACAATATATATTATTATTATCCTACTAGTTCTACTTATACAACGTGGAGATGAAAATACAATAAAAAATTAAAACACTAATAATATTAGTCCATATAATATGTAGGAGTAACTTATTAGTCCTACATATATGGACTAATATTATAAGTGTTTTAATTTTTTATTGTATGCGTGTAATTTTTTAAAAATATTTTTAAAAAATCTAACAAAATAGCACGAAAATTATAACAAATCAGAACACCATTTGCAAATATCAGTTCACTAAACTGTATCATAATATAGTCCTGAAACAAAAGCGGTAACGGCGCGCGTGTGCTGAAATATTGTACCTATGTTTGTAATACGACGTGAATGGAGATTAGGTACCTAGGTCCTTTGTCGCTTTGTCGGCGCGCGGGCGGCGGCGCGGGCGCCCCGATTCGGCCGCGCGGCCGGGCGGCAACGTACCTACTCCGAGAAGCCGTGTAATGTAACGAGGCATTATAGATAATTTTAATTAATGACTACCTAGTATGCAGTTTTATGCATTTTCACCGCGTTAAAAAATAGATAAGGTCAACCGGGGCTGTTGCGTACCATTTTTCAATCACTCTAAATTAACATCATACCTATTATGAGCAAAATTATGACACTATGCACTTTTTTAAACTGTAGTCCATACTATGGCTTTTTTGTATAAAGTACCAGGGATGTTTTTTTGCCGGAGTTTTAAATATATATTAAATTCACTGTTTCTTTTTAATTGTCTTTTTTGACGCATTTACCCCGTTTTGGGGTAAATGTATCTTTCTTAAATAAATACTTTATTAATACCATTATATATATTTTACCATACCATTTTGTAGAAGTGACTAGAGAAATTTGGAATCGTGATTTGTCGATAAAAAATGCATCATATTTTACCCTCCTAAAGTATTCGACATCGAAGTCCGGACACTCTGTATACAATAATGAAATACCGAAACGAAACGTATAATGTAAATTATATCTAATCATATCTTACGCAACGATTTTTTTACATAAGTATGTATTTTATACTTTAGACTTGATTTTATATATACTCATACTTTTGTCAATCACTTTTACACAATTTATAATTTCCAATGGATCAAAACCGTTCGGCCGGAGTATTCAGAGCGAGCGCGCCGTCACCACATAGACAGTGTGCATGCGGACACGCGTGCGCGTCTGTGTGAGTGAAAATTTGAGTTGTCGCGCGCCAGATCACGGCTCTTAAACCACAGACAATGTTCAAGCAAAAACAAATGACAACTATTTATCACATAATCATCGGATAAATCATCCAATTAAAAAAAATGGAGAAAGTATAAACAGTGAAATTGGAACGAAATTTCTTTTAGAATCAATCATTTTATCATTTTAATTAGCGCACATAACTTTTGTTAAAATATTTAAGAGAAAACTTGAAAATTGTTATCAATGTATAACGTTTGTTAATCAGCTAAGTGACAGTGTGCACGCAATGTTTAAAATATACGAAACAGAAAAATGAATAACTGGAACGTAACGAGATGGAAAAAAAGGAATTTTCATTTCATGCTCGTGTTACATTTTAAAAATGGCGTTAAAGATTTCTGTTTTGACGTTTTCTTTTACACTATTTTTAGTTATTATAACAGCTGATGATAGTGAATTACTTTAAACTAGTGATGTTTAGTATTTTTACCATTTTTTTAGTTAACTTTCACTTGTTTTGTGTATTTCTGTGAAGACGCTTTTTAACAAAAGAGTGGTATCACGCGAACACATTGTATCTAGGTAAACAGTTAGTAGGGTAAGAAAAAGCTATTAATTAACACATTCTTGAAGTTCTTATATGGATTTCAAATTAATGGCGATAGGCGACAAAATTGGGAATTTGAAAATGGACCTTAGACAAGAAGACCTTGTTACGCTTCTTTTGTTTATAATAAACTTATAGAAAAGAAAAGATAGAAAACTGGGACAGTAACTAAGATATCGGGAAATCAAAAAATATTTCGGAGTTTTCTAGTTTTAAGCCATTTTGGGACCACCTTCCACATCTAAGAGCAAACTAATAACTCCTCAAAAATTACACGTTATATTTTCCCATAAAACTTAAAAATTGGAAGAAGAGGAGAAGAAGTCACTTGCCAAAAAGATTAAACTCAAAATCATATTCAATTTCGCCTAAAGAACGAAAGAATGCCAGTGAAAAATGGCAGCCATGTTCAAGAGCGCGTTGGATAGGTCAAACCGTGCCCTTTCGAGTTTAAAAATTACACCTGTCCGATCATTACCTACTAACATTGAGGCAATAAAGTGCACGACATGAACTATTGCCCACCTGGTCAACATTAAGTAATAAGTACATTTTCTTCGTGAAGTTGGTAGAGAACAGAGAAGGTACCTAATCGATAGTGAAATTGGTGCTAGAATTCCTAAGCTTAAAGTTTATGGACTTGGACTCTATAGGTTTCCAGGTATTTAAAATTTAACATAGTAGGTAAATAGGTGGTATCAACTTTTTGGTTCGTATCAAAATTTCGAAATGTCTTTTTTCTTTAGCGGCCCGTTTCTTTTTTCTTCTGGAGGCTGTAGTGAATGTTGGTGCCAGAATTCCTAAGTCAAAATGTTTTATATTGGTAACCAAAACCTGATTAAATTAAATTCCAAATAGAAATCTTTCTAGGAGATCTCAATATTACTCTGGAAAATAGAGAGGCGTATAGAGAAGAATGCAGAAATACTTATTGGTAATCAAAACCTAAATTGATTAAATTCCGTATAGAAATCTCTCTAGAAGTTCTCAGCATAGGAAATGGATATGGAAAATAGGCATACAGAGAAGAATCTTCTGAAGAATGTGCCTAGGTATCTGATACAGAATTAATTTTAGCTTAAATATGGATGATTTAGGTCAATGCATGTCGTTTCGCTTTTGATAAAATATTGATATTCTAGGTAGGTTAACACCATATTTCAATTTGTTTTCATATCAGATTAGAGTATAATATTAATTAAGTGGATAGGTACCTACAAGGAATGATATTGCTTTGTCAATAAAAAGGCAGTAGGTACCTAGCTAGGTAGACGTAAGTTGATATTTGTATAAAATGCTTTGAAAATAATTTTATTACAAAGAAAATAATGTGAAAACACCAAGCTATGTAACGGTTATTGCAAATAACAAGTGAAATATTATTACTATTAGCTTATCTTTGACATTTAACAATCGAACTAGCAAATAAATATCGTCAAACGCGATAATCGGTGAAAAAAAGGGGCAGCATAGCATTGTTTTTTTTCTACAAGGAATGAACGAGACGTATACAATCTTTCTAAAAATGTTATGGGCCCTTGAAAAATAAAGAAAAATCCATACCATTTGTAGATACTCATATCAAGTTCATAGATAGTGCACATTATCTGTATTTACCTATACGCTCGGCGTAAAATATAATAGGTATACGTAGTAAACCACCTGCTAGATTAGGAATATACTCAAAGATATGTCGACAAAGCAGTGAGACTAAACGATAAACAACACTTTGACAACAAATGAAATAAAATGACATCAACAGACGGAGTCGAATAAAGAAACAAAAAGTATTAAAACTACAATAAAATGTTGAATGAATCATGCAAATACTAACCAATTTCAACATCCTTTCCGTGTTCTGCGATAGTTTGTTCACTAGAAGAACATTAAAAAGGTTGGAACTGTAATTGAACCATCAACCGTCCACAGCACACACACTCACTTTTACCAAACTAATTATTGCCGGGGAGTATTCGAAACGCAACACGAGAGTTTGTTTTTATGTATCGCCACGCGTCCCTCGGTGTCACTCGCGGCAAATCGACCGACGACTTCACCTTAAAATACGATTCGGTAATCGACGGTTTATGGTCAATATTTAATATCAACAAGTATTGAAATCACTTCGAAAATATTACGATCATAGTCAGGTAATGTTTAGCCCGTTCCGATACAGACGCGGCGTACGACAACGCGAGCGGCTGGCGCGGCACTGACAAGTGGCAACTAACCGAGAAATCGAGAATGGATATCGGTAGTGTGACGACGTTCATACCTCTCGCTTGGCGTCGCATGCGCAGCCTTTCCAAAACATTGCTCCCCGGTTGATGCGGCGTTGCGACCTCACGTTCATTCTGCATTTTTTGTTACTCCAACAGGAACCCATTTAAACAGCTCTCCGGTAAACAACATTTTAAAAACGTTTGCATCGCAGCGATCTTATTTATGTAGAAATCTAACTCCGAACCATGAAAGACCATTTTATGAGATTAACAATACTCATTATACTGGTTGGATATGGAGAATTGAATTATCGTTAACAATCGCCATGTAAAGAGGTCCACATATTGGTAGCACATGAATGAGAGACAACCACTTGAATCGACAATGAATCATACAGTGAGCAATGAAAACAACTGGTTCAAGAGTTTAATGGAAGGTGATAATTATAATGGAAGGTATTGAAATTGAAATCAATATGTCGGGAACATTTTTCAAATGCATTGTGTAACTGGTAATAGTGCCTCGAAAACAGTCACTGTAACATTAACCTTAAGAAAGGAACATAAATTCATATAATGACGTAGCGTGCCCATGATATAACGTTAGCGCAAGTGCCTTTCGTAAAAATCACGTACATATTATCTCGTGTTATGAAAATAAATGGGAATTCCAATCTTGGTTCGAAAAGATAAGCCCACACGAAACGCATCTACAAAATAATTCAAGTACATGAAACTAACATAGAAGCAAATCTGTAGATGACTACAAGACGAAGGAAAAGATTCGCAAATAAGATAAGTATACTAATAATGTAACTGCAACGAGGATTAGCAGAACAAGAAAGGAAAGACCACGTGTGAAGTTTGAAGTGGTTTGAAGGGTTTTGCATTCCCGAAAAAAAGGTTTTAGTTTAGGATTATAAGTTTGTGAGAAGGACTAGATGTAAAAAGCTAAATAAACATCATACTTTGGTCTTTAAATCGGATATTTTTAAAGAAATTCTTCTGTACTCCGGTAACCATTTCCTATAAAATCTTCATTCTTATAGTCAAAGGTGTGTCTCAAGCTTAACCATTTCAGGCATTAAAATGACGAAATTCCATTCATTTCTTTCTGAATTTGTTTCATGATCTTGCAAGTAATGCTTACCGATCACTGATCGTACGGGAGCCGTAAACTTTCCGCTGCTGTCAAACATTATCAAGATAAGAGAACTGAGATGAAGAATGACAAACAAGACGGCGTTATCCGACCGTTTACAATCCACGGAAAATACGCGTTACTCCTCTATTTAGCTACAGGAAGTATGATAACAAACATCACAGCTTGATATAAAAATAGATAACAATCTTGTTTATTTGTATCTGTGATATGGTTTATTGTTCCATGTTGCAAGGAAAAGGATAATAAATGTAGCAAATCTCTTTCACAATAACAGACTTTGTGTAAACCAACATCATGGTAAGGATTTCATACATAATATATCTTTATTGTTTCTAAATGTAGTTGGTCTTTTGAAAACAATAATGAGTGGTAACATAAAAGGTTCTTAACACGTCACAATGTTATAACTAGCCATTTCATCATTTATGAAATCATCTCTTAATCATACGTGTGAGGAGTTTCCTAAAACTTTTTGAAATACTTTCCAGGACCATCTCAACCAAAACTCTATTCTTTAATCTTAAACTAAAAGATGGTAAATTTACAAGTGTTAAGATGCTTGTGAGATCCTCCAATATAAGTATGCTGTGCCTTATCCATCTTTACCATGGTCTTAAACATGCAATATTATGTAAAAGTCCACTAAATGTTCCTCCACTATCTAGTACTTCATAGTTCAATTCCTTGAATTTCCATTAAGTAATCAGCCGAGTTCATAGAGTTCCTTGCTTTTTTACGTCAGTCAATCTAATCGAAATAGAATTGTCAATCCATTGTCCACTTAAATAATTATCAAAATAAAAGTTAAATGAAATGTTTTTGTGTGATTCCGCACGGGGTCTTCGACCGTACGATTTCGTTTGGTAAGTTTTTGTACAATCACGGTTAATGAGTTCTGTCCGGTGTACGAAAAGTAATTGATTCTGAGAATGGACAAGTTCAGCCCTGCCATTAACATAGCGAGGTGATTGGACCGGCTTGTCCCTTCAAAACAATTACAGATGAGGAAATCATTCAACATGTTGCCGAATAATTGCACCGACAATCACTTGATTGGTATTTGCAACTTAAAGCAAGTTAAATTTTCACCGAAAACCTTTAAGCCAAGCCCTCCTACAACCAGCTCATAAATCATCAATAATCGTCTTCTTAACAACCTTTTTTCTGAACATATAATTTCGTTATCTTTACGCTAATAAAAAAGAACGCTGAAAATTCATTAAACATCTTGTGGATACTTGATTGTTGTAAGCAGTCCATTGTGAACATCCGGGAAACAAAAACTGGCGATTGACGTCCGGCTATTGAATTTAACAGTGTTTTGACAGCGACAACACCACGAAATCGCATTATCACAACATCCAGCTCGAAGCCAATGTACTCGCACTGTAATTGACGCGATATTTTTTGCACACTTTGAGGTAACAACGTTTAAACGGTTTAAAGTCTGAAATTAATGGCAATAAATTTGGTATTTCTTCTATTAACAGCAAGACTTTGGGTAGATAGATATCTATCAATAAGAAGAGCTGTATGACATGTTAGGTATAAGAACATTCCAGAGTCGTTAAACTAGTAAAAAAACTAAAGAATGTCATAGAGAATCGAATCTAAATGATTGATGAAGAATTTACTGGATCGCGGAAAACGCAGTAGGTTAGGTTTACAAAATAAATAGGTAACAATTTATCAATAATATAACATTAAATTAAAAAATTAATAAACCCCCAACACAATTAATTTTAAACCCCCATAACTTTTAAACTGGTTAACCGATTTTCATCAAACATGTCTAAGAACACTCGCACGTAAGTCCCCTTTAATACAAAAAACTAAATTGAAATCGGTTCATCCGTTTGGGAGCTATGATGCCACAGACAGACAGATACACACAGACACGTCAAACTTATAACACCCCTCTTTTTGCGTCGGGGGTTAAAAAACACCATTCATCATAATTCATAGTCTAAAATCAACGGTAAAGTTTCTAAAGGACAATAATATTGACATACCATCCAATTATCCTCCACAATAAATACTTTCCAAATCTTTATAGAAACATTTTTATTGTCAAATAGCTAATTTAGAAAGTTATGTCGCTGTCAAACTGTCAAATTAGACTTTGGCGCCAAAAAGTTACACTTCCAGTCGCCATTGTTTGCACAAAATATAACCACATTAATAATTCTACTTGCGATATTACTTGTAATTTGTAGAACGAAATATAGTATCAAAATAATATTAGTAATACCTATGGAATGCAATAAAATTATGTAATTTTAAATATTTATGGGCAACAAATTCTTGATATTCATACCTTGGAATTATATTAGTGCTTAGCTAGTTATTTCTCTGATTAGCCAGAAGATAAACCTAGATTTCTTAAACGTAATGATTACGTCTGTAAAACAGCTAATCCACTGATATTCCCATCTTACTTTTATACACAGGTAACGGGGATTTTATATATAATATTAATGGAATCTACCGACTGAATGATATAATCAAGAATTAAATAAATTTATATTCCAGAAACTTGCTTCTGGATAGACTCATACAAAGAATTAAAATTAAATTCATTAAAGTAATAGACAGTTGCCGTACTCAAATCTAAAGAGATCTTTTGGACCAATATACTTTAACATCATTTCTACCTATATGTGGCAGAAGTAAAATTACGAAAACAGGGCTCAAAATTTTAGACAACTAAGATCTTTTGGACCACCTTACTAAGATTTAAAAATCTCAAGAAGATGGTGAATGGTGGTAAAGTTATTAAGTGGGCATTATAAGCAAAAGCCGACAACACTTTAAAGACTGACCATCTTACTTGTATATACAAAAATCTAAGTAAGCCGAATACACCTAATTTTCCTTTACCACATAACGTTAAATCACGCGGTTTAGTTTAAAGAGTGAGTTGAAGCAAACAAACTCGGTCACAGCCCACAGATAACTAATAGCATACCGTATGACAGTCCAACGTTCATTACACCGCAGTAATCGCTAATTAAAATAATCATCATACCCATTCCTGTTGAATCCAGTTATAATCACTGTTACGTACTACTTGGGTCTCTACACGTTTCTTTCAAGAAATCTAAATCGGTATTCATTAAAATAGTTTAGAAGATATGTGTCTTTAATTGTATTAAGATATCGAAGTAATAGATATCTTTGTAATAGTTACAAGTTAATTGTAAAAGCAAATTGACTTTATAGACACTACTTATTCGACTAGTGTGGTGGCTATCTTTGGGTTTATTTATCCCATGGAAATGCTTGGATGAGATTCTAGTGAATTTTAGCAGGCGCTTCCCCAAGTCTTTTCCCGTCAATGAAAACCCTATCGATATTAATTTGAAGGGTAACCCAGACATACAGACAAACAAACCTAACGGCCATCGATCGAACGCAAGCTACTAAGAAATAAATTCAATTTAGAATATAACATTATAACTATTTTAGAACAGAGCTAGTTCGGTATGAAAAAAAAGCGTTCAAAAAAGCTCACTTAAATTTAGAACATTACTTTTTATTACCACACATTGCGAATTAAATCATCCAACTCTATTCGATTCGGTATTTAGGTCAGTCTTTAATTTTAGCTGAAAATGGCTAGCAATCAAGACGTACTTAATGTGCAAAAAACACAAAGATATTCTTCAAAATAAATAATATTTTATTGCGAACAGGCGCCGCGAAGTGATTCAAGATAATTATTGCAAATAACTTTGGCCTAAACTATGTTATTTTTACTAAGAAAATTGTAGTCAATTATCGTTACGTATGTAGAACAAACCACATAAGAAAAGCACCGTTGTTTCAACCAAAATTCTCTTTAATATGATGAGTTTGTGATAGTCAAAATAAAAACTAATCCATGTTTATCATCAGCTCCTCTTAAATCGTTAAAACAAATCATATGAACTTGAGTTTTTATCATCAAATAACCAGCAAGTTGTTTTCGGGTTCAGGCAAGTAATGCATGTTATTTTCTAACCAAACCTCGAGTTTGAGATCATGCACATGCAAGTAAAACCTAGTTGTGCCGCTAGTGAATAACAAATGTTCAGTAACTTCTTTATTGGGCTTTTTGCCAGTTGGTAGGTACTTGGTACACTTCTACTCCAAGTTCGTGCACAATTTTTTTTCATTCAAATTTCCATAATGTAACTTCCAGTTGGTACAAGGGTATTTAAGTTTATATAAAACAATTGACAAAACAAATAGAGGTTAGGAAAAGACCATTGTTTTCATTGTCCTAATGTCAATATTATACCAATTGTCGTTGTTTTAAAATTTTATAGTTATTGTACTAGGTAAGTACTTAATAGTTTATTGAAAGAATTTTATTGGACACGTCCTTCACCTAAAAATTATCCACAGTATTGTAAAAGGCAAAATGAATTTGTAATGGTTTTCCGGAACTACAGATCTAAATTTTAAAATCCTTCTTAACGCAACTGTATGCCAACTTATAGGACATGACAGACTTCTAAGTAAGGAGATGGAGAGCTCGGCCAAGAATAAGCTACGTACATACATAAGCCAAATAAATGGCCAGGTTGCACCTGTTACATTATTATACCTGTTGCACTATAAAGACACTTTTAAATTTACAATGATCTAATATGAAATCATGAATTATATAGGTAGGTACTGATGATAGTGAGAATTCAGATTCTGCATAAATAAAGATGTTACACAAAGAAAACGAACCCGGTACCAGTGGCGAGGGGTCCATACAAGACGATTCCTACCGTCTTCCCTTTTGAAAACAGACCAACTTACACTACTAAACTCTAAATTATCTAACACTCATACTTCAACTATATATTAACGACACCTACTTACTTATAACCACATATTAAAAAAATATCTGTTTTTAATAAATCAAATTAAAATAATAATTCACTAAAAGAATACATAGCGTAATATTCATCGCATAAGAAACGATCTAACTACCTCATACTGAAACAACATCATAATAATCATTAAATGCTATGGGTTACGGTTCAAAATCGCTTGGAAGCACCTAGCGCTATACAAAGTTACAATACACCTACATCGTATAAGAAACGATCTAACTACCTCATACTGAAACAAAATCATTATAATCATTTATTTATTTATTTATTTATTTATTTATACAAATGACACGTCAACAGTATTACATATTACACATTAACATAAAAATATTACAAAATTTGTTCTGATATGCATACCAATTATAGACGAGTACAACATTCACAAAAATTTGGATACAATAAAAAGAATTTAGTAAAAATTAAAAATTATAACATAATTAAAAAAGGATTATTATTATTACAAAGTGCTATACTTAGTTATTTTTTGTTTTTAAATAGTTGATTATTTTATGCTTAAATTTGGGTAGAGAATCAGAAAATATGTCCGCGTTGCAGTTAGGTTCGCCATTAATTGCGTTATATTCATTGCATATTCTGATCATTGGAGAGTTCAAGCCGATGTTAGTACGTACTGTGGGAGTGTGGAAGATCTTGGTTAAGGGTTTACGAGGAAAAGTGCGGGGAACATTAATAGCCAAAACACAGTCGAAGCCGTTAGATGTAGTGTGGTTGTTTACAAGTTTATAAAGGTGCATAATATCATGGACTTTACGACGATCACGCAGGTTCATTATATTAAAATATGCTAGGCGTTGATTGTAGCTTATTCTATGTGAAATGCAAGGGGATACAAATGCTAGGTGCCGTGTAAATGCACGCTGAATGCCTTCAATGCGTTGAGAATGTGAAGAGTAATGAGGGTTCCATATTACAGATCCATATTCTAGCTGACTACGCACAAGACAGTTGAATAACACAATTCTAGTGAGCGGGTCGTGAAAGCCTATTGTATTTCTTTTTATAAAGCCGAGCAATTTAGCAGCTTTTGTAACTGTTAAATCAATATGTACATTAAATCTCAGCTCCTTATCCATAGTAATACCAAGATCTTTCATGGTATCGACAACCTCTAATTGTGAGCCATTAATGCAGTATCTAGCATGCAAGGGTCTTTTTTTCCTAGAAAATCTCATGTGGTAACATTTTTTTAAATTTAGCTCCATCATATTTCGGTCACACCAATCTCTCACTTTGTCTAGATCACACTGGATTGAGTCGATGTCACTTGATGAGTTTATGGTCTTATAAAACTTTAAGTCATCGGCAAACAGTAGAGCTTTACAGTTACCAATCACTAGAGTTATGTCATTTATAAAAATGGAGAACAATATGGGTCCTAAATGGGATCCTTGTGGAACGCCAGACATAGCATAATAGGGATATGAGACGTATCCACATACAGCCACTGTCTGGAGTCTCTTTGACAAATACGATCGAAACCATTCAAGTAGTGATCCCATAACTCCGACGTGTAATAGCTTGTCTAAGAGAATGTTATGAGACACCTTATCGAAAGCGCTTGAGAAATCAGTGTAGATTGTATCGACTTCTCTTCCAAGGTCCAGTTCACTACAAAGATCAGAAACAAAGGTGGAAAGGTTAGTTACGGTAGAGTGACCCGGACGAAAACCGTGCTGATTGGGCGACAGGATAGAGTTTACATGTTTAGATAAGATAGGACATACTAAAGCTTCAAACAATTTGGAAAAGCAGGGTAGAATCGCAATGGGGCGGTAGTTTTTAGTATTATTTTCATCATCTTTTTTATGTATAGGAATTATTTTTGCACTCTTCCAATCATCGGGGAAGCACCCCTCTTTCAAGGAGTGGTTGAAAATCAAGCAAAGGGGATAAGCCAACGCCTCAATTAAATACTAATCAATCAATAAATACTACAAGTTACGGTTCAAAATCGCTTGGAAATAAAACGTTTTCCCTTGCAGGTCTAGCGCCATACAAAAGCGTATTCACAACTACATACAATGAACCGTTCCGATACAAAATTCACGCACACATTGAAACATATTCGCACTAATTCACGCCCAAAAATAAGACGCTCGGCCACCGTCTTGCTACTAGATACTATTAATTATTCTGTGCCAGCCAAGGATCAGACCAGAGAAAGAGAGAGAAAGAGAACACGGCTGTTGACGTTTTGCAAAGCGTATTCGCGTATGTCAAGTGTCATGCCATTTAAGTTTTCGCGCGTTGTAACAGTTTGTTTTTGTTTTGTTGATTTTTACGATTTTACATGATAATATTATTTACGCGACTTATTGTTTTATGTAGTATTTGTAGAATTATTATTACGTAAACCTCAATTGTAAATTTGATATAATTAGTGAGTTAAATACCTAAATTCGAAATTATTGGTTTTCGTGTTGTGAAGTGTGAAAGTTAAAATAAAACAAAACAAAAGTTTATTGCATATTGAGCAACTGTTGCTTAATGGATAATTTGCTAGGTGAGAATAATTTATTTAGTAAATTGGACTTAAAATACTACTTGAAAGTAGGGTGATTTCTTGATAAGTAATAATATAATCTTTTTAGATTGATTTCAACTAAAGGTTATCAAACGACCTGTATGAAAGTATACTCGTATTGTTTTTAAAACTGCACAGTTTTTTTAAATTGAATATGTTAGTCTATTGAAATAGGTTCAACTTGTAAAACTGAACTTTTATACCAAATTGCATGCATAATTATGATGATTGCAACATATTTTTTGTTGCATTTTTTAGTTTAAATTTAAATTACATCATAACTATTACACACATAAAAATATGAATGAATTAAATGTAGTGAAAAATAATTTATTTAAATAATAAAATAACTTAAGAGGCAGAATTAAAACTAATAAATGAAACATAGGTATTTCTTTGCACCTCCAGTGCCACCCATAAGTAGAAGTTAGTTAAATTAGTTATTAATAGTTAGTTCTGTTATATAAAGGAGGCAGCAACTTCAGAAAGTATACAAATTACCTAATTGTATAATTTTATGAGATCTGTCTCCGGTAATTTTTATTAAATCTCTTTTTTATATTTAAATGATAACGGGGTATATAGCATAAAGTGTTTTGTTTCCTGTGTTTGTTATTTTAGATTCAAAAGTATATAAATCCGTTAGAATTTGTGTGTTTATCTTTATGTAAGCAAACAAATAACAATACAGCTGAACCGATTTTGATGGGCTTTTTACATAGCAAATGGTCAATATAATAAACAGTAACTTTTATGTTAAAATTAACATAGATCAGCAAGAAATGTATTTCTTGAGTCGCGGAAAAAAGTTTGTCATCAGTCTCATCCAAAATTATGTAGGCGTCGTTTTTTTTTTTTGGATCGTCTTCCCTTTCGGAAAATTTCACCCCTCGCCACTGCCCGGTACATTCAATTTCAAAATGCGGCATGATAATCACTCTACCACAAGTCTCTTCATAATTGTCATAATATATTTTAATTGCATATTTATTACATAAGGCCTAATGCAACGTAATGCGACGTGCACTATGTAAGAATGCGTTGGCTTGCAATGTAACTAATTAGCAAATTACACAAAGGGAGTTGGTATTTATGTCATATATCCGTATTAGGAACATCTGTGGTAATTGTAGTCTATTTTAAATAGGTTATACTCTTTATTATAACTTTATAACAAAAGAAGTTTAACTTTATAGAAAAGAACCTAAATTAGCATTTTCAATAGAGTTTTCAGGAAAATAACGAAATAGTACGTTTTATCTAAATACCAAAAAAAAAATTCATAATTCGTATCGAACTTTGGATTGAAGCATAATTTAAACAGTATTAAGACCAATAATGATGATTATTTAATATATTATGTACTTTGACTTGACTTTACTTAGATTGATATACGACTATCGCATAAAAAATGTAAAATAACATCAAAACACTAAAGTCAGAAACAGTTAAAAAAATAAAAATATCCCCATAGACAAAAACAACAGGTGCATAAAAACAAAAGTGTGTTACAAACGAGTTGTCTATTAATTCACCTTGACACTGCGCAGGAGTTCACGACCGAGTTATAGACAATACAATTTTCTACAACATTACCTTCATGGAGATCGGTTTTAATCGGGTAGGCTCGTGCGTGATATTTGTAAAACTTTACTCTCTATAATTTTACTAGCTTGTTTAAAATTTTATTATTACTCGTAAATATTATTCTGTACTTAATGATAGGTCGATATTATACATGTCATGTGTTTCTATTCTTCTTCTTCTTCTTTGCGTGTCGACTCATATTTTAGAGGACCAGAACTCGGCCACCGATATGGCACTATCAGTGGCCTTGTAAAGTTCCTCGCGTGTGCAGGTGTAGGGACACGCACGGCAAGTTAGAAGATGGGCCATTGTTTGGGGAGAAATGCCACAAAGACATGCACTATCAGAGCTGTAGCCCCACCTGTGCATGTTCTCCTTGCTTCGGCCTACTTGAGTCCGCAGTCTATTTAAGGACTTCCAAGTTGCCCAAGGTAGATCATGTCCAGGGGGGAGTCGCTCCGATTGCTCAATAAACGAGTCTAGTGGGTATCTCTCCTTCCAAAGCTTTACTCGAGCGTCTTGGACATCCAGAGGACGAACTTCCTTAAGGAAGTTATGGCGACTCTTTA
Organism: Timandra comae; assembly: GCA_958496195.1. Classification (NCBI taxonomy): domain Eukaryota; kingdom Metazoa; phylum Arthropoda; class Insecta; order Lepidoptera; family Geometridae; genus Timandra; species Timandra comae. Next base: position 1,269,419 of record OY292354.1, read on the forward strand.
GCCTCTGTGTCACTGGTACGTGGTGGTGTAAAGGGTGCCGCGGGTCGTTCTCTTTTTTAAGACGCTCCAGAGAGCTAGCCACATCTCGACGGACATCCGGGGGAGCAACACCAGCCAGTGAATACAGTAAACCAACGGGAGTTGGTTTAAGACAGCCTGTGATGATTCGGCATGTGTCATTTAGTGCTGTATTCACTAGCTGTGTGTGTGTGCTGAACGGCTCCAGACCGGGCTGGCATATTCGCCAGCCGAGAAAGAAAGGGCTAAGCCAGTCGTCCGCAGGGTTTGTGGTGAGGCTCCCCACTTCGAGGAAGTAAGTCGCCGCAGAAGGTTGTTCCGAGTGCACACTTTCTGCTTGGTGTTGATGCAGTGTCTATTCTCATTCTCAGTAGTTAGGTTTTTGAAGTTATTTGTTCTAAATATAAGGTATTTTTTGTTAACATATAATGTTCCACTGCTGGGCAAAGGTGTGTCCCCCAAACATCTCCAACCATCCCCATCCATTATACGGTATAATTATGTATTTGTATTTCACTGACTCCAGCTATCAAGAGCCACCGTGTGAATATGGTCTCCATCTGGGGGGTGTGAATATGGTCTCCATCTGGGGACCATATTCACTCGCTGGCTGTTTTTATCCAAGACCTTTACTGCCGTCTATTTTAAAAAATGTAATACGCAAGAAAATAAGGGATAAATCTCACATATTCTGTGCTGAGGCATCTCCAAGAAGTCAGGATACTGTTACTTCGACTTAAATTCTTTGACATCCGCATCGTATAGGTGTCCTGGAACAAGAGAATTTGAAATTTATAATTGAGAAACGAAAAAAGAGATATAAAAGCCATATTTGATAGATAGGCCACTTTGTCCCCAAATTCCTACAGAATCAGTACGCGAAATGTGAATTACGCAAGTACATCCAGAGCATAAAAGATAAGTACTTAAAAAAAAAGAAAAGTACGTTAATAATTGTGGTTTGGAAAATAACAACAGGACGAAACAAAGTAATTGTTTGAAAACAATTACAAAAAATTGATTATCCATATGAAGCCTCAATTAGGCAGCCACGTTTTCTTAAAATTATTTAATTTAAAGGAAGTGATGTAGAAGGAAGCGGTAGTGCCCGCATCGCACTTGACACAGTTCCAAATGATCACGTTTTCGTCATTATATTCGTTGGATTAACCAAGGTGCCTGATAACTGCCTGTTAAATTAAACGCGATAACATTTGTAGAGTACTTTATTTTGAACGAATCATTATTATCAAAATGTAGAGCCATTTAATCGTTAATGAGTTTCTTAGCATCTCTCATCTTCTTAATATCCACCAATAGCTTAATTTTTTGCCAATCCTTCAAAACGTGTGGAAAAGGATCTGCCATTGTCGAGTATCAAGCAAGTTGTGATAAATTAAATGAATAAAAACTGAACATTTACAAAGCAACAAGAAACCTTCAACTTTATTCCGTGGGACATAAGGCCTACAGGCCTACAGAGATTTTCCACTAATAGCGAAACAAAATAATCCTTTTATTTTTTTTCCTGGCTGTGAAAATGCATAGAACTGCATACCACCGTGAGCCGGAATTGGGAGGATCCCCGGCGGGAAACAAAATAATCTTGTAATTGTGGTGAGCAATAAAAATTGAATATTGAGTATTAATCCTAACGACACATTATTGCTGTAAGTAATTCAAATTCCAATTAGTTATCGGGTGACCGTGATACAGTTTCGTCATATAAAGTCGTAATAGACAATAAAACAGTTCGGGAGCTGTGTGCCGAATGCTAAATTCGAGAAAGTGTTGTGAAAGCGCACCCGGCGCGGGCGCCATTGCTATCGCTACTAGTGATGCGCCCGCGCACCGAGACGGTAGATAAATCATGTGTTTTCTTTGTGGAAATATATTTTTACTAAGCATTCTAATTACGTATTTTTTTAAAGAACCAATAACAGATTTCAACAATTTACGCAATCGAAATATAATATAAGTAAGTACTTAGACAATCAAAAAGTGTAACTGAAATTGGATTTCAACCCGGGACCGTCCCGTGGTGCTCTTCTAAGCCAATTAGGCGATACCAAATGGCACCATCCCAGAAATTTCATCTGAGATAAAATGTTTAATGCAATACATATTTTCATAGGAAGAAAAGAAATATTGACTTATCAGTCGCATTACCAAATCAATGCTACTAGAGTAATTCCATAAGATAACCTACAGTAAAACTAATGTCATAATTACAATCAGATTATTATCCCATATTTAGGTTACAATTGTAATAATTAGGTATTTACTGATAACATAATTACTTACATACAAATATTTCTTTATTTTTATGTAACTTTAATCAATATAAGTAAGTATATAATTCTATGTATTTATACACAAATTAACACGTACGATTTATATTGAGTCATGTTATCACTTCTTATTGTATTAATAAATTTTAATCAGTAAAATAAAAACATATTGTGATGACATTTTGTGTGATCCACCATCTTACTTCACGAATGACAACAAAATGGCCGACAGAAATTCTATTCCAAAATAATAATATTTACCTACCTACTACTTAAACTAAAATATAAAATGACACTAAATCATATTGATTTTGATTTACACGAATACACAATTTAAAATTATGTTCTAACTAGAATCAGTATAAAATATTCCTCTAAACGTCCATCACTACGTAATCGCATCGAATCGATCAAACTTCGATCAAAACATCACTTTGATCGAGTTTAGAGAGCCAATAGCTACCTCTTGTTTTATGGAGAACATAGCCAGGTTGACTAGGATCAGATTTAGTAGGTACATTATTAGTCCCGGATTAACCCTTAATCAAATTAAGCAATTGCCTAGGGCACCACGTCTGGGGGGGGGGCACCAGAACACAAAGATAGGGGGCCCCCAGGGCCGTAGCTATGCTTGAAATGACAAATGCCCTACCTTGTTGAACATAGCGAGCTCAGTGTTAGCTGACCTTTTTTTTTCGTCGTCAAATTCCATTCTAGCTACAGCCCTGGGGGCGCGAAGGCTTGGATTGCTTAGGACATCATGAAGGCTTCATCCGTCACTGTATATTATACATACTCGTAATAACTGGAATTTATGGTAATCTTGTAGTGTAAATTAATATAGGAGATATTCTCTCTTAACTTCAGGATCGACTCTACTGAAACTTTCATTTCATTAATATTTTCTGATACTTAGGGAATCATCAGGGCTAAATAGATTACACATAACCTAGTGAGGGGCAATAGGATTATAAATAATGATTGATTTTGTTTATAATACTTAGCTATAGCTTAGCTAGGTAAGCTATGTTATCCTTGAATGTCTCAATATGAATGAAACCCTATAACTTAGGTTCAAGGTTTAATTTACAGAATAAATGCAGTTCACCCTTTATGTAATCTAGTTTTATAAAAACTGACTTCAATTGAAAGTTAAATAAATTCAGTCCAAGACCAAGACCCATTGACACAGGCTCGGGACACGGTCAAACGACATTCATGTTGTGTTGTCTACTTTTTGCTATTTTATTTTATACATACCACCTAATTACTTACTCAATTTACGCAATTAATTATGTTAATTAAATAAATACCTATTGCAATGACATAATTAGCTAAGACTATTGGTAACACTGTCAAAGGTTGTGGATTCCATTCCCGTGCGAGGTACCTAAATATGTGCATAATCTAAGAAGTTCCAGATACTGACCCTAACTAAATTTCAGTAACTTATTTGGGACTGGGCTTCAATTAGGGTTGCCACCCGTACTTTATAATAAAGTATTGTACGTTATTTCAGGTAATTGTACTCTATACTTTATGAGAACAATAAAGTACACGAAAATACTTTATTTCGTATGAAGAGAAAGTGCTTTATGTAAAAATGCTGTGCAATTTTTTAGTGCAGATAGTAATTTGATACAAACTGCAAAAAGCAATAAAAAATATGTTTTTAAATATAATAATAAAGAAAAATAAATTGTACTTTATTTTGAATCTATGTACTTTTTTTTTCTTATCTTTAATAACCAATGTACTTTAATTGCAAAAAAAAAAAAGGTGGCAACCCTAGCTTCAATTGGCTATTTGAAAATGAGATGATGTATTAATCTGATATGTTCGTTTTCATTTCGTGGGCAAAATACTTAGTTTATGACTAAAAAAGGTTAAGAATCCCTGCTTTAGTAGCTGAACTGAGCAGTGGAACTAAACAGACATGAGTTTTTTAAACACCAATCATTTTCAAATAAAAGAAAGCGAAGAATCTCTCTCTGATTCGAGGCAAACAAACAACAATGGCAACTTATTTTATTGTTCTTCTTCATAATACTGTAGTTTTCCGCCAGTTGAGTTTTCTCTTAGGACGATACTATAACCTTTACTAATATGTAAATGCGAACGTAACTCTTTCTTTATGTTTGTTAATTTTCAATTATCATGGATAAACAACTAAATCGAATTTGGTAATTTTGTATTAATGAAAATCAAATCATTAACGTATATTATATGCTTAAAGCTAGTCTCCATCTATAGAATAGATATCCGAAATTATGCATGCAAAACATTGGCAAATGCTAATTTCAATTATAAAATATTTTATTGATACTCAAGTTATATAAAGGTTACATCACATTTTATAGTATATCCATGACTGTGACCGGCCAAAAGTCATATAAATAAATAAACATTTTATTTTTTGTTTGCTATTTTGTAAACATGGCTTAGTTTTGGAGTCACCAACATACGAATTAGGTAAGCTGGTGTGTATTAATACCAACACTAAGATAAGTCTTTGTTATGCAGTGGATTCTTACAGGTCCATACTTTATTTCTATCACGGTTATAGTTTGTACAGAAGGCCTAAGCTGACTCCCTGAACTGTGGTTATAACATAATAATATCTGCACTACTGTCCGTCGGCACACACTCGGTAATGTACAAAACAATTTGATAGTAATCAACAAATAATAGTCGATTAGTTCCGCAGTTTTGACAAACGAAGGTTATGAATAAATGGAACTAAAACGTACGAACAGGGGTATAATTACTAGAGATATTGTTAAAAATATCATTCCAATTTCTGTATGATTGCAATCAACTGATTGGATTGTTAGTAGGTGTAGGCGTTTAATTAACTGTTATTCGACTTCTAAATTAAGAAAAAGTTATTGTTTTTTTTTACAATTAGAAAAAAATACCTATGAAAAAGTAGAATTATAGCATTAAAAATTTCACTATAGAGCAAAGATACCTCTCTGTTGTTGATGATAATTACATTTAAGAGACCTCAAACCATATGCATATTATGCAAAAAAATATGCAACGCTCAATCCAGAAATCGAAATAGGAACCTGTGGCTTGGCAGACCCGATAAACATTATACAAATTATTTCTTTCATAATAACATCAAATCAACATTTAAAAACACACACCTAATATAAATGTTTAATTCATCCACCATACTAAAATTGTACAACTCAAAAGGATCTTCCTATTGTTTAAGCACCTGCCTTTACCTTTTAAGTCAGAAACTTGTCTCATAAGAACCATAACAGACCCGCGCGTGACCTAAATAATAATTGAGCTAACAACCATTTACACAAAAGACCATATTTCCGCATAAAATGAACCAATACACAAGCACGTTGAGAATAAATTAGTTTAACAAATGTCACAAAAACAATTGCCTTTAAAAGAAGGATTCAGTTCACGAAGGAGGAAGTGTTGTGAATGCACGATCCTTGGCTGTATGCTGATTATGTAATAGCCATGCAAATATTGATTATACTTCAGGAATCTATTGACAGCTTGAAGAACTAAAGATCCTTGTTTATGCTTTGTCTTGTCAAGCAAAGTATTTGTCGGTAAGATCTTGCTGAAGGGCAAAAACCTCTCTCTGACTGATGGTATTAGCACAATATTAGTGCAGAATGGAGGAGTAGTCGTAATTACATCGCTTGTCGAATCGAACTGTTAGTGATCCCAAACCCAAAATATTTTTGGAAAATAGCAAACATGCATCGCACGACTCAGGAATTAAACCTGGATCCGCAGGCGTGAGGCAGGTGCGCATGTCCAGGCATAATATTAGACCACATAATTTATTGACGCCCACTACATCTATAAGAAACCTTTAAGAACAGCATGTACTCTTAGCTCCCTATTAGAAGAACATATTTCTACTTCTCATATTGGTATCGGAATTCTTGATTTCCTTCATTCAAATTTATTTGTTTGCAACAATAGATACGTTTCTAGAACTTCACCAATATTAAAATTCTTGATGAACCAATATAAATTTCGGAAACTATCACCGGAAACTCGTGCGCAGAATTAGCCATACACGCGAATAGTTACGTCGTGTTACGTCACACTTACGATGTTATCGCACAGTTACGTGGTAAGTCACGTGAGATGAATTGTGTATTATACCACAATAATACACTTAATCAGTATGTTGCCAAGCAAACGTATCGTTTTCCTTGCTTTTACCAGATTTTCACCTGAATACGAATTTTGACATTAACTCCTTTTCTAGATCATATTTTGTGTGCTCACACGAAATGTGTAATGTAGTATAGTAATGAATAATTTACTTAAAATGGTGTTACATAAAAAGTAATTTGCTAGACAACTCAAATGGTAGAGCGATCAACATGCCGGACTACCAACCAGAGGACTGTTTAGGAAGTCTGTTCTATTGCGACGCTAAACATTTATGTGTTCCATAAATGTTTATCTCGGTCTGAACTTGTGCGGAGTTTCTGAAAACTTTGAAACGTTTAATAAACCCCGTTAAATCAGATTCTATTAGCTACTAGCTATAGAAGTGATCGGCTATGTTAAAAGGGAGAATAGAACCAAGTTTTATTAAGTAGTTGTAACACCTGCATTCTTAACTCATTCATATACGGACTTATTAATTAAACAAAACGAATCCAAATGGGTATATTAGTTTTTAGTCGAAAGTTATTTTTGTTTATCTATAAACAGAAGTTATGTGTGCCTATTATATATTCCCCATTGATCAATACACATTAGAATGAATTACATAAACATTTTAAATTATTTAAATGATAATTTCTAAGCTTACAAAATAGCAGTTAAAATTGAATACTTGATTAATTTATAAAAAACTGTTTTATTCATGAAAAACATAATTCAATCAGATAACATAGAAAGTTTTAATTTTGTTATATAATAAGAAATCCCCATGTTATGCAATTTTACTTTAAATTATTAATTAATATGAATATTTTAATAAATTTTCACATTTTGATCATTCATAAGTATTTGTCAATATCGGAAAGAATCGCATGTTTATTTTTTTAGCATTATAAAGGTTTGCACTTGACTGTAACTCGCCCGATGGAAAGCGATGATACAGCCTAAGATGGAGCGTGCTCGCATAGAAGATTCCTATTCACTCAGTGAATAGGAATCTTCTTCTTTTTAATCTAAGTCTTTTTAAGTCACCAGTGAATTTCACTGGTGACTTAAAAAGACTCAGATTGTATGTTTCAGAGAACAGAGAAGCTGGCAGATTGTTTCAACATGTATAGACAAAACAATCAATAAAACCATATAACAAACGTTGATGAGAATTAAATTACTTACTTACATAGTTTTTCAGATACTTAGGTGCTCTTAAAAATGTAAGTACAATCCCACCAAAAACATTCTGTAAAAAACTAGCCAAGTCTCGATGGAGCTGCTTGTTTATCTCTAAAAAGTAATGAAATCTAGACAAACTGGTACCAAGTCTTAGGTTCCTTACTTCGATTTCTTTATTATTAGAGTTAATATTATTATAGTCAAATTTCAGCTCTCTAGGTTTATGGGAAGTACTAGTTCTATTTTGAGATCATGAGTGAGTGAGTGAGTGAGTGAGTGAGTGAGTGAGTGTCTGTCATAAATACGAAACTTTGCTTCCGCTTAACTTCGAAACTAAATGACCTACAGACTTGAAATTTTATTTTAAGTATGTGATAGTATAGCTTACTGGATGACGAAAATTTCAGCGTTCTGGTCTTATCCAGAGGTTCTCAAATAGGGGCCTGAAAATGCGGCGAAATGGTTCCTGTAAAGGATGGTACGGCAGTTTTTGCTTCGCGCTCGACTTGGCGGGGGGCACTGCCGTGCCCCCAGATTACCTTGGTACATAAGAAAATTATCATTTTTTAGAGGACCTACTAACTTTGAAAATACGAAAGGTCATGATGTATATTTGTGCTTAATGCGTTAATGTATGTATCTCTATTTATTTCATACAACCTCTATTTATAACATAAATGATCACTATTAACTTCTAAAACCCTAATTAGAGTTTAGGTATTTATATAAGTATGCTAATGTACATTAATGTGACCTAGATAACCTTCGTATAATGCTTCTAAAATGGGATATATTCACGATTATATCATTAGTGTTAATCTTTATTAAGACCATTGACCACCTGTAGATGTGACGTAATTATGTGTTGCTATAAATCACTTCGTCACATGCCCTAGTACCCTTAAAACGGAGGCTAGAGGAAGCATTTATATGCATATCAAGACCTCATCAATTATACTCGTAATATACATAGGTACGATACGATACGATAGGTATAGATCAAATAAAAATCAAGATATTTCTATTCAAAATACCCTAGACTTACTAATTCAAAGAACGACCATTGTAACCATTTACGCGAGAGCAATGTTTAGGACAATCCACGGAGCCAGTATTAATGGTCTCTTGTAAATAAAGACAGTCCACTGCATTGGTTTGTCTTAAAGCCATTGACGAAACATTTTGAGACTGGTTTAGTGAATTATCACGTGTAAGTACTCCACCAATTTGTGTCTATCCCGTATGTTCTTTATCACTACATAGTATAAAACATGCTTAGATCTTTAAAACTACGCAACGTATTTTGATGCGGTTTGTTTTAATAGATAGAGTAATTCAGTTGGAAGCTTTTGAGCAATTTTATCCCCATATTCCTATGGGAACGGGAACTACGCGGGTGAAACCGCGGGACGCCGCTAGTGACAAAATAAAGTAGATATGTACACTTATGATAAGCACTTACAGGTTCCAGGGGTTTCATTCATTGCTATATTATCTGTGCTTTGGTAAACTACAAATTCCACAGAAGTAGCCGCATCAACTGCTTAGCTAGTTAGTATGATCAGCTAAATAAAACGTAGCTAACTGATAGCATCTCTGTCCCACACACTCATGGCTCACGGCAGTTTATGATAATGAGACGAGCATGTCAACCGACTGCATTCTGATGTAGGTAAATGGGCTCAGGAAAATACCCAACAACTATTTGTTAAACGTTTTTCCCTCTTTACTTAAGAAAATATGCGATTCTATCAACTACGCCGCAGTTTTGTGCGATTAAATATTAATCCTCACTTTTGGAAAGATAAATGTCACAAATCCTATTTGTTACTCCTGGTTTTAAGGAAAGTCAGTACATAATAATTATGTACGCGATACAATTGCTGTATCGTCAAAATCTCCATTAGTTTGACGTGAAAGAGTAACGAACATCGTTAACGTGAACGTTATTTTCCAAACATCACTGGATATGAGATCACCAATACATATTACGTCAGTGAAGTGACGCCGTTTATTACTTACTCCTCAATGTAACTATTATTGTTAGTACTTACGGCTTAAGAAAGCCCATTTTACTGTACCTCTTCTTGCAGACCTATAGTTTTTACTAAATAAACTTTCCTCTTAACCTCGGTCTATTGATGAAAATCGCATTAAAATCCAGAAAGGTTGTGTAGTTTAATTTAAGATTTTCTAAGCGTAGAGGGACAGATTACGGGAACCAAATTTGTATACTTACTACTACGTTACTTACGTTTAGAACTAGAAATAGACTAAGAATATTTATAAAATAAATATTACCGCAAACCAAACATTAACACTGGAATGACAACATGACCAACTTATATAAATAAAGAATGGGAAAACGCGATTGTGCAACTCAACTAAAACAATACATTGATAAATACACGAATTAGCACAATGGCACAAACAGAAGCGCAAAATGCCAGTAAATATTAATAATTCCTCGTATAATACTGTATTTCCCTAATTACCGAATTAAAACTTAATTACATATTGTAAGCATAGCTAATTGCTGTTGCATCTTGTTATAATCTAAATAGAAAAGAAAAAAACGCACTCGGAAAATGGAGAATACATGTCACAATCAGAGCATGGCAAGATATCATGAGACTTCGTAACATTTAGTTACGTAAACGTAATGTATTTAATTTAAAATTATTATAAGTCTATAAAGTATGTTATTGTTAGTCTACGGTGCAAAAAGGTGGGTTATTCGTATTATTTGTTATGTAAACATTTATTGATGGGTTTTCGGTTCGTATTTACTAACGAAAATTCAGTATCATTAAAATTTCCTCCTGGTTCACTTACTTATAATCCCTCCCGAGCTCAGGGCCGAGCCGCCCCTATGTGCGATGTGTGCGGCGCACACAGGCGCCAAGACAATGGGGGCGCCGCGGCCGCCATCGACCATATTAGACCAAATAGACATACAAGAGGAGTAGTCCTCGTGTAGTTCTCGCCCTCTCCCCCCCGTGACCGTGAAGATTCATGAAAAAAGAGGCGCTTCATAGGTTTCGCACACAGGCGCTGTGGGAGGTCGGCTCGGCCCTGCCCGAGCTATAGATTTATTTCTATCGGTAGGGGATAAGTATATTGCACATTTCCACTCTATTTCTATTCCAGTAGTTTGATCTTTTTTGTTATAAAAAGTATCATTTAGTCATCTCATAAAACAGCTCAAATATAGCTTTCAAAGTAAAAAATACGAATCGAACGCTTCGTTTAGCATTCCCAATCCACAATGGCGGCTTTTCTACAACTAGGGTTGTCAAACAGGACATTCACAATGTGCATGAAGCTATCTCATTGTTTATGTATGTTTAGTTCGTTTGTTACTTATCATTCATACACAAAGTAGCTCTTAAAGGCCCGCGCACACTGAGGAACGGCATGGTATAACATTATTACAAATCCGACTAGCCGATTAGTCGGTTTTATTACGGGCTGGCACAACTTTAACCGTTGTCTCATCGCTAATTGAGTTCTGCTTGCTTATTATTTAGGCCCAGAATGGGGAATCTACCACATGGACTGATCCAAGTCGGCCCGGCCCGAATAATGGTAGACAAACATTATTTCTCGTTCTGTATTTTAACTGAATTTAGCAAACGACCTGCTGAATACAGAGAGAGAAATACGTCATTTACTAGAGATTGAAACCAAAGCTTCAAAAAGAATATCTCTTATACCAGCATTAACATTACAAACTGCACCTTATTGTCCACAATATACGTATGAAATTACGTTGGCTAAACATAAAACTCTGCCTTCCCCAGTGTCCAGTGTCCACTAGCCCCTACTCACGACGTTCCAACGAGCCTTCGGTTATACAAGAGCTTCCAAGAGACAGATAAGATCAGCATTCTGATTCAATCCACAGATACAATAAACATACTGCTTCTGTTTTATATATGGGATGTTATATTATTTATATATGTAATATACTTATGTAAATATAGGTATTGTTTTAAATTGATATTATGTTTACTTTTATTTTATTAAATAAGTACATAATTTTCTATTTGTTGTCAAGCTATTTTTAACCCAGTCATAAGAAGAGATTAAGAATCTGTACCTATCTGTGTGTCTGTCTGGTTTGTGGCATAATATTTCCTAAAGTAATGAACTGATTTTGATGCAGTTTTTATTGTTTGGAAGGTGGCATGATCGGGAAAGGACTTTTGAATCCATCACCCTAATACGTTTACTAAAAGCATCTCAAAGTAAGTAAATATTTTTGCCTTTTAATAATTTTGATGATTTTATCATAATCCTGACTTCCTTTCACAGTACCTTCTCAATACAAAACTCAGCGACATAAACAGCATCAACTTTTGTACATTAAAGTCTCCTTCAACGTGTTTGTCCATCAGTCTCCTGTTTAAATAATCCAATGTAAATATTGTAACAAGCTGTAGATGTACGGAGAGTGTAAGCTGGTCAGTGACCTATCATATTAAATGTTGTGTCGTGTAGTGACACATTACTTGTTAGTGAGTGAGACGTTAGCTGTATCTGTAAGAACGCCTGCTCGACAATTAAACACTTGGCGCTGTTAAGATTTAAATCTATAATAACGAACTCTATGAAAGCTGTGTGTTGCTAACTGAACTTAATTAGTTTTTTTGCGACAAAAGAAGGTCTTATTTATAAAACTCCTACAAACACCAATTTTGTATTAGGTAGATCATTGTCTGGACGACTGAGATTGAGATCTGTGATTTTTATAAATTTCCAATTTGCCAGTTCGAGCAACCTTTTGTATGAAAAAAATTATAAGTATTTAAACGGATTTATATGCAGCCTAGCTTAAACTATAATGCAATGTTATACCATATTATTCTACCGGGTGCGCCAAAGTTCACCTAAAATTTCAACTCCGATAATTGGAAATCCGAAAATTTTCTAAAAGGGATAAAAAATGATAGGATCATTTTTTATCCTAACAATCGCAACTCCTAAAATCTATGTCACTAATGTTTTAATTCCGAAACATTCAACTGCATAATGTCAGTAGCAATAAACATCTTTTACAATTTTATTTGTTTTCCTATATTTTCTCAACATAACTATCGTTCATACTATTATTCAAAGTCATATCTTTTTTGTTTAGATTTATTTTTATTTATTATAATCAATATTATATACATAAATTTTTCGTAACTTTGTTTTTACATAACATGTAGGTATAACATATAACGCACGAGCCGAGCGAGCAAAACCAGAGTCCTGCTCCAATCATTCAGTCAAGTTCCAGTAACGAATCGGTCCTATTCCTAATTATTGGTTTAGGTTATGTTAGAACTGTGACCCCAACGCACGAGCCGAGCGAGCGTGCCGCGGCAGCGGCCGGCGAAGTGACAGAACCGAATTGGTCCTTTAGTTATGGTTATGGTAAACTCCCAGGCCATAAGCATAACCGTAAACGAGTCGTATAATAATCATTAAAACTATAAATATCATCTTCTACCCACATATATTTTTTATTACACTTGGTAAATGTTAGTTTCTGAGCATGAGTGAAAATATTATGGTAAGTATGCTTAGGGATAAAAGCGTTATGATAAAAAACAGTAGGAGTTTAAATATATTTACATTAATGATGTTAGTAATTAAAATTTTCGGACACAGCAGTGTTATGAGCATCGTCGGTAGCACTACAAATAGTATGAATTAAAACTTTAGGATGAAAATTTTTAGGAAGAATGATCATTCGGACTACAAATAGTTAGGAAAAACATTTTCGGGTAAAGAACTTTAGGTGAGCCAATATGGACCCTATTCTACCATCACTACATAGTATAAAACAAAGTCGCTTTCTCTGTCCCTATGTCCTTACGTCCCTATGTATGCTTAGATCTTTACAACAAGGTACGAAACGGAATTTGATGCGGTTTGTTTTGATAAGATGAAGTAATTCAGTGGGAAGGTTTTTAGCATAATTTTATCCCCATATTCCTACGGGAACGGAAACTACGCGGGTGAAACCGCGGGGCGCCGCTAGTATAAAAATAAAGAAACAATCTAGTAAAAGCCTCAACAACTAAAAATAAGCATCAGATTATGAGAGTTAAAACGCATTATTATATGTTTATTGTTTTACAAATGTATGTGCATAACATATAAGTAAAGTTAAGTAAATACTTGAAGCACGTATGAGAGATGAATAAACATCACGAGTGATGTACAAGGTCGTGTCTCTACAGGTTAACACAAACAAACGATATTATTTATACATATAAGTACTTGTAGATTTTACATACATACTTATTTATGAATGAATTTTCAAAATCACTCCAGAAAGTCTTGCGAGTTTGTCATCAATTTTACAAAAAAAAAATACAATGCCTCTCAAGCACTTCCTATAAATTTTAGAAGAGGTTTTGTATATTGCTCCTATGCACTTCCTAAGAATAGTAACATGTCTGACATAGAAAATATGTTGTACTTATTGCGTTCGTACTTCTAAAAGCGCAAACTATGTCTCAGACTCTCTGTTAGTACTCTAGTAAGTACCTACTAGAGCATTAGTCCAAAATGACTGTCGATGAACTTAGTACTACACCAGCATTGACGGATTTATCATGCCCTTTCTAGCCTAGCATGACTTCGAAAACGCGATAGATACAGCGATTATTTAAATGCCCGCCATATTTAATTTTACCACATGATTAATTTTATGACATTTGGTCATGCTCGCGAAATCTATATAGCTATTTATTGACATCCAACTGTCAAAATATAATAAATAGGTATAGCCGCCATATTTAATTTTATCAAATCGTACTACGCCATATTCATTTGGGCATGCTCGCGAAATCGATATTATTTCGTGGTGTCTATATCATTTATCTCGCACAGTCATGCTAGGCAGGCAGGACAGTATATTTTATATTCATAATAAATAAATATACTTATTTCAATAATTACACGTGTTGATTGTTATTGAATCATTATTCTTTTTCATTCACGTCTATTCAATTAACATGACATCTACCTATGCCTTGCCTTAGATTCTTAAGGTTAATAATGGAAAAACACATAATGAACTTCTTGTAATAGATTGTATGCATGTTATACATATATGTTACACGATTATCAGCGTTATTGTATAATTATAAAGATACATTGAGATAAGATGTAGGACATCAACAATAGATACTTATTAACGAAATGACATCTATGTAGACAATAGTTTTCATATTACAATGAAGGCTTAATCAACACGCTTGCCTCATTTGTGTTGGTGATCTCAAACTCGATGTTTGAAAAATAATAAACATGTATCGTTTAGCCAGGAATGGAATCCGGAGCTTCCGGCATGACAGTCAAAAGCACGAGCCGCTAGACCGCAAAAGTGTTTTTACGCAAAGGTCTTAAAGTCTTTTATCTTCCAACACTCAAAATAAAAATAAAAGTAATGAAACATAACCATAAAAAATATCTGATAACGCATTACTCCTTAGAAAACAAAAGAAAATTGCGAAATATCAACATGGTCGCTTTATTATAGCAAAAATATGAAGCTACTTGTGTGGATGACTTTCTAAAATATGATTGTGATGTAATTTTAGCTGTTAGGCATTATAAACATTGGCGGTATGTATTTCACAATCCTTTAATGGGCCTAGAAACTCAACGAAACTGGACGCCATTTCATTTCAAAATATTTGAATTTGGAATTACGTGCCGTCAAGTGGATAACGTGTATTATCTACTTAGGTATCTTAAAAATATTTTGAAAAATGTAAGTACGTTAGTTAGTAGACCAGACCAAATGTATAAGTCATTCAAAATTACAACTTAGTGTGAATTTGGATGTTCTTATTGTAAACAGGAAAAATAATTGTAACACCAACAATGTATTTATGTACTTATTTAATTGTCAAATCACATACCTAATATAAGTAATTACTTATTCTATTTAAATCTACACTAATATTATAAAGACGAAAGATTTGTATTTTTGTATGTAACGAATAAACTCAAAAAGTACTTGACCGATTTTAATAATTCTTTTTTCATTAGAAAACTACATTCACCCTGAGTAACATACGTTTTAGTCTTATCCCCGTATTCCCACGAGAACGGGAACCACGCGGGTGAAACCGCGAGACGCCGCTAGTTCTTAATAAGTATTACACTTCAAAATCACTATTATCGTCATTTCTGGTATGATTCTGTGATTGCGTCACGTTATAACCCTGACTAATCTTCCTCATTATCTTTATTACTTCATACTGGAACTCGACGAAATCATTTTCCTGAAACCTGGACACTGTTGGCACTATACTTTTGAAAAACGACATCGCTCGACTGTCTTCAATCTGAGATGGTTCGAGTACACTGAAGGAAGTAGAATTCAACTCGTCCTGTATCTCGGTAAATCGTTCATCCAAGTCCACTTGTTCAACCTCAGGAGTCTTGTCACCTTCCTGTTTAATCTTTTTAGCGAACGGCTCTTCATCATCCGAATTTGTAATACTAATATTATCAACAACTTGATCGTCTCCGTACAATTTAGCCATGAACTTCATTTGACTGTAATATCTATATACGACAGGTTTGGGGCCCAATCCTGTGTATTCTTTTATTTTTTTATGACATTTCAACCAATTGTCCTTTAAATTTGTCCATTTTTTTCTTACTTCAATAGCTGAAAACGAAAATTATGTAGGTAAGTAAGGTTATTAACTATATAAATTCACTACATAGTATAAAACAAAGTCGCTTTCTATGTCCCTTTGTACCTATGCTTAGATCTTTAAAACTACGCTACGGATTTTGATGCGGTTTATTTTAATAGATAGAGTGATTCAGTGGAAAGGTTTTTAGCATAATTTAATTCCCATACTCCTACGGGAACGGGAACTACGCGGGTGAAACCGTGGGGCGCCGCTAGTAGTTACTAAAGTAATTAACAAACCACGTGCAGGCCCATGAATAAAGAAAAGACAAATGACTACGAAACTAGGAAAATACTAAGTACATACCTAGGTTACATTTAAAATGTATAGGTAGGTAGTTAGTATACAATTTTAATTGTCCTAAATAAAAAGTAAACACCCAATACTTTTCTTTATTCATCCATCCCAATATAGAGATATCAATTTAGGTAACTAGGTGATTGTGATTGTGGTGATTGACTGTGTCTGCTGCAGTTCCATAATACAATTAATATTACCTATGTGACCCGCAGTTTTACATGCTATTCCTGCTTAAAAAAGAACAGTTGCCAAAAATCCCAGGTAGCCGGTAGTTTTGGCGCGAAACTGCGATAAACAAAACATGAACTGACAAACTTTCGAAAGGAAAGCAGGGAGGGAATATTTATTTTTTATTGAATGAATTCAATATTAATTTATAATTTAATAGGCGTACGTAGACGATAAATCATTATAGGAAGATAACCGATTCATGAATTGGTATACGATATGACGTAACGTCAGCGTATCTCCCTCGAGTGGTGTGAGCGAGACAGCATGTCAACAGGTTATTATAGAGCACGAGGTACCTGCTATAACAAGAGGACGGCAGCTGCAAACACGTGACTTTGTTTACACATTTACTTACAATTACATAAAGAAAAACACTAAACTTACCAAAAATATGTTTCTTTTTATCAGGAATAGACGCGTAATCCGCACACAGCTCCGCATATATCTGATTCCAGGCAGTAAATATGAGATGTTTACTTTTATAGAAGTCCGCTGTTTTGTCCCATATCACGGGTCTGCTTTCAACGAGTGAAATCAGTAGAGACGGGTTGATTTCGTCTTTGATACTCTTACTCATTTTGAGGTGTAAAAACGCAAAACGGTCCGGTGTGGTGTAACCGTGGACGTGTACTAATAACGCGACGCGATTCTAGATGGTTCGATGGAGGGGGGCGGCGGGAGCGGCCCGTGACGACGTACGGTATGCAGTCGAGTCGGCGCCGCCCGGCCCGGCCGCGCCGCGCCGCGGGAAGCGTCACCGCGACGACGATTCGAGCGGAAACGGTTGGCGGCAAAATTATATTGAACAACTGTGCCATGCCACAGAATTAATAACGAAAATGGCACATGTAGCATGTTCATGTAGTTCTTTATAGATTCATGTAACTTATTATTTGTATGATAAGTACAACTTTGTTATAAATAGCAAACATTACGTTTAAAAACTAGATTTCTAATAAAATTTAGTTCTATTTGTCTGACTGCGGCGCGGGCGGTGCGGGCGGGGGGCAGGACGGTATAATAACGCGTGCACATTGTGTCCCAGGTTCAATTTCTGAGTCGATCAAGCATATTTGCTACTGTTCAAACATAGCTCTGACTTGAGATCACTATACATCACATATCAGTGAGAGCGTAGTGTTTATGTATACCTACATACCTACTTAGTCTCTAAGCTAAAACTGTAAGTTTACATACATAATAACTTATATGTATACTCACATGCCTATTAATATTTAGGTACTTAAGTACATTTTATTTCATTCATTACAATTGATTATGTACCTACACATAAACAAAGAAACCTTACTTTTTAGATAATTTTCAATAAGTACTTACAAAAAATATATTTACTTACCTTTAAAGAATCCAAATCACACTGCAACATTTTAAAATCTATAAAATTGATCACTCATAAATAAAATTACTGTCGATAGTAAAGTGGTTCACAAGAATTCACAGTAAAAACTAAAACAAACGATTTAACAAAGAGTGTACACAGATGTGACCGATGATAACAGATGATAAATTCGTACTCCACATATAAGTATTATAAATTAAATATGTATCTGTGTCTCTTAAACTTGTATGAGACACCATGACATTGTAATTTATGCGTTACTGATAAAACTATATCTTACAAAGTACAAGATCACTGAAGTATTTAGATAAAGATTCGTATTTTTTTTTGTGTTTGCAGAACCAGATGAAATTCTGTTATATAGTGTATCAATATGGAGATTAGATAAATCTTATACCTACATGATGTTTTGAGTTAGTTGTGTGTATTTTAGTTCTGGGTGTGAATCACAATCTGAGGTTTCGATGTAAATGAAAAGCCCTTTGTGGTGAAACCTTTGTTAGAGACCAATAAATAGGCTGGTTTACGGGTTTAACTTCCGTGGTTTTTATGGTTACTTATAAGTACCTACTTTTACTAAAGGAAATACATAAGTACTACCAATTTAACTAATTACCTAGTATGTATTTGGTAACAACCAACTTACCTGCCAAGTAAAATCATAGAAGAATAGTTCTTTCATTTTAACCAACAAAACGAACACTATTTCAATCTAGAACTAATTACTACACTTTATCCAGAATTCTATAGAATATAATCCATTAAACTACAGGCAAGCACAAAGAAATAATTAAAAATTTAAAACAAAAAACGGTTACACAAGTCAATTATCAAAATTAAACTGACCGTTTCATTGTTTTCAAACTGTCGATAACAATTAACTAAATTGCGGTATGTGACACATGAAGAATCAATCAAAACATCGTCCATTGAAGACTAGATAAATAAACAAACTACATCCGGAGCAATTAATCAGAGTATGGAGTGGTTGGAACACCCAGTGTGACAGTGAAACCACTTCCTGGTCAGCCGCCAGATATGGTGTGGATGAGTGCAAATCTAGGATGCCGGGACTTGCATTTACATTGCTGGCTTGCTTGGAATTTCAAGTAAGTACTAAGTATGTACTTAAAAAATGAATCTGAATTCTATTAGGAAGATGTAAACACTTTTAATAAGTGCTTATAGGTAAGTTAGATATACTGCACAAGAACCACGGATTTGGATTTTCAGCAAAAAGAAATTTCTTAGCTGATACTTCATACCCCGAAATTCATACCGAATAGGACATAAATGTAACGCCGCAGAGTACTTGGATGAAAGCAACACAATACAAAATCTTATAAGTACTTTTGAAAGAGCTTATGAGTACGTAAAGCTGTCTCTTATATTTATAATTTAAAATGCTTTTTCAATAATTCAGTCCCAGGCAATGAAAGCCGACATCATTTAATTTCTCTTCTCCAAATGCTAAGGTGAAACTAATATAAATGGGAAAGTGACTCAATGCTAGGCCTCGTCGTATTTTCATTTTATATTTGGCCATGCCTGTGGCACTAATAATTTATGAATTCAATTATTGTTAGATAATTCAGTACTTATATTTAAAGGGGCCTATGTGCAGTACTGGACTGAGATAGGCTGGTGTAGATGGTGTATGACTTTACAAAGCTAGATTGATGGAAAATTGGAAATATAATAACATGTAGTTCACTAGTACAGTAAACATAATATAAGTAAGTACCTCAGTACTTAAATAAATACTTATAACCTTAATTCAGGGAAGGCTCAAGTCCAATACGGATATAAGTAGGTATAAATATCAGCTGATGATGTATAAATAACCCTCAAGTAATGTTACTCACCAAGTAAAGTTAGTTTTGTCTCTTTCTTACTTTATATAAAGTGACAAAGACTAAACATGTGAGTAGGTATATAGATATACTTAGAGCGTTACTTGAAGATGGTGAAATAGGCCCCAAGGTAAATAAATTAGAAAACTTACTCCAGTTAAGTTACAAACATGAAATTAGTGCAGAATGTTAAGTATGTGTTAAATTATAATGTCGACTGTTTGTAATGACAGACAGAGGTGTGTAAAGCGAGGTATTACTAAAGTAAGTAAGATACAATCAGCTGGAGTAACTGGCGGTTACATTTACTTAACTTACCTGCTTCAAGCAGCTAGTTTAAACAAGTGCAGTTAAATAACATTCGTACACTAAGGATTTGCATACCTGTATGATAAATAGTTGTTAGAACTGCTACATCATCATTTGAAATGTGGGAAAGATGTCACATTTACTAAATAATATTTCTTGAAAAATTTGTCAAAGATGGCTCGGTAGTTTGAGATCTCTAACATTATACAAATGAGGTATCGCCCAGTCTTCCTATACTGTACAAATATCATTTAAGAAAGAGACCTTCCCCAACCATATGCTAAGGGCCTATTTCACGACCTTCAAGTAAAGATACTCACCAAGTAAAGTGAGTGTTCCTCACTTTATATCAAATGACAAAGACAAAACGTGAGTACTTACTCGGAATGTTACTTGAAGATGTGAGTAGTTACTCGGAACGTTACTTGAAGAACTGTAATGGCCGTCAGATGTCTTTGACATTTTATTTAATTAACCCTGCTTCGGAAGGCACGTTGGCACAACACCGACAATCGTTACGGGTAGTTAGAGCCCTAACGCTTAACCAAAAACATTGCAACACCCAAAAGGAAACAAGGGATGGCTAATTGCGGAAAACTGCATAATTACGAACACATATATTATGTACTAGCAGCGCCCCGCGGTTTCACCCGCATAGTTTCCGTTCCCGGACCATAAGCTACCCCTGTACCAAATTTCAAGTCAATCGGTTCAGTAGTTTAGCCGTGAAAAGGTAACAGACAGAGTTAAGTACATTTTTCGCATTTATAATATTATATTATGTATGTATGCATAAGCCCTCAAAGGTCTACCAAAAATATTGTGGCACACACACATGACACACAAAGGAAGCAATTAGGAAGGTCCACTTAGTTGCGGAAAACTATCCACTTAAAAGTACCTATATACTTCGTCTGATACCGATAACATACCAGACATATTTCGTACACAAGTCGCAGCATATCATAGAAGTTATTAAAGTCGGCGTGTTTGTAGATAGTGATCGAATTTCTCCGCCCGTGTCGACAGCCCTCGTTAGTTACCTATGATTTACACTTTACGATTTAACATAGAGCCGAAGTTTGCTAGATAATTTGATTTCTACTAGTTTCTACATCGGTCGTGTAGAAATTTCAAAGTAGGTACTTTTATGATTAATTTATCTGAACTAAATATTATAATGAGGCAGTAACTTCGTAAGTTCTAATTAAGATATCTATCTTTATCTTAGAACTAACGATAGGCATAAAAACTAATCTATACTAATTATAAAGGTGGATAGTTTGTTTGGTTGAACAAGCTAATCTGAGTAACTTACTTACTCCTTTGAAAAATATTTTAGTCTTAAATTGCGGAGGGCTGAACTGGTGAAACATCACGCTATGAATAAGAGGAGCTAACATGAGTCAAGCCACAGAGCACAGCTAGTAATAAATTAGTAGCATTAACTTGTGTGACTGTGGATTAGATACTAATAGTAGGAAACCGCGAGCCGCAGCTAGCACTAGAATACTACCATTCACTCGTATGGATACTAATCTCCGTACGATAACTCCGGAAGGCTGTGCGTCTCGGCGCGCGGGCGCAGGTTCCGCGTCGGGTGTGATGCGCACGCGCCACTTCCCATACACGGCGTGCAACAGGAAGTGCCCCGTAGATTAATGTGCGAGCACCACATCAATTACATCCTCAGTTTGTCGCTTTTAATGGCAGAGAAAACGAATATTAGTTTGACACTTTCATGCGAGTTAGAGGCGTTGAACTTTTTTTGACCTAATTTTTAATGATTCTCGTTCTACTACCACTTCTAACTTCCTATGGTCAATTAGTATGGTTTGTAGTTTATTTTACATTTCAATGAAATATCAGTAGATATTTTACGTGAAGGAACTGCCGCTCTGCAGTCCAGAGGGTGAAACATTTTTAACCCCAAAAACCTACTTACCTACAATCAAAAAGTACGGTTCGAGTCTCTCAACACAGATTTTCTTCTACTTGTAAAACACAATACTTGGGTAGGTAGGTACTACTTTCTCGAAGTTACACACACGGGCTTTATTTTACTCAAATTTTTCAAGGGAAACGCGAGTAAAACTACGACACGCAGCTAGTGATGCATTTACTATGTATTATGGTAAATAACAACATCAGTTTCACCTTATGATAGCGTCGCGCGATCGAGAAAATTGTTATTCATATTATAAGAAAACAGACCACTGATAAACTTTCCCATAGATGTTTGTGGTTTGAACAATAAATCACATTCAACTCTCATTTTCTAGCTACTAATATCGGTGCGATATAGGGTCAGGGAGAGGGAACATATGACGATATAAATGTGTTAATTAAGTTATAAAAGACACATAAATCACGCCAATATCTCTTTCATCGATATTAAAATATAATGAGATTTTCCATCAACAACATCGTTAAACTTTCTTCGTTAAAAGTTCTGTGATTAAATTTTCCCTGAAAAGTTTTTTATTTAGTTTTTATTTGATTCATTTATAGTGTGGGTCTTTATAGTGGTAGAGCCTACTTAACTGCGATTACCGTGATGCGAAAATGAGTGAGTCAGCTCAACCGCGGATAAAATACCTACTAAGCTCAACTGAGAAAGATACAATCCCAACCAACACTCCTTGGGCAAGCTTCGTGATTATGACTCTTAGGGCCTATTTCACAACCTTCAAGAAAAGTTACTCACCAAGTAAAGTTAGTTTTGTCTCTTTCTTACTTTATATCAAGTGACAAAGACAAAACATGTGAGTAGGTACTCGGAACGTTACTTGAAGATGATGAAATAGGCTCTTAGACAATTTAATCAAATTATGACTATTCCTCTTCACTGTTCCAATAACATCAGTGAGAGAGTTATTTGTCCTACAATGGAAGCTCACAGCTCAACTTTACATTTTTACCATATACTTACTCATTCATAATCATTAAGTACGTCAATCCATTGATATAAAATATCGTTATTGGTGATGTCACAGTTATGTAACCACTTTCGTTTAATAAACAAACATTAATATCGGTGAAAGCGAGGCAGGTGGATGGATGGATTCTTAACCTTCACTCGGCATGGCCTGAGGGCTATGATTTAGACCTCTGTCTGTCGATATTCAAACCAAATGTCTTCAAGTTATAAGGTCTTTGAAACTCTTTTAACATTGAAACTGTTAAGGCGTATAGGGCATACGCCTATATATATATAGAACTTGAATTAAACACGGTTAACTGTGATAATGAGTATGTATTGCAAATAATATATAATATAAAAACTAGCGAACAATCAACAATTACTTGTATTTAGTGGAGACACAGAGACGAAGTGGCGGTCTTTTACTTCCGTTCGGAAATCCCCAGTGTTGCCACAGACAACACAAAAGTGAGTTACTACAACCACAGATAATGTATAAGTGGCTAGTCGCCACACCACACCCCCACGGAGAAAGAAAAGGTAATATTAAAAAAAAAAAAAAAAACTTATAAATCTAGTATTTCCCTAAATTTAACTTGTCTACCAGCTCTGGTAGTGACAGCGGCAGGAAGCGGTGGATCGGGTGTGAATGACTGTGGTGGATTAGGTGTGAATTTTTGTGGTGGATTGGGTGTGAATGATTGTGGTGGGTTGGATGTGAATGATTGTGGTGATGGATTTGTGTATGAATGAGATGTTGATGGTGTATTGTTAGAAGAGTCGGTTTCTATGTACGCCGGTTTTACTCGATCAATGCTGACTACTACTTCCTTCCCATTAATATCGAGGGAGAGGGTTTTGTCCCTTCTGTGTAGCACCTTGTATGGACCGGTGTACGGTTGCTGCAGAGCTCGCCTAACAGTGTCATCACGTAAAAATACATGAGTGGCAGATGACAGCTCTTTGAAAATAAATGTGGAAGGTTTGCTGTGATGAGATGCTGGTACAGGACGAAGATTTGCTAGACTTTGCCTCAAATGACCAACAAAATCTGAGGTGTCTAGATGATTGTCGGTGGGGACGAAGAACTCGCCAGGGAGACGAATCGGTTCTCCGTAGACGAGTTCGGCCACTGACGTCTTCAGGTCTTCCTTTACCGCAGTCCGCATGCCCAGTAAAACCATAGGCAGGACCTTCGCCCAGGTCTCCCTGTGGCACATTAGTGCCGCTTTTAGTTGTCGGTGCATGCGTTCCACCATGCCATTGGCACAAGGATGGTAGCTCGTTGTTCGAACCCGCTTAGTGGCACACAGCTGCATGAGCCGTTCGAACAGCACGGATTCGAATTGTCGACCTTGGTCAGTGGTTACTATGTTTGGCACCCCAAAGCGAGATATCCAACCGCTAAAGAATGTTTCGGCGACCTCTTCGGCAGTGATTGAGGACATTGGCCAGGCTTCTGGCCAGCGTGTGTACCTGTCTACAGCCGTTAAACAGTATGAGAAACCATTTGAGTATGGAAGAGGGCCTATGATGTCAATGTGTATGTGGCGGAATCTACTCGAAGGATTGGCGAAAGGTGTTAGAGGTGCAGATACGTGTCTGGTTACTTTACTGCGTTGGCACTCCACACAAGATTGTGCCCATGTCCGACAGTCTTTATTAATTTTAGGCCAGACGTATCTCTCAGTCACCAAGCGTACTGTTGCTCGCACACCAGGATGACTGAGGTTATGAAGGCGATCGAAAGCTGCGCGGCGAAATTGAGGAGTAAGGTACGGTCGCGGTCGACCTTTTGACGTATCGCAAACTACTTTTAGGTCGCTCCCGGGAATTTCGATTTTTTTTAATTTCATAGAGGAAGACACAGCTAGTTCTCTGAGCTCCGAGTCATTCTCTTGGGATGCTGCGAGGGACTCGTAGTCTTCCTCTAGTGACAAAGCTTCGACCCGGGACATGGCATCTGCGACCACGTTCTCTTCGCCCTTGACATACGTGATATCGGTCGTGTATTGACTAATGAAAGTGAGGTGGTTGAGTTGAACGGGTGGAAGTTTGTCACGTTTTTGAGTAAATGCGTATGTCAGTGGCTTGTGGTCGCTGTATATGGTGAAGTGCTGAACTTCTAAGATGTGACGAAAGTGCTGTACACTTTCGTACACAGCTAGAAGTTCACGATAATAGGTGGGCCACTCTATTTGTTTGTCAGTCAATTTCTTGCTAAAATATGCTAATGGTTTCCAGTCGGTGCCAATTCGTTGTTGGAGGCAAGCTCCTATATGCAGACTGGATGCGTCAGTGAATAAACCCAGAGGAGCGTTAGAATCGGGATGAGACAGGGTTGTGGCCGTTGTGAGACTCTCCTTGCAGTTATGGAAACACTCTTCCAATTCAGGTGTCCATGGGAATGGTTTAGCACCCTTGCTGTTGGTTGCAGCAACTGCAGATATTAAGGGAGCTTGAAACAGAGCGGCTTTGGGTACAAATCTACGGTAATAATTGATCATGCCTAGAAATCGGCGGACACCTTGAACCGTTTTTGGGAGTGGAAATTCCACGAGCGCACGAATTCTTTCTTCCGGAGGATATGTGCCTTCTGCATTGATGCGATATCCTAGAAAGGTAACTTCTGAAGCTCCAAAAAGGCATTTTGCTGGGTTGATAACTACTCCATAGGCATGAAGACGCTGGAATAGGAGTCGAAGGTGCTGCGCATGCTGGGTAGGGTCCTGTGAAAATACCAGGATATCGTCAACATAGGCGAAACAAAAGTCTAGCCCGCGCACTACTTCGTCGATGAACCTCTGGAAAGTCTGTCCAGCGTTACGAAGGCCGAATGTCATGTAGGGGAACTCGTAGAGACCGAATGGTGTTATTATAGCCGTTTTGCAAATATCATCTGGATTGACTGGAATTTGTTGGTAGGCTTTAACCAGATCAAGTGTGCTGAATATGGAGCATCCAGATAGGTTATGACTGAAATCCTCCACATGACGAACAGGATACCGGTCTGGGATAGTCCGTGCGTTTAGAGCGCGGTAATCGCCGCAAGGCCGAAATGTTGTATCTTTTTTAGGAGCGAGGTGAAGCGGTGAAGCCCATGAACTGCTGGAAGGTCTTGCTGTACCAGCGCGGACCATTTCTTCAAACTCCTTTTTCGCTATTTGAAGTTTCTGAGGAGCAAGCCTGCGAGGTCGTGCTGTAACAGGTGGTCCATCAATAGTTTTGATGAAATGCACCGTTGTGTGCTTGGGTTCTTTAGGGGCTCCAGGAGGTCGCGTTATGCTGGGAAACTCGGCTAAGATTTTGGCAAATGAGGGATCAAGGGTGGTTTCCATGAGCTTGATGCTGGGCTGATCGATAGAAGAAAACTGCGTGGGAGTAGACAATCCTGTTTTGTCATCCCGTAACCTGCCATAAGCACAATCTGGAAGTAGCTGATAATATGCTAAAAAATCTGAGCCAATTATAGGAATACCAACATCTGCGATTATAAATTTCCAGTTGAAATCGCGGCGTAAACCTAAATTTAATCTTAACTCTACTATGCCAAATGTTTTTATTTTGGTACCATTTGCGGCGAGTACTTCATAAGGAAGCGGATCCTTGAAGCCTTGGCAGTGTTGCCTTGGAAGGCAAGAGAGATCGGATCCGGTGTCAATTAAAAATCGACGATTCGAATAACGATCAGTAACAAAGAGGCGGCGACTTGTGAGTGAGCAGTCGGCAGTCGCCATTACCGACTGCTGTTGGTGTTTTCCGGTTTACCGGAAGTTGAAGGTTTGGACCATGTACATGGTTGAATGCATTTTCTGGCTTTGTCAGCAAACGTGTCATGATACCAGCATATATTTTTGTCGCGAGACCGAGAACGACTGCGGTTTTGGGCTGATTGTGTGCCCTTTGATTTGTTAGTCACAGCTAAACCCGCCACCATTTGGGTGAGCTCTTCAACTTTGACCTGTAAACTTTTTAAATGTTCACCAGTGTCGACCGGTGGTGCTTTCTGAGCAAGATGAATGTGGCGAACTGGATGAGGGCTGATGTCTACCAACTTGTCAGCCAAATCACCCAGTTCTTGCAAGGTTGATTGTTGTGCTACCAAAATGCCCTGTATGTGTTGTGGTAGCCGGCTCATCCAAATAGTTTTTAAAAGTTGTTCTGGAAATGATTTTCCGGCTAAGTTGTGAAGGTGACGAAGAAAAGAAGATGGTTTTCTGTCCCCAATTTCTTCGCTTTCAAAGAGATGGCGCACCTTTTGTTCATAGGACATGGAGAAACGAGAAATTAGAGTGTCTTTTAAAACTGTGTAAGGCTGGTCTTTGGGGGGCTGGGTTATGATATCCTCGACCTCAACTGCGGATTTAGTGTCCAGTTGGCTGATTGCATGGTAAAATTTTGTCAATTCTTGTGTGATGTTGTTAATGTGAAACTGTGCCTCTAAGCTCGCAAACCACAGCCCGGGCCGGTCAGCCCAGAAAGGTGGAACGCGAATTGCTACCCTGCTAACTGCCATGTGTTCACTACCATTGCTGTTTTCGGGGTCAAAGAAAGTGTCTTGCCCTTGATGAGCCATTGTAAAATAAAAAAAATAAAAAAATAGTCCTGATGCAAATTTAAATTATTTGTGGGTGTGCAGTGGGCAAGTTACAGAATCTTAATATTTATCAATAATAGTTATATACAGCTTTTGAAATTAATTAGACACTGTTTTAACAATTTAAATAAAATTATTAGAAGAATAAACAAATTAAAATATTAATGTTGTACACATAAATCACCAAAAACACATATAGGCAGTAAAATATAAACAAAAATCAAACACACAGTATGCCGACAAAACAAAACAAATAAGATGCAATAAAATGTCCAAAATTGCATGCAAGGCAGTAATGTTGAAAGTATTATTTAGGTAAACAAAAATCAATACAAATATTTACAGGCAAATTTGTTACACATGTTAAAAAAAATATATATGAAAACTTATTAGTATGAACATAAGTTATGCCGTTGAATATTAATGTAAATTGAGAAAAGTTTTAGTGAAAACAAGTCAGATTTCAGCTTTAACATGCAATTATATTATGTAGATTGTATAAGTTATTATTTAGAAATTACAAATATTTAGTTTAGTAAATAGTTTAGTTTTTCCACAAGCACCCTATTATTGTTCAATAAAAATAAATGTTTATAATCACTTACTGCAAATGTCCATGCATATTACCGGTAACTCGTAGAAGCTGTTGTTTTGACGTTAACAACAAACGTCAGTACGTCAAGCTTGCCGCGCAAATTAGTTCCTTGAAAAAGCGTGCAAGAAAAAATGGCGCTGGGGATGCATGCACAGACACAACAATGAAAATTTTGAATTTTTGTTTGAATTAAGTTTTTTTATGGTTTGGTTGGTGAATGCTATGAACGATGCACTTTTTAAACACTATATTTACACTTTTTTGGCACTTTTACACACACACACTGAGAATCCTTGTTAGCTTGTTTGAAATTGTGGGCCGGGATGTAGTTAGGTAGAAGAATTCTTTGTTGGCGAAGTCGAAGCAGGGTAGATTCGTTACCGTAGCCTGTGACTTGTGCCTCTGAATCCTTGTTACCGATGATGCTAGGGCCCTGACTTCGTTCTGTTTCCGGCTGTTGTAGTTTGCGTGTTTGTTTACTTGACGGGGTCACCAATAAGGCGTATAGGGCATACGCCTATATATATATAGAACTTGAATTAAACACGGTTAACTGTGATAATGAGTATGTATTGCAAATAATATATAATATAAAAACTAGCGAACAATCAACAATTACTTGTATTTAGTGGAGACACAGAGACGAAGTGGCGGTCTTTTACTTCCGTTCGGAAATCCCCAGTGTTGCCACAGACAACACAAAAGTGAGTTACTACAACCACAGATAATGTATAAGTGGCTAGTCGCCACACTGTGAATAAGTATGCTGAAATTATACCTACTTCTCTAAATATTATACAGTAATTTTTCAACTTCGAAATTATATACGAGCAAGACGTTATGTTAGCTGCCGCAACGTTCGTTGTACTTTTGAATAATGAAAGAAAACTTAGATCTTGGATTCGTCCTAAGTAGTTTGTAAGACTTGTTCCATCGACATGTTGTTGCTGAGAACGATGTTATTATGAAGCAGGGTTAAAAAGAAAATAAAAATTGATTTAATAAAATATTTATTACACTTTAACTGTAAAACATCGTTTGTTCATTGAGACCAATTCAAGTTGCTACACCATTATGATCCATAATTCGTGGTAATAAAGCGCAAAATAGCTAACTCCTGTTGTACAGTCAGCGTCAGATAAAAGGTTAAAAAACCACCCCTTAATAATTCTCACTTTGGTTTTGACAACGAAAGGGAGCTTGTTCTGACGCTGACTGTACCAGTATATTGCTACACCAATATGATCCATAATACATCGTTATAAGGCATACAATTGCTCACTCCTACTGCAGTATCTTTACACACATTATATCATTATCTTGCCACACCAATATGACGCTTAATACATGGTAATAAGGCGCAATATTGCTAACTCCTCTTCTACTGGTCTATATTGCCACACCAATATGACCCGTATTACGTTGCAATAAGGTGGTATGTTAACTCCGGTTGTGCCGGTTGCCCCAGCCGCGCCTGTGGTCGTCTTTATACTCGTCCATGTTCCGCTGTCTCTCTATCTCGTCTGGATCTTCATCTTCTACTAGACGTTCCTGTAGGATAAGATGTATTGAGGTGTTATTAGATTGAGGGCTATACTGAAGTGGATTTTGTGCTATTACGGTTTTTATTAAATTAATTTAAATGAATTACTAGCAGAACTCGGTTTTACCCGCGTAAATCTCAATTCCGTGGGTCTTTTTGAACAAAAAGTATATAGGCGTGATTGTAAGGAACATTATGTGCCTCCGAATTTAATTACATTGGTTTAGTAAATTTTTAGTGAGAGAAAAAATCATAAGTTTTATTTTTTTTAATGTTGAATAGGCACGCGTTATAGTTATTAGTTACCTTTCTTATTTGTTCAGCCTCGTCGGCGTCATTTTCCGTGTTCTGTATCGTGGCGTGCGGTATGTTTGTACCTCCAGGGAACCTGCGATAGACACACAAATTACTTATTATTTGCAAATAGATAAAATTAACCAATTAGACAAATGTGATATATTTAAAACTCTTAATAAGTATATATTTTTACGGTTTCATTTACTTCAATTCACACAGCAACCGGTTGCAATTATATTTACATCAGGGGTTCAGGATCTAGCGCTCTATGAACTAACATAGCCAACGGTTTTTATTGAAATGAAACACTTAAAACGGATTTTTGTCGTGGTTGTATTTTGTTTTACATTTTCTGACGTTTCATTCAGTCTTCTGTGATAACGGGTTCTGTAAAGAATCCGAAACGTCAGAAAATGTAAAACAAAATACGACTACGACAAAAATCCGTTTAGACTAGAAGATTGTCGGTTGAGCTTTGCCAGCGAATAATTGTGTTTTTTTTTTTAATTATCTTATTTTATATTTATAGTGTAGTAGTCCTTGCAGTTTTTGTGTAATATTACTAACAACATATTTTAATTATTATTTTCTTATTTGGTAAGTCTATTTAGACAGTTTATTTATTATAACCTAAAAATGGAAATATCCCCCCCCGATCCCCCTGATCCCCCAGACCTGCCTCAGCCCGGGCAAAAACGTCATCATTCGAACGAGGATGTGATCCCAAACCCTAAAAAGACAATAGCGAGTACAGAGATGGCCTCTGCGTCCATTCAATCAGTTTGGGTACACCCCATTCTGGTAATTGGCTTAAAATCTTATTCTTCCATCGATGAGGGTCCATTTACCGTAATTGTTACCAGAACTGAACAAGACCCATCAGCTGGAACTACGATTCGCCCTATGAAATTGGGCCAGTTATTATTTAAAAATAAGATCCAGAATGTTTGTCCGGATGGTATAAAGAAAATTGGCCGAAATAAAATTTCGGTTACATTCAAAACAGCGGAAGATGCCAACAATTTTCTTGACTGCCCCATTCTGCTGAGCAATAACTATCAAGCCCATATTCCTTCCTACAATATTTCCAGGATGGGTATAATACGAAATGTACCGGTTGATATGTCCCTTGACGAATTTGTTGAAAATCTAACGATTCCAGCTGGCTTCGGTCAAATTTTAAAAGCCCGTAGATTAAATCGGAAGCATAAAGAAAATGATACAATTACGTGGATCCCTACCCAATCGGTGGTAGCTACGTTCCAAGGTCAGAAACTTCCTGCTCGAGTTTTTTCATTTTTCAACTCACTGCCGGTAGAAATATATCAGTACCCCACGATTCAATGCCTTAACTGTTGCAGATTTGGGCATGTAAAATCACAATGCCGCTCTAAGCCTAGGTGCTATCGGTGCTCACAACCCCACACAGGTGAAAGCTGCGAAATAACCGAATCTGCTTCGACATGTTTGTTCTGTTTGGGCAAACATTTCGCTACAAACAAACACTGCCCGGAGCAGGACAGGCAAAAATCAATTAAAATATTAATGTCACAAGAAGGCATTTCTTATGATGAAGCTGCCTCTAACTATCCCAAGGTGACGAAACTATACTCAGAAGTTGCTTCCTATCCTTCCAGTTCTCCTTCTCAGTCAATCCATCACCATACTATCTCATCACAACATTCGTCGTCCCCGACCTCTTCTCAATCTTATAGAAAAACTATATTCCTTACTCCCCGTCCTAAAGCTCCATTATCCAAATCATACGACAAAACCGCCCATCAAAGTATAACCTCCCAACCCGCTTCTTCTCATCTTAATGGTTGTGCACTTTCACAACCAAACATGCAATCCTCTTCAAATAGTAATGACTCCCAAAATGTAAACATAATTGAACTTTTAATGAATATTTTAATTTCTTTAATTACACAAAACAATACCCCATTACCGTCCAACGTTGCCCAAAAGATATCTCAAATCATATCCCTTCATAATGGATCCCACAACAACGATTTTACAGTGGAACACCAAAAGCGTACGTCCTAGAAAATCTGAATTAATTTATCTAGTAAATAAATTCAAACCAGCAGTTTTAGCCATCTCGGAGACATGGCTTGTACCAGGTTCTCATTTTCGAGTTCCTGGCTACTCTTGTCTGCGGGATGACAGAGCTGACGGGTACGCTGGCAGTGCTTTACTAGTAAAGCGCTCCCTCACTTTTTCCCAAATTTCTCTTCCATCCTATTCTCCTCTCATAAATGTCGTGGCTTTAAGAGCTATGAACATTTCCTTCCTTTCTTTCTACATTGCTCACCCAAATTCTTCTCTAATTCCCGATATTCTTATGTTAATTTCTTCCGTTCCGCCTCCTATAATTGTCATGGGAGATTTTAACGCCCATCATATTTCTTGGGGCTCTCACCACAGTGATATTTTTGCCTGTTCACTTATAGAAATTTTTGATGAAGCGAACCTGTGTGTGATAAATAATGGATCCCCTACCCGAAGAGTCCTTCCTAATCAAAATCCAAAAAGTGCGGTGGATATAACAGTTTGCTCTCCTTCCTTGTCCTCTCTCTTAACCTGGAATACCCTACCGCTTTCTTATGGTAGTGATCATTTTCCCATTACAATATCTTTCCCTAACAGAGTGTCTCCTCCTTCTAATCCTTTGCCTCTTCTTAAATATCGCCTTTCATCCGCTAATTGGTCTCTTTATTCGCACTCCTTAGAACTTAAAATTGACCAACTCCCGTCAATTAGTAATAGTAACGCCTTTCAAGTGTATTCTCTCTTCATTGACTCTATTATTTCCTCGGCCAATGATCACATACCACTCAAAAAATCTAAAAATCTTTATCTGTCCACTCCTTGGTGGGACTCTGAGTGCTCCGATACCATTAAAAACAGAAATGATTTGGAATCCATTTATAATAGCAACATGACTGTCGATAATCTCCTTAATTTTCAACAAGCTGCTGCAAAAAGTCGAAGGACGCTTTCGTCGAAGAAAAAACCAGGCTGGATATCCTTCTGCGAAAGCCTGTCCCCCAGAACTTCATCGGCTATTGTATGGCAACAAATTAAGAAATTTAGAGGTTCATTCTCTCCTGACCCCTCTGCTAACGACCCTGAATCATGGATTGATTCTTTTTCAGATCAAATTGCTCCTCCCTATGTCCCTAATCTGGACAGTTTCCCTTCTCCTTCTTCTTTCCTTCCTTCCCGTGAAGACGACTTTACTTCAGACTTTTCTATGGCTGAATTGGAACTTGCGTTAGACGGCTTAAAGGATTCTGCACCTGGCTCAGATGGTATACCATATTCATTCTTAATAAACAGCGCTGAACGGACAAAGAAGTATTATCTGGAAATGATTAATTATTTCTATGATTATGGCATAGTTCCTGACGCTTGGAAAGACCAAGTAATTGTGCCAGTTTTAAAGCCCGGCAAGCACCCTACGGATCCTAATAGCAGAAGACCAATAGCTCTATCTTCCACATTAGCAAAAGTCACTGAGCATATTGTCAAAAACCGCGTTGAATGGTTTGTCGAGAGCATGGTCTCTTGGCAAAATCACAGTTTGGGTTCAGGAAAAGTATGAGCACCCTTGATAGCTTAAGCATTCTTACCACAGACATTCGCATCTCGTTCCTGAAAAAACAATCTGTCATTGGTGTTTTTCTTGATATTGCTTCTGCTTATGATAATGTTCTACTTCCAGTACTCAGGAGCAAGCTCATACAGCTGAGTATCCCTGCGAAGTTAGTTCGTTTCATCCTTGCTTTCCTCACCCAACGATCTATCACCATTAGAACTCCAAATTATATATCCCCACCCAAGACTATTTGGAAAGGTCTGCCTCAAGGATCTGTGTTAAGTCCATTATTGTATAGCCTTTATACCTTCGATCTGGAGCAAACGGTTTCTTTTCCATGTCAGATTCTTCAATACGCTGATGATCTGGCACTTTACACTTCCTCAGAATCTATTGACGAAGCCTCATCATTTTTATCATCTTCTTTATATGACCTAAATAATTGGCTAATACGTCACGGTCTCTCTCTATCTGTAGATAAGTGTAAAGTAGTAGTCTTCTCCCGTAAAAGATATATACCCCCCACGGTTATTAAAATTAATGAAATTGTAATCCCTGTCCAAAATAAAGTTAAGTTTCTTGGTGTTTGGTTGGATTCGCGAATGAACGGTGTACCTAATTGTGATAACATCACACAAAAATGTGAAAAAAATATTAATATTTTAAGATCCCTCTCTGGAACTTGGTGGGGTTCTCACCCAGTTTGCCAGAAGCTTCTGTACAATTCCATAGTACGGAGTCACATGGATTACGGTACATTTTTGATGGACCCGTGTAACAAAGCTGCAATGGACAAGTTAAATAAAATCCAATCCAAATGTCTTCGAATTATTTTAGGAGCAATGAAATCCTCGCCTATTAATGCTCTTCAGGTGGAATGTGGAGATCCTCCCCTCTACCTTCGTCGACAATACCTGTCCGATAGGTTCCTTTTTAAAAACATCCATTACTCCAGTCACCCATTATTAAATAAATTATCTACCTTATTTGATCTTTTTTCCTCGACCCCTAATGTTTCCTTTGATAATGCCCCATGTATCCTCCGCAGTTTTTATAAATTAATGCGTCTCCCAAATCCTGCCACTCAAAATTTTGCTTGCCCTCTTTATAGTATATGTTATAACGCTATAATTTTCTGTTGTTATATACGATGTTGTGAATATGTGCCTAGGTATATGTATAAGTACGTAGATATTAAGCTAGTTTTATCGTTGCTATGTTTGTTTACATTATAGGTTCGAGGCGCCCGCGCGTCCCGTTGTACACTAGTAATTAGCTGAGCTTCGTATTAAATGCACGTTCTATCATCATCTCATTGTTTTAGTGTTTGTCCCTACGATACCTAACTAACAGGTTATGGGCCCAGAGATAATCGCGAAAATAGTGAACTAAATAAGTTAATCATGCAAAATAAAAGTGTTGTAAACATATAGGAAACTATTTGTGATAGTTAATAGTGTAGTGAGTGTGCGAACTGATGTGACGCGCTGACGCTTGGACTTCGGACTTGTTTACATGTTTCACTAGTTGAAAAAGCTAAGTGATGGCGGCTTCTATTAAGATCGATCAGCTTTCGGGCGATAATTATGATACTTGGAAGATACATATGCGTGCCATTTTGAAGAAAAATGACTTATGGGAATATGTTACCGGTGATATACCCCGACCATTGCGGTCCGATGCCGTTAAATACGCCGAATGGACAAAAATGGATGGAAAAGCTGAGTCAGATATTTTATTGGCCGTGAGTTCGAGTGAGTTAATAGCATTGGATGGTTTGGACACTTCAAAAGCGATATGGGACAAACTCAAAAGTATGTACGAGTCAAGTGGGCCTGCGCGGAAAGCGTCGTTGTTAAAGAGACTTGTATTAACTCGTATGCAGGAAGATGATGACCTTCGTAAACACATCGCAGATTTTTTTGATGCCGTTAAAAAACTTAAAGAAATCGGCTTGGTAGTTATTGATGAACTACTTGCGATATTATTGCTATACAGTTTGCCAGAATCTTTTTCTATGTTTCGAACGGCAATGGAATCACGTGACGACTTACCGTCGACTGATATACTCAAAGTTAAAATTATTGAAGACTATGAGGGCCGGAAATCGAAGGAGACTGATATGCAAGGCGCGATGTATATGAAGAAAACACCTTATAAGAAAGAAAACAATAAGAATCAGAACCAAAAGTTCAGAAAATGTTTTCGTTGTGGACGTCAGGGGCATTTTGCAAAAGAATGTAAAACTAAATTAGAAAAGAATAAAAATAATCCTGAAGAGAAACAAGCCAGCAGTTATTCGACCATGTTAAGTATCACGGAAGACGCGATGCTGAGCAACCAAAATAATGGTCCAGTGTGGTGCATTGATAGTGGTTGCACGGGACATATGTGCAATGAAAAACAGATAATGACATCATTTACCCAGGTGAATAGCGAGTTAAACTTAGCTAATAATGAGAGCACTCGGATTACTGGGGCAGGTCAAGTAAGCATTTCAGTTGATACAGGCAGCGAAGAGCGCCAAGTTAATTTAGAGAAGGTATTTTATGTATCTGATTTGCGAACTAATTTACTATCTGTTGCTAAAATAACGGACCATGGATATGAAGTTCATTTTATGAAAAATGGAGCTATTGTAGTTGATAATAATAAGAAAATTCATATGAGGGCAGATCGCATTGGAAACCTTTATCATGTTCGCTTGTCAAATAATAGTGTGAAGAACGCTGAAGTACCAAGAAAGAATATTGATGTATGGCATGAAAGGTTGGGCCATTTAAATGAGCATGATTTGAAAGCTATGGTTAAAAATGATTTAGTATATGGAATGAAAATAAGTGATAATGAAAAATTGACAGAATGTGAGATATGTATACGGGAGAAACAAACAAGTAAACCTTTCCCTAAAGGGACAGAAGATCGCACGACAGAATTATTACAAATAGTACATTCGGATGTATGTGGTCCGATGCGTGTGGAATCATTTGGAGGCAAAAGATACTTTGTCACTTTTATTGACGATAAATCGAGGTGGTGTCAAGTATACTTTATTAGAAACAAACATGAAGTGTTTAATATATTCAAAGAATATAAGGCTGAAGTGGAAAACTTTACTGGAAATAGAATTAAAAGTATACAATCTGATAATGGAAGGGAGTACGTTAACAAAGAGTTTGACGAATATCTGAAAAAGAATGGAATAACAAGGAGATTAACAGTACCCCATACACCTCAACAGAACGGAATAGCTGAAAGGAAGAATAGGACATTAATAGAGATGGCAAGATGTATGATGCGTCAAGCAGGCAGCCCGCCAGCATTTTGGGCTGAAGCAATTAATACGGCGAACTACATACGAAATAGATGTCCAACAGCTGGGTTAAAAGGTGGTATACCTTTTGTTGTATGGAAAGGTAAAAAACCGACGGTGTATTATATGCAAGCATTTGGTTCTAAAGTTTATTATAAAGAAAAAGGTACAAATAGAGGAAAATTTGATTCGAGTTCTGAATTGGGAATTTTTATGGGTTACGATACACAATCTAAAGCTTACCGAATCCATAATCCAAGAAACAAAAAGATAATCATAAGCAGAGATGTTAAATTCATGAATGAAACTGCATTTAGACATGAGTACAAAGAAATACTCGATGAGGAAGAAAATATAGATACTGAAGAAGTTATCGTTGAATTAAATGTACCTAAGAAGAATAATGATATAGATAAATATAACTTAAGAGAACCATTAAATGTGAATGAAGGGAAGGATAATATTTTTAAGAGATCAACAATAATACAGAAAAGAAATGCTAATATGTCATGGGATGATATAATGGAACCCCCTAAAAGGAGCAAAGAAAGGCAGAAAATTGATAGACCTATCAGGAAACAATATATGGAGTATAGACCAGTATATCGTGAAATAGAAACTTCAGAAAGTGAAGAAGAAAGAGCAAATGACAGTGATGAAGAATACACTGCAGGTATTGCAACAATCGAACCGGTTAATTGGTATGAGGCACAGAAGTCAGATAGTGTCGAGGCTTGGAAAAAAGCTATAGAAGATGAACTTATGGCACAAATTAAGAATGGCACCTGGGAAATAATGCCAAGACCTCATAACCGAAAAGTGATTGGAAATCGTTTTGTATTTACAACGAAAACTAACAACGGTGAAGAACATAAAAAAGTAAGATTGGTTGCAAAAGGATATGCTCAACTAAAAGGAGAAGATTATTTTGAATCATACTCGCCTGTAGTGAGGTCAACCTCAATTAGAATGATAGCCGCTATATCGGCAGAACTTGGTCTAGAGATACATCAAATGGATGTCGTTACTGCATATTTGAATGGGAAACTAGATGAAGAAGTATATATGGAAGTACCAGATCAATTAAAAGAAGTATTGCAAAAAATAATTACTAATCAAAAAGTGGGTTCTAATAAGACATTTGTTATAGACTGTAAAATGTTAGAAACAGCTAAACGTTGGCACAAATGTTTGAGTGAAAGTGAGAATGTGTGTTGTGTTCTAAAAAGAGCTTTATATGGTTTGCGTCAATCTGGTGTGCAGTGGCATAAGGAGTTGGT
This sequence comes from Timandra comae, assembly GCA_958496195.1. Taxonomy (NCBI): domain Eukaryota; kingdom Metazoa; phylum Arthropoda; class Insecta; order Lepidoptera; family Geometridae; genus Timandra; species Timandra comae. The sequence goes on from OY292354.1 coordinate 1,307,978, forward strand.
AAGAAAGTTAAAAAGTATTGGTTTTTATTCTGTACCACAAGATTCATGTGTATTTATTTCAGAAAATGATAATAGTATAATGTTGATTGCAATATATGTTGATGACATAATATTGGCTACAAATGATTGTATTTGGTTGCGTAAGGTTAAACAACAATTATCAAATACATTCGAAATGAAAGATTTAGGAAAAATCAGTAATTGTTTAGGTATTAATTTCTCTCGGGATGATGAAGGTAGGGTTTATCTCAATCAGAAAATGTATGTCGAAAAGATATTAGAACGGTTTGGGATGATTGATTGTAAATCTACAACTACACCGATTGATGCGAATATTAAACTGGTGAAGCCAGAATGTATTGATGAGAAAGTTATGCGTCAATATCCTTATCAGAGTTTGATAGGTGCTTTAATGTTTTTAGCGGTGTCTACAAGACCGGATATAGCGTACGCCGTTAATTTTTTAAGTCAATTCAATACTAATTATAACGTTGAACATTGGAAAGCAGCCAAAAGGGTATTAAGGTACTTAAAAGGTACGATCGGGTATAGTTTAGTGTATGAAAGTACTGGTTTACCGTTATTTGGCGTGGTAGATGCGGACTGGGGTACAAATATGATAGACAGAAAATCTTATTCAGGGTTCGCATTTATATTAGCTGGAGCTCCAATAAGTTGGGAGGCTCGCAAACAACGTACTATTGCACTTTCTAGTACTGAAGCCGAATATATGGCACTGGCTGAAGCAACTAAGGAGGCCATATATTTGCGTGATATATTAAATAATATAGGTATGAAATGTGACAATATAACAATGTTCAACGATAGTCAGAGCGCGATAAAATTAACTCAAAATAGAAGTTACCATTCGCGTACTAAACATATTGATGTTAGGCACCATTTTATTCGAGATATGTGCGAAAAAAATGTTATTACACTTAAATACTTACGTACAGAAAGAATGCCCGCTGATATGTTGACGAAAGGATTGTGTGCGTCGAAACATTATGAATGTGTGCGTAATTTGGGTATTATGGATGTAAAATAGTATTAAGTAGTTCACAACTTCGAGGGAAGGTGTTGTTATATACGATGTTGTGAATATGTGCCTAGGTATATGTATAAGTACGTAGATATTAAGCTAGTTTTATCGTTGCTATGTTTGTTTACATTATAGGTTCGAGGCGCCCGCGCGTCCCGTTGTACACTAGTAATTAGCTGAGCTTCGTATTAAATGCACGTTCTATCATCATCTCATTGTTTTAGTGTTTGTCCCTACGATACCTAACTAACATTTTCAGCCCAAACGTGATTTTAGACTTTGGTTTGAATAAATTTACCATCGGTGCTCGGACTATTTTCAACAACAAAATCGCTAAGGAATATTCTGACTGGATAACAATGTACACAGATGCATCCAAATTAGTTGACAATGGACCTGTAGGAGTGGCGGTATGGATTCCAGTTTATAGGATTGTCTTAAGTTTTAAATGTCCCTCAGGTTCCTCTGTTTTTACCGGAGAAGCTATAGCCATCCTGGAAGCTATCCTGTATGCCAAATCCCATAACTTCCCCAAAACTATAATACTTACAGACTCCAAAAGTTGCCTCCAAGCACTGATCTCTAATCCTTTCCGTTCCAGGACTAAATTTCCAGTGATTTTTAAAATTAAGGCTGCATTGTATGAATGTTCCCAAAAACATCTTGAGATTGTTCTCGCCTGGGTTCCCAGTCATTCAGGTATTCCGGGAAATGAAGCTGCTGACTCTAGTGCAAAGCAGGCAATTGAAATTGGTTCTCTGGATCATGATAATATTTACTCACATGATTTGTGTTCCCTGGCAACTCCGCTATTACGGTCATCCTGGTCGTACGATTGGAAATTAACGCAGAAGGTTAAGGGTAAATATTATAGCCAAATTCAGCCCGAAATTCCATTAAAGCCGTGGTTCTTTACATATAAAATTAATAAACGACTCACGTCAATTATTTGCAGACTTCGTATTGGACACATTTGCTCTCCGGTGCATTTAGCAAAGATCAGAGTTAGGGATCATTCCTTATGTGAATGTGGTCTAGACGAAGGATCAGTGGATCACATCTTCTTTAGTTGTCCTAAATATCGAGTATCCCTATATGACATTTTGCCCTCTGATATCCCTCGCCCTGTTTCGATGCAATTCCTTCTCACTTTAACTCCTTCACCTTTATGTAAATACTTATGTAAATATATAAATACTAACAATATTAAACTGTAAATTATAGTTGAACATGCCATTTTCCTTACTATGTTCTTTAAATTTTTAAATATTTGTGTGCACGTTTTATTCTCATCTTAACCTACCTACATATTTGTACTTTATATAATAATCTAAACATATTTATTTTTAGAGAAACTGCTCAGATTAATAAACCGATCATTTTCATTCAGTACCGCTCATTCAATTTTATCTTTTATTGGTTTGGCATTGACTTGACATTGGCAGAGTTGTGGCTTGACGCCCTCCAGGAGCCAAAAATCAAGAATTGAATTGAAAATCCGTTTAAGTGTTTTATTTCAATGTGTAGTTTTCGTGTAAATCAAAGATATCAACGGTTTTTAGTTAACATTTAGATAAATTAAGACGTTGAATGTTGATGACAATCATACCATACTATACTTCTTAATAACAAATAAAGTATACTAACACTCCATCGCGCACTCTCTGGTCGTAGAACTCCTCGACGGTCATGGCGGGTATGGCGGGGTAGCCGGCGCCGAACACCGCCTTCTGCAGCGCGTCCTTCGTGATGATCACCGGCTTCAGGGGCGGAGCGCGAGGGCGCTCGCGGGGCTTCGGTTCTGGAAGTGGTAGAATACTTATAACAGACTTGTATTTTAGTGCAATAATATGATACTACGAAGTCTTGTTTCAATGACTCCAAAATGTTTATAGGCTTGTACTTGTAATAGCAGTTTTCCCAAACTAGACCATTCCATTCCAACTCGGTTTCTTTGTGCCTGCTGCATGTTTAATACAAATTAGTAATTGATATATGTGTGGTGGGTATTACATTGAAATAAAACTTTTGTTGCATACATGCAATAAACTAAATGATGGACTGACTGGAGTAGATGTAGTGCTGGTGTTACATTCTATTAGTTTAGGTGATAATTATAATATAGTTTTATAACAATAGAAGATATATTTTTACCCAATAAACAAATAAATGAGGAAGAAAATATATAACATACCTCCACTAGTTCTCGCCATATACTCCAACAGTGGTTTCTCCTGTTCAATGCTGGCCAGTTCATCAACCGCCTGGTTCACTTGGCTCAGCAGCATGGTCGTGAAGTACGTCCGCTTCGTCTCATCATCAACAATCGGTGAAGACATCGCCTTAGACAATGTTGATAGCTTCTCCGTGAGCTCCTTCATTTCTTTATACCTCTTTATTTTTGAATCTCTTGATTGTACCTGTTATCATATGCAAATATGTTACTAAGAAGGTAGTTTTATATGTGTTTTTTTTATTATTTGCTTGATGTAAATAAAGATCTCTTATACAAATGTATGAGTTGTGCGAGTGATAAGTATTCTAGTAACAAGAACACATTATAAAAATAGTTTAAACCTTTTGTGCATGGACAAAGACACTGAAATATAAAATACTAGCTGTGCCCCGCGGTTTCACACGCGTAGTTCCCGTTCCCGTTCCCGAGGGAATTTCGGGATAAAAAGTATCCTATGTCCTTTTCCTGGTTCTTATCTACCTCCCCACCAATTTTCAGCCAAATCGTTCCAGCCGTTCTTGAGTTATAAGTGGCGTAACTAACACGACTTTCTTTTATATATAGAGATAAGCCACATAAATCAACCACAGTGTCTTTGTTTAATATAGAAACTTTCATTTATTACTAACCTTCTCTATGGTTCATACACTCATTCATGGAAAAATCAAATAGGTACCTTCACTAACAAACCACAATACAGGGGATTATTAATGTATTTGTAAGTAAGAAGAATAAAAACAATAAACATACCATATTGGCAATTTTAGCCTGTTCACTAGTAGGCCTCCGCTCGTCATCCTGACCGGGATTAGTGGGCGGTGGGACCTCTACATCAGTCACTCCGTAGTCCTTACATCGCTGGAGGAAATCTCTGGAATATACAAATAATAATACTGTTTAGTTAATACTTGTTACTTGTTGACAGGCTCTTCTCCGCAATTAGATGACTCAGTTGCGTTCATTTTGCGTAGGTCACTGTTTAGTTAATTAAAATAATAAAAGTGAATGTTCCTAAAAATCAGAGATCCTGAAAATTAGATAATGGAAATTTAAATAGTTATACAAGATTCATAGTGTGAGCTTTCAACATAATATGTTAACAAGCAAGCAGACCAACACAAACACATATGTATTGTATGGGAAAATAAAAATCAATTTATGTGAATACCTAAAATATATTTCAGCTACAGTGATTAGTTCCTTCCTGGGCTGGTTGCACAGTTTGAGAGTTAGTGAGCCGAGCAGAGCCGGTAGCAACAAGTACTGCAGTGTCTCTGTTGGCAACTCTTCAATACTCTCATTGGTACTGAACATACCCGACAGCGACACTAGGTTTGTGGCCTTCTCGAACTTCGAAATAGCCGCTTTTATACTCATCTGTAAACATCAAATAGTATAAGTAGCGGCACGAAACTCTAGCGCTGACCGTTATTGCGCAGAAGTCAAAAATAAGGTATCACAGGGGGGCTAGAGGGACGAGGGGAGTGTGTGCATAGCGTCGGTTGGCTAGTCTGCCGTACTCCGTCCCCCGCCACGATAGCACACTTCGCGGACATCTGAATAAACAGTCGCGTTCTAAAGTATATTATTATAAGCCGTTCATGGATAGTATTTTTTAAGTCTAAGTTTGTTTGATATTTTTGGTGTTTTATTAGTGTTTTTTTAGTAGATGGTCAATACTATACAACTTAATATTAAAGTTTAAGTTAACTTTAATATTAAGTAGGTAATTATTAATGTTAGCGCGCGCAACAGTACCTAATATCATCCACATTTCGTGCATGATAGACATACTACTTATTTAAATAAAATATGTTGTTAAAAATATTTGTTTAAGTAGTTATAGTAATTGTAATTGAGTTATACGTAATTGTATTTTGTTCGCTACTGTACACATGCGCAGTTATCCCCTCTACGTTTCGCTCAGCGCTAAACTTACGTGCCGCTACCTATACAATCTAGAACATGAGTCCAATTTTGTTTTAACTAAAACTACATAAAAAAAAAAAACCCTTCGTGTGCAGTCTCCAGCTCTCAAGTGTTAATTACCAAGACACGCTACACAGTCGTTTTACACTCATTTTCATCGTAAAAACCGGTAAAAAATAAGAAAAAACAATACCTGTACGGCATCACTATTTGTCGCCTCCTTGCTAGTATCAATCTCATCGAACAGTTTCATAGCACTTTCGAACAACTTCTTCAAAGGTTCTTCATCTGTTGATGATCCAGCATCAGTTGAAGTCATTTTTATTTATTTTCTCGCAAAATTCACAGCAACTACGATGAGCAAAGACATTCGATTGTTTTATTCAATTCAATTCTTGATTTATGGCTTCTGTAGGTAACAACTCTGCCAATGTCACGTTAAATGTCAGACCAATAATCGCAATTTGATTGGACGGTGAGATTGATTGTTTTATTGTTTTGGCGTGTGGTGTGTCAAGTCAAGTCAACTCAGCTGACGGCTGACGGCTAGTTCAAATTGCTGACATTGACAATACCATGTATTATGATAGTTTTGATTTGTATAGATTATGAATGCGTTTTGCAGTGGTTGCAAAACTTCTACTTGCAACCCATGAATTATTGCATCTGTGCAATTTAAATTGGCGCGAAAAAAAAGATAACTTATGCGCATGCATACTAAAACAAACTTTAAACATTAGTAGATAAAATGTATTTAATGTTATAGGTGTAATTAAAAAAAGCGCCTTTTATAAAGCGCTTAGATGTTTTGCTCATAAATAAACAAATCTTAGCAGAAACTATTGATTTATCTGTGATAATACAAAGAGGAATAAAGTTAAAAAGTTATCTGAACTTATTAGCCTTTTTTTAATCATTCTTGAGAAAATGCGATTACCAAAAACCCTGGGGCGAAGCTTTGCCTCCCATCAGCATTTAATGGGAAGGAACTGACTACATACTATCATGAGACGGGCCGATAACAAACACTTCCCCCTACTAATTCATCATCATCTTCTACTTGTTTTGTGTAAGTAAGTACTTAAATAATTCTAGTTGAAATATAAAATAGTCGAAGATAAACCTGGAAACAAACATCCGCGTAAAATCGCGAAAAGCAACTAGTAGGGCTTATAAAAACTTATCTTAGTAGATAAGTTACTTAATTACCCAAAGAATTGCCTTCTAATTCGCAATAAAACATTTCAATTACTTACACAACATTTTAATTACATGCAAATTGATAAAATTTAACATTCAAAATAATAATCGATTTAATATAACAATAGGATTTATTAATGTCAACATGTGACACCGGTGCGTAGATCCGATTCACGACAGGCGCGGCGTAGGCCGGAGACGAGACGCGGTTGACTTGACGCAGTGGCGGGCCGGTAGTCATCAGAGGAACACGTATACCTCATACACATGTAAGTACATTCACAGTTTTATGTGCACTGAACCATACACGCATGGCCCCGGCTCTATCTACCATCCAGGGACACACTCATTTGTTTGTAATTACCGTCTAACATTATATCACGCCATTGTTTAAAAAAAAAACTATGTTATGTTTACAAAAATTTTGTTTTCCATTAAATTTTACTGCTGTGTTGTTTGTAAGTTAATTGAAGTGCTATAAGTGCATTTTTTTTGTTTATGCTTCCGGTATGTTGTACTTTATGCACATGGAATATTTAGTTAGTAGATAATTTGAGTATAATCTTTACGGACATAACGGGGTTCAAATGTTTCCCGGCCTACGCATTATTTAACCCGAAGGAGCACAGATACTGCGTAGGTTCCTAACTGTAGTACCTAACTACTTACATTATGTTTACAGCTTAGGGACCCAGGCTCAGCTCAATCTATTTATAGGTGCAAGGGTCGTTACTTTTACCTTTAGAGAAAATGTATTACTGTAAGATATTAATTATTAATGATTCATTTCTTATACGTAACAGCTGACCTATTCACTTCCGCTGACTTCAAGGTAGGAAAGCTGAGTTCATTTTATAAATAATTTACCTTACGAGCAGATTATAATCTAGCTTAGTTGGGGGTGGCACTTTGCGTTAATTTGAGTGTTTATATCGGTATCAAGAACTACGATGTTAGATAAATATAAGTTTGGAATGTAATGTCCTTTTGATACAAAGACAGGGAAAATACCTCATGTTATTCAAACAAACTTTACAACATCAGTTATTTATCTGTTAAATTGACTTATCATTTGGTTGGAAGTCGTGTGAGTTACATATTTTTTATACTTACCTAGGTAAGTACCTATTTATTTCATTCGATCCTCACCCTATTGCATACCTATATTTTTCTTTAGTGTTCGGTTCGTCTGCGTATAAGTACTAATAGTAGGTTTGGTAGGTACTTGGGTATCCTACTTAAACTCGTACAGTAGTACCTACTAGACTATGCTAACAGATTGAGGCAGTGCGTTGTACGTGACTGATAAGTTACGAGTTTCATTTAGATTTTTGTTTTGGGTTTTAATTTCGAAGAAAACCTTTGCTTGCATTGTCTTTTTCAAAGTCATTGCATTCAGATCATTGCACTAAATTATATTCTGAATGGAATATGGAATGCAATTTTCAATAAGTACATTCTATTGCATTCAATTTGATTAACTTTACTTGTCTTTATGTTAATTATATTTAAGATAACAATATTATTGAAATAACTTTCAAAATATTTACGATAAGATAAACAATTTTGGACTTGCATTTCGTAAAAAAAAAACACAGACAATTAAGTAGGTACTTACTTACTTATTTTTAACCCAGTTAAGGTGACGTAGGTAACATCTAGATAATATTATTCATGTGATTCGTTGCAATTGTCACCGATTATATTATTACACGTTAATATTATGACTGCACAGACAAAAGGCTCACACTTGACACGGTGACATCAAACTGAATGCACGAGTGCAGTGAGTCATACGTAATAATAATATGTTAGGAAAACAATCTTGTGAGTTTTCTATTCGCCGTTGCATTGAATTACATATCGATTTAAGTTAAAAACGTTTTAACTGGTGAAAATCCAGACTAGTAGACTTAATTATGTCGATCCTCTCAGTCTCTACGTCATATTATTATCACAATCCATAGGTAAACCTGACTGTGATATTTATAACACTAATATTATTAATATAAGTGCCTACCGACTTACTCCATAATAATTTCTATAACATAGTCAACGATCTTGCATAGTTTTATATAAGTACTTAAGTTACGTTAAATAACATCGCACAGTTGAATGAGAAACCCATTAAGTACAATATTTACCTAATAATTAGCCATATGTTTAATACCCAGCTCAGCGGTGTTGATATCTACATAAGCCTCCAATATTAGGTCATCAATCAACTTTTATTTAATCCTCTATTAGCGATTAAGGGCGTGACCTTTCGGTTTTGTGTATTGGATTCTGGAAAATTCTGGCGGGAAACGGTCTCGCGCCTGCTCTAACAGGATGGCAGCTATTACCGTATTGTCCAGGCTCCTCCTTGCACAATTGTCGTTTTAATTCCAGTCAACCGTCTCGAATACAACACTCACAAAGAGACTATCACGGCCCGAAGTCAAGGGCACGGATTATGTTGTTTATATACCAATGTGACATATTTTATTTGCCTATGAACTGCGACAGTTTGTTACGAGAACCATTCGCATTATGTATCAATTCACAACCTCGTGCGATTGTTTACGATTCATTATCATCGCGAATGCTAATCGATAAGTCATGATGTTCATCAGCACCTTTATTGGTTACAGGTGTAATATGGATACAGGGAGATTATTCTGAACTCTTGAAGACACTATGGCGCGTATCACGTTTCTTGTTTTTGGCCTCATCGCGATCGGGTTTAGTTATGGTTTCAATGGAGACAGCTTCGAATTGGAATGTCCAGACGAGTGTGACTGTCATTACTTCAGGATCAACTGGGTGACAGACTGTTCGGAGAGCAACCTGACTGAAGTGCCGTACGATGAGCTCAGTCTGAGCGTTTACATTTTGGACCTCAACGGTAACAACATTACGAATCTCAAGCCCTTTCCAAATGACATCAAGATGAGAAGATTGCAGATTGCCAACAACCGTCTCACCAGAGTGGACAGGGAGAGTTTCAAAGGACTGGAATATCTGATCGATGTCGACTTCTCTGGAAACAATATCAGCTATGTGGACCCTGAAGCCTTCCTGTAAGTATATTAATGTTATAAATAATAATAACTAGCTGTGCCCCGCGGTTTTACCTGCGTTTTTTCTCTCTTAGCGGATGGTTTGAGCCATTTGAGCTGTTGTTAGATCAGTCAGTCAGTTAGCAATGATTGCATTTTTTATAAGTAAACAGAGTTTTGTAAAACAATGATCGTCAATTTACAACTTTACACCATGTAAAACACACTTTTATTGAAAGATTAACATTGTTTAATTCGCACTAGACTTAATTTTCTCACGGGGCGTCTATTATTTGCCTCGCGGTGATGGCATGTACCGGTACACAATGTGTGCTGATGATTAAATTGTTCAAATTGCTCGTGATCTTGTTATGGCACCGTTGGCGGTCAGATCAGCGGCAATTTGCTACCGACTGTGCCGATATTAGATAATAATGGTCACTTAACGAATGCAAATTGGTTCTGTTGCTAGTTCTTACTTCATATTTAATCTTGGCAATTGAAATATTGTCATTTTTGTTACGTACACTTGAAAACATGAGTTTTTCACATGTTATTTACACGATAATTCGTACTTTTCAGAGACTCCCGAGGCCTGCTGAATGTGGAGCTCCAAGACAACCCCATATCGAACGTCGAGGGCCCGTTCCTGGTCTCTGCCACCTTGCAGTACCTGGACATCAGCTCCTGCAACCTCACCACTATCAACCCGCAGTTTTTCGACAACATCACGTCACTAAGCACCATTGATCTTTCTAACAACCCCCTCAAAACGTTAGAAGCAGGCATATTCGATGCTTTAACCAGTCTTGAGTCACTAAAACTAAACGATTGCCAACTGAAAACTATATCAGAAAACGCATTTGTAACTTCTGCCAACCTCAAAAACTTGGAGCTAGCAGGAAACTTCCTAAAAGATACCGATTGGCCAGAAGTTCTTGGCAAGTTGGTCAGACTTGAATACCTGAACTTGAGAAAATCCGGTCTCACTTCATTATCCGAGGATAGTTTCTCCAATTGCACAAACTTGGTAACACTAATTTTGGCGGACAACGAGTTACGTGATATGGATGTCGCCGCAACGCTCGGCAGTAGCGTTAACAACTTGAACTTGTTGGATTTGTCCAATTGTAAAATACAAGGTCCTATATCGGGTGAAGCTTTTGCAAACGCGACAAGGTTAAAGAGTTTGTATCTCTCCGGTAATCCTCTTTTCGCGCCTGATCTACAGGAAGCACTTCAACCTTTGCCTAAACTCGAGAAATTGTTCCTGAGTAACTGTGGTCTTCACGCCCTTCCAGACAACTTTAACGTGTTTGATAATCTGCAGGAACTTGACATTTCGCATAATCCTCTGAACAACGTGTTCACTAAACTGCTAGCGCCTCTGGAAAACTTAGAATACCTTAACATGGGATACAGTAACTTGTCGTATGTCGGTCCAGATTCATTTTCCAAGATGACTTCTATGAAACGACTCGTGCTTTCTGGCAATGACCTTGAAGCCCTTGAAGCTGGACTTTTCGGAAATCTCACGCAGTTGACTACATTAGAATTAGAATTTTGCGGTTTGAAGAGACCGTTAAACGCTAACGCTTTCTTCAAAAATCTAACATACACAGATCTGCGAGAAATTAGACTCGGCGGAAACCCTCTCATAATTCCAGAAAAAGGATCAATTTTCCCAAAACAATTATCTCAAGTCACACAATTGGATCTCAGCAACTGTAATATAACAACTTTGGATGTTGACGCCTTCAAAAATACTATTAATATAACCGAACTCAACTTATCTGGCAATCGACTGAAGTCCGGAGAATACAGTTTTTCATTTTTGGAAAAGTTACAACACTTGGAGAAGATTAATCTGAGTAACAACAACTTGACCACTATTGACCCGATGATATTTGCAAACAACCCGAAACTACACTCCCTTAATTTGTTAGGAAATCCGTTTGTTTGCGATTGCAAGATTGCTGAAATGTGGGACTGGGCGAACATGATAAAGGGAGATTTGGACGTGCTGATTGGAGCTAAGAGCGCCGAGAAAGACATCATAGTGAAGGGTAACAAGAAGAAGAAGCATCTGTACTGCCACTACAATGAGACACAACTGCGTACTATGAACAGTACGCTGAACAAATCGGTTCCTGGTAGGAGGCCGTTTATAAAGCCTAGAGAGTTGACATTCGCTAATAGGACTTGGGCAAAGTATGTGAGGGAGTCTGGCTGCGAGCCTGTTGTGAAGATACTGCGTCCAGTTGCTCTAGTGGCGGATCTTTTCGACTTTAATAATGGGGGTTCGATGCCCGCCGGTGTCGCAGTCGTGGCACTACTAGCAACCGCCTTTGGAACTGCTGCTATAGTTATGACAATAAGACTATTCAAACGGAGGAACATGACCGACCACGACACAGAGACCAACAGGAAATCGAGATAGTTAAACAATTTAAGTTCCAGTGTTTGTGTCCTTTGTACCTATTAGCAATCATCAGTCTTTCTTAATTAAGTTTTATTTATATTTTTACTGCAACCTTTTATATTTCGTCGCGTATGTTTTTTTAATCCGTTATTTTAAGAACTAATACTTGCATAGGTAAGTACTGTATTTATTAAAAATAATATATCTTATTTATTACCTTCACATTTGTAGACTAATTAAATTAAACTATAGATTAAGGACTAATTTAACGGAAAATAAAAGTTTGCATAAATAATTAGGTAAGTGCGTATTATTTTTATACGTTGATATTTTGAATATTGTCTCTCTAGAACGAATGCGAGGACATTGGAACAAATCGAATTTATTTTATGTATCATTTTATAATAAACTAGTCAGACTCGGTCCAAACAGCGGTGAGGTCATGTTTCTCAATAACGTTTTGATAAAATATATCGGTACACATAATATGTTGAACAGTATTAAAATAAAGAGAATACCAAATATAACACTTTACTTTATTCACTCCTTTTTACTTAAAATACCTAATCTAATGACATATTTCAATCTTATACGTATTATAGGGCGTCTCCACATTTCATACATAATCAGCGTGAACCTTCTATTAACAGCGTGAACATAAGAACTTTAATTAACACAATTAAAAAAACTATCATTTTCACAAAAATGTTCCAAATTCAATTGACCTTCCAATTTATAAATATTTCGATCCACTACTTACATTGATTGATTTTCACGGTTCGAGAACAACTTGTCTAACCGTTAATAATTTAAAATTACTCAAGATGAACTCTTATTGAAATCTATTTAATAAATGTTTCATGAAATCATAGCGTTACTTCTATTTTAGTATGTTTTTGATTCTAAAGAACTTTTTAAAGCAAAATAACTTGCTTAAATTTACTCAAAACACCTGCTCATATATGCTACAACGCGTTTAGTAATTTGCATTGTAAAATGTTCTAGGCACCATCATAAGGATCAAGTTCAAGCATGGGGTCAAGTTTAGTAATACAATTCGTCAGGATTTAGGTCTCTTATTTGGCTCCGTTTTCTTTTAAAGTGAAACTAATTACTATACACTAGTTGATATTTCCGTGGTCTACATTTAACTTATTATTTTGACGACCTCGATGGCAAAGTGGTCACCATGCCGGACTGCCATCCGTAAGGTTGCGGGTTCGATTCCCGTGCGGGGTGAATATTTGTGTGATCCACAAATGTTTATCTCGGTCTGGGTGTGTGTGTGAATGAGTGTGTGTGTAGTTTCTGATACCCTATATACAAGCTTCGAGCTTAGTTAGGGATCAGTTACTATAATGAGATGATGTAGTGAATGAATGATTATTATTATAATGATTATTATTTCAGGACACAATTACTGTGGTGTAAGTAGCTAGGTAATTTTAATTTCTTACTTTAACTTTTATTTCCGTTGGCTGATTCAGAAATTGATTGATTTATAATTTGTACATTGTTTTTATGTATGAAAGAAATACTAAACATATTAGATAATATCAATAAATTAACATGATTCATTCCTTTCCTATATTTCCTACTCGTAGCATTGCGCGATTCTTTGGATCCGGTTGTTAGCATGCAAAATCAGCTGCGGAAGTTTTTTCTTCTACGGTCATTGAGTTTGCTGAGTAGAGCAATATTTGTTTCTATTTTTCTTTATTATTTAGTTACCGATGAACTACAATACAAATTGGTGCAAGAAATGTCTGTCTGTCACGTAATATATTGATTGGTAGATAGGGAAAGTTATATTGCACAACCACTCGGCTGCGGATTAACTCGAGTGTATCATTCTAATAAAAGGTTTTCAATAAAAAGCAAACATAAATTATTATTTGTATAATTTATTAACTTATTTGAGGATTATAACATTACAGAACTATTAACACAACAACAATAAATATAACTATCAACTATTTGGTTCTCCGTCGTCTGTATTTGTCGTTTTTATGTAGAAGTTCTCCTTGTATATCTTTTTCCGTTGCGCGGGTTTGTCACTCTCGGGGCTGTTGTTGGTGGCCATCGCGGCCAGCTCGCTGTCCAGCAGCTGCGGCAGGGAGATGGGCTCGAACCCGTACTGGAACTGAGGCTCCACGAAGCGTGTGTTCAAATTAATGGTCTGGAACGGCGGACCCGACGCGTGAGCAGAGTTGTCGCGCCTCTCGCTCTTAGGGAAACTGAACTGTTGAACGAACGGCATAGTTTTGTACTGAGCAGACATTAACTTAGACATTTGATCGAATGTTGGATAGTAACTGTAAGGGATCGCGGAATACATTAAATTTTGCGACTTTTTCTTATCTTCTTCTTTCTCTATGATTCCAAACTTTTCGGGCTTTTGTTGTTTGTACAGTTTATAGTAATCTATTTTTTTCTTATAGTGGTCCGTCATACTTTCCGGTTTGCTAATAGAGTAATCTAAGAAATAATCTTCCTTAGTTTTGTCCCGGGTGTCCATGTAATTGAGACGCGTTGTTTTAGGGAAGCGATCACCTTGTGCCTGGTACTGTTGGAAGGGCGAGTGATTGATACTGTATGTAGCGTGATCCCGGGGTATTCCGTAGCTTTCGGGGTTATAAATATCTTTTTCGACGTCAACGGATGGGGAGTTGTATGCCGGAAAACCGTAAGCGGCATCTTTGTACGCTTTTTCAAAATCTTTTTCTTTGTCCTCATCTTTGTCATTCTTCTTTGGTTCATCATCCGAAGACTGTTTTTGTATTATAACTTGTTTAGATTTCTCATGAACGCGTACAGTGGGTGAGTGGTGATGAGTGTGTTGTGTGGGGAGTGGTTTAAATTGAGGTGTGGGCTGTTGTTGCGGTTCGGGATGCTTGTGTTGTATGTGCTGATTGGGATTGACCTTTATAGGAGCGGCGATACGGACCTCCTCTTCGAACTGAGCCACTGGCTGGAAGGACTGGTGTTTGAAGTAATGGGTCGATGGAGGAGCGGACTGTACCTCTTTATGTTGCACATTGTTATGAGGAGTAGATTTAGACTGGTGCTGGTATTCCTCTTCCCTCTGTTTCGGTTTTGATTCATGATGATATTCCTCTTCCCTCTGTCTCGGCTTTGATTCATGATGGTATTCATCCTCTCGTTGTCTCGGCTTCGACTCATGATGGTATTCCTCTTCTCTTTGTTTAGGCTTCGATTGATGATGTTTTGTGTTTTCTTCGCGATGCTGATGGTGATACTTGTGTGTTGGACCATCTTCCTCAGAATCTTCTGAAGATTCATCAGATTCACTTGAATGATCGTCTTCATTTTCTTTATTTTGTTCTTGTTGAGGTTTGGAGTTATGTTCTTGAGGCGGGCTTTCGCCGTAGCTTTCGTACCGGACTTCCTTAATATGAACAGGCTCTTTAGAACTGTGAATGTAAGTATAATGAACGGGTTCCTTGTGAGAACTCGTTCCATATGAGTAATGTACAGGTTCCGAGTTTGTCTCTTTATTGTAACTTATAGTTTTCTCTTTAACAGTTTCTTTATGATTGGGAGAATTTATTTCATACGTGATTTCCGGGCTCTCATTAGCATTTTCACTTTCAACGATGGTTGGTCTGGCGGTAGATGCCTGAGTAATTTCATCTCCGTATGTCGTATGCACTTGTATGGATGGATATTTGTGTTTCCTCTTTGAAGTCTTTTTCTTAGATTTCCCTCTATAAACTCCGCCGTCGTATGATTTAGTTTTGTGACCGGAATATTCCTTGTGATATTTCTTGTTTTCATTTAGACTTAATTCAGGCAGTTTATGATAAGTAGCTTCTTTGATTCTTGGCAAAAAGTGTTGCACTTGTGGAACAAGTGGATTGTCAAAAGTTAAGGGTTCCAATAGGCTAATGTCCAACAGAGGCACTGTAGGTTTAGTCTTCAGGTTAACCACTGTTTTCTGTCCGTTAACGACAGTATTCACTTGAGTTTCCCTAACGGGAACCTTCTTTAATTTCTTCTTCACGGTCCGAACCGCTTGTCGCTTGTCCTCGTCATATAATTCTTCAGAATCGGGTTGTATCGGTTCATATTGTGGCTCGCTTATATGATGGTATATTTTTGGTGTCTGCGTACTCGAATATATGGCTTCACTGCTGATCGACTCCTGTTGATTGTTTAATAGTTCGGGCTCCACAGTCGGCGTTCGTTGCAGGGTCAGTCCTGCTGTATATCCCGGCGGCACTCGTAATATAGGCGACTGGAAATGAGACACTGACGGCGTCCCAAAGCTTTTAATACTATCCGTATAAGCACTAGGATGTATCTGTGAAAAACTGAAGTGCTTAGCCGGTGTCGACGGAGCTGATGATTGAACTGGGAGCTTGTAGTGACCGTACACCGTCTGAGGTGCCGCCGACGATTGTCTGAAGCCGTTATAACTGTTGTAGTTGTTATAATTGGCAGGAGCCGCCGACAAAGGCTGCGCGAAGTGCGCCGGCAGGTCTTGTAGCTGCAGGAACTGTTGCGGGAACGAGGGCTTCAGTGGTACACTGTGCGGAGACTGCACGTATCTGTTTCCGTAGGAGTCTTTCAAATTGAAGAATCCATTGTTCTGTTTGAAGTATCCTTTGGGGTTGTTGTATACTAGGGTTTCCTTGACCGGGGCGACGTTTGAGGCGGCCGGTTTGGGCGCGGCGTAGAACGGCACCGGGATCGAGTAGGCGCCATAGGGCGCCGCACTCGCGTACATCATCGGCCAGTTGCGGTACACCCGCTGTCCACTTTGAGCACTTACATTGTCCTTATACACTAGATTCACTGCTAATGTCCCACTTAACGTCAGCCACACTACGGCTCCAATTAATGCCTGAGGACAAAAGAAACACCAATCAATAAATACACTCCAAACTAGATAGCTCCACTATATCAACACAATTTAAATACTTAATATAATTAATAATAAAATGTTGATTGTAATTACCTGTCTCCCCATAATGCGGTTGTCGTGTCGGAGCCGACGGGAGCGGCACTGCGCGGCGCGGCGCCCTCCTCGCGCTTATATCGGGCGAGGTGCGCGAGCGCAACCACCGCGCCACCGCCGACACTCTCGTCTTTTTGCTACGACCGCCAGAACATCAGCCACTGTTACATCACCGCTTCATTATAATTGTAAGTATTGATTAAATTCAATCGCCCCACAATAACATTATATTACTTTCGATATATATTTAGGTAAAGTTCTCGTTCGTGTGAAGTAATAGAAGGTACGAGTCGTGACAATAGATTGCTGTCACCGTATTAGGTAACAGAAGTTCGGTTGGTAGCTACATTTTGTCTACAAAAAAACCTGAAGAAAATGTCGGCTTGAGAACGAAAAACGTCGATTTTTCCTTAGAGAAAGACAAGTAAGTAAATATAAACCAATATTCGTTTAAAATTATTAGTATTCGCTCACCGGTCTCTACCAATAGTTGCTTATATTTAAATTAACAATTTCCAAGTGAGTAAGCAAAATGTCCAGAACTGGAGAAGTTACTACATTCTTTGATTTAACGGTTTAAGTTAAGGTCTAACTGCAATAGATTGTGTCAACGGACAAAAAATACGCCGCAAAATGGCCGCAAAGGTATCATTATGAAATACGTTTTATCAACTTAAACAAGAAAAACTGTTGTAAACAAAATTTATGTGTGTATTTCAAATCATCCTATTCATTTAACCACCCATTTTTAGAAGAAAAAAAAAGAAGCATGGAATTCAAATGAAAATCGATCGAATCGTTTTCCAGTATGAAATAACTCATCAATAATCTCTTTATAGAAACCGTTTAAAATTCTGTTGCGTAGTTTTAAATTTCGAAGACTTCGGACGCTTAGGTACTAAAGCCATTTATACCCTACCTAGTTATCTCTAAGCTCCTGAACCAGGACGCTTAGGTAGATACTTAGGCCACAACTACCTAGTTAGTATTTTACCAAAATACATATGCAAAAAAAATATTTGTGTCCATGTTTTACGACTACCTATTTCTCTATCTATGGTCTCAACCTAGGATATCATGTATCTACTATCATGGAAAAGAGAACTAGGCATCTCTTTGGCTACTATACAAACACTTAGGCAATGTAAGTAAATACATCATAGATTCATATTACTTTCATAGCCTAGTAACTTTCTTCAGTCGGTCACGGTCGACAGCTAGGGGCTAGGGTGTCTGTGACTAGAAACACAGTGAAAGTAGGGTCTAACTTGTATTACCTATTTAATTAATGTACTTTTTAATTAAGCAGATAGGTAAGTATATTTTGTTCGAACTGCTAGCCTTCCCTACAGTGAGTGAGTTAACTTTGACTCGGAAACCATTAGTGGTTATGGTACAGAACACGAATTATAAAAAATCGAGATAGTTCTGTCTTCCGTGGTAAAAGTTGGTTATGATCAAGAATAGCTGAGTTCTAAGGCTGAGTTAGAGGATACTTTTTATGAGAAAATTCCTACTGGGGCGAGTGAATCACGCAGATGAAACCGCGGGACACAGCTAGTTTGTTATACTACAACTTGAAACCATTATTATTTTACTTTCAGCTAGGTATCTCGGCAAATTGTCTGAATGTATACTATTCAAATATCTTGTTTAAATTAAGGATAAACGTTATGTCCCAACCAACCACAACCGGCGGGTGCCATATTGTCACAAATGTCATTATTGTCATTTCAATGAATCCGGGACCATTTTGCAACTTTAATTACGTTCGCGACTCGTAATGATGGAAATATTGAATTCTGCGGTGTTCGCGGTGTTTACGAATATCATTATGTCAATGCTATGTAATATTACATGTTTGGGTGCTCGAAATTGGGAGCGCTGTTTGTTACTTACTATACAACATTTTTCATTACTTTTCCTTTTAACTATCTATCAGAAGTGTTCTGCCTAGAGTTGTTCAGTAACCTGACACCGCTTATCATCTTGAATAGATGCACGAATAGATGGTAAAAGATAAAGACAATGTCATAAATGACCCCATGACCCCCAATCTATCATGTGCTGACGCCAGGCGTAGAAAATTGTGGGGGTATAGAGATACAGACCCCCACACTCGGCTATGCCTGGGATTAGGGTATAATCCCATAGTACCGCATAATTCTTGTAATACTTGTTTTAATAATAAGATTTATTATTGAATTTTATACCAGCAATAACATTTAAAATTAAACTTAGCATAATAGTCTTCATTCTGACATTGAAATCTACCGAAACCCATTTTTATACAGGAGTTAATCATCATAATATAAATAAATAAATAGATAGAAATAGTACAATTAAAGTTTATTTATATAAAAAAATATTTACACAATGATTAACAAACAGAAACTTATAAATAAGTTATTTTAATTCGATGTAAAAAATATACATTTAGGTTAGTTTTAATAGAGCACACAGATATTATAATATACACTAGAATTCTTTGTCCCTTTCTTACAATAGTTTTGATGAAGGTGTGAAAAGGACAACCATATGTTTCTCATCAACACTAGAACCAGCGCTGATTTAGCGGAAAACTTTCTGATTAATTTTCAATTCTAGCACAAATTCATAAGGATGATTTTCAATCAATGCAATGTCCTCGTTGAACATCGCTCATAGATTTGCCAATGCAATATGAGCTTTAATTACGTTGAAATATGAACGAAATTAAATTAATAATTTTAAAATTAAGTTTGGTAATTTTAATACCAATTACATACGACATTAATTTGGTTAGCTCCGACAAAATTCTTTTCGTTTACATCAATATTTTTGTCTTATCGAATCCGACAAGACAAGTTTCTTACCGTGTGGACTAAAAAAGTTATTCCCTTATATTTTCTAAAACTTATTTGACGTAACATAGCAGTAATTAATTTCATTAACAGTTTTTTTATTTACTGCGTTTTTGTAAACCCTGAATTTTGACAAAAGTAACTTTTATCCCGATCTATCCTGGGATAAACAGTAGAGATACTAGGCACTACTGGTAGAAATACGAAATTTCAATACAATCAGTATTTTTTAATTATATTTCTGTTGTCAATATCGGCTCATAAATAACTGTATTGAACATAAATAGATATTCTAATAAACAAACTTCTTTCGTTTAAAATCTTAATAATATAGATTTTATACAATAAATGTAAGTAAAACTTTCAAAGGAAACAACCGTTGAAAACTTTTCAGGTATCTAAGCAATGTTTTTTTTTCATAAAAAATATCTTATTTTACGAACACTTATCTAAAGTGCAATATTCCTTGATCTTTGTCAAATGGCTGTAATCACAACTTATATGACCCTAAGGGGGGTCCTTCCAACTCGCACGCGGGTCGCAAAGAAAATAATCAAAACGTAGTTTACTCACAGCAAATGCAATCTCTGCTTCGAAGATGCATTTTTAATCCGTTTCGTTTTTTTTGCGACAAAGAATGATTACGTGAACCGTGCATTATGGCGCGAATATAAGACGGCTTTAGGGGGGGTCATAAGGGTGACAAATCAACATCGAGCTATGCTGCGCTGTACTGCGCTGTGCTATGTTTGGTCAACTCGCTCGTCTAATATTTTGATGAAGATACAAAGCATGCTGTGCTGCGCTGTGTGAGGCTGCACTCTGTTAAAAAAACGCAGTAGTCTCCAGCGACGCGCGCTATGGAGCTCTGCCATGCTGCGCTGTGTTTGTTGATTGTTAAAAAAACGTAGCTTAGGAAACACAACACAGCACAGCGCAGCATAGCTCGATGTTGATTTCTCACCCTACAAGTCTACATAATTCCCAGTTTAGACTGTTATTTGTCTGATTGCACCATTTGACAACATCAATTGAATGTTATTTGGAAATGCGTGCAACACAACACATATTTCTTAGGAGTTATTGACTATACACATCTTTAAGTTGCAGGAAATTAGGGAAATAAGTAATCAAGTATTCTCCGAATGAACATAAATTACTTGTTAGTTCAAGATAAAAAGTTGTTACGTTACGATGTCCTTATGGCTAAACCCTCAATTAACACTTATTTCCCTGCAAATATGATACACTTCCGAAACAGCCCTAATTCTAATACTTAATTCATAACCAATGTCCTTCACATTGTCACAAAGCAGTCTTTGGAACACTGCACATTCCTCAAATATCAGACGCCAAGTCTGTTGAACACATTTTTAGTTATGGTCAAGTTGTTCACATTCTTTGTACCCAGTCTTGCCTTGACACCATTATTATCCGGCATGGACAGTCTCCTCTCTGGCTTATTAAATACTGTAGTAAACTTAGCTGACTTAACCACTTTAGGAGCTTGCTTCGTATTCTCAATTTCTTTGTACTGTACATGGTTGGAGAACTTCACTGACTTAGCTTTGGGTAAGGCTAGTTTTTCTTTGACACTGACTGGGTCTTCATCGGCTCTCATAGTACAGGATATCTTTCTTGTATTCTTCGATGTGGTGACTGTGACAATCTTCTTGGTGACGGGCGCTGCTTTGAGAATACCTTCGTATTTGAGAGCGTCTTTATCTATAGGCACAGTTAAGTCTACCGAGTCTGATTTTGAGCCAAGTCTCGCATATATCGGCTTCACTGTGGCCTTGGTTGTCACAGTTCTGTTGCTCGTTGATTCTGAGTTACCGAGCCGCGAGAATACTGTCTTGTTTGTTGGACCTATACAAAAAAATAAGGATGTTTAGAATCAAAATTGAATTTAAGGTTCGATGTGAAAAAGAGATAGTCTTAGAAATTAGGCAGATAATTTTAGTGTGATTAATTATGAAACAGCGGGCAATACAATTTACTGGCATTTTATACCTTCTTTGGCCACTGGTGCTGGTTTTGGCGGCGAAGAAAATCTGATAGAACGAGCTTTCTTGACCGCTTCAGAATCAGTGCTGTCATAAAACAAAGAATCACATTAGTAATAATACGATAGTATCTATAGTCGTATTATAAAGGTGAATAATTTGGTTAAACGTTCTTCTAATCTCAGGAATATCTCAAATTAGTAGTTGAGTGATTGATTATATTTAAAAACTTTCAGTATGAGATACCACATATATTGAGTAAGCTTATAGGCTAAAAAACATAACACTTTCATCAATAGAATCTGATCTAACAGCGGGTTAAACCACGTACCACAGCTAGTATCTAGACTAGACAAGTAAAATCAAACCCCTTTCTTCCACAGTCGAGTAAACACGGTCATTGTCGCCGCGCTGACACACTGATCGAATGACCGGAGTGTGACGCGGCCGGCGCACGCGCATTGCGTGTATTACTGTCATGTGTTACATGCAACTTGTCATTATGTATTTGTATGTGATTAATTATTACATTATAGAAACGTTTTTTTCGTGTGCACAAACATAAGTCTTTCTCAATTATTTTTTTATTCTTTAGTACGATAAAAGATTTTTTTGAGAATTTATTTTGTTTGCCTAGCTTTTCGCGTGATAGCGTCATAATATTTATTTTGTCTTTATTTTTAAGGATCCGCTGTCTTATGCTAATTTGGAACAAATTAAAACAATATTCAGAATTTTTGAAAATTAAATTAATTTCCAATTATCCCAATAACTATTTAATAAATTACTAATAACAATACACATAATAACTATTTAATAAACTACTTACATTATTTCAATGGGTTTCCTCTTGAGAGCTACCGAGGGCGGAGATGGCGACTCGGCCAGCGTGTTCCGCGTGTAATGTTCCAATATACGAGACGCCGCTAAAACAACACACATACATTAGGAAAAATTAAAATATTTGATGAGAAAATTGTTATCTATCTAGATCCTAATAAACAGTAAGAAAACCAACAGCAACCAACAATAATCGTAAATTAATTTTCGGTGAGAAAGAGGCCTATGCCCTGCCGCGTGATCTTTCACATCCTTAGATTTCTTTTATCTAAGACACGGATCAAATCTAAGTCGTAGAAGAAAAGTCTCAATAAACAGTTCGAAAGTAAAGTATAATCCAATAAATTAGTTTAGAAACCGAACAATAAGCTCAATGTGGAAGGAAGTAAACATTACGTAGAGAGTACTCGTATACGCACTGTACGATCCATCGCATAATTTCCTATCAATTATATCTGGTCTGACACGCGCATTCATATTTACATTAACATAATCAATGGCCATCGTCTTGTCTTATGTAAGATGCGAATACTTACCAAGTTATTGAAAATATCACGGTCAATACCCGATCACTCGTGTTTGGAAACAACGTGCTATTCATTAAATAGTAATTGCAGACTTTTACGTTATGTAGATCAAATTAGACATACAATGTATAAATAGAAAAGTATCTGTGCAGACTTTATGTACTTGACTTACGTTACGTAGATCAAATTAGACTTACAATGTGTGTATATGAAATAAAGTTAGCTGGCAAGATCACAGTGCATGATAAAGTTTTTTATTTGGATGAGGCCCAACGAGCGTATTTTGAGTTGTAAGTTGCAGAATTTATGTTTAACTGGATTTTGGTTAGGCGGACGGACGGATTGTAATTTCGGTAGAAAGAGTGAGGCCAAACGAGCGTAATTTTGTCGTGAGTCTCAGAATTCCGGTTTCATAGAAAAGTCCTATTTGATTCACACGCCGACGCAAAATAAGATGTCTGACTCACACGCATTACCTCAATTGAATTTCGACTGGGCTAAGATGGGGAGCTTGGATGATACAAGGCCACATACAAACGTTATGGATAGGACACACGGAGGGACGATTTCGGTTGTTATAAATGTACGTAACGTTGCGCGTTGTACTGGGCGTCCTTGTCTCGTACAAGCTCGACGCCCCACCCCGGCCGAAATTCGTTGGATATAAAACATGTAAGTCCGCAGATAACTACATATTTTGCATCGCCGCGCGCCTTATGGCACGAACTGGATTTATAATACCGAATGCAGCGTAAATTCTGCGTCTCAATTAAGCGACTATCAAACTCAAAATTACACTTCATTATCTTATTGGATTGGATGTGGATATTATGTAAAATATGTTGTCAAAACATATATAGGATATCATGACAACAATCAATGCACCAACGTCTAGCAATAATTTGCGTAATCACAAAAACCATTATAGACAAAATACAACATAAGATATTGCTATGAACCAGTTCCAGCACTGCCATTAACTGTCTTGTTATCACCCCACTCCCATTTAGAATAATACTGATGAAATAAAGACCCAATTTGTACTTGTAAGTGGCCAGTTTTCAGCAACTATACCTCTCCAGCTTGGGTCTTTTGTGTGTGGTGCCTTGTGTTAATAGAACCATATTAGTTCCTCCAGGAACTTTGCCAGAAGAACACCCAAACTGTAGGGGTCTAGTAGCAAATTAAATTTACATTTTACTATAAGTAACTAGCTGTGCCCCGCGTAGTTCCCGATCCCGTGGGAATTTCGGGATAAAACAGAGCCTATATTCCTTCTCGGACCATAAACTACTCCTGTAAAAAAAAATCTAGTCAATCGCCTCAGTAGTTTAGCCGTGAAAAGGTAACAGACATAGTTAAGTACTTTCGCATTTATAATATTAGTAAGGATACTCACGAGATGAAGGTTGTGCTACAGTTGATCGTCCAGTGATAGCCGCCACAGGGACCTTGGTGACGGGAGCAGTAACGGTAGTGCTCAGCACTTTATCACGGGCTGTATTTTCGTGGACTTGCTTTGCGTGTCTACAACAATAAAGTTCATTACTTTTCTAGTAGTTTATTGTATTTAAGAATTATATGAAGAGATTTGTTCTTGTTCAAATATTCACTAAAGCAAGGAGGAATTCCCCTAATCATTAGTATTGATATCACCACTGCATATTATGAATTTACAATGAAAGATACAGCTGCTCTGGAGGTGTGCACAATTCATTTTGTCTCAACATTTTTCTTATTAAAATTACATAGCGGAGTGGTCAATATGCCAAACTACCAAACAAAGGTTATAATAAGTACCTACACAATTTAAATATTTGTGTGTTACTATTATACTAATAGTATTAAATACTATATTGGCTAATAAAACAGCCAATCAAAGAACACCCGTAATTCAACTTCTTTGGTTTAGGTGAAATGGACTTTGTCAGAGAGGCAAATTAATACTGAATGTTCAAGTGGTATGGAGATGGATGCCAAAAGACCCTTGTGTGTTGATTCAATATCAACATCATCATCATTGGCCTTCACATCTAGATGCTCGAAATGATCTAGGTGAAGTCAGATTGTAGAAAAAAAATATGGTTCTACAGGTAAGTAAACAATAAGAGGTATGTATGAATTAGATTGTTATTTTCACCTCAAAATTGCTATAACATCTCCCATCCGGGTGATTCCCATATCCCGCAGGTACTCCTTGTTCAGGTCCAATAACATATCATTCTGAATGCGATTCTCCGTGAATGTGAGCGCGTAGGTAGCCGAAACATCTGATGGTATCCCTGCGGCCGTGAAGAAGTTCACCCACATCGCTAGAATCAAAATACAATTACGGGTTTAGTTTCGATTTTTTAATTTATCGAATGGATATCATTAGGAAAGAGACTAATGTCAAAATAAATGATTCATTAACGAATACCCAAATAAATAAATACCATGAAACAACATCGCGACAACCATCAATCATCAACATTTCCATCAATATAAAGCGGATTTATTGTGCATACATACCTGTAAACTTCGAATCTAAATTCATTTTTGTATTTGTAATCAATTCTATGGTAAAATTTGTATTATATATTAATTATTACCAAAATCTTCTCAAATTACAAAATCCCGACAAGCAAGCAGCCATTTAAATTAAAATTAATCTCAATGTTACCAAAAGTAAAAATAGGAATAAAGTAATTTGTTTAAAAATAAGTTAAAACTCAATGAATTTTAGTAAAAAGAAGAGCAACGTACGGAGCTACGGCCATATGGAATTCATAAAAATATTGAACTTAATAATTATTTATAAATTAATTCATGTAGAGATAAAAACGAAAACGTTAAGTTATTTTGCGTATTTTAATATAATGGTAATATTTGTTCATCTCCGTTTTTTAATCTGTATCACGTTATGTCAAATTGACAAGTGTCAATGTCAAGTCAGCTGGTGGTGGATGGATGGCTGGTTGTTCGCCGAATTCATGTATTTATTTTTAGTATTTCACTTCAGGTTTAGTAGTAACTAATTTGTAATTTTAATTCTAATGATCACAACAATTGTTAGGAATAATTTGAAACGTGTATTTCATTTTGAGCCTATTGTAAAAGCGATTCCTAAAGTAGGTAGGTAACTTTGAGAATAAATTCCAAAATATTTTACAGGAAGACCTTCTAACCTCTAATGGCCGGTATTTACTTCATCTTCAATAATAAAGTAATTGTTTTATTACAGGCTCTTGTACTAGGAATAAAGGAAACATGTCTTCTGCAAAGTTGGAGGCAATTCCCAAAGTAGATATAGATCCTGATGGTGTATTCAAGTATATATTAATTAAAGTGTATGATGAGTCTGAAAAAGATGCCGAAGAACCTTTCGTCACAATAGTGAGAGGATACAAAAGATGTAACTACCATTCTGATATCTATGATGAGGTAATATACCTACTTTAAAACATAACATAAGCATTCACTACATCATCTCACTATAGTAACTATTAATACCCCTAAGTTCGAAACTTGTATCTAGGGTATCAGAAACTACGGACACACTTATTCACACACACCCAAACCGAGACAAATTAATCAGAGAAAAAGCAATATTAATATCATAAATGTCTTCTAAGTTTTTCTTTATTACACTTTCAAACAAGATTCCTATGCAAGGTAAATATTATATTAAGGCATCCACAAATTAATTTTCTATGTGTGTGTAAAACCTTCAAATAACCAAGTAATAAACCTAGTTAGTAGTTTATGGGTCAGTTGCTTTATAAAGATGAAGAAATGAAGATGAGTAAAGGATTATTATGTTTCATTACAGGTTCAACCAAAATTGTCTCCATTTGACTCTGAACCAATTGGAGGGGGTAGGATCTCCCACGAATCTGGCAACAAGAAGCTTCACATTTATGGTTACTCCCAAGGATATGGCAAGGCGGACCATGAAGTCTCTGCCAAACTTATAAAAGATGCTTACCCTGACTACACAATTACTATCAGTGATGAAGGATACTAGATATTGTTATCCTACTTCTTATTTATTAAAAGTAACTTTTTAAAATAAATAAATACTTTATATCAATTTCTGATTTGGTCTATTATTAATTATAAGGTTGATGATGAGATGAGGTACATCATGAATCTTTTTTAAAGAATAATATGTAGTGGCTACTGAAAATTATTGACTGTTTCCGTTTGGCTTATAATACAAGGTTAAGGAAACGCTAGGATAATAAAATAGCTCAGGCTGAGGTGGGTGGAAATTGGAATATGGGTGAATGAATCGCATGGAATCGATCATTCGGTCGGTTGCTTTATTTTATCTGTGGTTATTTGCTTTTGACTTGTCAGATATGTCCATTGACATATAACATGGACGGGGCATACCTACGAAAAAAACGTGTATACCTATACTTCACTGAGAGCGAAAAATGGCGGCTAATAGTGCAGTCCCTATCGATATGTCTGAAAAATAACATCGATAATAGATTGTAAGTATGTTTTCTTACTTTGATTAATTTTAAGTTTTATAAATAGGTCTTACTGTAAAAGAACATTATAGATAGTTTGTAAAATATAGCTTGATCATTGTGACATACAGAGTGGCCCAAATAGAACGCTCAGTAAGGGGAAGTATAAAACTATAAGATATACAAAGATTTGTTTTTAGGATCCATGTCCTCGATTTTAGTAAAAAAAAAGTGCATTCATAGATTTAGAAAAAAAAACTATTACTCTCTTTGAGAATCGAACCCGGAAATTTTTAAAAATTTAATGTTCATTATTTTAAACTAGAAATGGATTGTGTACATCTTTAGCAGTAAGTAAATGTTACTAAGAAACATCATATCTAAATTCATTAAAATGCATTGTTTTTAAATGAAATAGTTTGGTACAAAACTCGCCAAGACATCATTAAAGTTCCTTCCCAGTTAATATCCCATTTCAACACAAATTCACAATTTCAAGATACAAAATGCAATAGTTTGTATATACGGCCGTTCGTTCTAGTTACAAATAATTAAAAATATTTTTTTCAAAACTTCCGGGTTCGATTCCTTTAGTGAGTTATAGTATTTTTCTAAATCTTTGAATGCAATTTTCATTTTAACTAAAATGGATGACATGGTTCCTAAGAACAAATCTTTGTATCTCTTATAGTTTTATACTTCCCCCCACTGACTGTTTTATTTGGGCCACCCTATATATCAAACTTTTATTCATTATACTCTAGTTGCCGGGATATAAAAATGACGATAGAAATTATCGACGTTTCGTACTATAATCGATACTGATGTAACATTTAATTGGGTTTTATTTAATTACAAACGTTAGGCATTCAATTAAACGAATATTTCAATATGAATACAGATATTCTCAAGAGCAAACCTCAAATCCATGGTTTCTTATGGTATACTACATGAGAATCTGAAAATTGGACTTTATATACTTACTCACTATTATTTAAGATCATATATGCACAAAATGTAAATAAAGTTTATGAAATAAAAATAAACACCAAAATTAAAACGTACTTGAATAAGTGTTTAAATAACGTTTTATTTAAAATATCGATAGTTTATAGTCTGTGGTCACGATGTTTCATTGCCCATCACTAAGTAAGTTGTAAATCCTTTTGTTATAGCTAGAAAATAATATGGCGAATATGGCCACGAGTAGGTATTTCAATGAGACTAAGAATGACAGATGGCTATTATAGTAACTGTCAGAAATACTGTTGTCCTTTTTCTCTTACGCAAAATTATGAACGTTAAAAAGAGACGGCTATATTTTTATAACTTTGGCGTCGATAAGCCTCATACTTCTATAACTATTTTTTCTATAGTCAAACATGCGATGTCCATGTTATATGTCAATGGATATGTCAAACAAATGTCTATTATTGTGAAGTGTCATTGTAAATTGACATTTTGTCTAGACAAAACCGCACGCACGCACGCACCGCAGCAAATCAATCAAAATAAATAACATTTACAGCAGTTTACACATTTTTCTCAATAAAGAAATATGGCAAATTTTACAACCGATGGCAAAATATGTATTGAGCGTGAATTGAATGTAACTCCGAGTGATAATGAAATTGAAGACCTAGCTATTCGCTTCAATATTGATGAAACATGTAGATGGATAGTCGACAATAAGTTTGAAAAGGTAATTTTCTTTTTAATTTGGGTTAAGTATGTACATACATTACACTTTGGTTCATAACAATACAATTTTATTCAGGTTTGCCTCCAATTCCCTGATGACTTACTCAACGTAAGTGCTAGTATTTACGAAAAAATCAAGAAAAGAATCGACGTAGATTTGTACATTCTCGGGGACACGTCGTATGCGAGGTAACGCAATAAAATTTATTGTTATTTTATTGCTATTTGTCTAACATAAACACCATTGTTGTTTACATAATTACCATTGTTATCTTAGCATAGTTACAGGTTTATTTCACACAACCATTCTTAGATACTTATTGTTTTTTTTAATTCCAGTTGTTGCATAGATTCCGTAGCTGCCATGCATGTCCAAGCTGATGCTGTAGTACATTACGGTCACACATGTTTCTCTAAGACTG
This sequence comes from Timandra comae, assembly GCA_958496195.1. Lineage (NCBI taxonomy): Eukaryota > Metazoa > Arthropoda > Insecta > Lepidoptera > Geometridae > Timandra > Timandra comae. The sequence goes on from OY292354.1 coordinate 1,337,628, forward strand.
ACATGCCAGTGTTCACAGTATTGGATAAGAGGATCTTAAATATTGACGATACAATAAAACTACTGTATGATAACTTCGGTTCAGACAACAATGTTGAATTATGTTTGTTTTATGATACTACATTTGAGCACTGCAAAGGTGAGTCACTGTTACAATACTAAGGACTTATATTACTACTAAGCCTTAACAAATGTATGTTTTCAACTCAAATAGTAAATGCCATATCTATTCAAGGCTAAGAATTAGGGCTTTCAAAATTTTTCCATTAATTTGCTTTCACACAAACTGTCCTAATATTATTTGATAATTTAAATATACCTTAAGTCATAACATGATCAAGGGAAATAGGAACTTTTTGATTAAAGATTATTTAGGTGACATCACATTATTGGACAATTGGATATTGAATATATCTGTTCATGGTTAAAAAGAAGCCTATGCAAAAGTAACACACATTACACAAACGTGAATAATAATCAAATTCTATTATTTTTTTGGTTTTTAGATACACTATCACAATCTTGGTACAAAAAGTACCCAAACAGTTATATTGGATTTATTGAAATTGAGGATAAACCAAACAGGTGTTTCGGACGCATTATAAGGAATAGTTCTGGAGGAGTAGTGTCTGTGGATGAGCTCAAAGACTGTATCTGCATATACATTGGGTCTAGAGGACAGACATTATTTAATTTTACTGTCGCTGTCCCAGGTTTGTTTCTTGTTATTTTGCATACTATATTACTCCAAGAGAGGTTTATTATGAAATTAAATTTATAAATAAAAATAAAGCTCCGGGCTATGACCTCATTACCGGAGAAGTCCTTAAACATTTACCTAAAAAAGCAGTGGTCAAACTTACCAACCTTATCAATGCTACATTCAGACTAAAACATGTACCGGATGTGTGGAAAGTGGCTGAAGTTATTATGATACCGAAACCAGGTAAACCACCTCATGAAGTAACATCTTACAGGCCAATCTCTCTTCTTCCAGTTATGTCAAAATTGTTTGAAAAACTATTTTTGAAACGGTTAAAAACTATTATAGAAGAAAATAGACTTATCCCTGAGCATCAGTTTGGTTTTAGAGAAAAGCACTCTACAATAGAACAGGTCCATCGAATAACCAATATTATTGAATCAACTCTAGAAGAAAAAAAAGTTTGCTCTACAATTTTCCTGGATGTAGCACAGGCATTTGATAAAGTGTGGCATCAAGGCCTTATGTACAAACTGAAAAAAATGCTACCAAAGCAATTTACTGACATATTGGAGTCATACATAACAAACAGGATGTTCAGAATAAAACAAGAAGACACCTACTCTGAACTAAAAGAAATAAAAGCAGGAGTGCCGCAAGGAAGTGTATTAGGCCCGGTCCTGTACCTATTATACACTAGTGACATTCCACAGATAGAAAACTGCACCATTGCAACTTTTGCAGACGACACAGCCATACTGGCTACTGGTGTCACTCATGAAGTCGCTGTGGAAAACGTACAAAGAGCCGTAACCAAAATATATGATTGGACTGAACAGTGGCGCATTAAACTTAATGAATCAAAATCGGTTCACATTGATTTTACAAATAAAATGACGAATTATCATCCGGTATACATTAACACCCATGCAATACCCTATGAAAACACGGCCAAATACTTAGGCATGACACTAGACACCAAGCTGCGCTGGAAAGCACATGTCAAAAAGAAACGCGATGAGCTAGAAATTCGCTATAAGAAGATGTACTGGCTGCTTGGTAAGCACTCACCGTTATCAGTACACAATAAATTACTATTATACAAACAAGTCCTAATGCCTGTATGGACTTATGGTATACAGCTGTGGGGCTGTACCAAATCAAGTAACGTACAGATGATCCAACGTTTCCAGAATAAAGTACTTAGAGGTATCGTAAATGCTCCCTGGTACGTTAGAAATGACGACCTCCACCGGGACCTCAGTGTGGAACCTGTTGCCATTATTGTTAAAAAACATGCCGAAGCTCATGAGAAAAGACTTCATCATCACGTGAACGTTGAGGCTATCCAGCTCCTCGACAACACGGACATTATAAGACGTTTAAAAAGGACAAAACCTTTTGAATTATTGTAGTGATAGTAAATAGTGTTAAAGTGCAGTGTATGTACTATGGTAAAGAACACATGAACAAAGTGTCTTCGCCATAACAAAAACAATAAGAAAAGTGCCGATGGGCACATTCTTAACAGAAACATTTTATTAGTTTAAGTTAAAGTTAAATTGCTTATTAGCCTTAATATGGCTAGATTGCAATATTTTGAAGTACACAAAGTGGTGCATCAAGGACAAAAAAAAAAAATTTTATATACAGGGTGTTTTTTGTAAAACCAACATGTCTACAACATACTTGAAAAAGTCACCCTGTATATTCTTTTTATTCAAACTTCTAAGGGCCGATTTTTCCATCGCCAGATAACTTTATTCGACGAATAACTTTGAAATTTTGACAGTTATTTCATACAAAATCTGTCAAACGTCAATTTTATTCGTCGAATTAAAGTTATCTGGTGATGGAAAAATCGGCCCTAAGTAAATTATAAAATAAAACATAATTGTCTCATTATTGTGTTATAAAATGTTTATCATTGCTTTGATGGATAAATTAATTTAGGACCTTTACTAATCTTATTAATATTTTACAGCAAAACAATGGTACCTACTAGACCCAGAGACATTAAAACTGGAACAAATGGAGGAAACAGTTTGGTTCAAGCGCCGAAGATTCCTCGTTGAGAAGTGTAAAGATGCCAACATTGTGGGCATTCTAGTGTGCAAACTGGCCGGAGACCAGACTAAAGACATCATCAGTAGAATGAAACAGCTGTGCAAAGTTAACGGGAAGAAAAGCTACATTGTCTCTGTTGGGAAACCTAATGTGGCGAAACTGGCTAACTTTCCAGAGGTAAGATGTAATATTTAGTAGTACTTTTTCATAGAAGTACCTTATGCTATCATAAAACATGTAGAATAAAAAAACTTAAGATATTTCTTACTTAATTTGCACTTCCAATGTTTACATTTTCATATTGATGTTGTCTCCTATAAATGTCGTATTTCATGAGCTTATCTCTATAGTAAAGTCCCATTGGTTAAACATTTCATCTAAATCAAAACATTTTCTTTCAGATTGACATCTATGTGATGATTGCATGTCCAGAAAATGATCTGTACAGCAACAGAGATTTCTATAAACCTTTAGTTTATCCATATGAGTTGGAAGTAGCATTGAACTCAAATAGAGAACCATATTTCTCCACCCATGTCACAGATTATGACGAACTATTGCCAGGAAAAAGGCATTATTGTGAGATAGATCATATTAAGGAAGTCACAGATGTGAGTCTGATTACTGGGAAAATAAGGGAGACTAAAGTAGAAGGAGGGCAAGGAGACTCTAAAGATTTAGCAGAGAAACAAAATTGGGCACTAGAGAATATAGGTCAAAATCTACAAGAAAGGTCATGGAAAGGTCTCGAACAGAAACTAGGTGAGACTGAAGTTAAAAAAGCAGAAGAAGGGAGAAGTGGAATACCGTTACAATACAATAATGAACCAGAATAAATCATAATAAAATACTTTAATTTTTTATTTACATTGACTTGGTTACAATTTCATTATAATCTCACTAAGTAAGATTCAATAAAATAACTAGGACATGGGAGTTTTACAAAAACTTATAATAATTTTCCAGTTTAGTAGAAGCGGTAGAAACACCTAGAATTTTCGGTTCTAATTAACTCTTTGATTGAGAGGATTATCAGGTGACTTGAGCCATTCTTTCCGAAGCATTTGTTTGAGTTGAGAGAGCCTCAGTGAGGGGTTTTCAGCCTTCAGTCTTGGGAGATGGATTTCTTCAAACGCATTGTATGCTGCCTTCTGTCTTTTCTCAGGATGCTTGTCAATATCACCCTTGTCACTGTAAAGTGGAATAAAATGGTTTTGTATAGATTTTATTTTCATTATTTATCACAATCTTGAACCTATTATTGAAAAAATGGTAATATTTACCCCAATATAGAGAGAGCCTCATCAATTGTTTGTGCAACTTCCCCGTCCAGTTGGATTCTGTTGAGATTCTCTTCAAGTGGTGGCTCTTCAACTACCACTCTTGCAGGCTATAAAAGTAAAAAAATAATATAAAATAAACATTTAAATCATGTATTTCAAAACAGATTTACCACAAACTAGTCATGCTACCATTAAATCATGTATTTCAGAACAGATTTACTTTAATTCTTTGAGGTTTTATTTTAATAATAACTCGTTTTTGCTAATCACAAGTATTTTGGGATGAAAAGATTTCTATATCTTTAGTTATTTCTCAGTATGTGCTAAATTTCAAAATAACAAGTTCATTTATGAGAAGTATGGGACAAGGATACTCACAGGTGGTTTAGCAGGTTCTGCCTTGACAACCTTATCCTTCATCTGTGTGATCTGTGCCCGAGTGATCTTAGGTGGCGGTGGAGCCTTCACATTCTTAATGGACTCCATTTCCTTCTCTAATAAAGCTTTAGCCTCAGCTTTCTTCTGTAATTGTTCTAGGCGCTTCTTTTCTTGTTCATCCTATTTGTAACAAAAAAAGATAAGAGTCAAAAGAGTAAGAATTTTTATTAGTGAAATATGTGCATGGATAAACCAATTTTCGCGAAAAAATAACAAACTATCACTTCCATTACACATTAGTTCCAATACGATTTGTATGAAATTATTGTGTCTAACCTTCTTCTGTTGTTTCTTTTTCAGTTTTTCATTATCATCTTCCCACTCCGCGTCCTCAATCATTTTCTTGAGTTTTTGATCCTTCTCCTGTTTGGCATCTTCCTTCCTCTGCCGCGCTGCGACGGCTTTACTGTTTTCACCAGCAAACTTCTTCGGCATTGTTTAATTCTAGAAAAACCAAGAAACATTAGCAATAAGAATAATTACTATAGCAATGACATCCATTTCTTGAATTTTATTCATTTTAACAAACCTTTAGTATAACGTTGTTACAATTTTGGAATAAATAGGTAAATCTAAGAGATTAATTTTATTGATTAAACTTTAGTTAGACTCGGAGGTATTTTTCGTTTATTTTCTACAAAATTTAGCTGATCGACCACTCGAGCAAGTAGACAGGTAGACAGACTTTTGGTGGAATTGTTTGACATTGACACTAACGTTTATAACTATTGTGAAATGTCATCGTCATGTCATGGGATCAGCCTGGGTTAATCATCCATCTGTCCTGTCAGAGCAGAGATCAAAAATCAAATCAAAGCAAATGCAACGAGCAGTCGAGCAGCTTTTCATTTCAATTGATTACTTGGATGACGAAAACATTACAATTTAAAAAAAAAATAGAAAACCGTGTAAATAAATAAATAAATACTGGTAAAAGAAAACCAAAATGGCATTAGTGGCATATGATAATAGTGACTCGAGTGATTATGATGAAGACGAAGAAAACAACAGTGCAACAGTTGTTACGTTGAACAAGAAACTTGAAGGTAAATAATACAGTGAGCAAAACCCCATTTTCTTATTATTACAACTGACCCATAACTATAAGGTTCAATAACTACGGTTTGAAATCTTTGGAATCCCAGAAACTACGCACCTTTCACATACCCAACCGAGATAAACATTGTGGATGCTGGGTGACACAAATATACTTATACCTCGGATAGGAATTGAAACCCTTAGCAAGCATACATCAATATCTTCATGCTTTCAAATCTATTCATACCTACTCTCTCTTTCTCTTTTCCTACCTACTACTTCTAAGATTTAATGTAATTTTCACTGGTCGTCCTAAATAAATAAATACGATAATAAATACAATTTTATACCATTTCTAGCCCCAACAAAAAGTGAAGTTGAAGATACATCTGCTAAAAATGAACTAGAAAATATTGAAGACAGTAATCCCAACCTCTTCAATCTTCTACCGCAACCATCTACAAAGAGATCAGCTGTTCTGGAGGAAGATGATGAGTTTTTACATAAGAAAGCGACTGTTACTGAACCTAAACCTAAAACTAAGATAACGGTACCTTCACTTAGTGATGTAAGTATACAATAATTGAAATAAACCCATTTTAGAAATGTAAATAGCCAAACAATCAATATTTATATACTTATTTTCTTTTTCAGTTCAAAGATGTTGATAGCACTGTACCAACGGCAAGACCACGAACAACAAACGGAGTAAGTTTTTAATTTACTGATATATTTATTAAATTCTAAATTATTATAAGTGCCTGCATAAAAGTTATTCTAACTATCTTTTCATATAAGTACTTACTGAACTATTTTCAAAAAAATACTTAGTAAGTCTCTTATCACATTGAAAATCATATTTTATATTTCAGAAAAAATCTGGCCTACTCAGCATACTACCACAACCCAAAAACGGATTCATGACATCATCCACAAAATCTCTAATACCTCATGTTCTCACAAAAAAGCCTGATAATGTTAAGAAAAAAACACCATTACCATCGCCGATGAAAAAACTTAAAGTAGATGCTAAACCTTTGATAAATGACTATTCTGATGACAGCGATGATGATGATGTTCAGAATGATTTCTTCTCTATAAACAAACCAGTAGAAATACCTGATGATACACTGCCAATAGATATAGAACCTCCTTCGATAATCAAAGCTGCAGTTGAAAACAAGCCACGCGGAATTGAGTCTTATTTCAAAAAGGATTTGGTTGAAAATCCAGTGGCCATGGAGGTTGAAGACACAAATGTTGAAGAATATGATAATGCACAAGCAGGTTCTAGTTATAGTAATGTTATTGAGGTTACGGATAATGTGAATGATGAGGTTGTTCTTGATGAGGAGGCTGTGAGTATTTATATTTTGTTATGTTATGTAGGATAAATAAATATATTATTGACAGTTTTTTACAGACAGGGTTTAAGGTTAGTGCCCTTGTTAGTATACCTGTTTTGTGGCCATTGACACGATAGAAGAAGTGTAACAAGGGCAACTCCCTTCACTGTCTTTTCAAAGTGGCTTATTTCATAGAATGTAAAATAGTGTGATTTTATAATACACTGTTTTATTTTTTTTACAATTTGCTTACATTATTTTTACAGATATTAAAACTCTGTGGCGCCCATGGTAAACGTAGGAAAGAAGAAATACAGATAGTGGATGTGAACCAACAAGAGGTCTTGGATGAGGCTAAGAAATGGCTGCTCAAGGGTCTCATGGACGACACGACTAAGAGAATGTCCAGCAGTAAGAAGAGAGGAAACGAACCCACTTCACAACAGAAACGGAAACACCAGATCACATATTTGGCGCATCAAGTGAGTTTTTAATATTGTTAAAAAAATAAGCATGGTATTCTTGCATTGTAGTTGAATTTTGTAGTCTATGGGTAAAAGTTGTAAGAGACTTAACATTAATTTTTAAAAGTAAGGTTTTATAAAGTTTCTAAGTTCAGTGGTTTTATATTTTGTTGATTACCTATCTCTCTTTTCCCGAACCTTTATCCCATGTCTATTTGGGGTCGGTTTTCAGTTTAACCAGATTTGGCGGAATGTCAGTATTTTACGTGAAGCGACTGCCATCAGACCTTCACAACCCAGAGGGCTATACGACATTTTTTAGTTAAACTGAATGTTAGACTTTGAGGGCTCTAACTACCCGTAACGACTGTCGATGATGTTAGTACGACAACCGGGACCGACGGCTTTACGTACCCTCCGAAGCACGGAAACGCTCATGAAATTAAGTCATTTTTAGTAATGACCCATCACAGTCATGACGGTGCCAGACGTTGCTTAACCGCACGGATCACAAGTGATCCGCGGGTAGCACTGGGCCATGAGCGCTTCCTATATGAAGTTGATTACCTATATGAAGATTATTAAATACATTTTTATTTACAGGCCAAAGCAAACGAAGCAGAGTTACAGAACCAATGGGCTAACAATAGAATGACTAAAAGAAAAACACAATCTAAGTATGGATTTTAACATAGTCATAATTTATAAAATACATAATAAGATTAATAAAACAATTTGTATTAATAGACATACTTTTATTTACATTCTAATTTTAAGGCTAAGTAATAAATATGATTCCTACAATCTTCTGGCTTTCCTTGGCCGCGGGGGGTTCCATGAAACATGTGTGTTATCCGTTATGGAGACAATGTCGAGGCCTCCCATTTGTAGTCCTTTTATTGAAGACTGAAATGATAAATAAATTCTTAAAGATTTTGTTTTATATCTGTTGACAGTATTTGTTTTTATTTTAGTAAATTATGAAATACAAAAAACAGTTCAATCAAAATACTCTATTAGCTATTTTTTTGACTTTGTTATTCTTTGTAACAGGTCTATTGACCACTGAGGCAAAAAATAGTTATAACTTTCAGTTTTAGTCTAAATGTTTTTAATATTTATACATACCAGTCTGCCAGGCCCCAATCCTTGTACTTTGACTCTTATAGTTTTTATACCTTTACTAATTGCATTCTGTAATAAAAACAATAAGCAGTTCAATAAGTATATTTCTTGTTTTCTATAAATTACAAGTCTGATAACACCAACATTTTTATCATAGTTACACATATAAAACAATATTTCATTTGATATTTTTTAAATAGAATATTAAAATAATGACAAAAAATTGTGTCACAGGCTAATTCTAGCTAAGCTTAGAAGATACTCACAGCGGCCAAAGCTATAGCAGTAGTCTGGGCAGCAATATTAGTTCCCTTCTTAGTATTCTTGAACCCTTCCATTCCACAGGATCTGATTGCCTTCACGGTACCCAAGTGGTCTGTCAGTGTCATTATAGTATTGTTCGATGACACCTTTACATTGCAAATGTGTAGCTCTTTGTAAGGAGTCCCATCAAATAATTGGTTATCGGATTCCAATGTTGGGAATAGATTCTGTTTCCTGCAAATTTTATATAAAAGTAAAGTAAGTATGTAATGTTCTTGCTTTGCGTCGCGTCTTATCTTTTATCTTTAAGCGGGTGCTTCATACAACAGTGGATTGAGCTGTGTGTTGATAGATCAGAATCAGAAAGTCAGTCAATAAAGGTTGCCTTTTATTTATACAGACAAATTACTATTATGTTAGTTAGGTTCTCATTATGGAAGTTTATTATAGCTTAATTTAGTTTTACTACTTACGCCTTCAAAGCAGAATCGAGATCAATTAATTTCTCTCCCTGAACACCTTCATCAGTATGAGGTATCCGTTTGTGGTCAAATTTCTCGGTAGCCAAAGGAACAGATGTTTGGAATAATCGTGTTACGTTAGTAACTGGTGCCCGCAATGTATTTCTAAATATATTCATCATTTTATTGAATTTTCTGTTATTTATTTCGGTTTCCTTGTTATGATTTTTCTAACCTAAAAATTTTAGATATTTTTGTCAATATTGGCTGACACCTGACAGTGATGACTGACATGAGTTTCAGAAAAAAGGTATAATTTTATAGCTTGCTTAATGAACTTTTCAGCCTGTACCTGTTTAGCCTAAGATCGAACCAACAACATGAATAAATTGTGTAATGTTTGTTAAGTTTTTTATTCATTAAAAACTACTTATATTAGTATGTTTTCATCACAAATCCGCACGGATTTTATATAAATGCATAGAAATATACAATGATACGGGCTGTGTACTAAGTAACTGTAAGTAAAATGGTGCTAGATGTGGACGGGGGTCATCGAAAATAATAAACTCATGTACATAAATCACATTTATTTTGATTAAATATTACAACATTCATGATTAAATATGTGTTACAAGAGAGAATAAATAACGTTTAGCGATCGAATAGGGATATATTTTTACAGAATTTGACTGTTTCTGAGAATCCCCTGAGCGGCGCGGGTACTCCTGTGGCCATGAGGTACAGGTGGCCGGCCTCGGTCAGGAACCCGGCCTCGATGAGCTCGTTGGTGGCCCACCGCACGTTGTACGGCTCCGCGGACCGGTCGTCCACTGTCGACTGCCCGATGATGAAGTTGACCACGCACGGATAGAAAATGGTCGGCACTAGAGCGACCAGCATACGGTTGTCTAACAACTCCTCAATCAGTACATCGTCTATTTCTTGTTGTTGGATTATTTCCTGTAAAATGTAACAAATAAATTAAGAAAAAGGTTCAAAGTAGAGATAAATGCATATTTCTATATTTACAACAACAACAAACAATACCTTGTAGTCTTGAAGTAGTTTCACGATAAGAGTTTGTGCGTTAGAACATTTGTTGTACAGTATTATCCAAATCATGTTTGTAGCGGTTTCGCCAGTTGTGCAATCCACCAAATATTTTATTTCCTAAAAAAAAAAAACAAATTTAATGTTCACACAGTTTTAATATTTTTTTTAATACATTTGTTTTTTTTTTATCTCTATATAAATGATTATTTTTCTTACCTCAGCATTGAGTATGGGCTGTTTGAGCAGCAGTTTGATGTAAATGAGGACTTCCTTCTGATTGTTGTTGGTGGTGAGCTGCGAGTGCAGGAACTCGCAGTGCAAGCTCTTTGAATGCCTGAGAACAATACTCATTTTTTGTCAATCATCATAAGTGTATTCCTTTACAAGTAAGCCTTTCTTTTTCATGATTTTAACAAATGGGGCATCGTTAGAACCGTGTTAATAGTTGGTATAATGAAAAGAGAGTGTAATGCGACGTACAGTTCCCGGGAGGGCGGCCAGCCGGTGAGCACGTCGACGAGCGTCTTCTTGCGCTGCAGCGAGTCGGCGAGCGGCAGCAGGCGCCGGAAGGCGTCGCGCTGGCCCGCCTCGGCCGCCAGCGCGTCGTCCGACAGGTGGTGCGCCGCCTCCAGCGGCCAGGCGGCGCGCAGCGCGGCGCGCGCCGACCCCGCGCCGGCGCCGCCCGCCAGCGCCAGCAGCTCCAGCTGGTGCGGCGGCGCCAGCGCGCCCGCCGTCGCCACCAGCGCCGCCGGCACCGCCACGCCCGCGCGCTGCCACTCCGCCACCACCGACACGAACTTCGACGTGTCGCTGAGGGAAACAATGCAGAAAATCGTATTTATTTTATTAACGGCCTTTTTTCTTAAAAGAAAAAAATCCCATCAAATTCTATGAGTAGATATTTTTTCAATATGTAGTAAAAATCAATTTTGAGCTCTTAGCCTATAACTTTGTTCGTTAAAAGAAAACTACTCGGAACATCATAGTTGTAATACGCGTGTGCGTGTTACGTACTGCTGTGTGTGCAGGCGGTGGTCGGCGATGTGCTGCAGCACGTCGTGCGGCTGCAGCTGCACGTGCAGGCACTGCAGCAGCGACTGCAGCGCGGTGGCGCGCAGCCCGTGCGTCACCACCAAATCCGCGCACAGCGACACCACCACATCCGCCGCGCCGTGACTCTTCTCAATCTCACTGTTAACAGGGGAAACATACTCTCATCACAACCCACAATGACTTTTGAATTTAGAACACTATACAAGTTCAAGGTAATGTTCAGATAAAGTCCTGTGCCCTGTTCATCAAAACTTACAAGCCTTGTATTACAAGCAATTTCCCTGTAAAATAATTCATTATTACAAATATGTGTTCATCAAAACTACACGTGTAATTTACAAGTTACGAGTGTCATTATTTATTTCACAAGTATATTTTCACACTTGTATTCGTGATTTCGTTCATCAAAAAATCTCTTGTAAGTTACAAGTTGTAGAAAATCATGGCAAATCCTGAGAGTGTTCGGAGACTCTCCATTCAGTCTTACAAGTTTACAAGTGTCGTACTTAGTACCGCATTAATAGTTATTTTCAACACACTTGCTCATAAAGGGGCTCTTATTTGTGCAAAAACAGTTGAATAATGACACGTTTTATTCACTAGTGAGTTATAGATTGTTTTTTTAAATTGCTTTCATTTAAAAAAAGTTTCGTTACCAAAAAAATTGTGTCCATACATTTTAAAAACAAACTTCAACGTTGTTTCCTTACTTTTGGTAGGTCTATGGTCGATTCCATTCATTCATTCATTCGTTTTTTTTAAATAAGTAAATTCTTATAATCTTTGGCCAATCACCATTGTTGTGTTGGATGCGCGCAAATAGAAAACTCACTAGTGAATAAAACGTGTCATTATTCAACTGTTTTTGCACAAATAGGAGACCCTTTAAGAGCAAGTGTGTTGAAAATTTTTTAAAACGTGGTCGATTGACTCAAGCGATGATGAAAATATTAGAATAATAGAACCGAGAACTTATAAAACAAGAATTGACTACGGTCATATGGAGAACACCTATAAATTTAATGAAAGGCGAAAAATAAATAATAGGCGGGAATACTGTCGCTACTACTTTTTTTTAATGTTCTGTCAATATTAGGCACAGATAATATACCATTAAGCCATGCGTTTAAGTCAACATATTCAATTAAAAACATAAAAAAAATGGCGGGAAAGGAATGTGTGAACTTACAAGAACAACCTACAAGTGTTTTATTTTACAAGTCTTGTAGTTTTTTTTGATAAACGTAATTTACACGAACGTGTAAAAACTTCTTTGTAAAGTGTAACTTGTGAACGTGTAGACTTGTGAGTTTTGATAAACAGGGCACTGGCCGCTAATAAAAAATCGCGTCTGCCGCTGCGACACATGCCGGCAGCAAAATTAAATGACTTTTGAATTTGGATCACTATTCGCTATAAGATTGAACGCGTTTCGCTTCGATTAAAGTCCTGGCCAGTAATAAATGGGGTTTAAGGGAGTCACCACAGTGCGATTGCGGAGCACCTGACCAGACCCTGTCCCATGTGGTAAACGAATGCCCACTTCGCTGTTTCCCCGGCGGAATATCGGAGGTCCATAAGCTTACACCTGCCGCTATAAGCTGGATTCATAACCTGGACATTCAAATCTGATCCTCGCAGGATTAATGCCATACGCAATGATGATGATAAAAAAAGCGCACATACCGTCGCGTAATTGTATGAAAAACCTAAAAAATAATACGCAGGAACTACTTTTTTTTTATTACTTTTATCAAAATTACAGACAATTTCTGGTAAATGACGTACAGTTTCCTTGAAGACATTGAGTATGGCCTCCACTTGTAGGCGAATTACTAATCAATGATAAATACAATATAATACTGACGGCCATATCTGGTCGCGGGGCACGTCGCTGTGCTCGATGACGTGGTGCGTGGCGCTGGAGTGGAAGTTCTCCAGGAAGCGCGCCCACCGCGTCAGCTCCTGCCCCACCTGCGCCCACGTCTGGCCGCTGGCAAGATACACATAATCAGTTATCGATAAAGTTCTAGAAACAGAGTGTGATATTTGAGACTATGTGGATGATTAGTAGTACTACTTATTATCTATGTCAGAGTTTCTTGCCGATTCTTCTCGGCTGATGTAATTCCGAATCGGTGGTAGATTCATTGACCTTCATAAGGCCTTAATTGAATAAATTATTTTTGAATTTTGAATTTAGGATAACATATAATTGCATAAATGTTACTATGGTGCTACCCTACAATAGAACAGCGGTGGTGGGAGTTGGAAACCCAACTGTGCATGTGTACCTACTAATAGCTGGCTTAATATTCTCTCGGCATTTCATATATCATACCTTTTGTTGTTATATTTGAAGTCATTCTCCTGTTCTTGTTGGCAGTAGTCGACCGCTTGCATTATCATCAGGTTCCTGGTGCCGGCCGGGACACTAAAAAAAAAGAAAGATTATATTTGAAGTCCTTACTTGTCAAGGCCCTATTACTGTACTGATGTTAAAAAAATGCATATTTTCTTTACTGTTTACAGCTGCTGAAATTTTCTTCATAGAAGTTAAATTACAGAAGTCAAATTACTTAAATATTTTTTTTTCCAATTCAAAAATTTTATTCCATGTTCAAATTGTGATGCCTTTTAAGTTCACTTCGTATTTAGACACATAATATGTGTATTACCGTTCAATAGCCATGTCTGAGAAGCAGGTGTCGTTGACGAACTTGATGAGTTCCTCCTTGGTGAGCTTATTGAAGTAGCTCGCGCACTGCCGGTACTGCTGCATCCACTTCTTGGTACTTGCGGCCGCTGGCGGCACCTGTTAATATCAATTAAGAATTTTAAACCTTTATCTAAATTAAAAACATTGTGTGGAAACTAAATCGAACCGTATTTATTTTGCAGAAAACACTCGAATCAAAGTAAAATACGGTATTTTTGAATAGTAAATGCACAATAGGCTATTCTCCTATTTTTTCAAATATTTTTTAAAATGCTCATATATATCAGATAATCAAGGATTATTTTTATTTCTGCAAAATATACCTGCTAAATGTTAAAAAAAATATATCAAAAATTTGACTTAAAATATACGCGCCAAAACACCGACCGCCATGATGGTGGCGGCGACTGACGTCATATAAACTAAAATGAAGAAATGTCAAAATGCCAGTTTGTCTTGTACTCTTGTAGTGATTTAATATAATTTAATTTCAAGTAAAAATGAGTTTTTATAGCCCATATCGTTGGTGTGTAGCGTTGAATTGTAAAAATTCTACGTTGAAGACTCCAGAAAAGTTATTTATTAATGTGCCGACCGACGTTTCTATGAGAAATGTTTGGTTGGAACTCGCGGGACGAGATCCTGTAAAATATTCTAAGAAATCTCATTTATATCTTTGTGAGGATCACTTTGACGTAAGTACATAAGCTTTTTTTATTGATTTTTATTTAAATTACGATATTACTCTCTTTTTTACTATGTAAACGAGACTTTGAGGTTATTTTTACTACATTTTGTTGTTTGTAAAACGAGTGACGGACGACGAGCTTTAGTGAAATTGACGTCACATCATGGCGGTCGGCGTTTTCAATCACGTGACATACAGATAATGAAACCTCAATTTTAATTTTGAAAAATAAAATTAACCTTAGGTTTTCATGGGAAAATAACTTTATATTTGCATTTTCCGTGATGAAAACTATCCAAGTAATATAATTTCATAATTTATTGTTGATATAAGAAAATGGCCTATTGAAGATATTAAAAGAAAATTCTAAACAGAAAAATGAAGTATCAAGACTCGTCGTGCGTACTATAAGCAGGATCACAAAACAGCGTTGTGATTTGTCGATTGGTTGTCTGCACGTGACTTAGGAAGTCCTCCGTTGAACCTATATTATCACAAATACCCATCCAATACTCACACTGAAGAAGTACTTGGTGAGCCACTTGGTGTAGAGCGAGTTGACCGACACGGGCAGTTTGACGGTGGGCGGCAGCGTGCGCAGGAACTTGGCGATCATGCCGATGTTCTCCGGCTTTATGATCTGCAGCATGTGACTGAGGAAGTCCTCCGTGGAACTTGGCTCTATCACTAACTTGTAGTTTAATTCTGCAAGGTAACAATGTATTTGTTAGGATTGTCCTATGCTGAAGCCGCACATAATTAATTATATTTAAAAACTAGTTACTAGTTTGGTTAGATTGTCTTGGCTTTACGGCGGCTATTTAATGCTAAAATTTGGATGCCGTAAAGCCAATCTAACATTCAAGATTTTCAACAGCAGGGTACCTCAGTTGGATTAGACTTTAGAGCGCTGCCACGGTTTACATAGTCAAATCTCAACCATGAAAATATTTTTTAGAGAACCTAATATATCAAACCTAATATTTGAATTACCAAACTGTCAATTTACCTCTTTTTTAAGCTATTGCATAGCTTCTATCGAGGGCCTTGAGCGCGGGGACCGAATCCAGAAATTCCGTAACGAAAAAAAACCTCACGTTTTTATTATTTTTTTATTGAAAACTTTTTTTTGTAAATTTTCCAAAAAGTTTTTTTAGTAATGTAGACAAAGTTTTTATTGTATGAAGTCCCAAAGTACGACATCAAAATTTCTAAGGTTAGGATTGCAATACAAAATTAAAAAAAAACAATTAGTTGATAAAATTGCTATGCAATAGCTTTACCGCGGCAGTCCCCGAGTGCCACACTTTTTTTTTTCAAATAAAAAAGTACTAATAAACTTCGTCTAATTACCTGGTGAGACAGACTTGGCTTTCTTCAGCAGTTTGATATGATCGGCGGCGGTAAACCCGAACACGACGGGCTTCTCGTCGAGGTGCTTCAGGAGCGAGAACACGTGGATGAGGCCCGCGTGGTCCGTGCCCGATACGTGCGGGTACAGGCCTTCTATGATACTGGAAATACAGTTCAAATTAAAATCCGTCAGACGCTACTAGTTTGGCCTTAGTAAGACCTAGTTTATTCAGTCTAAGGTTAGTGTGTAGTTAGTTAGACAGTGGGGAAGGAATCACTCAGTACGTCGAGAGGTTTAGTATTTAGTGCGCTATCTTCAGATCAGCACATGGTCAGTTGCTGTACCGTCAATCAGTAAGGCAGTCAGCGTGTCGTCCAGCAGTGTGAGTCAGTCTGTCATCGGTAAGCGTCATCAGTCAGCTTGTTGTTAGTCAGTGTGCCGTCACCCGCCAGTGAGTATACTGAGTGTGAGCGTGTGGTCAGAATGCGGTGCGGTGTTTGTTACCGTGCGTGCGCGTCGGGCACGGCGGGCAGCGTGTCGGCGGACAGCGCGGCGAGCGCGGGCGACGCGGCCGCCGCCTCTATCCACACCGCCATCGCGTCCAGGGAATACTTCTGTGCTAGCTTAACAGCAATCTCAACCTGGTCCTTTTGGCCCGATCTGGAACAAACAGAGCATGCGTATTACAAATATTCTAAGCTCAACAAGTATTGTTCTTTCTTTGTGTAAGGGTTCGAATTTCGAGTGTAATGTTGTCTTCTCACGGTGCGCTACATCACTTGTCGCGCCGATTCGTACGAGCGCGCGCCGACAGGCCCGCAGCCTGCGCTTTAGAAGTACTGCCAGCGGGTCGAGTCGCGAGGAGGCGCGAGCACGCGCGTCGCGACTCGTGATACTTGCGTCATTAAATGATACACCGGCAGGGCACGCCTTACCTGGCGACTCTATAGATGATCTCCCGGCGGTAGTCGGCGTCGGCGGTGAACATCAGCCCGTTGACGGGCAGCCCCTGGGCCCGCAGCCACTCCACCTCCGCCATGCCCGACAGCCGGTCGATACACTCGCGGATCAACGACATCTGCTCGTCGCGCCCTTCGTTCGCGTTCTTGAGAGACATTTCGGCCAGCTATTCGAACATCAAACGTTAAACTGTGACACAAAACAGATACCTAATCGAATGTAGCAAACGCAAAAAGGGGTCGAAAGCTACTTACGACGAGAGGTTTGGTGAGGTAGACGTTGTCGCGCAGCTGCAGCGCGTTGTCTCGTAGCAGCGCGGCGTAGAGCAGCGCGAGCAGGCGCGCGTCGGGGCGCGCGTGCGCGTGCACGTCCGAGTGCGAGCGCACGCGCAGCTCGCGCAGCGCCAGCGCCGTGCTCAGCGGGCACTCGCACGCCGCCGACCACGAGCACTCCGACAGCACTACACACAAACAAACAGGACAAGTTGTATTACGATTTTTCAACACTACAATTTGTCACTTTTCGGGGTGAGGGGAGTTCGAAACCATGTAGCCTTAGGACACGTGACAGCAGTTACGTGTCACTCATGTCAAGATGGGCGTGGCTTGATGTGTCAGTGTGTGAACGCCGCACTCCGACACCACTCCGACTGACCGAGTGACCGGTAGCATACCTTTCTTCTCCAGAGCGAGATATTCTCCGTCGTGCAGCGCGGTGTTGCTGTAGAACCAGTAGAGCAGGGAGTGCGCGGCGCGCGCGCGGTGCATCAGCTCGCCCACCGCGAACCGCTCGTAGCGGTAGGCCGCGTCGCACGCCGCCAGCGAGCCGTACGCCGCGCGGTAGAACTCCGCAACACACACGCCACCCGCGCCCGTCTCGTGCGCCGTCGGCTTGCTGTCGCTACAAATACAACACTACGTGAATCCCGAGTCACATTTCATTGTACTTCAACTGTTCGTTCGAAAGAAATCGTTGCACATTAAGGAGTGTCATCCGCTAATGCGGAGTTGCGCGGAATGGACCATAAGTTGGCCAATCACAGTGCTCGAGCATTTCACGCACACTTATGTGCAACGACTGTCGTACTATCAACGACTGTCGTACTGTTAATGGACAACGGATGTCATACATTCAAGGAATGTCCTACAAGCAACGACTGTCGTTCGTACTATTAACGGATGTCGTACTATCAACGACTGTCGTACTATCAACGACAGTCGTACTATCAACGACTGTCGTACTATTAACGACTGTCGTACTATTAACGACTGTCGTACTATTAACGAATGTCGTACTATCAACGACTGTCGTACTATCAACGACTGTCGTACTATCAACGGATGTCGTACTATTAACGACTGTCGTACTATTAACGGATGTCGTACTATCAACGACTGTCGTACTATCAACGACTGTCGTACTATCAACGACTGTCGTACTATCAACGACTGTCGTACTATCAACGACTGTCGTACTATTAACGGATGTCGTACTATCAACGACTGTCGTACTATCAACGACTGTCGTACTATCAACGACTGTCGTACTATCAACGGATGTCGTACTATCAACGACTGTCGTACTATCAACGGATGTCGTACTATCAACGACTGTCGTACTATCAACGGATGTCGTACTATCAACGACAGTAGTACTATCAACGACTGTCGTACTATCAACGACAGTAGTACTATCAACGACTGTCGTACTGTCAACGGATGTCGTACATTCAAGGCATGTCCTACTATCAACGGATGTCGTACTATCAACGACTGTTGTACTATCAGCGGATATCGTACTATGAATGACTGTCGTACTATTGAAGTATGTCGTACTATCAGCAGAGGTCGTACTATCGTACCCTAGTAGTTCTTAATACTGTGATATAAGGTTTTTATATATTTGATTACCAAATGAATTGGAGCCGTGCAGTTGCGGTGCCGTTATACTGTCATTACCTATATTCTACGACACACAACTCCAATATAATTTACAGATGATCACTGGAATATAGAATCATGGGGGCTATAGGAGTATCTGTTAAATATGTTCGATAATATAAATATCTGCTCACCTTGAAAGGAATTTGCTTTGAAAGGCGTCCAGCAAATAGTCGAAAACTGAAGTTTTCTGGTCCGAAGTGTCAGGCTCAACCAGATCTTTTCTCTCGATCACTGGCTGTAATATAAAAAATCATTTATAATTTTTACTCATCAATCAAAAGGTTGATTATCGATAGCTATGTTCCGCGGTATAACCCCCCAAAAAAATAAAACTATTCCTATTCTTTGCAGCTTCTTATCAAATGCTGTAAGGTGGTAAAGGTGAAGGTGGTAAGATCATGGCACTAATTGCTTTCTCTGTCCTTTTCATGCTTTCTCCATGACGCCCTTTATTAATAACTAGCTGTGCCCTGCGGTTTCACCCGCACTTTTAAGTCAATCGGTTCAGTAGTTTAACCGTGAAAAGGTAACAGACATAAGATTTTCGCTTTTTAATAATATAATAAGTAAGGTTGGTACGTACAGTGGTGACGGCGTCGGCGTATTCGTCGTCGGCGGAGGGACAGCGCTCGGCCGCGTCCGGGAACGGCCCGCTCTGCTGCTGGATGGTCTCCAGCTCCAGGCACAGTCTGCGGCAGCCACCACATTGGTATTACATCGAATTGTATGTGGGGGTGGTGATACACAAGTGCCGTGAGTGCCGTATGGTTGCTACATGTAGCGGTTCTACTTACAAGATACCGCGGCACTAAGAGACACTCAGTCACAATAAGAATTTTAATTAAAAGGGGTTCGTTTTATTGAGCATCTAGTCATTGACAAAGAAAGCGTGTATACCTGTCGGTGAGTATCCCCGTGATGTCGTCGTCGTGGCAGGCGGTGAGCGCGGCGGCGAGCAGGTAGCGGCGCGCGGCGGCGGGCGCCGGCGCGGCGGCGGCGCGCGCCACGAGCGCGGGCGCGCGGCGCAGCGCGGCGAGGCGCCGGCCGCACGCCCACGACACGCCGCTGCCCGCGCCGCCCGCCGCCAGCGCCGCCGCGCACACACGCTCCACCACGCAGCCCTCCCTGCACGAGGACACGCATAACAAGGTCAGACAAAGGACACCACTCATATTTGCGACTCGATTAGATAGTGATTTTGAAGAAAAAAAAACGATACCCAAGTTCGATTTGATGACCAAAATCACAAAAGACGTAACCCTTTATAACAACACAGATGTCCACACGGACAGAAGCCCACCTAAAATTAAGACTATCAACCCACTCTGAGCAAGTTTTGATTTTTACACAACATAATACAAAAAGCAAAACCACGACAATATCAATCATCTATCAATTCAATACATAAACATCGAAAACGAACTGAAACAGGTTACCTCTCGATCTCATCGTCCCCGCAAATTCTCAGCAAACCGGCCAGTTTCAGAAGCTTCTGACTAGCGAGATACGCGTTTGGGTCAGCCTTCAAGCAATCTTCGATCAGAGTCATTTTGTTTTCACATAGACGCACTGAAACAATCACAAAGTTAATAACCACGAAAAAAACATGTTCATGGAGAATACAGTATTAATTGTATTTGTTAACTACACATCTTGAAATTATTCCTGTAATTTTACCTTGAATAGGAATAATATTCAAGTTGAATGAATGCAATATTGGCAACGCCGCAATGAGATCCAGCTCCTCTTGTATCTCTTTGTTCTCATCCTTGATCAGAGTCAGACAGCATCTGAAAGGGAATGTCAACATTAGGAAGCATGCTACGATTTAAGACCAATAAATATTTCTCCAAACATGCAATCATATTGCCATAACTGAGTAATAAAATATATTGCCCTTATAAAAACATTTTTAGACCCAAAGTTTTTTTGTCTTTCAACGCAATCCGTTCAGTGGTTTGTGCTGTGTATTAGTCAGATAGATCAGCCTGTCAGACAGTCAAACAGTCAGTAACTGTTGCCTATTAAAATATACAGAAGAGGTTAAAGTAAATGCGCCACCTTGCGAGCTCTAGCGCGGGGTCGTTGAGCGCGGAGGCGGAGTTGAAGTACTCGCGCGCCGCGTCCAGCGCCAGCGCCGCCGACCGCGCCGGCGCCACGCTGCCCACGCCGCCGCCGCACGACAGCACGCCGGACGCCAGACGGATGTTGGACGCGTCGCCCGACGTCAGCAGCGCAGACGCGTAGATCTACACACGGACGAGTAACGTTTTTGGTATTACTGACAACCTGTAGATGTCTTTTGTTGGTCAAGTACTCCTTTGACTGTTGGGTGCAAAGCGAGAGCGTCTAACGGAGCTTTACTTACTGTCAGTCTTACGAACATGTTCAGTCGGTCGGTCAGAGGTAGACTATAACGATACATAAGCCTTTCGGTAATGTAGTTTTTCCGGCATAATTCGACGGTCCACTGCCATTTCAACACAATTTTTGTGGGCTAGTAACCAACTTTTGTTTTATGTGTTTCCGAATCCTAATTTTAAAAATATCAAAGACAAAATCTAAGAAAAATAATCTAAGTCGGAAACAATAGAAGAGTAAATCGCACATACGAGTGAGCAACTCACCTCGTAACACTGTTCCCTGGTGATGCACTCGAACACAGTGGACTGCAGCTCCAGGAGGTCTTTGAGCAGCCGCTCCCAGTCCGCGGGCGTCGGCTTGGGGTCCCTAAGGACAAACGGCAGTTACTATCACCTTTGGTAAGTACACGAATGAGTGTATCTGTATTGTTGGTATGCGTGTGTGTTGTGTGCGCATGTGTCTGTGTGTACGTACTGTAGCGGCAGGTGGCGGGCGAGGCGTGTGAGCGTGTCGCGCGCGCGCTGCGGGCACGCGGCAGTATCGCGGAGCGCGCGCGGCGGCAGCGCGAGCCCGCGCGGCGCCAGCCACACGCACGCGCGCACCACGCGCGACAAACCTGCAGCGCGCACCATCAGCTCGCCGCGGGATATGCTGCCGTCTCTACAACAAAACAAAGTACTCTGGTCTATATGTTCAATGACAAATCAAAAGTCACTTTGTAGCAGCAAAAGATTCTTGGCAAAGTAACAACCATGTTTCTTCGTTAAAAAAACTGCCTAGCCTTTTCGTCATATACTCTACATTTAAAATGGCTCCTGACAGTGACAACTTTACTTGACAAGTGACTCGCGAGTACCCTGTTCTTGCATCACCGCTTGCACTCAGGATACAACATTATCAATTGACGCGCGTATGCGACGTTGCCGTCTCGCTGCACACGAGCACGGACTCGTTGCCGTTCTGCGTTTGCGGGGTAACGCGATCATGCATCATACATCTAGTTGGTTACGTGTTGACACTTGTCATGTTCGCGGTATACTTACGTCTCCTTGAGTATAGAGCTGATGAGGTCGCAGGCCTGCTCCAGGTTGTCGGTCTCGGTGTACGCGAACAGGCAGCGCTCCGCCGCCTCCAGCTGCGTGCGCACGTTCAGCTCGAACTCATCCGCACTTTGGAGGAACTAACACAGAAGAATACCATGACTATTATCAAAAAAAGACTACAAAAACACATAAAATACTTATATTTAACTGAACATTTGTTTTGTACCATGAGTATCGGCGTAAGATCTTCGACGCTGATGCTCTCGAGGTAATCTAGCAGGCCGCTAATGGCCGATTGCGGCTTCTGTGTTAGCTCCTCGTACCGCTTCAGGAACGGCATTACATACTCCTTAAGATCCGACACGAAGGTTTCTTCCGTCGACTACCAGTAAAAAGAAACTCAATAAATAACTTCCAATAATATAAATTTAAAAAAAAATTGGAACTTCACTATGATATTGTTTGGCATAGTTTACATTAGCTATGTCGAACGTTACAAATAAGTTTATAGTAAGTCATAAAGAAAAATTAAATCAAACCTTCACTATCATAATCATAGTTTACACAAGCTGCACAATTTTGTCTCATACAATCACAGTAGGGTTGTGACTCACATTTTCCATGAGCAGTCCACAAACATCTAGCTCGGACATGGCCTCCACCTTTGTCAGATCGAGTCCTTCCTGACAGGTGTCGTAGAGCAGCGTGTGTAGCGTCAGTAGGTGGTAGTGCAGGCGCTGCAGGCGCGGCTGGGCGGGCGCGGCGAGCGCGGCGAGCGCCAGCGCGTGCGACGCGAGCCCCGAGCGGCGCTCGACGTCCCGCGCGCGGCGCTCGTACCACGCGCCCACGTCCGGCGCGCCGTCGCCCGCGCCGCCCGCGCCGCCCGCGCCGCCCGCGCCGCCCGCGCCGCCCGCGCCGCTCTCCTCGGGACGCCCTTCCTCCGACCAGTTGGAGCTCCAGATGGATCTGTGGGGCGTTGGTACTTGATATACCCTGATATGCGTCATGAGTGTGGCGTAGTGTATGCAGTGATACGATTAGACGCATGGATCAGTCTCATCAGTTGCTTGATTGAAAATAAATTTTAGTACTAGATGGTTAATCAATATTGGACAAAAATTACTACTAGTCTAGAGATAAGTGTTATTGTTGCACGATTTGGTGAAGTTTGTCAGACTACATTTTATACCAATTTTCCTTCGACATCGATATCAGAAAAAGAAAAAGTGCAAAAATAAAAATATCCCAATACTACTAACACTTCTTACCTAAATATATCTTTCCTACACCAATCGTGTACGTAAGTGCTCGGCGCAACTTTGATAGGAGACTTGGTTTCAAACCACTCCTGCTCAGGGGTCACAGGTGGCAACAAATGTTGATAATCCATAGGGTTTATAGTCTCTGGCAAGTTCTCCAGGACTGTCATCTTCATAGACAATGTCTTGATGTGTGGCCATAGACAAGTGAGCGCTTCTATACGGCCTTCTTTGGCGATCTCTATGGAACTACGCATGATGCTGTTGCTTCGGAGGCGGTCGTATTCATCTTTGATGTACGTAGATTTCTCATATTTTAGGATTGACTGAAATAAAGATGCTTATAAATGATATGATTTATTAATATACTTAGTTTTGTCATATTGTAGGGAAATTCGTCGATCGACGGCTATTTTCTCTGTTTCTTCTTTTCAACAGGAGATTTTTATATGACAAAAAGTAACACCAGACAGAAAAAAGTAACTCGAATAGTTTTTTAGATAATTGCCAATTGACGTAAATTCACTTCAATAGGCGTCAGATGTAGTTATAATTAAGCAAGGAATATATGGCAATATACTATTTTACTTCAATATCATGCAAATATTTAAAGTTTATTATGGAATCTGTACCCTGGCCAGCCAAATATAACCTAACTAGCAGCGACCCGCGGTTTCACCCGCGTAGTTATCATTCCCGTGGACATACCGGGATAAAAAATTGCCTATATGTCCTTTCCCCGACCATAAGCTACCCCTGTACCAAATTTCAAGTCAATTGGTTCAGTAATTTAGCCGTGAGAAGGTAACAGACAGACAGACATAGTTACTTTCGCAGTAAGGATATTTACCTCATACAAGGCGAGCCTCTCCCGGTAGAACAGCATGACGTGCCGGCAGCGCAGCAGCTCGCTCGTGAACGCGTTCAGCTGCTCCGGGACTATGTCTTCAGGCTCCGACAGTTGGCCGGAATCGGGGAGGTCCTTGTTTATTTCTGGGGAAATGGTGATTTACGAAGTGACATAAAAGCGGCATCTAGCGGTTTTTACTGACATGAGATAAAATGTAGCCTTTGTCCTGTCCCAAGCTCTAGTTTGTGTTTGTACAAAGTTCATTTCGATCGGCTCATTAGTTTTGACACGAAAGCGCGACAGACAGACAGTTACTTTAGCATTTATGATATTAGTGAGGATGAATGCTTCCCTTTCGAAAGATTTTCTTAATCCACAATTAAAAGATGTTGGTTTTCTCCAGTCAATCCCTTGCTCAGGCAAGGGATTGACTGGAGTCCAGTTCACTATGGCGAACGGTCAGCCGTTCGCCATAGTGAACTGGACTTACCTTCTAGAATTTTCTCGTTGGTGAGCTCCAGTCCGAACTGCAGCAGTTCCTTGGCGGCGGGCAACGTCTCCGGCAGCCGGTCCACGCACTGGTGAACTGCCCAGATCTTCTTTGATACTTTACTCTATAAATAACAAATATTTACTTATACTTTAATAAAGAAACTAGAAAAAAAAAACAATTTGGACTTTTTACATTCACCTGTTTTATCCTAAATTTTCTCACAGGGTAAATATGAATATGAGTTAAATTACTACAACTGTCGATAACTGAATAACACTTTTCATGAGCCTACCAAATATTTCTCAATGGCCTCAGTAGAGACGGGATTCTTCCTCCACTGCTGCTGGTATACCAGGTCGCTGTCCAGGTTAAACGTCTCCGCCAGCTTCAACGCTTCACTGTAGTTGCCTGTTTCGATCTAGTACATACGAAAAGTTAAATGAAATATTTGAATCGAAATACATGTTTATTATCTTCAAACAAATATATCAACAACAAGTGATTTCAAAATTAAAAAGCGAGTGATTTCAAAATCATAATCCTTCGCTAACTAGTGGCATTCTGCGGTTTTACCCGCGCGGAAACATCCCGTAGGAAATTTGGTACCAAATTGTAGCCTATTTCCTTTCCCAAGTTCTAGTTCGGAACCAAATCCGTTCAGTAGTTTTAGCCTTAAAGAGCGACAGTTTTATTTCCACATCACATGTGAGTTTGGTTGGATGTTTGTTACTCTTTCACGCAATAACTACAGTAGTTATTGCGTGAAAGAGTAACAAACATCCAATCCATCTGTACCAAATTTAATCTAAATCGATACTTACAGTAACTGTAAGTATCGATTTAGATTAAATTTGGTACAGATGTTCCTTATAACTTAGGAATATACACATAATATGATACTTTTTATATCGAAATGCCCATGGGATTGGGATTCACGCGGGGCGCAGCTAGTTTATAATATTAGTAAGGACTACAAATTTAATCTAAATCGATACTTACAGTAACTGTAAGTATCGATTTAGATTAAATTTGGTACAGATGTTCCTTATAACTTAGGAATAAACACATAATATGATACTTTTTATATCGAAATGCCCATGGGATTGGGATTCACGCGGGGCGCAGCTAGTTTATAATATTAGTAAGGACTAGAAGGGGCCTTAGTTCAGCAATGGATAATTATAGACTAATGATGATCTTCAAAATCAGTGAAGTACATACCTTCCTAGAAAACAGCTCCTCCGGGGTCGTACTATTGAGCGCCAGCAGCCGGTACACGCGCGACACGCACGTCACGCGGCGCGGGCGCGGCTGGAGCGACTCCATGTCGGTGATCACGAACAGCACGTACTTCACCAGCTCCTTCAGCAGGTCTAGCACGCCGTCCTCTTGTTCCTCTTCGGGTTTACCTTCTTCTGACTGATTTTGGGGGTTTGGGATGATTTTAGCGTTTATAATCAAATATTGGTAAGCACGGGAAAACGTGTGAATGGCT
Source organism: Timandra comae (assembly GCA_958496195.1). Classification (NCBI taxonomy): domain Eukaryota; kingdom Metazoa; phylum Arthropoda; class Insecta; order Lepidoptera; family Geometridae; genus Timandra; species Timandra comae. The sequence goes on from OY292354.1 coordinate 1,364,093, forward strand.
TGCGTATATGAAACGAATGTTATTTGTATGTTGCGTATTTCATGTGTTGTGCGTATGTGTTTGGTATTTCATGCTTATGTGGTGGGAATAGGTTGTGAATGTGTAGCGTGAGAAGTACGAAAATAGTGCATATGTAATGCGTGTGTTGATCCGTAATGTGTTGCGTATGTAGTGCGTATATGGCACGTTAGTATTGCGTGTGTACTTCGTATACGTTGCGTATTTTATGCGTATAGCTTATTAATTTAGTGCGTATGTAATGTGTACGAGATGCGTATATAATGTCATTGTGTCACGTATGTGTCGCCAATGCATTGTCCGTACCTGCACCCGATGCGCCGGCAGCGCGCGCCGCTCGCACTCGAGCGCCAGCGCGGCGGCGGGCGGGCCGCGGGCGCGCCGCACGCGCGGGGCGCCGGCCGCCCACACGCGACGGGACAACAGGTTGCCCAGCGACAAGGGGGAGTTCACCGACACCAGGCCGTTGAAACGGGACAGGATAATTTCCTAGGAAAAGATTTGTGGCTGATAAATATGGTGTATGACTATGGTGTTGGTGTATATGTATGTGACTTATGGAACATGGTAATGGGTAATTTTATACTGTTTAAATATGCATTGAGCTTAAGTATAAGGCCACATTCAGCAGCCAGATCGCGACGGTGAGGGAAGATTGGACGGACAATATGGCGGCCAGAAATTCTCAGATTTTGTACGGATTTCGCTGGCTGCGACGAACAGCTGAACGCTGGACGTTTGTTGCTAAATGCTCGCGGTGTTTAAAGCGGCGGGATTGCGGCCTTAAACTAAGTCATTTTTTAAACTAATTTTATACAAATTTCAACTCACATCATTACTCCACCAATCAACATCAGCTGGATGAAACATCGTCACATCTCTCTTTCCTGGCTTTTCCTCATTCAGTGGGTTCTGCAAGTCGTGTTCCGGTTGTGACGAAAGCGGGAACCTCTGGATCAACTTGAGGAGCGGGAGACGCCATATTGTTACGTCACCGTTACAGTGGAGACATACCAACTTGCTTGCGTCAGGGGAGAGGGACATTTGGACTATGAATGCCTGTAACAAATAAAAATATTTGTAGGAAGTCAAAGATTATAGTATTTACAAATAATGTTATTGATAAATTACGGTATATGATACAATTTAATATAGCGAAAATTCCCCTGTTTAAAGTAAAGTTGTAGTACTAAAATAATAAAGTAGAAATTTTGGAATAAAACTTATTAATGGATTATTATATTATCTAATTAAACACAATATTCTTATAAGACAACCAAGCCAAAAACCATTTAACTTACCAAATTCTTAGAAGATATTAGCGGTACATAGAGTTGCCATTTGTCATTCCCCTGGCCTTCGAGCTGGTCTGACACGACTGACAGCTTGTAATACGGTTCGTCGTTTAACACTCGCCACGCCGTGAGACCCGCGGTATGGGCTGAGTCAGGGTCCTGAAGGATAATAACTCTTAATTAATTAAAGTTTATTACAGTCATCGCTGATTATAAAAACCATATGAAGCCTATTGCGCAGATATAAAAAACCGCCCCACTTATTATTTTCTTTAGCCTAGGGCAGGCTAAAGATAATAATGACACCAACATTTTGAGACAGAAGTTACAAAAACTTAATATATGCTCAACTAGAAATACAATCGCGAAATGATAACAAAGCTAATTACTTGTAAGAATATAGTAAAAGCCATTTCGCTCTGATAAATTGTATAATTGTTTAACTCACTTTCCCAGACCCCTTCGGCACTCCAGCTACATACAGCGTAGCGTGTACATCACAGTACGACACCGCTCCGATCCCCCCTCCGAATGTAATAGTATGATGTAGTGTAAACCCATCCATTTGGGAGACGAGAAACCCGCGAACTTTACCATCGTAGTTCACTATAAGTACTTCCCAACTCCTAAAAATGTTTAAAGATAAATATAAGACATAATTTCAGTGTACATATAAGAATCTAACTGGAAATTGGAAACTTTAAATTGCTGAAACCCCTTGATTTTACCACAGTAAAAATGAAACCCGTTTTCCTCGGTCACGGCATCACGCATGAATGGCTAGACCGATTTCACTAATTCTTTTTTTGTTGTATTTGTTATTATTAGGAGAAGGTTCTTATGTAAAAAAAACACGGAAAATCAACGGGAAAATTGGAGCCGTGCGAAGCCGGGGCGAGCTGCTAGTAAATAAATAAACATGCATGTTCATAACTGATTGCCTACTTTTCTAGATTATTTTTTTATACCTTCTAGGCTATTGTACTAATAATACTGCCGTTAATTTATAATAATAATATGGAACTGAAATAAAATATTGTTTTGTTACCATTTAGTGTCTTTGACTCTCAATGGCATGAATATAATGTCGGCCACAGCGTGTGTGTTGTCTGTACATTCTAAACCTCCAGGTCTTGAGCAATCCTGCAATAGAGCATAACATAGTATAGAAACTTATTAAAAACAAACATAATGATGGCAATGATAATAACAAATATCTTTCCTTTGAGTTTTATTTTCTAAAAGCTACTACTGCTGTAGTTAGTAAAAAGGAAAAAGTAGTAGTGCTACTTTCTAAGCTACTGCATATTTTTATCCCATTTTAGAACTAATTTATTTTAATTTTTTTAATTAAAAATTATACTTACAATAGGAATGTTAAAAAGATTTGATGCAGTCAAATCAAAGAAGCTGACCACACCATTGCCATATGCAACCACTACGAATGTGCAGTCAGGGCTCCATACTAGCTTTCTCCATTGAGCATATGCATCTCGGTTCACTGTAAATAATTTATTAAATGAAATGAAGTAGTTAACTTTCATTAATTATTGTTCCAATGTCGGCAAGGGTCAATTCTTATATAAAATATTTGTTTAATGTTTATCTTAATCTTATCTGCCTATCCCCTGGTTCACATGGGAAATTTAAGGATAAAAAAGGACCAAAATAAATTCAGTATCAACAAACATATGTAAGCAAAAGATTATGATAATTTAATAAATATTTAAGGTGGTGAAAGTAGAAGTATGAAATAAATAAACTACCTTTAGCATCCATAATAGTAACAGTTAACACTATTTTTTTAGTTTTAAGATATAAGATGATAATATAATAATAGCACAAACCTGTCGTCCTGGCCGCAATGGTGGCATAATCAGACCGTTTAGTCCTAATCTCCAATATATTATCAGTTAAAACTGCTATCACTTTGCCTTCATCTCCTAGAGCTATATGCCATTTCTGTTGTCTTTCTTTATGTCTATAAAGAACAGGAACATTAAATTGATAAGGCTACAATAAATATATGCCGAAAATACTATAAATACTTACGCAGTTACGCTATCAATTAAACTTTTCTTGGGTCCTAAGAATTTGATCCAGCGCCACAAAGCAGATATATTCTCTGGCAAAAGACTATCCGGTTTTTGCTGAAATGTAACATTTAGACACCTGATAAAAGCTTTTCCTCATAACCATTTAAAGAAAGTGTAGTAATTGATTTAATGTGTCTAAAGTTTTCAATAAAAATATGGTGTCGTTTTAAAATTACTTACGATGTACTCTGGTTCCGGTTTCCATTCACAATACACGTATAATTCGTGTAATATTGATTTGGGTTCATCCATTTTCACTTAAACTATGAATTTCAAAGTGTATTGAGGAATAAAAGTAGCAAAATCATCTACATATTGTATTTGCAACTAATTATTATAATCGATTCTGAAAATCCGTACGTGTACCGATGGTCCATTGCGCATGTTATGACGTGTGAATTGACATTCAATTTATTGATCTGAAAATGACAGCAAAATGAAGATGACATTAGAATTTTTGTTTGTTGAGGTTAAGTTTGAGTTGTTTTCGTTTCGAACCGACTTGTTGAAATGTTTCATTTCTTGTTTTTATTTTAATAACACCTTAGATATCAGTAAATTTACAGTGAATCAAACTTTAAAATACTTCTTTGACAATGAGTTTCCTCACAGAAGTGTATCAAAAGGTAAAACCTTGTAGAAAAACATAACATAACATAACATAATCATTCACTACATCATCTCATTATAGTAACTGACCCCTAACTAAGTTCGGAGCTTGTATCTAGGGTTTCAGAGACTACGCACACTCAAAAAACGTATTATTAAATTGAAAAAGAATAATTTAATTAAACTCAATTCTTGTTCCAGAGTATTGCAGAAACCGACAAAAATCTCAGGTTTTGGGAAGATCATTTTAATAGTTTGAAGTCTCTGGATCTCAACATATTTGCAGAAAAACTAAAAGTACCCACTTTGGTTCCTATAGGCCGCAGAATCTTTTTTAGAGGAGAAATAAAACACACAAATGAGGTTATTGTACCGCTGGGAGCTGAGTATTTTGCCAAATGTTCAGTTCAGCAAGCAGAAACATTAAGGCAACATAAAATAAAAGGTGAGATTTCAATTATAATTTATATCTTGCTGTTAAGTCAGAAAATTACTTGCTGTACCCCTCAATTTTATCTCTTACTCTTTTGGTTTTGTTTACCCACCCCTGTAGTAACAAATATACTTAAAACAAAAAATGTTCAAATCGCACAAGCCATTTTCAAGCTTTTGGTACATTTAGTAATAAAAATTTATGCATTAAAGAAGATGACATCACAGGCATTTTATACTAAACCTTATTATATATTTCAGTTGCACAATCAAAAGTGGATCTTTTCACACAAGAAAAAGAATATCTAGAGAGTCAGGTTTCATTTAACAAACAACATATATTTAACGAAGAAGGACAAGAGATTGTTGAAGAATATAATGAAGAGGAAGATAGACTATGGAGAGAAAAACATAAAGAGAATGTTAAAAAATATAAACAAAATAAGAAAAAGGAAGCAGAATCTCCTAAAGAAACTGTTACTGATGAAGAACTCTGGACTAGGCTAGAGGAATTAGAACTACAGGAGGAACTTGAAAATGAACTGTTGGATAGTCACAATGACATTCTAGATCACAGAGAAACAAATACATTGGCAATGGATGAGGAAAAAATAATCAAAAAACAACCTGAAGTAGATATAAATAAAGCAATTGAAAACACTAACAAACTATATGAAAATGAAATAAAATCAGAAACTCCCCCAGATCAAACCCACATACATTTACTTCAACAAGTACTAGAAAAACAAAATGAATTGGAAAACAAATTAACCGAATTAAAAAATAAGGAAAGACCACGAATTAAAAATGAAGAAGATCTGTTAGCAAAGTTAGAAGAGATTGAACGACTGGATGATCTTGAAGATGAGATGGACAGACTTGAAGAACTTTTGGAAAGTGGAGCCATGATGAAAACGGAAGATGATGATGATGAAGAAGATGAAGATGAACAGCCTGCCAAGCCAAGTAACAAATTAAAGAAGAGCATTGCATTTGCTGATGAAGATGATGGTGAAACTCTTGAATTGACCTTCAAACATTCAAATGTAGAACCAGACAGTAAACCGTACAATGCAGAGCAAGGAATAATGAAACCTAGTGACATTTACAAAGCCTACTCACACTGTTTTGGCAATAAAACAAATTCTATACTAAAGAAATCAAAATATGGACCAACAGAACCTATAGGAGAAAAGAAAGTATTGATTAAAAAGAAAATAGACTATCCTGAAATGATAGAAGAAGAAGAAACTGAAAGTAAAACTATTATTATAAATGATGTTGTTGAAAAAACTGTACCTGCAAATGAAATAGTGGAATCAAAGGCAAGGCCAACAAGTTTATTTAAAAAGAAAAGAATGCAGAATAAATCATGATTATTTTAGATTTAAGCATAAAGTTCTTGTTTTCATATTAAAGTGTAAAATTGTATTCTAAATATCTTTGTAGTTTCTTTTTGTCATAGGTACCTACTTAATTTATTTAAATTTCTGATCTTTACATAATCCAGCTTTTTTTTATAGAATACGTTAAGATTCTCTGTTGGTACGCTTATATCGTTTAGTTATTGGTAATTTCTTCAGTAGACTACGCAACGGATTTCCATACTACAATAAATTAAGGAGGGAGGTTGTATACGTAATAGGTCTATTAAAATTTAAGGCGAGTGAAATCGCGGGGCACAGCTTTATTACTTTCTGTTCTAAAAAGTGAAAAGTACGGGTTCAAAAATGGTTTTAGAACGAAATATTTTGACATTAGCGGAAACACGATCACCAGCTGACTGTCATACGTACTGTCAATTCAATCTGTCAAACAAAAATATTTGAGGTTATGGGTTATGTGCACTGCAGGATTTATTTATAGTAAATAAATGTTTATTTTTTAATTATAAAACTCGTTGTGATTAGTTAATTTATATTGTTAATATTACAACAGCGTTTCACAATGCTCTCACGCAATTTTCGTCACATAAGTCGCCGATATTCGCAAGCAGTAACAAGTTTTAAAACAACCGAAACATCTCCAGTAAGTAATATCTTTATTAAAATCAATTTCAATAAATATTAATAATAAATTAAGTAAATATTTTTGTTTATAATAAGGTAACATTTATAAGTTTAATTTACATACTACATAATTGCTATGAATACAAATTTAAATACATAATAACCTGTTAGTTCAGTAAATCTTCTTTCTTTCATTTTTGTGTATTTAATTATAATCATTTGCAAGGTTTATAAACTTATGAAATCCTTTCATATTATCATATTATAAATATTAAGACACACTTTTCCTCCAGTTTTAGACCCACCATTGTCCATGTACCTATTTATTGAGGTATATTCTATGTTTATTGTTATTTTCCAGACACAACATAATGGAAATCAGATAGGCATGTTCTATACTCTGAACAAGGACTTGTGCAAACACCTGTATGGAAACGGAGGATTCCCGAAAAGCTTTATGAAGCAAACCAAGACCTTCACAGAGACCTGCATTATGGTCCGTCGCCCCGCGCTTGATATCATCAACTGTATCAAAGCAACGGATATGAACAAACCTGCTAATAGATATGTGTTGTGTATCCTTTTTAATTTTACAGTTTTGCACTGCTGACCACATCAGGTCATTTAGCACTAGCTTATGGCTGATAAACCATGATTTTGTGCATATTTCAATTTGTATAAACATTATCTTGATAAATAACTAATAATAGTAGATTTTTATTTATAATGTGAATATTGTAGCTTGTAGAATATAAAAGTCTTGAAGTATTAGGAGATTCGAGATCAAACTTTTTACCCCATTTCATGGTTTTTAAAAAGAAATTCCTTTGGGATTCAATCATTACAATAAATAATATCACATAACTGAAACATTTTACTTAATCTTCTTCTTTTCGTGTCGACTCATATTTTTGAGGACCAGAACTCGGTCACCAATATGGGACTATCAGTGGCATTGTAAAGGTCCTCGCGTGTGCAGGTGTAGGGACAATTAATAATGGGTAATTAAATTATACAATAATAATTGACTTAACTAAACCAATCAGATGGTGAGAAGGGTTCAGGTAAATCTCTAACATTAGCACACATCCTGCACTACGCACATGAAGATGGATTCCTCATTGTCCATGTACCTTGGGGTCAGTATACTCTCCTACTTTTATGTATTTAATGTGTGTTTTACTGTTTATCTATACTAATATTATAAAGAGGAAAGATTTGTTTGTTTGTTTGTAATGAATAGGCTCCAAAACTACTGGACCGATTTCAAAAATTCTTTCACTAATGGAAAGCTAATTTATCAGTGCGTGACATAGGCTATATTTTATCCCCGTAATCCCACGGGAACGGGAACTACGCGGGTGAAACCGCGGGGAGCTACTAGTATTATAATAAAATTAAAAGGATTTTTGTGTGTAAAAATATTCCTGTCTCTAAGTGGTAAATTACCCTTATAAACCCTAAAAAAAAAACATAATGGTCCCTAATCTCGAAAACGACAGTTATTATGTCCTAGTTCAAACAATTTAATAAAAAAAAAAAATTGTTGTTTGTTCATAACTCTAGTTTTTAATAGTTCAGTGCTGTTTCAAAAGCCAAAATAAAAAACTGAATTCATTTCAACAGTGTCCGAGTGGCTACGAAGACTGACGCGACACAAAGAGATGTCCAATTCTCAGACGCGTGAGGGATTCGTGGACCTGCCGCTAGACGCCGCCAGTTGGCTCCTTCACTTCAAGAACCAGAACATTAATGTACTGAAGAATCCAGATGTAAGGTTTCAGCTAACTGCTAAAGTATAATTATTGTACTAATTAAAATAAAATAAGTGGTAATATTTCAAGTAAGTATGTATCTTTGAATAAAAAAATATAAGGAGTTAATATTTCAAGTATGTATCTTTGACTAAATTAATTATAAGGAGTGTAGAGAGTAGAGACTGTAAATATGAGTAGGGCATGCATTTTGGTTATCCAATATCAAAAAAGTATGCCTACATAAAGGTAGTGATAAGAGGCAAGATATTGTTAAATAATCTTATTAGAATATTGTATATGTTCATCAAATTAACATTCTTTTGATATCCACCATCCACTGAGTTATGAAAATTGAAACTTACCAATTTTGAGGCTATCAAAATTCGTAAGTTCACTGCTCTCTTATCCCCATCAGTATAGTCTAAAAAGACTAAGGATTAGGTGAACGCCCAGTGTGTAGGAAACAATAAAAATAAACTCTAATGTTCCCAGTTGAAAATCTCCAAAGAGTATGTGTGGAGTAAGCGCGAGGTGACGCCGGCGGGCGCTCACATATCCGAGCTGGTGGACCACGGCATCGCGAGGGTTAAGTACGCGTGTGACGTCATCGACGCGCTAGTAAATGAAGTCAAACAGCTGTCCAGTGGTAAAGTGTATGTATGAGTTGATTATTTGCAAAGAAACATTAGATTTTCATTGAAAAAAAAAGGAGAAACTCCTTCTTTTTATGAAGTCCGTAAAAAAAAACCGCAATATTAGTCGTTCGTCAAGAATATGGTTTAATTGAATTTCTATGTTAATTTAATTAATCTGCCTTTTCTCCTAAGCCTAAGGTATAGCTTAACATCACGCTCTATCAAATAGGATCAGAACAAAAGTTTTTAACGCCAATAAAACTGTAGGCACAGCTGTTAAAAAAGTGGAATAAACACATCTTTTTTTATTTATCTATACTTTCCTGTACTAATCCAGATGCAAGACGTTCGTAGCGATAGACGGGTTCAACAGTTTCTTCTACCCGATGACGCGATTGCACACGCCCACCAAGAAGAAAGTGATGACCGACGAGGTCTCACTCACTACGTCCTTCTTGGAGCTTACTAAGAATGACTGGGTAAGGATACTACTGTTTATTTGACGTATAATTGATTTTATAATGTTTGTAGTTGTAGGTTAGCTAAATTAGCAAAATGCTTTTAACTTGTGCTTTTGTTATGGTCAAATTAGTTTGACCATTGACTACAATAAGTAAATAGGTCCATATAAACAAGCTAAATTTACTTACAATGGACCATAGACTACCTTTTAGGATAGGTAGTCTATGCAATGGACACAATGTTTAACTACCCTATCTTTTTTATTACTAATAATATACCTACTTTTATTGTGTTTCCAATTTTGAACCCTACTGTTAAGAGTTACAATATATTTTACTTTGCAGACTAATGCTGTAATAGTTGTGACAGCCGACCAATTAGCTGTACCTGATGACCACCAAGAGACACATTTACCAAAGTATCTGCTCTACAAAAAGGTATTACAATATTTGCTTCATAAATTAAAGTTATAGAACTCTTGCTAACTGACTGTAATGCCATTCCATTATTGTACTCAAAAGACTGATAACATTTGACTAAATTCTAATATAACCAAATTAAATAATATGGAAAATAACATAACATGGGGCAGTTACTATAATGAGATGATATAGTGAATGATTCACTATATCATCTCATTATAGTAACTGCCCCTAAGTTCGAAACTTGTATCAGGTACAAGTTTCTCATACCCTAAAATCTAGGGTATCAGCACACACACCCAGACATGAGTTCTTGTCACATTTGTAGGATAGTGTGCCTAAACACTACACTGAGATTGACTTACTGACTTTATTTCAGGGTTTTGAACACCTAGACCCATTTGTACCAGTGGAAGTTGGCAGATACAGTGAGAAAGAGTTCCTGTCGTGTGCCAGTTACTACAGGGATCGTCTGTGGCTCAGAGGCCCTCCTGAACTAGAAACAGAACTCAAATTCAACAGTGCACTAAACCCATACAAGTTTATGGAGCTGTGTGCGCCATTGTAAATAGATAGTAATAGTATTAATTACATTTTTATTGTAGTTTATGGGGTGTTTGATTTTGACAACCTTGAAAGTGCTAAGTATAAAATTAATGCACCCACTTCATTGAAAACATTTTGCTTACATTAAAAACTTAAAGGTAGGAATTGTTTATTACTATCTCAGTTACAGCATGTGCCATAAGAGGTCCATAAAGTTCCTATTGTAGTAAATGAAAACCATATAATATTTAGCCATAATTTATTTATCGAACAAAATATCTACAGAAGTATGCTTATATATTAATTTAGACGTCGTATCCTACAATGTGACGTTTGCCGATGCATTCTCCGACATAGAACCAGAACAGCACTTCAGCACCAACCAGGACGTTGAGAGTGGCCTGCTTCACAGTCTGGTCCTTCCACGCACCAGTCTTGGCACTGGTCAACAGTTTGCCGATACCAGCCTTGATCTGAGGGATCTCACTGACCTTCGGTGGGGCCATTTCGACGCGAGCATACTTCATGAAGATATTGAACTTGGGGCGAGCAAGGGTCAAAGCAGCTGAAAAACATAACCTCCCATTAATTTATTAAGCTTCGGGTTTTGAAATCGCTTACTTAACTCAATGCGATGGACATAAATCATACAAAAAATTATCAAATATTCCAATGAGATAATAACGAAAGAATTGATCAAACCCAACCCTAGAGTTTTCGATAGAATTACATAACTCATAACATAACCAAAATAATGATGTTTTTCCGCTATTATCACATTAACTTACTGTTGATCAGCGATGGGATTTTAGCAACGGCTGCCATTGTGTTAATTTTAATCAAAACAAATGATTTATTTTAACTATTCGACAGCAATCCCTGCAGTTTTTTGATTTTGGAATGATACAGACAGACAGACAATCGGACAAAACTCTGTTGTTGGATTGTCAATGTCATGTCATGCAATCAACATAGTGATGTTCTTACCGGAAACATTCGGTTATAGCTTAGGGCTTGATTTTAGTCGATTTTTACGATATAATGTTCATTCTTTTTTTTAAAACTGGTAACACCGGTGCAACGTCGATCACTTTCTGTCAAACGTCCTATGTCAAACAAAATTCGTAGGATTTGTGCCACCGGCTTATTTTACGAATTTTATTTATTATATGCAATAAACTGAACTGAATAACGATTGAAGACAATACATCAGAGACTTCTCTCATAACTATTCGTCTGCGATGCATTTACATGGTACGAATTCATTGTTTTTTTCGGTAACATTGCAAACATGATATCTGGTTTTAAAAATCTAATATCTCCAATAATCGCTATTTGTTTCAAACAAAGATGAAAATAATAGTTCACTACGTGTTTACATATCGCCATCTTTCTATTAAAATTGATTCACCTAGAGTTTATTGATAATAATGATAGGGACACGTCATTGTTTTCCAGGCGTCGTTGCCGGCTGTAGTTTGAGGTTACAGCCTCTTATTTATAAAAAATCAATAAAAAATAAACATTATTATTTCAGTGCTTGTCCCGTTGTTACTATGTGCACTAGCAATAAGCAATGCGAACACGTTGCAAGGCACTATAGACGTCGAGCGACTAAAGAGTATCCTGCAGGAGAGCCTCAAGAGTAAAGATGTGACCACCCTGTACCATGCTGTCAAGGGATTGAAGCTGTTGAATGCTAATGTGCCTAACATCTGTGAGGTGAGGATGTGTTTACTATCATAATATTCTTTACGGCCTATACTTTATCCAATAGATAAAATACAGAACAAACTAATAAGAAGCTGAAACTTTTGTCTTACTTCTATAATTAACCTGTGTCAGAAAAAGGTATTTTTTTTTTATACATGGCTTATTTATTTATTGAGGCATCAACAACACACACACACAAAATGTATTATGTAAATGAGTGTGCCAATTTCACCTGTAAGTCCATATTGAAGCTTAACCATGAATTTTATATCACAGGAAATCAAAACATTGAAATATGACCTCAAGAACATTGAACAAATGTACCACCTCACAAACTTGGCTGCGTTAACTGGATGTCAGAACTCCCTCCGCCCCGATGTGATGTCAGCGGCCTCACAGGTACTGGACAAGAAGGAGCCAGCGCTCTCTGAGTTGTACCACGCTGTGTATCTGTTGAAGGCTCTTGGCAAAGGGTCAATATATGACAAGGAAGATGGTTTGAAGAATCTTATACAGTTGCTGAAGAAAGATGATTCGCCTGTCAAGTGAGTTTTTTCGTTTAAATTAAGTAATAATGTTACATGGGTTTTGTGTACTCCTCATTACAATGCAATCATATCTCAATTTTCATAACAATTGGATTTGTATTGTATTGTGTGTAAAAGGAAGTTAAGTGATTATATGAGATTAAATTACAAACAGAACAGGGTAACATGAGAAACATAACATAATCATTTACTACATCTTCTCATTATAGTAACTTGAACAGGTATTATAACAATATCTTATTACCACAGCTACGGATATGTGTTTGCTCTGTGCGAACACATGGGCTGTGCCAAGTGGACCATGTCTCATGCTGAGGGAGTACTGCATGCCGCTGACGAGACCGACGCCAAGTCCCTCCACTTCGAAGGAGGATTGCCTGCCACTTCTCTCATTATTACTACTATTTTCAGGTAAGATACAAGATAAGTAAAAATTACTGTTTTCTAAAAAGAGTACTAATAACCTTTTATTATAATTAGTAGCCATAGCTGTCCCACAGTTGGGCAAAGGCCTCTCCCTTCTCCTTGCATAACTTTCGATCTGGAGAGAAGTGGCCCAATAACCTTTTGCCTTTAACCTTTTTGAAATATCCATTAGAAAAAATATGTTTTAATGACTATTAGATATGTTTTGGAATTGCTTATAAGTACATTTTTAGAAATAAATGTAAAAAACCATAAACATTGCACCATAAATACTTTAATATACCATAAAAATAGCAATAAAAGTACATTTCCCTTGTGAATATGATGTTAAATAAACCAATTCATTATTTATATCTCTTTCAAGGCCACATACATGTACCTTAAACTCCTTGTCTCACTCCATCACATCACCATAACCACACTCATCCTCCCTCAGGACATACAAGTCGCAGCAGAAGCCGTCCCCGCTATCCGAGGAGCAGCGCTCCAAGTTCGCGGAGTACCTGTTGTCGCGGCGCTCCGTCACCACCGCGCGCGGCGTCGCCTTACTGCTTGATGCCGCTCTCGCGCTCGCTGATGATCAGGTCGGTGATTAGATGAAGCTTTTGTGGTGTTTGTGATTGACTTGACATAGTAATTTAGTTATATGTTTGTACATATTGAAGTAATTATGTATTAATTAGAGAAAATATCCCTAAGTTAACTGTCTAAAGTGCATGGCACAGATATATAAAATTGTAACTAGTCTGTTCCTTATAAATATTGTAGAAAAGATAATTTTAGGAGTACTTATAAGAGCACCAGACAAAAAAAAATATCTATCTGATCAGACTGTTTGAGCACAGCTAGTACTAGTATAAGTGTAACTAAAGTCTTTCAAGTTCTATTTAGGAAATAATTGTTTTTTTTCCACAGCCAACCCCAATCAGCATTTCAATCAAGGGCAAGAAATTCATTACATCTGACGCCGACACAGTCGAATTCTCAGTCACGGACCTAATCGGGCGCCCACTCAAGGGACTCAAAGCCGAGGAAGTAGTCGCTCAATCAGGCACCAGGTTGGCTGATGACGTAGTCGTACTCTCCAAGCAACCTTTAACTCCCAAACCCAACGAGCCGACCACTTTCGTCCTTAATCTTAGTAAGATTAAGTCACAATATGGATTGTACAAGATAGCGTTGAGTGCTGGCAGTAAGACGGTGAATGTGAATGTAGCTGTGCTGGGAGAGATTCAAGTGTCAAGTGTAGAGATTGGTATTGGGGATGTGGATGGTACTACAAGTCCCAAGCTCACAACTGTGGTATACCCCAACAAGTTGACAGAGAAACTGCAGGCTGATCATTTGCAAAAGTAAGTTCTGATTTTAATTAACTCTTATTGGCAAGTTGTATGTAATTCAGAAATGTATCAATCACTATCAACTTATTATCTTCATGTAGCAACTGTCCCTAACTACGTTAATTAGAAGCCATGCACACACAAACTCATTCAAACTCGCCAGGCCAACATAAACATTTGTGGGTAAATATTTGATTTACCCTTGTATGGTGGCCTTCATCAGGAGAATGAGTGAATGTGTCCGCGACAGTGTCGCGCACTGCACTCGGCGCAAAATTTCTACATCGTACGTTTTGTCTCATAAAACTAGTTACATACTTACTTAATTATCTTGTACAGAGTAACCCTGAAGATGAGTGTGCGCGACAAGTTCAACAAGCCGGTGCTGGTGCAGCAGGCGTTCATCCGCGTCGCCAACGCGCACGACGAGACCATCTTCGTCGCCGAGCCGGACAACATCAAGGCCTACAAAGTTGAATTGGTCAGTAGAACAATTTGTTTTCGTAAGTGTCAGTCTGTAGTGACTGACTTTGGAAAGGCACCAATTCGATCCCACCAATATAGAGAGAAATACACAAATCAATGTCTTTTCAAAATTGAAATTAGTATGTTTTGTGCAACTTTCTTAAGGTATGGAGGGCATCTAAAGCGATTACCCTGGCCCAGTTTGATTTGGTCGACTTCGCTTAGGCCTACCCTGTATTAGAGCGATCAGACCTTAATCAATTGATTCAGAGCAAATTTCGACTCCGAGGTGGAAATGTATAAGAGCTGATAATAAGGGAGTTGTTTCGCATTGCCAAAGATCGGAATCAAGTGTCGTAAACTGTTCACTAGTTGGTAGAAGATGTTAATGTATTGTTACAGAACGTGGACGCGATCTCCAAACACCTGAAGGGCGAGTCGGGCGCGTACTCGCTGACGATGTACCTCGGAGACAGCGCCGTGTCCAACCCCGTCGCCTGGGACATCGGACAAGTGCACTTCAACTTCGGGAAACAGGCCGATGCTGTTGGTCAGTATTATATTTACTTTAATAATACATCATGGTAATGTAATGCCTTTTTTAACATGGGGGAAATTCATTTGAGAGTTCCAAGATTCTCATCTCTGCCGGAATACTTAGACTAATAATATTTGAACTAGCTGTAATGCCTGCCAAATCAGAAAGTTCAAATCCAGAAGTAGAGTATTGCGTGTTTTTTATTCCCTAAACATGGCTTGTGATTGAGTTCGACAAGCAATAATCAGGTTCAGGAAACACGCATGTGATGTATAAAATCGCATGTGAATTGCTGACGACACAGCTACTTCAAGATAATCGACAATGGCTTGTACAGATCGCCTTTCAGTCCGTCGTCTCATATCAACCTCTGGCAACTCGTAGTAATCCTATCTGTGCCCCCAGTCCCGGCGGCGGCGCGCGGCGCGCTCCCCGAGATCTCGCACGTGTTCCGGTCGCCGGAGGCCCGCCCCGCGCGCGTGCTGTCGGACGTGTTCGCGTGCGCGTGCGCCGCGCCGCTGCTGTTACTGCTCGTGCTGTGGGCCCGCATCGGAATCAACTTCGGGAACTTCCCCATCACACCCAGTGCGCTTGTCTTCCATTTGTCGCTTGGAGGTAAGATATGTTTATTGTAGCTTCATTCATGACTCATGGCTTGCTTAGGGCCGAACTGAAATTTCTTTAGTTGGATACGTTATGTAGTCTCATTTGTTGTCAAAATCTTTTGTCCGTGTTTACGCTGACAGGTAATTAGAACTCACAAGTATCACCTGGTACTACTATTAAAATAATATGTTAGCACGCCTTTGGGACCCATAACAAAGACATTTAGTTGCAGAAAAATGCCTACATTTGAAGTTAATAGAAATTACGACGTTTGTTTTAAATCCTAGGTTTATGTAGAGGTCCCACTGGCGTCGCCGTGTCTTGTCAATAAATCCTAATTTAATTGGTACAATCAATCATTAATCCCCCCATTATTCCAGGTTCCCTCGCCCTCTACGCGGTCCTGTGGCTGCAGCTGACGATGTTCGAGACGATCCGCTACCTGCTGCCGCTGGCCGCGCTCACATTCCTCTCCGGGCACCGCCTGCTACGGCGTCTCGTCGCCGATAAGGCACAACGCTAAATTACACCACAAACCTGAGTGATATAGATTATTGTGCTGTTACTTGACTAATTATTGTCTATCTAGGAGTCTAGGGCTTACTTAATTACTGGAATCCTAAAGAATATAATAATATTAGGGCTTTCATCATTGTAGATAAGTACTTAAAGCCTTATTAATAACATGTTGCAAATATTAATTATCTTTTACCAAAACTGTATCATGTAAAATTTTACACTATTCATTGATCACTCAGGTTTATAAAAAGTAAATCTGTTATTGTGGATTTAGCGTTATTTATTATAGCATGTTTTCTACGTGAAGTGATAAAAAGGTCTATCTGTATGTATAATTGTATTTAGGTAATATTTTTTTAATATATCCACTTTGACAGATGTCTACGCACTAATTTCGTCGGTGATCTAACGCGTTCATTATTATAGAATACACAATTACGATTTCTCAAAATAGTTTTTTAAAATGTCATCACATGGCGTTAGAACACGAACGGATAAGTATTAGAGTTAATTAAATTATAATTTATGAAGTGTTATCATCAAGGACTGACTGGGTTAGCAATAGTTTTGTATACTGTACTGTATGCCAGAATGGAAATAAATGTTTTAAATATCTAAATTGTGTTTTGATTTATCAGGATTTTTACCAACTGTGTGTATGTTAGTGCTGATTATAGGCATTCTCATGTGGGGCGATCTAGTTTATTATGAGAAAGAGTAAGGCCAGCGCCAGATTTGACGGAAATTCCGTGGCGGATCCCCTCGGACGGAACGTCAATACATGTGTCACTACATACAAATTACAAGACCGATCGTCCGCGACGGAACGACCGTTCTTCCGCGTAATGTGCCCGCTATTTATAATTTATATGTAACGACATGTATTGAAATTCCGTCCGAAAAGATCCGCGACGGAATTTCCGTCAAGTGTGGCTAGGGTCCGGGTCGGGCACATATGACGTTGCTTAGCGCAGAGCATTTTCTACTGCCAAAATCGACATGTGTGGGTTGAAATAAGATCGAAACTATTAGCACTTGCGGGCAGTGGCCGGCAGTTATACCCTGTTAGTATTTAAGTAGAAGTTCTATTTGGTTATGTACTTTCCTATAAGACTAAAAAAAGTATGAGGCGTTTCCATTTAAAAACAACATAATTTAAAGAAATAGATTTATTATAAAAAACATCTTATTAATCATATCACACAATCTTATCACTTATGTACTAAGAAAATTAAACTATACATT
Source organism: Timandra comae (assembly GCA_958496195.1). Taxonomy (NCBI): domain Eukaryota; kingdom Metazoa; phylum Arthropoda; class Insecta; order Lepidoptera; family Geometridae; genus Timandra; species Timandra comae. Next base: position 1,381,774 of record OY292354.1, read on the forward strand.
TAGTAACCATTTTAAAATTTAATTTTAGAGAACTATTTATTGCAATGTTATGGGAAGGAATGTTGTAAATGTTTATCTACTATAAATTTGAATCTATGTGTATTTAATTATTTTATTTATATATTGGTCCATGCCATGAATAAAGGTACCAAAAACCTCTAAAATTAATTCCATCAATGGTCAAATGTCAACCCATTTAAACGTTTCAATGGTCACACAATGTGTACACAACTTCATTCATTACAATCATTATATTAAACTATTTAAGTAATAAATCAGATGTTCTTTCGTAAAAGAAATTAATATTACAGTCTCCAACATCTCTTATATCTAGTCTAATTAAACATGGTATTACATGTATTAGTCACTGGAAACTATAAAGAAATGTCAATATTAAAAGCTTAATTATTGCAATACAAAAAATTCCGGCACACTCCTGTGCGTCAGTAGAATGTTTCACCGCTCAGCAGCAAAATGCTACGACTGAAATCTCTATTCGAGCCATCAGTTTTTTGCTAGGAATATTATAATACTGTCAAGTTACAGATAACTATGGTGGTGTTAGAATTCCGCGTCTAAAGTGAAGACATTGTCCATGGGATTGGCCATAACGCCCCACTTCTGGTACTCTCCTACTTTCTTCTCAAAGAAGTTGGTTTTGCCTTCGAGCGAGATGAGGTTCATGAAGTCGAACGGGTTCTTTGTGTTGTAGTGCTGTAAAAAAAACAATTCTTATTTAAATTATTTATCAAGGTGTTACACCCTACTTGTTTTGAAGACGACAGATGGTACGATGTCCACCCTACGGAAATGGCGTAATTAAAATATACGTTATTTTAACGTCTTCATCGGGCATAAATAATAATATTACTTTTACTTGTCCCTTGTATTTATTTGCTACATGTGTGTAAAGTTTTTTAATGCTTATCTTCATTTTGCTCCAAAAGTATTTTTAACCTACCCTAAAGTAGGTTAGGTTCATGACCCGTAATTAGGATATCAAATTTATTACAAATCTAATGATGTTACTTGACAAAGGATACAAATAATAAAAGTGTGTAATATTTAAGTGTGTAAAAGAGTAATATTTCTCCCAATATACCTATAAAAGTTGCTGCAAATCTATTCACAAAAACGTACCTTTTCCCCAATCAAGTCCATAAGCAGCCTATCGGCTACAAACTCGATATAATCTGACATCAGCTCGCAGTTCATGCCCAATAGCCTGACGGGTAGGGCGTCTGTGAGGAACTCCTGTTCGATAACGACGGCGTCCTTCACAATGTGTAACACTCGCTCCTTGCTCGGCTTCTGGACTAGGTGCTTGAACATCAGACACGCGAAGTCTGTGTGGAGACCCTGTGGGAAGGTTGAGGTTTTGAGTTTTCCCTTGGATATGTACATATTACATAGGATGGATATTAGGAACATAGCTTATGTAAATACATGTTTTTAACTAATACAGTAATTTTTTTAAGTGATAGGGAGACTAATCTATGTATAATTGTATAATGATATCCCCTACGCAAGTACCTATGCCTAAGGTACGTTCAGGATGACCAAATTTTGCTGAAACTTTCAACAAGCTTAGTTAGTGTGATTTTATGGGCGAATGTACTTAAGTAGTATTTTTTTACAGAGTAGTTTGCGTTGCGCGACATTATGTTGCATTATAAAATTCAAAATCAGTCATTACACTCCGTACTTAAACATATTAATTGCTTTATCGTTACATAGATAAGATATAGATAAAAATAACAAGTAACAATCTTAAGTGGTGAATGCATAACAGAATGACCCAATTAGGCCTATGATAAAACGTACGTGCGAATATGCGACCGATAACGGTCTGAGCTTTACATTTACTTATAATTATGTGTCATAATCAAAACAGATAAGTTCTAGTGGAATTGTTATCCTCGCGAAATAACTAGAATATAATAAATACACACAGGGGGCACAGAAAAGAAATGGCTTCAACCATATCTTACTTCAAATAGAACCGCATAAAGATTACAATATCACAATAATTAAAAAAAAAACCAGACTGGGTTTTGTTTTTTAATTACCAGAACCGGTAATTTTATCCTACGCTGCGTAAGGTAAAATTGAGATGTGAGCCAGAACCGGCAATTTTATTATACTCGGGTTAAGATAAAATTGAGATGTAAGCCAGAACCGTTAATTTTATCCTACACGGCGCAAGGTAAAATTGAGACGTGAGCCAGAACCGGCAATTATACCCTACATGGCGTTAGGTAAAATTGAGATGTGAGCCAGAACCGGCAATTATACCCTACATGGCGTTAGGTAAAATTGAGATGTGAGCCAGAACCGGCAATTTTATCCTACGCGGCGCAAGTTAAAATTGAGATGTGAGCCAGAACCGGCAATTATACCCTACATGGCGTTAGGTAAAATTGAGACGTGAGCCAGAACCGGCAATTATACCCTACATGGCGTTAGGTAAAATTGAGATGTGAGCCAGAACCGGCAATTATACCCTACATGGCGTTAGGTAAAATTGAGATGTGAGCCAGAACCGGCAATTTTATCCTACGCGGCGCAAGTTAAAATTGAGATGTGAGCCAGAACCATTTCACTCAAGTTTTAACTTACCTCATCCCTCGAAATGAGCTCATTACTGAATGTGAGCCCAGGCATAAGCCCCCTCTTCTTCAACCAGAATATTGAGGCGAAACTTCCGGAGAAGAATATGCCTTCAACGGACGCGAACGCTACAATCCGCTCGCCGAATGTCGCCGACTTGCTGGCGATCCATTGGAGAGCCCAGTCTGCCTTCTTCTTAACACAGGGCAGGGTCTCGACCGCGTTGAATAGGAAGTCCCTGTGAAATTTGTTTTGTTATTTTTATTTTATTAAGAAATTTGGTTAGACTCAATGAAAAGCAAGGAAAAAGAACTTTTATTTTTAGGTACACAAATAGATGATATAAGAAGAGTATTTATTTTCTGGCTGAAATGTTGGTAATGTTACAAAATTACTATGCACATAATGTTTCTAGTTTCAGACACACGCTGTGGCCTTGATCTCAATGAGATGTGCATAAAAAGTAACATGTTTACTCTTGGTGCATAATCAGCATAAAATATTCAAAATGTCTACATAATTAATATATTATAATCTTTATATATAAGCTTTATTTTCACATATTTACCTCTCCTTAGGATCCCTAATGTAAGTATCAATGAGCAGCGAGTACATCTCAGAGTGAACATTCTCCATAGCAATTTGGAACCCGTAGAAGCATCTCGCCTCTGTCACTTGGACCTCTTGAGAGAACCTCTCCACTAGATTCTCGTTGACAATACCGTCGGAAGCAGCGAAGAATGCAAGTACATGTTTGATGAAATGTCTCTCGCAGTCTTTTAGGCTTTCCCAGTCTGATAAGTCCTGTAAAGATTGTGGCAAGTTGAGTATCGGCTTGAAAGACAAAAGGTGACTGAACTAATAAATTAAGTAATCACATAAGACAAAGGAAAAGCCTTTGTAGTATAGAGAGGAGGAATAACTATGGTTACCAATCTTGGCTGTATTAGTGTTTTTAAACTTAAAAACTGTTCGAAAATAGTGAACATGGTTGTTTATAATCACTACATAGTATAAAACAAAGTCGCTTTCTCTGTCCCTATATATGTTTAGATCTTTAAAACTTTGCAATGGATTTTGATGCGGTTTGTTTTAATAGATAGAGTGATTCAGTGGGAAGGTTTTTAGCATAACTTTATTCCCATATTCCTACGGGAACCGGAACTACGCGGGTGAAACCGCGGGGCACCGCTAGTGTATTAATAATACTTAAATCATTACTTTGTTGGGTATGTATGAACTTATGAAGGAATGCATAGTCAATCTGTATCTCAATCATTATAAAAAAAATACTTTATGCAATATTTTGATTATGAAAAAACTAATCAAATAAAAAATAAAATCAAATAAACCTGGGTAATAATAATTCTGCAAAGATAAAATGTAACTATGATTCAGTACTACCTAAACCGGATAAGTACTTAGAACCACTAACTACAGTACTACAGTACCTATTTATAGCAGCATGACTCATTGTATGTTAATGGAATTGTTATTTTCACTTCATGGAAAATTTACACATGCTTCATGAAACTGCCGGGTGAAACGAAATGCGTAGTAAAGAAACGCGCAATAAACAATGTTTATAGGTACTTACTTAGGGAGCAGTAATTATGGTGTAAGTTACAGGTACAGGACAAGTTCAGTTTCTATACAATATTCTTCATTAATTTGGTGATAATGAATCACATTACAATAACATGATTATAATAATAGTGCTAAATTGCTTACAATCACAAAAGTGATGAAATAAAAGCTTAATTTACAACATCATTAATGAAAATTACTAAATATCACGAACCTTTGATAGGTCAACCTCTTCGACAGTCCAAAAGGAAGCTTCGGCCTTCTTGTACATGGCCCAGATATCGGGGTACTGGATGGGGAATATGACGAATCTGCGCGGGTTCTCTCTCAGAAGGGGCTCCTTCTGTGGGTCAAACTCTGCCACTTGGTCGTCTTTCACGACCTCCATAGTCTCCTCAGTAACGTTATCGTTTCGCGCCGTCAAGATGTTGTTTTTCACTGGAGACTACAATAACAATTTCATCATTAGTCGAGAGAAAACTGAGAATAAAAACGATGCATTTAAAATGGTATTTTACTAACCTTAATGTGCACGTTGTTTAAGCCATTGAGAACATTTTCCTTTCCGTTAGTTAGAGACATAGTTGTATTGATATTAGAATGTACAATTTTAATAAGTTAATCAATGTTCACAAAATACCACAATGAGAAAATGTTTTCAACTGAACGAGCCGAACACCGTAGGCCGAATTGTTTTGATTATGAGGTGATGGCGAACGTCAATTAACTTGTGGCGGGAAAATGACTGGACTGGACCGAATTGAGGTGCGTGTAATTTTTAAACGAATATATTAATTTTAGTTTTCACCGATATATAAAATCAAAGATTTTACGCAAAACAAAAAATATTTCTGTTAAATTCAAAAAATTTTGAGAAAGATAACTTGCAAAATTTAATACATAAACATAAAAAATATCCATAAATTCACGGTTTCAATCGATAGTCTCTTACACCTTCTCTTAGTTTCGGACCGGAAAGTAAAAGCAGCTGTTTCCGTGTCAATGAACCAGTTGCTAAACAGCTGCAAGAAAATAGCGCGAATTAATACCTCCCACTTACTTCGAATTTCATCTGGATAGAACAAATATATCGTAATCTAATAAAGTTTCTTGTAAAATAACTAGATGTTTATTTCTTTTTACTTTCCAGAAATGCTTATACAATTTCTAATTGTAATCCTGTTCGTTATTTATTTAGAGTTTTCTATTTATGGCGCCAATGAATCGATTGTTTATACCATTTACGTAATGGCTATTGGTCAATGAAATTAACCAATCAAAACAATTTTAGTTATGAATGCGTTCCATAGCGTTCAGAAAAACCTTAAAAAAATATCATCGTAAACAATCAACCAAACTTTAACAGAAAAATATTGGGTTGCGTATAAAAAATATTATTACAATTTAGTGTAAGCACGGTTATGTTTAGTGACTACCATTTTTTTCAAACATTAAAATGGCTTTGTTTTTATTTTTCTCTAGTATTTTCAACCTGTCTTCAATTCAATCAAAATAAACCAACTAAAGGTCGCCCTAACTTAAAATAGGCTCGACTCGAGTCCCTCGATGGGGACCACAGATCAAGGAGTCACCTTAGGACTTCCATCATATCTACGATGGGGACATTTTATGAGCTGATGATGAGTGTGATGAGCAAATAGCAATCAACATTATTTTCTCTACTCCTTGGTTAAATATTCGTAAACGTTCGTGCCTTGTTACTTGAGTAAACTATTGTTATTGTCATTGACATACGCAATGACAGTGACACCAATGACAATCAATGTCACTTTCGGTTTTGGTTAGTTTCGTTGTGAGTTGCGTTGTTTCGTAAAAATATTAATTAAATAGTTACTTTGTATTAAAACTATCAAATATGTCCGATAATGATGATGATTATATGTGTGAAGAAGAGGAAGACTATGGTCTGGTGAGTTTACTTTAGTATTTTGTTCATCATAACAATGATTTTTGGACCTCATCCATTTCGTTGTTTTTACCGGTGAAAACTTCTTTATACGCCATAAAACTGATTGAAAGTTATTAATTATCGTGTGTTTTTTATTAGGAGTACTCAGAAGACAGTAACTCGGAGCCGGATGTCGATTTGGAGAACCAATATTACAATAGTAAAGCTCTGAAGGAAGATGAGCCCCAAGCAGCCTTGGTCAGCTTTCAGAAGGTTTTGGAGCTCGAGGGGGGTGACAAGGGAGAGTGGGGATTTAAAGCCCTCAAACAAATGATCAAGATAAATTTTAAATTAGTAAGTGTGCAGAAACATGACTTGTACTTTTTAGCTAAATTTAAATTCAGTGTTGTTGTCTATAGTTTGTCTCTTTTACATACAGAATCTTTAAATATAACTTTTAAATTGTAATTGTATAACATTTTGCGATATTTTCAGGGTAATTTTACTGAAATGATGACGAGGTACAAGCAACTCCTGACATATATCAAGAGTGCGGTCACAAGGAACCATTCCGAGAAGTCCATCAATTCTATTTTAGATTATATATCAACCTCAAGAAATGTAAGTTTAACTTTTTATTAATTTATACCCTTTTTCTATATTATTTATATTGAGTTAAAATGTAACTTTCAAATTAATTTCACATTAACTATTTTGACTAATTTTATTATTAAATGAAACATACAACTTTTTATATATATCAATTTTGACTAACTTCATCAAGGACAAAAAACTTATTTATTCCAGATGGAGCTCCTTCAAGATTTCTATGTGACAACTTTGGAAGCGCTCAAGGATGCAAAGAATGACAGACTGTGGTTCAAAACAAATACCAAGTTAGGGAAACTGTACTACGACAGGGGGGACTTCAACAAATTATGTAAAATATTAAAACAACTACATCAAAGTTGCCAGGTAAGAATATAGACTAAGGAATCTTGTGCTTAAATAATTGAAAAAAGTTGAAAATATAATCAATCATGAAAATATAAAAATAATTTTGTGATAGTGATATTTTGGTAAACATGACAAAATACAATAGTTTTATTTATTTCATAATTATGAAGTTCCCTGGTAAATGAAGTATGTATTTGATAAGGTTAGGTTACAAAAACCTCGGATAACTGTGTATGGAGTATTTCAAGTTACATTTATTTAACATTTACTAAAAGTATATGAAATAAAACTACAGCCATGTTATTCATCATCTTCCTGCCCTTGTTCCACTTAGGTGGGGTCGGCACAATATGTTTTCCTCTTCCACTCTCTTCTATCACTCGTCATACTCTCATTCACTCCTTTCATATTCATATCCTTTTTCACACACTCCATGCAACCCTTCTTTGGCCTCCCTCTACCAATGTTTCCTTTCACACACAGATCCATAGTTCTCCTAGCAATATGGTGTTCTGGCCTCCTCATCACACGCCCATACCATCCCAACTACAGCCGTGTTATTATAGTCTATAATTAAGCAGTGTTATATTCAGACAGATGAAGGTGAAGATGATTTAAAGAAAGGAACCCAGTTGTTAGAGATCTACGCGCTGGAGATACAAATGTACACATCTCAGAAGAACAACAAGAAACTGAAAGCGTTGTACGAACAATCGCTACACATTAAGTCAGCTATACCACATCCGCTTATCATGGGGGTTATTAGAGGTAAAGCAATTGTGAAATTTTAATGCATAAAGTATAGATGCGAAAATAATTATGCTTGTTACCTTTTTTCATCGAAACAGCTCAATCAATAATCAAATAAGTTTGTTATGGAGAAATATTGGTTGACTAAGGCCTAATCATCCTAATTCAGGGTAGGCTCGTGCCCCTCGTTGGGGACATTATATGAGCTGATGATAGGGAGTTCTTCCGAAACTAATAATATAAAAACCTGTTATGTCACAAAGTTTTTAACCATCTTCTAAATAAACTTCTGTTAGAAATTTAAGTAAGGTACAGAATTTTGTTTGAAATTAAAATCTTTTAATTACTAGACTTATAAGCTAATAAAGTTAATTTGAAAGATAAAAGATATATGATCATCAATTTTGGGGAAGGATTTTCATAACAAAGAATAATCACCTCTATACTTATCCAAATACGATCTATTTCAGAGTGCGGCGGTAAAATGCACTTGCGCGAAGGTGAGTTCGAGAAGGCGCACACGGATTTCTTTGAAGCTTTCAAAAACTACGACGAGTCCGGTAGCCCTCGGAGAACGACGTGTCTTAAATATCTAGTTTTGGCCAATATGTAAGTAGTACAGCACTCCAAAGAAGACATTAAAATATGTTTGAAAATTTCATTATTATCATCATATCTGTGTGCGTGTGTGAGGGCCCACTTGTTGATTTTTTTTGGAAATGTGCTAAGTACTTAGTGAACATTCCCAAACAATTGTGAAAGTTGGAATCGGAATTTGTGAAAGTAAAATAAAAGAGTTATGGGCTGTAAAGTTTGGCCCTCAGTTCTCACATAGAGGACTGAGGGCCCGGCTGTATCAAATATAAAAACTATGGACACTACAGGAATACTGTTCATGCCTAAATTTAAGGTAATGCCAAACAAAATTTGTGAAAGTAAGATATTATGCCAAAACATCGTCAAACTTTGTATATTTTCATTCAAAATGGGCCCTCAGTCCTCACACATGTCAAAGTTAATTATGCAAATAACATGAACACTATTAACGTAATCCTGCTGTTTGAAATTCGTAAAATTAGGAAAAAAAGAAATAGTTTTTATCCCGAAATTTCCACGGGAACGGGAACTACGCGTGCGTGACCGCGGGGCACAGCTAGTTTTGTTTATATTATAAGACCAGAACAATCGTATCTATTATGACACAAATCAACATTACTTTAGTCTCTCTATTGCCATCTGCTCTCAGTTATTTCTATAAGTATTTGAAAAGACTTACATATGTATGTAACATTAAAATGTATTACAGGTTAATGAAATCAGGTATAAATCCTTTCGACTCCCAAGAAGCGAAACCTTACAAGAACGACCCTGAAATCCTCGCGATGACCAACCTGGTTATGGCGTATCAGAACAACGATATTAACGAATTCGAGTCTATATTGAAGCACAACAGGTAATATTTAGTTTTATGACTTTTTGGTATAAAAAAAACACTGCCTTCTGTATCTGATTCCTTAGCTAGTCATTGGGCAAAGGCCTCTTAAGATTTCGATTGCGGCTATTTATAAAGTTCCATAAAGTTGAAAAGCTTGTTCGTTTGCACGCGCTAATCTCAGGAAAATGATTCGATTTAAATAATTATTTTAATGTTGGATAGCTCATTGGTCGAAGAAGGCTGGATGAGCGGAGCTAACGCGGGTGAAGGAGTCTTATCGTAGGCGGCGACGCCGTCTATCGAGATATGTAGAATAACATAAGCGCGACTCGGCAGCTTCATATTAATTATCATTACTGAAAATACTAGAGTGGCAATGCCGGCGCGGCCCCTTGAGAGAGCGGCAACACCGCTGCCTGTCGTCTCGTGACAACTCATGGGAACTTGCATCATAGCGGCCGCCTACTATAAAACAGGCACAACTAGTATATTATTTGTATTATAGTATCGATATTGACGATTGTTCCAGAAACAACATAATGGACGACCCGTTCATCCGCGAGCACATCGAGGACCTACTGCGCAACATCCGCACGCAGGTCCTCATCAAGCTGATCGGGCCCTACACGCGCATCCACATCCCCTTCATCTCCAAGGAGCTCAACATCGACGTCAAGGAGGTCGAGAACCTCCTCGTCACATGCATCTTAGATAAGTAAGTGATATATGAATTCTACACCTAATAGTAATAATCTGTCAAATCTATTTTGGTTTCTGCTTTCATTCGAAGGCTTTCGACATAGTCTTATGATCGTTTCAAATCGGGAACGAGCATAATGTGTCCTCCGAAATACGGGAGAACCTACTATAGTGAACTCTCTTAAACTGTTTGGGCTGTGATTACTTAGATATCATGATCGATCCACTGCTCAATTTAAATACGATTCATGCATCAATCCTTCATCATTCAGAGCCGTGCTCTCGTTGGTGTAACAGGGGCGACTCCCTCCATCTGCCGCTATACAAAGCGGCCTCCTTCGTGATTTGAATATTTTGCTTTATACGTTCGCAGCACAATAAGCGGTCGCATCGACCAGGTGAACTCGGTGCTGGAGCTGCAGTGTCGCGCGCGCGGCGCGGCGCGCTACTCCGCGCTGGACAAGTGGACCGCGCAGCTCGCCGGCCTGCACCACGCGCTCGCCAACAAGATGGCCTAGGGCACCTAACGACACATACTATATTAGAGTCGGACCTGACGGCGTCGCGGTACCATGTTCATTGCCACAAACTAGAGTCAGAGACACAATTATGCCTATCGATGAATTTATTTATACGGGTTGTTTGTACGTACCGATAAGTCGAATCCCTCGACTGGTTTCGGCCCCATTCGGTGGCCTTCATCGGGAGGATGAGTGCGATGCGCTCGCGACGGCGTCTCCCTCTGCACTCCTCATAAACAATGACGTACGTTTCGTTTAATAATAAAACAATCATGCCTATATGAAATATGGGGTCAATAAATTGCTTGAAACATTTTATTGCTTCAATGTTAGGTTAGACCCATGAAGTTGTAGGTAAAAAATGGAGCCCACACTTGAAACAACAGCTTGAGTCAAATACCTACGTCTCTGTGGGCCGATTTCTCTTTTTAGTCAGACTCTCTCTTTCTAGAGGTTACCTTAGTTAGAAAGAGAGAGCCTGCCCACAGAGAGCGCGATAATGATACATATAGGTATGCTTCAAGTAGGTATTCGAAGTGTGGACTCCATTTTTTACCTCTAACTTCATGGTTAGACCTGATGGAACACTTATGTGACTTGTTGTGTGCGTCACGAGCCTGTTTTATCTATTTTATATGTGTCTCTAGCTAGATATATCTGACCCGAAGGCGAAATTGTCACTAATAAATCTTATGTGTATAATATTTAAATAGATTGTAAACTATGTGACAATGAAAAATGGGATTACAGCGCCGAACGCGGTAACTTGTTTGTGGCACTATACAAATATTATCACGCGAAATTGTACCTTACTGTTACTCACCATGACAACTAAAGAAAACTAATGATTACTCTGCTATATTTAGACCACATTATACATAAGTTACGCTAAAATTACAACTATAAAAAACTATGTGAAAGAAATTGGTGTAATTTATCGAGACTTGCTATTTGGTGCAATATCCGCTCGTTATGGTCCGGCTCTAACGGTCATTGGTATATAGTAATGTCACATTTATAACATGTCTTCAGCCGATCTCAATATTCAAGTCTTTTCATTTACACGAGTCTTCTTCAACTTATGTTGTGTACGACGATCTCAAAATTCTATTCAGACACTTCATTCATTCACCTTTTAAATAATTCATCTATAATTTTAAAAGCTTAAACTTTCCAAAATAAAAGATTAGCTAAACTTAAGCTTATTTATGTTAGAGGGTCGGTCTTTAAGATGCCACTGCAGGGTTTTTAAAACGTTTAAGCCTCTCTGTAACATATGATATTAGTAAATTGAGGAGGAAAAGATACGTAAATCTATAGATAAATATTGGGATGACCAGACATGTACTGCCTTATGTGCGTTGCATTTTTAGTCTGGTTTAACAAAACCTGGTAAGCATTTGACCTTGTCAGTCAAATCTGTCACTTTGACAGTATTCATAATTAATTGTAAAACCTGGTTTAGCGCTAAACCAGACTAAAAATGCAACGCAAATAAGGCAGCTTGAGTTTGAAAATAAATTGTATGAAATAAATGTATTTGTCACATTACTGTCTACCAATGAACTCTTGTGAATATAAACATCAGATTTTGTTATAATACATTGTAAGTTATTCGACTTGTGAATGCCAACATCGCCGAAATAAATATGTATTATGAAATAACACTATGATAACTTTTTATTATTTATACCCTGAACAAATCACTACTATGTAGCAGCGTTTCGTTTCGAATTTCGTTTGCTGAGGCATATAAAGCCATGTATCTACTAGGGGACAAATGGAGCAACATGTTGCGGAACATGTTCCTCAACAACTACGTAGAACATGCCCCCGAACATGTCGGGGAACATTGTGTTGACCACTAGTCAGTGTTTATAGAAATGTCGCCCGAGATTGTGGCTATTAGTGCTGCACACATAGTTAAGGCAGAAACCAACCGAAGTACACGCACACGCTACGCACGAAAATGGGTGGGGGCACCGCTATGTTGAGCTATAGCTCAACGTAGCCCCCGTGTGTTGACACACGAATATGTACAGTCACGGTAAGAAATGGTTCGTCACCTTAAGATCTATTTTCGTTTGCTCAGTATAAGTGTTAATAACATCAATACAAAAATGTTCAATTTGAAACGTTCGTATTCACGCATACAGAGCTGACAGTATCTTGCGGTCTTGTAGTTGTTGGACGGTTTTAATTTGTTAGTGATGGGGTCCCAAGGTGGTGGCATTTTCCTTATTGAAATGATGTATATTTTTAATTTCAATGGCCTCACGTATCATCCAGATGTCTGTATTCTTTGGCGAGGATTTGGGGATTATCAAACCTTAGGTAATGGTTGGGTTTGTCCACAGTGTGCTCAATTTTATAAATACTTGACAGGTCTTAGAAATTGGTTTATTTTCCTCGGCGGTTTGAAGTATGTGTTGATGGACGCTCGCCTCAGAATGTTTCCAATTTTGTTAGTGACTCCTTTTAGGTATGGTAAGACAGCAGGTTGTCGCTCGACCGTCGCGTCGCTGGCTTGATGCGGCATCTGTGACGGGACTGCGGTACTGGTAGTTTGATGTCCCTCAGTACTCTCTTCACATGTTGAAGTTTGTCTTACAAGTGTTATTTGTTACATTTTTAACCCCCGACGCAAAAATAGGGGTGTTATAAGTTTGACGTGTGTGTGTGTGTGTATCTGTCTATCTGTGGCATCATAGCTCCCGAACGGATGAACCGATTTCAATTTAGTTTTTTTGTATTAAAGGGGACTTACGTGCGAGTGTTTTTAGACATGTTTGATGAAAATCGGTTGAGCCGTTTAAAAGTTATGGGGGAAGTAATCGTGTTGGGGGTTTTTTAATTTTTTAATTTAATGTTATATAGTGTTATACAGGGATAGTCCCCGGATTGTGCATCCTTTACACAAGATTAAATACTTATGTCAGTTGTGTTCCGAATAAAATTAAATAAAAAAGAAACCAAAAATATACAAGTCGAATAAAGAACCTCCTCCTATTTTTTGGAAGTCGGTTTAAAAGGCAATTAAAATCTCTTTCCTAAAATGAACTTTAATGTTATTGTGATTAAATAGACCACGAAGGTACGTGTCCGTCTCCATGGCACAAATAATAAATAGGAACAGAGAGGCAGCTTCCTACAAAGGCGTGAATCGAATGCACTATTACTACTATTTTTATTACACGCTTTTTATTAGCTTCACCTGTATGTTTGTTTGTAACCGACTTCTTTGGGCGCGATGTTGACCCACTTTAAACGGCCAGATTCCGTTCAAACTTTGTAGATTTATTGAGGACCGATGACAATACACTAATTTGATAAAATTATTCCATTTTTTAATTTGCAAAATATGATTTTTGTTAATTTATATAATTTTCATCTATAGTAATAATCCAAACTAAAAAGTAGAAAATAAATTATAGTTTAAAAAAACTAAAAAACACGCTTTTTATAGAAAACCGAACTAAAAAATAGAAAATAAATTTTAATGAATTTAAATTAAGAAAATAGTGTTAAAAATTTCAATGAATATAAATTAATAATAGTGTGAATAAAAAAAAAAATGTTTTATTTTAAAAAAAGCGTGGGGTGCATGGTGTCAATAGTTATAAATATTTTATTGACAGATATGAGTAGAGTGATTATCATTTCGATAATATTTTAAAAAGCACCCCACGCTTTTTTTAAAATAAATTTTTTTTTTTATTCACACTATTATTAATTTATATTCATTGAATTTTTTAACACTATTTTCTTAATTTAAATTCATTAAAATTTATTTTCTATTATTTTGTTCGGTTTTCTATAAAAAGCGTGTTTTTTAGTTTTTTTAATTTATATTTATCATTTAAATATACAGATTTACAATGATGTTACGTAGTATCAAACAGGGTCATAGTTTTTCTTGTAAATACATAATTTGTTTTATTTTATTTTCAAGATATAAGTACTCATTAATTTTACGTTTTTGTTTACTGGTCTCTATGACAACCTGTATTGGTTTGACTGATTGTCATAGAATACTTTTTTATAATAGAACAATTTTGCACGTTCTTAAACAGCTGTCTATCTGTTTCTTTTTCTCTGATCTGTGGTGATACACGCGTGTACTTCGGTGGAAACGGCAACACACACGCAGCTGAGCTACGCGTAGCTGAGCGGCGTAGCCGTGGACATAGCGCAGCGGTGGGTTCGCGGCTTTATTATATCGAGTGTGTTGAAACGTAAGAGAAAGAGAAGGTGGTGAATGCGGGATTTCTTACTACAACAAGAAATAAGAGTTAATAAACGCGGCTACACTTGGTGACAAATGGCGCGACATTGACGCGGGACAAAATGTTCTCTAGTGTATCCGGCGCTTAACTATTCAAAGCTATGGTTAAAAACAATAAAACACAACATATTATCGTAAAATTATATTTATTAAAGAGTCGGTAGTAAGACTACAATAAATGGACGGAGTAGTATATCACAGGTTAGTTATATACATTTTAGATTAAAGTTTAACTTACATACATAAAATTCATTTTAACACATAAATTCAATACACACAGTAATACTTTCACAAATTAATAGATTTAAAGCGAATTTTTAATATTTTTTAACAATTTAAAATGGCACCATCACAGTAAGTTCCAATTATTCACACTTTATCAAATATACTCATTACTGATATGTTTAAGTACTTGAGATATAAGTACCCAACGGCAGTGTTCATAGGTCCTATAAAGTGACCTTATAATAAAAAACAAATTAGTAAAATAATTGTCTATGAACAAAACGTTCTGAATGCAACCATAGTGCATGATTATAGTTGAAAAGTCACTGAACAAAACGTTCTAAATGCAACCATAGTGCACGATTATAGTTGAAAAGTCACCCTGAAGCGCATAAAGTGCATTCTGCCAAGAAACTTCTTTTATTTTACTTTTTTATTGTCAATGGTTAGATTTTTCATGCAGCCATGGTCTGAATATGGGCAGCGTGCTGGGGTAGTGCGTCGGCGGCGCGTCCGAGTTCTCGTCACGGTACGGATACGTCCCGAGCATGATCGGGAGCTGGAGTTTCACTTCCTTCTCCAAACTCTTCGGTTCTATTATGAACTGAAAAATAAATATGTTTTTAACAAATGAGTCTTTGAGTTGCATAAAGACGCGGGTTAGTTAGCTGGTGCGTTTCCACTGACGCAGAGCCGCATAGCTCAGACCTGAACGTGAGTTGGCCAATCTCTTGGAGACTTTGAGCACTGTGATTGGTCAACAAGAGACCAATCACATGCTCGAAATCTCCGAGATTGAAAACGCATCATTGGCGTGGTTTTGTATATATATATACCTTGTATACGCTTTGGCCGTTTATAGAACCGAATATTAAGTTATTTTAATCATAAAAACGGTCCGCCTTCATCTAGCGTGGTACAGACGGTATACTCACAAAGACGTCGTAGTGCACGTTGATGAGGTGGCAGCCGCGCAGGTTGGTGGGCGGCAGCGGCGGCACGTACAGCAGCTCGTGCCAGCGGTCGGCCGCGCCGCCGCGCAGCTTGCCGTGCGACACGCTCGCCAGCTCGCGGGACTCCTTCGCGCACACCTTGCCGTGCGACATGTACTGGATCGTCTATAGAACATACACGTTAGTATACCAGAGGGCTTAGGCCTTACAACTTGGATAATAAAAAGCTTCTGAATCATGTCCAAAATACAAAAGGCAGTGTTGGACACGGTATACATTGTTAGGAGGTTCCTGTTTGTGCTGCTAGGCCCACCTTTTTCTTTTGTTGTCTCGGGGGAAATGCGTGATTCCCACATATATATCTTGACGAAGACCATGATGGAGCGGTGGAGGTCCTACAAAAAAAAGCTAGGCCCACCCCGCCTGGCTATAAGTAAGTGGCTTTCCGGTGGAAAAAAAAATATGTTTCTGGTATTATAGCAATAATGTTTCGTACGATACCTCAGTGAGCGCGGCGCGCGTGCCCTTGATGGTGGTGCGCGAGTGGTTGTTGAGCGCGGCGGTGAGCACGATGGTCTCGCCGGGCACGAAGGCGCCGCGGTCCAGCGCCACGCGGCACGCCACCGTCCCGCCGCCCACGCACCCCACGCCCACGCGGTGCTCCACGCTGCACTCCAACTGTTGCTGGAATAATGACACACACTATGACACGTGTCGACACAGTACGGACTCTAATCTAACTGCCCTAACAAAACGACTGCCTACAATGTTAGTACCTATATAGGTCATTTTGCAATCTGTGGAGAGTAACCTGAATGAAAGACATTTATTAAACTTATGAGATCTAAATACTTATATCAATAAATGTAGTATAGTAACAAAGAGACTGCAGAGCCACGGGGTTTTAAGCTGCATCAATGGTATATTTCATTTAACATGTATACACATAGCATCTCAAACTATGAAAATTCAGTAACACACAAAAGTTTTTAGATACGAGAAATAACAAACCTAATTGTGAACTACATAATTTATTGTACGTATGACACAATAACACTACGATATAATTTAATTATATAATATAACAATGATATAATATTATATGTAAGATCACATTGCTCGCACTTCATCTACAATATACAATAACATAACAATAGGTACAGAGTTCCCACGATCGACAAACGTTACGTACTCGACGCTCTTATATAATCTCATTATTTATCTACTAAACATTTGACACGGTCTGCTAACTTAACTAAATCGTAGTTTAACTAGTAGTGTTTTGCGGTTTCACCCGTATTTATTATGTATCACCTATGACTATGGCTTATTTACAAGTGTAATCTGTATACAGGGTGAATTACCGCAAGTGGGCGTGGTAGTCCAAATTCAACAAATAGTAAGTATAAGTATTTAGGGAATAGCGAAAAATGGTCTAAAAAGTCAATATAATTTACTAAAATTAATATTCCTAGCCAGGAATTGAACTTGTTGATTGCTTTAAAGTAATGGCTTACTTTTTTGGCCAACCACAATTTACTTTTGAAGATAAGGACTGAAGAGTTGTATGGTTTTACCACAGATCAGGGAGTCAGCTTAGGACTTTGTCAAGAGAGAGAGATAGTTCTGTCATCCATGGGTTTTACGCATTGAGTATTTTATGTAGGAATGATACGTATATTTGTACCAGTTTAAACATTATAATGGTTATACAGTTTAGACTTACTTTATAAAACAAATATTATGTCAACTAAGTTATGTAGTGTGTTAACACAATAGTCAAACACAGCCTGTTTATGAAATAATCAAATCTATATAATGTTATTATAATAACTAAACACACCTGTGTAAATTAATGCGATGTTGCAATCAGGTTTCTAAGTTATAGAAGAAATGCAAACATTGCACCTCTAAATGGAGATGTTATAATGATGACACCTTTATGAGGTCACAGAAAAAAGAAGTATTTAGTGACAATTGAAATTGTACTATAAGTACTTTAATACAGGGTTTTTTTTTATTAAAAACAAGCAGCAAAATTATATATTCATGATCCTTTTAAATATTTGAACTAAAACTACTAATCGAGAGAAAAACAGTACAGTTTAAACTATTGTAGCTGCTTACAATCTGTATTTGTAAAAAAAACTGATATAAAAAAAACTTTAAAAGAAATATGAAAAGTACTTACAGCTAACACAGGCGGTTCCTGGTTCAAATCAATAGGATTCATCACAATGAAAACTTGTTGATTCTTATGTGTAAGTCCGTTCGGTTCTCGTAATGCCGCCTTACAGTAGTACTGCACCCAGCCGTGGGTGCCAAGGAATGTTGAGGGTAGTCCCATCGGCAGGCCCAACTTGAACGGGAAGCTGTGGATCCCGGGGGACAGGATTGATGTGCCTTGACCTGTAATAATAAGTATTTTAAGAAAGGAAGGAATAAAGAAACATTATGCTTGCCAATCAGAAGGTTGCCTAATTAGGTTTAGATACCTACTCAAAGTACTCGCGGTTATTTTTATGTGATCCATGAAGGTTAAGATCTAAACCACATAATCACTTACCATCACGTGAAATTGTGGTTAAACGCGTGTCTATCCGTAAAAAAGAAAAGGTATTTATTTGTATTTTGTGTAAAAAATGTGACTTGTTGTCATTTTATGTGAATAAATATTGTTTACACATTAAACATAGATTGCGGAAAACTACATAGGTGCGTAAAATCGATAAACAAGCAAAAAGTCTCTAGATCAAAAAAATCACCCTGTATACTTTAAATACCTAAACTTAATTATAATCCATTCATTTGGCGGTGAGACAAAATGTAAACAAACCATGAAATAGGTTATTTTGTATGTCATGTTTTATCCATAACACATAGACTACTCCCTACTGACTACTTGATATTTAATTAATCTTTGAAATATAGAATATATAACATACTAGCTTTAGCCCTCAACTTCGTTCGCGTGTAATAATTATTTTGACACGCGACTTCATTTACGTAGAAGGTGAAAAAATAGTTATTCTGTGCCGCCGTGCACTAGCCGGGTCGCCTTGTCGTAGTAACTATTTAGTAATCTGTGGCCTTGATCATAATTTTGCTGTAATGTTATTTTAAAACTAAGATATCTTCTAAAATACTTATTGAAATCAAATCATGTAAAAGGCAAATTTCTTTTAGATTAAATACTTTTGCAATATAAGCGCAAAAAATGAGTTTTTTACGACATCACATTAGAAACCCCTAGATTTATCAGTGTTTCTCTACAATATCATGCATGTATTATACATATAAACTTTGCTCTGGTATCACTCTATTAAAAAAACCGCTTCAAAATCCGTTGCGTAGTTTTGAAGATTAAAGCATACATAGGGACGGACAGACAGCGACAGCAACTTTGTTTTATAAGTACTATTTAGTAACCATAGATGAAAGATTGGTTAGATACCGCGATACCTGATGAGATGCATATATTATTAATAGTTACTCGCATGTTCACACTGCCAGCGAGTAACTATTATGATCGCGCTTGCAACAGCGTCGAAATATTGGAAACTCGAAACCACGACCTTTGAGCAATTGGTAGGGAATAAGACACTTTGGCCATAAAATAATACCGGTAATGCGTCTCGGAGATTTTTTGTCAAAGCATATACAACAGCCCGAATCAAATGATTAGACAAACGCCTAATCCAACGGATAGCTGTCGTACTACAATGCATTTTTTGAGTAAATATATTAATATATTTATTTATTTATTTATTCATTTATTGCGTACATGTTTTTGGGTATAGGCAGATCTTATAAATACCAGGGAAGTATTAAAAACATGAACCCTGCAAGGGCACAGCAATACACAAGTAAAATAATAATGACATATTAAAAAACAATTAAAAAACAATTACAATTAACATATTAAAAATAAAATAGTGACAAGTTAAAAAAAGAAATATAAGTAAGTAAGTGAGAAAATTAATAAAATCTTAACATTGAGCAAATTAAAATTAAAACAATATTTGACTCCTTAACAACCTTAAAGGACTAAATAGCATTAACAATGGAATTAATAAATTTGACATATAAATATTTAAACATATAAACAATATAAATTACATTTAATATTGCATCTATTAATAGTTTATATTTTATTTTTTATAAATATTTTCAATAGGAACATAAATCTTAATATGTATTGACTTAAAAAATATATTTAGTACTTATTAGTTTTATACATCATCATTCATGAAATCAGAAATAGAATAGTAGCATTTTTTTAACAATAATGTTTTTAAGTTATTTTTAAATTTATTTTGGTTTGTTTCATTACGAAGGCTTAAAGGTAACTTATTATAAATTTTGACGGACATGGCAAATGGACCAGAATGATATAGTTGAAGTTTGGAGGGGGGAAACATTAGTCTACTTCGTGGTCGAAGGTTTTCAGGGCGGTTGTAAGTTGGAAACATATCTATATTATTTTTCACAAAATTACAAATTTCAAGTATATAAAGCGCCGGTAGGGGAAGAATACAAAATTTAATAAAATATGGTCTGCAACTGTCTGTGTTTACTATATTCGCAAGTATTCTAATGCATCGTTTTTGTAAAATGAATAATTTTGAAGCATTACAACTATTTCCCCACAGCAGGATTCCGTACTGCAGCCATGCGTGTGCATATGCATAATATGCTTTCATGGCAGTTTTGGTATCCGTAGATTTTTTTAATTCGTTTAGTGCATAAGTGAATTTTGATAGTTTTGAAGCGATTTTGTTAATATGGGTTTTCCAGTTTAAATTGTTGTCAATATTCAATCCTAGAAGTGGATAGGTATCAACGCATTCTAATTGAGTATTATCAAATGAATAATTTATTTTTAGAGGATGTCTTTGGTAAGGTCTGAATTCCATTATTTTGGTTTTATTAAAGTTTATTTCTAAATTGTGATCATCTAACCATGATTTTATATTTGCTAGAATTATATTCAATTGATTATTTATGTCCGAATCGTTTTCACAAGAAACAATAACAGAGATATCGTCAGCAAATAGAGTACAAGGGGAGTTAACTATTTTTGGAAGGTCGTTTATGTATATTAAAAATAATACACAACCAAGAACACTTCCTTGTGGTATGGACATGGACATATTTGCTTTTCCTGATCTTATTTTACTTATATTTCCGGTAATGTTATCATGATGATCTATTTCAACGTACTGTACCCTATTTTCTAGATATGAAGCAAACCATTTGTTAACTGTTCCTCTTATTCCAAGTCCCTGTAGTTTAGACAGTAATATATCGTACCTAACTCTGTCATACGCCTTGCTTAAATCTAATAATAATCCTATCGCCCTTTTTCTTTTACTAATTATATTTAATGTTTCATCTATAAATTTGTAGACCGCTAGGGATGTTGACTTGTGTTTCCTAAATCCATTTTGACTGTCGCTAAATAATTTATATTTTTCACAATAGGAATATAAACGCTTAGACATAGCTGTTTCAAGTATTTTTGAGATAGTTGGCAATAATGCAATCGGTCGGTAATTATTTTTGTTATAATGGTCCCCTTTTTTATAGAGAGGTTTTATAATTGAAATTTTTAATAAATCCGGAACAATGGCACTAGTAAAAGATTGATTAATAAGGAATGATAGCGGTGAGGATAATTCATTGGCGCATGATTTTATTAGTGTCGGTGGTATTTCGTCGTATCCAACACTTTTTTTATTTTTTAAGTTATTGATTATAATTAAAATTTCTTTTGTGTCAACCGGTGTTAAGTACATAGAGTTCTCAGTCGGTGTTATAACTGGCCGACCAATAGGAAAAGAAGTGTTTAAATTAGTTGATCCTACTGATGTAAAGTACTCGTTAAAACTATTTGCTATTTTAACTGGGTCTTCTGATAATATGTTATTTATATGTAATTTTATATTTTTTCTATTTTTAGAGGTCATTTTATTTGTCCGCTCTTTTACTATTTGCCAAGTGGTTTTAAGTACATTGTTAGAATTATTTACGCGTTTTATGAATTGTGCCTTTTTTGCTTTAACGACAGTTCTTTTTAGAAGTTTTTCATATGTTTTATAATATTTTTTTAGGATAGGATGATCATTTTTAGTTATAAATATTTTTAATAAACGTTTATTTTTACAAGATATTTTTAAACCCTGTGTCAGCCATGTATTTGTTTTGTTTTTTATTTTAATTTTAATTATAGGTATATGTTTTTGAAGAATTGTAAATAATGTTTCATGAAATATATTATAATTATCGTTTATATTGTTTGATATTAACTTTTCATCCCAATGAATTTTCGTTAACTCAGTTTTAAAGTTTTGAATATTTTTTTCACTAAACACTCTTTTATACGTGTACCAAATATTTCTTTCCATACTTTTAAAACTAGGCAATATTACTATTATTCCTTTATGATCGGATAAACCATAATCTTTAACTGATGTTATAAAATCATTTATTTTAAAATTAGTAAATATTAGGTCCAGACATGACTGGGTAGTTTTTGATATTCTGGTGGGTTCTTTGATATGCTGGTGAAAGTTGTAAGTACTCATGAGTTCTGTAAGATTTAAGTTTGATGAAGTTTGTTCTAATATATTTATGTTAAAATCACCACCTAATATAATATTTTTCTTATTATCTTTGGTGTTCAGAAATTCTAAAAGTTTAGATAATGAGCTGAAAAATAAATCCGGCATTCTATTTCTGTTTGGCCAGTATAAAACTAATAAGACTACATTTAGTTTAGTTAATTCTATCGCACAAATTTCAAATATGTATTCGATAGACATATTTTCGATATCCTTACGTTCTACACAGTCTATATTTTCTTGTAGCATTATACATACTCCGCCACCATTAAATTTCGATCGACAGTATGATGCTGCGAGTTTATATCCATCAATTTGCAAGAGGTCTCTTTTTGATTCTGTAATCCAGGTTTCAGATAGACATAGCGCTTGAAATTTATTTTTTGTATCAGTTATTGATTCTATTAAATGACGTTTATTGTTGATGCTTTGAATATTTTGATAGAGGATGTTGAAGTTAGCGACGAAAATTATTTCCTTTTCCTATTGGGTTTTTTGAAGATGTTTGTGAGTTATTTTGGATGACAGGTGTAGGTGTGTTTGAACTTAATTGCACAACCTGTGATGGTAGTATTGTTTCATTTTTTGGTTGTTGAGTAGATGTCATTGTCGACCTTCTATTTTCTCTATATTCTTTACCATCAATTATGAGTTTGTTATTTATTATTTTTGCACGAGAGCCGTTTTGTCGAGCTTCTATTAGAATACTTATTAAATGTTTCCGTTGTTCCAGTGACTTTTCATCTAGATATTTTGATACAGAAAGGCCGGAATTCTTGAAGAGATGGCTATTGCGTATAATATATCTCGTAATTTGTTTTGTTAACAATTCTATTTCTATTGG
This sequence comes from Timandra comae, assembly GCA_958496195.1. Classification (NCBI taxonomy): domain Eukaryota; kingdom Metazoa; phylum Arthropoda; class Insecta; order Lepidoptera; family Geometridae; genus Timandra; species Timandra comae. Next base: position 1,405,172 of record OY292354.1, read on the forward strand.
TCTTCGCAATCCTTTTCTTCCCATTCTTTTAATATCTTCTATTTGACCACGTAAGTCTATATTCATAATATCATGGAAAGCATTTATAATCCGATGGTACAGGTCTTGATCATTTTCTCCACGATACTCATTTAATCCGTATATTACAATTCTTTTGCCGTTTTCTGTAGTTATTATATTTTCTTTCTTATTTTCATTCAATATTAGACTATTTAGTTCGTTTTCATTTTGTAACTTTTGTGATATTTTATAAATTTCTGTACGTAGCTTAATATTTTCTGCTTCCAGTTTTTGTATATTTTTGTTGATGGAAGTGATATCATTTTTCATTGTTTCTTGTTCGTGTGAAAGAGCATTTGTTTCTTGTTTCATTTCTATTTTTAAGTTATTTAAGACAGTGTTTATTTCAAGCATTATTGTAGATTTAATATCGGAGATCAGGGATAGCTTTGTCATTTCTAGTTTTTTATCGAGTAGCTTCTCTAACTGGTTGAAAGTGATCATATGTAATGGTGTTTCTGAATAATCTTTACTGTTGTTTTTATATGTGTCTGTCTGTGGTCACGATACTCACGATAATTTTTCGACAATCACTAAACAGGTCGACATGCTCATAACCTATAGTGTGTGTAAAACAAAATGCAACGATGCTATGCGGAAATGGTGTTTAGGGTTCAGGTTACTTTATGTTTTTTTTATTTCAATACTAGCTGACCCGGCGAACCGCCTTAGCGTAGCTTTGATGCACTACTTTATTTTGTCAAAATGCAGTATTTCGAGTTCTGCGGCCTAATTTTGTACGTCTGCTTGGTGGTCTATAGCTGTGAATGACGTTGACATACGTTACGCGCGTTTTTTAAAATATGCAAAATTAAATGTATTTTTTTATAATCTAACTGAGATATTTTCTTAATTTTTTTGCGTAAGAACATTCTACAGAGTCTGAGAAAACTAGAAAAGAAAAAGCCAAATCGGTCTAGCCGTTCTCAAGTTACGACGTGATAACGGGAAACGGGTTTCATTTTTATATATATAGACTAGCGGCGCCCTGCGGTTTCACCCGCGTAGTTCTCGTTCCCGTAAGAATATGGGGATAAAATATGCTAAAGACCTTCCCACTGAATCACTCTATCTATTAAAATAAACCGCATCAAAATCCGTTGCGTAGTTATAAAGATCTAAGCATACATAGAAAGCGACTTTGTTGTATATTGTTTTTGATGATTACACGAAATTTGGTTCTTGAAGTATTATTTTTACACAGTTTCACCACGCAAACTGACATTTTACTACGTATTATGTTCAAAATTTAATAAAACATTAGGAACATACGCCTCACAGGCAGCTTGCAGTATGACTGGCTTGGATACGCCGGGTATGTACGTGTAGTATTTGTTGCCGCATTTGACCACGTCGAAACCAATTCTTCATCTAAGGTAGTAATAGTAATGACGATGATAATTGACATTACTAAAACCTAAAAATGCTGTGAATCTCAAACTATGGATACATTTTAATACTACTAAATGAAGGTGAACAGTCATTTTAAGTAATGAAAGTAAAATTAATAGTTTTCGTATTTAGCCGGATTGTACCCGTCATTTTTACTCTTTTTTTAGAACTTGTTGACGTGAGTGTTTTCTTCCCGATTATACAGGGTGTGTCGTAAATAGTGGTCCACCGTTTAGGATTCGATAAACCAGATAATTTACTATAACAAATTCCATTTTAGAACCATTTTTAGCCGAGGGTTCCGTAAATATTAATTTTTAGTTATTTATTTACGAAATTTCTACCTCTTGTAACAAATTTGGTTGTAGTTTTATCAAAAACCATTATATTTTTATTTTGATTACTGTTAATTACTGCCGAATACAAGAGCTATCGCTTATTAACATGTTATTTAATGTAGATTTAGATCTTCTGCAAAAAAAAATGATTGTACTCTAATTTTAACGGATTTTTTTAACATATCATGCTAATTCAAAAGCGATTTATGTAAAAAAAATGTACTACACTGTCAGTGCCCATTAATTTAATAATATGCCTATTTAATACCAATTTCAAAATGGTATCATAATACCAGATCCCTATAAAAAACAGAAAGATATCGAATTTTTATTGAAGAAAGTAAGATTTTCATTAAAATTAATTTAAACATTTTGTTGCATTAATTTTACAACAAAACTGATAATATGGTAATAAAACTTTGAAATATTATTTGAGTGTGACAAAACTGGTTTTAAGAGCGCACTAACAAATAAATTCAGGTAAAAAAAGGCCCGACCCTTTTTTTACCTGTGACATGTTGTTAACAATAGATCTGTTGGAGCCACGGGTTGGAGCTCTCGCCAATCGAGAATCGCACAATACGAGTGATAAGGAAAGGACATGGTTAATGTAAGCTATTCCTTTCGCTCGTAACGTTGAAATAAATATTGAAACGATTTAGCTTAGTACGATCTCGTCACCCGTGCGTCGTATGCGTTTTGTGTGTTTACTTTCGTTGTTTTTGTATGCCTGACCCCGGACTCTGTTTAATTTGCCTAATGATTGGATTTGTTGTTTTGGTGATCTTTGGCTACGTGTAATAGTAACTTGTGGCTTGCTCAACGTTTTGGACTACCTGTACAGTGATAAAAATGTCTCGGTACACACCGCGTGAATATGCCGACATGCATTTTATTTACGGGGAATGCAGAGGTGTCGCTAGAGAAGCAGCTCGTCTTTACCGGGAGAGATATCCCAATCGAAGACATCCTGATCATCGCGTCTTTGGGAGAGTGCATAACGCGTACACCGAGGGGAGGATACCTGGCACAGGAGTAGGCGGTGCAAGTGAAGGAAGACCGCGAGCACACAACGATGAAGCGGTAATGAATTTAGTTGCTGAAGATCCTTCAACATCGGTGCGTGTCTTAAGTCGCAGAACTGGCATACCTTTTAAATCGGTACATCGCGTACTTAAAAGAAATGATATGTACCCATACCACTATCAAAGGGTACAGTCATTACTACCTAGAGATTACGCATTCAGAGTACGATTTTGTAGAGAAATATTACGCAGAATAAGAGAAGACCCGCATTTTTTTAATAAAATATTATGGAGCGACGAATCATCATGCAAAAAAGATGGATATTTAAATCTCCATAATCTGCATAGCTGGCAGCGAGAAAACCCACATCTCATAAGACAAGATAGATCACAGTATCAAGTTAAAATAAACCTTTGGACCGGAATTATTAACGGACAGATAATCGGTCCACACGAGCTGCCAGAAACTTTAAATGCAGACAGATATTTAAGTTTTTTGCGGACTGACTTGCCAATGCTTCTTCAAAACGTCGCTCCTGAAGTCCAAGAAGATATGTGGCTCCAGAACGATGGCTGTCCCGCTCACTATGCTGTTAGAGTACGAGAGCACCTACACACAGCGTATCCAAATAGGTGGATAGGACGCTTAGGTCCAATACTATGGCCACCGCGCTCGCCAGACTTAAATCCCCTGGATTTTTTTTACTGGGGTTGCCTGAAAGAACATGTGTACAAAGAAGAAATAACGTCCATTGATCACTTGAGGACTAGCATACACACAGCAGCTAGAAAAATAAACGAGAGTGGGTTTGCTCGGCGACTTAAACGGTCGTTTATTCGACGTTGCAGAGCATGCATAGCTGCAAATGGGGGACATTTCGAGCACTTGGTGTAATGTAAATGTTAAAGAATAACAATAAATGATGTATGATGATGTATGACTTGTTTTTTTTCAATGCCTTGTTGTAATTTACAAGTTAGGTCTAGATCACTTTGCAAAAATAGTAAAAAGTTGTCTTTTATAGTCGTTTTTAACTAAAATTTCATTACCTGTTTTATTGATGGGATAGTAAAACCTTTTAGAATCGGTATTAAGTAGGAATATTATTAAATAAGTAGGCACTGATAGTAAAGATTTTTTTTTTACAAAAATCGTAAGTTTTATAGCAACTAAATTTTAAAATGCATTTTAATGAAAATCTTACTTTCTTCAATTAAAATTAGATATCTTTCTGTTTTTTATAGGGATCTGGTATTATGATACCTTTTTGAAATTGGTATTAAATAGGCATATTATTAAATTAATGGGCACTGACAGTGTAGTACATTTTTTTTACATAAATCGCTTTTGAATTAGCATGATATGTTAAAAAAATACGTTAAAATTAGAGTACAATCATTTTTTTTTGCAGAAGATCTAAATCTACATTAAATAACATGTTAATAAGCGATAGCTCTTGTATTCGGCAGTAATTAACAGTAATCAAAATGAAAATATAATGGTTTTTAATAAAACTACAACCAAATTTGTTACAAGAGGTAGAAATTTCGTAAATAAATAACTAAAAATTAATATTTACGGAACCCTCGGCTAAAAATGGTTCTAAAATGGAATTTGTTATAGTAAATTATCTGGTTTATCGAATCCTAAACGGTGGACCACTATTTACGACACACCCTGTATAGTAAAGTTTACTATACGTAAATTTTTGATAATTCTTTGTTTAAAGTAATTATTGTATTATGTTTTATATTCAGTTATCGTTAAATTTCTGTTATCTGAACGTTGATTTTGATGAAAATAAGTGAACCTGGTTCAAACAGCGCTTGCACTTTTACTTCGCCGAAGATCCAAACATACACCAAGGCGTTCTACGGATAAGGAGACTGACGGAGACTGACGATTCGTATCCCTACAAAAATTATATTGTGTATAACGACTTCACGAGCCTCCGTTTACCGATTTGTAAAAGAAAAAAAGGAAAATCCAAGTTGGAGCTCTTCTTCTTCTGAGGATCACCAATAAATAGTTGTTTATTTATTTTGTAGTAAAACAATTCAAGTGCTTACATGAATTGTTTTTACTTGTACTCAACTCATCCTGTTTATTACCTTTTTATTGATTTTTACACTTAACTAAATTACTTATAGACGACTTATCAAAGATGCCTACTTAGTCTTATTTTACTTTCATATTTATAACTCTAAAAAAGCAATATATTTTTCGCCTAAAGGAGCTAAAAGTTTGACAACCAGTATTTCTTTGTTTACATTTTGTCTCACGGCCAAATGAATACGGTATAGTAAGTTAATAAATGTACATAGTAACTGTTTATTATGCAAAGTCACTACCGCTTTGTTTTCCTTACAAGGACAACTTTAGTATTTATTTGCATATTGTTAAGGCATGCTAACAGTAACTATAGAAATTTAATTCATTACATTAAAAAACTACTCAGTTTGCACACAACATTATGCTTAAAAAAAGATTTTGGTATTTTATATGGAGCTAAGAAGAACTGGGAACAAACAATTTACTAGTTGTGTGCCATGGTCAATCAAAACATTTTCTTCTTAAATATTTTTATAGATATAGAATAAACTAGCAACAAAATCTGGCTAGCCTAGAAACTGAGATACTTGAAATCTGAGATAAATACAAAATAGTAGAAATATTAAGTACTAGCGGCGCCCCGCGGTTTCACCCGCGTAGTTTCCGTTCCCGTAGGAATATGGGGATAAAATTATGCAGGAAACCTTTCCACTGAATCACTCTATCTATTAAAACAAACCCCATCAAAATCCGTTGCGTAGTTTTAAATATCTAAGCATACAAAGGGACATAGGGTAGAGAAAGCGACTTTGTTTTATACTATGTAGTGAAGTGGATACAGTAAAATTGATTTTCCATGTCCAGAAATGTCATCCTTCTCGGGGATTTGAACCCTGGATCAAGTTGAACTGCACCACTCTAAACCAGCATTAGTTATTAAGAGTAACTTAGTAATTACTTAATGAATATCTAAACTAAAATATTGAAGTTAGTGACCACTTACCAGGTTCCCCAAGTAGTCTCATCCTGAAGTCAATATAGTTCTCCTTGTCGAACAGTCTCTCGTGTCGACCTGAACCAACCCTTACTACTCCTTCACCGACCACATGGAAATGTAATCCTGGGGATAGATACATAATAAATTTATATTTTGTCAATTAATTTGTTATTATTTATGAAAAAGAAAATATTAATGTTTCTTCTAAGAATCTAATAGGATGATTGATTCTATTATAAAGTGCTCTGTTTTTCAATATAATCTTTATTATTGAGAGGTATGTTATGTTTTTTAATATCAACAGTTTTTTTAAGTAAGTATTCTTATATTATACTTCAGCTAAAATACAACTTACCCAAAACAGGAGTGTCATCTTGCAGTTCCATTAAAACTTTTCCTGATAAGAATTGACCAGGAAAATATAATAAGGATGTGTTGTCAAACACAATCAGGAATTTGAGCAGTTTTCGCGGCATTGTCTTGTTTTTCTCACTTTTAATTCAATATCAACTTGAACCAATCAACTGTTAAATAAAAATAAATTAATTAATGTCACATCACATCAAACGCATTTCTAAACTAGTATTTTATCGTATATTTATGTAAATGATGATAAATTATGTACTTATTTATTTACCGGAAGAACGTAAAAGTTATTAGAAATTTAGATACACTAGTTTTTAATTTACAACTTTCGTGGGTAATTATTCGGGGACCTTGTCCACTAAAGTTACACCCACGATGATGATAAACTTAATAATTGTCCTCCCAATGCTAGCACTCGTACAGTGGGCTGTGTACAAAGTTGAGAAATATGTTAATCGAAGGCCATCAACCATACAAAATACGTACCTTATTTGTTGAAAAATGAGGTAACCACCACTGATTTATGAATGAAAGTAACATGTATTTTTTATAAATAACTATCTTATAAACAGTTTATAACTTTACAACAATAATCTGTGAATTCACACCCCTAATTTATTAAGTTTATTGTTTTGAACTATTGAACAAAACTTTTAAAACTTTTTTCCGAAGTTTCCTCGGATTCGTTCGTTTCACAATCACAAAAAAACCTGTCAGCTTGCTTTGCTTTGCGACTTTTCGTATAAAACGTCAATGTCACTATTTTGAAATAATTATGGTTGCACGTCAATTTAATTGGTCTGTCACTGTCAGCTATCTTGCTGTCAGTCAGTCGCTCGTCAATCAAAATTCAATTCACATCTGTCTGTCTGAGCGAAGCAAGTCTGTTTACTATTTATCTTTTAAAATTATTAATCAATTAATTTACGAAAAATACCAGTGATATTTGATTTGTAAACCTGAGGAATCACACATAAATCTTCAATATGCCGAGTGAAATGATAACGCTTCAACTGGGACAGTGCGGTAATCAAAGTGAGTGCAGCGCAATAAAGTTGTGGTCAGTTATTTTCAAATTGTTTTTGTTTGTTTTTGATAATAATTACGTGTTTATTAGTTGGATTCGAGTTCTGGAAGCAGCTGTGTATAGAGCATGGCATATCTCCTGAAGGTATACTTGAGGAATTCGCGTCGGCGGGCTCTGACCGTAAAGATGTGTTCTTTTACCAAGCAGACGATGACCATTACATACCAAGAGCTGTTCTATTGGATCTCGAGCCTCGAGTTATTAACACTATCATGACTTCACCTTATGCGAAGGTAAATTTAAAAAGACACCAATTTTTTATTGCCTTTTCCATAAAAACTAGATTAATTTACACTTCAATTGAATAACTATATGCATAAACCAATATTATACCATTATTCATTAATTGTATTTATACTTACATAAAACTTAGACAATAAAAGTTACAATAACAATTATTACATATTAGGTTTGTTGTGAATAATTTTTTTATAAACATTTAATGTAAATATTATTTTTAGCTATACAATCCTGAGAATGTGTACCTATCGAAACATGGGGGTGGTGCGGGAAACAACTGGGCATCGGGGTTTGCTCAGGGAGAGAAACTGAATGAGGAAGTGTTTGATATTATCAACAGGGAAGCTGATGGCAGTGATAATTTGGAGGTAGGTGTTTAATTATTTAATTTTTAAATTAATTTAACTTGAGTTAAATTAACCTTTTTGTATTATTTTTCTTTAAAAGCATTTAAAAAATTACTGCTGTTTTTGAGCTACAGTTTATAATAGAAATAATTTATTTATTAGATTGTCTAAATTATTGTGATACATATTTTATTAATTTACTGTCTGAGTTGTTTTAGAGGCTCATGTATGTAATTACAAAAATATAAAATGGTTTATTTTGGTAGTCTGACTATCCACCAGCCAGGTCTACAATTTTGGTTTTGCAGTTTTTTTGAGTTATAAATCTTCCTCAAATATCTACTCAAAAACATACACCAGCTCTCCTCCTATAAAGACATTAAATGGTAATAACTTTCCAGGGGTTCGTGTTGTGCCACTCAATAGCAGGAGGCACAGGATCAGGAATGGGCTCCTACATCCTGGAACATCTCTCGGACAGGTTCCCAAAGAAACTGGTGCAAACATACAGTGTATTCCCTAATCTGGATGAAATTAGGTGAGCAATATTTATGTTAAACTAGCAAAACATTAAAAATAGTTTGGATCATTAACATGTTAGTACTTGTAGAATACTATTAATACAATATTGGTTAAAGCACATGTGGACAACAGCCCTCTTTATACGGTCACTATCGCATCTATCAGGAGGGTCCAGGAATGCACGATGGAATGCACGCGCAATCGTGCATTACTTTTTTGAAATTATGTAATCTGTCGCGAACGTTTTTATTAATTACTATGTGTCATATCGAAAAGAGTGTCTGTCTGTGTAAAGGTAGTCGCGCGGAGACACTGGCGCGTGCTGCATTTCGCACGGTTTTGAATGTTTGATCTTTCCCAATCCCTTCCGTCCTTTTACACGCGCGCTCTTACTCATGCGATTGCTGTTTCACGCGCGATAGAGTGACTGTGTAAAGCCCGCTATTTAAAGAAACGTCGTGGAGATGTACAGCGTGGCGCATTGCCTCGCAGTAATTTGTTTATGTTTTCACACTCCAAGATCTCAATCAAAAGTTCTTCATTTGTATGCCACAGTGATGTAGTAGTCCAGCCATACAACTCCCTCCTCACGCTCAAGCGGCTGACAGAGAGCGCGGACTGCGTGATGGTGCTGGATAACACGGCACTCAACCGCATCGCCAGCGACCGCCTCCACATCAAGAACCCCTCCTTCGCGCAGATCAACACCCTCGTCAGTACCATCATGAGTGCTAGTACTGCTACACTCAGGTTAGTATTGGATTTGTAGTAAATTATGAGGTATTTGGTAGTGTTCTTAATATTTAATCTTACCCAAAGGGTGGTTATGATAGCATAGCACTGGTGGAAAGGTACCCTTAAAGAATGCAACTTGTAACTTATTTATTTATTAAAGGGTTACCAACATACAATATACAGCAATACATGATACTTAAGGTTGACTGTACTCACAATTATAGATTAACCACAACATGCATTAAAGTTTTAAATGTTAATTAATTATTCGTAGTAAAAAAAGAGAGAAAAACTACTTAATAGAATGGGAATTATGGTAATCCTTACCCGCCATCGCCAGGTCGCAGCGCGGTGGTCTGTGCCATGTAGCTATTTGTCCATAACTTTAAATACCGTGGGCAATTAGGGACTAGTGGCTAAGACTGTCCGCAGCGAGATCCATACAAAGTCAATTGAGAATTCTAGGCAGCAACATTGTTTCCGTACCCGCCTGACCATAGAGTGCAGCCGAGACTAATAAATGTCATAATATCGTCTAGATACCCGTCGTACATGAACAACGACCTGATCAGCTTGGTGGCGCCGCTGATCCCCACGCCGCGGCTGCACTTCCTCATGACCGGGTACACGCCGCTCACCGCCGACCACGAACTCAACACCGTCAGCAACGTAAGGACCATACACACAAATATCGATATACATCACAAGCATCTTCTCTCTATTGGTTTATACAATCGAACATACATAACGAGCATCTATATTTTAATCGGGTTATTGCCAACGGACCCCACATGGGGTTCGTTGGGAATTCGATATCACGTTACTGTCCAGAATTTATTCCTTTTTAGGGACACTATTAGATCGTAGGTATGGTAAAAGAATTGATATTTCAAATCAAATCAAAGCCACGAGATTCCTTTCAGTATCTTACGAAATTCCTTATACATAGTTTCAGATTTGGTCCACACTTTAAAAAATCATCCTGTAAAGTTGAATGAAATCAGTTTTTATTATGTAGGCTCCCAAGATCCGCAAGACGACAGTCCTGGACGTGATGCAGCGCCTGCTCCAGCCGAAGAATATGATGGTCTCGCTGAGTCCCGATCGAACGAATCAACACTGTTACATATCTATATTAAATATTATACAGGTCAGTATTTGACTTCTATATTACACTCAAAACATACGGACTAATCGCTTGCTAATTTTAGGAGTTGTTTTTGATTAACTCAAATAATGGATGGTCATTTCCTCTGTATGAATATTTCTGTAAGCAATCGCTAGATTAGATACTTGCGACTTTTCAATATCCGAAACGTGGTAATAAACTATTAACGACCGTTACTAAATGAACGATTATCATCCAAAACGATATGAGTACTTTACTATGATCATTGGTCACGCAACAATTAATTGCTCGCCATGCTTCACCAATTATTATTTTTCCATGCTGTAACGGTAAAAAAATAGTTTACACAGGGATTGGGAGACATGTTTTATTAATAGGTTAATGTGGAAATGGAGTAAGCAGCTTTCGATCTGCAGTGTTATTATTGTAAAGGTTGAAAATTGAAAATTATTTGTCTTTCAGGGAGAAGTCGATCCATCACAAGTTCACAAATCATTACAAAGGATTCGAGAGAGAAAACTAGCTTCATTCATTCCTTGGGGCCCGGCATCAATACAGGTAGAGTTATTACAGCTTTCCTCCTGTAAATTACTGCGAAACTGCTATGAAGTTATGATTGAAACATTGAATAAGTTTGTTATTTATTGCCATTCATCCACAGGTCGCTCTGTCCCGCCGGTCGCCATACGTACAAGCCACACACAAAGTATCCGGTTTATTACTTGCAAATCACACGAATATCTCATCAGTAAGTTATTATATTTTTTCCTTTTATGCGTTTTGCAAAATCCTATGAAACTGTATGAGTATCATTATTATACGGGTTGTTAGTACGTACCGATAAATCGAATCCCTCGGTTAGTTGTATGAGTATCGGCTTCAAGACAACGTAGTCGTCATCTTCCTTCTGTTGTATCACTTTATGCGGTTGACCCTATGTTTTTATTCCATTCTCGTTTATAAGCTAACAGCACAATACCCATATACCTTACGAGATTACAGTTAGTCTTGTCAATCGACACAAGTTAATACCTGTCTATTTTCAGCTATTCGACAGATGCGTGCAACAGTTCGACAAGCTCCGTAAACGCGAGGCGTTCCTGGAGGTGTTCCGCAAGGAGCCGATGTTCAAGGAGTCGCTCGAGGAGTTCGACGAGTCGCGCGGCGTCGTCGACGAGCTCGTCAGCGAGTACCGCGCCGCCGCCACCACTGATTACGTGCATTGGAACCCGGGTCAGTACACACACATACACATCCTTTTTCTGTATGGGAGCGCCACGTGGCCGTGAGAGGAGTGCGTGGCGGTGGGTTTGCGCCCTGAACTTTACTAAGGCTGCTTGCCCATCCGACATATTCTTCCTACAGGAGAAAAATAAAACGAAGTGATAGCAAATGGTGCAACGCACACGTGATTCTGATCCCAACTAAGGTCCAAGGAGCATAAAGATAAAATCATGTCTACGGTCCACCCCCCTTGATATATGTATATGATTAGACGGGCCAAAAACTTATCAAAAATAACTTTATTTCGTTTAGAGCTTTACATTTTTTAAGCTATATTTCGCCAATATCGTAAATTATTCAGTTAGAGGTTAAAATTTTAACTACCTAGTGCCTATGTACAATGATATTAATATAAAATATTTATCGACAGAAAGCAGTCAAATATAAATGAAGAGAGATGTGAAGACTGGAACATCTACGTGCCATGAGAAGGATTGGCGAAGGCTGTAAGGCATTCCAAAGGAGAATTTGAAAAGTATTAATAAAATGTTCACTCATAATTATTAAGTTTCGATTAACCTGTGCCATTTATTGTAATATAATATTAACTAATTGTAATCTCATTTTGTTAACGTTCTCGAATAATTAGCCTAAGTTACGTTACACCGATTGTACCCCCGAAACACAGCGTCGAAATAAAAATTGCATTTTTTATACCAAGAATTTATTTTAATTTATAATTCCTAACTTCAACATTCCTTTATTCCATACATAATCTCTCGTGCGACTTTACATGGTGGTTTGTACGTCCCTGAACCTTAAACTGTTTTTACAATCTAACATCAATATAACTGCTGAATATAATGACAAATTCTATCATTATGAGAACTGCATTCTAAATAAATTCACAGTAAATATGTCGTAGTATAAATTTTAGCCTGCACTGCACATCTCAATGCTTGTTTAGTAGCAAGAGTTACATCATAGAAAAATAAAAACCATTTAAAAATAGCTTTTTTCAGTTACAGTTTGCTTCTAGAGAGCAATTATGATTACGTAATTCAAATTATTTCGATACTATGTGATGTTATGTACAGGGACAGTAATTCTATAACCAAAATAGTACAATAAAATTCTAAAAATGTTTCTTATACATGATACACCAATAACTTTTTAGTGCGGCAAGCTTTGAAGTGTGTTAATGACATCTCTGATTAAAATAATAATATTAAACACATAATTACATATATACTCGCTAAAATGCATATTATGGCAATCTAAACATATATTTAAAACAATGTTTTTACAACAATACATATAATGTAGCCCTAAGTAAATTTCCCTGTTACTATAAATGCGAAAAAGTAGATTTTCGCCAGTTAACTGCAACATTTATGAAGCAACACTAATATATTGTTAGACATTGACATAGGATAGACCGATAATAAATGTATGGGATATCATAATCTAATGTGATAGCTTGGTATGGAGTTACTTTTAAACCCTATAGAGGATATTGTAATATCCTGATGTTCCAGAATAATCTCTAATGTAGATAAAACTATGAGACCCATCTAATATACTTTGGAATTACAATGACATCTAAAATGGAATACCTGCGACACACCCTCCACACAATAAACTAGATCCTAATTTATACATTAACAACAGTTGTTCTTATAAAAGTTTGGTTAAATTTTAACATATACAACTAGTTACAATCGAAACATCACAATGTTGATATCAACGTTTAGTGCAATGAAAAAGAAATCATGATACTTAACTAATATGCCTTAATGTGCCAATTATTTCAAGCATTGGTGCGTTGCACAGGCAAAATGAACATATGAAATCAGTTAATGCCGGGGCGGCGAGGACACTGTAGGCTAGGAGGTCTGACTCGACTGTTGGAACTTGGGCTGGATGATGGACGTCTTGCGGATGGGCACAGTCTCAGGGGTCGGAATGGCATCTCCTGTGGGCAGCTTGGCGGGCGCGGCTGGCGCTTTGAACGGCGCCGCCAGGTTCCCCGGTCGCTGCTTCGCCATTTGATAATCACCCGAGTCAAAGAACTTTTGCTGGAATGGAAAGTTGAAAATAACATTATTTGTTCACTATATCATCTCATTATGGTAACTGACCCCTAACTAAGCTTGTCACTTGTATCTAGGGTATCAGACAGAAACTATGCACACACTAATTCACACACACACCCAGACTAAGACAAACATTTGTGGTTCACACAAAACATTAAATACAAATGAAAATATTATAAGTACTCTGTATACATCCTATACATACCCCTTTAGCTAGCCTTTTCTGTAGAAATGCTGAGTGTCCACTGGGCCCTCGTCCGAGCATAGCATTTGGAAACTTGGCCTTCAGTTTGGCTTCCTCCAATTTTTCCAATTCTTTTGGCTAAAACATAATTCATTGTTTCTTTACTTGAATACAGATATATTATTAATATCCAATTAACCTAAATTTTATACAAAAGATCTTTGTTTACAGATACAACTCTTTATTGACATGGAATCGTGTGATAATAGTTTTAAAATTAACAACAAAGGAATTCCTTATTCTAGAAATTTCGAAGGCTTTGTTTAAGTGAAATGTGATGATAAAGCTTCCTACTTTCAAGGTCTTATATTTTTATAACTGACTGAATGAATTATGAAAATTAAATAGGTGTTGTAAAAAAGTACTGAATACTATAACTTTCTTATCTACTTACATCCTTTGGGGGATCATTCTGATCGGGTAATTCACTCATTTTGGGAACTGAAACAAAATTGTAAAAGTTCAATTTACAAAACAATTTTCACAAAGACGAGATGTTTTTCACTAAGGTTACATTCATTTACAATCTTTTAAAGTAATTTTATAGTATTTGTTACCTAAATAATGTTGATTGTTTACCCTCTTGTTTCTAGTTCATGACACGACACTATCATTCAAAAAAATATTTCAGTTTTTAAACGGTCGAACTACGACGCATGATCACTATAATATTGAATTCATAATGTTATGGAGAATAATGTTTAACTATTGCAAATAATCGTTACGTAGGATCACATGGCGTGGTAAATTATGCAAGTTTTACCAGAAAAAATGTAAATAAAATGTGGAAGGTACATTTTCAATGTCCGTCAAACGAAAATGTTGTATCCACAAGGCGTCGTTTTGATTGTGTTTTGTAGTATTCCTAATCAAAATAGTAAACAATTATACCTACTAGAGAATAATTTCACGGGAATCACAGGATTTCGGAATTACTTTACAATAATTCACTAAAAGTTTACTTGACAACAACAAAAAAATATCGCTTGCTTGCTGCCTGCGGCTCGGAGATTTTTTTTCCCCATATGCCACCATTCACTCTCTACAGGTTCAGTCCAACCCATGAAGTTGTAGGTAAAAAATGGAGCCCACACTTGGAACACAGCTTGAGTCAAATACCTACGTCTCTGAGGGCCGATCTCTCTTTTTAGTCAGTCCTTCTCTTTCTAGAGGTTACCTTAGTTAGAAAGAGAGAGCCTGCCCACAGAGACGCGATAGTGATACATATAGGTATGCTTCAAGTAGGTATTCGAAGTGTGGACTCCATTTTTACCTTAAACTTCATGGTCCAACCCACAGCATGACATACTAATTGACACTGTCACTGCCAATCAGACAGACTGTCATCAACTGACAGCAAAGCAACATATTTGAATTTCCGGCAATCCCTGGCGGGCGACTGGTGTGTTTGTTTGTTTGTGTCGGCTTTGTTTATTTGTAAAAGTTGCAATTTAATGTATTTTCGCCTATTTTTTAATAGCTATGACGATATTTAATTAAATGTGCATTGTACAGGCGGGATTAGTAGGTTCAAGCTGCACGTACTGACTTTTATGGGTACTTGAACAAAAAACATGGACGAAGAGGATATTGTTGAAGATATCGATGGATGTATCCACAGCATTCACGTTCGCAATTTCTTTTGTCACGATAATTTGGAAGTGAATCTCAACAGGAATGTTAATTTTATTGTGGGACGAAATGGTAGTGGAAAAAGTGCTATTTTGACTGCTTTAGTTGTTGGCCTAGGGGGCAGAGCCTCTGCCACTAATAGAGGAAGTAACTTGCATTGTAAGTTAATATACTTGATCATTTTTAACACATAATAACTCAGTTTTAGTATTAAATACTTCTCTTTTACTTAGGGGTATTACATGTTTGAAGTTCTTCTAAACTGGCTGTATAACAACCTAATATGAAACTGTTGATGTGAACTATTAATTAACAAATATTTTAATTTTTAGCTTTCATCAAAAAAGGTACAAACTCAGCTACAATAGAGATTAAAATAAAGAACAGCAGTCCGAAA
Source organism: Timandra comae (assembly GCA_958496195.1). NCBI lineage: Eukaryota > Metazoa > Arthropoda > Insecta > Lepidoptera > Geometridae > Timandra > Timandra comae. The sequence goes on from OY292354.1 coordinate 1,421,056, forward strand.
GCTTTCAAACACCATTTGTATGGGGACTATATTACTATAGTGAGGACAATCAATGCTTCCGGAGGTTCCAGTTATAAAGTAAAATCATCATCAGGTAAAATACATATTATTACAATTTCTCACTCATAATTTACACTTTCAAAATACTTTTGTGGCACTATTTTTATTTAAAACATAAAATATGAAATGATACTGAGCTTGACCTATAAGCTTAATATAGTAAAACATAAAGTTTGAGTCACCAGAACTACTTTTATTTATGATTTAGGCATAAGGAAATGGCAAAATTTTAAAGGTATAACAAAAACATAAGTTTAAGAAGCCCTGATAGTAATAGTCACAAAGATTACACATCTTTGTCATCTAGCTTAACACTTTCTCTAAAAAAATACTAAAACAATACAAAAAAATATTTACAGGAGAAATTATATCAACAAAGTATGAAGAAGTGAATGCAATAATATTGGCTCATGATATACAAGTAGACAACCCTATATCCGTGTTAAACCAGGACGATGCCAGAAGCTTCCACGCCTCTGACGCTAAGAAGAAATACTCACTGTTTAGGAAAGCTACGAACTTGGACCAGACGGAGACAAACTATGTGAGGGCTTTGGAGAATTGTAACAAGGCTGTGGCCATATGGACTAAAAAGAAGGATGTAAGACAACATTTTGTATTCTATTTAAGTTTATTTATGCCTTAAATTCCAAGTCCTGTTGGTTATTCGTTAATCTTTAATATCTCCTCAAAAATCCTAACAAAATTTGCGTAAAAAGATAATATTCTATATTAACTGCCCCAATTAATAATGACTTTTTTATGGGTATATTAAAAATTAATAATTCTATGATGTATTAAACATTTATGTACTGAGTTTTATAATCCTTACAGTAAATTATTATTTTTTCAATATTTACAAGAATGTGTATGGATGATATTGTTATAGCTCAACAAACATGACTACCTTTGAACTAGGAAACAAGTAAATATGACCTATCTATGTCTTGTTTATAGGCATGTGTTGAACTGGAGAAAGAATATAAAAAATGGAAAGCAAGTCACGAGCAGCTCCAATCACGAGATGAGATTGAGAACAAGAAGCAGATGTTACAAAATGAGTATTACTGGAGCGAGATCGCAGAGTTGGAGAAGGAATGCAACACAATACAGACACAGTACAACAAACAGAAAGCCAAGATGGAGAAACTGGTTGAAAAATTGAGTAAAATGGAACAGAATTTTGGTAGCAATAATGATGTCATTCAGTAAGTTGGTCAAGTTGTTGTTTATATTTAATAAACTCAGTAAATATAATATGTATGTAAAATTGTACAGAGTCCGGAGAGTATCACCCACATTCAGGGTAGGCTCGAGCCCCTTGTTTAGGACATATATGAGCTAATGATGATGTGAAATTGTTTGCTTCATTGCTGTTAGAGAAAATTAAATCAAACTCTAGATTAAGTAAACAATAGTGAACTAATAGGTCGTATACGTCCTCAGATAGTGATAATCAATTAATCAGCGGTCAAATGACACATTGGAATTTTAATAAAGCTAATTTTCCACTATTGTATGCTTCAATTGCGGCTATTAACTGGACGCCAATATATGAGCTAGGCTTAGACCAAAGTTTACAGTATTTTTATGACACCTTAAATACTTTATTCGAATGTTCAGTTCCTAAAAAAACGGATTGTAGACAAAATTGTAAATATGTTTACCCCGTATGGTACACTGGTGACATTATTCGTAAGTTAAAGTATAAAGCATCGCTTCATAAAATATACAAGTCGAGCAAGTCAACAACTGATTATAAATAATTTGCAAAATGTCGAGCGGAACTTAAAAGGAAGATTATTGTAGCAGAAGAACACTATAAAGACAGAGTACAAGCTCAGTTGTTGGAGGATCCCAAATCCTTCTGGAACTACACCAAGTCCAAAAGGAAAAATAGGAACTCACAAAAGATATTAAGGGACGGTATCGTGCTAAATGATGAACAATGCGCCAGTGAGTTTGCAGAGTATTTCTATTCCGTGTACAGCATGAAGCAAGCTCACCTAAATGTAGATATGGCGATAGCTGAGGCCAGTGGTGTTAATGGAGCGGCGCACATCCATATGGATGCATTACAGCTAAAAGATGTTTCGAGCGCGCTTTTAAAACTGAAACCAAAAAAATCCGCAGGCCCAGATGGGATACCACCATTCATCTTTAAGGACTGTCGAATGACGCTAGCGAAACCCCTGCTTCACATATTTAATCTGTCATTAAAGAGTGCAAATTTTCCAGATATATGGAAAGTAACTAGGGTCGTGCCCGTACCTAAAGGAGGCTCAAGTGGTGATACAGTAAAAGGATACCGCCCGGTGGCAGTACTATCCACACCCGCAAAAGTCTTCGAGAGCGCGGTACATAAAAACCTGTATAATCAGGTCAGCCCACAACTATCCGAATACCAGCATGGGTTCAGACCAGCTAAAAGTACCACTAGTAATCTTCTTAGCTATGTGACAGATTTAGTGCCAATTATTGATAGGGGGGGTCAAGTCGACGCAGCATATTTCGATTTTAAAAAAGCCTTCGACTTGGTAGATCATGACATATTACTGGAAAAACTGGCTAGTATCGGTTTCACTAAGCATCTCCTTAGTTTTTTTGCATCCTATATGAAAGATAGGCAACAGTTTGTCGATTTTAGAGGACATTTATCTAAGCCATATTATACCAAGTCAGGGGTCAGTCAAGGTAGCAATTTGGGTCCATTAGAATTTATTTTAATGATAAATGACTTACCAAAGATGATTAGGGATGCAAAATGTATATTGTACGCAGATGACTTAAAATTATATCTAAATATAAACAGTGATGAAGATAAAATAAAGTTACAAAATGATATAGACAGGGTAGTTGAGTGCAGTAGGGAAAATCAGATGGAGTTTAATACCTCAAAGTGTATGACTATAAGTTTTTCTCGAGCACGTAATCCTGATTGGCATTCATATAAAATTGAGGAAACAGAGATGGTGAGAGTGTCAGAGGTGAAGGACTTGGGTTTGCAACTAAATACGAACCTGAACTTTAGTGGCTATATAGTTGATATATGTAAGAAAGCATACAGAAAGTTAGGTTTTGTACTTCGGACTGTAAGTAGCTTTACTAATGTTAACGCCATTGTTGCCCTCTATAACGCATTAGTCAGAAGTCAGCTAGAGTTTAATGCAGTTATCTGGTCTCCACATGAAACCAAGTATATTTTAATGCTTGAAAGAGTGCAAAACAAATTTATCAGGTTCATATACCTAAAACAGTATGGAGTGTATCCATTCTACCCACTGATGTACCCAACTCTTTTTGTTTTGGGTATGGTTGGATACAATGAATTGAGAGTCAGGAGGGAACTTACACTCGTCTCATATGTATTCAAAATAATCAGGGGAAAGTTACACGATGCGGATATACTGAAAAAACTTTGTTTTTGTGTACCTGATAATTATGCGTGGCGGCGACGGCAGCCAAAACTGTTATCAATACCGCAGGCGCGCACTAACTTATTAAAGATGTCACCACTGTCCCGCACATTCCACACTCTTAATATAATAGCGGTGGAAGTTGACCTATTTTGTTGTAGCATGAGTGAATTCACAATTATAGCATTGAAAGTAATTTGTTATTCTTAATAATTTAAACTAATTATGTTAATTTAGTACACTATCGCATTAGGAAATACTTACCTGTAATGATATGTGTAAAGTTTTTGGAAAAATAAATAAATAAATAAATAAATAAATAGTGTCCAATTTCTTTTAGGACTCTCAAAAACCAGCTAAATGAGAAGACCCAATTAAAAAGTCAGCTGGAACAAGAGCTACGCTCGCTCGAAACGGAAGTGCGGCAAGTCCAAGGGACGATGCGGACGGCGAACAACTCGTCTGGGAAACAGAGGGAACTCCTCAACAGAGAGCAGAGGAAGGTGGCCGACTTGGAGAGGGAGATACGGAATATTGAGTGAGTTATAACTTCTAGGTATAGCATAATAGGCAGATCAAGCAGGGAGGTGGCTTGTGCTCTACTCTTTGGGTCGTAGATAGGTTTCTCTGCAATCAGATGGCGTAAATACGTCCATGTTCGTGATACTGGTATTCCTCTAATATCAATGCAGTTCTTTAGTAACCCAATCTGTTTTTTGAGGTTGCAAATCATATCCTAGAGTCTCCTTTCACGGAAGAGTTTACTGAATACGTTCCGCAGGTCTGGCGAATCAGCATCGGTCCGAGCGGGACTAGCCGCGCGAGCGGAGGCGGCGCGAACAGCCCTAGCGACCGCCGCCGCGCGACTGGACACCGCCCGGAACGACGCGAAACAGGCGCAGGCGCACACGCACCACGCGCAGCAGGAACACGACCAGCATGAACAGCGACTGCGCAGGCAGCGGGACACGCTCAGTTAGTATACTGATATTGTATTAGCTCTATTTTTAGAGCTTTTATTTAACTTGCATTGTACAAGTATGTATGCAATTAAGTATGTTTGGGTAGAATGTAAACTCAGCTTAAAGCAGATATCTTCCGATATTTATTACTTCCAATTAGATATCGACTAATAAAGCTGAATTTTTTTATACATACACAATTAGTTTATGACAGTGCATAGTTAGTTGTGTGACATCATTCTAAATTAAACATGGTGGAACACCCAAGATGGCGGATTAGTTGGCTTCTTGAAAATTACTCTAAATATTTAGTGAAATCCCGAAATTTAATGTCAAGGACTTGTTTTTCTTCTTAACTTAGTAACCATATTATTCCGTCCGTACAGAACAACTAAAGCAACAGCTCCGCGAGTTGGAGTCCCGCGGTAACGACTCCCTCGCCGTGTACGGCGCCAACATGGTGGAGCTGTGCCAGCGCGTGGCGCAGGCGCACGCAAAGGGGGAGTTCTCCGCGCAGCCACGGGGGCCAGTCGGTAAGGGAACATTACTGTAACTGTTACAACAAGGCCTTATCCCGATTTTGAAAAATGCATTCAAAATTTTCGCTACATTCAAGGCTTGCACCCGGAACCATCCTGAACGGTAGTACCGCTCTTCCAATTGACCTACCGTGGCTTCAAGGCGACTGAACGCTCGGTATTGCGGTCCTAGGGCAGCCGCTAGCGACATCTATGGAGACAACATTGATTTATCTTACCACCTGAAAATCTAAGTTACTTTCCCGTAAGGTTTTTCACGCACCTAAAGTGGAAAAAGCGGGCGATTACTAACACTGAGATATTACTCAGACTCTGATGTCCGTCCGTCTTTCTGTCTGCCATCAGACTGTATCTCATGAACCGTGATAGCTAGACATTTGAAAATACAGTTGCTGCTATAACATCAAATACTAAAACAGAATAAAATATTTAAGAGAGATTCCCATACAAACCTAGTTTTTTTAAAGTTTTTACTAATAATTTATAGATGATGGTATGGCACCCTTTGTACGCAAGTCCGACTCGCACTTGGCCGGTTTTTACTTTTTACATTATACTGCATTTTATCACCTATCAAAAAATGCCTATTAATTTATTCCTGTTCTTAGGGTCATATCTCAAAGTAAAGGAAAAGAAATGGGGTGGAGCTTTAGAACACATCATCGGCGGTTCCCTACAAGGGTTTTGTGTCAACTCGCCCGAAGACTCCAGGAAACTTTTCGAGATTATGGGAAAGGTAAGCTGTTTATTTACTTCAGTACCTATATTATAAACCAATTTCTATGACTGAAATTATTTTAAATCTCTATTTCATACAAAAGTATAAAGGAAAGAGTTGTACTTTTTCCCTAAATAACATTATCAGTGAATGAAATTAATAAAGGATTCTTCAGTACTTGCTCAAAATGTATCATTCATTAAAACATCGCTCATAATCCGCTATAATCATTTTAGAAATATATTAAACGCAGAAATTTCGGAAATAAAACAGCAAAGCTTGAACATTTTGAAGTCTAATGCTGAAATAATTCAACTACTGCAAGCTAACGCCGAAAGTCTCAAGCAAGTCAATGAAAGAGTATCAGCCCTAGAATCTGCTCCCTACCCTAAAACGAGTTTGTGATTTGGAGTCACAACTAAATGACATACAGAAGCAACAATTAAAAAATAAGGTTGAAATAAGAAATGTTCCCAAACATGACAAAGAGGATTTACAATTGATGTGTTCTGCTTTGTACGACACTCTTCACATTGAGCAACCTGAAACAGAAATAGAAATCTACAGAAAGGGAAAAGCCAGTAATGCACCCATCGTCCTCGAATTCTCAGATATAAAACACAAACAAAAACTATTACAAGCTGCTAAGAATTTCAATCAAGAAGATAAAAGCAAAAAGATAATCGCCGACCACTTAGGACTCAAAGGAGACGGGACTAGGGTGTACATCTCTGAAGCATTGACTACCATGTCTCGAAGAATGCTGGGAGCAGCGCGAGAACTTGTTAAAAATGGACAATACAAATATTGTTGGATATCACGCGGTAATGTTTTGATCCGTAAGTCCGAAGGTGAACCGGCTATATTAGTAAAAAATTTAGATCAGATTGGAACTTTAAAGTCAGCCTGACTAGTATTTTTTGTTGTTATCAAGTATCTGCATGCAAGTACTAATTTCATTTTATTCATAATTTTAGATTTTGTAGTAAGTAACAGTATTCTTTCACAACATATATATCATATTATTGCACACACATATATTATCATAATATCAAACATAACCCTCTATTTATGTTATTATACTATTTATTTCATATTATCATTGTATAATATTATATCAAAATCAGCTTTTAATAAAATCATAGCCAAGACAAAACTACTGACTGCTAGAACTGAGTATAGTAATGATCTCATTCATCAATTAAATAATATTTCAATTCTATATAACTATTTTATAAAATATGATAATGGTTAATGATACTGAGGAGGTTGCCATCAGCGTTGATAATGATATCAACGTTGGTGAATCATATTTGATTGATGATCCAAGTACTCTTTACGAGCTCTCCATAAAACAGAAAATCACACTTAATATCGTTGCTCAAAATATTCGGAGTGTTAGTAAAAATTTCGATGACTTCTGCGTATTTTTGACTAGAAGTAGATTAAATTTTGATTTAATTATACTAACAGAATGCTGGTTAAAGAATTGTAATTACATTCCCATTTTGGAACACTATAACTCTTTCAAAACATGCACACATATAAATCAAAATAGCGGGGTTATTGCTTACATTCGAAACAGTATGTCCAATGTCATGGTATACGAACCCAATTTAATTGAAGCAGATTGTCTAGTAGTAAAAGTTAATAATTTATTTGCTTTTGTTTGCATATATAGGTCGCCATCATTTGTATCTACGCATGGCTTCCTTGACTCTTTGGATAAATTGCTTAATGACCTTAAATGTATTCCAAACATTTACATTATTGGAGACTTAAATATCGATATATCACCTCATAATTATGATTCTAGGTCTGATGAGTATTTGAATTTGCTTGCATCTCATGGTTTACTTCCGAGTCATACAATGCCTACACGTGACCACAAATGCCTTGATCATTGCATAGTAAAATCTAGGTTTAAAATGTTTACTGCAATCTGTGAGTCTGCCGTTACTGATCACAACTGCGTTTACCTTGCTATAGCTTTCTCAAAACCCAACCTGAACAGAACTAAAAATAATACTATAAGTAAATTGAATTACCAAAAAGCCTATCAACTTTTACAAGACATAAATTGGAACTCAATATTGAGGATTAAGGATGCAAACATAGCTACAAACCTACTCATAAAAATAGTCTCTAACGTCGTTACAAAAAGTACTTTTACCGTGTCAGTACCTAATAGAAAAGTAATTTTGCAGCCATGGATTACTCCTGGATTGTTACGATGCATGAGATTTAGGGATACACTTCATCGTCGTCATAAAAAAGACCCAAAAAATGAAGACTTAAAGACTACATACAAGCGCTACAGAAATTACTGTAACAATATACTGCATAATCTTAAAAATCAGTATGACAGTTCGGATCTACAAAGGAATAAAAAAGATATTAAAAAGTCATGGAAAGTCATTAAACGAGTCTGTAACATTAAAGAAAATAACAAACACGAATCCTCTCTATAATTGTTAAAAACTGAATCAACACCACTTAGTTCTTTAAATAGCATCAATAATTATTTTGCAAATGTAGGTGAAAATCTGGCAACAGACATACTAAAAAAATTAAATTTAACACAAAATGAGTTACTTTTAAAATTTAAAACGTATACTTCTCAACTAAATTCATTTGTCCTTCTAACTACTGATGTTACTGAAATAAACAAAATAGTTAAATCTTTAAAATCCACTGCTTCTTCTGGGTGGGATGGAATATCGTCCACGTTCGTAAAAAAATATATTTCCTTTTTAAATATTCCAATAGCTCATATATGCAATCTCAGCCTTTCTTCTGGAGTATTTCCCAAACTATTAAAGGAATCTATTGTTGTTCCTATCTTTAAAACGGGAGACAGAGACAATATAATAAATTATAGACCAATATCTCTCTTACCTACTTTAGCAAAAATCTTGGAGAAAATAGTCAATAACCAACTAGTAAATTACTTAGAAAAATATAAACTTCTTTCGAAAAATCAATTTGGATTTCGACCTAATATGTCAACAATGGACGCAATTGAAGAATTAGTTTCTTATGTAGCTAGTAATTTAGATAAAAAGAAAAAATGTGTAGCAATTTTTTTGGATTTGGCTAAAGCGTTTGATACTGTTTCTGTCCCCTTACTAATTAATAAGTTGGAATCTCTGGGTGTGAGAGGGATTGCATTGGACCTTTTTAAAGACTATCTAACAGATAGAACGCAGACTGTTAAGATCAACAATTTATATAGTTCAAAGGTAAATATTAATTTTGGCGTACCACAGGGCTCGGTTTTGGGTCCTACCCTATTTTTAATATATATAAATAGCTTGTGCAACTCAGAAATGTCAAATACTAAAATCATAACTTTCGCGGACGATACAGTCATAATATTTCGAGGATCTACGTGGGAAGAAGCCCAAACATCAGCTGAAGCTGGTTTAAAAATAATCACAGATTGGTTGAACAACAACTTATTGACATTAAATTTAAATAAGACTAAATATATTACATTTTCTATTAAAAACAACCAACAACCTAACTCCAATTTTTGCATAAAAGCCCATGTATGTACTAGAACTGCATTAAATAGTTGCGATTGTTTAAGCATTTCTGCTGCAGATAATATCAAGTATTTAGGTATAACTATAGACAAAAATCTTAATTGGAAACCGCACATTGACTCATTGAAAACTAGGATACGTAAACTTATTCCAATCTTCAAAAAAATTCGTCAATTAAAGGATAAAGTCACCAATAAAATCGTTTATCAAACATTATGCCAATCACTCATAACTTATGGTATAACATCCTGGGGTGGTGCAAAAAAAACATTGTTACTTAACTTAGAACGTACGCAACGATCAATACTTAAAGTTTTGAATTATAAACCCTTTAGATATTCCACAAAAAAATTATATAGTGAAATGGAAGTACTCACTGTTCGTCAGCTATTTATAAAGAAAATCCTTGTTCGACAACACGGCCAACCCAAAAGTGCTTATAAACTAAATAAAAGAAGGGTACATGAAGTCTATAAAGTACAAGCCTGTAAAACTAGCTTTGCCCATGATTTTGCATATTTTCTGGCGCCATTTCTTTATAATCGCATTAGTAAAAGTATAGTGTTGGAAAATAAAACTAAGTATGAATTGAGAAAGTCATTAGAAAAGTTTCTACTTAGTTTTGATTATGAAGGAACTGAGAACTTACTAAAAATTAATAAATAAGAGTTTTGCGATATACGTGCAAATTAATAATGTAGGTTTTTAGGGAAGGCAAATTAATTTTCTATGTAAAATTTAATTTTGGAAACAAATAACTTATTATATAAATGTACAAACAATAAAATTTACTATTTTTTTTCTTAATCAATTAGATTTAAAAAAAAAAATACTGTTTAAGTCATTTTGCATCGATATTTGTGCTAAATCTTTCAAAATCATTCCATATTTCGATGTCAGGTTTATGTCACTAAGGCTGAAATAAAATTTATTATATACCTAATAACAATCATATAAGTATAAATACATAATAATATTTATATATAATATTCATAAATTTCATTCATTTACTATCACATCTTAAAATATTTATTCGTATATGTAATTTTGTCTGACTGTTTTATCATATTCTACAATTGTCTTATCTTAATCTTTTGTCTTCTTTTGTCTAATACAATGGAGCATTTGTTTCAAGTAAATGCAGCTCTATTGCAGTGTAATACGGTTGAACGGCATGAGATTCTTACCTCGCCGTAACACAGTCGTTGACTAGCACGGGAGGTAATGAATTTTGCATTGTATACCGCCACTTTAAAAAAAAAAAAATGTTGGATCAAAATTGTCATTTGTTTTTAAATTGTTATTTTGGTTGAAGGATTTGATCATAGATTTAATAACTTTGTTGATAAAATATTGTATTAGATTGGTGTACATTAGTTATAAGTTTTATCAGAATAAATATATATATATTTCATTTCATCATCATCATCACCAAGCTCATATTATGTGCCCACCGAGGGGCTCGAGCCTACCTTGCCTGGTATTAGCCACCACGCTGTCCAAGTGCGAGTTGGTCGACACACACACACACTGTAATATATAATGTAAGGCACTTATGAAGGTCAATGAATCTACCACCGATTCGGTATTACATCAGCCGAGAAGAATCGGCAAGAAACTCGGGCTGGTATATTTTTTAAATAAAATTAATAATAAAAACCATTTAAAGTGAACTACCCTCCACATTTCCAGGTATACGGCCGCTCAGCTAAACCCAGTGTAACGTGCAGTAAGTTCCTTAATAAGCGTCACGACGTGCGGCGGAACAAAGTGCAAGCCAGCGGGTACCTGTCGGCGCTGGACTCTATTGATGTCAGTGATGTGGTGGTCGCCAACTACCTCATAGATAATATTAGACTGGAGTCTATACTGCTTGTGCCTGAACATGGTATGTAGAGAATTAAGATTTTTATGGTTCAGTTTTCGGTTATGAGATCTTTCATTAAAAGCAAAGTCGTGATGGGTGGTGGTCGCCAATTACCTCACAGACAAAAAAATCTTCTGTTGAACAGAAGTACACTTAAATGCTTGGAGAATAAAATTTAAAAATGTGTTTTTTACATTGTATCTATATGCAAAACACTTAAATGCTTAAAGAATAATAAAAAAAAAATGTGTTTATTACATTCGTTTGCAAATTTATGAGCTCTACACTTTGTTATGTATTTAATAAGGATGGATTTTCCAGTTTAAAATGGCGAATTTTCCGGAATTCGATTGATTGAGCGATGATTCGTTTGTCCCCAGCGGACGCGATCCGCCTGTCTGACACGGAGGAGAACGTGCCGGAGAACTGCTCCAAGATCGTGACGCTGGACGGCACGGAGTTCCACCCCGCGCCCAACTACCGCAGCTACGGCGGCGCGGGGCGGAGCGCCCGCGTGCTGCAGGTCAGCGCCAAGGAGAGAACCAGGTCAGGAATATACTGCACTTTATCATCATCAGTATAATCATCACCTTATACACATATGGCCCTACTGATGGGCTGGAGTCTGAGATGGTGTCTTGTTCTTATGTTACACTTACCGACTGTATCATTCTTTTCCGAATGAAACATACTGTTCGCTTCAGAATAGTCTTTAAAAAACATAACTCTTGAATAGACCTCTTGAGGATGTCACTAAGTCTTCTCAAATTCAGGAAAGTTGGTCCAATAAAACAAATTAAGTAAGTACTTATAAATTACCTGACATCACATATTACGTCTCTTTTCTACGTCTAACTAAATGAGCTTTTATTATTTATAGACAAGTCCAAGCGGAGATCCAAGAAGCCCAGACAGCCGTAGAAGCCCTGGAGCGCGAGAGCTCCGCCCTCTCCGCGCAGAGCAAGGCGGCGCGCGAGGCGGAGCGCGAGGCCAGTCGGCTGCTGCAAGCACTGCTGGCTGATCACCACGACAAGCAGGAAGCGCTGCAAGCGGCTGAAGGTGCATTACAGCACGATCAGACGCCACATCATGCTGTGCTGGTTAGTTGGCTTTTTCATTGTCAGTTGTGCTTTTGTGATTGAGGATTCTGGCAACTGGTGACTGGTGCTGGTGTGAACTGGTGGGTGTTTAATCTGGAGAAGTGGAGATATTGGATTTTTTTCTTCTATCAGCCGAAAAGAAAAAAGAAAGAAAAGGGGGAGAAAACAGGTTATGGCACCTGAGCCTGCCCTTAATTCCCCCTTTAATAATTGGCAATAGGAGACGATAGACAAATTTAACCGTCATTATAGATTAAACATTTTACTTTCATAAGTGCCTCATTGAGGGATAACTAAATAAATGATTTTTGATTTTGACTTTGAAAAGATAAAATCCCTTGTCCATTGTAGGTAGAAGAGCTAAACGTATCCAAAGAGAAGCTCCGCACGTTACAAGAGCAAGTGGACCTTCTGACCGAACAAGACAGAGAGTGTCGGCGGCGAGTCGACGAGTTTGATGACAGTATGACGAGAGTGAAGGGACAGTTGTCGGAAGTTACTGCGCAGTGCCGGGCGATTAGTGTTAGTATACTACGACATGCTAATCTTTATCAAACCTTGTTTCACTTCGACTTTGCAGTAGTTATCTAAGCTAAGTACGGTCAGCGTTATTTCTTTTTAAATGTTAAATACTTTTTTCAACCTTTTTATACCAAAACCAATTTTTCGATCATATTAAGAAATAAGGGAGACATATTATCGAAAAAAAATTTCTCCAGTAATGCTAACGTTCATCGTCGATCGATCGACTTTTGTTTCTGACTGTACCATCTCTAAAGTTTCTGTATACCTTTCGTAGCATAAGTTTCCAAATAAAGTTCCAAAAAATAAAAATTATTAGTGTACATGAATGTTTCAAATATATTATGTAAATACGCTATAATATTACGGGTAATGTTGTAGGAAGAAATAGACCAAGAACAAATTAAACTCGACCAAGGAGTGACGGAGAGTAGGACGTGGCAGCAGCGAGTGCGAGAAGACAAGGTCAAGTTGACGCAGGTCGAGGTCATACTCGACGACAAGCGGAAGGTCATCGAGAGGAAGGTGCAGGAGGCGCTCACACTCTGCCAGAGGATTGACAACCCTAGGTAGGGAGAGATAGAGGTGGATTTGGTTTGATTTGTTTGGACGTGTTGAAACTTATCTTCACACTGGTTTTGTTTTGAGGAGATATGCTAAGTGTTTTTGTTCGTAATGAATACTGGGATGATATATCACCACTAAAAAGCTATATTTGCGTAAAGTAGGCTATGTTTTATCCTGACTTTCCACGAAAACTGTCATGGTAAAATAATACCATGTTTTGTCTTGTTTTTTCGACGTGACGTAGGAAAACCCGAGTCACACAGTAACTAGTGCGATAGGATTAAATACCCTATCTATCTAACAAACACTCATTACAGTGAGCACTAAGTTAAATACTATTGTCATTTTACAGAGACAAAATAACAGTAACGAATGAATTAAAGAAGACCCAGTTGAAGCTAAGCTCGATCCGTAGCGACGGGATGTCGAAGGCCGAAGTAGCGGAGCGGTTACTGCAAGTGGAGCGCAAGTACCGCCGCACCAAGATCACCATCGACAGGCTCAAACTGCTTATTGACGATGTATGTATAGTTTAATAGTTACACTATTATTATATAAGAGTGTGTATGTTTATTACTCTTGCACGCAAAAACTACTTAACGGATTTAGATTTGGCACAGACAGATGTCCCTTTTAAATAGGAATAATACATACGATACTTTCTATCTCTAAACACGATTGGGATGTACGTGGGTAAAACCGCGAGGCACAGCTGTAGTCGTATACAAATATTAGTTGTCATGTCTTCAACGGGGTATCTTGTGAGTGTACGCGATTGTGATGCGATCCGAGGCGATGACAAGCGAAATCAACGACAGGCTATCTACGTGCGTTCGAAATCGCAAATAATTCAGCAAGATGACACGTATATGAAGTTTCAGTTCGCGTGAAAATATATTTTCTCTTATGCTCTTTATCTTGTTCCCAGATAAAAAGTACAACTGACAAACATCTCAAGTTCTGTCACCGAGTCCAAACGTACATCGCGAGACGTGTGCAATACTCGTTCCAATCAATATTGACCCTACGAGGGTACTCGGTAAGTTTTATTAACATTTTGAGTGTGTCTCTGTTTTTGCGAATATGTTGTATGTTTGTGTGGGAGTGTGTGTTGTATGTTGTTGCCCTGGAGATCGTGTGCACGGGGCTACTGTACTGTGTGTGTGTGTGTGTCAGGGCCGGATGGACATCGACAACGGGCGCGGCGCGCTGGAGATCGTGTGCACGGGGCTACTGTACTGTGTGTGTGTGTCAGGGCCGGATGGACATCGACAACGGGCGCGGCGCGCTGGAGATCGTGTGCACGGGGCTACTGTACTGTGTGTGTGTGTGTCAGGGCCGGATGGACATCGACAACGGGCGCGGCGCGCTGGAGATCGTGTGCACGGGGCTACTGTACTGTGTGTGTGTGTCAGGGCCGGATGGACATCGACAACGGGCGCGGCGCGCTGGAGATCGTGTGCACGGGGCTACTGTACTGTGTGTGTGTGTGTCAGGGCCGGATGGACATCGACAACGGGCGCGGCGCGCTGGAGATCGTGTGCACGGGGCTACTGTACTGTGTGTGTGTGTCAGGGCCGGATGGACATCGACAACGGGCGCGGCGCGCTGGAGATCGTGTGCACGGGGCTACTGTACTGTGTGTGTGTGTGTCAGGGCCGGATGGACATCGACAACGGGCGCGGCGCGCTGGAGATCGTGTGCACGGGGCTACTGTACTGTGTGTGTGTGTGTGTCAGGGCCGGATGGACATCGACAACGGGCGCGGCGCGCTGGAGATCGTGTGCACGGGGCTACTGTACTGTGTGTGTGTGTGTGTCAGGGCCGGATGGACATCGACAACGGGCGCGGCGCGCTGGAGATCGTGTGCACGGGGCTACTGTACTGTGTGTGTGTGTGTGTCAGGGCCGGATGGACATCGACAACGGGCGCGGCGCGCTGGAGATCGTGTGCACGGGGCTACTGTACTGTGTGTGTGTGTGTGTCAGGGCCGGATGGACATCGACAACGGGCGCGGCGCGCTGGAGATCGTGTGCACGGGGCTACTGTACTGTGTGTGTGTGTGTGTCAGGGCCGGATGGACATCGACAACGGGCGCGGCGCGCTGGAGATCGTGTGCACGGGGCTACTGTACTGTGTGTGTGTGTGTGTCAGGGCCGGATGGACATCGACAACGGGCGCGGCGCGCTGGAGATCGTGTGCACGGGGCGCGAGCGCGCGGAGCGGCGCGCGGCGTCCACGTCGTCTCTGTCGGGCGGGGAGCGCTCCTACTCCACGGTGGCCTTTATCATGGCGCTGTGGGAGTGCGTCGAGCTGCCCTTCTACTTCATGGACGAGTTTGACGTCTTTATGGTAAGTCTAGCTCTGTACTACGACGCCCGTGGGATTCCCTTCGCACGTGCTCTCCGCGCACTTTGAACTTACCGACCCCTGACGGATCCGGACGGGTGGGTGACCACTGTCCACCACGTGCCATCAGATACGACCGTCTCTACGGCTTTTTGGTCCGTCGGCGTCGCCTTCGTGACTTGGTATTCCAGCTTGAGACAGGTCCTCATAGATACCCCACTTTTGAACTCGGTTTCGCGGGAGCATTATTTAGAGTGACATTGTTTTCCCAGGACAACGTGAACCGTAAGATAGTGATGGAGCTGCTGATCGACCACGCGCTCAAGAACACGAGCCGGCAGTTCGTGTTCCTCACGCCGCAGGATGCCTCCTCCGTCAACGCGGGGCCACAGATCAGCATACATTTGTAAGTGTACATACTCATCAATGTAGTGATACCAATGATTATACCCGCCCTGACATTATACCTTGGGAATTCCGGGGTATAAGCAACCCAAATTCTAGTCCATTTCTGAACTAAATTGCATCAAAATTGCTCCTGTGGTATAAGATAGATAGAATTACGAGTACTTTGGCAATAATTATAAAAAGAACATATTCTTCTCTGTATTACGCAATAAAATTTTAAAAAATATTTCATTTTCTTCTCTAATACCCTGCCTGTGTTTATTATTCGAAATTCCTGATTTTGGCGTAATTAATATCTACCGTAGACGTTTAAAATGTTCATGGGGAATACATTGTTTCAAAATCAAAATGTTTGTTTCAGAATGGCGGACCCGCGGCCTTAGTTACGTAAGCTATTCCAGTGATTTTATACTCACTATTACCTCCTTGTTGATTATTATTATGGTACTTTTAATTATTTTATGATTCGTATAATTGTTACGAGAACCAAAGCTGAATAAAGTAATACTTTATTTTTAAACCTACCTTATTTATTATCACTATTTGGTGATAACGCCTGTTCCTTCTCACTGTGTCAAATACCTAAATCATCAGTGAGAGTGGCCTACTATGGGACCTCATAGACGAACTGTATAGTAATTTTAAATAGACAGTTTTCTTAGACATTTATAATTCAGGTCCTTGTGCGTTAAACTGTTAAAACTAGAGGGTCCTAAATAATTTCGAAAGTGAAACAAAGAAATAATGTCATCAACACCATTTATTTATTTAATACTATACAGCCAAAACGCTGCGACATCCAATGAGTACAATATGTGATCAAGTGATGCATCTATTGCACAAATGATAACATTAACACACCACAAATATTAGCAGGTCCCTTGGACATTATAACACCGAGACGCAGTATCACTATTAATATATTACAATTAAAAACAATTTATTATAAACGTCTCAGCTCGCATTACAACGTCCAAGAGACAATTACAGTCTTGAGATCACTCACACCTCATATATCAGAATACAATTGAAAAAATCTATTACAATTAAGTTTTTATTATATTACTTTCAAATAAATTGATATAAAAATAACTTATATCTAAAAATGTGTATTATTTACGCTATAAGTATAATATTTAAATTATTTTGATAACAAATCTAAAGTCTTATTTATAAGGCGATCGCGGCGCCTTCGAAAGTAAGTAGTAAGCGTAATCGTTTAACTTATAGCTAAAATGTATTTATTTGACGAATTATTTATAACCCGGCGATCACATATCGATGCGGCATGTGTATCTCATTATTTACCTAGTGTTTATAATAAATAAATCCGGAATCACCGAATCTAATTGTAAAATTAATTCATAACGCAGTACTTCTTACATAACAAGTACTTTTAAGTTACAAATTACAATGTTTATATAAACAATATATTATTATATGTATAATTTATATAAATAAAAGTAGCGACTTGACGAAGATTTCACAAGTGATATCTAACAGATTGATACACACTTTCAAGTATACAAAATTCCAATTCATTTGTTAGGTAAGCATGAGATTACGTGAAATAGTGATAATTTAAAATACGAAATCAGGAACAATGTTACTCTGTAAGTCATACATAAGACTAAGCAAAGTCAATTAAATCGCAATAAGCGTGAAGAACGCAAAGAGAATGTAAACGATCTGAGATAACTCCACATCTATACTATTAAGTATCTATCCTCTAACTATATAATATAGAGGTGGAACACCTAGAACATTACAAAAAGTGCCCTAGTGAAGCATCTCTATACGTTCTGAGCTTATAGGATTCTATCAAGCATGCTGTCAGAAAAAATATAAAATAAGCACAGAAAAATATTCACATTTTAATCATAAGCCCAAACAGATTTTATAACAAGCCTATAGAACTTTCCAGAGCGACAGTCTTTGGTAGAGTTGAAATACGACGCGCGAAAAATGTTATCACTTAAAAAGAAACTCTGAAAGTCTTGGAGTCAGTCTCGTGAACAAACTATGTTCAATTTAGATAAAGAAATAATTTAATATTTACACAATAATACCAATATTTATTATACTGACATACACGCTAAACGAAATGGAGCTGTCTAAATAATATTCGTTAATTTGATTCAGATTTAGAAAAACATGAAAATAATGCAAAGATATTACAGGTCGCGTTCATTGAAATAATAACTTTAAAGATTAATGATAATATTGTTATAGGTACTATTTAATTATACTGATTTTAAAATGATTGGATAATTAATGCATTTTAATTATATTTACATTATTAATAACTAGACATTGAAATAGTGAACACAACCATTCATCATACGAACTTTAAGATATCACATGTTGCTGTGATTGTAATATGCATCCAATCAGATTAAAATAATTTATTCGATAAAAAGCATTACTATAAAAAATAAGGAAAATGTATTAGGAATTAACTTCCTATGACATGCCGTGAAAATGAAAAAAATATATATAAAAAAATCATGAATGGAATGTTTAAAATTGGAAAGAATGAACTATCATTCTTCTGTTGGCTACATTGATGGATTACAAAAAATAGTTATTTATGGTACAAGCGAGGTAAGTTGGTGATTACTTCCGAGGCGCTATTGAGGCCCGAGCCGTCAGGCGAGGGTCTGAAGATAGCCGAGGATAGTAATCATCAATACACGCGTGTACCATACAACGTTTTTCAACACATTTGCGAAGAAATTTATCATTTTTCGCTAATAAATAAACAGTTTTTCTATTCGCGCGCATCCAACACAACAATGGTGATCGGCCATAGATTAAAATAATATACTTATTAAAAAAAAATCGAATGAATCAATGAATGGAATCGACCATAGACCTACCAAAAGTAAGGCAACATAGTTGAAGTTTGTTTTTAAAATGTATGGACACGATTTTTTTGGTATCGAAACTTTTTAAAACTAAACAATTAAAAAAAAAAATCTATAACTCACTAGTGAATCAAGCGTGTCATTATTCAACTGTTTTTGCAGAAATAAGAGCCCCTTTATGAGCAAGTGTGTTGAAAAATATATAAAACGTTGGATTACTGAACATGGTAACGACATATCTTAATAATAATTAAGATTATTGTATTTCGTTACAATTTGTACTAAAGAATATTTAAATAAAGAACAAGCAATAAATAGATACAAAAGCTTAGGATTGAAGACATTTTTTCTTACATAATATTTACAACAATTGAAATACGTATGTACTTTTGTAAAATTTCTGAGAATTTTTCATGTTTTACGGTATCATTATATACCTATTTATGTATATAAATATGTAGAGTTTACGTGTATTTGCCGCCATTACAGTTAGATATAAGAATCATGCACACACCAAAGCATGTTAAAATTGTTAGCATGTTATTTAACGCACACACGCTGGTTTGGGTTAATTTAACGGAGGGCAATACACTTTAAACTCTACATAATTATACCATCATATTATATGTCTCATTTTTGGTACTTATTTAGTTTTTTTTATGTAAAATGTATGTACTGTTTTAATGTACTTGCCGTCTATATAGGTTGTCATTTGTCTAATATTCAAAAGTTTGCGAGAGAAACGTTTAGGGTAGGTTTATGTTAGTAGGGTCAGAGGTTATATTAGGTAAGGAGTCTTGTTCTCTCTCAGCAGTAACTTTTAAATTTGATAAATGTTTTGTAGCACATTTTAGTTAAAGTATCAATTCTTATGCAATAATTTAGGTAATCCTCGCGCAATGTTAGATCAAGATTGCTAGCCGTCTTAAATAAGAGTCTATGAAACCCATAGTTTGAACTTAGCGACTTAGAGCACGTCGAAATGATCTATGAATTCTAATAATAATAATGTTTACGACCGTTATCGACCTTAGCGACTGCTTGACTGAAAATTAATACTACATTTAACTTAAATGCTCTACAAAACATTTTGATTGTCCAACCAGATAAAATTTTTAATAATGTCACATCCAAACATCGTCAGTTTTGTACTTATACACACACTAAATGTAAAATGAAGTCTAAAGATGCATTTTATAGAATATGAAAAAAAAACCTGTAACGAATTACGATAATATAACAATAACAACAATTAATTGAGGTTTAACGTTTGCTCTTTGACAGCAACGGCGGGTTGATTGTAAAGAAACCATCATGTTTGCTATTTACGAAACGTTAATACCTTAGCTATGTACTGTGAGCTACATTTCTCTCTTTATTATTAAAGTTTTTAGTCACTTATCATCTTAGCCTCTGAATGTTTACTAAAGATAGGCCTTCCTTATGGATCTCTCCCAGAACTGATCCTGCTTATGACGTAATACTTTACCAGGATATCCCATTAACTTATCGGGTAGTCCCTTTACGCTGCCCTTGCCAGTCTTTGATCTCAATTCGAGAATCTTTACACCCAAATAGCCGTCACCTAACCTTTATTAATACTCCAAACTTTGCATACAATGCAATTATACTAATCTTACAAACCGTAAGACACTTTACTAAACTTTCATACTTTTTACTAAACATTAGCTCAGTACTAGCCAGATATTGTGTTTGTAAATAGCAATCATTGTACCGATCACTGGTCCGCTAGTATCCTCACTTCGGGCGAGAGATGCCTTGTTGATGGTGTCTTAGTGGTGGGGGTCTTGGGGCTCTTGTGATCCGATTGTGGTGGGGTCGGCGGGTATATGTGTTCAGTGTCCTGTGACGTAGACGCCGTCTCCTGCGTCGTGGACTGCTGCTCCATTAGGTGTTGGTATACTTTGTCCTGGAAGATGGAAAGTAGAGTTAAGTGGTGGGCATGTTTTAACGATTTACGGTCTTACCACAAAACGAAGTCTAAATTTAAAACACATTTTAAAACGATTTTCACAAAAAATTGTACCATAAATCGATGTCTACCTCTAAAATTGGTTTAGGCAGTGTTTGAAATGACAGTCTACCTAAAAACTCTGATGCCCTTGTTTAAAGCTATTTCTAAAATGGCCGCCTGAATTTGTATCAGCTGATTTGAAACGTCAACGTGATTTTATATCGATTATGATATTATGACCTCTTTATTTTGTTATTCAACCTCTTTGCTATATTGTTACTACAAGGTGGCGCTTGATGGCGCTAGTGCACAAACTCCAAAACGGCGAGAATATGAAAAGATGTAAAAAAACTATTCGAAACGTATTAATGTAATTATATTCTAATGAAAGAACTGCATTGTGTCATTGAATTCAATTTATTTATTTAGACAATAAGTACATTATATTCTAAGAGAGACCCCTCTCGAGACCCTACCTCCCGTGCTAGTTACAAACTGTGTTACGGTAAGGTAAGGCCTCTCAAACCACGCGCACATATAAAATCATTCAAATATATGAGGAACATGTCCGTGTACTTCGTAGGTACTTGAAGTAAACGATACGGTGCAGGTAGGCTCCACAACACGTAAGGTGACCTCTGTTGCTGTAGCAGGGGCGATACCAAGTCGGTTACGGGACGGATACGGTCGACGTTTCCTCTCCACCAGGGTGAAGCCATCCACGTCGCCTTTCTCTGCTGCACTGACTGCTGTTCGCTGTTTCTTCGGTGCAGCTACGCTCTTAACCTCAATAGTACGCACCAGATGAGGCTTGTTGGGTAGCTCACGTTACTCGCCTTTGTTGATAGTAGTGACAAAATGATTATTCTGCCGAACATTGAGGCAGTTGTTGCGGCACGACACGACTGCTCATGTTTTCGGTACAAACGCAACGCAACGGTACAAATCCATTAATTGCTACTCTGCAAGTTTTAACTATTTAAAATTGTACGAAAATATAAAATTAAACACAACGTCGATTGAATAGTCACACATGACATAAGTCAGTCAGACAACGTCGATCAACAGTCAATTCAAAAAACGTTCCTTTACGGATTAAACGATCTTTGAGAATGAAAATATCAAGTAATTAGTTCACTGTTTCTTCAATCAACAATTATATTTATAGACAATAATACTTTTAAAAATAAATTATATCAATTAATAACTTAATTCAATAATTATTATCAACTTTTGAGATACATTTGTTTATGTTGTACTCAACTTGTCCTGCATATAACGTAACGCGTTTATGTATTGCCATACGTATTTTATTAAAACCAGAGAGAAACAGTATCGTGATCCTTATTCTATGAGTAAAACCATTTTTCTCAAGACAAGAGCAAAACAACGATTTGTGGTAAGAAAAATTCAAACACGGTCTAAAATGCCAAAATCGTGTTTGACTGAAGAGTGGTCTAAAGAGTGTTTAAACATCGATTTATGGTAAGACGGTTAGGGTTTACCCACATTTATCGACGCGGAATCGGCTTAAGCCGGTCAAAAACGCCTTAATGTCTACGAAATAAGGGTGTTCGCTGCTGGCCGGCGTCGCGTCGTCCGAGCCGAGCCGATGCGAATGGTATTAGTAACACCCTTATTTCGACCACATAAAGGCCTTTGACTAGCGTTATCCGATTCCGCATCGATATATGTGGAGAAGGGAAACTCGTATCGTTGATTTCTATCTGGTACCTTCTGCTAGCTGAATGGTCATCGACAGTCGTTACGGGGAGTTAGACATGTCTAGTTAATGTAGTTTATGTTCGACTGTACATACTGTATTATCTTTCCAATTATTTTATTGTCTGATTATTTCCACAAACCGCAAATATCCGTCAAAAACCGTACTACTAATAGGTATACGTTTTTATCTAATCATTATAGTTTTTGGGAAGTTTTAACTGAAGTCCAGGTTTGACAATTCGGTGTTCACATTGAAAAGAGTGAAACGAAACCTTTAAACTTTCTTTGATATGAATTAATAACTTTTAATGTAGTATTAGTAATTAAAAGTTAACTAACATTCATATTAATATTAAAAATATAATTAAACAAGTGAATTGCAAAAAGAAATATGTAAAGTAACTGTTTGCTTTGTAAAAAGAATATTTGCTTATTGTGTTATTTAAACAAGGTTAAAATGTTATTGATGAGTTGTTATAATTTCGTGCAAGTATGTACAGTCAGCGCTAAAAGTAGATTAAAATATTCAAATTATTAAAGGCCTTTTTTGTTCTAAAGCAAACTATATTTTTCGAACCGAAAAATCGAAAAAATGCCGCTATAAATGTAAAGATAGTTATAATCAAAATTCGAATTAATATATTTAAATATTTCTCATATTGTTTAAATATTTTTGTGTGAATCTATTTTTGATGGTGACTATACTTGGTTTCGAACGAATTTAGTGAGAATTTCTATTTGGGTGAAGCAGATAATGCATGTGATTAATATGTGATTAGATAGCAAAGTTCATCAGATGGATTAACTATATTTCTTTTTTAAAAATGAGAATGTGAACGTGAATTACTTGAATGCAAGATTCGGATAAAAAATGCTAATGAAATGTCCGCCAATATGGTGCAATTAAATTGTCGGTTCAATTGTTAGGGACTTGTTACAAGTTATCTCTTCATTTAAACCCTTGCCCAATGTCTAATCTGATTAACTAAGCTAGATTTAGCATTAGATCTTCAGGACTTAGATGGCGAAACGTCATTGTTCCACTTAAACTTTAAATACAAACACGAAAACGGGGAATACTGTCATCAAGTATTATACTTACAAACATATCCAAGGACACGTTATGCGACTGTATCCTATGACTTTCATCCAAGTTGAGGTCGGGACAGATGAGGTCGAGGCCGGCGCTGCGCTGCACGAACTCCCCATCACCACCCCGTACCACGCACACCGCGCCGTCCTCCCGTACCACGTTTACGAATGGGGAAAGCCATTGGTAGCACGGCTCGAGGGATTCCCATGTGTAGCCTGGAATCGTAGATGATATTTTGATACTATGATAATAGCACTTAGCATGTGTGATTTTGATTTCTGTTTACTTGTGGCAGTTTTGGTCCTCAAAAATATGAGTCGACACGCAAAGAAGAACTATAGTATCACTTGGCATATGAGATTTTGATTATTGAAAACTAGTTGTATGCTGCGCGATAACTTAGCTGCTTTTGGTCGTAACTAACCTTTAAGTTTTCTCGATAAATGGGCTATGCAAAACTAAAATATTTTTTAAATTAAACACCTCGACTGATTAGTGTGTTCAACTAAACAAACAAAATATTCAGCTTTATAGCTAAAAATACTTACCAGACACTCGCACAGCCAATTCCTTGTTAAACGAATGCGCCATCGCAGCGGCCGCAATCACACTGTACGGGTACTGGTTCACTTCCACATGTAATACAGCGAGGTCTATCAGCTGGCCGCATATCACGAACTCTAGGGACGAGTACTGGGGGAACACAAACGTGTACCCCCGAAGAGCGTTGGCTCCCACGTCAGTCTCGCCTAGCAACCGGCGCTTCGCCCCGCGGCCCTCGCTCGCTAACTGCATGTATATATTCAACCAGCTGTTAATCGTAATAGGTGTTATACTCCACGACAGTATCTTCAGTATCAATAGCTCTTCTAGAAGGATCTCGTCCGTGGTACAAGCGCCGTCGGTGACGTAAGCGAACTCCCCTATTTTTGGCGGGTATACTTCTTCTACTTTTGCCGCGATGAACAAACATGTGATTCCTGAAAAATTATGTTAATACTTTGTACCTAATTGACTTAAAAACCGTCTCCACAAGATGGAGATAGATGTTACCTATAAGTTGTAAACGTCCTTTCTGCACGTCTTCTGTATTGGTCAAATATCTGTCGATATAGTCCACTGTCAAGTGAAATGATTCTCTGTGCAGTTTGTATACTTCACACACCTGGAAAAGACACACAATTCTTTGAAACTACTCCTCGTGCTTTTATTTTATTTAGGTCGACTTAAACTTATTATTTTAACCACAATGTTCTATGAAGTAGTAATTAGAGCAATTACTAAGACCAAAACCCTAATAAACATGTGTCCACTATTTTATTAAGAGAGGACTAATTGACGAAAAAAACCAATAAGAGGCCTAAGAATTTGAGAGAGCAAACCGTAATAGACTTGACATATAATAATTTATTGTTCAACAGCTGTAGTTAATGAGTTGCTCTATTCTAAGTTCATTTTTTTTCAACTTTGATGAGTCAATGTACACTCGATTAAGTGTAGTTATGAGTACATACTCTTTATTTACTCGAGTTTATTAGCGCGCTCGGTCTTTAACTTCCGGGTACATATTGACAAAAAAAGCATGAACAATTGAATCTCTATTGATAATGATTTGAACATTGAAAAATTGGCCACGCTCTGGATTTTTGCGCAGTATCCTGAACGAAATCGTGGTTGTGCAAACAATTGGAAATGAGGAATGTTGCGAGTCACATCACAACCATCATGTTTTTAAAAAAGACAAAGTCACTCCACGTCTATCCTTCGTCAGGAATATCGTACCGATATACAAAGACGGGTTAGGCAATAAAAATTGTAGTACCTTGTACTCGACAGAAAAAATGGACTTCCTGCACCTAAACCGTAAGATTTTAGAGAGCGGACTTAGTACTTAAATACATAGTTCTCGCCTTCATTTTCCCTGTCATCTGTGTGAATAAGGATGTGAGTTTCTGATACTCTAGATACAAGTTACGAACTTAAGGGTCAGTTACTATAATGAGATGATGTAATGAATGATTATGTTATGTTATTTTGAAGTGAAACCCAATACTAAATACTGAGTACTCTCTCAACGTTTACAGTCCATAAACAACTAAAACTAATTTACGAAACCATGTTAAAGTTTACTCCATAAACACACATAAAAGAAAACATTATGTACGTAAACAGTTGGCTCCAATAACATCGATATTGCGCTCACACCGACACAGTTTTCCGAGGTAAAAGCTCCATGTGACTGGCGTTATCGCTCGTTATTGTAGATGCCCTATTTTACCCTACGACTAATTAAACAACAACCTGCGTTACACCTATAGTCGGTGTAAGTCGATCACACATTCATATAGCTTGAAAAGATTTTCAATTAATCCATACTAATATTATGCGAAAGTAATTCTCTGTTACAATTTCACGGCTTAACTACTCACCCGATTGACTTGAAATTTGGTACAGCTCATAGTTCGAGGAAGGACATAAGGCATTAAGGCTATTTTATCCCGAAATTCCCATGGGATCGGGAAATATGGGGCTTAACCGCGGGGCACAGCCAGTTCCAAATTATTTTCAAAAGCGAATTCTTTTTCCATTTAAACTACAAAACAACTGATTGAGATTTTTTCAAAGCTGCACGGATTTTTTTTTTCAAGCAAGTCATAATATTTGTACTTGCATATCAACGTTTGATGCTGACCGTACTATTACTGTCAAATTGCAATATTGTTATTTTTACGGTGTTTTACAAATTAGATTTGGACGTCTAGACTCAAGCTAGACCATTTTAGTCCGGAAATATGTTCCGGTATAGATAAAGCATTTTAGATTTTCAAGATTTAGTTATGCACGGCCGTGGTGATCGAATTCCAGCTGAGGTAATAATGTTGTATATTTGTGAATGTTTTAAGACTAGTAGTAATGTATTTTCAGAAATAATTGTTAAAAAGAACATTATAAAAAAATAGCTCAAGGTCCCGGTATAGTTTCGCTGGCAATTAATTATGTTGTACTCGTGGTAAACTATTTTTATTAATTAAAATTTTCGTGTTCGTAAATAACAGTAACAAAAAAAACCTGATAGAGAAGTATATCTTCCTATAGTAACATTTCAGGGTAATGAAAATCATCCATAAATGTATGAAGTAAATGACGTAGTAGTTACGTCAAACCCCAATACATATCAATTAGTCGAAAGTTCTAAATAAGTTCTTCGAACCTTAGTAAAAATGATCTAGTAGATCATTCTTCTTTTTCCAAACCTTTATCCCATGTCTATTTGGGGTAGGTTTCAGTTAAACCAGATTTGGTGGAATGTCAGTATTTTACGTGGAGCGACTGCCAACAGACGTCAAAAACTTAGAGGGCGATACGATATTTTTTTATCAAAAACTACTAGATTACTATGAAAAAATAAGAACTGTCTCTTGGCACCTATATACTGACATCTCTTATAATACAGCCAAGAATAAAATGTAAGTACGTTACATTTGGGTGTAAATTACTTGAAATTCTAACGGTATCTGATCCGGGTAAAACAGCGGCGCATAGCACTTATAAAAGTAAATAAAATATTTATTTAAGTAAATAAAACATTATCAAATATCCTTAACGAAAAAAAAACTAATTATCATCAAAATTAATAAAACACCTGTAGACAGGAAGGATATTGAAACATAGCTGTAAACGAAATAAAAAACAAATGATCATCTCGGATTGTAATCGCGTTGGTTATGAGGTCAATGCACACTGCAAAAAAGGGGCCAATGATCCCAATCCATTACATCACTTTCTTACAGACAGAACTTATGGTCTATACTATTCTTACCTTTTTCCTGTTTCAGCATGCAGCATGAAATTTAGATAATTTACTATTATTAAAGTAACTGCTTAGTGAATTTCTAAAGTCTGTCCATAAGTTGCTAAGTCTATGTCACAAATGTATATACCTAAATATACAAGTACAAACAAACACCCATCATTTTAACGAAATTATTATTTCTTATTGAAATAAAAAACAAATACTATAATTTGTAATGTTTACAACATCATTGCCACTTCCAGTAATGATATGTTACATTATGTGTAACTAGCAGCGCCCCGCGGCTTCACCCGCGTAGTTCCCGTTCCCGTGGGAATTTTGGGATAAAAAGTATCCTATGTGTTATTCTGATGTATAAGCAAGATTATTGTAAAGTTTCATTAAAATCCATTCAGTAGTTTTTGCGTGAAAGAGTAACAAACATCCATACATACAAACTTTCGCCTTTATAATATTAGTAGGATTAAATATTAACTCTATTTACCTTATCTCCTAAATAAACTAATTTAGAACTGTCTTCATTAATGTATTGCTGTCTACACTTATTATTAAGACTAATCATTAATTAATATATCTATGTTTATCCCTTTGCAAAATTGAACTTAGATAATGTACATAATAATTTGTAGATACGAGTATAATCTTCTTCAAAATGAAATTATATCTCTATAATTATATCCTTTTCATACTGCATATAACATAGACAAGCAATTTTATTTGCAGCATGACAAAAGAAAACAGTACGAAAAACAAAGCAAGTGTATATTACTGTATACTTAAAATCGCTCTTCTCAACCATGTATCCCAATATAACTTAAATAATTAAGTACTTACTGACTAATTTAATATATAAGTAAATAAGTATGGATGTGTGTACATACCTCATTAAGCCAATCCAGTAGTATAGCTCTCATCCGAGGCTGGAGACTGGGATGATTGTCAAACATGTTGGGGTTCCTATTGCTGCTGGACTGGATGTCACAATCACACATGTTGTTCCACACGTCTGCAGGGTCTGCCCAGGACAGCCCGGGCAGGGGGCACTTGCGTTTGGGCAATATTGGGCATCCGGGCTTGTTGGGGCTAAAAGGTAGGTGTTTGTGAAAACAGGTCTTATGTTAAGTATGTATGTGTATCCTTATTTATGTATAAATATCAAATGTCTTATAAGGTGTTCAAGTATGTATAAATTATATTTAATGAAGTCTTGTTTATATGTCATTTATTAACTTAAGTTCAGTACCTATTATGATAACAAAAGTATGGCACAGTACAAGTAACATAGGTAGAGATATCAGCATTTTAATTTATGGTATTCCACTAGACTAGACCAATCCCATTCTGTATACACAATTGGTTTTATTATAATATTTTATTCAAAGCCAAGTGCATGCAAATAGACCAAGTCACCAAGACATTCTAATAATAGAATATGATTACTAGCTCTCAGCTATAAATAATTTAAGGGGGACTCAATTGGGTGTCTGATATAAAATATTGCTTGAAAGTTGTCTCATTGTAGACACTTACTTAGGTCTCTTGTTGGAGTGTGGGGTGGACTCTCCCCTGGCCACATTCTCGAGGGGGCTGAGCACACAGTTGTCTGGCAGACTGGGGGGGCTGAGGAAGCTGTCTGGGTTGTAATCAATGTCAGTGTACACACTCCTCGGTTCCACAACTGCCCCATACTGGGAGCTCTCATCATCACTGGAGCAAGATGAAGACTCCACAACCACATTGTGCGCTGGCTGGTCATTCAGTTCTTCTTCAAGTTTAGGCGATATTTTTGCCGGTGGCATGTTTTCCAGCTACAATAATAAAAGGTAGGTTTTGTAAGTATGAAAGTAGACAGTATATTCTAAATGGTCACACCTAATACAGACCTCATCATCTGAAGAGTTTCTTCTGCGTTTTAAAGTCATACGTTTCTGAGTGACATCACAGGAGGAACTGTGGACATGTTACAGGTGATGATAAGTAAACAAACCTGACCAAGGTCAGTGGCTCACTGATAGGGGCTCACTCACTACTCACCTAGTTTGTGCCATTGTGGCTAGGACAGGACGAGTGGCACGCTACCTCTGCACCTTAGAACATATCGGACATTTAACACACATCATCAGGAACACCCTAACACCTCTGGAAATATGCTAAAATATCATAAATATACCGCATGTCACGTCCAACATGCAAATAGGGTTATGTCGCCTGACAACCGTAATTGAGGGCAAATATTTGATTTTAACATAAAATATATTTAAGTAGACTCACTAGCAATTATCGTAGAACACTATAACACTGTAAAATATATAATAATTTGGCTATAAACGAGATCTAATGACGAAGTTCCTACAGCGTGCCCCCTGCTGATTGGCGGGAGAAACCTTTTTGAGAGGTGTTTTCACGGGGAATTTACATTTAAATTCACTAAAATTACACATTAACATTCACTTCTATTCACATTCTATCATTTAGGATACACAAAATGTTGAATTTCAATAATGAGGTGCTCTAAAAAATGCCACGAATCCGTCACAATCGCGCGCGAAAACCTCCCGTCAGCGCCATTAGACACGTCGGAAGCTTGGGTTTCTTGGCACGTCCACTTATGGAAATTGATAAAAATAGCAATACCACGACACAATATCCTCACAAAATAGATAATGTACCGAAATATTACGATTTCATTCGAAATAATTGCATTTATAGCAGAAAATTCAATCACAAATTAATTAGCTTGGCTTATCGCCCACTATAGGTTTATAACCTAATTACTGGAAGAATGCAAAGATATTTATTATAATGATTTATGGAAATAGGTCGATTGTATAATCAAGTTGGATTATTATGAGTCAAAACATACCTGATCATTCACAAAATAATCCAAATCTATTGATATTAGTTTTCCTTCGAGCACTGTTATATGTGGAAGTATTTTTTGTTCACTATTGATCTTATTTCACGGTATTTTTTAACTGTATCGTTGCAGAATTTATCAATAAGAAGAAATCTATTGCACACAAAGTAAAATTTCAGTGTTCTATGTCCTTTTCCCGTTTTTCATGGCTCGATAACGCCCGGCTTTCCGCGCGAAAATGTCGCGGCAAAACTATGTTCTCAGCGGCTTATCTTGCTACTAACTTCACTTTTGTTTCTTCTGAAAACGTACGTCATTAAGTAACAACGTTTCAACATACGCAGAATGACATCAACTTTTGTAATTAATTTCTAAAAGAAAAATATTTTAAATAAAGTTTTACTTAGACGTAAGTATTATTTTTGTTTTAACATACGTTTTTTAAAGCTCAAATTTATGTAATTTTGGGCATAAGTATAAAATACATCTTTGAATATTGCTTGCCTTAACAGTCCGAAAAAAAAGAACAAGGTATTTTTTATCATGGTATCAAAAGTTCAAACATATTATTCAAAGCTAAAAATATATTGATATTTATTTTAATTTATCTAAAAATTATTGTACATTACTTAAAAATGAAACGTTAACCTAAAACGAATGCATTCGTTTGATTGGTGTATTTCCGAAAATGGCGCTGCAATACTGCCAACGCCTGAAAGGTGTATGTTGGTATGCCTGAGAAAGCTAATTTCAAGTGGTATCTCAGCTGGCAGACAGCTGATAGAATATTTGTGGGAAAAGTCAATAAAAGGTATCGTCTATCTGCAATGATATCGACAAATGTGGCTCAAAAACAAAATAATAAGTGAATATATGATAAATAAATCAAGTTAATCGTTACAATGGCCACACAAAACATAGCCGTTAAATTATGTGGCATACTTCAATCTCAAAGCGATGAAGGCAAGTGCGATACAAAATCAATAATTCTATTATTGACAATATGTTTTGTTTTAATATAATAATTGAGTTATTTTGTACATTTTAGAGGTAACAGCTCGTGAGTGGCGAATTTTGGGGCAAGAACAAGATGGATCACAACTGTTTTCTTGGATATCTGATAAAGATGGGAAAACGGTTCAGAATATCGGCGTTTATACCAATAGGACCAAGTCGCTGTCTGTATTGCACACTTTTGACGAACCGTTGAACATTATACAAGCGTCTGTGAATGCTACGCGTACACTTCTCATTTATATTGAGAAGAAATTACCCGATGAGGCAGGGGATAAGGAGGGCTTATACTGTCCATATTTAATATGCTTGCTTCCCGATAAAAATAAAGACCCTGAGGAGGTCGAAGAAGGGTCAACCAAACAGATATTTGTGCAGTATGTGTACGGGAAGAGCAACAAATACAGTCCCGGAATAAGGAATGATAGATTTCTACTTTTTAAACATTTGGAGTGTGAGTATTTACTTTTAAGTTTTAACAGTCTTGTATGATGCATATTGTAATCTTATAAAGTATCTATAATATTGTACAAACTAAGAAATTTAAATACAATGTAAACTCATAACGAATTTCAAGGGACCGAGCATTTTTTTCGTTATAGAGAGGTTCCGTTATAGGGAAGGGAGACAAAAATTAAAGCTATCTTGACAGTTTCGAAATTGGTTTATAACTGACTAGCAGCGCCCCGCGGCTTCACCCGCGTAGTTCCCGTTCCCGTGGGAATTTTGGGATAAAAAGTATCCTATGTGTTATTCTGATGTATAAGCAAGATTATTGTAAAGTTTCATTAAAATCCATTCAGTAGTTTTTGCGTGAAAGAGTAACAAACATCCATACATACAAACTTTCGCCTTTATAATATTAGTAGGATTAGTAGGATAATAAGAAGAATAGAATACAAGATAGGTAACAACTTTGACTCAATAATTTCTCTGACTGCAGCTAATGTTCTATGGTAATATCCATCAAAATGTTTTGTATAAGGCTTATGAGTAACTTTGTTTCAGATATAAAAATATACCGCACTCCAATGTTCCTCAATGAATGTGATGATGGCACAGAGAAGTGGGGGTTTGATGGCATCTACCCCGAACCTGAGAAGATTGTCAAAGTGTTCTCATGGGCACAGTGGGATTGTGTCAATCAGGTATTTGTTACATTTGGAGAATCCAACAAGATTCGCAAGACATTTTATGCTGTTTTTGCAATATAGTTTTTGTTGTATCCAAGTTAATATACCTGATAATATAATGATAGGTTTGTTCTACTATCTTCACCAAGGTGATATCACCCAGATGAACAAAGTGTAGCAAACCTAATGATAATATTGTAATTCTCTTCCTTAATCAAATCTTCTTTGAGTTTTTTTACTAGTTTTGTTTTTATTAATATTTGCCTTGTATCTAAATATTAAAGTGGTTAGTCTCTTGGTGGATTAATGAGTCTAGTCTGTGCTAATATAATTAAAAACAAAATCATTTGTATTTCAGATTCTCTACTACATTCACTACCGACCGCCGACACAAAGCTTTGCTGAAGGTGAGGAAGTGAAGTCACCAAGTGACATGACGCCGACACTGTCGGCGTTCCAGTTCCATGCTGATCTACCATACGAGACTGTGGTTAGTATTCATCATCACCAGCTCATATATGTCCCCACCGAGGGGCTAGAGCTTACCCTGACTGATTCAGTATTCAAAAAATCGTTATGGAGGGAAGAATCATAATCGAAAACTTTGACATGCTCGACACACAATTATGATGGTGCCAGGAGTTCCTAGCACATGTGGCACTGTCATAATTTTCTGATCATCATCAGCCTGTGTTCGTCCACTGCTGGACATAGGCCTCGCCCAGCTCGCGCCAATGTGCCCTGTTGGCGGCACGTCGCATCTGCTCTCTCCCGGCTACCCTGCGTGAGCGTTTGGTCTGTGTAAATTAAGAGTGTGTTGGTGTGGTATGTCCAGTTGAACATCCCGCTGAGCCTCCCGCACGTGTGGTGCGTGTGGGAGGGGGGCGCGTGCGGCGCGTACGAGGACGACGTGGTACCGCTGAGAGTGCACGACTGCGGCCTTGACCTCGCCATCCTCACAGACCACAAGGGCGTGCTCTGCATCTGCCACCACTACCTCTACAAGGTGACATACACACACACATACACAACTCTTCGTACAGTCGGCTTCAGAGTAAAAGGAATCCCCCTTGCTAATGCTTACTTTGGTGACACCTTTTATATGACGCTGACGACCGTACGATGACAACGGCCGCTGCGAGTGCATAACTGCGGGCTCGACCTCTATATCTAATCTCACGCCGTGTTTCCTCCAGCCGCTAGACGACTCCACGACGTCACTAGTGCTGGAGGACAGCGTAGATCTGAAAGACTCGGGCGTGAACTTCGCGTACTCGGTGACGGTGCTCCAACACGGCTGCGTCATCCACACCGTGTTGCCCGACCTGCCGTGGTCGCTCGCCAAGAGTCTGAGGCCTTCTTATTTACTTTATGCTGGTAAGATTTACAGAAAAGTGGTTTATTCTAATTTGATCACCTGGGTGACAACAGAATCAGAACGGTGTTTGTTGACTCCCCAGATAACCACCTGATAGTGAAGGTGTCGTCGCTGTACACGCACGTGATCGACATCAGCCCGTGGCACGAGCCGTGCTGCCACATGGTGCTAGCTGGAGACGAAGACGCCGGCGCGACGCCGGCGCGGGCGGCGGCGCCGGGCTGGGGCCCGCACGCGCTGCTGGAGCCCACCACGCTGGACGTGCACACCGTCACGCTCGCCGACAAGGACCTCGCCGCCGCCTTCCGCACCAACGCCTCGCAGGAGAACCGCCTCGCCATACTCCACTACCTCATCATGCACGACGGGAACATGGACCTGGCTGACGATGTGAGTCATATGGTTTGCTGGGGTGGTCTTGGCGGCTTGCAGTTTTATTGAATTATGACTCAGCAGCGGAAGCGAAGAGTCAAGTCTCGATGACGACACAAAGAATCCTCGTTGTTCCGTGGTTCCAGCTGATATCGTGGCTGTGCGTGAACCAGCGCGGATGTCAGCTGGTGCCGCTGCTGCAGGAGTACCTGGTGGCGGCGGCGCACGCGCAGACGCGCCGCTCGCTGCCGCACTCCGCCGCCTCGCTTCTCTCCATGCTGCCATACACGATGCATCTCAAGTTCGCTGATGTGAAGGTTTGTAACTACTCAACGTGACTGATCTCCATAACGATGGTTATGTAAAGAATCGCACAACTTTTTTTCGTATTAAAATATTTTTATTTGCGGCGGTTGTGATGGAAAAGAGGGTACCTTCATGTGGCGTACTTAATAGCCAGTTCCGAGTACCGGGACGGGGCACGTAGCTGCGCCCTCCTACATCCCGCCTCTTGCTCGGCGTGGGAGCAAAACGAAGGCCGTTGGAGCCGAAAATTGCTAGAAAGGAGCTTAGTCTGTCTAGCACGCTCCCCAACTAGGTAGACAAATAACCTAATACGGGTCGCGGGGAGTCGTTGAATCGGGCGTTGTAGAAGTCGATGGGGTGTAAAGGCGTGGTATATGTGAGTGTGTGTGTGTATGTGTATGCAGACGGTTGGGGTGGTGGCAGTAGTGTATAAGGGTGTGTGAGTGTTTGTGCGGATGCAGGCGGGCGGGCGGCGCGTGCAGGTGAGCGTGGAGTCGGTGTGGGGCGGCGCGGCGGTGGTGCTGGCCCCGCGGCAGCGCGTGTGCCAGTTCGCGGAGGACGTGTGGACGCGCGTGTGGGCCGGGCTGCGCCGCCGGCCCGCGGCCCGCCTGCGCCCGGCGCTGGTGCTGGACAAGCTGCGCGCGTCGCTGCACTGCTACCAGCCCGAGGCGCTGTCGCGCTGCAGCACGCCGCTGTCGCCCGCGGGCCCGCCGCTCGCGCTGCCGCCGCGCCGGGCCTCCGTCGGCAACGCGCAGGACCTGCTGCCCTTCTTCGAGCTGGACGTCTGCACCGCCAGCAAACAGGAACACGTCATCGCTGCGGTGAGTTGTATCTCATTTATTAATTACGGTTGAAAAAATATAACTATCTCATTATTTATTCTTTACTAGCTGTGCCCCGCGGTTTTACCCGCGTGGAACCTTATCCCGTGGGAATTTTGGGATAAAAAGTATCCTATGTGTTATTCCTATGTATGAGGAACATCTGTACCAAATTTCATTAAAATCCATTCAGTAGTTTTAGCGTGAAAGAGGAACAAACATCCATACATCCACACATACAAACATTCGGCTTTATAATATTAGTAGGATTATTGTTGTTTTTTTACATGGACTGAATTTATCTACTGAATAGATACATCATTGCAATTGGGTTGTTGGTCGAAGGTATGCACCCATGTTGTAAACCCGGCGCTAATAAAATACGTGATCTGAATGGGGTCAGAATAAGCCCACCCGGGTCCTTAGTTACCCCACCCGGGTCCTTAGTTACCCCACCCGGGTCCCGAGTTACCCCACCCGGGTCCTGTTTTACCCCACCTGTGTCCCGAGTTACCCCACCCGGGTACTGTGTTACCCCACCCGAGTCTTATATTAGTAGTCTCGGTAACATAGTAACCTATCCCTAATGCAATTATAATATGGTCCGAATGGGAGCAGAATTTACGCGAGGCAAGCGTGCACATGGTGCGCGGGATGGAGGGCGCGGCGGAGGGCGCGGGCGCGGGCGCGGAGGGCGGCGAGGCGGGCGGCGTGCGCGCGGCGGCGGGCCGCTGGGCCGCCGCGCAGCTCGACGCCGCCCGCGGCCTGCTGCGCGCCGCGCTGCGCCCGCTCGCCGCGCTGCCCGCCACCCACCAGCAGCGGGGGTTCAGCTTCATGTACGGACTATGATATGGAACCTAGTTGGGGCTTTGTTACTGTTACACTTTTGTTTTGTTGTGTGGGCTTGATACAGAATCCAGTTGCGACGTGGTTGCTGTTACACTTTTGTTTTGTGTGGCTTACTCATCCTTTCATTACGTACCGAACCCAGTTGGTCCTTTATTGCTGTTACACTTTTGTTTTGTGTAGGCTTGATACCGAACCCAGTTTTTTTATTTTAACCTATTCCGTCCCCTAGCTGGATAAGTTTCCCTCGATTCCTTCCATTCGTCCCTGTCCATCCGAACTTAATTGGACCTTCGTTTCTGTTTGATTTTTTTTTTGTTTTGTGTGGGATTCAGTTGGACCTTTGTTTTTGTTTGAATTTTGCTTTCTAGTTTTATGTGAAATTGATCGCTGTTTGTTATTATTTTTGGTTTCAGCTTTGTGTTTATGTGTAACTTCGTGTGTTTCGGTTTTTTGCTTTTACTTTAAGTTGCAATTTGTGATGAGTTTTTGGGGATCTATAAGACAGAAAGCGACACTAGATAGACCCACACAGACTTTTGGCGAAGAGAATGTTATGGGACGCAAATTGTGGAGTCAGTGTCTCAAATCTTTCTACTGTACCCAGTAAGTGGGCGCCACAATATTTTGACATTGAATATCGATGTTTATGTTTTCACAATACACAACAGGCGTTCTGTTCGCGCTATTGGTCCACAGCAGGTCTCCGGAACTGACCGCTTTCTGTCTGATAGATCCCTTAAACATTTGTACTTTCGTCACCGATTTACAATTGACATCCATATTCCTAACAGAGATGAAATGGACCCGAGCCACGCGTACATCCTGTTCAAAGTCCTCGAGCAGTACTACCTGGCGGCGGACTCCATCGCGTTCCCGCTCCCGCAGGGGTTCAGCTCGTTCTTCACGTACCTCGGGTACCGCACGCTGCCCTTCCACGCGTTCGTCCAGTACGTGCATCGGAACGTGTTTGAACTGCAGATTGATGTTATGAAGGCTATTGTTACATGTGAGTTAATAAATGTTGCTTTATTATTACTGATTTAGTTATGAACTATTTGTTTTAAGCCTGTTCTGTTGGGAATGTAAAAATAAAATATTTCCTGTTTTTACTTCACAGTAGGCATGCGATTGACATGACCCAACTATAGTGATTGTAGACCAAGAACTAAAGCTACGTTAGTTTGGCATAGCTCACATATAATCTGTCGCAGTTTCTCTTAGTTATGTGCAGCAAACTATGCACCTACAAAGAATAACTGCGTCTGCGTCAACTGGGAGCTAGGCTCAACTAAATTAGCACAGCTGTTGGTCTGCAAATCGCATTAAGCTCTGCGCTGATACACTATTTTTGTATTTCCATTTCAGCTAAAGACGACAGCAAGCAGGCGGTGAACAACAAGCTGCGCCTGATCCAGATAGTGGGCGAGGGCCGAGCGCGGCGCGCGCTGTGCGCGTGGCAGCACCGCGCGGCGCTGATCCTGCGCGCGCGGGACCACGCGCACACGCTGCTGTCCGGCGCCGCGCACGCCGCGCCGCGCGAACACGCGCGCCACCGGCCCACGCCCGATACCGGTAAATATAATGACAATACTGCATTGGTATCTGATAGCTTTTATCGTGAGGTAGCTCCTTCTATTTTTGAATTTATTCAACGCTCTTACGGTGAAAGAAAACATTGTGAGGTTGAGTAAGGCTCTAACTGTCGTTTATTCCCGATTTCCCCACTGGTGGACACCGAGAAGAAATGAGTTGCTCTGACCCTCAGTGGTGGACATCGAAATTGGGTAGGCTCGAGCCCCTCCCTAGTTGGAGACATACTTAGTGTGCTGCTGACGATGTATGGCAATGAGAGAGGGGTGCAAAGACGTGACTTATACCATAGAAAGACTTGGAAACGCTCATAATACCACTACTACCCACCCATCAAGTTTTATGAGGTATCCTCCTAATAAATATTTCACATTTATATTAATTTGTTCTAGGTATCGCCGCCCTCCCTACAGGAGAACGTCTTTCTCCCCTGGACACATTCCTAGACCTGCTGACAGCGAAGGCAAGTCTGAACGAGCTCGATTTCAATCTGATCATAGAGGCTACTCTAGCATCCGTTCAGCAGGATAATGGTGCTTAGATTCACTCATGCATCGATGTATATGCCACAAACTATCTGACCCACTGATAGCGTCGCGGTAATCGCATTTTTTAATGCCAGTATACTATAAATATATAGTGACATTGACAGTGTCAGTTCGAATTTTGGCCGCCGGGTCAGATATGTTTGGCGCATTAGTCAACCGAGAGGTGTACCAAATAATGAGTCACAATCTTGTGCCGGCGGCCAAAATTTGAAGCTACTATTGTTATATTGACTCTATGACTTTTGGATACATTTTCAATAAACTGACAACCAAGAGATGCGATTACAGCGACGCTGTCACCGGAACAGAAAAGATTGTGGCTCAACAGACAGTCTGGTGTTTTTTGATGTGTATTTCCCACCTAATTATGAAAACATTCCGTTGAAATAGATTTTATTGTGCTACACGAAGTATTGTGTATTGGAAATGATGGTGTAGTTACTGATTAGATTTAAGAAACTTAGTACCGATTTTTTACCTATTATATAAAGTACATAGGTGATTACACCTATTCTGCGAGAGGTCTTTACTCTATAACTAGTAATATGTACTATTATGGTCTCATTAGTGTATACAAATAATTATTTGTCTGTGCAATATTTGTAAGTGAAATAAGTAGTTATTATTTATTTATTAACGCTAGTGCCAAAATTTGACAGCACAAAATTGGATAAATTAATTCCATGGCCAGTGATTTTATGTGCAATATTTTAGAGATAAATAAAAAACTTTTTGACATTCCAAACTGCATTTTAATATGAATAACTTAACTATAAATTATGCTAATTATAAAATGGATTGTATGTAACCCAATGGGCTCTCTGTTGAGCTTTATCACTCTGGTGTGACGTAAATAGCGATTTATAGACTTCACTTGACTGAGGATCTTTGGCTACACTGTAATCCTTCTTTGTTTTCTTATATGACGGGTCTTGGAGTAATTCTGTTGATGATAATACTCTCTTTGTAGATCCAAAGTGTGCTCTCGCTTTATTATTTGGGTTAAACTTAGGTAGTGCTAACGGGATGGTCTCTATTTCTTTCTTCACAGCATTGCTACCACTTGGCCCTGCTTCTGGCTCTATTTTAACTTCATTCTTACTATCCTCCTCTTTACTAACAGAGGGTGCGTCCGTTGATGTAGAAGCTTCACATTCAACTTTAATAGTTTTCTCTGCTTTTGTTTTCTTTGTACTTTTCCTGCTCGCAACTCTTATTGCCATCTTCTCTTTGAGTTTTGTGATGTCCTCTTCAGTTCCGTTTAGTACTACAATGTCATTGTCTGTGAATGGGTTTTGACACTGAAACAAGCAGATTTGTTATTAGGGTTATTGTGCTGTGTTAATTTAAAAATGTGTATAAGCCTGATTCATCATCATCATGGGCCATTTACATATACATTTACATAAGCTTGATTATTTATTTGATATCAAACTTTGTGGAAGTGTAATATTGATAGTATATCATAACTTGGATTGTACTTTATTAATTAAGTTTTAAATTTTCAATCAGACCTTTAATTGATAGAGACAAAAACAGAAACTTTCCTTGATATACTCTAGTTAATAGTTAAAGTTATGTTTATTGCATAGTTAATTATTATGTATCAAAGTACTGTATCTCACCATATGACAAAGATTCTGCCTGACTTCCTTGAGGGCTCTTTCAGCGAGCACACACCCGCAGCTCCAGAGGAATACAAAGCGGAACTTTCCGGACATCTCAATGCCGCTGATGGGGCAGATATAGGGGGAGTCACCGTCTCCAACGGTGCCATCTGTGTGGTCTGTCTCCACGTATGCTGGGTTCTTAGTCAGTTTCAGGTCTTTGATGTCCTAGAATAGAGGTGGTAGTAGAAATTATTTAACCACATTTTTATCTTATTAAGACAATAATTAAAAGATAGTAAAGGTAGTCAAAAGTAGTTAAGGTAATAAAGACTACCTTTAGGTTAATATAAAATTATTATAAAAAGCGAAAGTAAGTTCAATATCTTAACGACTCAACCAATTATGTTGACAATACAAAAGAGCTTTGAAGGGGGATTGTCCCGATATTTTCAAAAATGCAGGACAACCATAGTAACAAAACAATTATCTAACTAATATATGACAAACCTTCATGTTCTTGATATGGCTAATAGAGTCCGGCTTGCTGTCCTTGTCAATCAAAGCCTCCAGCACTGAGCTCTTGCTGTACAACCTACCGAGTCCACACGCGACAACGGGCTCTTGTAAGGGTTGTTGGGACAGCGCGCAGTTACGCCACTTGAACGACCTTTCTGCATCTTTGTCTTTCTGGAAAAAACAAAATAGGAGTAAGAAATATGTTGATGCTCGAAACTGGAAAGTAGGTAAAATATAGCTCTCTTTGGACAGCTGTCGTTATACACGCCAGCCACGAGCATACAATATTAATACGGCAAGTAAAACAATAACATTTTAGGCGTTTTGAGATATTTCACATGCCCAAATGATGTAATTATTATGAGTAAAAGGTTGATTTCTGTTTGTTGACTTACTTGTTCAGGCTTCTTTTTCAAGCGAACCAACTCGTCTCGACGAGGGATTGTACCACCATCACAACCCATTGTAACAAATTAGATGATATGAACAGTGAATTATTGCTCTAAAAATGTGGATAATGAAACCACGAAATAATTATGATGGAAACAAAAATAAGGCACTTTATTTTTGTTTGTTGCGAACTTGCGATGACGAATGAATGAATTTAATGGTGAGTGACGGATATGCGAATGCGTGCATGACAATTGACATGTGATGTACGTAATGTTTTCTCAGTTGTCAAGTATCAGGCAGGCAGTCAAATGTCAAAATAACATGGACGTAAATTTTTAAGGTTATGTACTTCAGAAGCCAAAAACACACGAATTGAATTGAATTGAAAAAGTAAACATTTTCTGGTTTAATCTTTATTTAATAAATTAAAAACATAAAAGTGTACTGCACAGTTAACAGTTAAGTAAAAATGCATGACGTGGATATGGATAGAGTACCCGAGAATGGGACTGATTGTGAAAATAGTCAAGACAGCTTAGAAAATAATTCAACCACTGGCAAAGCTCTTTTGAAGAAGAAAACTAGAAAGCGGGGAATTATTTACCTATCAACTATACCGCCGTTTATGAATGTTGCTAAAATACGAGAGATATTTAGTGAATTTGGTGAAATTGGAAGAGTCTATTTACAACCCAACGGCAGTAAGTATTTGAGGTTATTTTCTGTAAAAATGAGCAAACTCGAAAGTTGATATTTTTGTATTGAAGTATCAGTCAAATTATTGTTTCTATAATTTTTCCAGAACCAGGAGAAAAACGAAAACGAGTACCAAACCAGTTCACTGAAGGATGGGTCGAATTCCAAAAGAAAAAAATAGCTAAACTCGTAGCAACAAAACTAAATAACACTAAAATAGGTACCAGGAAAAAGTCCCGATACTACGACATGATATGGAACATTAAATACATACCGAGATTCAAGTGGGTGCATTTGAGTGAGCGTCTAGCTTATGAGAAGGCAGCCATGAAACAGAGACTCAGGGCTGAAATATCACAAGCTAAGAAGGAAGCGCATTACTTACAATCTAATGTTGAAAAGAGTAAGAAACTTAAGAAGAAAAAAGCTGTAGAACAATGATTCTATTATAAGACTACTAATAAAGTTCACTGTTAAAAATAATATACAAAAGTTTTATTTATTGCTCTTTTAATTATATTTCTTGCATTATTATAACATTGTATGATAGGTAAAGTAAGATAGATATAGTTCTAGAACTTTAAATATTTGATTATTCCATGTATTATTTTATTTCTGACTAAAATCAACTCTTCCGCTGATTATTTCCTCTACCCTCATTCTCTGTTTGACCTTCATAGGGTCTGGCGTTAGTTTCTGTATGTACCGCCGCGGCGGGATCACATGGGACAGTATTCCTTGAGAGAACTCCCGATGTACTCTGACGCCGTCCAAGGCATTTGATTGTAATCTCTCAAAGCTGTGAAGCTCTTTCATGAACTGGCTCCGTTGTGCGACTTTAGCCCAATGGTAGCGATGACGACAAACTACACGACTGGAATACGAAGTTTTAATTACTATTGTAATTTTTATGAACTTCAAGAAACTTCCTACTTATGTATTAATATTATGGTGGTACAGAGAAAGCTTTTATGCTATAACAGTATTTAAAATATTGTGTTATCTTCCTTCCATGTAGTGTACATTTTGCACCATAAGAGCAGCAAAGAAGTTAATTTCAAATCAAGTACATTATTGTAAAGCATATCTATTAAATCTATGAAAAGCTCTCTTCCTAAGATTCAGTATTGAGAAGGGTAAGTACTTACTAAGCTAATGATAGTTTTGTGTACGAAGGGTGTATGCTGACATCTGATCGGGCCAGTTCAGGGAATCCAGGGTACAGTGGTATTCTCCTTTTCTTTTCTTCTGTCATTATTTAGGATACTAGTTATATTTTATTCAATTTATTAATGCATTGATCAAGCAAGAAACTTGACCCTATTAAACTAATTCATCCATTGTGGTTGTCAATAAAGTTATTGCCAGGCTGAGTTGTCATAGTGATTGATGTTTGGTCAATGTTGATGTGTGAGTACTGAAGAAAAGTTTCTCTAAAATGAGTCTTTATTGGTGAAGTTATTGTCAACGGCTTTAGAAATACCTACAACAGGTTTTGCATTGAAGTTGGTAAATTACTTTAAACTAGCTGTACCCAAAAGTTCCTGCATAATAGGCAAAGGAAATTCCCTGAATATGATTGGCAGTTCATGAGTTTGGTACATCATTGGAACAAGCTGCTTCTTTATTATTAATTGTTATGTCTTTTCCATTCACGGGACTATTAATGAGTCCCGGTCTTTTGGAAGGCTAGTATGGGGCCAAAGTCAACACACATTTTATTAATATTATTATCGATTCACT
Organism: Timandra comae; assembly: GCA_958496195.1. Lineage (NCBI taxonomy): Eukaryota > Metazoa > Arthropoda > Insecta > Lepidoptera > Geometridae > Timandra > Timandra comae. The sequence goes on from OY292354.1 coordinate 1,464,412, forward strand.
ACCTCTGTTCTATAGCAAACAACAATGGGTGTGTAGTATAGTGACAAGAATAAGATAGAAATAAGTAACTAAGTTTCAAAATGAAAACCAGGAATAAATTAATAACATTTTATTAATACAGCAATAATATTTATTAAATCTACTTCACAGAACCTTGCAGCCATGTTTGGTTTAATTATTGATATCTGTTTGGATCGCGTTAGTTAGGCGTTGATTATTTACATATGTATGGTTCAGGAGGACGCTGTCACCGCGGCTACTCTGCTCTTGCACACACAGTCATTGAATTGATTCACTAACACTGAACACAGTAACGATTTGTTGGGATTCGTACTGTAGCACTCCAGTACCTGGAAATATTAACATTTAGTTTTAATAAACAAGAATGTACTTTCATGGAAAATTATTGAATTTGTGGGCTGATTTATAATATAAGTATGTTTGTCTAATAATACAATCAATCATTAAGAAAAAATAATTTAAGAGTTATTTGTACTTGGAACATAAGATATAAATATTGATAACAATATCAGTTTCAAATTAAGGTATATGTTTTTGAATTTTTTTAATTTAGAATGATGTTATTGAATATTATCAAACTGCTATTCAGAATGTCAAACAACAACCAATACTTATCATAAAATTATCACAACATGAGCTATTATTATACACATTTAGTTATTTGTCCTTTTTTGATATGATAAAAAAATATTGAATAAATTCCTTTTTATTGAATATTTGAACATATTTCAGTGTAGTAGAATGATAGGTATTTACTTTTATAAACAATTCGGTTTTAATAATAATAAACACAGTACTGACCTTTGCTTTCTCCTCCTGACACGGTGGTAGTTTATTGACTATTTTATCTTTCTGTACCATTTCAAACAGCTCGTTGGCTTCCTTCAAAGTGTTTTGGTATTCGTTGAGCATCCCACTGTTAATTTTCTCGTGTGCCCGTTTGAGGTTCTCGATGCGTCGAGTCCAGTATGCTTCCTCGGCTGCGTGTTCCTGTTGTTTCCTATTGTCGAATGGCGGGGGCGGTGGCGGCGCGGTGTACTGTGGCGGAGGCTGTTCAGCTTGCTGCAATTACATCACAACACACTATTCAATCAATAAGTACACCATCTGAAGGACGAAACGTCACTATTGAGCGGCGCGAGCATCTAATAACCTACAATGTAGACTTTGTATTGACATTTTGTTGTTTGTTACATGGCTTTAATAATAAATAAAATTATGATTGAAATAGGTGTTTTACATGAGCTACGTTCGTTTATTTTGCTACAACAACACTTGACATTGATATTAAATTATGTAATGCAGCTTGATATTTACTTTTGCGGACAGCTGAGCAGATATCCTGTCTAATGCATCCTGAGACACTTGGATAGCATTTTCGTTTTCAACAGTAACTTTTCTGGCGCTTTGGGAACCTCCCATGTTTTTAAAAATTGGATAAATCAAATATTTTTTGTCGGCAAACTATGTCAAAAAGACATTTTTTTGACAGCATCAAATGATGGCAAATCAAATGACATGTTCGGTCGGCTCTCCATAGACAATAAACCATAGATGCATAGAGAAAATAGATCAGAAGAAGAAAAACCATAGACAGATATATAAAATATGTGTGATTCCATGGTGTCTACAATGTTATTTTTTTTAAATATGTTTTATTATTTTGAGATAAATAGGTCCATTATTTCAAAAAAATATGCCAGAATAAATAAATCATAATCAATATAAAAAGAACGGATTTTTTATTTAGTTCTGCTACTCTCCAAGAGATGTCACTAGCTAATATTTTTTCATTACAGTTTATCCCGCTAGGGGCGCTGCTAAATTAATGAATTACTTTTTATAAATAGAAATAAATAAAGTAACATCGTTTAAATTAATTAAGGTAACTAATTTTTATGTGGTAACAATTTTATTTAAATCTGTTAGTCCCTTAATTGCTTCCTATAATAAATTACATAAGCTGTTAATTAAAATTATAATTGGCGAAATCTATAAGTACTTAAACTTAATTTGAACCCTATTTGCCCTTCTCTTCTTTTAATACCTAATAAGCCTGTAGGTTCAAGATATTTTCACAAATAATATTAGTACAGTCAGGAGCAGAATAATCACTACGCTTTTTTTTTAATAAAATCTTTTTAATATTACGTACTATCATTAATTGATAAGGATAATATGAGATGTAGGTACGTATTATTAGGATTAGGGGGTAGTGACGCTAATTAACATCCTCACAAGCAATGTTTCCAATACCTACCTATACCTATATTATCGATACGTAAAGGATGTATAAATAAATGTAGTGTCTCAGGTTGGGGGCACAAAAACTGAGCACAATGGCGCATTCGAACCGGTCTGTCCGGTCCGGAGGCTGGCTATCGCCGCGGCCGTACCTACTTTCTTTCTGTCTGATCGCCGATCCAGCCGGCTATAAACATTAACTACATCGGTTCTTACATGTTTGTAAAATACTTACGTTTCGAAATGTGCCTTTTAAATAAATGAGTATTAGTTTTAAATGAAAATTGTTGTTTATTACTTATGTATTCTATAGGTGCTGGAATAATATTCAAAGGTTTAGGTACAAATTGTTATTTATGCCACATATTATCAACTTGTTTAGGTAATATAGGTGCTTTCCTTTCAGTGTAAAAGGACTTTTGATAACACAGGTACCATCCTGTAAAGTTATTTTATAAGCACCATTCTAAAAGAAAATGTGTACCTTAACTTAATTAAACGATTCTCAACGATCCAATGAACAAGTTCGAAAACTATTGTTGGGTCTAACAACATCTTTTTTCAATACAAACAATACAATTAACTTTGAGTTAGTAATGAAATTAGTAGCTAACTGAGTTATCTAATTAAAAAAGTAAATTGAGACAAGCGAAGTATATTCTTAGTTTCAATGCAAGACGACTTTATCGAGGTATTGAAAAATACTATTACTTGTATAAAAAAGTTATGTATAGTGATTTTACATACTAACCTAATTAATTCTAAATGAAATTCGTTACTAATTTAGATTTTTCTAATGAGATAAACTCAAAACGTGATAAGCCAACATGTTTTATAATCTTACATAATATGACTAATATTAGAAATAACGTTCAACATTCAAGTTCTTAACTTATAAAAATGGAAATCAAACATGTTTCTATCGTCAGAAACTTACAAACGTTTATGGTCACATTTACGCATCTCATTTTATAAGTAATCCATTAATTGCCCTATATCGGGACCGGCTTTTTTATTGAACAGGTGGATGAACGAACCCTTCGAAATCGATGACTGGTTATTTTAAACAAAAAAATAAACCTTATGGTCTATTATGCATTCTAATTTCGACGTAATAAGCATTGATTTAGAGTACATTTTAAGTTGCTAAGTGGAAGATTTGTTAATATTTTTCTTAAATTCTCTGTCAGGGTGAGAAGATGGAAGCACTGACAAGCTCACAGCTCGCAGGTAGAAATCGATTGTTATTACATGTCAGATCTTTTAATAATACAAATATATTATGGAAGATGCGAGTGTGAAGAATGGCCGAGTTCGTACAACAAAGGATTTGAAGTCAAATTAGTTATATTCGCAGCTTTAGGAATATTGAACGCTTATTGTACATTATATTTGCTTCGTCATTGTTGGATGTTCACGTGGCTAAGAATAACCAACTTTTAGGATTTAGAAGAAAAATATTTTTGTGTACTGCTCACTATGTTAACGATATATGCAGCGTCTATTGACGATCAACGGACTTTACACAAACCGTATTTTACAATTCATTTCATTGCTTTTTGTTCTTAATTGTTTAAGAAAATTTAAATAAAACCATGCATGATATTTATTTAATAATCACAGACAAATAATGTTACTTTTTTATTATTTACACTTTTGCATCTTCATAAAACTTCTAAAAACCACAGAACATATGAAAACCCAAGACGTACCATTTCTTAATGTAAATAAAATGATATAGATAGTGTTGTTAGTCGGTGTGTCTGTCTGGTCCGGGTCGTGACCACGATTTATAGTTCGAAACAACGAGTTCGGTCCGTTCGGACCATTTATCAACCACTGAGGAATAGCTCCCTCGCAACGATACCAAGCTCTTACACACACTAGGATGGATGGAAGTTTTTATCAAAGACAATATAAAAGGTTTTAGATTATTTTTAAAAAGGTTCCAAGTGACAGATCTCCATTTAGGTTAAGTACAGAGTTTCAGCTTAAAAATCTTCTTTGGGAAATACAGTGCTACAATATTATTATTAAGCTAATCGGAAAAGTTTAGTTACAGGACGGCTTTAGGATTAAAATTTTTGTTTGATCCATTCAAAATCACTTAAATAGAATAACATTTTTCATATCTCTGCTCTTTTCCAAGAATATAGTGATCATTTGTATGAAAATGAAACAGTGTTTGCTATTTATTTTCTAGTCGGGGAGGTGTAAATATGAAGGGTTTTCGTAAATCAAAGCCGTAAAAAAATGTAAAAATAAACTCCTAAGAAAAAGTTCACATTTATTTGCTTCAAATGAATTATTAAGTCAATTTTGCAACTCAAAACCCATATACTTCTTGAAAGTGTAAAGTGATCTCTGAAGCCACTCAAAAACTTATAAACATCTAAATAACTGAACAAAAAGGAATCCTTACGAATCCCGTTATCCTTGATTTGGTAAACCTTTGCTATTAAGGTGTCCAGCTAATGATAATCTATACTAATATTAAAAATAAATAAATATTATAAAGACAAAATATTTTATTATTGTATGTTTGTTATGATTTAACTCAAATACTACTGAACCGATTTCCAAAATTCTTTCACTAATGGAAAGTTACATTAGCAGCAAGTGATATAGGCTATAATTTACCCCAAAATTCCCATAGAAACGTGAACTACTCGGGTAAAACCGTGGGGCGCTGCTAGTTTATACTAATATTAAAAAGAGGAAAGATTTAATTGTTTGTTCGTATCAATTTAACTCAAATACTACTGAACCGATTTCAAAAATTCTTTCACTAATGGAAAGCTACATTATCAGCAAGTAATATAAGCTATATTTTATCTCGGTATTTTCATGGAAACGGGAACTACATGGGTGAAACCACGGGGCGCTAAAAGTTTGTAATACGAGTATAAGCCGCGACTTCTCTACCGCTCTTATTATAAGGAGTTTAATGAATGCGGTTTCATAGCTTACAATGTTATGGTCTTAAATTTACTAGCAAATATTAATTACTTCAGTAAATTTGAATTTACCTATTTATAGTTACAAGTGGTAACTATCAACTCTTAACCAACTTATTAAGTTGTAGTTGAACTGTTAATATTAATAACCAGTTAAGTAGTAACTTAGAAACCTGTAAACTTGGAAAACTAAGAAGAAAGATTCAACAGTATGTTAACTATTAAAACACATTCTATGAAACAAGAAATGATTGTGTATGTTCGTGTAAATCAAAGATCAATAAGAAATAATTATCCATATTGAATTCTTTGATTTACACGTCTTCCATCTTAGTCTAGATCACGGGTTCTGTAAATAATCCGAAACGTCAGAAAATGTAAAACAAAATATAACCACGACAAAAATCCGTTAAATTAGTTTTATTTCAATGATTATCAATAAGTTTTTAAAATTTACAAGTACATTTTATCAATACTTTAAGATTCAAAATATACTTTGAATAGAAGTCAATATATTAGTATCAATTAGTACATAAATAAGAAATCATTTCACAAATGGTTACAGTAAGTTGTACAAACACAGGCTCGACCGATTGTGATGAGATAGAGTGTCAATATTAAATACATTTCCGACACTAAATTTCTTTCGTCTTCATTTAAAAATACAGCTTTCTATACACATTTGTCGAAATATCTATAAAGATAATACAAAAATATATAAAGATAACTCAAATATATAATATTGTTTTTGTATAAAATACAAAATAACATTAAGATATGTAATTTATTATTATAAAAACAACTTTATGGCGTAAGATGCGCTGGCGCAGAGCGCGCGTTGATGTCTTTTATATGTGTTATTGTAACAGTAAAAATAGATTTGGAAGTTTCTTTATTAAGCTTTATCTTTCGTTTATTAGAAGAATTATTATAGAATTGATGTGTAAATTATATAAAGAATATATCTATATAATTTTTATCCACGCAAAGTGAACTTTTACTTCAAAATGAAGTTATTTATTGAAGTTTACTTCAAGGAAGTATGTTTATTAATCATAATATGTAAATTAAATAAAATGTCTTGCTCCAACCATATAACTACGTTTATGAGTATAGATCTTAATTTCGTGGTATAATTAATAACAGTGTATTTTTAATATTGCCCCACAGTAATATCGCCCATAAACATTTTAATACCCTAAGTATATAAAAACATATTTATGACTCTTAATAATATCAATTTACAAAAAGTATATAATAAATGACCGACATTTTATACGAGGAACATAAAACGTGAGACATTTGGGACACAAAAGCCGTAACATAAGTTATACCTGCGGTTTTACCTGCGTTTATGTTTATTGGCGAAGTCGAAATAGTAAATTTTCCTAGCTTTGACCTGTTGTTTAAAGTATCTCTTTTTCAAATTTTACGAAAATGGGTTTTGTTAAGTATCAAACTAAGTACTTTTTTTTAGCTTTTTATAAAAAAATCTAATGGTCAAATAAACATCTCCAGATTAATTTATAATTCTACGTGTGTAAAGTCTATTAAATAATGATAAGTAAACTGGAAATTTTCATTTACATTAATATCACGCACAAAAGACCAAAATAAAGAAGACCTAACTGTGGAAAACTACTTTTTACGAGTACAAAACAATCCAAGTCAACTACGAAACCAAATTAGATTTTCCTCCCCATCGTAGATTAGTCATAACATGGTCATAACAAAACTATTTCGTCAGTTCCAATCTAATATTGCCAGTAACACTAATAGCTTTATCCTTGGTCTGGGGTCATCGACCGCTAGGTGCTAGTTCTCGTCTAGATATCCTACTATATACCTATAAAATATAAAATACTAGTTTTTGTGTCCGTTTCGCGCTCACGACAAACGAATTAAGTACTAATAGTTTCTATTGAAACCTGTTTATTTAGGGATAATATGTGGGTTTGGGTAATATCTCACGGGTGAGAAGGATTTGTTGTAAAGAATAGGTACAGACCGAGGTGTATAGATTTGATGATGGTGATGATGACGCTATCAGTTTCTGAACATGATTAACTTTTACACTATTTAAACGTTTCTTTCATATAAGTTGATTTGAAATCAGTTAGTCAGTCAGTTGCGTGGATAATTTATAAAATGATAAACTATCGTCTATATACGGAGGTATTACCAGTCTCAGATAAATTGCATTGTTGAATTGAAACAGTTCCAATAGTCCTAGACTAACACTCTTTGGAAAACGAACTTAAAAGTCTCCTAGCTCTTTTTCTTGGCCTTATCCCAGTTACTATGTGGGTTACAATTTGTTTATCTTTCATAAGTACTTCTCCATCTACCATCATCTCAACAATACAATTCTAGTAAATAAATACAATACTAAACGTCATCATTCCTGGAAACGTGACGTCATTGATATCACTTTATATTGTTCCATTTTATCGTCACCAAGATATATTACGATATTGAATATCAAATAAATGTTGTACGGGAAGCTTGCAAACTATGAGATTGATAGTTTCCTTGTATCAAGTATGCATGGACTGGACATAAAACTAGAGTATTATAGTTGTATATTGAATGTCACCCTGGAGTGTTTTAGTACTAAACTCGTGATGGAATAATCAAATGGTTATACGAATACCCTCTTTATAAATATCTATACGATATTAATAAACGTATAACAACAAAAAAGGTATAACAACGGCAAAGTTGATCTCTTCTTTGACAGTCAACTGTTGGGCAAAGATTCTTCCTACTGATATCATCGGTGAAATAGAAGAGCTATTTCACTGATGATATCAGTAGGAAGAATATGTCGTCACGCTTACGCAATGCATATTGTGATAGCAAAACATGATTAAAAATAGCAAACATGGGTTGCTCATCTCAGGAATAGAACCCTCACAAGCACTAAATAACTGTGGCTCTCACTATACTTTATTAGCAAATAAAACTTACCTTTCTTGTTTGGACGTAATAGCAAGCTACGTAATCCTTAAATGCTACAATATATTGTATGTCTATTCACGGAATAAAACACAGGTAAAATGGTAGTTCTGTTAAAAAAAAATTTTTTAATTACTTTTTCGAATATTTTTAAGAACATGAAAAATTGTTCTAATCATGACATAATGACTATTTCATTTAATATATTAATTAATAAGTAATTATGTTGCTATTAGTGAGATAGTAAGATTATAACTTGTCTAGACTTCGGACAGTTAACTACCAAGACTTCGATTAAATAGCAATAGTTATACAATGTAGACCCCAAGTATTAAAATTTAATTAAAAATAATTCAATTCCAAAGAAAATTTGATTAAAATTCCACAACTTGTTTAGTTATTTTTGTACCATATTGTGTTTAACTTCCTAATTTTCATTTTCTTTGTGTAATTCCTAATTTTACCTTTTGAACTTCTCCTGTATTAAAGTAAAAACAAAAGAAATTCAAATGGATCTTGTTTTCGAGTTTTAACGAGATTAACCCGCATTTGATGAATTAATGTTTTTGTATGTATAATGTAGTGAATGATTATGTTATGTTAATTTGTTTCCCAAGTATTTTCGTGCATGAATATTCTTTTAATCCCAATAACTATTTTATTTTATTTGGGAAACAAACAGTACTTTATCTAATAATTAATAAAAGTACTTAATATAACACTTGTGAAGTTTCCTCAAATATTCCAAGTAATATAAAAACTAAGTATATAAATATTGTTATTATTTAAGATGTTGTACGCCGCCATTTCACATAACACTTTATTTGCTTCAAATTAATCCTTTCCGTGGTTTCGCTGGTGCTGATAAAAAACGACATCGATTGGAGATAAATACCACCTTATATCTACAGCTTACATTAATATAATCACTGAAAAACCGCCTCTAGCTCTTTGTGTTAAGGTTGGTATGGTTTTTATTGGTGTGTAATCGTGTGGTGTGGTAATGTAACATGTCAGTATGGTCAGTGGGAGGGGGCTCGGAGCGTCGGAATGCGGTCTCAGATACCCCATGGGCCAACATAACGATCTGTGTGTACCGCGGTACCTATAGCTAGTTGTAGGTGCTCGGCCGCCTTTAGAGTTTGGACTTCGGACAATATTTGATGGGTGTAGTTTTGATGGTTTGATTTAAGCGTTTTCTTTATTTTTATGCTTTTCTTTAGACGTTTTTTCTTTTCATTGTACTAATAAATAGATAGATAAATAAACACTTCATTCTACATACAACTTACATCACATATTAAAGTACAAATTTCAAATACTTATACCATATTGACATTAATATTTTCAGTGAATCCGAAAACCATGCACGAGAATATTTTATTTTATAGAAGCGTTATCATGTATTGCATGGTATTTCTGAGACTGATTAAAATATTTTTTGACCCTATTTCTTTAAACAACGTTAGCAAATTATCTATTATCTTAAACCAAGACGTGGATCCGGATTTTACAACACACATTAAGCAATAAACGAATTTGTTTTTTCTTGTAAATAAAACTTATTTATTTATTGCTTTATGTACACATTTACAAATATAAAATATAGGCATTTTAAGTTGTAATACATAGGCGAGTCTAACCAAGGGTTTTCTTCCGACAAACGATATAAGAATATTGAGGTTGTACAGTGGTGCACTTACATTAAGTTTTAATTTCTACATAGAGACATATATAACTTAAATAAGTACACTTTTTTATAAAAGTCTCAAGTTCAAACTATTAGTACCATTATTTCTCCCCATATAAGCAAGAATCGCCCGCGGCGCGGTCGGCCCAGCAACCACACTCACAAGTAACCACAACGTTTTTTGGTACAATTCGTGGGTACCGGGTACCGGGTCAACGACCCATTTGAAACAATTGGAGCCCAATCGTCTGTACGCGGCGTAATCTATGTCATCACCATTACTCTATAATTTACTTTGATTTACTACTTTAACGAAAAATGGGATAATTTGAGTATTCTCGCTTGGTGTATGGATTCAATTACGGGTAGTTTACGTTTCGAGGTGTATTTTGTAGTTTATGTCGAGAAAACTTGAAATATGGGGTGGTGATAACAATCACTGAACAGCACATACCTACCTAACTCCAGCCACTGAACAGTTTGAGAAGCTGTTTGGCACGCGGATACCTACTTACGATGTATGCATCTGCTAAGAAAAAGAAGAAAAACTCGGGAAAATCCGCAGGGATTAGCTAATATTACAATAAACGAAACAACTGGAACAGACAGTTCATATTTATTTGTATCTCCGATTAGCACGCTCAAATAACTCTGCCTCTTCAAATAGGTATACCTAACTTAATATAGCTATTATTATTAATACAAACCTCCTCGAATAAATATTATTCCCGTCACGTAATCCTTACAATAAGTATTTATTAACAATTCATGTAATTCACTCAAATTGTGTTATTTGTAGAATTTGCCGCTAACTTTAGTTAGATTGTTCAAAGACTCGTTCTATGTGCGGAATATTAATATGAATTCAAGGGATTCGTAAATAGATTTAAAAGATATTTTTATTAAATAATAAATAATAATAAACTGTTCTTTAATAACATTAAATTAAAAATTTTAAAAACCCCCAACACAATTACTTTCAAACCCCCATAACTTTTAAACGGGTCAACCGATTTTCATCAAACATATCTAAAGAACACTCGCACGTAAGTCCTCTTTAATACAAAAAATAAATAAAAAAAAGGTAGCACTCCGGGAGTGCCGGCAGAAGTGAAAACTTCAATATTAACGTTGTGTTTAATTATAAGTATAAAAGTACTATCATTTATGAGGTAGAATACAATGTTTGTTTCTTACTTCAGTTATCATAAACGTCACGTAATGCTGATCTTACGCTTTTTCGATCAGCATCACGTGACCCTGACGCGAGTTTGAAAGTTTTTACCCATACAAAAAAAGTGCTCAGCGCCGCTAAAGAAGTTTTCACTTCAAAAAGGTAGCACTCCGGGAGTGCCGGCAGAAGTGAAAACTTCAATATTAACGTTGTGTTTAATTATAAGTATAAAAGTACTATCATTTATGAGGTAGAATACAATGTTTATTTATTGCGCTATCGTACACAAATATGACAATTTATATGTTGTTATCAAGAATATCGCGAGCAAAACCGCGGGTCACGATTAGTTTTACGCAATGTCACAATGACATTTGTTACGAGGATACCGCTGCAGCACACTCAGGCACGGTAGAAAGAGTGGGAGATACTAGTTCCTCTCCCTTCCCCTCGATCTTACGCTTTTTCGATCAGCATCACGTGACCCTGACGCGAGTTTGAAAGTTTTTACCCATACAAAAAAAAGTGCTCAGCGCCGCTAAAGAAGTTTTCACTTCAAAAACTAAATTGAAATCGGTTCATCCGTTCGGGAGCTATGATGCCACAGACAGACAGATACACACACACACACACACACAGACACGTCAAACTTATAACACCCCTCTTTTTGCGTCGGGGGTTAAAAATAATATTACGGAGTTTCACCGTTTTTCTGTATTCATTTTTGGTCAAAATTTTTCAACGGTTAAAATGTTCAACCTTTGTATTGACACTTGGAGGTTTTAAAAGTCGATAACAAGAATTGAATAAAGGAAAATTCGTAGTCATCATCTCAGTCTATCCCTGTCCACTTGAAAAAATACTCTCAAATCTCCACCAGTCCAAAAGAAATAGTTACACTTGTAAATATTCGACTTGTATCATTGTAGTTTTTAAGATTTTGCCTTTCCTAAATGTATTAGAACGATAGTAAAAAAAGTATTCAAATATAAAGCTGTTTGAGAATCTTAAATTTATAAATAAACTACCTACCATGTGTTTTTATTGGGTCCATATTGGCTCACCTAAAGTTCTTTACCCGAAAATGTTTTTCCTAACTATTTGTAGTCCGAATGATCATTCTTCCTAAAATTTTTCATCCTAAAGTTTTAATTCATACTATTTGTAGTGCTACCGACGATGCTCATAACACTGATGTGTCCGAAAATTTTAATTACTAACATCATTAATGTAAATATATTTAAACTCCTACTGTTTTTTATCATAACGCTTTTATCCCTAAACATACTTACCATAATATTTTCACTCATGCTCAGAAAGAAACATTTACCAAGTGTAATAAAAAATATATACGGGTAGAAGATGATATTTATAGTTTTAATGATTATTATACGACTCGTTTACGGTTATGCTTATGGCCTGGGAGTTTACCATAACCATAACTAAAGGACCAATTCGGTTCTGGCACTTCGCCGGCCGCTGCCGCGGCACGCTCGCTACGCTCGCTACGCTCGCTCGGCTCGTGCGTTGGGGTCACAGTTCTAACATAACCTAAACCAATAATTAGGAATAGGACCGATTCGTTACTGGAACTTGACTGAATGATTGGAGCAGGACTCTGGTTTTGCTCGCTCGGCTCGTGCGTTATATGTTATACCTACATGTTATGTAAAAACAAAGTTACGAAAAATGTATGTATATAATATTGATTATAATAAATAAAAATAAATCTAAACAAAAAAGATATGACTTTGAATAATAGTATGAACGATGGTTATGTTGAGAAAATATAGGAAAACAAATGTTTCGGAATTAAAACATTAGTGACAAAGATTTTAGGAGTTGCGATTGTTAGGATAAAAAATGTTAGGAAGAAAATTTTCGGATTTCCAATTATCGGAGTTGAAATTTTAGGTGAACTTTGGCGCACCCGTTTTTATTGGGTCCATATTGGCTCACCTAAAGTTCTTTACCCGAAAATGTTTTTCCTAACTATTTGTAGTCCGAATGATCATTCTTCCTAAAAATTTTCATCCTAAAGTTTTAATTCATACTATTTGTAGTGCTACCGACGATGCTCATAACACTGATGTGTCCGAAAATTTTAATTACTAACATCATTAATGTAAATATATTTAAACTCCTACTGTTTTTTATCATAACGCTTTTATCCCTAAACATACTTACCATAATATTTTCACTCATGCTCAGAAAGAAACATTTACCAAGTGTAATAATAGTTATTTATGGTACAAGCGAGGTGAGTTGGTGATTACTTCCGAGGCGCTATTGAGGCCCGAGCCGTCAGGCGAGGGTCTGAAGATAGCCGAGGATAGTAATCATCAATACACGCGTGTACCATACAACGTTTTTCAACACATTTGCGAAGAAATTATCATTTTTCGGTAATAAATAAACAGTTTTTCTATTCGCGCGCATCCAACACAACAATGGTGATCGCCAAAGACTAAAAGAATATACTTATTAAAAAAAATTCGAATGAATGAATGAATGGAATCGACCATAGACCTACCAAAAGTAAAGCAACATAGTTGAAGTTTGTTTTTAAAATGTATGGACACAATTTTATTGGTATCGAAACTTTTTTAAAATGAAAGCAATTTAAAAAAACAGTCTATAACTCACTAGTGAATAAAACGTGTCATTATTCAACTGTTTTTGCACAAATAAGAACCCCTTTATGAGCAAGTGTGTTGAAAAAAATATATGTGGGTAGAAGATGATATTTATAGTTTTAATGATTATTATACGACTCGTTTACGGTTATGCTTATGGCCTGGGAGTTTACCATAACCATAACTAAAGGACCAATTCGGTTCTGGCACTTCGCCGGCCGCTGCCGCGGCACGCTCGCTACGCTCGCTCGGCTCGTGCGTTGGGGTCACAGTTCTAACATAACCTAAACCAATAATTAGGAATAGGACCGATTCGTTACTGGAACTTGACTGAATGATTGGAGCAGGACTCTGGTTTTGCTCGCTCGACTCGTGCGTTATATGTTATACCTACATGTTATGTAAAAACAAAGTTACGAAAAATTTATGTATATAATATTGATTATAATAAATAAAAATAAATCTAAATAGTATGTAAATCTAATAGTATGAACGATGGTTATGTTGAAAAAATATAGGAAAACAAATAAAAGTGTAAAAGATGTTTATTGCTACTGACTTTATGCAGTTGAATGTTTCGGAATTAAAACATTAGTGACAAAGATTTTAGGAGTTGCGATTGTTAGGATAAAAAATGTTAGGAAGAAAATTTTCGGATTTCCAATTATCGGAGTTGAAATTTTAGGTGAACTTTGGCGCACCCGTTTTTATTTGAATCAACGAACTCCAACCGTCGACGATCAGAGATTTTAATACCCAAACCCGCGAAATATAAATGGTTATCAAATTAAAACTATAATAATTAAATTTAAGTGGTCAATAAAACCTGATTGGCATTCCCATGAGGGAGACGTGAGTCATTGAGAAAGTAGGTACAGTACGGAGCCGATACCTAGTGATGACATCATGTTTGGACGAAACACGTTAGGTACTCGGATTGTCCACGGCCCGATACAATGACAATTTAAATATTTATAATTCTAGACAGACTGTTTGGTTTAACAAACATTTTTAGAATATTTACGCAAAGTTTACTTACTTTTTCCGTTGTATTAATACTCGTAAGCACCGCCTATTTCTTTCGTCACATACTTGAAAGAGCTAGACGAGTTTCTTCTAGACAGCTATTTCTAAATAGTTAAAGAAATAAATAATAAATATAATACATACTTATATATTGTATAATAAGACATGACTATTCATGGAAAAATACAAAACATTTTACTCAATAGCTATAAGGCGACGAAATGTCTTTTATTTGGCATAATCATTTTATTTGCAAACATCTGAACAGCCTCCCCTAGCTTGACTGTGCGTGATAAAATATATCGACACCACGATATAATATCGATTTCGCAAGCATGGACAAATTAATGATGGCTAAAATTAAATATGGCGGGTATTTTTATCATATTTTGACAGTTGGATGTCGATAAATCGCTATATCTATCGCGTTTTCCAAGTCATGGTACCCCGGCTGGTTTTTATCATGACAATGAAATTTTCTTTTTCCTCTAGTGAGAACTTTGGAGTTAAATCATATGTAAAATTCTAGCTAGGTTGTAAAGAACATAAAATATGTCTGTACCTAAATTAGTCTAAATCGTTTGAGTAGTACATATTTGCGTTATGTGTAAAGATGGAAATAAAGATTACTTACATTAGTTTTTCTTAAATAGGGTAAGTTCGCCGGTTCGCATCCATGTACCGGTTCGCGTCCACTTTAAGGATCTCCCTTTAAAAATAAGTAAACTAACACACCAATTAAACAAATAGACATTACTGCTAATACCTCAATGTATAAGGAGCACACACGCATGGACAAAAGGTCCGTGGGACAAACCAATCCCGTAAAAAAAAATATTTAATCTGACTGGTAGTCAAGGTAGAGCGTTTGCGCGGTATTTTTAGGAAACAAGTAGTGTGCAGCGGCGCGTTCGATGGTAAGTTTTTAATAGTTTTATGTGAATTTTAGGATACATAGCTGTTTCTAGACTTTAATAATGAAAAAAGAATAATATTATTTATGAATTTGCTAATGTTTTTCATATTTAACGAATAAAATAAGGTGGACGCGAATTGCTACATCGAATATACAAAATTTCCAGTTTGCGTCCGCAATGGACGCAAACTACACCTACAGGTGATAGTAGTAAACCAAATTGCGTCCACTATTTTTGTCAAATAAATACGATTGACTTGCTATATAATTATAATTTAAAATGTATTAATTATTCATTTATTCATTTATTTTGTTATATCTTAAGTTTTTACAATATAAAATTAATTATTATTACTGTATTTTTTTATGAAGACTACTCGTATATGTTTGTTTATAATTATTTTTTTAAATGAAATGCGTAATATCTTTCGTTTTTTTTTCTAAATAGAATATCTCTCTCTTCTTGTCCCCGAAGAACTCATTTTAAATAAGATGAGTCATCAAGGAAGAACTCATCTTAAATAAGATGAGTTCTTCGGAGACAAGAAAGAAGAAGTACATTCACAGAAGACAAGTTAAAGAAAGAGTTAAATTAATTTCGAGAGAAGATTAAATCGATAAGACACATATGTATACTATTCCCAAGACCATAATATTGAACAAAATCAGTGGGTGCAGACCAGATGGAATAAAGTAACTGGGACTATTTGGACAGTATTGGAAGATACCATCGAGCTCTTGGAATAGAAAGAACTTGGCATCAACATCGCCTTCACCTTCCATTTGCCAACGACATCGAAGTCATGGCAGAATCGGTGGAAGACCTGGAGGCCTGGGACAAATTCTCGCTGACTTCGACGGAGTTTCTCATCAGATCGGCCTTAAAATAAACATGCAAAAGACGAAAATCATGTCGAATGTTCATGTTGCGCCGAATTCTATACTGAAGTTGATGGCGAATATATTTACCTAGCACAAACGGTCCAATTAGGTAATTCAAGAAAATGGTCAATCGTCGAATCTAACTTGGCTGGGCAGTGTTCGGGAAATTACGAAGCGTCTTCTCGTCCAAAACACCTCAGGCCCTAAGGACGAAAGTCTTCAACCAGTGTGTGTTACCAGCGATGACCTACAGAACTGAGACGTGGTCTCTTACTATGTTCTTATCATAAATCTCAGAGTTACTCAGCGTGGAATCAATGGAAAGGGCTATGCTTGGCGTTTCCCTGCGTGATCGTATCCGCAACGAGGTGATACGCAGGAGAACGAAGGTGCGACCACCTTTGTTCTCCTGCGGTGACAATGGGCAGGGCACATAGCAAGGAGAACTGACGGCCGATGGAGCAGCTAGGTTATCCAACAATGGAGACCACATACTTGGAAGCGCAGTGAAGGAAGACCGCCTACCCGATGGACAGACAACCTGGTAAAGTTTGCCTGCATTGCATGCTGACTGTAATCAACCATCCCCACTGGAAATCATTGGGAGAGGCCTATGTCCAGAAGTGGACAAACATAGGCTGATGATGATGATTGAACAGTATTAAAACACGATACAAGGTGGAAGAAGGAAGAGTTTTAGTGAATAGTATGCCTCAAGAACGTTACTTAGACCGATAGACGGCTCAGATATCATTTTTTTAAGTGGTGATTGTAGTGATAATAATGTTTTTAATAATAATAATATATATTCAATATTTATATTCTTAAAGAAATTGTTAAAATACAATCTTTCTTTACAAGTTCATATAAATATCACCCCTTTATTCCTTTACTAAGCTAGTGGACGCAAACCGGTTCATAGGTGGACGCGATTTGGATTTTTTGGACGCAAACCGGCGAAAACGGCTGTTTCTGATATTTCTCTATTTAACAAAAAAACCAAAGATATATTCAACAAAACTAAAAGTTAATCTTAAAATAGACTATATAACAAACATATTAAATATTTTTATACATAGAAATGAGTGCTGGGATATTTTTATAATCGCCGTCAAACTCGCCAACTGCACTAAATGGACGCGAACCGGCGAACTTACCCTATTTATGATGTACAAACACCGGCCTCTTACATCTTTATTATAATGTATAAATTAAAACTCATTAATTATACTCATCCACTTAAACCGGTGTAAATACACCTTACTTACATTCTCACTAATGTTTATGAAACAATAGATCAACATGATTAGCGAATCTAGTTCTTATTACCTAAGTTTTAAGTGTGATGTAGTTTGTAGCACAATTTGTCTTAAGATTAGGAAACTCAGAATGATGGACGATCATTACGAAGCATTTTCCGTCATCTATGAAATGGTCGGATAATAAGATTCTGCATAGAAATTTGTTAAGTGAGAACATTTTGTTTTATTACTGTAGCTCGTTGTTTAATATTATAGGGCTTATCACGAGATTTATTATTGTTACTTAAAGTAAATTGCACGTAATGAACAGATAGCAAAATATTTATTCTCATTTCGTAAGTATTTGTGGGTTAATGTTAGTTAAGCTAAAGTTATGACCGTAGATTCATTGGCTTTTGTTTAGTTTTCAAACATTTATTTAAGTAATTGAATGTTTATAAATTAAATTGTTACTAATAGGGTACCTAATGTACAAAATACACTAGAGTCACCAAGTTTTCTGTGCCGGTGACAACGTCGATACATGCGATCATAGATCGATTCAGCCGTTTTTTAGGTAAACATTTTTCCTTTGATGAAAACCGTATGAAAATTCGCTGCTAAATATCAATACCCTATTCACAATAGACCTACATTGCCCCAACAACAAACGCACAAAACTTGAATGTAGTTCAGAATGCATTTGTTTGTCGTGTTTAAATCGGTGACATCTGTCACTTATAATGACAGCGAGTGTATGTTACATACACCGAGTATGTACGTCTGTACGTACATGGAGTAAATGGGAAACCGCCGTTTTGAGAGAGCACGACTTCGTGCTAACCAAAGTGGTTGCAAGTCACAAGGAAATTATTTCAATTTATTATTACTGCAGTCTCTGTGACATTATATAAAGGTAGGCTATTGGAGAAGTGGTAGACGCATTTTTGATTTTATGACTCAATTTTAATTCAATATTATTATCTCAAAATTATGAGTCCTCCCTTATCTTCTCATATAAATCCATATAAGTACATAATATTTTTAACAATTTATGGATAAATTCGTGTAACAAATTAATATACACCTTTTCTTTATGATCACATAGATTTATGATTTTAGACCCGATCAAACAAAAGAAAATAGAGAAATCTCCGTATCTTTTTACTTAGATCTAAACTGCTACTTAAAAATATTTCGTAACATCTATCCACATTTATTTGGTCTACCAAACTTGAGTAACTGGATGGTTTAGTCCAGCGACATGTGCAATTCAGATTTAGTGCAAGTAATTTAAATACGATTAGGTAAACGCTTCGGATAGCGAGAGGATACTGACAAAAGGTATCGAATGGCACTCCATTTATGTACGAGATGCGAGAAAATGTCTTTATGTTATAGAATTGTTGGAATATTTAGTTTGAGCGCGATAATCTCGGCGAATTGAAATGTTATTTTAATGTTGGATAGCCTATTTATCGTGAAATTCTATAGCCTATAGCGTTCTTGAGCTAAATGAGCTATCCAATACATAATAAAGGGTATATACTATCACGCTACAATCAACAGCAGGATGAGATATAAAACTCGGATTAAACCGTATTTAAACTTTATATACTTGTACCCAAGTATAAATATGCAAAACAACTCAATGAAAACTATCTTTTTGAAAAGCTTCGTAAACTATGAAACAGCTACTTACATGCAAACATTGCTTGTTGAATTAAAATTTGTAAACAGAATTTGTTTGTCATATAAGTCCTCCTCTGTGAGATTTTCTACTGCAGAATTATCCCTTAATTCCATACTTTAACTGAATTAAGCTGCATGCATTTCGAAAATCCTTAACTTCGTTTACAAACACGCTTCTAGTTGAGCTGTATGTTAGAATCAGACTAAATTAATAATTTAATTTACAATTGTATCAAGAGATATGCTGTTACAATGGAGTTTTGCTTCTGACAGCCTGTATACAGTACATTGCCAACGCAAGCTGGGAGATATACTCGTAATTACACAAATGAATATTAATTCACACATTACAAAGACATAGATTTAGATCACATATATTCGTACAAAACAATACAGAAGAATTACATAAGAAAGTTACTTTTTTAAAAAGTGTTTTTTACAAAATGTAGGTAAGTATATTGAGTCACAATCTTTTCTGTGCCGGCGGCCAAAATTGGAAAGTACTATTGTCACTTTGATTCTAATGTCATTTGGATACATTTTTAATAAACTGACAACCAAAAGATGCGATTACAGCGACGCTGTCACCGGCACAGAAAAGATTGCGGCACATTATTTAATAATTTTTTAGTCCATAAAGTCAAGTTTATTTAATTATCTTTTTAAACACGGAAATTAACACTGCTAACATAATAAAATATAAGACTTATGTATGTGCCATAGATTAAAGATTATCTAGAAAGTTCTGCGTAGTACAAACTACAATGTAGTGCCTATAATTTTCTCCTATTAAGCTAAACTTAATTAACCACTACAGAATTAACTTTTCAATACCAATTCTGGACTTTAAAATGGTGTAATTAAATTAATAGTACCTCCTTAAATGGATGAACAGATTCTGAGTAAACGGTATTTTAAATTAATTTTACCTATTAACACCTAGACGGTTTAGTGGCATGTTGTCTGAAGCCGGAGGTCGGAAGTTCGATTCGTGAGTCGAGTAATTAATATTTGCTATTTTCCAAACAAGGATTGGGTTTCAGATCACCAACTCATTAGGGGTCGTCACGGACTTGAAACAGACAGCGGTGGGACCATTCTGGTTGAGTAGCAAGGCACAGGAACCATTGGAAGGAATAGGAGGAGGCCTATGACAACAGGCACATCAAACTTAGGGACTTCTTGTAACCCTATGTTTAGGAATAATAGGTATATAATATATAATTTCCAAGAAACCAGCCAAAAAGTAATCCTTTATACCATTCGAAGTCTCGTTACATTCGACGAGTCAGCCAGTCAATAAGTTATATTTGGGTTAATTAATCTATTACTCTTACAAAAGCAAATATAGTATTCCAGCCAAGCCAAAGTCAACTTTACATATACTGTTTTAAGGTTTATAATGTTTTTCGTTGTCTAAATAGTCATTTCCTAACAAATCTAATTAATCATTGCGAATAGACATTTCCAATAGAGTCCAAAATAGACAATACAATCATGATGATTGATGTCTAATTAATGATATCATTCGCAATAGAAATGAGGAAAATTATCGTATTAATTGAGTGTGCTTTAAAATTATATGTCATTGATTGGGGATTCAACTTTTCGTTTTAGTTTCATTTTAAAGACGATTTCTTGCAAAACAAGGGAAAAGGAAGGATATTAATTGAAAAAGCTTTAAAAATATATGTCAATGGTTAGGGATTCATTAACTTGTTTTGTTTCCTTCTAAAGACGTTTTTTTTCTTGAAAACATGAGAAGAGGGAGGAAGTAAATATCCTAGCTCAGAATTATATTCTCTTTGCTAAGTCCTTTTGTAGTCTTAGATTTTGATAGGTGGTTTTATCCAAAAGTCTTTGTGACATATTGAATGAAAGAAAATGGATATATTTTCCATTTTTTTATCTTGAAACCGTACGTAGCTGTTTAAGACTTTAGATTTTAAGCACGAGACAGATCTGAGTTTCTTTTGCAGTTTTTATCATTTTTGGATAACTTCAAAACGTCTCATCAGAGAAAAGACATATCCTGGTTGTAAAGTTGGTCCTTTTGATAATGTATTTCCTTGTAATTATTACATCGTAATCTTTTTAATTATTAATCTTCTTTTCTAATCTCCCATAAGTGCTTAGTCTTTATAGAAATCGTCCGTCTATTAAGAAGTTAGTCATCCCACGCTGAGCATGTCTACCTGAATTCTCCGTTCCTATGCTACTCAATTCAGTATTAATAAACATTAAACTGATCTTGAATTCGTAGTTACGATATAAACTATGTAAATCTCTAAAGTCATAAGTTTCAGCACGATATCTCATTCCATTACCAAGCAATTTCGATCCATTACTGCGAACCATCTCATTCGTGATTCGTAACTCGATTTTATTATTAGACGCGATCATTTCCTTTATTTCAAACATGAGTATTGTGAAAACGAAATTTAAATTATCTCCGGCTAACTTAGAACCCTCTTATTGATAATCAAGGCTTAACAAAGGCATAGCCACAGAACTCGGAATACCCATCTTACCATAGAGTATTCCGAGTTCTGTGTGCATAGCTAATCCAAGTTCTTTCATTTCATTCTTCAAAATATTAACAAAGATACTTAGATGGAAGTGTAGGTAAACTTTATTATTGTTATTCCTCTTCACTACATATTATAAAACTAAAAGTCGCTTGCCGCTGTCTGTCTGTCCCTATGTATGCTTAGATTTTTAAATCTACGCAAAGGATTTTGATGCGGTTTTATTTAATAGATAGTGTGATTCAAGAGGAAGGTTTTTGGTATAATTTTACACAAGTAATCTGGCGGGAGCTGGAACTACGCGGGTGATACCGCGGGGCACTGCTAGCAATAAATAAAGTTCCAAAATTAAACCTCTTATTAATAATGAAGGAATAACGAAGGCATAGCTAGTCCCAGTTCTTTTTTTCATTCTTCAGAATAATTGCATTGCACGGGTAAAAAATATAAATGTAGATTAACTTTATAATTGTTATTACTTTTTAAATTATAAGAGAGTTGTAATTTGGTACAAGGAGGAATAATAAGGAAATCTATTTAAATCCATAAATCCCTACTTATGTATATAATATTATAAATGCGAAAGTAACTCTGTCAGTCTGTTACCTTTTCACGGCTAAACTACTGAACCGATTGACTTGAAATTTGGTACAGGTGTAGCTTATGTTCCGGGGAAGAACATAGGCTATGTTTCATCCCGAAATTCCTTCAGGAACGGGAACTACACGGGTGAAACCGCGGGGCACAGCTAGTGCTAAATAACTGGAAAAGGGGGGAATAGTTCTTTTTAAACAAACGTGTGAAGATTGCCAACCAAAAGGGAGCCAAAAGTATTTTTTTTTGTTTTATTGTAACAACTTGTATAGTGTGTGCTGGTGTGTGAAGTTGTTCTAATTAATTAGGTGCCGGCGTTTTATGTAAATGAGACTTTAAAACAACCTCATATTAAACGAGTACAATACAAATGTTTGTAGTAATTAACTATTTAAACTAATGAGATATTTTTAATTTAAGTTGGTATACTTATTTAATTTCCCCCGGACATTTTCACATGGCTGTCATAGAGAGAAAAAAGTGAGTTATTTTATCTTATTCCTCAAAACCTATCAAAATAGATTCTTAAATATCAGATTCAAAACTCTTTTTAAAATAAGTAGCAATATAAAAGTTGGAATAGTTATTCTATAATTACCATAGACAACTAAATTAAGTGGTAACAAGTAATGTCACTTCGATGACAGATAAATTAACATTACATGTGTTGCCAGCAACCGCAGTTTAGTTATTATTAAAAAATATTTAAGCGACTTTTAAAGAGAATCATTGTTCTTTTTATTTTTTATTGTTACCGGTTTGAGCGGCCAAACCTGCTCGGCTCGTCATGACAGTTAATTGATGACTGGCGGGAAATCGGGCGAGTTATCTTCGAGGTTCCATGGTAAAGGATGTTTTTTACTTACTCCTTGGTTAGAGTACTGTCTTTGTTTAACGATACGATACGTAAATTGTTTATTGCATATCAATATACGGTGGGTTAAGAATAAAATATAGATATAAATACATAAAATGAATTAGTAAGGTGTCAAAGGGCGGTCTCTTCACTAATATTTCTAATGGGTAATATCGCTTGCATATAGTACTCGTATGTATAATACAAGTAAGCGAAGATTTTTTTATTTTAAGAATGATTTTAAACATGGAATAGGGGTGCGCCAAAGTTCACCTAAAATTTCAACTCCGATAATTGGAAATCCGAAAATTTTCTTCCTAACATTTTTTATCCTAACAATCGCAACTCCTAAAATCTTTGTCACTAATGTTTTAATTCCGAAACATTCAACTGCATAAAGTCAGTAGCAATAAACATCTTTTACACTTTTATTTGTTTTCCTATATTTTCTCAACATAACCATCGTTCATACTATTATTCAAAGTCATATCTTTTTTGTTTAGATTTATTTTTATTTATTATAATCAATATTATATACATAAATTTTTCGTAACTTTGTTTTTACATAACATGTAGGTATAACATATAACGCACGAGCCGAGCGAGCAAAACCAGAGTCCTGCTCCAATCATTCAGTCAAGTTCCAGTAACGAATCGGTCCTATTCCTAATTATTGGTTTAGGTTATGTTAGAACTGTGACCCCAACGCACGAGCCGAGCGAGCGTAGCGAGCGTGCCGCGGCAGCGGCCGGCGAAGTGCCAGAACCGAATTGGTCCTTTAGTTATGGTTATGGTAAACTCCCAGGCCATAAGCATAACCGTAAACGAGTCGTATAATAATCATTAAAACTATAAATATCATCTTCTACCCACATATATTTTTTATTACACTTGGTAAATGTTTCTTTCTGAGCATGAGTGAAAATATTATGGTAAGTATGTTTAGGGATAAAAGCGTTATGATAAAAAACAGTAGGAGTTTAAATATGTTTACATTAACGATGTTAGTAATTAAAATTTTCGGACACATCAGTGTTATGAGCATCGTCGGTAGCACTACAAATAGTATGAATTAAAACTTTAGGATGAAAATTTTTAGGAAGAATGATCATTCGGACTACAAATAGTTAGGAAAAACATTTTCGGGTAAAGAACTTTAGGTGAGCCAATATGGACCCATGGAATAGACCTTTCCGTAAGTCTGATTGTCAAATTACTATAATAATGATACAGAAAAGAAATAATAACTCAACTATGACAAAGAATCGTAAATAATTCCCACTGCAAACACACCAATAACTACAGGTATAGAACAAGTAACAACGCAATTAGTTAGCGTAGTACCATAAACAAACAAACTCTAGTTGCGGTTCAATTAGTAGGTGTAACCTCTTCACCGCTACAGTAATAGATAGCCACTTCGACAGACCTTACTAGATATTACGAGCTGTAGACTAAAGAAGACCATTGACGAGTCAGTTGAACTGATAAGTCGAGACATAAAACTGTGGCGTTAGTCCAAAAGTTTTAAGCTAACTAGATTTCCTCACTAGAATCTGGAACCGGTGATTGAAGACTATTTTTAGATGGACGCCAGTTCAACTGATCAATTAAAATGACTCATCAATGGCCATCTTAGAGCTAAGCTACTAGTAACTTAGTTTGGCTTGAATAGCTGACGCAGTTTTCTTAATTTGTGTGCAGACTGCATAGCAAACTATGCACGCACTACGGATAACTGCGTGTCTGCTAAGCTAAGCTTTGCTAACAACCTAGCTTAGGGACTGGAAATTATTCAGATCAAATCGAAAAAAAAATATTCCTACATTAATATTACACATTACATAAGAAAAAAACGTAAAACTAGGAACAGTAAATGTAAAAAAACCTACCTACCCAAAAAAATACTAATACCATCACACCGATCTCATAAAATTAGGTACCTATTGGTGTAATAAAACTCGAAATGACAATTGAATCATAATACGAATATATGACGAATAAAAGTCTATACATAAATAAAAATAGCAAAAATTATAATAAAAAGTACTGTCAGTTTGCATCATAAACCACTTATATGTATATTCGAAGCATGTATAAAAAATGAGTTATAAACCGATGGAAGTGTAGCATCACAGTAAAGCCAAGTAATGATATTACTACAGCAAATTCTATATAAAGTCAAAATGGAATCGAATTAGCGCAAACTGATAAAGACTAATGGTCACTCACGAAATTGTTTTCTGTTTTATATATTAGATTAGTCTTTTAGATAGAACAAAGGATGGAACGAGGTGGGAATATGTGTAGTGTAGTATAATGTAATATGTTAAAATTGTTGTTTATTTATGTTATGCATTTATATCACTCTGTGATTCTAAAATTTTGTAGGTTATAGAGGTGTGGGGCCTAAATCCATTATACTTTTCCTCTTCCTAATGTTTTGATTTAACTTATAGGCTGACAACACACTTGTGACTATCTAAATTGCAAGTGTCCATGGGTACCACTTCTAGCTGAGTTCAAGTATTAGTTAAGGTGAAAATATTGAATGTACACATATGTACATACATAATTTTCAAGATGAATTAATAGAGTAGGTGTATAATTCGCAGGCTATGTATATAATTATTGTAACGTAATACAAAGAGAAAAGTCCATATTCCTATCTAGCATATAGCCTATACAATATATTGTTACAAAGTAAAAGAAAAATTAGCACACAAAATACCCGCATTTGAACATTAAGGATTCTTGTAAGCTCAGCCCGACATTATCTTTGTTTAATTAGAAAACTTGTTGAAGCTTTAAGCTTAGACATTCAAAGTAACTTGTTTTATAATAATAAAAGTTTATATAAAACATAATTTCGGGTTTTGGTACAATCTGGTGAAATATTAGAAATATCTATAATATAAAAATGAATCGCAAAATGTGTTGGTAAGCGCATAACTCAACAACGCCTGGATCAATTTGGCCAATTCTTTTTTTGTTGTGTTTGTTATTGTCAGGAGAAGGTTCTTATGTAAAAAAAATCTGGAAAATCAACGGGAAAATTGGACCCGTGCGAAGCCGGGGCGGACCGCTAGTTTATTAATAAATATTAATTTTACAGGTACAATTAAATACTCTGATTAAAATAAAAAGTGTAGAATATAGTTGACTCCTTTATCACATGTAACCAATTTTCACGCAGTTTAAATTAATAACATATGTGTTTTTCTTAATACCTAAATATACAAATGAGTACAACTAAGTTGTGTTACTACTACGAGTACGTAAAAACTTAAATATTGATCTGATTCCTAATACATACATATATAGTCGTAGTAGTGGACTAACCCACAGCACATTAACTAGTGTTTACATATAATTGTGCTCGACCGTCCAACGGTATTCCGATTCAGTTACCATCGATTCCATTCAAACCTCTTTGTAGACCGAGGCTTCGCTCAATTCACTCTGATGCGTCCAATTCTTCTATTGTTCTATGTAGGGTTGTGTTGATTGTTAGTAAAATACTATATTTTTTAAAATGAACTTAAATTTATAGTTTTTTAATCGTATTATACCGTTATCCCTCATAATCAGGGACAGTGAAACCTAATCGGAACGTGTCGCAGAGGTAAAAATTGTACATTGTGATTTATCAAATACCAAATTATTTAACTGCTATTCTAAGATTACCTGGAAGAGATCGTTTAATGGTATGGCCGTTTGTATTTGCATCCTCTTTTAACCAATAGTCTTTGTGCACATAATAATAAGTAATTTGCTTCCCCATTTCTCTCATGGTTTACATGAAACTTACCGCTACCCCTGGGAGTGCTAGCTCAAAGGAGTAGAACTTAGCTTAAAGTCACAATGAACAATAGTTAGGCGAAATAAAAAGGGTATACTTACTCATTTTTTACAAGGTATGCTTAAAGTTAAAAGGCCAAATTGTATTATAATCTGGCCGTTTCTCAGATGGCAGCCCTGTTTGTGAATTGTTGGCCATCGTTAAGTTTCTATTCTGTCGATGGCTAGATTATAAGTACTAAAGTTGGGCAAACGTCTGTTATTGTTGGCGGGATTTTGTCTCAGTACTTTTGTTAACAGTCTGATATTATGATTCTATTTGTTTAACCATTTACATTGAGATAAACCAGTCACTGAAAAGGGATTAAATAAGGATATCTTTTGTAAAATATAAGTATGTTTTACTAATAACGAAAATACAAATAGGAAACTCATTTATTTATTTCCAAAAAGTATGTTTGTTTAAAAATACATGTATTTTTTTTCACATACAAATAAGTTATATATCATGAAACATACCATAGCAAAGAGACAAGCTGTCTCTAGGATTTTTATTTTTTAGGGTTCGATATTCAATAAGAATCCCTAGTCTATTTTGTCTGTTTTACAATCGACGATGACACAGCAAGTAAGCACATGAAGTTAACGAGTAGCAAACCATCTTATAAAATAAAAAGTGTACAAAATTGATAATTACATAAATGTATTGATTGTATATAACATACTGGCAACTACGGAAACTTACACCGCGCGTGACCCGACACGCATTTATTGATTGGTTTTACAATTTAACTATTGATTATTGAGTTTTTTTTCTGTTCTAGTCACCATCATCAGTACATTCGTGTCCCCGTCAAGGGGCTTACCCTGATTGATTAGCTCTTAGCCAACCACGACTTCCGAGTGCAGGTTGGTTGACTTTAATGAGCAATACTCATGAAAATTAAAAAAATATGCACTTGTTAGTATATATATTAACTAGCGGCACCCGTGTAGTGCCCGTTCCCGTAGGAATATGGGGATAAAATTATGCTAAAAACCTTCCCACTGAATCACTCTATCTATTAAAACAAACCGCATTAAAATCCGTTGCGTAGTTTTAAAGATCTAAGCTTACATATGGATATAGGGACATAGGGACAGAGAAAGCGACTTTGTTTTATACTATGTAGTGAAGATATTTAATATCAATATATTTATGAGGTTTTATGGCGGCAAATAATCGATCTATAACTAGGGTAGTTAGAGTTTATGACATCTGGGAAAATTTTCTGCATGTATCTCAATCTGAGCAAAGCTCAGTCACCCAGTACTATTAAGCTTATATGCGTTTAGTTTTTTCGAAAACCTTATCTTTTGCTATCCACTTTTACCATCTCAATTTACGGTCCAATGTAATATTTTTTAATGAACAAACTTCACTTTGTGCCCGAATTTAAAGTTAAATGCAATTTTCGTATATAATGTACTTCGAAACTGCATCTTGACCTTTTGCAAACTCGTTGGAGGAAAGCTCTTTGTGACATTAAATAGAATGAGAGTCGGTGGCTTAGTACTGAGGAATAGAGGTAAGTGAATATAGACTCGTGGACGGAAAATGTCGTGAGTGGTGTATGAGTACTTCCTATTTGAAGATTATATAAAGTGATTCCCCGTTCTTACCACCCTCAGAAATCAAAAGTATCATAGCACTACAATAAATCCAAATTAGAGAGGTATTTGCAGAAAACGTCTTACCCTTTACGAAGACGATTGTAAATGAAAATATATGTTTGCATAGTCAAAAACAATCAGTCTTTTTTGAACGAGATTTCTATAACTTAAGTTCATGCTCATTTTACTCAAAAATTGAGTTCAAAAGAGCTAAAAGTTGATTTCTTGATATCGGCTTTAAACTCAAAAAATAGGGAACAGTTTTGGGAATATCAGGACAAAAGAGCAATATTAAAACAAGGACAATTAATCGAATACCTAGACTAGAATATCTGCAAAAGGAGCAAGTTCTCCAGTCACTATAAAACCAATTTAGCTTTTGTAATAATGATAAAATTTCGTTAACGTTTGAACCGGTCTGAAGTCGTGACTCAGCTTTTTTGAGTGAGATTCTGCCGGCGAATATTTAAATAGTTGCCACCATTGGCATTCTCAGGTATTTAATCTGATGCCTGGATTTCGATTAGTCACACCGCAGGCAATGTTTGAAATACTTTAACATACTTTCCTTGTTGAATTTTAAAGAATTATAGGTCAGTTCCACATGGTACTTAGCTACTTAGTATGTAGCATTTTTATTAAACTGTAATGGCCAACTTTTCGGCATAATTATCTCCTAAATTATTCCTACTTTTCTTGTCGTGAACCAGTTATTTCCAAATAAAAAAAAAGAGATCCTTTCTCGGAAAAAGTTAATATTAGCAGTGAATGCGATTTTGATTAATTTAAATGTATCTTTAAAATACATTCTTGTGTCACCCACAATTTCCATGTATTCAAATCAATAAAACATGTAAATGACTTTTCTTGTTTTACGAATAGGTACATATAAATAGAAATATTTAATTATAATATTATGCAAATGATTTACTAATGTTATGTCTCGTTTAACATAATTATTGAAATATAAAACCATATATTCACTCTGGGTCGTAAGTCAAATAGTTTAAACGGGTCTGAAGCCTTAAAGAAAACTAGAGGCACAAGTGACAAACACCTAAAAATATTTTAGAACTTGTGTCCGATTTCGATCAATTTTAATTACTCCATTTTCTTTTTAAATTAGGAATGTTTATCTTAAACTTACCTAGAATCTTTCATTAATAATAATCGTACTCCATATTACGGTGTTGTTGCA
Organism: Timandra comae; assembly: GCA_958496195.1. Lineage (NCBI taxonomy): Eukaryota > Metazoa > Arthropoda > Insecta > Lepidoptera > Geometridae > Timandra > Timandra comae. The sequence continues at coordinate 1,494,479 of OY292354.1, forward strand.
AAATCATTATTATTAACGGTAAAAAAATGGCAAATTTTCCGTTTGCGGTTGGACGTTAGGTTGCATTACTTGTTGCGCGACCACTTTGGAACCGTCGCTTGAGGTTTGAAAGGATTTGTTGGCACTTATTCAGAAAAAAAAATGTGTTTCATTTATTTTAGAATTGTTTTATTGAAATATAATTTTTTTAGATAATGAAAATGTATGTCTAGCTAACTGAAAAAATAAAATAACACAAATATTTAAAAATAGTGGCTTAACAACTTGTACCTTAATATAATTCACAAATAGTAGGTAGTACCTACTATTTGTGAATTATTTTAGAAGATTTACAAGGTTTACAAGGTGTAAGGTTAGATAAAGGAGTAAATACATAGTATTTTAATTCACTTTGTATAATTGGTTAGTTCATTACAGACAACACAGTAGTTTTTCAATTAATACAGTTTTTCTTAAACATTTCAAAAGTAACCAGCAGCACTAATACTGTGGCAGCAGAGTAACAGTCGGCGTGTTTCGGCCAGACCGGTCCGGGCAGGCCAAACGGGTTAAGTCTGGTTTTTTCGCAACAATCCTTCCTGGCGTGGCCACTTCTCACAAGTTTCGATAATCTATACATTTACAATGTTACCTGTGTTGCTACGTTATTATGTTATGTGCCATGCGGCGAAAGCATGACCTCCATATACATAGAGTTTTTAAATCAAATTCCTGAGATAGTGTTTTGTTTAAAACTTTAATGTATTTGATTATGTAATGATCTGGGAATATGTATATAAATATTAACAAGATTATGCTCTTAGGTACTAAACTACTTTGTAATAGACTTGATTTGAGATGATTGTGTTTATATTTGAGCTTTATGTTAACACAACAAAGTTGTCATACAAATAGTTTTAACGTGATCTGTACTTTGACATAAAAATACATAAGGATTAAATTGTTTATTCAAGTTCATGTTTCGCATATAAAAAAATAAAAATCAGTAATATTAACATTTTGAAAAAAAAAAGGTGTTAATATTATTAATTATGTTATGCTATTTACAATAATAAACGTTACTTTCTTTAATACAGTTTTATTTTTTTCAGTTTCGAAAAAGATCATTAAGTAGTACCAATAGAAGTATAATGCAATACAAATTATCGAATTTTTGAGTAGAAACACCTCAAAAACCCGAAAGCTTAAACAATCCACTTCTCACCATAGTGTTAGGTTAATATCTCATGATCGTACATATCATTAAACACATACCTATGTACAAGTAAATATGTACAAAAAACTGCAACACGCGTTACGACCAAATCTGTGTGAGATCATTGACACCGCCGATGGACCATTTAGCCAGCCTCCGCGCTATCCGAGAGTACTCTGCTTGAAACCAGTTCTGTATGCATTTCCATTGACATACGGTATTGTCGGATGTGTTTTTTTATTAAGCTGTGTCGTCCTACCACTGGGCAAAGATAGAAATAAGACAGAAGCCCTCCATCTGTCCCTGTCGTGAGCTAGTTGCTTCCAATTTCTGACAAAAATATCTGGTTCCTGCTTGGTTAATCAGACTCACCCGCACTGAGACCCTCAAGGAAGAAGTAGCTCTGTTTCTACATGTTCTGTGTTTGTTATCGGAAGTATTTTTTTTATCCAATGCTGGGAAAAGGCTTTCCCAGCATTGAATAAGATTCAGTCACCTGACACTATTCTCGGTGATTTCTACCAAGTCTGGTCAAAACTATTATTCCATGGAGAGATGTTTTTATTCAGAGTTTAAAACTATCTAAAGAACAAAACGTAGGCTAGTCGAGTTTTGCTGTAGCTCCGTATTCCCTTTTTCCTATGAAAATATCGGAATAAAAGGTACATTTTATGAAACTGCAACTTTAAAGTTTCATGTCAAACCATCGATTTTGTTGGTAGTTTTTCGTACACGTACAAAAGTATCTTTAATTATTACATTAAAAAGATGGGGTACTTAAGATAGGAACATTAAAATTTGTTCTTTTTTGCACTTAAAAAGCTTCTTTAATAAGTAACACTTTTTCACGTTACCTTCTGCATTCAAAGTCTTTTTCAACCTCATTTTTTACCGGACCATTTTACAAAATTAAGAGTACAGATTTTTCATTTGATAGCTAAGTTTGATAGTAATTGATACGCCCGCCCATAGCAAATTTTATTAACTGCTACTCATTTGTTATCATTACGCATCTCATACAGCACTGTTGGTCTGTAAGCTCATTTTGAATGAGTTTTTATATTTAAATGATCAGTGATTTCTCAGACTTCATTCTCTTCAATGTTATTTAATTTAATTAATATAGCACATTTGTTGACTTTTTGCATCGTTGTTCATGTAAAGCTTAATGCTAGATAATATTTGTATGGAATTTAGAGTATTATAATTTTGCTAACTTTTGGTCCGGGGAAATTTAGTCATATTTTATTTTATATTATTTTGTGGCTATTGATACGACAGAAGAAGAAGAGCATTTTACGTCATATATAGTTTACTTATATAGGAAATAGAAATGTTTTTATTTATAAATTAATTAAATTAATAATGGACACATAAATTTACCCACACACGCGTACGGTATAGTTTCGTATCACATGCGCAAGAGTCGGTCACGATCGCCACCGAGATCGAACCGAGATTGTCTACCTTTGTCTACTCTATACACCTTGTTTATAATGGTGTATTGTCTATGATCACTAGGCAATAAGGTCTAATAGACAGAGGTATATCTTTCATAATTCTTGCTTTTGGTACTTAAGTCCGTACCTTGGTAGGTAACCCCAACTAAGCTGGTTAATTTTGAGATAATTTTTTTTTATTCGTATTATAAACAACACCTAAAATTAGGTGATTAAACCAGTGTAACAAAGTTCCTCAATAATTTTTTTAGCATAAGCTTGCTTGTGTTACACTTATATAGTATCGATCTGTGAAAACATGTATATAGGATTCCGGCCGTTTTCGGCCACGGCGACTACTTCACCTCCGGCTACGACTGTCTGTCGTGTGCCCTCATGTGGCTTGTATAACCAATCTTCTTGGCGAAGACCCTAGAACATACCGGGCATGAGAGTACACCATCAATATAGTTATAATTGATAGCCGCAGGTGGTCGGGCTTTCAATTGGTCGCACTTGCGAAATTAAAAACATGTGTGAATTCGTTAATAGCTGTTAATTAAGTTTAATGTGATTGTATATAAAGTTAGAATTGTTTGTTTTCCCTGAAGGTAAAATAAATAAAATAATAAATAAAATTTTAATAAAAGATTCAGTTCACGAAAGTTTAAAAGTTAAACTTATTTAGTTACTTATTTATAATGTTAAGATTGTTAAACAGACATCCTTAAACCACATTATAAAACGAAATTTTATTAATCTAAGAACTAAAGATGATATGCAAATACATAGCTATAAAAAACATACAACAGTTTTTCTGAGTACAAAAAAACTATGGTTAATTAAGCTCGCAATAAGAATTGAACCCGTTCTAGCTTAGTATTGACGAGATGGCAAACATATTTGTACATGTTCAACGGACGTGCCGACCATTCGTTGTTTCTTATTCATAATTGCAACTAATTGTTCATTTGCTTAAATATTTTTATGTATTTATTCTGCATAGGTATGTATGTCCAAACCTTTTTTCGTTTTGTGACTAGGTTATTTATTGATTGTTTTGAATTGTATTTCGAACAGAAAAAGAAGAGCTCAGTGGCCTATAATGGAGACAGGCTTATGTCTATGGAAAGAAAAGTAGGCTTATGATGATGATTTCGAATGGTGATCACGATATTTTGTCAAATCAAAGTCAAATATTCATAATCGTTTTACAAAATTTTAAATACATCATATCCTAGGTGTTATTCCTAGTTATATGGGATATCTGTTCATATAAATAGATCCAGCCGTTTAGACGTGGTGAAATTACAAACGTACACACTTACAAACTTTCATATTCATAATATGTATTAGTGTGTTTCATCATCATCAGCTCATATAATGCAAGATAGACCAATGTCTATCTTGCGATATGCTAAATTCGTTACGGCTTAAATTGGTTGTGTGTCTTCTTTTTATATTACTTTGTATGTCTTTCAGGGACTCCGAAAGTCTGGTGGCTCTGGGCACAGTAGGTCTCTCTTAATACTGCGTCCTAGGTAAGGTCCCACTGTAAAATCAAGATAAAAGGAAGACGGCCTCAAAACTGCAATTAAATGATTTTGTATGTCGTTTGAATGAATCATCCTTAAACCTTAGAAATTTCATAGAAAAATAAAACAAAACAGTCATATTTTAAATTGAGGAAAATGTAAAGATTATGCGTCATCATTTAGATGCGAAAATGACTGTTCTGTTAACTTGTTAAAGTTGGTTAACTCTCGGTAAGTTTTTTGAAGGGTACTTAAGCTTTTTTTGTTCTTCATTAAGAGCCTTTGAACTGTAAAGAGTTTTGAAACATGCTAAGTAATTTTGTGTTTGGTTACAATTTTTATTTTTAAAAAGTCCGTCGAGGAATTTTCGAACTTTACCAAGACCACTCAACTTTTAGGTAGATTTTTCTTTGTATACTAGGTTAGGTGTGCCTCATAATTTTACTCGCGTAATTCCCGTTTTAGAACGAATAAAACAATCCGAATTATTCAAGCCAGTCCAGCCGTTTTATCGAGACTAGACTAACATTAGTTCATAACACAGTTCTTAAATCCATTTACAATCCATCCAGCGATATAATTCTCATTATCACGAGCAAAATAGGCCTCAAACTCGTGTGTATTTCCCATAAATTAGGGATATCATCGATAATGGCCTCGTAGTACAATGATTGTTCAGTGCGTGTCTTGTCTCGCAAACATGGGCACAAAGGGAACTGAGAACATGCCCATGTCATGTCATGTCCATGTGTGTTAGCTTGTTACCAAACAGTGCTGACCGAAGCTCTACTACGTTTATTGGTAATACACTGTATTTTATTAGAGCATCGAATACATATTACTTAGATGATGTCGAAATTATAACACATAGACAATTTACTGATGAAAATAAATTACTCAATTTAGTTTGCTGCTAATTGTATTTAATTTATTAATTTAACAAAAACACATTTTCTTAATTCTTTTAATTCAAATTTCGAATTAAACAAACAACTGTTAAATATCAAATGAGTCACAATTTAAATTTCGAACAGGCCAAGCAAAGAGGTTTAAAAAAGTAAGTACAAAAATAGTTCTTTATTCAAAATTGTTATGTTCAATTTCCATTTATAACCTCCGCGTTGCGTATTCAAAATGCCGTGATTTTATCGGTAATGCCTTGTAAAGCTAGTACATTCTATAGAAAATGTTAAAAGTAGACCACCTGAGGCTGGCTGTACGCTATCTGTGGATGTTTGCGCGTTAATTGACAGTTGAATCGGGCCGGTCACGAATTAATCGGCCGCTATTGAATTATTTATGGGATGCAATGTAGGAGAGGCCGCGCGGGCGAGGCTGCGCGGGCGCCGGGACGCAACAGGTCCGCATTGTGTTGGGATGCAGGGATGAACCGGCTAGGGCTGGTACGCAATAGTTATTTAAATTGTTTTAATATTGACTACGTATTACCTAACTTATATGCTGCTTATTAAGACAATGGTACTTGTGAATATAAGATCCGATTGTTATTCGATGTGACTTTTAAAATCTCTCATTAAAGGAAATAAAATGGAAGGAAACCGCGCATAGCAAAGAACTAATGTTGTATATTCTCAGTGTTTGTAGTTCCCTGATGATATTAGTACAGTAATTAGGAATGCCACTCATGCCCAATGTGTGAATATAAATTCCATGATACTCGTATAATCTTTATAATATGAAACTAAAAATACATATTTCTAGTACGTGGCAGCCCTGTGCGCGGGGGTGTAGCGGGGCGGGGGGTCCAGGAATGCGGTCTCTTGTTCGTTTTGGGGATCGTCTGCGCAGGTAACCGCGTCCCCGCCCGCGCCCCGCCCGTGCCCCGCTGTTGCTAACTTCACCCTACCCTGCCCACACTGAATCTCTTACTACTATGTATATACCGATATATGTACTCGTAGTACGGCAACATTTGGACCTTATTTATTTTACCCGCGTTTTTTTCTGTCATAACTAGTAATTAAGGGCCTTTTCAATCGCCAGATAACTTTATTCGAGGAATAATTTTGAAATTTTGACAGGTTTTACAAAATCTGTCAAACGTCAAATTTATTCGTCGAATAAAAGTTATCTGGCGATGGAAAAATCAGCCCTGTACCTTTGCCCAGCAGTGGGACATTATAGGTTAAAAAAAACGAGTAATTATGACGTAGACATCCTATAGGCACGACATAATTACTATTGGCGTGATAATTTTCAATTGCGCAATCGGTTCTGTGATATGAGCTGTTCATAGATTAGTCAGTAATAATTATATTTTTAAAGATTGATCAGCTTTGAATTTTAAGCGTTCATTAAATCGCATCAAGGAGCAAATAAAAACTAATGTTTTGTAATTGTGCATTGCATAGTATAAATTTTTCAGTTCTTCAATGTATTTTCCTTTCATCACCGCAATATTTATATTAATTACTGTTAAATTTTAAAAGCATTTTGTAAATGTTTGCTCAAATAAGTGAAAAACCTTGTCCGTTGAAGATTTAGTATTACGTGAAATGTAAAGATTATTTAAAAAATGTTAATAAAAATTACAAAGCTCTCTTACGTTGGGAGAATATTTTAGTTTGATTGCGTGAGGCATAAGTTTTGATAGTACTACTTTTACTGTTGTTATTATTCCACAGCAATTTGAATTATAAGGTACTAGCTGTGCCCCGCGGTTTTACCCGCATAGTTATATATCCCGTGGGAATTTAGGGATAAAACATAGCTTTTTCCTTACCCTTTTTTACCCCTGTACCAAATTTCAAGTCAATCAGTTCAGTAGTTTAGCCGTTAAAAGGTAACAGACAGACAGACAGACTAACTTACTTTCGTAATTATAATATTAGTAAGGGTTAACTATGGAAATCCATGTAAAACCACAGCACGCTGTTAGTATTTAATGTATATAATTATGAGTGAAAATTATTATGAGTGCATGAATAATATAACACTTGATGCGTGACCTCGGACGTCATTGAAGGGCCCTCGAGACCCTTCAACATTTTATTTTATCGTTTTTTGAATGCACTTGTTGAAAATAATATTATTTTTAACCTGTTGCATCATGGTTTTAATCGTTTAGTTTTATTCTGTAGGAAGATGAGGATACGTAATTTTGTAGTTAGGATATTGTAAGTTTAAATTAGGAATTTTAATAATCATGGAATATTGACGGTAAATAATGTATGCTAGTTTTAAATTTATTTTTGGTATAAGTAGGAAATTTCAAAAACTCGACATTAAAAATTCTTACACAGCCACAGACAGAAAAATAAAACAAAGTGAGTAAATCTGTTTGAAAAGTCGGAAAATCTAAGATTATTCCAGTAGGATCCCACTTTTCTTGCAAATTTCGATAGGATAGAAACAGATCAGATACTTGATATTATTCTATAAATAAACTTTAAATAAATATCTCGCCAACGATGCCTTTAATACTATAATCGGATTATGCATAATTTAATATCCGTCATGTCCGCGTCAAGGGAAATAAATCTACCTAAGAAGCTCTCATGATTTAATGTTAATGGGCTTTTATGTATACTAGCTGCGTGCCGCGGGTTTACACGTATTCTCGGAGAGAAATCAGAGTAATATAGGTCTATTTCTTCGTTTGAAGTGGCAAAAGGCTTTCTATATTCTGTCTAGAAATGCGGTATACATATGTTTTGATTTTATTTCATCTTTTTCATTGACTTTCATATGAGTATAAGTTAATTATAATTTAATTTGTTTTTAGAAACAATATCAGCCATAAAACGTTCACTTAGAGTCCTAAATTATGTAGGTAACGTTTAAATAAGGTGCCGTTTTTTTAAGTACATAAATGAAAAGAGCTTCAAACAAGTTCTATTCGCCAATTTAATGTTATAATATATTAATGTGTTAAATTAGATAAAATTCCATAATCTCCTTTTACTCAGAGGTTACAAATAAATAAATACGTTATCTTGTTGCGTTACAGGGCTCGGTAAATGTATCTCATTCAAATTGAAATTCTTGCCCTTAGGATACGTCAGAATGAATAGACTGGACTCCATTTTGTTTTTATTATGATGTCTGGAAGTGTATCTGACATTGACATTCTTAATTAAGTTTTATTTTTGTTTAGCGCTACCGTTTTATCATAATTTATAATAATTTTTTCATACGAAAATGGGAGTTGAAGACTAGCTTTTATTAAACTATAAACATTTTTAGTGAAAACTAGTTCACTACTCAACAATAGGGACTAACTAAGGTAACTAATTCAATTTATTTATGAACTAAAAAAGTACTGGCCACTAACATTTATAAATATGCTGGGAGAGGATTAACTATTGTTCGAAATTCAAAAAATATAAAAAAAAGAAACCTGTCAAATCTAGGACCACAGAAGAAGGATCACGACAGATCAAAGTCTAGGACAAATAAAAGGTTGAATTAAAAATATGCTCTTTTTTAAAAATCTCTCAATTAAAAAACCCTACACTAGACTAGCTGAGTGGTTTATTAAGAGGCAGTTGGTTTACGTAAGTAATTATTAAATGTTCCTGTCTACCATTTCATAAGGTCTACGTCACCGTAATTTTACTTTGTTGGTTTTCTTTTGAATATTTTTTCGATGGGGAAAATGTTTCCGATTTTGAGGGTATTCGTTGTTTTTTGGCTTTTGGTCGGCTTCGTACTTGTTGTTTTCAATTTCGTTTGTATATTTTTGGATTTATAGAGTTACCTTCCTAACAAAGTGCGTTATTGGGGTTGTTACCCAAGTGTTTTATTTATATTTGGTATCTTTTTTACTTATTAAAGTTTTATTATAAAAAAAGTTATGTGGTCAAGTAAAGTCATTTTTAGGGTTCCGTACCTCAAAAGGAAAAAACGGAACCCTTATAGGATCACTTTGTTGTCCGTCTGTCCGTCCGTCCGTCCGTCCGTCCGTCCGTCCGTCTGTCAAGACCCTTTTTCTCAGGAACGCGTGGAGGTATGAAGCTGAAATTTATATCAATTATTCAGGTCTACTGTCCCTTGAAGCTGTGAAAAAATCAAACTTCTAAGCCAACGCAATCAAAAGATACAGCCGTTTATGCCGCAAATTTTCGACACTTGCAAGGGAATCAAAACCTACAGGGTGCTTCCCGTGAACTCAGAATCTTGAAATTTGGTACGAAGCAATGTCTTATAGCATAGATAAAGGAAAAATTACGAAAACCATAAATTTTTAGTTACATCACATAATATTTTTTTTTTAATAATTTTAATCTTACTACCCATTTCCTCATAAACGCGTAGAGGTATTAAATTGAAATTCATACCAAATACTCAGGTCTATAATACCTTTAAGCTGTAACAAAATCAAACTTCTATGTCAACGCAATCAAAAGAAACAGCAATTTAAGCTGCATATTTTGAAACTCGCAAGTACTCGCAAGGGAATCAAAACCTAAAGGGTACTTCCAGTCGACCTAGAATCTTGAAATTTGGCATGAAGCAACGTTTTATAGCACACATAAAGGAAAAATTCCGAAAACCTTAAATTTTTAGTTACATTACAAAATATATATTTTTTAATAAATATAACTTATTACTTTTTTCCTCATGAACGCGTAGAGCTATCAAGTTGAAATTCATATCAAATACTTAAATTACTTACTTAATTGTCGTAATGAACGAACTTTGTAAACCTTGCAGGTTTGTACGGAACCCTCGGTGCGCGAGTCCGACTCGCACTTGGCCGGTTTTTTTTTATACAAAATGCAACAGTAACCGGCCATTAAGTTCAGTCTGTTTTAACAAGACCACCGTCCAGATATTTCTATACATATAAAGTAAGTATATTTTGTATAAACCCCATTAGTTTAATAGTGCAGCCGCAACAAACGTAGAAAATAACTATGTATAATAAAGTTCCTCGTACTTGCATAAGAGTACTTTAAATTCATAGAACTGAATTATAACTCGCATTAGATTAAAGATAAATAACAATAGAAAGTAACTGTATTGCCAATCACTTTATTGAAACAGATCTGGTGGAGAATGTCACAGATATAAAACTAAAGGTCGCGTTTGTCTCATGGAGGTACTTATATATTTATTACGTGACTGGTACCTAACACAATCACCATTTATTTACTCTATATTATTTTCACTACGAAATGTATGTAAGCTTTCCAAAAATCTATGTATATAAAACAGTCTTGCTATTTACACCATTTGTAATAAAATGACTATTCCAAAATTCTTATAGGATCCAAAATAACGTGGATAAATCGGAAAAGTTGATACATTCATCATCTGATAGAGACTATGACAAGGAAAGAAGACTATCAGAAGAACTGAAAAGATTGTGTTCAAAATTTCATGTCGTTTTTTGTCAATGTAAGTGAAGCCGCAGGTATATATCATATTTTATACAATAAAATATAACCGAGTCGTAAATTAAGAATTGAATGTTATTTTACGAGTAGGTACTTTTATATCAAACTAGTTTCTTGCCGATATTTATAATCGATATCTAAAAATATATAACGTATAATTTTGTTGATTTCAATGTCTGTGAATGTGTGATTTATTTATTGAATATGTACTATTAGTAAGTACGTAAAAAAGGTAATTGTCAATATATCGTTCATAAATCTGTAAATTTAATTGCAGCAATATTATTTTAAGTGGTAGGTAATTTTCGGTATATAATAATAAAATATAACATTATTCCTAAATAATGTCATTCTAATAACATGGTCAGTCATTACGGGCGTTCAGAAACCTCAAATATGTAACCAAAACATATCGCAGAATGCTCATAGGGCCAAAATTAGAGAGTTGTAATTGCGGAAAACTACCCATTTAGTACGAGTAGACTTGATGGCATCTCGTCATATAAATAGTAATCTGTGAGAGTACATTTCCACCTTTTAAAATCGTAACTGATCTACGCTTTTTTTCATCCCAATTTTCCTACAGTACTTTTAAAATATCAACACAAGTGAAACCACGAAACTCACCGCTAAATATTTTATCTACCCCAACGAACAAAAGGATCCGACAAACTTTGCTAATAAAAAGCATACACAATGTACGAGTATTTCAAACAAAACTACGTTACATAAATAGATACAAGATACATGGGTCCGCGAAAGATAACCTTGGTACAGAAATATGTGCGTACGCCGGACAGAGGCGAGCGGAGCCAGGCTTATGACTTGTATTTTTTGCGTTGTTTTTTCGTTCCTCTCGAGAGAAACGTCCGTCGGAGCCGCCAGCGTTTACATTCGATTATTCTTCGAGGTTTTGTTGTTGGCCGTAAAAATAGTATTGGAAATTGTAAGGGAAAGAATTTGTAGTGCTTTACTTTGAGGGAAATATTGTTTTTGTAAGGCATGACTACGGAGAGAGCTTTCAAAGGAAAATAGAACTCCAAATAAATGGTCATTGTTATTGTTATTTGAACATTCTTTATGAAATTGAAATTGATATTCTTACTTTGCGCCGATTTTTCGCGGTTTCAATTTTGTATATATTTTTATGAAGTTTTATTTGAATATTGGGTACTTATTCGTGAAAATATCTGTAGGTAAGTATTCTTTGATAACAGGTAAGTCAGTAACTTTGTGTGTTGTAATGTTTAAAAGATATAATATTTTTATTTTAATTAAAGTTACGGGTTTCAATCTGAACATCACTTTTTAGTATTGTACTTAACTTAACTTAATATTCATTCCCTCATTGAGCATAACGAAACTTCAGCTCGACACATACTTTTCCAAAACCAAAGGCCTTTTGCGACCAAAAATACAATAATTAAAAAGCTTCTTTACCTCTACCTTCTATATTCTTTCTATACAAAAAAATAAACAATACACTTTCGTCAAGAACCTCAGACCACAGATAAGATAAGCTACATCTATCCGTAGTGAGCGAAGTATGTTTTTGTTTCGTTCATTCATCACTTGCGTCTCGTTAGGGAAGAGTGGATAAAAACCCAAGTACTCCCCATTAGATACAGGAAACGTACGGTGCATGGAATAAATGATATATTGATGAACATATAAAAACAAATTGTTTGGAAGTAACGATAATAATAGTATTTATTTGTCAGAGAGTAAGTTGTGTATGAAAACGGCTCCGAGCGCTCGATTTGAGTTTATCATAAATTGTAATCTGTGGTGATTAGTATGATGATGTGATGTTTGGAGTATGATTGGAAAAAATAAGCCTTAGTTGTGAATAAAAATTGGATGATATTAGATCTTACGGATTTTAATTCAGTTTTCATCGATGGATAAAGTGATTCAAGAGGAAGGTTTAATGAAATTGAATGTAATCTACATTCAATCGCGATGCACTATCTAATAGGTAAATCATGGAACAGTATAATTTACAGAAGAAATTATTAACTCTTAGAAATTACTTACAAAATGATTTAACAAATTAAATTGTTCATGATATTATTGGTAATTGAATAGAGATAATAATGACTAACCTCTGATGTGAGAGTTCAAGATCCTCCGACATTTAGCGGTACCGTTATCCGGCCCGGAACTAACTATCATATCTGCGAGCAATCGGGGTGGTCTCTCCATCAATATATCTAATACGTATCTAGATATATCTGTCTGTGCAGAGATAAGTTAAGTATCTATTAGGTATCTATCTAAACCTACCTGTCTGTGAAGAGATATAGAGATAAGCTTTAATAAATAGACTTAGATTAGATCTGTTTTGAGGTCTTATTGTTTATAATTATTTAGATGAATATCATCATCATTCGTTCTTGTATGTCCCCTCGGAGGGGCTCGTATCTATCCAGAATTAAGGTGATCAGGCTTTAGTCAACCACGCTGGTCAAGTGTTAGTCAATCGACGTGACACACAATCTAAGAATTTATTCGCCGGTTGCAGGTTTCCTGAAATGTTCCTTCACGGTATCCTGAGTTTTCTAACGTTTGACGTTGAAATACGATATGATTCACACTTGAAGCGGTAATCGTTATTCACAAAATCAACAAAACATTTTCTTTGTTTGTCATTTTTTTACTTGAACATTAATTCATGAACGTTTCATCAAATGTCAATGTCCTTATTTCACAAATATTTGTTGATCATTTTATCAGTGTGTTTTATGATTTCCTTTTCTCGGAATTCACCTGTTCGTGTAAATCTCTCAATTTGAATATAGTTTTTTCTCATACACATAAAAATTGATGGTTGAGATAATTTTACTTAATGGAATGAATTAATTAATTGAATTAAAATGTAATTAGCAAGGGATCCGAGAAAACTCATCATCCCACAGATCATGGAGTCAGTTAAGGACGAAATTCCGGACTATCTTTTTACAAAGAGACAAAGAATCAGCTACTACATCAATACCACAGGATTTAATATACAAGTAACGCCGAACTCCTCAACTAGTATAAAAGTACTTACAATACTATTAAATTATTCAAGTCTGAGGGTGGATTTAATTTAACAAATAGAAACGCCATTGTTCGATAGATAGGCTGTCAGAGGCCGACTGACTGAACTGGCCCGCGGAGATAACATTCGAACTGCAATTGTGATAAAATATTAACTTCTATTGTAATAATGCTCGATATAATATCGATCACCACAATTATTTGAGGTTTGGAACTTTTTGGAACGATTTTTCCTATTTCCTTCTCCCCTAAACTATTGTCATCGGAATGTTTTTCATATTACCTAGCTTTTTTTGTATTAAATATCTTTTTTAACCGACTTCCAAAAAAAAACAGGAGGAGGTTCTCTATTCGACGCGTATGTTTTTTTTATGGATATTCTCCAGACATCAGATATTATCTTAGATTTTATTTCTTTAAATCATTGTTTTTTACAATTACAATGTTTTTTAATATCATGGAAATACTTCAATGTAATTCAAGCAGGATTAAGAAAGTATAAAGATTTCCTTATTGTCTTGTCTACACAATGTTCGTCCACAAAAAGATACATTTTTCTACTTGAGCCTCCTTTTGCAAGTATTTCAAAGTTCATTATTATTTCTTTGAGGCACAAACGGAATAACAAATTCCATTTTAACATTAAAATAAATAAGCACTCAGCAATTACTGTTTCTTCTTGAAATTAAGTTATCCTAGTAGTTTAACGTAGACGCTTAAATAAAACATAAAATTATGATCTAATTATAATTTATTATTATCCAACTTTATAGCCAGCGATAATTTCCAATCAGAGGCAACGTTTAATCATTAAAAATTACGATCACTCGATAAATTGTCGAGCGGTGTTTGTGGCGTTTTGAGAATAGGGTACTTTATTATAGGTTTGATTGTACGAGTATATACGAAGTCATATCTCTAAGAATGGTCTGTCCATTGTCTGGCCCGAATGGATACTTACAGCTGAGATTATCTGAACGTTAGATAGAACTCGCGTCCGAAACACGCTTTGATTATAATCTCTACTTCTACATGAAGTTTGTGACTGATTTGTTTTTTTATTATTATTTGTGATGTGTATTAATGTGTTCGATACCTTCTTTCATACCTTTCTTCCTTGATTTTTGATATACAAGTATTGTGTCGTACTAAGGAGCCGTTCATAATTAGATTTGTCTAATGCAGGTATCAATTCTAATTAGGGATCAGTAGCTATTTCAAATGATTGATTACGTTATGTTGCTATACAGTATAGTGTCTTTCAGTACTTGGTGTTCAATATTACTCTAGTGTACGTGTATATTTTGCACCTACTATGTTAACATAGTTCATAGGTTCGGGGAGAGAAATCTATCCAGCTATGTTTTGTTTTAGGGAAAATTCTTTTTCTGTAGATTAATTCTGGTTAATTCATCTCACAGGATAGGTTTGGAGTGGGTTAACCTGACTGCAGACTTTGGTCGCCCTTGTGACTATTATATAGGCAATACTCATTAATTTTCATACTAAAACTCTTCTAAGAGTAAAAATTATTGAAATCGTCCCAAGGTAACAGAAACACTTAACATTGATCCGTGTTCCGATTATGAATAATTAAAGAAGTTAGCCACTATCATTGGATCAGAATACTTTGATTGAACAATAGTAATTAACGTGGGATCAGTTTTATTGACCCGCCATTTAACTATATTGTTAGAAAAAAGATTCACGACTTTTTTTAATGACAGACTGTTTAATTATAAGCCTATTGTGTCCTTAGTCTGGACGAAGGTTGGTATGTTTCTACTTTTTGGTTATTAGTTGGGATTAGAGAATATTGGTTTTAGATTCGTGTTGATCAAGAAAAACCGCAGTGAAAAATATTTGTTTGAATTGTTCTTTTCCTCTTTCCGTTATTAACTATTTGTGAGGGAAATTTTGATTCAATATATTTACCAAAATTTCCACGAAAAAACGGAAATTGCATGGTTAAATATAATTTACATAGCACACAGCTATTACCTAAAAACATAGATTGAAAATCCATAAAGTTTGTCTGCGTGCAGTATATTATAAAGATATTTAAATAATTACCCTCATGATTCATGAATTGAAGTGTTAAGAACAAAAATAAATACATAAACAACAGCTCAAAAGGCTACGGGGCCTTTAAAGTTTTAAAGGCAGTTAATAATTAGATCCACAAGATGCAATATTTTTGTCTGAAAACCATAATATTTCTGTATACCACTAAATCATTTGTTCGTATAAACGAGTATTACTGAATGGTTTCATGCGGCTTTTAATAACGTACAGACGTTTATGATTGCGTCAAATATATTACTGCGAAAGTATTTTGATTAAAGAAACTAATTACGGCCCAAAGGCAGAGTTGTAAATGAAATATCAAGTACCTAAGAAAAAAAAAGATTTGCGTTAAAGTGTCGTGTTTATCAATTAGATTTTTTATACCCTACACAGGTTCCTATTTCTTATTTTAAATAGTGTTATTTAAAAATACATTATTTTATTTAATTTTAAACATTCACAACGAAACACATCCCATTTAGTTTAGCTTTATGACGATAATGCGGCGTTTTGGTGAACTTGCTAGTGTAAACTTTACTTGTTTTTTCAAAGGTGGGATCAATTTTCAATTCTTGAAGCCCTAAGGTGACTCCCTGATCTGTGTTTTTATACCTATATTCCTCCTCATTTTTCTAACATCATCAATCGATGGACTGCCATATTTTAAGATCCCACAGCAGAGGCAAAGGCTTCTCTTGCCTCAAAAGACGACGTTACAAGTTTAGATCAGGGAAGCAGTTTTTAAATATTATAAGTATTTTGTGTGATTCTTTATATAAATTTATCTTTAACGTATAATATAGAAAGACGCAAGTCACAACCGATGTCATCTAAAGTCATCTTTCATTGTAAAAAGTCACGTTTGTTGATATTTTTATTGGAAAAGAACCAAAGTATTGCGTGGGAAGTATTTTAAGTGATTACAAAGTGTATTGAATTTTGGAAATTCAATCTTATGCTATAGATACTAAAGGTCAAAATAGTTTAAAAAAATGTGTTTCTTCATGTCAAATAGAGGTTGTATTGATATAAATAATATTATTAGCTTGATCCCAATAATATTTATGGTATTTCTTTTTCAATATCCCTTTTTTAAGATATAGCTTTAAATACATCTCTGTTTAATATTCGTTAATGTTTCAGAAAATTGAGAGAAGATAAGCAAAGATCCTCGGGAAATATGTCTTAAATTTGACCGATTTTTTAAAACTTGGTAAACTTTGTTCTAAGGAAAATATAACTATAGTTTTCAAAGTGTAAATTAATCTGATAAATTTAAATGACATTTTATTTTTTTGTTTTATCGTGTTCATTCAAAGTTCTAAGCTCTTCAGTTTTTGTAGTTTTGGTTGAATTATTACATTAATTTGCATTGCGTTCTATTTCTCTATATTTCTCCTAAATGGACTTATAACCACAGCAAAAATACTGATCCCATAAGTCCAGCAAGCAGTCAAGCGAACAAATGATCGACTTCTATCTTAATTATCAGAAAGAAACTATCATGAACTCTAATGTTAGTTTAGTAGTAATTGAAGAACAAAGTTTATCAGTAACAAACGGTACTGAGATTATTTGGTAACTAACTGTTGTAAGACATCAATCATTATGTGTAGAACATTCTAGACACCCACTACACTTGATATGGGTACGGACAGCACCGAAATTGTACAATGGCGACGAAATTACAATAAATGAAACGCTGACAATACTAGTTTATTAAACTTATTCTAAACGCACACGAAAAACACATTGGACAATTTTAAAAAGAAATTGAATTTGAATATGGTAAAAAACATATTTGGCTTTTGTAAAAACCATAACAGTTTTAAATATTAGAATATGAAATTTGGCGATGACAAGATAACTAAAAATATAATTGAATTAATAGGATTTAAATCATTTCTGTGGACTAGCACTTCCAGCACTTAATTTTTTAATTTAATACCTTTTTTCTTTATAAATATCTCTATCTTAAGATTCTCTTTCAAAATTAAAAGTAGCATGAAAAGGTTTAAATGAAAAGAACGCTTTTGTTACTGACTGTACAATTCTATACGAACACGTAGCAAATGATCTATATAAAGACATGTCAGTGACCCCAAACTTGTTTTATTACTAACAAGATATAGATATTAAAGTTCTATAATTTATTACATCTCTTTGTGTATTCTAGTTTATCCGCTAAAATGTTTTTCTCTGTCCAAAACTGCAATAAATTGTTTTCTCCTTTGAAAGACGTTTTAGTTAAGTTTTAATTTGTTTTCTTGGAATATTTTTATTTAAGTAAACCTGTTTGTAAATGCCTTCACGCGCGATCTTGTAGTATACCTACATTGTCAGCACAGTCCTAGGTTGTAAACTATTTAGGTTTATATTTTCCGAAATCTTGGGTAAAATCTCAATTATGAAGCATCTAAATTACAAAAAATAATTCCCAATTTATCTATTCAGAGTTCATTTTCTGTTAAACATATCCTTACTAAACCTACAACTGTATACCTAGGTAAAACCTGCGGCTAAAACCATAATACCAAAACTATAACTATACACACCGACGTTATTAACCGTAATATGTTAAACGTGTATTGTTATGTTTGTATATAAGTATAATCGTAGTCGCTAGTCGGGGTTTAAAATAAGCTAGTCTTACCGCCTACGCCCGCCATAATAGATAGTCCATTGTGTATAACCGGATTTTAGTGGTTAGCCGCGCAAGCAGACTAGGTCCCCGTCGCGATGGATCAAGGGGAAAATATTCAATTATATCCTGGTTAATGAAATAATATGACCTTAGTGTTGTAACCAAGTTTCTGCAGATGAAAATATTATTGACCGAACATTACATCAAAATACGCTTACTTACTTGTGGCCCTCACACAGATATTTTTTATTTTTAGGTCTTGGTGGCGCTGCGCTGGTGTGGAAGTAGCTGAGTTTTGGTCCGGGAAAATTTAGTATTATTTAGTATTTATTATTTTATTTTCTTTACTTAAATATATTATTTTGTGGCCATTGACACGATAGAAGAAGAAGAATGACGTGTTTCTTCTTTTAGAGTTTTCTAGTGTCGTTTATTTTAAAATTATTTACCTAGGTAATCTTGAGAATATAACATTTTGTATTAATGAATGAAAGTTGAAAAACAAAACATACAAATAATTTAATAAATAAAAAACTTTTATTAATAGAATTATCCGAGACGTATATTCTTAATTGGGGGATTTGTAACGAATTTAACTTTCTAAAAAACTGTCCAACAGAATTGACAGACAGACGTCCGACTCTTTTCTTGAAGAAAATTCTAATGAAAAATGTTATGTATTAATCTGAAAGGCATTTACGAGTATTACACGTAATATGCTGTTTAATTCTAATCAATATTATGCATCTAAGGGAACGGTAAAATCCTTCGAAAACCTAAAAAACATTTACATTAAATAAATGGATATTTTTAAGTGGTGGACTGAGGTCTAATCACCCTAATTCAAGGTAGGCTCGAGCCCATAATATGAGCTGATAATAATGATGAAATCGATATTTATGTCTGCTTCTTCTTAGTAATAATATATACGATAACAGTCCCTCAGTCAGTGTTTTTCAATCATTTTCACTTCGCATTTTCACAACCTCTTAACAAGTGGCAAAATTTACCGTCCTCGGGCTATATTTTTCTAACAGACACCTCTGAGAGAGACCTCTCTGTAACAGAGACTTCGTTGAATATCAAATCAAATGTATTCTGTAAGATTATTACATATACTCCTAGTTTCTTTTACTCAGTGTAATTGCGACCAAAACATGAAATCCTAGTTTAAATAGAATAAAAGCTTCCTATTTTTAAGAAAATCTGGCTCTATGATAATATTTTTAGTGCGTTTATCACTAATGGGAAGATCGACAAAAGAGGACCAGAAGGGTATAGTAACAATTTCCTACTTTTGAAAACATGTGAATAGGAAATATTTCTAACTTTAATATGTAAATTAATGATTATTCTTTCTCTAAATATAAAATATAACTATAAAAAAAGTCTAAGAAATGTGCCTAATATTAACTTCCAATCAACTTTAATTAAAAATCCTTAACAATAATAAAATAACAGTAACTATTTACAATAAACCTCAACTCCGCAATAAGGATACCTTTAGTGGTGTAACTACATATTTATAACGACATAAAACTAACGCCCCTTAGCTATCTAGTGTGGCCATTGACGAATCAGTTTAACTGATCAGTCCGGACATAAAACTGAGACATCACTCCAAAAGTTTCAACTGACGTTTATCCAAATGTGGTCGTCAATCACCAGAGCGATTCCAGATACCAGTGGGGAAATCTAGTTGGCCTAAAACTTTTGGAGTGACACCACAGTTTTATGTCTGAACTGATCAGTTAAACAGACTCGTCAATGGCCACCTTTAGCTATTCATAGGCAAGAACATCACGATAATTCACGTAGGCAGAGACTTTCTAGTTGTGAAGCAATTAGAAAGGTACTACCTACATATGTAGATACCTAGATCTAGACGCGTTTGTGACCTGGGTGTGTTCGCTTGACAGTTTGAGAGCTGATGACTCATACAACTGGCTTTAGGAGTGACATGTTTTAGAAAATGAAGAAACTTACATTAAAAAAATGTATAGGATCTGGCGAACGGTTTCGCAAAGGTGGATTCATCGGTCCTACTAATATTATAAATGCGAAAATTGTATGTTTGTGAGTTTGGATGTTTGTCTTTCCCGCATAAACTACTGTATGGATTTAGATTAAATTTGGTACAGATGTTCCTTATAACTAGGAATAACACATAGGATACTTTTTATCCCGAAATCCCATGGGATTGGGATTCACGCGGGTTAAACCGTTGGAGGCAGCTAGTATTCTATAATAGGTCTCCACCTCCTTATTCTGTAATATTGCGCTTACATTTTCTTCATCTCATTCAGCAACTGATTTCTACGTATAAGTTGTTACCGGAAAAAAAATCCATAAAGAAATCTAAAAAAAAACTCATGATCTAAACGTATGATATCAAAAATATGATATGATATGAAAAAGTAGAATATCAATAATGTTTTGGATTTAATTATATCGAATGATAGTTCTAAGGTCATGATTATACGTTAACACGTTAGCTGTTAAGTTAAACACCTCTAAATATTTCAACAAATAACCCAATAAGGTAATAAATAAAGTTAATGAAAAATGAACTCTCACACGCTCCTAACTCCTAAGATCGTGATAAACTTAACTTTAAAATGTGTAATGTCTGTCGAGTCCTGCAAAATGGTATTTTCTAATTTACGTTTCGTGTCGAGAAATAGGACCACTGAGAAATACTTCTAATAATAAAAAGCAAACTTTTGCAACTAGATGCATGCTAAATCAAAGATATCAATTTTGCAACTCATTTAAAATTGATATTTGTACTCTTTATTTTGGATTTAGGATGTTAGGTTGAAACTATCTAATGTTAAATATTATATTTTGATATAATTAATGAGTTATTTAGGTACATGTTTTATTGATTAATTAGTTAATTTATCCTGAAATTACCTGAAAATGTCCTCAAATTCGGTTTAGCTCTTTTGTAGTCTCTATGCGATATCAATGTTTTTTTGAAGTTTACACATTTATACACATACCTGTTGCTACATGTGTACAATATTTTGCCGCACTGAACAACGAGCCGAGCCGAGCATAGAGCCGAACTTTGCTACGAACATTTTCACGAGCATTCTAGAGAATGCTCTAGTCGATGCTCGTCAAAAAATATTCTTCACGAAAATGTCAGGCGTGGCGCGGGACGATGATCGAAGCTTGGCTCGGTAAAAAGCTCGCTAGAACGCTCGTAAGAATGCTCGCTAAAATGTTCTCGTATTTTTCTATAATGTAACATTCGCGCGAATGCTCATAACACGTGAATGCTCAAGTCTGTCAGCACCTTTACATGTATGCATATTGTATAGGCCATGTTAATATAATATATAGACAGCAATTCACTCGTAATACTTTGAAAAAAGTTCTCGGTACAGACAAAGTCTTTGTGAATAAATAAAATTCAGTTTCATGTTTAAGACCCACTTGCTTGGAGGCAGATTAAGTAAAATCAATTTGGACTTTTACTGAACTCTTGTATCTCGTTAAAACACTTTTGTGGTACAAACAAAAATCCTTGCGAACTCTACTTATTTAAGAAGATTTTAAGCTGTTGTTTGTTAGTATTTACAGTGGGATTGCTAGCTATATTTAATGTAGATGTTATAAAGCTGAAGAGTTTGTTTGTTTGGTTTAATGCGTTAATCTCAGGAACCACTACTGGTTCGAATTAAACGATTATCTTAGTGTTATTTAAAATATAAATAGTTTTAGTGTAGGTATAAAATACCGCTGCGACCAGTAAGAAGGATACCATACAAATAAATAAATAAAATAAAATAATCTTTATTGCTTTTTTCGCTTAAAACTACAAGAAAAAAAAAATACAGTGACAATCAATAAAAAAAACAAAAAGAAATGACTCAGCTTGATGCTGACTGAACCACATACGATTCAATCAGCGCTGTTTTTCAGTCACTCCTGTACCCCTAAGATGTTGGGCGGAGGTATTGCGTATATTGTATTGCTTATATTATATTATTGAACACAAACAATGTTGTATTATAATAATAACATTGAGTTTTGATAGTATTTCATATGTACGAATTTAAAGAACATAATGTCATTAATGATATTATTACATTAAATATGATTTCTGTTAGTCATTCCAAGGTACGATTTGCTGATCCGATCAGACATTCTTCACAGAATCCAGCCTTAAAAGCCACTAGTGTTATCTGATTGCAAGTAATGATCTCAGGTAATGTACTTACGGACTGGGAAAAGGTATTCAATGATGTATTATAATATAGAGGCGGCATAAACTTTGCGGTTATCGAAAACAGCGCATATCTAAAGGAGCGTTTACTCAGGATTATATAACAAAACATGTTACATACACAGTTATTTATCTAACATGTTCAATAATATAGACTTGTTATACAGGTAACTTATTTTTTATATAACATATAAAATAGACTCACTTTTAGTAGAGCTAAACCCATAAATAAAGGGAAAGAATATATTCGCATCATAGTACGGAATACCTGTTGTCAGAGATATATTAATAAGCATCTTTCATTTCTCATCTTATATAAGAATTTATATTTATAAATCGTAGTATCACAATACTGGTAAGCATAATGTTGAGTTACCTCCATTTCATATCGCCATTTCACAGAGACAGCAACGCATCTATAATGGAAAGAAAGTAAGTAGTACCATCTTACGTGATGCGCCGCGACATTGATTGGAGCATAAACGGAATGTTCATAATTACCTCCTTTTCATAATGCCATTCCATACATAAGGCAACGCATCTATAGCTTGGTATATCATTGGTAATTGGTAGTATTACCTGCCGTTATCACGTCTCGAAATAGATATAAGGTAACACTTGGAATAGAAATGAAAGGTGTTAATTATATCAAGAGTCGGGGCTCACTGTAATCAAACTATAATATACACACATCAAAAGTGTCTAGGGATCAACATATATTTTTGCAATAACTTTTCTCCTGATTGATATTAATTAAAATTTTCTTTAAGGATTCATCAAATAAAGTGTTTTCGTTTGTCACAGTAACGATAAACCAAGTCACCTTTGCATTAATAAAGAAATTTGCCATTTTCCTAATAAAGGGATTTTTGACATTTGAACCACTAACATTAAAGTTCGAAAAAAAGACTGAAATAACAGTTTTCTTTAAAATTTTATTGGGTAACTTAAACAATTAATAATCCGTGTTTCTACCGCGAACACTAACAACACAAGAACATCGGTTTGGCATACTCAAAATGAGTTCATCCAAATCACGCTGTGGAATGGCCGCCCATGTTCGTTGCAACAACAAAAAAAGGTCTTCTTGCGACTGGATACCCTCCATATTCGGCAGAGCTCTTCTCTGTAGCATATCCCATGCATGCTCAATCGGGTTCAAGTCTGGCGACTGAGCAGGCCAGGGCAGGACATTGATGTTAGCTGCGGCGAGAGTCTGTCTTACAACTCTTGCGGTGTGCGGTCGTGCATTATCATGCATTAACTGAAATAAGGGACCGATTTGCACTTGTAGAGGAACGATGACGTCTGATACAATCGTCTCAGCATAAATTTGAGCGTTGAGGTTGCCTCTGATCCAAATCAACTCAGTTCTTCCGCCGATCCAAATACCCGCCCATACCATGATGGTTCCACCACTATAAGGATGGACTTCCTGGCAGGATTTTAATCGCTGTTGGCGTCCAGGGGTTCTCCAGTGTCGTATACGTCTTGTATCCGGTCTCATACCAAAACGAGACTCATCAGAAAAGCACACGAAACGCCATTGTTCTTCTGCCCAATTTCTGTGTTCAAGAGCCCATTGATATCGAATCCTACGATTGTGCATTGCTATAGGTGGTACCCGTAGCGGTCTTCGGGAATGAAGGTTCACTTCATGCAAGCGGTTTCTGACTGTTTGGTCGCTAATTAAGTTCCCTGAAGAGTGATGAAGCCGCACGGCTAACATCATGGCGGTTATTGTTGGAGCTCTTCGAGTTAAGATTTGAATGTATCGGTCTTGTCTCCGTGTGGTGCAGCGATACCGTCCTCCATGGCGCTCAGCCACGGTACCAGTGCTTCGGTAACGTGTCCAAAGTCGACTGATAACACTCTGACTTGTATTCAGAGCTAAAGCCACAGTACGTTGCCGGGAACCAGCTTCTATCATTCCCACGGCTCTGAGCATTTCTTCCCTGCTTAAATGACGTCGCCGCTCCATAATAACGTTGGTTTTAATCAGTAGTAGGGAAACAGTAGCACTAATAATGTCTTCAATGCGTTGTATGTTTTTATAGGGAAAATATTGACAGCTGATTTTCATCTTTTACTCGAATTTGATTCACAGTTCCTGATTCAAATTATGAAATGCACCAAAAAGGATCCATATAAATTTATAAAATCATAAATTTATTACAAAGCCACATCTCAATCTCAAGAAATCCGCATTAAAATGCTTGATCCCTAGACACTTTTGATGTGTGTAAATGAGAAAGTGTGTTTGTTTATTAGTTTCCCGGTTTACGTGAAATAAGTTTTACTTGGATATCTTGAGAGCAAAGTCAAGTGACGATGGATTGCGGGTTCGATTTAATATTTTTGCAATACAAAAAATGTCTCGGTCTCTCTGTGTGAGTTTAGTTTCTGATGGGTAAAAAAAATCTTAATTCTTTTAAAACAATATATTTTTACTTATTTCACTAACTTATTAAAAACCTCTTCCAAAACTTTAAAACGCCATTATTAAACGCGTGTAAAATGCACAAAGCTTCGACGCGTATGATAAAATTCGCAGTCATGAGCGCGCATAAGAAATACTCTAGATTAAAAATGTACCGAGACTTGAGAGTAATTTGACGTAATTTTATGTTGTGGAACATTTGGGTCATTGTTTCCAAAGTTGGTGTATCCCACGAGTTCAAAAGGTAGGTTCACTTTAGAGTCGGATTTCGGCGCATTGTTTCAAGGTGTAGACGATGTTTGTACTGGGTTGATATTGTAATGTCTAGTGTTGAAGTAATTAATGAGTATACTATGTTGTTAATTAGGGCATTTGGATGTAATTAGGTAGGTACTTATATGGTGTTTACTTGGTTTTGATTTACTATTACACTTTTAAAGTTTGGCGAACTAAACTCATAATTTATTAAATTGCATGTTTTAATCACGTATAAAATATTTAACACTGAGAATAATGATATGCTATCCTAATCTCAAAATCATATGGGTCAAATAAAACTGAAGGTAGATTTTTCTATGAATTTCTATTTCTAGCACTTCCAGTAATTTTATATATTGAAGTCCGACGATGGACCCTCTATAATGAACAAATACAAATACATGCAACAACCAGTAATTCAATAATCACAAGGTAATAATTCGAGAACATTCCCTTAATTTTTTGTTAATAATATCACGATCATATGCACGGAACAAAGTAATATAATCAAATGTTGTTCACCGTCCAAAACTGCGGCAAGTGTACCGAGTCGAATGGTTACGCCAAGAGTTACTCCCGTGACCACACCATACGCCTCCAAGTTATTAACCTTCGCCTTGAACACCTCACACAAATACCGACTTTATTCACAAACAAACAAAGGTCAATATACAATGAAGATTACTTCAGAAAGTTGGAATATTTTGGCGATTGTATTCCTAGATAATCACGGCTTATGGCGACGAATGTACCTTAATGAATTTTGGGACTGGCATTCCCTGGAACACTTTAGCATAAGAACTTTGATATTTGTTCTGGAATTAATCTTAAGACTCGAGTTTTAAGAGGATTCAGGCTCGATGTTCTATTTATAAAACGCTAGTTGACTCGGCAAACGTTGTAATGCCAAGTAATATTCGGACCTACCGAATTCATAAAGATAAGTCAAGCCTCAAATTTATAAAGACGGACTAGACTCTTGTAACATTTTCGCATCACACTGAGATTCCTAAAACCACAATGACGTCATAAGTGATGTGAATTTTTAAGGAGTTGTCTATTTGATACATTGACCTGTGCTTTTTGTGAGTCCCCCTAGCGAGTGGCAGGTAATCTGTGGCCGAGTCACGGCCAGACAAGGCCACTGTAGCCGTTACACAAAGATGCCGGTTAACTTATATTATTGGGCAACACTTAGATGAAAAGGTATAGACGGAACAGTCTTTTGGATTTAGTTTTATCGAAACTTTAGGACTAGCTTTTGTTCTTTATAACAAGAGACAGCCGTTCATTTCCACATCAGATAGATAAGGATATTCCCAGATTTTCAGACATTTCAAATGAAAACTATATAGTTTACATCGCTTAGGTGTTCAAAAAAGCGATCCATAGAACGAAGCAAGGCTAGTCCTTGATTGCATATAAGTAAGAACATTTCATCTATCAATTTACGCTGATCGTGGTCACAAGGGGACTGATATTATACTTGAACTTATATGCAGTGGAGACCTGTTTTAATAACTATCATTGCAGTTCGATCAAGTTAAAAAGTTTAAATTAAATTCGTAGTCACAATTTTCACCTCAACTGACATATGAAACCCAGGGTCCGTGTTAAACATTAGCGTCACTTTAAATCGACCTAGGCCATATCTCAGCCGTTGAAAATTAATTCACAATGTTTCGTCTATCCCTTTTCATCATCTCATAATATATTTCGGAATTGTGAGGCATTTTTTTCATAGCAGAATGATATAATTTGTCTTTGATATAAAGACAGATAGAGATCGTTTGTAATGGTCTGTTTCGGTTATTATTATATTATTTATTAGTAAAAGTCCTCTTGAGAAAAACGGCGATCTAGATGGGTAACTATTATTGTTAGTATTTTATGACCCGTGCTTATTATCTGTCTATACTAATATAAAGAAGTTAAGTTTGTGTGTTTGTTAAATTGTAAGGGGTAATCTCGGGATCCACTTAAGACCCGAAACTCGATAATTGACGGTTTTTGTACTTTTTGATCTAGTCATATTATATGAAAAGCGTATTTTATAAACATGCTTTTAGGTAATAATTAAAGGAAATATTGTCATCTAAAAAATACTCTGAGAAAAACAATATTATACAGAAAACTTATAAAATATATCAAGAAAACTGAACATATGTTTTCTGAATTTCACTTTTAGCATTAACTTCCATGCCTTCGGATTCTAGTAATTCGACCAATTTAGCACTAAAAATTAAACAAACTTAAAGTCCAGATCCTTATTAAGGAAATACTCATAGGAAAATTTAATTGTTATTATAATTATTATTGAAATCGAAAAAAATATAAAGTTAGAATTTGTAAAAATCACACTCAAGAAAATCGTAATTTACGTTGATAAATGATGCTCAAAACTTTATTAAAATTACCTCAAATAATAAAAGAATATTTTCTACAACAATTATACTAAAAAAAAAACTCTAAAACAAATTGTCTTTTTTTCTACAAATATTTTAAAATCATCATAAAACTACTATAAAATCGGACGCACGAAACAATTCAAATCAGTCTGCCGCGAGGCTTTTTAGAGAGAGGACGTATCGCTCCTACCGAGCGTTTGACCTTTGCGGCGCGTACGAATTTTATGCGATAACTCATCAACATGTTTTGATACTCGATAATAATTTTTGTTTTATAATTTGAATTATTTATTAAAAAAAAATATTAACATTTATGATAACAAATAATGTTTTAGAAATAATGAGCAATAAAACAACATTATTTTAAACCGACTTCCAAAAAGGAGGAGGTTCTCAATTCGGCCGGTATGTTTTTTTTTATGAATATGTTCAACGATATCTCCGTCAATTCTGTACCGATTACTAAAATTCTTTTTTTATTCAAAAGAATGGACTTGCCGTTTGGTCCCATGTCAAGGAAACCAGGATCTAATGATGGCATTCTAGAGAAATTGAGAGGAACTTTAGAAAATCGTAGGGTGATTAGTGCATTTGTTAAGTTTTTCGTTAATTATCTTAAAGCATTATAATTAAATGAAGGTTTGGAGTCGATCTGATGATGGACCTGGAAGATAGTCGAGGGAACTCTTCAACGACTAACAGCAGTTACCTCGTGTTTGGGCTTGATTAATTTGTATCGATGAGACCTTTACAACCAGATAGGTTGTGACACTCAAAAGTTATAAAAAAAAAGACTTTAAAAGCTGAAAAGTATAAAATAACAAATATTTAATTTAATACACCTTTTATGCGATGCTAATTTATACTTTTGTGTGTATGTTACCTATTGATAAGTGTGAAGTCGGTGCCAAGCCTCAAAGAAATAAAACTATTAGAAAAATAAACTACAAAATTATAATTCGAGATGACCGTTAACGAACGTTTGCCCGCTTGGATTGGTCGCATTTTTATTTTATTTATGTGCTACATCGCATAAGAGGTATTACATTACATATTTGTTATTTTATACTTTTTAGTTTTTGAAGTCGGTTTTTTTTAACAAAAAAGGAAACGAAATAATTTAGAAAGTCCTGCTTTTAGCGCTAAAAGGTTGTCCCGATAATATATGTTGTACATATACAGACGAGGCATTTTTCAAGTAGGCGTGGATGACGATATTCAAAACTATAAGGAAAGGAATATCGAAAATTGCTAGCGATTTTAATAAAAACTAAAACTGCAATTAGTATATGAAAAATCAATACCCCATTATGGCAAAAAATATATTATTCACAAGTAAGTTATAGATTTTTTTTTACTCGTATGTTGCTTTGTTTTTAAAAAGTTTCGTTACTTACCAAAAAAAAAACATGTCTTATTTTAAAAACAAAAAACTAAGTATTTGTTTTATTCATTATTCCTTGTTGTGAATAATGGAATATCGAATCGAAAGGTATTACGTAAATTATATCTAATCATATACTACCTTCTACGAATCGTAAAAAAAAATATACTCGTATTTATACTTTTGTCAATAACTTTAACACAATTTATAATTTCCAATGGATCAAAACCGTTCGGCCGGAGTATTCAGAGCGAGCGCGCCGTCACCACATAGACAGTGTGCATGCGGACACGCGTGCGCGTCTGTGTGAGTGAAATTTGAGTTGTCGCGCGGTAGATCACGGCTCTTAACCGATTTCAAAAATTCTTTCACTCATGGATAGCTAATTTATCAGTGCGTGACATAGGCTATATTTTATCTCTGTATACACACGGGAACGGGAACTACGCGGGTGAAACCGCGGGGCGCTGCTAGTTTCTAATATATTAATGTCTAGCTGTTCTTTGCGATATTATTTACGTGATCTGTGACGTGTTCTAGTTTTGAGTAATCCCGTGGGTATTTTAGTATAAAAATAACTCCGCGGTTTTCATTTTTGTTTAACATTTCTGGAGATTCTACATTTTCTGGAGGATACTACATACTGTATATAGAATTATAGGTCAAAGAAAACAAATTAAAACTGCAACTCTAATCCTTACCTTAAACTAGTTTTCCTTCAATATGTTGTAAACAACAAGTGTAGTTTTACGTACACATTGAAGATTTCGATACATGTACTCGTTACATACACATCCAAGACGTTTTAGTTTCACGATTGCAAACACCGTCGCCATTACACGGTGTTGTGGTTACTTTCAACTCTTTACAATCATAGTTATGTGTTTACTGCCACTATTGAGTTTTAGTGAGCGCTAACTCCTAGAATCTAGACTACGTGAAACGTACAGACGGAACTACTGCACTTATGGATAACTTTATAAAATACAATTACAAATGTTAGTAAATTGGTCTTACAAAATTAGCGGCTATTGTAATTTAAAGTAATATAGACTATCGGTTAAGATAAAGGGAAGTTTAATAAGTTTCTCAAATGTTTTTACCACCACCAACCCAAATTAGAGAGCACTAATTGGGAAATGCTGCCACACACTCGAACATTATACAGGATATTCGTGTTACTGCTAGGGTAAGTGGTAGTATTCTATATCTTGTACCTATCCTACATCCTAGAACAAACAAGCGTTGACCAGTTCCCGCGGTATTGTCAAAGGATACCAACATTCCGCGAATATGGAACAGTAAAAAGCTGTTGCTAATTCATATGAGCGTCCACACAACTTTATCGGCATACCGCATTCCTTTGTTATAGTGTTCGACACGAAAACCGATTGGACTCGCGACGCGGGTCGTAATCTGATGCCCACAGTCAAAATAACAGAAAGAATAACTTCATTTTAAACTCAAAGCTTTAGGTATAAGTAAGCATTGAGTCGCGTGACGAATTAGCAATTTGTACATATAACATTTTGTTGTGACTGACTGATAGACAGTTATCGGGCAGTGTAAATCACACCAAACTAGGATGATTTAGAAATTTTTGTTTTTGGTAGTAGTTTATTTCAAAGTTTTGGGTGCCCACATGACGCTTCTATGACCCGCACTTGGCTAACGTGGTTGTCTAAGGCCTGATCGCCCTAATTCGGGATAGGCTCGAGCCCCTCGGTGGGGACATATATGAGCTGATGATTACAATCAGCGCAAAGCCTTGGTTAATCAGAAAACTAAAACTAATTCCACATGTCAGTGAAACCCACTGCAGGGCAAAGGTCTTTAGAATAAACTACACTTTATCTATTCATACGATGTTATCGATTGTCAAGTTAAGTATGTTCATTTGCACAAACAAGCATATAAATCCAAACAGTTCTATTTAAGTATATTAATACAAATAAAATTAAAACACTCATAAACTTTGTATACTAATTCCTAATTTATGTATAATAAATCTATTCAACTAATTTAGCCGACCGCGGAAGTGTTTCATGGTAATCTTTAATTGGCCAATTTAGGCACACATTACGGCCTTAGAAGCCAAACCTAGTTTGTTTCGCCCACACAACCAGACGCCATACTTGGATCGCATATATCTATTTCACTGTTTTACATTAAATATATACCAGTACCTAATACTCGTTTAATTTTAATTGTCAATTTTGTGTTAGCAAAATACCAGTTTCTAGATCAATTAAATGTCAATGTTCTGTGACTTCTGTGTAAGTTAATCTACGTTATGTCCGAAGTATGTGTCTACGATATACGAGTACTTTGAAAGTCCACAATATTTTTAAAGTCTGCGAAAATCCCACAACTCCCACGGTTATGGAAGAAAATAGGACTGCAGTGGCAGTTTTTTTATGATATAGGTGAAACGAGTCACCTGGGTGCGCCAAAGTTCACCTAAAATTTCAACTCCGATAATTGGAAATCCGAAAATTTTCTTCCTAACATTTTTTATCCTAACAATCGCAACTCCTAAAATCTTTGTCACTAATGTTTTAATTCCGAAACATTTGTTTTCCTATATTTTCTCAACATAACCATCGTTCATACTATTATTCAAAGTCATATCTTTTTTGTTTAGATTTATTTTTATTTATTATAATCAATATTATATACATAATTTTTTCGTAACTTTGTTTTTACATAACATGTAGGTATAACATATAACGCACGAGCCGAGCGAGCAAAACCAGAGTCCTGCTCCAATCATTCAGTCAAGTTCCAGTAACGAATCGGTCCTATTCCTAATTATTGGTTTAGGTTATGTTAGAACTGTGACCCCAACGCACGAGCCGAGCGAGCGTAGCGAGCGTGCCGCGGCAGCGGCCGGCGAAGTGCCAGAACCGAATTGGTCCTTTAGTTATGGTTATGGTAAACTCCCAGGCCATAAGCATAACCGTAAACGAGTCGTATAATAATCATTAAAACTATAAATATCATCTTCTACCCACATATATTTTTTATTACACTTGGTAAATGTTTCTTTCTGAGCATGAGTGAAAATATTATGGTAAGTATGTTTAGGGATAAAAGCGTTATGATAAAAAACAGTAGGAGTTTAAATATATTTACATTAAAGATGTTATGAATTAAAATTTTCGGAAAAATTAGTGTTATGAGCATCGTCGGTAGCACTACAAATAGTATGAATTAAAACTTTAGGATGAAAATTTTTAGGAAGAATGATCATTCGGACTTCAAATAGTTAGGAAAAACATTTTCGGGTAAAGAACTTTAGGTGAGCCAATATGGACCCGAGTCACCTGATAGCTAGTGACTACTGCTACCAGTAAGTTTTTGTTTCGTAAGCCTTTGAGGTGGAAATACGCCTGTTCTTAAAGGTTTGGAGGTATCAGTCTACCGAAGACGACAATTTGGTTTAAAGTACAGGGTGGTTGTGCTAGGCTAGAAGTTCCTCCAATAATATTTTAAATATAGTCACAGACTAACCAAAATATATGGTATATCTAATTCCTGTACTTACTACTCCTAAATACGTATACAGGCTTGCGTGTTAACCTCCCATCAACTAGTAGGATGTTAGCCAAGTGATATTAATTCTTAATCAGTAGTTTATTGAGTTAGAGCTGAGGAAAGTAGTATTTTTTATTTTGCATTTTCGCTGTATTTTTTATTAGATAAGTTAAAATTCAAAATGCATGTTTTCAAGTAAGAAATTAGTATGAAATAATAGTCATTATACTATAGAATAGAGAATAGAAATATAGATGAGACAACTCATCATTCATCACACTTTGCCCAACATTGGGACACTGCTGTCAAAAATGAAATAAAAAAGCAATTACACCGCAATTTATGAAACAATTTAAAACTCGAAACCAATTTCAGTATCTGCACGCATTGACCGGTAATTCATAAATAACTCTCCCAATTCCTATAAATTATATATTTTCTTTTTAATCAAATATCATTACTGTCCGATTGCGTGTCCAGTCGAGTTTTCAAGAAATAATTAAGGTACGTTTACTGTGGTGTAGTGAATGAGCACACGCACTGGACCAGTGTGAACCGCGCCCTCAGATAAGCTTTCCTGCCATTTTGTAACGATGAATTTGCATCCAAGTGTACCAAAGATTAACAATAATACAGAAGGTTTCACAAAATACTTAGACTTTGATTACTTTTATATTTTTCTATCGAAGTGATCTTAGAACCACATTTGTGTGCGTCTGTTATTCATTTTAGATATCATGTTTCTGAGTAAAACTTACTGCTTAAGACATACACAATCGATTTCTAGTTAAAAATAACGAACATCAAATTTTCAAAATTTATGGGTTCGATTCCCGGAGTGAGTAGGTAATAGTTTTTTTCTAAATCTATGAATGCAGTTTTTATTTTTATTCAAATCAATGACATGGTTCGTAAGAACAGACCTTTGTATCTTTTATAGTTTCAGACTTCCCCCCACTGACCGTTCTATTTGGGTCACCTTGTATAGTTAGTTTACTACATGAACCAAACTAAAAGGCAAATCCACTATCCTATCTACACTACACTAAATAATCTATGCTCTCACGTTTTGCGAGCAGCATCCCTAATGAGTGTGCACCAGGAGCGCGGTGTCACGTGTGGACCGACCATTAAACCACACGTTATTACTCAGAAAGAGGTTATTGTTAACAACACATTTTTGGGCGAATCTTGATACTTTAATGTATTACGGTTTGTAACGAGATTTTGTTTTTGTAGTATGTGGTAATTTTAGTGCTGAACCTAAGTTAATTTTACCTACGTAAAATGATCTACATCATCTTTGGTGTATTATTCCTTATATATTCTGATCTGGGCTGTTATTCAAACATGGTTTAGATATACGCATTAGGCTAACGTTGACTGCATATTCCTCCATTTTGGACTACCGTTAACAGAGAACGCTTTTCCGAAGTAATCCTATATTTCCGTAAAACATTCCTGTCCTGCAGGCTTCAAATCTACTTCTAGAAAATTCGACTAGTTTTGACCATTACATCTACAATAATAATGAATAACCCCGCAATTTTTTCTCAAACCAACCACCTAAATCTCTGTCTCGACATAGCCTTTATAATCACCATTATAAACACAGTAAGTTAAGTAAAATGAGGATTTCACGCCAACCGTTACCAGCGGTTATGGCTCTCAACATACCTCTATACCCAATTACCACATTACACACAAGAGTTATAAACAAATCCGACCATTCTGTGTCCGCATAACTCGACGTTTAATGAACGGATTACGAATCAACCCTTTCTGGTTAAATTTTCGTGTAAATGTATAATTTATAACGTTGGTGTGTGCATATGCGTGTAAGAAATTTGAGGGGGTTTGTGCCATTAAATATATTTGTATATCGTATTTAAGACAGTGTTTTCTTTTGTTATGGTAAAATGTTTATTATCTCTTAAAATGTTAAAACTTATGGACTGATTTAAATGCAAATAATTTGACATAAATATTCCTTAAAAGCTACCTACAAATAGGAATATCACTAAATATACTTTTTTCAAACAATTCAATTTTCAATAATTTGAGATGACAAAAATACCATCTTTGAAAGAGAAATGAAAGAAATATTGCTAAAAATGAAAGAAAGAAATATTTGAAAATCTACTGTTTTTGTAAAGAAAAGAAGCCATTACAATAATAGTATTTTTGCGGAGTCCATTATTAGTAAAATTATTGAGAACAATACGATTTTCTTTCCATCATATACTCGTAGTCGTGTGTTGTTATTTGCCGAATGAGGAAAACCCATTTAATACAATAACAATCATTTCTGTGTTCCGTCGTCTGTTTTTCTTGAATATTTTATTAAAGTATTTTCTTAAGGATAATTGTTTCTTTGTTTATTGCTATTCTAACTTGTAGTTGCTTGGTGGTTGTACGAATTAGGATGTCTGGAAGTTTTGGGAGGATCCTATCTTTTAATTCATGTAATAAACTATCTTTGTTAAAATGTTATCTAATTAGTTAAGCTAATTTTATCTTTGTTCGTTGGCCTATCGATCATAAACAAAGACTAACTAAAATAATATGAACTATGAACTCATTAGACCTTAAAAACATTTTGAGTGAAGTTCGGTCATCCAAGAAAACATACCGCAATTAAATTGTTAAATCTACCGTTTTCCTCTCTATACAATCGATCAATCTCCATCCTTCACTTCCACACCTATACAATAAACAACAAAGTTAAATTTTCTTAAATAATACATCTCGTATACTAGTATCCAAATAAGTAAGTTGGACGCGAGAGAACGTTCATTAAAACGCCTGTTATATTAAAATTGTATTGTAAATAAAATGACTTGCTATTATTCGTCCGTGGTCCGGTGTGGGGCCATTGGTGTTCTCTCGGACTCGTAACAAGGCACCCAATTTAAATACTAACAAAAACTTTACGTATCGAGCGAGTCACCACGGATTTAGTGCGAGGCACTTGAGTAGGCGGACTTTGTTGGGCTTGGTGCAAAGCGATAGGAGTAGCGGTTTGATTTATGTATACTAATATTATCGATATTAAAATGTAAAAGTCGTTGTTCTTGTTTTTTCTAAGGCTTAGAATTTTGTGCTTTAATAACCTATCAATATATCGATGATGTTACTAAGTACCGGTGACGGCGCCACGTTAGCAAACTTATGAAATTAACATCTTTTTGATTACAAAGCCACACACATCTCTATTATGACAAATAATCCGTTTTAGTTAGCACTGAGCCATGCTATTATGTAAAACTACAAAGGCCCAACTTAACGAACTGTTATCCCGGACTTTGGGATTTGGTTTTTAAAAAAAACTATTTTTTGATATACACAAATTATAATTGGAATAAAATATAATTATGTAAGACAACCGTTCCGAAAGAAGGATGGATGCAGACTGACTTCTACTACAAACAATGATTAATACTAAGAAAAGCTGACATTGCAGTTTTGTGTCGTCCCAGCATGAACCCTTGCAATCCAGGGATATAACAGAACGAAGTATTTTCTATGTACTGGGTATTATATATTGTTTTTACCTATTGCTGGGTATTTTCTTCCTGTGGAATGTTCCTTACCCCCGCTATCGCTTATAACCAAGCCATCGTTCACGTGGGAGGTTGTAGCGCTACATGTGAACGCATCTGCATCGTCGCGGGGTCAACCACCTCGCGCTACCCACCACCAACGTGAGAAGGTCATCTGATTTCGGCAACTGCCAATATTCTTGACCGTTTCAATTTGAATGCACACGGAACGCCAGAACGTTCCATTTGTTTCTTTGGAGAAACGAGTTTATTTGAAACGAGTTTGGAACGATAAATAGTAATTCGAATTTGGAACGTTAAATAGTAATGGCGGGCAAACGCGGGCTTTTAATTAATTAATCCCTTCAAATTGGTTAGGTTTTGTTTTGTGTTGTTTAGTACCTAAAATCGTATAGTGTTATTATCTCAAAATATATGTATATTGACACAAATGGAAATTTTCGGTTGGAGCTCTGATTTTTACACAATGTATGTACGAAAAATTGTCCTCTTACAAATACATACATACTTGTTTTTACATACAGTTTTCCGCACATATATAGGTATTACAATATTATTCGTATTTTCAAAGCAAACAGCAATTCTGCCGAATTATTTTATAACATGATTACGTCACTTTGAAACCATCGCTATGTATGAAGCAGTAACGATTTCTCCTTTCCTCTGAAGTTTTCCAGTTAAAATGGAAATAGGTTTTCGAATAACACGTCGAGAAATATAAAAAGGAATGGATACGAGGAGAAATTCATCACGAATGTGACTCCGATTCATCCGGTTTGTGTTGTATTTGAATGTTATTATGTAGATTTACTCTAGGAATTCTATTTACCTTGTTTTTGTGTATAGTTTTTCATCTTACATATCATTATCCTTTTTTATTACAAAGTTACTATAGTACCTTTATTGAGCATTATTTGTGCCATCAGTCAGCATTGGAAAGATTCGGGTTGATTAAAAATCCTACCAAACAGTGTAGTATAGGGTTCAGTATCCCTACAAAGTATTTTTTTTTGTTAATTATATTATACTAGCGGCGCCCCGCGGTTTCACCCGCGTAGTTTCCTTTCCCGTAGGAATATGGGGATAAAATTATGCTAAAACCACTGAATCACTCTATCTATTAAAACAAACCGCATCAAAATCCGTTGCGTAGTTTTAAAGATCTAAGCATACGGACATAGGGACAGAGAAAGCGACTTTGTTTTATACCATGTAGTGATGAATAAGTGTGGATAGTTCTGTTACCCTATCGGTAATTCAACTTTCAAAGATCAGTCTTTATAATAAAACACAGTAGTTATAATCCTTCTTAGTAAGTTAACTTAGACAATATCTATAACAATAAAACTAAACAGTTACAAAAACCAAAACATATTTACATAGAAAAGCAATAGAATCAGAATTGCCAACATAACAGCATGATAGTTGGCATGCCAACTGAGGTCTCGATACAACTTTATGAAACCGAGCCCTTGGGACCGTACCGGATTGGTACCAATCGCGTCTCGGTACAACTAGTTGTACCACATAGTACCAATAAATGTTAGGGATCTATCGAAATAAGAAGTCAATGTGTTAGGACCAATGTTATGTGACGAAAGTATAACAATAAATGAAACTACTGGAACTGCTTGTGTATAGAAGTACTATGCGCTATCACAAAGATGTAGACTAAATAAAATTTTAGGCAATTCTATGAATAAGCTTCCAGTGCTTTCGTTTATTGTCAGATTGTCGATATTACACTGTATATATAAAACTATAGTTGTAAGTACTTATGTGTTCCCCGCAACATAAAAATGATGTAAGTATTCTAAGCTTTGTATATCTTGGGATTGGGTGACAAATATGTATCATATGCTGATGTATTTATTTAATTTTCACCAAGATATGACATTAATTTTTTAATAGGAATCAATAAATTAAGAAAGAATAATTTAAGTACCAAATGCAACCTTTTTTCCAATCAACAGAATAAAAAATCAACTGGCCAAACACAAAAAACAACCAAGAGATTAATAAAATACGTACTTCGATCGGAAGATACATTGTAAATGGGATATTTTGGTTAAAGTGTCACTAAGTAAGATACATGAAGTCCCATAAATAACGGGAGGTCATCCAAGCCGACTCCTGCAGACCACAAGTCATTTCCTTCCATCGATATATTTTACTTTGCACCAATACACCTAAATTCTGCTTAAGAAAGGCTTAGCTTTGGATTGGCACATCTATACAAATTTAAATTGAAGTAAAAAACAAAATTGTGTTTTATTTGTCAGTGTTGACAAAATATTTCAATTTATCGTTATGTTTCGTCTTTCTATCAAATTTTAACAGGATAATATTACGAGGTAGTTTTAACATATAATATTTGTCATAGAATGCAAGGATGTCCTTGGCGAGCATTTGTCCGTATTCTTGGCTATAAACCGCGCTAATCTCAAGAACCACTGAACTAATTTGTATGCGGTTTTGACTATACTTGATAATAGCTTAGTATGTTTAGCTTTTTTATTATAGTTTACATATATTTATACAGCAGATTTTGCGTTATAAAAATTTAAGCGAAGCTGGATTACATTGCCTATAATCTATAATTTAAAAACAAACTAAACCTCATCATAATGAGACTAGGAACGATCACGATTGCCTTAGATTGACCCCTGAACTATTGACATTCGGAGAGCTTTCTGCTTTATCTGTGGCATCAGTGTCAAACGTGAGCACAGAACAAATATGCGGTGTTGGGTTGCCATGTTTACTAGTGGTATTTTCCCAAGCAAAATCACATGCTAGGGATATTGTTTTTTTTTATATCGTGCCAGACATCTTTTAATTTGTCTGTCTAAATCTAGACAAATGTATCTACTCCTTAATCTAGTAAATAATTTTATGGACCCTATTGGGCTATGATATTCGCGCCTCCAAAGGAATCTTATTACCAGAATATTTCGTCTTTACATGACAATCTGTATTAATAATTTCGAAATTCAAAATATCATATCAAGTTCTCAATATTTCTGTGACGCTGTCCATGCGGTCCTGTGACTTAACTAAAAGAAATCAATAAAATTACGAAACTCGAACTGTCCCACCGTTTCCGATGGTGGGACAGATCAAACTTTTTGTCCGATCTGTCACTCCGGTGGGACAGAGCAGTGGGACAGATCGGAATGATTAATTTTTTTTAACAGGGAAACAGAATACTTTAGAAACTTATATCGTTTAGCAGCCTGTATAACCCAGGTACAGATTTAGCTATAATTTTGCACGTTTTGTGCCAATAAAATCGGATAGATGAGTGTTTTGCCGCGCGTGGTCACGACGCGACCCGTCCCGCCCCGCATTGTCTAGAAAGTTACTCAACAGTAATGTCTCTAGGAATGTTTAGATTGCATTTTGTTAATACTCCACTGCTTTATTGCCTTGAAAGAGTATATTTTGGTCGTATTGAAGTGTGAAAACTTAAATGAAAATATTTTTTTTATATTCATTTTAAAATGTAAGTCTGTATATCCGTTTGAAAGATTTCTAGCAACTGTTGGACTGCATTTATTCAAATCTATTTTAAAACTGTTAAAACGTAAGATATCGTTATTTTAAATAACGGAAAACACTGTTACAATTATCTAAATAGACCCGTCTAAGTGTGCTAGACGTTAAACTATCAGTTACAAGCGCCCCTTCACACCAGATAACAGTCTTTATAAATTTAAGCTCTAAATACAGGTTCTTGGGAAATTAGAACTTTCTATCCTAAACGGGTTTATTCTTAGTAGCCTTGTTCTAGAATAGTTTTGCGATTTAAATAGTTTGTGCCAGTTTTCCGTAAATTAATTGAGAGAAACCGCACGGTAATGTCAGTCTGGGTGAAACAGAATTCAGTTTTAATTTAGTTTTATAGCCTAGGATTACAGTTGGATGAAGTTTGTCGTGTTGATAGTTACTTAACAACTATTATTGTACTAGTAACTTAAAACGTAAACTGCTAATTTCATCTGTTCTATGTAGTTTTTATTATAATGATATAAGTGTTTACATGAATAGAAACATCATTCATTATATAGAATATTGAAATAAAAGAACATGTGTGTTCAAGAAGTTTTAAATAACAAATGAATAATGACTAATCGAATTCTCATTTGTTTATTTGTACATGGGTTTAACGTAGTTGATGTTATACTTGTAACAACTATTCACTAGCTGATATAATAGCCTTTATTATATATTAATACTAGCAGTGCACCGCGGTTTCACCCTTGTAATTCCCGTTCCTGAAGGAATATGGGGATAAAATTATGTTAAAAACCTTCCCACTGAATCACTCTATCTATTAAAACAAACCGCATGAAAATCCGTTGCGTAGTTTTAAAGATCTAAGCATACATAGGGACATAGGGACAGAGAAAGCGACTTTGTTTTATACTACGTAGTGATAGTGATAATAGAGCTTTTATCAATGTACCAACTATTTATCGTAGAACTTTTCAAAACGAAATTAGTAGTTCCTAAGATTTGCAAGTTCAAATAAACAAATAAATTCTGCCTCATTATTACAGACATTAGCATAGACTGCAGTGTAGGATGTTTGTGGGCGTATAAAAAAACAAATATACGAAGTACTTTGTAAATTTGTTGTTCGATAGTAAAACATAAGATTGCAAAACAATGTCTGTCTGTCAATTTGTCACCTAATATCCTGACAATAGGTAACACAAAAGTTATGACACGCCACTCATTCAAACCAGTAACGTACAGTATATTTTTTGTCATCAAATATAATCCATCATGGGAGACGTCAAGCCAGCTTGACAAGCAACTTGAGAGGCCGAAAGGAAATACTGATTGATTTAAAACTCCGAACCAAACAGGTTATATGCCTGGTTCTATTTAACAAAGGTCAACGAACCTTTAAATATAATAGTTTTAATGTTGTTTGTGAAACATTTTGATAGCGCGCCTAAAAGTCACGAGGCAATACGTTGGGTATTTTTTTAATGAAATTCGAAAAAGGAACATGTTCTCAATTTGAATGTTTGATTTTGAAGTTGTTTTTTGTTTAAAAATGATGGATCTTTGCTAGTCAGAAAAATACTTAGATAACTAAACTACTATTCTTAATAAGTGACCTGCATGCTTATTTGTCTCCTATATCATTAAAAATAGTACTTTCATATTTAAGATCCTCGCTAATAAACATAAAACAACTTAGCTAGTGAACTATGTTGGATAGTTATGACAAGGCTAATATGAATGAAGAAATTTTTAATTATTTTCTTAACTAAATAACATTAAATTAAAAAAAAAAAAACCCCTAACACACTTTCAAACACCCATAACTTTTAAACAGTTTAACCGATTTTCATCAAACATGTCTAAGAACACTCGCACGTAAGTCCCCTTTAATACAAAAAAAAACTAAATTGAAATCGGTTCATCCGTTTGGGAGCTATGATGCCACAGACAGACAGATACACACACACACACACACACACACACACACACAAACACACACAGACACGTCAAACTTATAACACCAATTTTTGCGTGGGGGGTTAAAAATTACACTAAGAAACCTAGTTAATATGTAACTGTTTTTCAATTATTAATTTTAATGTTTTGTGTAAGTAAATACTCATCTACACTAATAAAATAAACACGTTGAGTACTTGTAAAACGGACGTAATTTTCCTCATGACGTATTGTCTATAAATAAATATGATTTTCACACACTGTGCTGAGGCTGTATCTTATGATATTTCTTAGAATTATGTACTTGTCTCTATGTTGTATTGTCCGGCAGTTTGATTAGTTCAATGATCTAACGTATGATATTTATTTATTCATTTTTTTACAATACTGGCATTTTTTTTTGCGTAGTTTTCTCGTCTAATTGGCTATTTTTAGTGTATAATTCTAAATAATTTCGTTTATTTTACTATGTAGAATACTACTTAGCTATTTCCACAGTTTCACTTGCTTTAAAAGCATCTAAAACCATCCTTTTGGATCATCCTATCTACAGCTGAAAGCTGCATTAATATCCGCTAAGCGTACAAGCAATAGTAGCGACGTTTTATACTATGTACAGAAAAACCGAATTTAGCTATAACTTCAGTCATTCATATATTCAATGAATTTCTTAAGCTTATTAAGTACTTTGAAATTAAAGTTCAATTTTATGAGTACTTGTAGAATATATATGTTTGCTCATTACAAAATCGCATTATAAAATACAATGTTTCACTTAACTTATCATAATTAAAACAAAAACCGAACGACCGTGTTCGATATTTGGCAGAACAACTGCCTGCAAGTTTTCTTAAGAAATGTCAGTATGTATATTATGAAGGTAGTTGTATATAACGTACTTTCTGCAAAGGAATTTACTGATATCGGATTTTAAATACTCAGGGTGTGAATGCGGATATGGAGTGTCCTCGATCCGAACTATACAGTTGTATGAAATTATTACGGTTGGGAAGTTTACAATTTACATTTTGTTCCTTTTTAGTTGTTCACAATATATTTTTCAATATGATTTTTAGTAGTATTTAAGAAAGTGATGCATCTGATAACACTTATCCTATCGTCATGATGGATAAATTGAAGTAGTAGACATATCTTTAGTAAGTTTCATATTTTTTTAGTAGAAATAAAATTAATCCATTTGTTAGTGCCAATCACAGATCAGGGAGTCACTTTAGGACTTCCGTCCTTGTTTTGTGGTGCCAATGTTGTAATAATTATGATTATGAACGAGAGTTATCATCACCAACGCTACTGTAAACATAGTTCAAGTAATAAGTGTCAGAGGAGATTTTAAGACCAATGTTTGCTAGTATTTATTCAATAGATCTAGATTATGCGATAGTACAGACATGGATCGGAAACGCCGGCGCCCGGTGCTACAAAAACTGCAAAGTCCAACGAGACCTGTACTGATATAAATAAATTTATATAATTGGCATGTCTTACAAGGCAGGTGATTAGTATACACATTACCTAAGAAACTGCAGCGTTGTTTTCCTTCAAAATAACACGAATAATAGAAACGAAACATAATAGAAGCGACCTCGTATTTTTGGACGAAAATTTTGATTTACCTACCGCAATAATTCTTTATTGTTGTTTTCTGGGACAGATGCAGAAAATAGGTCAATGTCTTATGAAAGACTTTTCTCGTCGTTTGTCGGAAGGGAGGAAATGATAGTGACAAACTTTTGTTGCGACTTCGCGGACCGAATGTGACATTGATTCGACTTGTTGTGTTTCGTTTCCCGACGCTTACGATCCCATTTATTGTCTCCCATAAAAGCCGATCAAGAACGCCATCCGCCAAGTTTTTTCGATGCATCCGCTAAAGATCATTATTCTTATCCTAGACAATTATAACCGAAGCCGACTGCACCCTTCGGCTATTTCCAGATATAAACTGTTAAAACTTGTTTATGTCAAACCATCGAGTATTCCAACCTCAAGTGCACGGAATAAATGACTGGCCACACGTCTGCGGTGAATGGCAAGTATGTAAGTAATTTCATAGCCACAGAGAAATAGTAAACTCAAACGTAAAATTGTGCTAACCTTGAGCGAAGGTGCCAACTAGCGTGAACTTGTACCGATGGCAATCATATTACTACTGGTTGTTTAGAAAACCGGTTATTTCAGTACCGTGAGACCACCTGAACAGGGAGGACGTTATTTAGTTAAAAATTAGTGCATGAAATTGTGTTCGAATAGTGCTCGCGAAAACTGAGCGCGCCCAAACCGGTCTCGCGTTCGAAGAAAGCCGCCATTGTGCCTCCGCCCGCCATCGCCGTCAAGAAAATTCGGCCATATTTGTTCCGTGACGCAAAAACGCAGCAAGTGATCGGTGCGCGGTGTCAGCAGACACTAAAACAGACGTTTTGTATTCTAAATTCAAATTTGATGATTCGGATGAAGTCGTCTGCCGAGCACGCCGCTCGTCTTGAATATACGATGAGATTGGACATTAGCGGCGATGATGGTAACATCACTATAGTACCTCATCCTCAATCCTCTTGTAATTACGTACTGCTGGTTATCATATAAATATTGAACGTTCGGTTCTTGAACACGGCAGATTGTTAAATAAAAGGTTATGGTTTGTATTCAAAGCATTGTAAGTTAGGACAGGTAAGATCGTGATGTCGGTTGGTTTTGAAGGCATAACCGCCATGGCTGGTGTCCGGCGGCGGCGGCGCGGCGTCGGCGCTGGGGGTGACGTCACCGAGGCTTTGGCGCGGACCAATGGGGGTGAAGGCGGCGCGGGCGC
The DNA here is from genome assembly GCA_958496195.1 of Timandra comae. Taxonomy (NCBI): domain Eukaryota; kingdom Metazoa; phylum Arthropoda; class Insecta; order Lepidoptera; family Geometridae; genus Timandra; species Timandra comae. Next base: position 1,538,892 of record OY292354.1, read on the forward strand.
GGGGCCGGCAGCGCTCGCGGCGGCCAGTCGCCTCAGCCGCCCAGTGAGCGCCGCATGCGCCGCCGATACCGCACGCCGCACGATTGCTCCCACTTGACGGACCGGCGCGTACGCTCACACACCCCGAACCGCGATGCGATATCAATTACGTTTAAGATTCGCGATTTAGCCGCCAAGTTCGAACAATCGTGCGGTTGTGATGCGTCTGGGAGCAACCGGATGCGACGCCCGGCCCCGCTCGTCCACAGGTGAGTCCTTTGTACACTATTTAATTATTGCTTAAAAACACGACAAAACAATTTAAGACTCTGCTCGTTAGTGGCCGAAAAGATTGTCTTAAAATTTGATGTAGGTAGTTGTAAAAAAACGTGTTATACAGATTATGTAGCCGTACATGTCCATATTTCAAAATATCCGTCTTTGAATGCATAAATTATTATAAAAACGAATGTAATAAAGCCTTCCGGTATAATTAAGTTATATATTTTTTTAATAACGCGCGTTTTTCGACTGTTAAGTAACGCCTACATTATCCGGTACAAGACAACGAATTGGCCGGTATGATAATTAAATGAACGTACTTAATACTCGTACTCGTAACACCGGTATTCTGAAATTCTTTTTTAAAAAAATCGTTATAACGTTCGAATAGGACCCTAAATTCAATACCGAAGGGTAATTAAAAAAAAGAACAAAAATCGAACACACTTTTAAAAATAAATAACATCCAAGGAATAAGCACAAGACCGAGATCATTTGAAAGAAGAACACAGATAAAAAATAATGAATAGTGAAGGGATGAAAGGAGGTTAAATACTTGTCTTTAGAATCGAGCAGACGTGTGGTATTTAATGTGGCTTCGTAGCACATCCGGGTTCGTTGTATCTTGCCGCCTACATTAGGCCTTGACCGCTCTAAATCAGGCTGTGAGGCTGACTAATATCAAAATTATTGTTAGGTAGACATCATGAAATATGTACCTAGGAGGTAGGTAAAATACAAAGAGTTTTGGTTTTAAAAGTACAAATCTCAGTCTCTTTTTCAACCGACTTCCAAAACATAGGAGGAGGTTTTCTATTCGACTTGTTTTTTTTTAATATACCATAGTCTTGCTTGATTCTTTAAACAAGCAATTTTGAATGTTATATTTCAGAGAACAAATACGCACTTGTTTTAAGTTGTAAAAAAAAACAAAAGAATTTACTAAAGAAAACATAAGTCCCAAACCTTTTTATTTTTTTGGTCTTAATGTTACCTGTAACAACTTACTACGCGCGTCAGGTGTGTAAAACATTTTTTGTGAGCCATTCGAAGTTCTTGGAAGATGAAACCTTTTCCCCAAAATCTATCCGTTATTAGTTATTACATTTTGCAGTTTGGAGAAATCTTTAGTCATCGTTGTTAGTGAGTAACTGGTGATTATCCACGTAAGGTGAGCGGCGCGGCGGAGTCAAAATGTTTTGTAGCACAAATTGGGGTTTCTAAGGTTTTTTCCCCAAGTCTTTTTGTAGTTCCAGTTGAATACGAATGTGTTAGATATTGAAAAAAATTACATAGAAATACAAGATGGTGAAGGCAACATAGTAATCAATAAAAGCACTATAAATGGATCTTAGACTTATATGGTCTGTATGTTTTTGGGATAAACTAATATATACAAATCAAAAGTGTCTAGGGATCAACATATATTTTTGCAATAACTTTTCTCCTGATTGATATTAATTAAAATTTTCTTTAAGGATTCATCAAATAAAGTGTTTTCGTTTGTCACAGTAACGATAAACCAAGTCACCTTTGCATTAATAAAGAAATTTGCCATTTTCCTAATAAAGGGATTTTTGACATTTGAACCACTAACATTAAAGTTCGAAAAAAAGACTGAAATAACAGTTTTCTTTAAAATTTTATTGGGTAACTTAAACAATTAATAATCCGTGTTTCTACCGCGAACACTAACAACACAAGAACATCGGTTTGGCATACTCAAAATGAGTTCATCCAAATCACGCTGTGGAATGGCCGCCCATGTTCGTTGCAACAACAAAAAAAGGTCTTCTTGCGACTGGATACCCTCCATATTCGGCAGAGCTCTTCTCTGTAGCATATCCCATGCATGCTCAATCGGGTTCAAGTCTGGCGACTGAGCAGGCCAGGGCAGGACATTGATGTTAGCTGCGGCGAGAGTCTGTCTTACAACTCTTGCGGTGTGCGGTCGTGCATTATCATGCATTAACTGAAATAAGGGACCGATTTGCACTTGTAGAGGAACGATGACGTCTGATACAATCGTCTCAGCATAAATTTGAGCGTTGAGGTTGCCTCTGATCCAAATCAACTCAGTTCTTCCGCCGATCCAAATACCCGCCCATACCATGATGGTTCCACCACTATAAGGATGGACTTCCTGGCAGGATTTTAATCGCTGTTGGCGTCCAGGGGTTCTCCAGTGTCGTATACGTCTTGTATCCGGTCTCATACCAAAACGAGACTCATCAGAAAAGCACACGAAACGCCATTGTTCTTCTGCCCAATTTCTGTGTTCAAGAGCCCATTGATATCGAATCCTACGATTGTGCATTGCTATAGGTGGTACCAGTAGCGGTCTTCGGGAATGAAGGTTCACTTCATGCAAGCGGTTTCTGACTGTTTGGTCGCTAATTAAGTTCCCTGAAGAGTGATGAAGCCGCACGGCTAACATCATGGCGGTTATTGTTGGAGCTCTTCGAGTTAAGATTTGAATGTATCGGTCTTGTCTCCGTGTGGTGCAGCGATACCGTCCTCCATGGCGCTCAGCCACGGTACCAGTGCTTCGGTAACGTGTCCAAAGTCGACTGATAACACTCTGACTTGTATTCAGAGCTAAAGCCACAGTACGTTGCCGGGAACCAGCTTCTATCATTCCCACGGCTCTGAGCATTTCTTCCCTGCTTAAATGACGTCGCCGCTCCATAATAACGTTGGTTTTAATCAGTAGTAGGGAAACAGTAGCACTAATAATGTCTTCAATGCGTTGTATGTTTTTATAGGGAAAATATTGACAGCTGATTTTCATGTTTTACTCGAATTTGATTCACAGTTCCTGATTCAAATTATGAAATGCACCAAAAAGGATCCATATAAATTTATAAAATCATAAATTTATTACAAAGCCACATCTCAATCTCAAGAAATCCGCATAAAAATGCTTGATCCCTAGACACTTTTGATGTGTGTACTTCTACAAGGGGCATTTTTAGAAGTTGTGTTCGTGGCTTTACTTATCCTTGTATAACGTCCATCGTATGTGTTTTTGAACATCAAGTTATTAATTCGATATCTAGGTACTAATTAATGGATTTATTATTTACCTGCGAGTTCTATTACTAATTGCGAATAATCAATCGATTTATGAATATTTAATCGATAGAAAACAAAGAAATATGATTAATATTTATTATTGACTGAACTTTTCAAGGCTTTAAGATTTTTTTTTCAAATGGATAATTATACCAAAGATATTATAAATACAGAAAAACAACATAACGAATTTAGATTAAATTTAACGTTTGGTTCCACCCACTTTTCTTTATGAAATTTTCATAGATTCGAATAGTGTATGTGTAAAATCGCGGGACATCTCTAGTTCTAAATAATTCATAATCATCATCAACAGCTCCATAGATTTTCTTTTAGTACATATATTATTAAAAACGAATTAATGCAGAAATTATACATTTAAATAAACAAAAAATTGACTTAGCAAAGTAGGAATGCATTTCGATGCGCGCCCGTTGATGTCTAATGTTAGGTGAGGGGCGGGACGTTAATTTCTAAGATCGAATAATAAGCTTGTAGTTTTAATTAAAGAAACATGTACTTTATTTTTCTTTATATTATTTATTTGAAAATTCATTTAATATTAGTTTAATTCATATATCAAAACATAATTTGTAAAAGTCGTACTTAAGAAAATGTATAGAAAATGCGTGCCAGATGGGGTCTTTATTGTAAGAATTCGTTATTATGAACGGTGAATTTTACAGAAACTCGTGTAAGGTTTTGATATTGGTAATAAATATATTGTTGAATGTATGTTCATACATTTCATAACCCACCAATTGGCTAATTTATTGTGTTAATTTCGTAATTGTTAGGACGAAGTTTGTCTGGAAAATTTTAGTAAATCTAGGGGAAAATTGGACTTATATAAATCCGAAATAAATAGCTAGAAATTTAGTAATTTTTTTATAAAAAAGTATGAAATTATTTATATAATTTTCTTTGAATAAATCAGTAACTATAACATATATGTATGTTATGTATATATGTTCGGTATATAAACTATACTCGTATTTGTACAAGTTGTTATATGATATAATACAAACATTGAACTGTTAGAGTTGAATGTGTTTTGAATTTTAGTTTAGTTATTTGGCACACTTAGTATTAACATTTCTTTTTAAAAAATATGTAGATGTATGTAAAATATAAGTAAAATATACCGAAATATAACAAACTTATTTTTAACAAAATATTTAAATAAGAATTTGAGGAAAATTTATCAAAAATTACTATGATATTTTTAGTTTTAAGAATAACATTAGTTCCAAATATGTAGGTATAGGTACCTAGTATATATATTCATTTAAATCTGTCCCGTAGCCCCTGAAGTATCCTCCAACATTACTTAACTCTATCCTTATCATACACATCTTCACCTTATGATAGATAATTAGGTACATACATTACATAAACAAGGCATTTCTGAATAAAGCTAATGTAAAACTGATGGTTGTCGCGTAACAGTGTCGACATTATGTACATAAAACATAATGCCCGCAGTACTTAGGTACATAATTTAAGTATAGTGCTTCTCATCGATGTGACCAGTTCAAAATATTTTAAAGCTAAAGTTATTGTTAAAATAATATATTGTATGCACTCGTAAGTTGGTAGTTTTCCGAAATTATACTTATCATATATATACTCTTTTCTTCATTTGGTTGCTTAACTTTTTGGCTAGACTTTTGGAGGTTTTAACTATCTGTAAGGATATTAGAACTAGTATATATCAAAGATATCAATAACTAGTATAAATCAAAGATATCAGTAGTATATTTTAGTAATTGATTATATTGATTATATTATATGGCTAGGTCTATCGATTTGTCTTCAATATCTTAAAGCAGGTATTATTTTTTAATCTATATTTTTAATTTCCTTGTAAAGGCTAAGATTTTTTTCTGTTAAAAAGTTCTGTCACAAAAATTATCTTACTGCAGGTATGTAATATTGAATAGGGATTATTAAATCCCTCGTTTAGGTTTAGTTCTTTTTTCTGTCTATCAACTTTGCCGTCCATTACAGAAACTCAAAGAAAAACCAGTCTTCTAATTTTTCTCCATGACTCAACAGTGTCTAGTATTCAACTAAACTTGCAAGTTAATGACATGGTTCACAATTCCCGTGAATTGTTTGTGGTTGTTAATAATATTAGTGTTCGGTCGTCGCTCCTTCCTCGAGTGTTAGAATTCTTATTTACATAGCCATCGACCGTGAATGTATGTATCATTCACTCGGGACCGTGTGAATCTACGCGACTGAGAATGTGCCTGGAAAAATCTAAGTATTTTGTATGGTGACCATAGTTTAGGGTGATTTTGGGATTATTTTGGTAGATGTGTTACGTGGTTTTTGGACTAAATTTAGTGTAGATGATGCGATAGATTAGGTTTCAAAGTATCTTTGTGTTTCGTAATTTTTATAATTAAAATTATTTTGTGTACTTTTTTGGAAATTATTGATGTACAGCCTTACTAATAAAAAGTACCCACTGTGTATATTCTTGATATAACGAGTGTGAAGCATATTAATAATTCGTTATATCAAGAATATACTCAGTGGGTATTTTTTATTGGTAAGGCTGTTATATTAAATATATAACGTAAACTAGTTTTGATTAAAATGGTGGAAAGAGACAATTAATAATCCATACTACCCGTAACCTTAACAATTGACGTGATTTATTTATAGTGGTCGACATTTACCAATCCATAATTATTGGCGAGCAAAACTTGTAACACATTTTGCGACAAAATATTTGAAAACTAGTGGGAGTGTCTCGACATGATTAATTACATTTAATTTGCATTTCTGTAAACACAAATAGATTTAAAAATCATTAAAGTTTTACAAATGGCTGTAAAACATTTTTTGTTTTTAAAACTAATGTGCGTTAAGTATCTTTGTTTTCAGTTTATTAGCGGGAACGTTCTTTGTTCTTGCGGTAACTGTATTTTCGTCTGTCTGTCAAGAATTAGTCAGTACATTCTCAATTTACATAGTCAGTGACCGTAAATTCTCGTGTGAACACTTCAATGCGGAGCGACGGAGCGTTCACTGCATCGGCTCAATCATTTTGTTTTATATCTAACGCCCAAATTAAATTAGAAACGCTACGGTTGTTCGCCGCACAAGTTTTTCTAAGATACCTCAATTTTTGCAATGAATTCGTCGGATTTAAGACTTTATTTTAAAGAAGTGATTGAGAGGTCAGTATACTCGACTATCAAATATAGGATTTCAGGTTAAATTTCCATTATTTAAGTATTTGTGTGGTTCATAAAGTTTTAGTTTTGGTTGGTTATGTAAAGTGGAAGATTAATGCAGGGCAAAGTCTTTTCTCACTAGTGATACAAGGAACGGAGAGAAACGTAACATATTTGTGTCGTTTTTGATTTCATCACAAAATGAACCTAATTAAAAAGTCATACTTTCTGTACAAAATGATAAAGCGACTGACTACTTAGTTACGCAATTATAATTAAACTAGACTCAAACAAGTTAGTTACTATGCAATTTTTTCCCTGTTTGTCCCGCCAATGTCTGTGATTATGGTGGTTGTAGCGGCTTCATTATAGGGCGCATTAGCAGTGGCGTCACGATCGAGTCCGACCCGGTCTGAATATAGTCATATCTGCGCGTACGATCGCACTCGCTGCACGATACTATGACTTGCCACTTAGTTTTTATATCCGCCTACTTCGAAATCGTTTTATTATAAATGGTATTTTGAGTTTTGTTTGTAAGTACTCAGGCTTAGTTCTATGCAGAATCAAATGAGAAATTTTGAAATTAGAAGGCTAAAAACTACCTCACTATCAAAATTGAATTCTGAATACATGTGGAATACAGTATAAAAACTATCTCGTTAGTATAAACTTAGTATAAACTTATTATAACTAGCATAGCCTGTATTTGGTTATTTGTATCTTAAAATTGCTACGTAACCTTATTAGGTAGACCCTTTTTTATGATTATAAGATTCTTGGTTTAACCCTATTATCGTTGGCTCTCGTTTGCTTCGTTAGGGCTCTAATATAAGCTTTACTTATCTAAAGGGATTATCGGATTTGGTCCAATTTTTATGTACTCAGAAGACCATTAAAATACCATGTAATTTTTGGATTATACTGGCCTTGTATCTGTAATTGGGTATAGTAAAAGCAGTTTTAAAATAACACCAACAAAATAAACTACATAACAGACGTCGTAAATATGTTTTAAGAGCAAAGGAATCGTTCGGTGTGAAGGTTATTAACTAAAGTTATAATTCGAAGCGGAGTTATCGCTTTCTTCATTCTGTGAAACTGTCCGTCTCATGAAAGTAATAATAAAATTTGCACGTCGACTCGTTTTCAAAGAACCCAACAATTCTTAGCATTATAATCGTTAAAACGACTAAAACTCGTATAAAATATCCGTAATTACATAGAATTTTCGAAACCAATAACACTCGAAGACGCTATAAAAATTTACTGTCCATCCGTTTCGAAGAACAGGGCGCGGTAACTACCTGCACATAAAAAAATATTTCTCCTTTGTCCCTGAGTTTGTGAACACCAAGTCACCGCGCGCTGTGTTCAGCCAGTTTGTTACCTTTACAATTGTGGCTTTAAAATCGAGTGCGAAACAAAAGGAACATTATTGTGACCAGCGTACGGATCTGGGAAGGGCCGTCCTCCAGGAGATAAGGCATTGTGGGGTCCGCGCGCGCTCGCACTCACAAAGGGAAGCAACAGGTCTCGCTCATTGTACACATTAGTGCTATTCATTGCTTTCGAGATTTTATGAGGATTTATTTTTATGTAACTTTTATTGTTACATTCTTAAAGTAAGAGTTGATTACTTCTCATCAGACAAGAAGACCATTCAAATGTTTGTTTTAATGGTCATTTCCATGGTCAATTTCTTTATTTCCTCAGTGTAATGATTCGTGACAGACCAAGTAGGGCCAAATCGTCTATGGACGCGGAAGCGGTGGGCGATACAATTGTTTGATTATGAGAAACTTCCATTATGTGGAATCATTAGCCGAACGTTATATTCAAAATTAAAAGAATCAACGTTTTCTAAAACCAGAATCTGTGCGTCAGTAAATGAGACTTAATTTTATTTATGGACACTTAGTGTTAGTAACGTTTATCCGGTCCGTCGAGCGAAACCAGTATTTGACGATCGAATTACAAAGTAACCAAAAGTGACCGAGGCTACAGTCGGCGTCTGTCCAATTAATGCCGAACTGGGAACCGGATTGCAGGTATCGTGGTATCGTTGGGGCGAGCAGGTAAGTGATGCGTACTTGGCGCGTCCCTCCACCTGTTCCACGCTGGTCCCTGCGTGGCCGCGGACCCCGTGCGGGGCGCGGGGGGCGCGGCGGTTCAGACTCCACCGGTCCCCAGTCTTGCGCAGCCACCTGTGAGGCTACACGGACACGGCTCTCTATGTCCCAACTATTGATAAAGTGCTATATTGTGTAAGAACCATCTGTCCGACGCGAGGTAAATACATACGTTTTCGTTTTTACCGTGATACGAATGTGTGCGATTCGAGCCTCTTTGTGCTCGGTCCATGTTCCACATTTCACTGTAGACACATATGCGATATTTGCTGTTAATTTTTCGGTCTTGTTTATTGTTTGAGTTCGTTAGTCCCGGCTAATACGTGACGGTTCTAAATTGAAATTTCAATGCCACGAGCGTGTTTCGTATGTGTTTGAATACAAAAGTTTTTTTGGTGTCGTTATAGAGAGTGTCCCGTTTTATAAATTGTGTTTTCTTGATGTACTTGAGACATTGGCGGTCCATTCACGTGTTTAGTTATTAATGAGTCGTCCCCATTCACGACCGTTCACCTGTATACCCTTACAAGTAATGGTACGTGAAACACCTGTACTTCGCCATATCCAGCGAGGCCTGTCTACTAACAAAAACTGAATTTATCGTGAGAAAGTATAGCCCCTGCATTTATATTGCTGATTTTAATTGTACGTACTTGAAGTACTGCGATTTATTGATGACAATTAGCACTACTTAGCTAAATAAGAGGTAGGAATGGATTGTAAATATAGTTTTACCGTACCTTGGTTTTTCCGTATATTGAGAAGAATATGCCATATTCTAAGTAAACTACCCTCAATTGTGGGCCAAAATTTAAGGGTTTTCGTTAAGACTGATTGATTTTAAACATCTGGTAACATTTTTTTTGTAATATCACTAGGATTCTGAACAAGTTTGTAATAAAAAAACAGGAAGCATTAATGAATAATTAATAACAATGGGTAATTAATATTAAGCGATGCCCGACGCAACGATTACTCATCAATGAATGAAATAGTAAATGCATTCAGACATTTCCGCTCAATGAGAATGATTGTTGCATAAAAATTGCGTGTACGCAGCTTTTTATACAACTATGTAGAAGAAAAATGATATTTAATGGCAATTTGCTGACCATGTTGTGCTTTCAAAATATCATAAATATACATAGTTTTTCCCGATTTTGCCAAATTTTTGTTTATCTTAAAAGCCCTACTAGCGAATAGGATTCCATCTTACTAGACCTACTAATATTATAAAGCCGAATGTTTGTGAGTGTGGATGTTTGTTCTTCTTTCACGCAAAAACTACTGAATGGATGCACTTTTTACCCCAAAATTCCCACGGGATAAGGTTCCACGCGGGTAAAACCGCGGGGCACAGCTGGTATTAACTAATTTATAAATACATAGTTGTTTAAACATTAATTTTACTTATTACCACAATATTGGGTGTCTTAAATCTGGACCTTAAAGTATGACTTTGAAATGACTTACACTTTTATCAGATAAAATAAAAAATAAACCGAGATTTTATTAATTAATTCACATTAAAAGTTGTTAAGTTGTTATTTATTAACCTTTATACGAGTACGAGACAATGTCAACTCTTGTGACACTTTAATTAGGTGTACGATGTTTTCTTTTTAATCGAGATTTTACAATTAAGATAAGAAAATATATATTTTACCTCAAGCTAAATAAATTATAGTATTATTTAGAAAATTAATACTTCAAGCCAAATAATGTAGTATTCTTTCCCGTTATTCCAGTATTTCATTAGAAAAATACTTCAAGTTAAATAATGTAGTACTATGTAGTATATTGTCCCCGTATTTTATTAAAAAATATTCAAATCATTCATAGAGTAACGTTGGCCGCATATTTTAAAGTCTATTGCTCTTTTCTATCACTCGATATAGGATAGGGTTGCCAATGTTTGGTTGGTAGCCTAAATGTAGGGAAAAATAACATTTTTATACCATGTTAAAACTATAACTTTCTTTTCTTATAGACTTTGTTGTTTTGTTTAATACTTCTATTTTTTTCTATTACTACTAAATAAAAAAGGTCTGTACTGTACTGTACATATAAGATAAGCGAAGTTACACTATATGATATTGAACAGCCTTACAGCTTACAGCTGTTTGCTCAAATATATTTTTTACTTTAAAAAGACACGCAAAATGAAAATGCCTGTACAAAGAACGAACCTCAAACAAGATTCGGTATTCTATCGGCGAACATAGTAAACAAACGCTTAGGTTATTGAAGGGTAACCGAATTTTCAATGAAAATTGTGCGCGTGGCATAAAAAGGTTTTTATAAAAGCAAATGTTTTGGAAGACTGTGTTTTTTCGTTAACTTTTTGATACTAACAACGTTATGTGTACATTTTTATAATATATTTTGTTAGATATTGTACTATGTAAAGTTTGAATGTTAGTTGAATAGTTAATTTTGTTATTGTCAACTATTCATTCATTTTCATTAATTTTTTATGGTCTCTAAAAGTAGCAGTATAAAATATACTATTTCCTTGGTACTTCACAATCCTACTATACCAATTAAATCCTCATAGTATAATTCGCTTTAAACTCAAAATTAAACCAATAATTAACTTATAAAAACAAACCCTAAAACTATAACCGACCTAAATTAAAACTTAGCAAGTTACCTACATAACACTATTAGATAACGACTACAAACTTAATTTGCCGGGTTTATCCTGATATTTTCTACTGGCAACATCAAAGGTTATAGCCGAGTATATGAGTCGGGAAAGGTTTTAAGTGAAATTGTTCGTGTATTTAAAGGCCTTTGATGTTAAATCGCGGGTTATGGGGTGAAAATATACTTAAAGGTAATGAGATCAACCCTTTGTCTTTTGATTATAACTATTCACGATATTTTGTTATGTTATTTTAGTGGTTTAGAGGGTTAACCTGATTTTGCGTTGAGAACATTCCAGAATTAATAGTGTAGTATTAGGTTGTGGCTTTTAGCATTATAAACTTACAAAATCATCTCTTTCCGTTTTTATTACTAGATCACTCCAATGTAGGAACTTTTGTGTGCAGTGATATTTTTGGTTAAAGTAATTGTTAGACTTTTGAGGCTACTAATTAGTATAAGTAAGTAATATAATAAGTACATTCTAATATTTTAAAAAATACCTAAAATTACCTCCCTGTATTTATAGAATAGAAACATGTAGGGAGCTAAGCATTGATAACCTAAACCGTTTAAGCAACCAAACACAATTTTCCACACCTCAAATCTAACGTATACCGCCTCAAACTAGCCATAATTCACGACGTGTCGACTATAAATTCTAGTGTTTTTCAAACGCATAAAACCCGTTACATACTGTGGTTAAACTTGCACAAATTATATGGAAGGTAGACTAATTTCCGAGACCCAGATTAGGCTATATCTAGATAAGTCTAACAGTAGATCTAAATGGATGTAAATTGCACGATGTGAATGAGGCCTTAAGGTGACCATTGACGAGTCAGTTGAACTGATCAGTCCAGACATAAAACTGTGGCGTTACTCCAAAAGTTTTAGGCTAGATTTTCCCACTGGAATCTGGAATCGCGCCGGTGATTGACGACCATTTTGGATGGACATCAGTTAAACTGGCTCGTCAATAGCCGCCATTAGTTTCATTCGACTTAGTTCGGTTCGGGTATTGAATAAGCCATTACACGAGTTTCTACAGTAATTATGATTCCCCATAAATGGGTTAGTCTTGGTACTGTTCGCATCAAAAGTTGATTAGCATTCTAATTTTTCAATCGGTTTTTGATTTGCTATTAGCGAAATGAGTTTATCCATTATAATGTCAAAGGATATTATAAACAGTGTTTCTTGGAAAGTTATAAAATTGGATTTAGTGTTTAAATATTTTTTCATTAATTCATTAATATCCTCATACGCGAAATGTATTTTTTCCAATACCATGAAGTGAATTTATAAAGTACATTTTATTTTTGGAAATTCTTGAAGAAATTTTGAATACTATTGCCATGTTTTAATCGACTTTAGTTGCTGACCGTACATTAAACTTATGTATATTACACAGATGTCTCTAATCCGATAGTTTGTGGTGCATTAATTAGATATGTTAAAGGCTTACGTTGACTGTATTATGGTAATTTATAGGAATATTAGTACATATGTAGATGTTTCTTATGATATCATAAGACTAATCATTTGGAATCAAAACTTAAAGTTGTGTTTTTTTGTTGATGAAAGTATACAAATATTTTGAAGTTTTGAATGTATCATTTTACGTTCTGGATTTTACTTTAATTTCTAAGAAAAGAACAAATAAATTACAATATTTCAATATAAAATACGTAGCGAAAATATTCTGATACATCCCTCTTAGCATAAGAGCTAAACAATACGTAAACAGGAAATGTATTTACATATATTTACTCAAATCCAACGGGATTTACTATATAAAATAGAGCTAATAGAAAATAGTATTCCAGATCCACAATTTCGTGTCACCCGGTGACATATCTCGTTGCTCTATTGAGTCACAATCTTTTCTGTGCCGGTGACAGCGTCGCTGTAATCGCAACTTTTGGTTTCCAGTTTAATGAAAACTAGCAGTGCCCTGCGGTTTCATCCGCGTAGTTTTCAATTTACCCCCTTTTCCCCCCCTAGGAGGGGAATTTCCAAAAATCCTCTCTTAGTGATAGCCTGCTCCCCCCAACAAACACACGTGCCAAATTTCAGCTTTCTACGATCAGTAGTTTCGGCTGTGCGTTGTCTGTCAGTCAGTACATCACTCAGTAACGGAAGAGTTTTATATATATAGATAGATAGATGTATTCAAATGACATTAGAATCAAAATGACAATAGTAGCTTCCAATTTTAACCGCCGGCACAGAAAAGATTGTGACTCAATAAAAGGTTAGCCAGGTTGCCATTGTTTTGGCACAGATCTAACTGAGATCTAGGTTTATGCAAATTGTTAGCTCAAGTCACGAAACGACCTGTCTGTGACACCGTCGTGACCAACCAGATCTAGATACAAGTTAGAATATTTTTCTTGTTTTCCTGTAAGTAAATGTATCAAGGTTTGTGCATTGAAGTTGAAATAGGTTAGGTTCAGAATTACTTTAAAAAGCCTCGATGCAACATGTTTTTAAATTAACTTATGATATTTTTATCGGAATACATAACTTTGTGCGAAAATCGCAAAAAACGCGCCATTCGTTTGGGCTACAATGCCACAGATATTACACATATGCCACAGATACAAGCACTATCGGTCTATTTATTTAAGTTTCGAAGCCACAGACAATATACACACGTTAAACAAATTATAAGACCCGAATTTTAAACGACGAGAGGTCAAAAACATCTTAAAAACAAAAGAAAATTCACATTCGAATTTCAATTTTTATATTTTTGTTTTTAATTTAATTTTATGCATTATCGTAGTCTGGAATGGTTATTATTATTGTTTTCAAGGCGATTCTATTTGAATAAGACAATGCTACGCTTTGTAATGTTAGGAATAAGGGTTATTGGAGAGTTTTGTAATAAAAATAAGTTTATATTTACTTAGATCTTTAGACTTTCAAGGGATACCTATAAATGCAGAATTTAATCAAAACTTGTTTAGTGGGATTTTTTTTGTTAAATAATAAGTGACTAAATGTCAAAAATATCATTTTAAGTTATTAAGTTTAATGTAAATTTTCTTATTTCCTAGAAAAAAATCACAACTATTATTTATAGGCACTTGACAAAATGTTATATTATATATTTACTAGCTGCGCCCCGCGGCTTTACACGCGTAGTTCCCGTTCCCGTGGGAATTTCGGGATGAAAAATAGATGTTCCCCGATTCTCAGACCTACTGAATTTGCTCACAAAATTTCATGAGAATCGGTCAAGCCGTTTCGGAGGAGTATGGCAACGAAAACTGTGATAATGAAAACGAAAACGAGAATTTTATATATAAGATGTGACGGGCTGTGTGTACGTACCGCTTTAAGTCGAACCCCTCGACTAGTTTCAGCCACATAGGTGTCATCAAATTACAGTACTGAGCCCATAACCGGCAACACAATTTTCGCTACAAATCTTGTTCGTAATATCACATTCACAGTTATCACACATCGTGAAAACTAAACAGTCGATCCTAATATACTTCATCTCACGTCCTCACAAGGCAATTCCATAGAGGAACGACAAAAAACCACCTACATTCGAACTCGGAACGCATATGAATACCAATGTCACCGCTCACGCAACCAAATTCAAAATATACATGTGAGTGAATATCCCGGCGCCTAAATTTGCGTGGCAACTATGAAATCGGTACTAAAAAATATAGTTATAATGTTTAAAACTTTTTTTTTGGTTAGATGAAATAATCACCTATGTGAGGCACTAAATATTTCATTACTGGGATTAATAGGTACTCCAGAAAAAAATGTTAAACCTCGAAATCTTTCATCGCCGTGTCTGTCCACAACTCACCTTGATGTGTATTATACCTCCTTGATGAAAACCTATTGGTTGAATACATTGAAACCTAGTTTTATATGATACTTGGATAGTTAAGGTATTGTTACGGAATACACTTAATCAAATATTTAAACAATACAACGAATGGTTACTAGAAAAACATTTGTCCCAGAACTTCCTTTCATCGCCATGTCAAAAACATTTTTAAACATATTGTTCCACCTAAAGACTTGCGTCTCCTTCTCTGTGTGCTAAACGTTGCCCAATAGTACCGCCTCAGTGCTCGACGTGGAAGGACGTGTCCACGTGCCTGCGTTTTCAAGCTATAAATGTAAGTGTATCCCATTTTTGTTACAGGACATTTTTTCTTTCATCGCCGTGTATAGGTATAACTTCTATTTGAACAAGTTTATACTCTTGATTGAGCATTCGATAGAAAGCCCATACTCTTCTGTTTATTTGTGAATTGTTTAGTTCTTACGATACCTAATAGATTTTATGTAATTTAAAATTTTCGACTCGTTTCTCATCGCCATGCTTTCATTTCCGTGGTTTCCATAGCAAATATTTGCTATGGCAATGAAAAAAAAGACACGGCAATGAAAAAAATTTCATTGCCGTGTCTTTTAAAACAAATTAGTTTCATCGCCGTGGCCAGGTCTTTCATTTCCGTGACTTATATTTTCATCGCCATGGTATGATAGGCAAGGAAAACATATTTACCTGTGATACAGTGTACCGAATACTGACATATATATCGTACTCCTTGACGTGTCCGTCAACGGCGAGCCTCGGCTTAATGAGCTCGGTCGTGAGCTCTGATATGGCTTGCAAAGCCTGTATCTTTCGACCGCGATTATGTCGGTGCCCGATGACCGCGGTTTGCCATACGGGTAAGAGTTGAGACGGACTATGTTTAGGCCACCTTTTCTAGGCCCCTCCTCTATGCAGAGGTAAGCAGAGCGATCCTAAATAGGGCTGCTTAGTCACCAGACGTGCTGCCGAACCCAACTTCCCGCCTCAGTCGAAGCCAGGAGCGACCACTCTCGTCAGACCGCCTATGTGCATGGAAACAGCTAAGAACCGGATTCACCGTGAACCGAATTCCCACCACCGTCGCCCCGTCGCCATAGGACTTCAAAATCCGAGACCGAAATAATGCCGAGGTTCATCTGCGCGAGAATAATTTATAGTTGGTAAGCGGTTGCGCTGGTGCAAACCCACTCTCTCGTCCCGCACTGCCAGGCCCCGGTGGACCAGTGACCTGGTACGACCGGTGGCAGGAGGGATGCAGTGGATTGGCCGCGAGCTATATTAGACCCTAGCAAGCGCCCTTCAAGGCGTACCACAACACCTTGCTGCATCGCCGCAGACGCCGAATACTGACAGTACAGTACTCGTCAAGTAATATCTCTGCAATACGACAAAAGACTTAAGTAAAGACTTATAAGTACAGTAAATAACTCATTTGTATTTACTGTACTCCTTCTAGCTCGTTTTCTTGATTCTTTAAGATCGTGTCCGTTCTGATGCACTGTAATGGAGTCGTGTACCAGCCGTTCCACTCCGCTCTGTCTTCGGCTCTTCTCAGAGAGCTCTAATTGAGAGCCCTGTTATTGCCTTGATCAGGTTTGAACAACGGGTAGGTCGGGTAGGTCTACTTTTCCCGCCACAACCAGCTTGTCCAGGCTGTATGACCGTTGTAGCTCCAAATGTGACCAAAGTAGGTCAGGACTCGTAGGTAACATATCGTAGACAGTCTTGTTTTTACGACAAGTAGTTCTAGAATAGACTTATTCGTACGTCTCGATGTTAACGGTATGTGTGGCATCCTTCTCCAGCACCACATCTCGAAAGCCTTAATCTTTTTTCGATCTACAGCGCGTGGAAAGACCAGGACTATCAACTATTCCAGATTATCAACATTTTGCTCATTGCTTGCCCATCTCCACACAAATTCGAATCTCTTTCTCGCAGCCTCTCTGATTACTGATCATCCAGCCTAGGTATACAAACTTGCTCATAAATTCCAGGTCTGACAATTCTCCTGTGCGTGTGATCTGTTCAGCTCGGTCAATGACCATAACCTTTGTCTTCGACTTGTTGACCTAAAGTCCTACTGTCTCGGTTTTGCGTTCTACTCTGCTGAACATTTCAGCAAGTTCGTGCTCAGAGGATGCGGCCAAAGTAGTGTCATCTGCATATCGAAGGTTGCTGATCTTGTTCCTGCCAACAGTAATGACTCCCTCCTTTTAAGGCTCTCCTACTTATATAGTTTCTATAGTTATCATGGTTATTATCAAATTATTATGATTATACAGCGTTGAAATATTTCGAGTTTCCGATATTTCAACGCTGTTGCAAGCGCCATGATCACGGATGAACTCTCCTACTTATATTTCGTATATCCTATAGTATTCGCCATAGATGTTAAATAGAAAAAGGAACTCTTCTTCCGGGATGATATGCAACATAATCTTACTGGCATGGGATATAAGTGCCACAGTCCGGTAGGGTGCACATTTTTTTTTACCCAGACTAGGCTAGCACTTGACTGTAACTCACCTGATGGAAAGCGATGGTACAGCCTAAGATGGAACGTGCTCACCTAGAAGGTACCTATTGACTTGCGACTTAAAAAGACCCAGATTGTATGTTTAATTTGTATGTTCCAGTTTCAGAGCAGAGAAGCTGTGCAGGGAGTTCCACACTCTCGCTATTCGCATTATAAAGGTGGACGCGAAACGCTTCGTGCGAGCTTATGGAACATCTACCATGTATGGGTGACGTTTATCGGTTTCCCTGCTCATTCGGTGGCAGAACGGAGATGGGGGAATTAAGCGGTGTAGTTCCGATGCGCACTCTCCGAAATGTATCCGATAAAAAACCCATAGGCTAGCAACTTTTTGCCGGTGCTCAAAACTCTGGAGTCTCTTGGTACGCTTCTCTAGGGACTCCAACCCCTCAAGTTGATATTTAGCTGATCCATCCTAAGGGTGCGAACAGTACTCCATGCACGACCGAACTTGTGCTTAATAGAGTTGGAGCAGCTGTTCTGGCGTGAAGTACCGTCGCACCCTTGAGAGGACGCCTAGCTTTTTTGCAGCCAGTTGAGCCTTTGACTCAATGTATGAACCAAAATTGAGGGTTGAGGTCAGCGTTATTCCAAGAAGGTCAGGGTGGTCCACTATATGTAAGGATACACTCCGGAAAATAGGAGCCAGTTCAAACAGCGTCTTCCTTGCGGAGAAAAGACCCGCCTGGGTCTTCAAGGCATTGAACTTGATCAAAGTTCGTGTGATCGACCATAGCCTCTCTTAAATACTGTGTCTCAGCCGCACTAGCACGCGGGATGGATATGTAATCCTCTACAACTGTGCAATCATTTGCATACTCATAGGTTCTGGGCTTTGGCAGATCATTGATATGCAACAGGAAAAGTGTTGCAATGAGTACTAACCCTTGGGGAACACCGGCATTAATCGCCATTTGATCGGACGAGCATCCATCAAGAACGACCCGTATCGATCGATCCCGCAAGAAGTCCGATATCCACCCACACAAACTAACAGGCAGACCGTATGATGAAAGCATGCTTATAAGGCACGTAATTTAGTGGACCCCTTCTTGAGCAGGGGGATCAAAAGCGATTCCTTCCAATCTTTAGGCCATATATCATAGGGGTTTTATGTTAATCTTATAAAGAAATTCGATCAATTATCATCATTCGATGTGGCGTAGATAACCCGTCTGGGGGAGTATGCCTCTCCTTCTCGGAGACAGGCGTGTATATATTGTATGTTAGGATAATATAATACTCATGTCAGTATACAAAAAAAATGTTTTATGTATGGATTTTCATTTCCGTGGTGATTCTTTCATTACCGTGGGACAGTTCTTTCATTGCCGTGGACGCTTGTTTCATTGCCGTGCACGCATGTTTCATCGCCGTGGCATGAAATTTTTAAACTTGTGTTATTCGTTAGTTTTTTAAGTAATCAGCTTGATAATAAGCAAGAATACATACATTATCAATAAGTATAATAAACGCTAATTATTTTTGAAAAAAACTTAAAAACAAAAAAATCCACGGAAATGAAGATTTTTGGGCACTTGTTGAAATTCACTCATGTATTTTATACACTAATCACGATTATTGAAGGACATTATGCGTAATGAACGCAGTCCTGATGTCCGATTAACTTGTAATCCTGGATTTGTAATTGTGAAATGAAGTGTTTATTGAATTTTAACTTCGATTTGGAAAGTACTTAATATTGGTTTGGTTAGTTGAATGCGTTAATCGCACTTTTACACTACTTCTGAAACTTTACTTAGATTTGACTACACAAATGGCAAAATGGTCAACATTTCGGACTGCCAAACAAACGGACTCACGTAAATGCTTTTATAAACCAAAATAAATGTTGAAATAAAACATTGTTCGTGTAAATCAAAGATATCAATACACAACAAATGTTCACTGTGAACCTATCTCTGATATCTAGATACAGGTAATGAACATATTTAGGGATTAGTTGCTTTAAGAAGATGATAGAGGTCGACTGTTTCTCAAACCCTAGTTACAAATCATATCCAGTGATCAATATAATCCACAAAACAACCAAAAGTAACGTGTCAAAACTAACAGCTGGTTAACAAAACGTAGAACCATTAAGGTAAATTTGCCTAAAAGTGACCTAGAGTTAAGTAAACAAGAACCGGGAAAGAATTCTGATTATTCAAGCCGTTTGTAGTACGACAGACAAGGCCACGGGTGGTCGTTGCCTTGTCACAGCCTTGTGGACGGTGTGACACCTTGTGGCCGCCGTGATCTATTGCATTTACCATTTACTCGACGATTTTGGTCAATAAAGGAAGTTCATGTCATTGCGGGAAAATGTGGGGTGGTGACGTTTGTTGATCTCAAAAGATTTGATGTGATGAGTTTGCTGTTTGCTTGTAGTTATATTGTGTGGCTTATATTGTTATCAGGCTTGACTTAGATCTCAATAATATCTAGTTCTCTAAACATATTTAATAGGATATCATTTGATTTTAATTGCTGTCAAACTAAATTTTATATAAGAACAAAATCCATTATTTTATCAAAAACAGTTGTTAAGAAATAAAATGGCAGACTTGAACAAAAAAACTTTCTGCGTCATATGAGTCATCGTGACTATTTTTCTGTAGTGTATTTGTTGTAAAGCATTTCTAAATAAATAGTAATTTTACTCAAACACGTAGTATTTCTTGTAGCTAAATCGTAATGTTAATTATAACAACATGTCAAGTTGCCGCAGAACGGACAGTTTGCAAAATATCACGTATTAGATATAGAATGAGACGATACACGACAACCGAAGGATTCCCTCAGGCTAAGTTAAAACTAGAATTCTGAGACGTCAGACAGTCGCTTGTTTATACAATAGGGAATATGGAGGTTTGTAATAAATCTGTTGTTTAACTTATCCTTAAATGTTGGAATAACTTGAGAATGACTGAACTAAATGTTATAACTAAGTAAATCTTAGAAAATTCGTGGAAAAATTGGGCTTATGCGAAGCCGGAATGGGCTGATATTTCTTGATAAATATGCAAGATTTTCAACTTTAAACCTATGACCATTCTTTGTCAAATACTTTATCTTCATAGTCTGTGATTAATACTTTCTTATTAGTTGGAAATGGTGCATCGATCTTAGGATAAGTACCGACAGTTTAGGTTTCACTCAATCTCACATTATAAACGGTCACAAAATATAGAAAATCACGTCACTACTTACCAAATATTTCGTTTGATTCAGGCTAATGACTGAGGCTAATACTCAGGGTAGCAAGAAGTTACTGAGCTCTCGAGTATATTATATTTATGGGGTAAATAGCACACGCGGGCGCCATTAAAGCCCGCGCTGTTCTCAACTTTTGTTAGTTTTAATATGAATGTAACAGCGATACTTCAGGGACGTGAATTGCTGGATTTTGTAATTATTTAGTTCGTGTTATTATGGAAACAACTTTGCAATATAATGACAATGAAAAGTGTTATTATAAAGAAGACTAAAAGATATAGAAATCATGGAAAGTTATATGATTCCGATGAATATATTCAACTCATTTTGTCTTAACAGATTTTGGCTGTCGTATAAGTAGAATCTAAGTGTTTTATAATTGGTAGAATAATTACAATGTGTTTAATTCTAAAATTATAATTTCAACGTAAGTTTGAAAAAAAAATAACACAGCAACAATGACATATTATCTATACAATCAACGAAAATGATGAAAAACTACACAATAAAGGAAGGAAAATTCACAGGTACAGACAGACAAACGTTTTCTAGGCCGCTGTTTCCTTTATGTGCTGCCACGGCCACGTGGTAACCAGTTTTAAATGGCCCCGTGTACGCAAATTGAAATGGGACGCGAAGGCTCATTATACATTGGCGATTGTATTTCACATAGTAATGGCTATATTTACCTAAATAAACAGTTCTGAGAAGTTAGTCGCGTCTAAAAGAATAACTTTACACAAGTAATTTGCGCCTTGGCGACTGCGGTAGGCTCGGCTTACACATAAAACCTTTTTTACTTAACGAAATGTCGAGTTTTTTATTCTTTTTTTAACTGACCGCTGCAAAAAGTTTAGTTTTTTTGTACGTTATTGCCGAGTAGGTAGTTAAATAAAACGTCAATTAAAGTAATGTATAACTTTATTGGTATTGAATAATTAAATTGATATAACTTGTATTAATAAATTGTTTTTTGCCTTTTCAGAATACGGTCTTCATTCCTCTAAAGAAGAATATGAAACGCAAACTAGAAACAAAGAAGAACGGAAGAAAGAAAAAAGAAGAATGTATGAGCTGATGTAGATTGGTTAATTATCTTTGGTTATCTAGCTGTATGAGTATTGTGACATCATAAAGCTAGGTTACCGGAGTTAAGTGCCATCTACGACTACAATTGAAGATATATTAAGAAGAAGAATAAAGAAGATATAGAAGAACGAAATTAGAAGAGTTTATAGAATAGTTTACTTATTTAGTTTAGAAGAATAGTTTATAGAAGATTTTGTTTAGATATAAGATTATAATACGTTTTTCTAAGATATTATTAAATATCGTCTTTAACTGTGTACAATTCTTAGTTCTTATACTTAGTTTCTATTAAGTATTTTAGTTTACATAATTAGTAGGTACTTAGTATTATTTTTTAAACACAAAATAAACATGATGAAGGCAACAAACGCTGCTGTAAATTTAATTTATTAGTTAATTTTGTTTAGTTTATTTAAGAAAAGAAAATTATCAATTGAAATAAGTACGCTTAAATGCTAAATCATTGTTATACAATACTAAGTTTTTTATATGGAAATATTAACTATTATTCTCTTACTAACTATTATAATATAGTATTCCAATCACGCTGCCACATTCCGCTTCGCCAATATTTCCTGTCTTTAGTACAAACGTTGTCCAAATAAACACTTTGTTAACGAATTAATTCCTTCGTTTCCATTTGATTGGCTTCGAAAACAAACTTCAAACGTTTGATTGTTAATTTAATTTGGGAATTAAAAGAGGAAAATATACGAGAAAAGAAAAGGTCTTTTCTCTTGAAAATTGTCGAGTATTCTTCGGTAGTACAAGGCTCTTATACTGGTCCTTAACAAATCTCTTAATTCGGACTTATTTCCTATTTGTCTTAATACCCGACTTATTAAGTAATTGCCGGTCTTTTAGAAAGAAAAGATTATATCTTCTTACTTTGTTTCACTAATTATCTTTTTCTTTAAGCCCTCTGAAACACATCAGTAGTATTCACTGTACCGTAATGACTGAGTCCCCTTACCCCAGTTGGTTAAAATTTTGCCATGGCACGGCAAGATTCTATCCATTCCAATGTGTGATTTGCTAAACTAACTAGTTCGATTCCTAGTATTGATTTTTCAACAATCTAATGATGCTGTTAGTTTTCAAAATCGGCCTCGCGATTCCTTTCAACATATTTCGTTATAAGTACATTTATATTTTTCGTTATACATTTTTGAGTTTCGGATTTGGTATACCACGCCCACTGGCAAAATTTACCCTGTATATACAGGGTATGTATAGGTGGTGGTAATGCTTTTAATTCATTTTAGACATGTTTCTTAATAACATTTACTGCTTAAGACATGCACAATCGATTTCTAGCAAGAAATAATGAACACTTTTTTTTTTCAAAATCTCCGGGTTCGATTCCCGTAGTGAGTATAGGTTGTTTTTTAAATCTATGAATGTAGTTTTTATTTTTACTTAAATCGATGACATGGTTCCTAAGAACAGATCTTTGTATCAGACTCCCCACCGACCGTTCTATTTGGGCTACCCCAATATACCCTATTGGGTATATTATATGTATTATGTGTGCTGTTGAATGACTGTTGACAATATAAATAAATAAACTGTAATGTGTATGATTCAACTGTGAAAGACCTAACTGTAACTCTGGCGTGGTATTGTGTGCCAGCGTTTGGTCATTGACGGCTGGTTGACGGTCGTTCACTGTTAATGATAAACATTTTTAGCTTGCAAATTGTTCTTTGTTTAATATTGTTACGCTAGTACTCACTATTATACTGTGATATTGTTAACTTATTAATTTCGAGAATTTATTAGTGGCAAAAGTTCAATACCGGTATTAAGGATAAATGTGAGTCACTAAATAAAATAAAGAAAATCGAAGTAATATAAATCTTTATTTTTTCCTCTATCGTATCAACGGCCACTAAATAGATTAATTCATACTAATTTATCAGATTCAGTTTAAAAAACCAGCTACTCCTACACCAGCGCTAGTTGCTTTCTTCAAGTTTTCTCATGTGCATGTTAGTAATTTCAAATCTGAACCATGGTTGTAAAATGGCAAACTTATATGGCTTAACATAGGCTTTTAACCTTATACAATAAGCTGGATGTAAACACTACTAAATTGACCATCAGAATACATATTTTAATTATTAAATTATTGTATAAAATATTTTCATTAATAATAATTTATTTTATCACAGTCATAATACCTACATTTGCAAATTGGAAACCCACTTCTCTATTATGTTAATTTGTATTTTCGTCCGACAAAGTAGACAGTATATTTATGTGATGTTTACTAATTGAATTATTTCAATTAAATGATTGCAGATTAATTTATATTTTGTATTGGTAATTAATTAAAATGTATTTATATTTACGATTTATGAATATTTCCTTGTTATTTTATTTATCAATTTAAAAATACGAGTTTTTTTTTATTTCGATTTTATTGTAACACTAGCTGTGCCCCGCGGTTTCTCTCGCGTAGTTCCCGTTCCCGTTCCCGTGGGAATTTCAGAAATTTGGTATTCTGCTAAAATTGATTCATATGTCTATGGTGTCTCAGTGGTCTTTGTTGCATATAAACAATTTGACAAATAAACGTCAGAATACAGTTTCCATGACAACCATCTAAGTTTTATGGAGCTTTCTCTCGCGTAGTTCCCGTTCCCGTTCCCGTGGGAATTTCGGGATAAAAAGTATCCTATGTCCTTTTCCTGGTTCATAACTACCTCTCCACCAATTTTCAGCCAAATCGGTCCAGCCGTTCTTGAGTTATAAGTGGCGTAACTAACACGACTTTCTTTTATATATATACAAAGATATAGATTTGATCGTGATATATAAAACCATATTGTTTTTATCTGAAAGGATATGCTTTCCATAAAATTAAAAAAATCTGACGTCGTTCTATTTATTATAACCATTTTTCTTTTTTTTTCTATACAATAATGTATGCGGCGAATTCTAATATCATTTTTTCTCTTCCCTTCAAAGGGAGCTACAAAATCTATCAATGTCTGGTTTAATAAAGTTTTCCAGTAATTCCATTCTTACATGGTTTTCTTATTTGCCAGGTTTTGAAACCACCTAGGTATCTACGACTTCCAAATTGACGAGCAAGTGGCGTAGCGATCATGCCAGTTATGCCCAAAGTTACGAGTTCGATTCTCGCAAAAGACAAACATTTGTGTGCATACATACATATGTCTGTATGTTTTGATCTGTGACTCCTTTCTATCTAATCAATACATGTATTAATAAAAATATACATATTTATTTTATTTTTCTTCCGTTGTCCAAGTTATTATATTACACATATTTAAAAATTTGCTTCGTTTAGGAGTCAACAACGATGATAGATCCGGATATTTAATGCAAAAAAAAAAAAACAATTTTCTCATAAATATCATTAGCTATAATATCATATTATTAAATGATAATTTGTTCATCAAAATGTATAAATTTGAATTAAGTGATGCGGATAAAGTTAACGTATTTCGCCCCCGGGGACGCGGCGTGTTGTGAATTTTCACATTACCCTCAAAACGGTACGTCTGAATTTACCTTTAGAATTTCAGAGACATTTTCTGAGTATTTTATATAAGGTGTTAGCTGGTGTTTTAATCTTACCGAGGTGTTACTCGCGTAGATTCCAATTTTGAATTTTGCGATAAAAAGTATCCGATGTGTTATTTCTAAATACCATTTCAATGTACATATGTAATGTACGAGTATATACTAAACTGGGTCACAAATAAACTTTTGTAAGTATATTATTATTTAAATTTCTAGTCATTAGGACATAATGTACATAGCTGATTTCTCCTTTCATTTGGACTCCAATATCCCAATTGAAATATGTAAACATATTTTGTGTCCTGTCGCATTTTAATATTATTATCAAGCAGTAAGTAATACCTATATGAAGTCATAAAATAAACTTGCATAAAACTCAAAAGGTTAATGAAAATATATGATAAAATTATTAAAGTCATACTAAACAGATTCTCGTTAAAATATCTCGTAATTTTACTGTTTTTAATGCAGATAAAGCTAAATAAAATCACTATAAAATGCGATTTTTAATTGAAATGAATCTAGAAGGGAGTTTAATAAATGTATGTATATCTTGCAAATGCGGCAGTAAGTACTAGCGAAGGCATTTTATTTTTGGTAGTAGTAGCTTGAGTTTTTAAGTAACGCCTAGCTTTCTTTGCCAAGCAAATCTCGTTACTACCAAAGTGCAGGCTCCAAAACTGTTGTGTGATGTGAGAACGTTGTTGTAACAACATTTTGAAAGCTCTTAAGACGTACTTTGTACCTTTATACTGGTATTTTATTTTCACCTTTATTTGTCAAAATTTACGGTGAAAATGATGACAAAATAGATGTACTAAAAATACATATAAGGTATATGGTTTTGATGCTGTCTGCACATCACTACATAGTATAAAACAAAGTCGCTTTCTCTGTTTCTAAGTCCCTATGTATGTTTAGGTCTTTAAAACTACGCAACGGATTTTGATGCGGTTTGTTTTAATAGATAGAGTGATTCAATAGGAAGGTTTTTAACATAATTTTATCTCCATATTCCTACGGGAACGGGAACTACGCGGGTGAAACCGCGGGGCGCCGCTAGTATAAATCTAAAATTCTAAAACACATTGGTACATGTACGTGGTGGACATACAAGGCTTTAGCCACTATGCTACCGACGCTTTTTCTTATATAAGGTAGGAATCCCTGGATATAATTTAACTTTGCATATTAAACTAATTAAAATTACGTAAACAATATTCCAGTGTTCGGTGTAGAGTATAAAATTGATTCGGTGCATGATTTGAAGCTTTGATTCCGCGTCGTACCGATTTTGAATACGTAATGAATTCATTTTGTTGCTACTAATGAACAACGCGTCGGGTTACATACGTATATAATGTATGTAGATATGTATTAAAGGTGAATTTCACCCTAATTATGGAATCTCTGGAGTTATAAATGCGGGATGCGACTCATTTGTTGTTATCTTTATTTTATTTACTTCTGTCTCTCTATCTTCTTATTTACTACTACTCTCTGACTGAAATTGAAATCTCAGTAGCTAGTCATGAAATGGGAAGCTTCCGACTTGGTTGAATATTTTATTTATTATACTTAATAATTAAATTCGATGTTTAATTTTTACAAAATAAATATATGTATTGTTAATTAAAAATATTAGTCAGAGCTAAATCGTATGTCGCACTAACAATAAATGCTCAAATATTTTTCTCTAAACAATAACAATAAATATTTTTCTATTCAACGACAAATAATGTCAGATTCACAAATTGCTCTCCCTCTATTTCAACAATCGAGTCTGGACGAAAACACGAAATAAAGTTTGATTTTTCAGCGAAATTCCATTCGAAAAATATTTGGTTCGAGACAAAACAATGACGGGTATTTGTCGGGGGACTCTTAGATCGTAAAATGGTATTAAGATGAAAGAAATGCTAGATTTAAACGATATATCCACCATTTTGTGGAATCTGAGCCCTTTGTTCAATCACGACTAGAGACAATGGTGCGATATCACAAGATATAAGGTGCAAAGTACTGTCCACGCGGTGATATTGTGTATGGATACGTTAGATTTTATGATCCGTGGTATGAACAAATTGGAAGGTTTATTTTTTACTAGACACGTAGTTTTACTCGATTAAATTATTCTGTATTCTGTGCATTTCAATAGTTTTAAGATGAATGTAATTTTCACTGAAGTCCTTAATAAATAAATAAATAAATATATAAATCTTAAAATAAATAAGAAACAATATCAAGCATGGTTAATCTGCTTTACTTAAATAATAAACATAAAAATATGAATAAGTTAACTTCCTTTTTTTATTTATATCAATGACTTTGTATTTATATCCCACTACGGCCAAATAAAGGAAGTATTTACTGTGTAATTAAAAATGGTGATGTGTCATTAAAGCTACTTTTACACAAAATATATGCGAAAAACATACTGAAAACAATGTGGCTTAAACGAAAAGTTTAATTTTAAGATAATCTAGAAACGGAGCTAGCGCCTGTTAGAAAACAACCAGCAAATCAACCTGTCACGCCTGAAGGCTCAGAGGAGCAAACATTTCCACGGGATTTTAACTTTATTTAACGTTTGCTAAGGATTAATAGTTAGGCGCTTCTAGAGGAAATGGTTGTGTTTATTTTGTATCCTTTTAGCTTAAGATAAAGAGTTTCAACTACATAATTTAAGAACATTTATCTATCTCACCAATTTAATTTAGACACATAATTATGAGTTCTAAATTGAGCGAAACTAGTCATTCAGAAGCAGTAAGATAATGGATAAATATAGAGAGTTATTAATAAATGTAGTTATTAATACAGGACAAGATTCTTTAATGTCTTATATCAATATAAGTATATTGAAATATAATGACAAGAATTCGACGAAGTAATATACAAGTATAAGATCAAGAGCCGGATCATTCATTAATTTGTATAACTGGGAAAAATTAACGCTTCTCTAATTGATATCTTATATTTAATTTAATTAGCTCTTGATATAAGGAATAAATTAATGGCTATCCTTGAATCCTTAGAGATAGACATTATTAATGTTAATTACTTACTCTTTGAAGCGGAAATCTAATTGAATAAACGTATAAATTAACGTGAAGCTTTATTTCTGTCGTTTACAATTTCTTCTATCTTTGTAGTGAGATATTATTGGTCGATAGTTTATTAGGTAACTACTTCTTTATTAACATTACCTATAAAGCCGAAGAGTTTGTTTGGACGCATATGTGACGAACAATTGGTTTGAACTGATCTATTTTTTAGTATTAGATAGCCCACTTATGGCGGATTGCTATATGAATTTAGGTATAAAATTAACAGCTACCAATAAGTAAAGTAAAGTAAAAAATGATTTATTGCTACATAAAAAAACAAACACACAATTAAACTTAAAAACTAAAAAAATGTAGCAGAAGGAGGCATCTCAGCTGTTGCTGTACTGAAGGTTCAGTACAGCGCTGGTTTTCGGATGCCCCCTGCCCTCTAGGAGTAGTAGAGCAGTAGTAGAAACAAAAGCAAGTCAAAGCGCCGGACATTGCTTAAATTGGTATTATTTTACTGGTAAAATCCAAGAGAAAATCGAACCCCTTCGAAGCCGGAGTAGACCACTAGCTACCAATAAATCCTACGTAACAAATAATATTCATGCATATACTTATACTATTTCATCTGATTGCATTCATCCTAGCTTACGTAAAGCACACATGCATTAAAGCCCTACTCTCTACCCGCCGCCAGTCGTCTGCTGAAAGGATCTCCGCTATAATTCAGTTTATCTCCACACTTTAGGACTGATTTGGAACTTGGTTTAGTTTGTAGTTTCAGTACAAATAGACTTTTGAATACTGAAGTGTTTTTTTTAAAGGAATATTGTTTTATTGACTCTGTGTGTAGGGCAACTTGTTATCGTACTAACATCATCGACATTACGGGTAAATATAGCCCTCAGAATTCTGCATTTATTTATTTGTTTATTCAGACATTTAAACAACATCTTCACAATAAAATACAAATGGTAAAACTTTGCATTTGATTTAACCAAAATATTCCGTACTATAAAGACAAAAAAATAAATAAAAAAACATTATAAACTTCATACTTTTTAATCGAATAAGTATATTTTTCATTGGTTCGGAAAATTGAAAGTAATTTAAAATAAACGATTCAAATATTTGAGTTTCTTAATTAAAGTTTTGAAGCAACAATCCATCACAGTGCGGTGTAATAAAACTTGGCTTGTTAAAGTTGGACCTCATCCCAAAATATGAACGAAAGAGGAAGATTATGTTTGACGAGTTCCAATTACTTATTATAAAATTTCTTCTTTAAGTGTTGTCTAAATTTAAATTTATAATTCTGTGAAGTTATTATTACATGAATTTAATGTCCTGCATTTATGTAATAAATGAAAAATAAAATAACTTTAAAAAGATTCGTAAAAAGACTTGAAAGATATTGTCATTCGTAAAGTTTTATATATATTTGAATATTTTGTTCTATTTATTTAATTCATGTCAAAATACGTAATTTGTAATAAAAACTAATTTGTACGAGTATATTTTATTACAAACTTAAAATTAAAATGTTCTGAAATAAAACACTTAAACGGATTTTTGTCGTGGTTGTATTTTGTTTTACATTTTCTGACGTTTCGGATTCTTTACAGAACCCGTGATCACAGAAGACTAAGATGGAAGACGTCTGTATAAAGTAATGTAAAAAGTTTACTACCTTCAATATTTTGAATATAATTTTAAATACATACACGTGAATTTACCACAGATTCGGAAATACTTAAAATAATTAAAATGTTCTATTTATATATCGTATTATGTCACGTCAATTGTATTGTTTATTATTCCAAACAAAAATAAAATTTACATTTGTGTGTGTGAATGAGTGTGTGCGTAGTTTCTGATACCCTAGATACAAGTTACGAACGTGGTTAGGGGTCAGTTACTATAATGAGATGATGTAGTGAATGATTATGTTATGTTATGTTATTTATTTCCAAATAACAAAAACAAACAAACGTGAAAAGAACCTAGAAAAGCAATAAAAAGTATGAAAGGTAATGTAAGTACGTGAAAATCGTATTACATTTTCGGTAAATAAAAAAGGTATTTCAGCTTAAACATAATTTAATTTATTTGGATTTTCGTAAATATTTGTTAATAGTTCTATTACGTTTAAATATTTAAGTGGGGATTTACATATTTAATGGGAAAAGGTTCCAGTTAAGTGCCTTTAAAGCAAACATTACTGGGAACCGTTTCAGTAGTAATAATTTACGATTTAACAAACAACAATTTTTGGAACCTAGTAAAAATAAGTACTTAAGTGTTTGTCGTAGACAGAATTTTTGTTTGTGAAACTTTAGTGAATAATAATGTTTGATGATCAAGGTATAATTATAAATTGTGGAAAAATAATATAAGAGGAATGTACCAAATCAATAAATTATTTTATTAAGATGCAACTGTTTCGTATAAGTGAAAAAGGGAGTGAAAAGCGCATTTTTCTATATTCTTGCAACCTTAAGAAACATACGCACGCTATTAGGTACTCCAAATTCTTTAAATTACTTCAACTAATAATTTAATTAAGCTGCGGACATCAGCTTATTTTAAATAACCAACTTTAAAGTGATAAAATCTAATTTAAAATTAGGTTAAGGCCATAATAATTGATAATATCTGAACAGAACATATAAACCAATATGACTTGAACAAGCCTTGTCTGAAACATTGTTCCCGGGTACGTTTATCTTGTGGGCGACAGTTGCCTCTGACAGGCTGAAGGTAATATTAAATAAGGGGAAAAAGCCACATGTTAAAGAAATATATTCATGAGGTAATAAAGCCTTCAATACAGATGTGTAAACAAATATGTTTCTTGGAAGGGAGTGGCTGTGTGTCGTTTTTGGTGGAAAATCTCGGGTTAATTTTCGTATTTTGTTTTTATAGAGTGACGATGATAATATGGCGATATATAAAAGTTTACTTTATGTTAAATTTCACGACCTTCAAATATGTGTACTCATCAAGTAACGTGAGTATTGTCTCTTTCTTACTTTATGTCAAGTGACAAAGATAAAACATGAGTAGCTACTCGGAACGTTACTTGAAGATGGTGGAATAGGCCCTAATTCTAAGAAATACCTTAAAGATTCACAAAAATCAATATGCGGATACAGCTAACTAGTTGTCAAAGGAGTTTCTCCAGGATATTCAATATTATTATAAAAAATGAGCTCCACCGTGACAGTGTTTGACACTGCCGTGACCAGGATTCGAACCTGGGTTACTACGGCCACAACGTAGGGTCCTAACCACTAGACGATCACGGCTGTTGGAGCTGGTGAAAGAACACCTAAAAATATTACTTACTTCGCGAAACTGGAGCAATTTTATTGCATTCGCTACGGTATGCGTAAGCGCCGGCAACAGTTATGCAATGACAGTTCATTGACAGTCACTACAAAAACGTCATTGTAGATAATTGTAAAGAAAGAACGTTAAGTGTATTAGCAGTAGTAGTGGCCCAAGTTGAAAAAAAGGAAAGTGAAGGCCTGTAGGATCCCGATCTGCATCGCAAAAAGCTTCTTCACTGATGATATCACTACAGTGAAGAGAAACTAATTGTAGGGGGTATAAATCGCTTGCTGAATTATAAGTTAATGATATTGCTGCATTAATGTTGGTAACCTCTTAAGTAAAAAATAATAAATATGAAACCCGAGCCATATTCGGAACATTGGTTGATGAATTCATTGCCAAAAGTACGGTTTATCTACATGTGCTGAAAGGTAGCCAACATCGCTCTATAGTCTTCAGCTATCAGCCAAATAAAGACTCGTTGAAATCGGTCTAGCATTAAAAATATATGTATTGTTAAAACCCATATAAACTTCAGAATAACATATAAAACGGACCACAGAAGCTTCTATTACGGTTGTATTTTACTGGAAAAGAGCGAGTATCAACAATTAGATTTTAAAAATAAATAAATCTTCATCGTAAACCGCCATTCATGCCCGTTTTAACATTAAACTAAGCCGTCTTCGTGTATGGGGCTGTAAAAGTGCAATAACAGTTTTACGTGCATGTGCAGTCGCTGCCAATAGGTGGTAGAAGTTTTACTAATGCCCCAATAACTTTATGTGATGGTTGATGTGCGATAAATCGTTAACCGTCAGTGGGATATCGGAGTAGGTTTACTGCATCTTTTGTGGAGTAAGAACTGTTCGTAAATTCTGCAAGGATCGTATGAATTGGTGATTTTCAAGAATTTAAAATTGAATTTAGAATTCTATTATTTTTTATGAGCCCATGTACTGTAATTATTATTAACCGCTGAGTGTATGTGTGTGTTTTTGTGCACAGTACAATAGCACTTAAACGGTAGAACTGATTGGATGAGGGTTTTTTTGCGCGGGTGGTTCATAGACCTTTTCAATCAAAATTAATTCAGGAATCAGAAATGTAAGCTCTTTTTTCACTTTTTATAGCTTTTTTGTGTAATACCTATATTTAAAATTGATTATTAAAAAAATGAGCTCCACCGTGACAGTGTATGACACTGCCGTGACCAGGATTCGAACCTGGGTTACTACGGCCACAACGTAGGGTCCTAACCACTAGACGATCACGGCTGTTGGAGCTGGTGAAACAACGCCCAAAAATATTTACTGGTTTCTCGAATCTGGAGCAATTTCATCTCATTCGCTACGGTATGCGCAAGCGCCGGTAACAGTTACGCAATGGTAGCTTTCTAAAATGACGGCCAATTGACAAATGAGACCCAAAGGCAACGCACGTGCAATCAACAATAACTGGATTAACAAAATAAAATTATAATTAGAAAATATTAAGTACAAACTTAAATAATTTGTATATCCTACTAAATAATGTTTTTTTTTTGGAAAAGCGTGTCATCATGCATCTCTTAAGAGTCACAGTTAAGAGGACAATATATCCTCCTCCTAATGTCCTGTTATCCTGAAGGGTTTACCTTTCCTCCGTTTCCAATGAGTTGATCTCTTAAAGCCTCTCTTTAACTGTGCGAAATGCAGTAGCTAGAGCTACTACTTGATGCCATAATGCTATAAATAAAGTCATTTATACGACAAATAATATTTTAAAACTTAAAGTACAACGAAAAACTAATATAAAGTTCAAACTAAAGCAAAATTAAAACAATACAAAATACCATTGTTTCAGTACTTGTTACGGAGTGAATGTTTCATTAATTGAATGCACATAGTTTTAGAGTTCGACGTTGAACTAGGTCTGTTGTCGAAAAATATTTCGCGATTCGATCCGTACTGATGGACGAGTAGCAAAACCTGTAGAAATTGATCACAACTTTTTCATCGAACGCTTGTTTAATAACTTTCAATTGTTTTTATATAGGAGTATGTTAGGAATGTTTTTTGGTACAGGAAATATGCTTATATAATCATTTGTGTAGCTTTTTTTTATATATATTTAATATTTTCTATATGTGCTCTTATAATTCCTTTTTCTTGGTCTTTCTAATTTATTAATTTCTTTCTTTTTATTTATTTTTTCTTTTTTACTACGTCATCTGACCCGTAACTAGGTTCGAAACTTGTATCTAGGGTATCAGAAACTACGCACACACTCATTCACACACACACAGACCGAGACAAACATTTGTGAATCACACAAATATTTACCCTGCACGGGAATCGAACCCGCAAACTTACGGCAATACGTGTAGGAACCCACCATCGTGAGCGCGATATTGCAGACTTAAAAAGAAGTAAGTATAATATAAAATAAATGATTTATCGAACCATTACCAAATCTTTTGAAGTTAAAACCCCTTTTTCCTTCGTGTTACCTTACTAATAACGAGGTGGCTCTATCCTGTTTCTTTTCACACATAAATGTTTAACAAGACACGGAAAATCCATCTTAAATGTTATATAAATTTGTACGATTGTTTGTATTTTAACAATAATGTACGAGTATCTTAGTGTAAGTATTATATATATTGTTCAACTCAATTTGGTCACGCGTATATTTTCTTTTAGATATTTTTTCTGAGTTTATTATGAAAAGAGGTTTAAATTACGTAAGTACGTTAATGTTTTAGAACAATAGTTAGTTTATTAATTTAAATCTTAGTATTCTATGTACCAGTTTGCGAAACAAACGTTTACGGGGTGGACTTTCGTGTGAGGTAAATACATATTTTATCTATGAATGTTTGTTTATATCATTCTGGCTGTGCATCCGTAGTCTTTGATACCATAGATACAGGTAATTAACTTAATTCAATCTATATAATAAGCTAATAGACTAATAAATTCAAAATTCAAATTATCTTTATTATCAAGGATTGATACAATCACTTATAAATTATATAATTATTAATAAAACATATATAATTATTAATAAAAATTATATAATTATTAAAAATCACTTTGACTTTAATACCACTAAAGATATCCATAATATACTGTAAATGTTTCTCAACAATTTCCCCACATAACTCTATAGGAATCTCATTTACGTTCATTTCGGAATCCACAAGATTTATATTAAGGTTAATCGGATTAAGGCTGAGCTTATCATTATATTATAACGTGGGTGGGTTATAATTATAACACGTGCGGGGTAACGTTATACAAGTTTAATTTAATTACGTTTTTGAAACTCAATTATTAAACAGTTATAGGCTGATTTCTTAAGTGTTTCATATCTGGTCTATCAAAGGAAGATGGTGAAATATTTTACTAAATAAAGAGTATTATAATAAAAAATAGTATCGTTTGTTGTGGAGATTTGCTGGCAGTTATTTCACGTAATATACAGTTTATGATTTCGTGAAATATGAGTAAACTAACAACCGATCCTTAATTAGACACGGGACAAAGGTAAACACGGTTGTGGTGACAATGATAAATATGTTTTTCGACTATCAATTACTTATCTTAAAATCTTACTAATAAATATAGTCTTCTAGCAGCGCCCCGCGGTTTTACCCGCGTTGTTCTCGTTCCCGTGGGAATTTCGGGATAAAAAGTATCCTATGTTCTTTCCCGGACCATAAGCTACCCCTGTACCAAATTTCAAGTCAATCGGTTCAGTAGTTTAGCCGTAAAAAGGTAACAGACAGACATACAGACAGATCGCATTTATAATATTGGCTAGGATTAGGACTAGGATAAATATAGATTGATTTAGGAAATTCGTAACAAAGAAAGTATTTTTGGATGTATCATCATAATTTTAACGAATTATTACAAGTTTACTTTATATATTTTTCCATTCCTAAATCTATATAAAATTTTACCTTAGCGTCAAAAACCATCACTAAAACCTTTTGAAATATGACCTATCTCTTCATTTTGTCCCAGAATAACTAACTTTTACTTGAGTTGAATACTTCAGGCATACTTCAGGTTGAGGGCGAGCACTTTCAATTACCGACGAATATAGGAGATCGAGACCACTTATTATAAAGCAAATGTTTGTTCTAGAAAGTGCCTCTGTACGCGCAGGTGAAGTTTCTCTTCAGATACTAAGTTAACTGGGCAAATCGCATTTAAATGTACGTTCTAATTGTATGCCTTGATACAATTTAGACTCTATTTGTGTTAAGTTAAGATGTATTTTTAAATGAAGTTTTTTGTTAAAGAAATTGGTTTATGAAAACGGATTGTTGTTGTACTTATTAATCTTATAGTGCAAGAGAATCGAATTCTTAATTTGAATGTGTGTGTTTTTTTTTAAATATACATCCATGAGATTTGCATTAATAGATAAAACACGGTGTGCTACGCGGTGTCTACGCGGCGTCTACGCGTTGATGTGTCTACGAAAAACTAGAGAACGCGTCACTTATTGCGTTTTACAAGTAATTTAGTCACTGGAGCAAGTGTAGTAATTACGCTTATTCTGCTTCATTGAACTAATATCACTATTGTTTTGAGACTGCCCTACAGTAGGATCTATTGGTTTGTACTTTAATAGTTTTCTAAGAGGATTGCCACCTTTTAACCCACCTCGACGTTATTAACATAGAAACTCAATCATTTTAGATGAAGGTGTGATTTCAATCTTATATACCTACATACATATGCATAGTATATCGTTAGTTTGTCCATAACGCCCTAATATCATACATTTGGGTCAGGTGTGGCGGGTAATGTATGAGAAAATCAACGTCCTTTCAACCGATAAATTGGCACGACGCGACGCACCACCTTATACATAATATGTACTAACTTTGTCACTTGGTTAATGTTTCTTAACGGTGTTTATATGTTTTCCTTTGAGAAATCAGGGTAAAAGTAGTTTATACTACTTTTCCTTATAAATAACTGAGTAAAAAGCGTTTCACTCGACAAAAGGAGAGTTTTTGGCAATGAAGATTGATTTAGTTTAGAGAGACGATTTTATGTGATTGTATAAATGCTTTAAAAAGTAGTAGTTTAAAGAAAAGTAATAAATATTTGTTAAACTTAGACTTTTTTGACAATCTTTTGTTTTTTCTAGCGTGCAGTATTTATATGTGAAATAATAATAAAATATGGTATAAATAAAATTTAGTTACTTATACGAAGGTCCTTAGGCTGTTAAAATGTCCATTTGTGCAAAGGTTACCAATATACATTATAATAAAAAAAAATGAATCAAATACATAAAAAAAGATCTGACGTAATAAAAATAAAAGATTTATTCTCGAAGCTTGCAAAAAAATACTTAACGAAATTTCAATTTTACGTGCGAGTATTAGAATCTATTTTTATTTTTCTTCACGAAACGTTTAACTTTTACACAACACCTGAATACTTACTGGTGATTCGACAGAAAAGTCGCTTCGAATATTGTCATTGGAAATTGAACTTTGTATTTTGAGCTTTATAGTCTAATATCCTTTCTAAACTTTTCTTAAAGCGTTATATTATGTTCTCATGTATTCCCGCTGTATTGCACCACAACGATTTCAATGGTTCTATTTACATTTGCCGGGAACATAAAGTCATACTGTTATTGTATGTTTCATATTGTCAAAGTAATATTGTGATAACGTTCGTAGCCTACCTGTAGTGACTTTGACTCAAGCTTTATTATAAACTAGCGGCCCTTCCCGGCTTTATACGGGTCCAATTTTCCCGTTGATTTTCCAGATTTTTTACATAAGAACCTTCTACAGAGTATTAGAAAACTACAAAAGAAAAAATCAGTCAAATCGTTCTAGCCGTTCTCAAGTTATGGCGTGACAACGGGAAACGGGTTTCATTTTTATATATATAGATACATATCAATGTTTCTTATTAAAATTATGATTTACGTAAACATTTTGTAAAAAAACTAAGCGGATTGTTATAAAAATTGTGGGTCTATCTTATTGTGAATGTGTGTGCATAGTTTCTGATACTCTGTTTAGGGCTCAGTTACTATAATGAGATGATGTAGTAAATGATTGTTGTGTTATTGTGCATGGACCTACAGAGTCACAAGTGCGTTGCCGGTCTTCAAGGGATTAGGAGGAGTAAGTCATAAGAATGAGGGAAGAGGGGGTTATAAATGAAATAATTAATTATTAACAGTGCAATTACTGTCATTCCGCCAAATCGGTAAAAGTGACAACCAACCCCAAATAGACGTGGGTTAAATAAAAGGTTCGAAACAAGAAGAATTATTTATTGACAGTTAAATGGAGTGAATTTATAAATAAGTATTTTGGTTATAAAGGGTTAAAGAAAATTTGAAGACATTCTAGACACAAATTACTTAAATTATTATTGTAATTCATTTTTGGATACAATTATGTTGAAAGATTTAAATTTGAATAACAATTGAAATTCCGAAAAAAGTACGTCATAAATGGGTCGAAAATAATAAATCATAATATTCAATAAAAATAAAAGTAAAGATTTACGAATTAAACCTTTGTAACTGCTCGTGACATTTACAAGAATAAAGGAATTTGTTTAGAGAAAACATCTCCCGTATTTCAATATCTTACGTCAACTGAAACTGAAATTCCCTGTATCAATTCAGTCGTCACGCGATTCCCGCGCCAACCGCACGCCATCCTGTAGCGGCCATCTTGGAAAACCTCGCGGAATTTGTAAATAAACAAAAGAACTCTTAATTTAAAACAAAATAATAAACTCTAATACAGGCTGAATAGACTATCATAGACATTAATATTTCAAATTTAGAACACGCGTGTTTGTGACCAGTATTGTATAAAAAGTTTCTCTATTTTTGAACTTAAAATGTTGCGATTTTCAAATAAATATTAAAAAAATAAGTGTAAATATATTAGACTGTAAACTAAAGTTATTTTCAGCAAAAAATATATATATATTTGTGTGATGGAAATCTGTATTTGAAGGAAGATAAGCGGCTGGAAGCCAGATTAAGCCGGATTTTGATTTTGACTGAGGTAAGATTTGAATACAAAAGTATTTGATTTGTATTGTAGAAGTTATCATTGTATTCAATCCACATTGATTTTAGATACGTATCTTATTTTAATTCAGCACCATGTTTAAGCATTGATTGTGTTTAATTTTAAACTAATTAATGTATGAAAAGTAACTTCCTCCTAAAATAAACGCCTCACTTCGGAATGGTTGGACACATATTTAAAAAAAAATGTTTATTTTAAAGAAAATCTAGGAAATTCGACAGGAAAATCGCTCTGTTAAGAAGCCGGGTTGATTCGCTAGTAATAGTTTAATAAGCAGGTAAGTATAAAATAAAAAACCCTAATTAAAAAAAGTTCCAAAAAAGTAATATTTTTGGCAATATTTATCAACGTCAACATCATGACGTCACCTCAATAATGAGTAATGACGTCATGATGATAAATGAATTACTGAAATATTGATGAAAACCTTAATCTTATCAGTTTTATAATACAATATTGTACTCATCGCCATGACGAAGTTGTTCAAACAAATCGGTCTTACTGCTAATATTTGAACTGTGTTTTGGGGTAAGAAGAATTTGGAAATACAAATATACTTTCTTTTACAACTTCATTTTTTACTTCAGATTATTTTTCTGAAACTGTTTTTATTTCAAAACCAATTTTCGTGTAAATATTATTGATGCACGTTTTGAAAGTATTTATTCCTCTGTGTACTAATGCTGAATCCTCATATTTCTACGGGAACTCGAGTAACATTAACTAAAATTATTGTTACCTAAAAATATTACACAATTTATTTCTTCAAAGTTATACTCAAACAT
Organism: Timandra comae; assembly: GCA_958496195.1. Classification (NCBI taxonomy): domain Eukaryota; kingdom Metazoa; phylum Arthropoda; class Insecta; order Lepidoptera; family Geometridae; genus Timandra; species Timandra comae. The sequence continues at coordinate 1,578,725 of OY292354.1, forward strand.
TTCCCAAGTCTTCAAACAATATATCCCTTTATACACACGTTTGTAATACATTAATTTTATACAACAATATAAGAAAGGCTTAACTTCTAAGGCGAATTTAATGACGTACAAAGTATGTAGAGGCTTAACTTTGGCAACAAAAGGCAGTTCCAGTGTTTGAGAGCCAACTTGTCACATCTTTTGTGCCACTTTAGAGGAGTGGAACCTGCGACTTGGCAACATTTCCACTTGTGGCTTTTGTTTGTTATAACGTATATTGGTTGGGTAGATGTGGGTATGCTGCAGTTTGTATAGGTAGGAAATGTTCAAGGTTTTGTAAAAACATGGGTGTTTTATGTGTTAAACCAGCTTCGGTCATTTTTTAATGTGTTTATGATTCTGAAACAAAAATAAAAGTTTTTACATTTATATTAGTAAGATTAGTGGTCGAAGTTGGTCCGTGATTTCATGAATATTATTTATCACAATACAGAGCGTCAATAGTTATAGAAGTAAAAACATACCATTCATTTGAAAAGCAATACTCATTCATAATAATCATTCACTACATCATTTCATTATAGTAGCTGACCCCTAACTAAGTTCAAAATTTGTATCTAGGGTATCAGAAACTACTCACACTTATTCACACACACACCCAGACCGAGACAAACATTTGTGGTTCACACAAATATTCACCCCGCACGGGAATCGAACCCGCAACCTTACGGATGGTAGTGCAGTATGGTGACCACTCTGCCATCGAGGTCGTCAAATAATATATCAGCAAAATACATACCAGCAAGGATGTGCTTCCTGAAAGTAATGTGAATCTACCAGAGAATACACACCCGGCGTACGAGTTCCTCACTTGCCCTGGTAATGGCAACCACCAAAAGTTCCCTACTCTGCGGTTGACGGGGTCAAAACCGATGGAGACCCGCCATGGATCACTCGCTCCTATAGAGAAGGAAAACGTCAAGATAAACGGTCATATATCAAGGAACCCAATAAGAGTGCCGTGGGAGATAAAATAAATTAAAGCTTGGGTTTTTTAATTTGCTTGGAGTAAGAGACCGAAATGAGCTTTGAAAATGTTTTTTTCAATACACGTCAACTAAAATTTGCCTTAAATGCATAATTCCAAATTCTTTAGTTGAAATTCCGAAGTGTTTTGTTAAAAGTTTAAAAGAGGTATTTAAGATAACCACCAAAAGTGATAGCCACCGAAATCACGGTTATTGAGCAATAATCGTATCCAACCGCACTAAAACCGTAATAAAACTTTACATCCACTTTCATCCTCTAAAACTGTTCCTACTATAGAACTGTGAGCGTAAAATATTCATATGTCCGTGAAAATCCCAGTACAAAATTACATAATAATATATTAGATTTTTCAAATATTTATTTCCCCTTGTCGAGTACTGATTTACGCACGACTGGAGTACATTCAATAGAAATAGGTTCAGACGTCGACATTCCCAATATTTACTCGGGCCTTTGTACAAAACGATATATTTGCATATTATTATCAAAAAGTACTTCACGAATGAAAAGGTGTTTTTTATTGATTTTCTAGTTAAAGGCAAGTATTTGATTTGGACCGCTTTTGATCTTATTGGAGTTACGAATGACGGAATATTTGTATTTCTGAGTGCTACATACTTGTGACGTAATATAAAATGAATTCCCGTTCAATCATTGAATTATATACAACTACTTCGTATTGCGAACCTTAAGGAAACTATTCCATACAATATTTCGCATTTCGGCTGATCTAAGACCTTTGCAATCTTAATAAAAGGTCAGAAGTTCTGAGCTAGGTCGCCATTTTATTTAGTGATCTGTCACTTTTGACATATAATCGATACGTTTACTATTGATAGTAAATACTATGTTTACAATAACAAAACGTAACATCGCTTAAAAGGGATCTTTGTAAAGATAAATAAATAAATATCCGGACATATAGCTTCAAGCTAAACAAAGTTTGTACTATGAAAATTAAGTTAACAATGGATAAACATAGAAGACAACCATACGAAGGCAAACAGATACGAGTATGTACAATGTTTGTCTTGATCGGGAATCGAACCGGCAATATCTGACATAGAAGGTACTAACTAACTACACCACTGAGTCGTAGACGAAGGCAAACGAAAAAGATATGGCTAGATATGGATATGACACCACAAAATATGTTTGTCTTTACTGGAAATCGAACCACATAGAAAGCAGCTTTATTACATCACTCGTTCGTCCAAAAATCTATTAAGTAATAAATGGTCCAAATAACACTACGATTAAGCAAATAGATGTGTTCACGCACACAAACGTTTGTCTTCAAATCGAACTCGAATGAAAATTTCTTAGCACCAAAAATCAATTAAGTTATAAATAACATAATCATTCACTACATCATCTCATTATAGTAACTGACCTCTAACTAAGCTCGAAGCTTGTATGTAGGTTATCAGAAACTACGCATCCACTCATTCACACACACAAACCCAGACCGAGACAAACATTTGTGGTTCAAACAATTATTCACCCCGCACGGGAATCGAACCCGCAACCTTACGGATGGCAGTCCGACATGGTGACCACTCTGCCATCGAGGTCGTCAAATCGTCAATCAATCAGTCAATCGCATAGACAGGAAAGTCTGTCGGTCTGTCCAAATATCTATAAAGTAATAAATGGCCCAAATAACACTACGCTAAGGGCCTATTTCACGACTTTCAAGTAAAGTTACTCACCAAGTAAAGTAAGTTTTGTCTCTTTCTTACTTTATGTCAAGTGACAAAGACAAAACATGTGAGTACCTACTCGGAACGTTACTTGAAGATGGTGAAATAGGCCCTAAGGCAAAGAGACATGTTCATACAATCAAACCTTTGTCTTTAAATCGAACTCGAATGTTTTCTTAGCACCAATAATCTATTAAGGGCCGATTTTTCCATCGCCAGATAACTTTTATTCGACGAATAAAATTGACGTTTGACAGATTTTGTATGAAATAAGTGTCAAAATTTCAAAGTTATTCGTCGAATAAAGTTATCTGGCGATGGAAAAATCAGCCCTAAGTTATAAATGGTCTAAACCACTTCCTGGTCAAACCACAAGATCCTGTGTAAGTGCAACCCTCGTCTCCAACTTTAGGGTCTGATTACCGACCCTGTGTGTACACCCGATGATCTTATTCCCGTTATCGCTTCAATAGATGTTTGTAGTTTGTGTAAACTACAGTTAACAGTTATTTACACATGAGTTACCCATATAATTATATGTAACTAATGTATGATATAATCAAATGTTCGCTTGTTTATTTGTAAATAGGTTTTCTCTACCGATTCAATTGCGTTAAATTTCTTCCCTGGGTCTTCCTCTTTATCTAAAGCAAAAACATTTTACAAAGCACGAAAACAATGAAATTTAAGAAATATCACTTTGGGAACGGTCACCTACAACAATTTCATAAACTAGGTGTGCCCCACGGTTTTACCCACATAATTCCCGATCCCGAGCGAATTTCGGGATAAAACATATGTCCTATGTCCTTTCCCGGACCATAAGCTATCCCTGTACCAAATTTCAAGTCAATCGGCCCAGTCGTTCACGCGTGAGGCCGTGACCAAAGAAAACAGGGATTCATTTTTATTTAATGAAACACTAAGTATATACAAAAAACGCAATGAGACGATCACAGAAATAGGAACTTTCTAGTAAAAATATTATAACAGCTGTGCCCCGCGGCTTAACCCCATAAATTCCCTTAAATTATCTACGTACAAACTAAAATTAAATAAATAATACGGATATCCCACTTGCACTATTTCATTAACGCATTGTAATCCAAACAAAGGCATCTGAGTACGTGCAATACTTCAAATCAATAATATCGTTAGGAAGTGGGTCACTATCTACAACTAGTATTGCTCTCGGACCAACTAATATTTATTAAAATACCAATACACTGAACAATGTACCGAATACTGCAATGCAATAGTTTTTATGTGGCACATAAAGTATGTATAATGCTAGCGATTCCTATTTTAAACTTTGTTATTTTTTTTGCTTTTATCGATATAAAAAGAGACATTAAAAAGTATGCTAACAACAATTCCATTAAAACTTCTGTCACCGTCACTGACGGATACCTATAATGTAGCAGAGTTATTAGCATGTTGCGCTCCCTTAAGGTGACCATTGAAGAGTCAGTTTAACTGGTGGCCACCCAAAAATGGTCGTCAACCACTGGAGTGATTCCAGATTCCAATGGGAAGAAATCTAGTTAGCCTAAAATTTTTGGAGTGACGGCACAGTTTTATGTCTGGACTGATTAGTTCAACTGACTTGGCCACCTTTAAGAGATAACAGGTCGTAAGGAGAAGAAAGAAAAGTAGGAGAATAATCAGCTTGAACTAATACTCGATGATGATATTCTATTTCTTTGGTTCGAACTGTGATTATATCATAGTTATGGTGTACCACTATAAAACATCTGGTTTTAAAACTTCTAGACTACTTAAGTGATAGAGTTGAAGTGATGTTAGTGATAAAAGAGAGCGAAACAACATCCAATACATCGAAAATATTCGAAAAACGCGAACGAAGTCACGTGCAAAACTGTACTATATCATATTTAATCAACAATGCTGAAGCATGTTAGTTATATTATTGATTAGGTAATTTCATACATCAGTGTACGTATTTAATTGAGATCGCAATCGCAGAGTTTATGGTTCAACTGGTAGGGCTTGTTAACGCTAACCGAATCACTACATTAGGTACGAACTGTGATGTTGTCTGTTCAAGTTGATAATACTTTTGAAGGACTATTAAAATTACAGTCTTGAAACACTTCTTAGTCTTGAAACACTTCTTCTTACTCTTTAATAAATGATGTTTAAAAGCCATTAAAACATTTTTGAAAAGTTTCTGACACACTTTTTAAAATGTAATATAATAATGATGTTTTTGAAAACGTAAAGAAACATTTTGAAAAGTTTACGATACACTTTTTAAGCACTTTGTCAAACGCTTTTTAATCGATTTTAGATGACTTGTATACTATTTAAAAGAAGCTAAAAAGAAAGACAAAACACACCAAAAAACTATTTCTATTCATTCTTAATTAATCAACTCTCCAACAAACGGACACAAAACTTATAAGTACCTAAAATAAATATAAAACACAAGAAAACCCAGTTCATGTTACGAGTGTTACAATAATATGTCTCAGTTCTTAGCTAATGGAAATGTCACGTTGGCAACACTTACCTTGGATTTATTTCATCTGATCTCGGTGTAGTGGGACTGATTTATATGTATGTATTGCATTCGTATGTGTAAAAGTATGATTAATCCTAACTAATATTATAACTAATATATTATGACGACCTCGATGGCAGAGTGGTCACCATGCCGGACTGCCATCCGTAAGGTTGCGGGTTCGATTCCCGTGCGGGGTGAATATTTGTGTGAACCACAAATGTTTATCTCGGTCTGGGTGTGTGTGTGAATGAGTGTGTGCGTAGTTTCTGATACCCTAGATACAAGCTTCGAGCTTAGTTAGGGGTCAGTTACTATAATGAGATGATGTAGTGAATGATTATGTTATGTTATGTTATGTTAAATGCCAAAGTAACTCTGTCTGTCTGTTACCTTTTCACGGCTTAACTACAGAACCAATTGACTTGAAATTTGGTACAGGGGTAGCTTATGGTCCGGGAAAGAACATAGGATACTTTTTATCCCGAAATTACCACGGGAACAAAAACTACGAGGGTGAAACCGCGGGGCGCTGCTACTATTTATTATATAATCGATGCCTATATACCCACTGCAGATCACGGGTTTTGATAGATTCTGAGTTGAATTACGAAAAGAATAGTTTGAGTGACTATACATTATAATACAATTAATTTAACTAAATTATTTTGTAGTGCTTCGCAGTTTTAGTAGAGAAATTCATACTAAGTAAATTCCGGAAACAAAACAGCCCATAACACTTAGGGAAGGTTCATATCTGACGGAACATGCGTCGCGTATTATCGGTCGCGTAACGCCAGAACAGACAATTGTATAGAAAAACACTTCTCAACGCACTAACATATAATCGGTTAAGTGTTTTTTTTAGGGGTCTATTTTATTTTTGTTAGGGGTCTATTTCACAACTTTTCTTTAAGTAAAGTTACTCACCGTAAAGTGAGTGTTGTCTCTTTCTTACTTTATGTCAAGTGACAAAGACAAAACATGTGAGCTCTCGGATCGTGAAGATGGTAAAATAGGCCCTTAAATTAAAACATTCAACAAAATACATATTGTCTTCGGCTTTATACATTAAAGGTTTCTTAATAACATTGATTCTTAATCAAGAGCGGACAACGAACCCCAAATTCTTGTAAAGGCTCAAACGTAAAAGATAACATTATCCCATTCCAATATCTGGACCCCAAAGACCTTCATTATATTAAATAAAAGCCATTTAATTAAATTCCAAGCAAAACCTCACTCAAATAAAAACCATTTCGAAATTAAAAATGTGAGAAATTAATAAAAGAACACATTATAGTGCAGCGAAATTGAACTTTAATTTCCATCGACGTTCTTAGTTCTTGAACTAGATCTCTAAGAGCTAGAATCAAGAATGGCGTCTAACGACTTTAACTCCTCTGATTAAATTTCTAACAAGAGCTTTTGTCTCGTATTTAAAAATAAATTCCAAATGGAATGAATTATCTTACCTTTGATTAAAGTATCTTTTAAGCTCGTCTATCTAGTGATTAGTGTTTTTTCTTTTTACTCTTGCTTTACTTTTTAAATATATTAAACGATTATTAAACCGTGGGAGGTTTACCTTTTGATACATCTACGCGAAAAGGTCCAGTTTCGGTTTCGGTCAGTTTAAGACAAAAATCTAGTTTCCGGCATTTAGGTTTTACTGTCGATGATGTTATTACGATAACCGGAACCTACGGCTTATGGTGCTTTCCACACGAAAACATTCATGACATTAAAAGCCACTTTAGTAACGGCCTCCCATCACTATTGCGACGGTTCCAACCGTTGCTTAACCGTAAAGATCACAAAAATCCGTGGTCAGTACTGGGCTATGAGCGCTTCTAATTAATAAATCTAATGAATTACATACTTTAATATCTTTAGAACCAAAATATAATCTTTCTAAATCCATTATACTGTAACTTGTACATTTCTGTTAAGCTTTGCCAATTAAAGTTTTAGAACTATCTCATAGACAATATAGATAATTGAAAAGTGTACAGACGCGCCAAATGAGCCGCGGCGCCAACAAGTTTTCACATTCATCACAACTCCTCAGGGGATCTCGACAATTACGGAATCTAACTATTTAATGGAGAACCTTTTAATTAAATAATTTAGATAAAGTAAAAATAATTTCTAAATTTTAATTATATTATGTAGATGTGGGTACTTAGCCTTAAATGTGCTTCAGAAAGGTTGAACATTCTCTGCTAATTATTTTTTGTCGTATCTAATTATGTCCTGAAATTATCACGTTTAAACAAAAAAAAGCGAATTATTTCTACATCTAGTAGGTTTAAACTAAATTGCTTTTGTAATTCCAGAAAATGCTACGTAGTAACTATCATGTAATCCATGAGCCGTAAAAGGTAAATCTATGCAAGTACAGATGAAACGTAGTGTAGTGAATTACATCTCTATAAGTACACATATTTAAAGGTAATCTATCAAGACGCAGCTTAAACCACTAAATGGATTGTTTTGACATTCTCGTAGTTAACAGAAAGCGTTAGCGTGATGATCTCTTCACCTTCGACAGTAGTTGAGAGGCTGCCAAGGATAGGGAGAGTTGGAAATGTTTGGGGGAGACGTTTGCCCAGCAGTGGTACGAAATAGTTTGATAATAAAAAGATAGTTAATGCTCATGAAATTAAAAACCACTTCGGAAACGACGACAACTATATAACATAACATAATAATTCACTACATCATCTCATTATAGTAACTGACCCCTAAGTTCTTGACTTGCATCTAGGGTATCAGAAACTACGCACACACTCATTCACACACGCACCCAGACCAGAGATATCTCAAAACTGATGTATCAGACTTCAGAATGGAATGATATAAAGAGTTTTTCAATTCCAAGTTAAAGATACACTCTTTATGATATAGAAAAGTACTCTTTGGATAGCATTTGTACTTGTTATGGGCAGACGAAATGGTCTCCAGGTGAATGATCTCTCTGACGCGTCACTTGTAAAAAATACGATTTCTTCAAATCGTTGTTGTTCATTCACCCTTTCTTTGTAATATCTACACTTATCTTCAAAGGGGTATCCATTAATCATATGATGTTTCTACAACATTTTAATTCTGGCTGGTGATATTTGATAAGGTTTAAGACTGTTTTCTCGTTTCAGCATATTTCCATTTTGGCACCCATGAATTTATGTCTGTAAAAATTTTAATTAAGTTATCTTTAAATACATGTATAAACAATTTTAATCCTAAAAAATAATTACTTACCTAAAAGTTACAGAAATGTACGGGTATATATTTTGCAGGTTGTTCACAAAATATTTCACGCGCCCGGGAAATGAACATGGAAGTTGCGATCCACCGATTGGCCAGACGGGCAAAGGGGTTAGTCCCAGTTTACTCCACCAAAAAGTCCCAAGTTACTCCAAACAAAAATATTATTTTTTAAAAATTTCACAATAAGTTTCATTTTACTCCAAACTGTCAAACACTTTTGTTTATCAATATTTGGGACGGCCATACTTTCAGTTTCACTTTACTCCGCGCGTAATGTCACTTATAGATGAGGTACAATAAGACGCAAAAATCAAAAAGAAAAAAATACAAAGTTATAGATTTCCCATAGGCGGTATTATTATTAAATGTAATCACATATTTATCTAACATAGAAATATTAAATCAGAGGATATATTTTCTGTGTTTATTTTAAAATTAATATGACTATTCAAGATGTATTTTTTTTCCTTTTGAGTGACACTGTAACTCAATAATATGCTATGTTCAAGTTAAATAACACCTTGCGGTAGAATCATTGTTCATAAAACAGTACTAAGTGGACAAAAGTACCAGGCAAACATGGTTTATTAGGAGTTTTACCTACAAATAGTCCTACTGCTGGTGAGGGTGGTACAGCCAAACAAAAAAGAAACGGAATTGCTCTGATCAAAATAAACATTATGTACAAGAAATTTTATAATAACCAATTTTAATTACCAGGAGAACAGAAATGTAGGAGAGGTCTTTACAATAAACTTTGTTAAATTGATTTACAAAAGTAAATATTGGAGAATTTATTATTAAAAGTACCAGGAGAGCATATTCGCGCAAATTCTTACGAAAACCAAACACTCCAAACAGGTAATATGTTTTATGGCCGGCCGGTAATTATATCTGGGTGTCGAAATGGGAACTAATCGCACTTAAATTTCCCATTTCGGCATCTTCCTAGAATTTGGAATAAACCGCATAAAATGTTTTGTTAACTTTTCTATCCGACTGTACTTCTCTTTTTGGAGTATCTTGGGACATAAAAATAAAAATCAATAAAATTATTCAAGTATCGATTGGAGTAAAATGGGATTTGAAAAATAATATATTATTTTTAAAATTATTCTCTGGAGCAAACTGGGACTGCATGTATGCATTTTTTCATTTTCGATTTCAAAGGAATGGAGTAAAATGGGACTAACCCGGGCAAAGAAACCTTTATGGTTGACAGGCCAGGCCATCATGGTGATAGCTATATGCTATTAAGGCTAAAAAATGTTCGAAAACTTTAAAATAACTAGGTAAAAAGGCTGCGGTTTTCGTTTGGAAAGGGAACACGAAACAAACACGAAACTCTGTCTACTTTACGAGTACATCGACTTTTTGATTGTTTTTAAACTTTACAAAATTAGGTTTCTTTCCGTTCCGTGTTTTATGTGATTTATGGAATATAAAACGGAGTTTAATTTTGTATTGAATATAGAACACAAAATGTTATGTTCTGCTATATACTCTTGTCTTTTTTTTTAATTTATTTTGTAAAGATTTCCCTTATGAACATAAGGAGAGCCTTATATATTTTCCACAATTTATATACTTTGTTTCTTGTTTCAAAATGTTTCGTAACAGATGCCTGGTTGTAGTGTAAAATACGCCCTAATTTCCAAGTTTGTTGTACCTTAAACTTTCCGAACACCATCACTTAGTTGTTATTGCTTTTAAAATATTAGTTACTCTGAAAGGAAAACATATACAAGTACTAGCTGTTCCCCGCGGTTTCACCCGCGTAGTTCCCGATCCTGTAGGAATTTCGGGATAAAACAGCCTATGTTCTTTCCCGGATCATAAGCTATCCCTGTACAAAATTTCAAGTCAATCCGTTCAGTAGTTTAGCCGTGACAAGGTAACAGACAGACAGAGTTACTTTCGCATTTATAATATTAGTAGGGATGTAAGGTAAATAACAAAGTTAGACAATGCAAGCTGCCAAGATTTAGTAATGACGACTCGATGGTGTAGGTTGTTACCTTGCTATGCCGAAGGTTGCGGGTTCGATTCCCGCTCATGACAAACATTTGTGTGTATGTCTGTTCGTCTTGGTCTGGGTGTTTTTTATCTATATAAAGTTAATTTAAAAAAATAAGAAACCGACTTCAGCACTTAAAAGTAAGAAAATAATTTAAAATAAACGATATTATTAATACATATTTACAATTTATAATTAGTTACTTTTGGAGTCAGTGCCAGCCCAGAATAGTTTTTTTTCTTATAAGATAGCACGAGACGCGCCTATAATATTAATGAAGGCTTTGGCTGTCACCGACTTCAAAAGTAACTAATTATAAATTGTAAATATGTATTAATAATATCGTTTATTTTAAATTATTTTCTTACTTTTAAGTGCTGAAGTCGGTTTCTTATTTTTTTAAATTAACTTTATTTTAAATTTTTTAGTGAGAAGCAAGTCTCCTAAGACGCTTAAATTTTCCTCCAGAAGAGCTTTTGACTCGTGGATCACTTGAATCCTATTTTTGTGGGAGGAAGACTTTACGTCTTTCCTCTGTCCAGGGGAACGACGGGGTATGTCGGACTCCGCGCCGCAAAGATAGAGCGGCGACGCGCTTACCGACTAAAACCCCTTGGTGTGCCACCTCTGCGCTTATGGCCGAAACCGGAAGAAACGCGGCTGCACGCTACTACGATCCCGGACAGCGCCTCTACCCTGTTAAGGGTTTCACCTCCGAGTTAGAATGTAGCTCTAGGCGACAGATGTTGAGTTACCCCCTTCCGAAAGTACCGCGCGCCACCTCGAGGCCTATATGGCGGCAGTGGATCTCCCCCCGGGGAATACTGCCGCAGGTCGGGCGTATGGCGGTTGCAGGACAAAGTGGTAGTCCCGCTTCCGTCTGCCCAACCTTCTGCTGCGGATAGTACTTGTATTAGTGGAGAGGGCTTCGCGCTCTCTCGTACGACCTCACAAAAGGTGGACACTACAATCCAAGACCTCTCCTCGCTCACCATACCAGAGACTACATTTGGCAAGGAGAGGTCGTTTCCCACGATTGCCGCGAGAGTTGCGAGGGCAATAGCCTCTTGCAGGGATTTTTTCGCTGCTCTATAAGTGTCGAGCAGTTCAACCTCAACGGGTACCGCTTGAATCCTGTCCCATGAGCTGATGTTACTCATGATTCATAATCTAACACAACCCTGCATTTTATTACTTCTTTTTAACTTCATCATCCCAATTAAACCATCATTTTATTACAAAACTTCTTTATAACCACAAAGGTATAAGAACTTTTTAGAAATTAACCAAAGTCAAAATAAAAACGAAAATAGAGGATGACGTTTATACTGTCTATTTATTAATTAAAATAATACATACAATCTAATCTGGTGCAGTGTTTGTTTGTAATATCTAAATATATTTTTTTACGAAAAGTTTTATGAAAACGCTCTGAAGATATATGTGTAATAGGTACCTATAATAGTATAAAAAAACATTTTTTAAAAATGTTGTAGGTTCGGGTTTATTTCAGTGTGTGTTAACGAATTAAAAAACAGGTCATTTTTATATCTAAAACTCATGAATTGTGAACAGCATTTGATTTAAATACGAAAAAATACAGCCAAAAAATTTTAATCCAGAAATTCTTATGGTATCAAGAATATCGCGAGCAAAACCACGGGTCACAGGTAGTTTTACTTTTAATAATGTCAATCGACACCCCAGCCTACATTGTTGCGGGTTTTTCCTAGATTTTTCTGGATCCCATCATCAGATCCTGATTTCCTTGACATGGGACCACTTCGCGAATATCCGCTTTCTAATGAAACAAGAATTTTAAAATGCTCCATTCATGATTACAAAGAAATCGCGTAACAAACACACAAAAAAAAAAAAAATATACACGTCGAATAGAGAACCTCCTCCTGTTTTTTTGGAAGTCGGTTAAATTATTAATAATATCGTTTATTTTAAATTAATTTATGTAGCTTTAAATAAATTATTGTAAATATGTATTAATAATATCGTTTATTTTAAATTAATTTATGTAGCTTTAAAATATGTATTAATAATATCGTTTATTTTATTTTTAATTTATGTAGCTTTTTTTTATATATATTTAATATTTTCTATATGTGCTCTTATAATTCCTTTTTCTTGGTCTTTCTAATTTATTAATTTCTTTCTTTTTATTTATTTTTTCTACGTCATCTCTTTATAGTAACTGACCCGTAACTAGGTTCGAAACTTGTATCTAGGGTATCAGAAACTACGCACACACTCATTCACACACACACAGACCGAGACAAACATTTGTGAATCACACAAATATTTACCCTGCACGGGAATCGAACCCGCAAACTTACGGCAATACGTGTAGGAACCCACCATCGTGAGCGCGATATTGCAGACTTAAAAAGAAGTAAGTATAATATAAAATAAATGATTTATCGAACCATTACCAAATCTTTTGAAGTTAAAACCCCTTTTTCCTTCGTGTTACCTTACTAATAACGAGGTGGCTCTATCCTGTTTCTTTTCACACATAAATGTTTAACAAGACACGGAAATTCCATCTTAAATGTTATATAAATTTGTACGATTGTTTGTATTTTAACAATAATGTACGAGTATCTTAGTGTAAGTATTATATATATTGTTCAACTCAATTTGGTCACGCGTATATTTTCTTTTAGATATTTTTTCTGAGTTTATTATGAAAAGAGGTTTAAATTACGTAAGTACGTTAATGTTTTAGAACAACAGTTAGTTTATTAATTTTAATCTTAGTAAAAGCATAGAATTAAACAGTACCAGTCTGCTAAATAAAAGTTTACTGGTTGGACTTTCTTCTAAGGTAAATACATATTTTATCTATCAATGTTTATATCATTCTGACTGTGCATCCGTAGTTTTTGATACCCTAGCCTAGATACAGGTAATTAACTTAATTCAATCTATATGATAAGCTAATAGACTTAAAATGATTTAATTATTAAATATCACTTTGACTTTAATACCACTAAAGATATCTACACTTCTACACTAATATTATAAAGAGGAAAGATTTGATTATTTGTAAAAAGTTCCGAAACTACTGGGCCCATATCAAAAATTCTTTCACTAATAGGAAGCTAATTTATCAGTGTGTGATATAGGCTATATTTTATCCCCATATTCATACGGGAACGGGAACTACGCGGGTGAAACCGCGGTGTGCTACTAGTCCATTATATACTATAAATGTTTCTCAACAATTTCCCCACATAACTCTATAGGAATCTCATTTACGTTCATTTCGGAATCCACAAGATTTATATTAAGGTTAATCGGATTAAGGCTGAGCTTATCATTATATTATAACGTGGGTGGGTTATAATTATAACACGTGCGGGATAACGTTATACAAGTTTAATTTAATTACGTTTTTGAAACTCATATATTAAACAATCTATAACGCGGTGATTTTCTAAGTACGCTAGGTTAGGCCCACATTACCGAAGGAATTGCTAAAAGTGTAGAAATGTGTTCAGTTCCTAATTTAATAAATAAATAAAGAGTATTTTAATAAAATATAGTATCGCTATCTGGGTTGTAGTAATTAGAATAGGTACTTTTAATTCCGTAAAATCTCGGTAAACTAACAACCGATCCTTAATTAGACACGGGACAAAGGTAAATACGGTTGTGGTGACAATGATAAATATGTTTTTCGACTTTCAATTACTTATCTTAAAATCTTACTAATAAATATAGTCTTCTAGCAGCGCCCCGCGGTTTTACCCGCGTTGTTCCCGTTCCCGTGGGAATTTCGGGATAAAAAGTATCCTTTGTTCTTTCCCGGACCATAAGCTACCCTTGTACCAAATTTCAAGTCAATCGGTTCAGTAGTTTAGCCGTGGAAAGGTAACAGACAGACAGACAGACAGAGTTACTTTCGCATTTATAATATTAGTTAGGATAAATATAGATTGATTTAGGAAAGTCGTAACAAAGATTGTAATTTTTGAATGAATCATAATTATAACGAATTATTACAAGTTTACAAATTTTATATATTTTTCCATTCGTAAATCTATATAAAATTTTACCTTAGCGACGAAAAACCATCACTAAAACCTTTTGAAATATGACCTATCTCATCATTCAGAGTTGAGATACACTATACTTCAGGCTTACTTCAGGCTGAGGGCGAGCACTTTCAATTACCGACGAATATAGGAGATCGAGACCACTTATTATAAAGCAAATGTTTGTTCTAGAAAGTGCCTCTGTACGCGCAGGTGAAGTTTCTCCTCAACTAGTAAGTTAACTGGGCAAATCGCATTTAAATGTACGTTCTAATTGTATGCCTTGATACAATTTAGACTCTATTTGTGTTAAGTTAAGATGTATTTTTAAATGAAGTTTTTGTTAAAGAAATTGGATTAAGAAAACGGATTGTTGTTGTACTTATTAATCTTATAGTGCAAGAGAATCGAATTCTTAATTTGAATGTGTGATTTTTTTTAAATATACATCCATGAGATTTGCAGTAATAGATAAAACACGGTGTGCTACGCGGTGTCTACGCGGCGTCTACGCGACTATGTCTACGAAAAACTATATAGAGAACGCGTCACTTATTGCGTTTTACAAGTAATTTAGTCACTGGAGCAAGTGTAGTAATTACGCTTATTCTGCTTCATTGAACTAATATCACTATTGTTTTGAGATTGCCCTACAGTAGGATCTATTGGTTTGTACTTTAATAGTTTTCTAAGAGGATCGCCACCTTTTAACCCACCTCGACGTTATTAACATAGAAACTCAATCATTTTAGATGAAGGTGTGATTTCAATCTTGTATACCTACATACATATGCATAGTATATCATTAGTTTGTCCATAACGCCCTAATATCATACATTTGGGTCAGGTGTGGCGGGTAATGTATGAGAAAATCAACGTCCTTTCAACCGATAAATTGGCACGACGCGACGCACCACCTTATACATAATATGTACTAACTTTGTCACTTGGTTAATGTTTCTTAACGGTGTTTATGTGTTTTCCTTTGAGAAATCAGGGTAAAAGTAGTTTATACTACTTTCCTTATAAATAACTGAGAAAAAAGCGTTTCACTCGACAAAAGGAGAGTTTTTGGCAATGAAGATTGATTTAGTTTAGAGAGACGATTTTATGTGATTGTATAAATGCTTTAAAAAGTAGTAGTTTAAAGAAAAGTAATAAATATTTGTTAAACTTAGACTTTTTTGACAATCTTTTGTTTTATTTTTGCGTAGAGTATTTATGTGTGAAATAATAATAATAATAAAATATGGTACTTATAAATAAAATTTAGTTACATATACGAAGGTCCTTAGGCTGTTAAAATGTCGATTTGTGCAAAGGATTAATACCAATATACAAACATTATAATAAAAAAAAAAACAAATACATAAAAAAAGATCTGACGTAATAAAAATAAAAGATTTATTCTCGAAGCTTGCAAAAAAATACTTAACGAAATTTCAATTTTACGTGCGAGTATTAGAATCTATTTTTATTTTTCTTCACGAAACGTTTAACTTTTACACAACACCTGAATACTTACTGGTGATTCGACAGAAAAGTCGATTCAAATATTGTCATTGGAAATTGAACTTTATATTTGGGCTTTATAGTCTAATATCCTTTCAAAACTTTTCTTAAAGCGTTATATTCATGTTCCCATGTATTCCCGCTGTACTGCACCACAACGATTTCAATGGTTCTATTTACATTTGCCGGGAACATAAAGTCATACTGTTATTGTATGTTTCATATTGTCAAAGTAATATTGTGATAACGTTCGTAGCCTACCTGTAGTGACTTTGACTCAAGCTTTATTATAAACTAGCGGCCCTTCCCGGCTTTATACGGGTCCAATTTTCTCGTTGATTTTCCAGATTTTTTACATAAGAACCTTCTACAGAGTATTAGAAAACTACAAAAGAAAAAATCAGTCAAATCGTTCTAGCCGTTCTCAAGTTATGGCGTGACAACGGGAAACGGGTTTCATTTTTATATATATAGATACATATCAATGTTTCTTATTAAAATTATGATTTACGTAAACATTTTGTAAAAAAACTAAGCGGATTGTTATAAAAATTGTGGGTCTATCTTATTGTGAATGTGTGAATGAGTGTGTGCATAGTTTCTGATACTTACTCTGTTTAGGGCTCAGTTACTATAATGCGATGATGTAGTAAATGATTGTTATGTTATTATGCATGGACCTACAGGCGTAGGTAACTGAGAAGAGTCACAAGTGCGTTGCCGGTCTTCAAGGGATTAGGAGGAGGAAATAGGGGGTTATAAATAAATGAAATAATTAATTATTAACAATGCAATTACTGGCATTCTGCCAAATCAGTAAAAGTGACAACCGATTCCAAATGGGATAAGTAAATAAAAGGTTAAGAAGAAGAAGAAGAATTAATTATTGACAGTTTAATGGAGTGAATTTATAAATAAGTATTTTCGTTATAATGGGTTAAAGAAAATTTGAAGACATTCTAGACACAAATTACTTACATTATTATTTTAATTCATTTTTGGATATAATTATGTTGATAGATTTAAATTTGAATAACAATTGAAATTCCGAAAAAGTATTTAAAAAAAAGTACGTCATAAATGGGTCGAAAATAATAAAACATAATATTCAATAAAAATAAAAATTTACGTATTAAACCTTTGTAACTGCACGTGACATTTACAGGAATAAAGAAATTTGCTTAGAGAAAACATCTCCCGTATTTCAATATCTTACGTCGACTGAAACTGAAATTCCCTGTATCAATTCAGTCGTCACGCGATTCCCGCGCCAACCGCACGCCATCCTGTAGCGGCCATCTTGGAAAACCTCGCGGAATTTGTAAATAAACAAAAGAACTCTTAATTTAAAACAAAATAATAAACTCTAATACAGGCTGAATAGACTATCATAGACATTAATATTTCAAATTTAGAACGCGCGTGTTTGTGACCAGTATTGTATAAAAAGTTTCTCTATTTTTGAACTTAAAATGTTGCGATTTTCAAATAAATATTAAAAAAATAAGTGTAAATATATTAGACTGTAAACTAAAGTTATTTTCAGCAAAAAATATATATATATTTGTGTGATGGAAATCTGTATTTGAAGGAAGATAAGCGGCTGGAAGCCAGATTAAGCCGGATTTTGATTTTGACTGAGGTAAGATTTGAATACAAAAGTATTTGATTTGTATTGTAGAAGTTATCATTGTATTCAATCCACATTGATTTTAGATACGTATCTTATTTTAATTCAGCACCATGTTTAAGCATTGATTGTGTTTAATTTTAAACTAATTAATGTATGAAAAGTAACTTCCTCCTAAAATAAACGCCTCACTTCGGAATGGTTGGACACATATTTAAAAAAAAATGTTTATTTTAAAGAAAATCTAGGAAATTCGACAGGAAAATCGCTCTGTTAAGAAGCCGGGTTGATTCGCTAGTAATAGTTTAATAAGCAGGTAAGTATAAAATAAAAAACCCTAATTAAAAAAAGTTCCAAAAAAGTAATATTTTTGGCAATATTTATCAACGTCAACATCATGACGTCACCTCAATAATGAGTTATGACGTCATGATGATAAATGAATTACTGAAATATTGATGAAAACCTTAATCTTATCAGTTTTATAATACAATATTGTACTCATCGCCATGACGAAGTTGTTCAAACAAATCGGTCTTACTGCTAATATTTGAACTGTGTTTTGGGGTAAGAAGAATTTGGAAATACAAATATACTTTCTTTTACAACTTCATTTTTTACTTCAGATTATTTTTCTGAAACTGTTTTTATTTCAAAACCAATTTTCGTGTAAATATTATTGATGCACGTTTTGAAAGTATTTATTCCTCTGTGTACTAATGCTGAATCCTCATATTTCTACGGGAACTCGAGTAACATTAACTAAAATTATTGTTACCTAAAAATATTACACAATTTATTTCTTCAAAGTTATACTCAAACATTTCCCAAGTCTTCAAACAATATATCCCTTTATACACACGTTTGTAATACATTAATTTTATACAACAATATAAGAAAGGCTTAACTTCTAAGGCGAATTTAATGACGTACAAAGTATGTAGAGGCTTAACTTTGGCAACAAAAGGCAGTTCCAGTGTTTGAGAGCCAACTTGTCACATCTTTTGTGCCACTTTAGAGGAGTGGAACCTGCGACTTGGCAACATTTCCACTTGTGGCTTTTGTTTGTTATAACGTATATTGGTTGGGTAGATGTGGGTATGCTGCAGTTTGTATAGGTAGGAAATGTTCAAGGTTTTGTAAAAACATGGGTGTTTTATGTGTTAAACCAGCTTCGGTCATTTTTTAATGTGTTTATGATTCTGAAACAAAAATAAAAGTTTTTACATTTATATTAGTAAGATTAGTGGTCGAAGTTGGTCCGTGATTTCATGAATATTATTTATCACAATACAGAGCGTCAATAGTTATAGAAGTAAAAACATACCATTCATTTGAAAAGCAATACTCATTCATAATAATCATTCACTACATCATTTCATTATAGTAACTGACCCCTAACTTAGTTCGAAATTTGTATCTAGGGTATCAGAAACTACTCACACTTATTCACACACACACCCAGACCGAGACAAACATTTGTGGTTCACACAAATATTCACCCCGCACGGGAATCGAACCCGCAACCTTACGGATGGTAGTGCAGTATGGTGACCACTCTGCCATCGAGGTCGTCAAATAAAATATCAGCAAAGTACATACCAGCAAGGATGTGCTTCCTGAAAGTAATGTGAATCTACCAGAGAATGCACACCCGGCGTACGAGTTCCTCACTTGCCCTGGTAATGGCAACCACCAAAAGTTCCCTGCTCTGCGGTTGACAGGGTCAAAACCGATGGAGACCCGCCATGGATCACTCGCTCCTATAGAGAAGGAACACGTCAAGATAAAGGGTCATATATCAAGGAACCCAATAAGAGTGCCGTGGGAGCTAAATTAACTTAAAGCTTGGGTTTTTTAAGTTGCTTGGAGTAAGAGACCGAAATGAGCTTTGAAAATGATTTTTTTATTTATTTTTTATACACGTAGAAATGTTTTTTTCAATACACGTCAACTTAAATTTGCCTTAAATGCATAATTCCAAATTCTTTAGTTGAAATTCTGATGTGTTTAGTTAAAAGTTTAAAAGAGGTATTAAGATAACCACCAAAAGTCATAGCCACCGAAATCAAGGTTATTGAGCAATAATCGTATTCAACCGCACTAAAACCGTAATAAAACTTTACATCCACTATCATCTCATTCCTACTATAGAACTGTGAGCGTAAAATATTCATATGTCCGTGAAAATCTCAGTACAAAATTACATTATAATATATTAGATTTTTCAAATATTTATTCCCCTTGTCGAGTACTGATTTACGCACGACTGGAGTACATTCAATAGAAATAGGTTCAGACGTCGACATTCCCAATATTTACTCGGGCCTTTGTACAAAACGATATATTTGCATATTATTATCAAAAAGTACTTCACAAATGGGAAAGGTGTTTTTATTGATTTTCTAGTAAAAGGCAAGTATTTGATTTGGACCGCTTTTGATCTTATTGGAGTTACGAGTGACGGAATATTTGTATTTCTGAGTGTTACATACTTGTGACGTAATATAAAATGAATTCCCGTTCAATCATTGAATTATATATGAGTATAACTACTTCGCATTGCGAATCTTAAGGAAACTATTCCATACAAAAATTTCGCATTTCGGCTGAACTAAGACCTTTGTAATCTTAATAAAAGGTCAGAAGTTCTGAGCTAGGTCGCCATTTTATTTAGTGATCTGTCACTTTTGACATATAATCGATACGTTTACTATTGATAGTAAATACTATGTTTACAATAACAAAACGTAACATCGCTTAAAAGGGATCTTTGTAAAGATAAATAAATAAATATCCGGACATATAGCTTCAAGCTAAACAAAGTTTGTACTATGAAAATTAAGTTAACAATGGATAAACATAGAAGACAACCATACGAAGGCAAACAGATACGAGTATGTACAATTATTTGTCTTCATCGGGAATCGAACCCACAATATTAGACATAGAATTACAACTACACCACTCTACCGTCGACGCAGGCTAATAGATATGGTCATTTGGTCATGGACGCAAATTTTGTCTTCAAATCGCCATGCACGCAAATGTTTGTCTTGAGCAGAAATCGAACCGGCAATATCTGACATAGAAGGTACTAACTAACTACACCGTCGGCCATCGACGAAACCAACGAAAAAGATGGTCATGCATCACAAATGTTTGTTTTACTGGAAATCGAACTGCATAGAAAGCAGCATTATTACATCACTCGGTCGTCCAAAATCTATTAATTAATAAATGGTCCAAATAACACTGCGATAAAGCAAATAGATAGAGGTGTTTTTTGTAACTGATTGGAGCCTTGACAAAAGCTGTTTTGGTGGCCCTGAAAATATCTACCGTTGAGTCGTAGTGGCTCTGTCATCCCATTTACGAGTTGTGGATACTTCGAGAGGATCTCTTCTCCATATTGTTCAAAACAATTGAACAGCAGTATAATTATTTCCTTTATTTTTTATCTGTTTGGAGTCGACACGCTGAGAAGAAGAAGAAAATTGATATGTCCACGCCAACGTTTGTCTTCAAATCGAACTCGAATGTAAATTTCTTAGCACCAATAATCTATTAAGTTATAAATGGTCTAAACCACTTCCTGGTCAAACAACAAGATCCTGCGTAAGTGCAACCCTCGTCTCCAACTTTAGGGTCTGATTACCGTCCCTGTATGTACACCCGATGATCTTATTCACGTTATCGCTTCAATAGATATTTGTAGTTTGTGTAAACTGCGTATTAACAGTTATTTACACATGAGTTACCCATAGAATTATATGTAACTAATGTATGATATAATCAAATGTTCGCTTGTCTATTTGTAGCTCTACCGAATCAATCGCGTTAAATTTCTTCCTTGGGTCTTTCTGTTTATCTATAACAAAAACATTTTAACAACGTAAATACGTATTCAATGAAATTTAAGAAATATCACTTTGGGAACGGCCACCCATAACTATAACATAAACTAGCGGTGGTATCGGTTTTACCCGCATAGTTCCCGATCTCGAGGGAATTTTGAGATAAAACATATGTCATATGTCTTTCCTCGGACCATAAGCTAAGCTACCCCTGTACCAAATTTCAAGTCAATCGGTCCAGTCGTTCACGCGTGATGCCGTGTCCAAAGAAAATAGGGATTCATTTTAATATAATTTTAATGAAACAATAAGTACAGTCTCGGAACGAAAAGGTTCGTCAATTTTCAAATTGATTCGTATAATGTGTCGCGAAAACATATTACCTTTTGAAACTATGGTAAAGAATAGACTCTGGTTAGGGAAAATAATGTTCTACTGCTCGACAATAAAGTTCAAAATTATTCAGATCAGTCTTGTTTGACAGGATAAATATCTTGTCAACAAGATTTTTGATAAACTAAAACCTTCTTGTTGGTTCAACCTGCCATTATTATCTCTCTTAAAACTATTGTCAATCGGTCAATGTCATCATTGCAAAATATCAAAGAAGTTTTTATATGCCGCGCGCACAAGGCAGTGTTTAAAAAAAGGATAGAAAAATGAAGTAAAACCTTATTCGATGGCAAACGTCATTGTATATATTTAAATGTTAGCATCACTGTTCCTTACACTTGTATGTTGGTATAATTGTTTCTTGCAGTACTAGTGTAAGTGAAAACCGACTCTAAGGTGACGAACCTTTTCATTCCGTGACTGTACATACAAAAAACGCAATGAGACGATCACAGAGATAGGAATATTCTAGTAAAAATATTATAACAGCTGTGCTCCGCGGTAACCCCATAAATTCCCTAAAATTATCTGCGTACAAACTAAAAATAAATAAATAATACGGATATCCCACTTGCACTATTTCATTAACGCATTGTAATCCAAACAAAGGCATCTGAGTACGTGCAATACTTCAAATCAATAATATCGTTAGGAAGTGGGTCACTATCTACAACTAGTATTGCTCTCGGACCAACTAATATTTATTAAAATACCAATACACTGAACAATATACCGAATACTGCAATGCAATAGTTTTTATGTGGCACATAAAGTATGTATAGTGCTAGCGATTCCTATTTTAAACTTTGATATTTTTTTTTGCTTTTATCGATATAAAAAGAGACATTAAAAAGTATGCTAACAGCAATTCCATTAAAACTTCTGTCACCGTCACTGACGGATATCTATAATGTAGCAGAGTTATAAGCATGTTGCCCTCCCTTAAGGTGGCCATTGAAGAGTCAGTTTAACTGGTGGCCATCCATCCGTCAACCACCGGATTGATTCCAGATTCCAATGGGAAGAAATCTAGTTAGCCTAAAATTTTTGGAGTGACGGCACAGTTTTATGTCTGGACTGATTAGTTCAACTGACTTGGCCACCTTTAAGAGATAACAGGTCGTAAGGAGAAGAAAGAAAAGTAGGAGAATAATCAGCTTGAACTAATACTCGATGATGATATTCTATTTCTTTGGTTCGAACTGTGATTATATCATAGTTATGGTGTACCACTATAAAACATCTGGTTTTAAAACTTCTAGACTACTTAAGTGATAGAGTTGAAGTGATGTTAGTGATAAAAGAGAGCGAAACAACATCCAATACATCGAAAATATTCGAAAAACGCGAACGAAGTCTCGTGCAAAACTGTACTATATCATATTTAATCAACAATGCTGAAGCATGTTAGTTATATTATTGATTAGGTAATTTCATACATCAGTGTACGTATTTAATTGAGATCGCAATCGCAGAGTTTATGGTTCAACTGGTAGGGCTTGTTAACGCTAACCGAATCACTACATTAGGTACGAACTGTGATGTTGTCTGTTCAAGTTGATAATACTTTTGAAGGACTATTAAAAATACAGTCTTGAAACACTTCTTAGAGGCTAATAAATGATGTTTAAAAGCTATTAAAACATTTTTGAAAATTTTGTGACACACTTTTTAAAATGTAATATAATAATGATGTTTTTGAAAACGTAAAGAAACATTTTGAAAAGTTTACGATACACTTTTTAAGCACTTTGTCAAACGCTTTTTAATCGATTTTAGATGACTTGTACACTATTTAAAAGAAGCTAAAAAGAAAGACAAAACACACCAAAAAAACTATTTCTATTCATTCTTAATTAATCAACGCTCCAACAAACGGACACAAAACTTATAAGTACCTAAAATAAATATAAAACACAAGATAACCCAGTTCATGTTACGAGTGTTACAATAATATGTCTCAGTTCTTAGCTAATGGAAATGTCACGTTGGCAACACTTACCTTGGATTTATTTCATCTGATCTCGGTGTAGTACGACTGATTTATATGTATGTATTGCATTCGTATGTGTAGAAGTATGATTAATCCTAACTAATATTATAAATGCGAAAGTAACTCTGTCTGTCTGTTACCTTTTCACGGCTTAACTACTGAACCAATTGACTTGAAATTTGGTACAGGGGTAGCTTATGGTCCGGGAAAGAACATAGGATACTTTTTATCCCGAAATTACCAAGGGAACAAAAACTACGCGGGTGAAACCGCGGGGCGCTGCTAGTATTTATAATCGATGGCTATATGACCACTGTAGATCACGGATTTTGATAGATTCTGAGGTGAATTACGAAAAGAATAGTTTGAGTGACTATACATTATAATACAATTAATTTTACTAAATTATTTTGTAGTGCTTCGCAGTTTTAGTAGAGAAATTCATACTAAGTAAATTCCGGAAACAAAACAGCCCATAACACTTAGGGAAGGTTCATATCTGACGGAACATGCGTCGCGTATTATCGGTCGCGTAACGCCAGAACAGACAATTGTATAGAAAAACACTTCTCAACGCACTAACATATAATCGGTTAAGTGTTTTTTTTAGGGGTCTATTTTATTTTTGTTAGGGGTCTATTTCACAACTTTTCTTTAAGTAAAGTTACTCACCGTAAAGTGAGTGTTGTCTCTTTCTTACTTTATGTCAAGTGACAAAGACAAAACATGTGAGCTCTCGGAACGTGAAGATGGTAAAATAGGCCCTTAAATTAAAACATTCAACAAAATACATATTGTCTTCGGCTTTATACATTAAAGGTTTCTTAATAACATTGATTCTTAATCAAGAGCGGACAACGAACCCCAAATTCTTGTAAAGGCTCAAACGTAAAAGATAACATTATCCCATTCCAATATCTGGACCCCAAAGACCTTCATTATATTAAATAAAAGCCATTTAATTAAATTCCAAGCAAAACCTCACTCAAATAAAAACCATTTCGAAATTAAAAATGTGAGAAATTAATAAAAGAACACATTATAGTGCAGCGAAATTGAACTTTAATTTCCATCGACGTTCTTAGTTCTTGAACTAGATCTCTAAGAGCTAGAATCAAGAATGGCGTCTAACGACTTTAACTCCTCTGATTAAATTTCTAACAAGAGCTTTTGTCTCGTATTTAAAAATAAATTCCAAATGGAATGAATTATCTTACCTTTGATTAAAGGATCTTTTAAGCTCGTCTATCTAGTGATTAGAGTTTTTTTCTTTTTCTTGCTTCACTTTTAAATATTTTAAACGATGATTAAACTGTGGGAGGTTTACCTTTTGATACATCTACGCAAAAAGGTCCAGTTTCGGTTTCGGTCAGTTTAAAACAAAAATCTAGTTTCCGGCATTTAGATTTGACTGTTGATGATGTTATTACGGCAACCGGGACTGACGGCTTATGGCGCTCTACACACGAAAACATTAATGAGATTAAAAGCCACTTTAGTAACGGCCACCCATCACTTTTATGAAGGTGCTGGACGTCGCTTAACCGGAAAGATCACAAAAATCCGTGGTCAGTACTGGGCTATGAGTGCTTCTAACTAATTAATATAATGAATTACATACTCTTATATCTTTTTGACCAAAATATAATCTTTCTAAATCCATTATACTGTAACTTGTACATTTCTGCTAAGCTTTGCCAATTAAAGTGGTAGAACTATCTCATAGACAATATAGATAATTGAAAAGTGTACAGACGCGCCAAATGAGCCGCGGCGCCAACAAGTTTTAACATTCATCACAACTCCTCAGGGGAACTCGACAATTACGGAATCTATTTACTATTTACTGGAGAACCTTTTAATTAAATAATTTAGATAAAGAAAAATAATTTCTAAATTTTAATTATATATATGTAGATGTGGGTACTTAGCCTTAAATGTGCTTCAGAAAGGTTGAACCTATTTTGCTAATTATTTTTTCTCGTTTCTAATTATGTCCTGAACTTATCACGTTTAAACAAAAAAGCGAATTATCTCTACATCGCATTAAACTAAATTGCTTTGTCATTCCAGAAAATGCTACGTAGTAACTATCATGTAATCCATGAGCCGTAAAAGGTAAATCTATGCAAGTACAGATGAAACGTAGTGTAGTGAATTAAATCTGTATTATGTATATTTAAAGGTAATCTATCAAGACGCAGCTTAAACCACAAAACGGATTGCTCTGACATTCTCGTAGTTAACATCAAGGGTTGGCGTGATGATCTCGTCACCTTCAACAGTAGTTGAGAGGCTGCCAAGGATAGGGAGAGTTGGAAATTTTTGGGGGAGACCTTTGCCCAGCAGTGGAACAATAGTCGGACTATATGGGTTGATAAAAAAGATAGTAAATGCCCTTGAAATTAAAAGCCAATTCGGAAACGTCGTCAACTATACATATAACATAACCATTCACTAAATCATCTCATTATAGTAACTGACCCCTAAGTTCTTCACTTGTATCTAGGGTATCAGAAACTACGCACACACTCATTCACACACGCACCCAGACCAGATATATTTCAAAATGTCTCAGACTTATGAGTGGAGTGTTGTAAAGGGTTTTTCAATTCCAAGATGAAGATAGCAATAATATAGAAAAGTACTCTTTGGATAGCATTTGTACTTGTTATGGGCAGACGAAGTGGTCTCCAGGTAAATGACCTCTCTGACGCGTCACTTGTAAAAAATACGATTTCTTCAAATCGTTGTTGTTCATTCACCCTTTCTTTGCAATATCTACAATTCTACGCTTATCTTCAAAGGGGTATCCATTAATCATATGATGTTTCTGCAACATTTTAATTCTGGCTGGTGATATTTGATGAGATTTTAAGACTGTTTTCTCGTTTCAGCATATTTCCATTTTGGCACCCATGAATTTATGTCTGTAAAAATTTCAAATAAGTTATCTTTTAATACATGTATAAACAATTTTAATCCTGAAAAAATAATTACTTACCTAAAAGTTACAGAAATGTACGAGCAAATGGGGCCTAAGGAACTAAAGGTTGCTCACAAAAATATTTCACACGCCCGGGAAATGAACATGGAAGTTGCGATCCACCGATTGGCCAGACGGGCAAAGATACCTTTATGGTTGAGAGGCCACCATAGTGATCACTTTGCTAATTAGGCTACAGACACAATTATAAAAAAATCGCGTAGAATATTTTGTAGATTAATGTTTAAAATAACTAAGTAAAAAGGCTGCGGTTTACGTTTGGAAAGGGAACACGAAACAAACACGAAACTCTGTCTACATTATATCGACTTTTGATTGTTTTTAAACTTTACAAAATGAGATTTCTTTGCGTTCCGTGTTTTATATGATTTATGGAATATAAAACGGAATTTAATTTTGTATTGAATATAGAACACAAAATGTTATGTTCTGCTATATACTTAAGTCTTTTTTTTATTTATTTTGAAAAGATTCCCTTATGTTCTTACGGAGAACCCTACATATTTTCCACAATTTATATACTTTGTTTCTTGTTCCAAAATGTTTCATAACAGATGCCTGGTTGTAGTGTAAAATACGCCCTAATTTCCAAGTTTGTTGTACCTTAAACTTTCCGAACTCCATCACTTATTTGTTATTGCTTTTAAAATATTAGTTACCCTGAAAGGAAAACATATACTTACAAGTATGTAAGGTAAATAGCAAAGTTAGACAATGCAAGCTCTGCTAAGATTTAGTTAGACGACTCGTTGTTTTTACTGAGACTTCGCTGTCCGTCCGTCCGTCTGTCACTAGGCTGTATCTCAAGAACAGTGATAGCTAGACAGTTGAAGTTTTCACAGATCATGAATTTGTATTGCCGCTATATTCTGTAACAACAAATACTACAAACAAAATAAAGTAAATATTTAAGGGGGGCTCCCAAACAACAAACGCGTTTTTTGGCTATTTGAACCGTTTTCGTGCGCGAGTCCAACTCGCGCTAGGCCGATTTTTATTTTAACCCTCCATTATATACTAAGTCAAGTCTGAATATGAATTACAAAGCAAACTCTTCTAATACGTATTTATTCCATAAAAAGGAAAATGGCGACGATAGCGAGGTAATACGTCATATACCATCGAAACCTTTCAGCCATACTTCCCATAGGGATCGTTTATTTTTTCCTAAATAAGTAATTCCTATCTCTTAAGAAAATCCTGGCAAAATCACATCATTGCTTCTTGCTTGATGGAAAAAACAAAAATTAAGGATATTTTTCGCCTTTTATAAACTACTTTCACGTAAAAATACTGAGCCGATAAGGATGACATTTAAAAAGAGCAGAAACAGTTGTAATCCTTATATTAAAGTTATATCCGTAATTCATCATCAGCTCATATAATGTCCCCACCGAGGGGCACGAGCCTACCCTGAATTAGGGTTATTAGGCCTTAGTCAACCACGCTGGCCAAGTGCGGGTTGGTCGACTTCACACACCACCTTAGAATTTCTTCCCAGGTGCGTGCAGGTTTCCTCACGATGTTTTCCTTCACCGTAAGAGCGTCGAAAACTTGATTAAATAAAAAAAATGTGATTGCTGCTCATACATAACACCATGGGCATAAAAACATATATTTAAAAAAATTCTACCAAGTATCTTTGTGATTTGATTCCGTCATTTCATATAAATATTCATCCCTGAGACTAATCTCTTCACGTTTCAAAGGCAGATGATTGTACTTGCCGGAGTTACTTAACCTCTCGTCTGAACAGCTTTACGTTGCATCTGAAACTTGTAAATAAAGTTGGACAGTTATTTTAAGAGCCTCTCCCTCGTGTTGTTTGTGAAGCATGAGATTGGATTTTTATTGACACTTTTAACGATTAATAAATAATATAGAAATAGTGGTTTTATGTATTATATTTTCCAAATTGCGTCTTTGACTATCCAGGTCGGATTTTTAGAGGTCTTTGCAAAAAAAGATTACTTACTATTTTTGACAAATAGCTCTATTAGAGACAGAGAGAGCAGAGCAAATTAGAATCTATCTAAAAGAGCAGTGGACGATTTACTTATGAATGCAATTCCCTTCAAATTTTCTGTCCAAACCAAATGATGGCAGCAATGACTATTGATAAGTTCTTCACATAAGCTTTAAAACTATCAAATATAAACAAATCATTTTTATCTTTGATTTACACGAACACTACTCATTCATGAAGCGTTTCACATTTTTAGAAAATGTAAAACAAAATACAACCACGACAAAAATTCGTTTAAGTGTTTTATTTCAAATCATTTTTAATTCTTCTAAAAACTACTAGAAATAAAACGCAGCAATAAAACTAAAGTACATTTTAAAACATTTTCATAAATAATTAGAAGAAAATATAGTCGCTAATTAAAACACAAAGTGCAGAAACAGCAGATATAAAATGCTAATCCAGCTTTTCTTGAAAGCATATTAATTAGAATGAGTTGTTCTTAGTACTTCAGATTTTCTCGGCTTCGTAAACAGTTATTAACATTTGAAGTATCCTTTGCCACTATGATAACAAGAAGCCAATTAAAAATCAAGTATTTGTGTTTCTTTAATAACCATTAAACAAATAACGATAATTATAAGTTTAGCTTAATGTTTTGATGAATGCTTTAGTTAAAACATTTCTTAATTGGCTTCAAAATGGCGGAGGTTTTGTTTGAATGAATGTTTTTTTTTCAGTGGAATTTAAAAAGATAGTATAGAAGGGCACAATGAAAAATGCCCATAAAAAAGGATGTTTGAGAGTTTTTTTTTACATTGGACATTTAAAAATATGATATTTTAGCGCATTATTTAAAAGATGTGCATGAAAAATACCTTTCGCTGCTAAATAAATAAAATACTTTACCGATTGGCTTTATGAATTATTTTTTTCGTGAATAAACCTTAAATTCTTGTAAAGATTTTTTTAAACTTTTGATTAAACTGAAAGTTATGAAATTTAAACAGGATTTTGTTAACATTTGGACGGCATACATATTAAAGTGTATAATTTCAGAAGAACTGCTTTATATGGCTTAGAGGGGTTTAAAAAACAGCCGAAAATATAGATACACGTAATAGAAATAAGTTAAAACTACAAAATTGTGAACCAAACAAACCACAAAACTTCTCGACAAACTGGATTGTAATCCACGTCCTTATTTCTTAAGCCACAAAGTTCATTTTTATCCACAAAAAATCAGAACAAATACGAAAAAGCTGAGTATTTGTCGGCTGGTAATATGTAACATCACAATACACGAGACAGAATGTAGTAATTTGATTTGTTATCAGCACATTGCGGCGTTTGCTTTGTATCACATGTGAAGTATTGTTACGTAATGGGGAATGGTTACTGTCTTGCGAATGAGACGTTAGACTGTGTGTATTGGTTTTGGGATTTTGTAAGTAAAATGTAGAAATATAGTTGCAGAGATAACTGTGATAAGTACGAGTGTAGCTTTATTATAGTGTATAGCTTGATGATGTAAAAATTATAACGTTCCATTTTGGTTCACATTGACTCAATATGATAGAGTAGTCTAGATATGACCACTTTGTTCTTTGCTGTGTTCTTGTTTGCGTGAGACTGCCTGCCCGCGTCTAATAATCGGTGGCCGATTTTCGAGAAAAATAGAACTTACCTACTGCAATAGTGCAAGGCACACGTTCTAAATAAAGTCGATACTAAAATCAGAAAAAAAATGGTACGTCCTGTCCGTCGTTCCTGTGAAAAGTCTGACGTGGGCGGGCAGCCTATTATTTGACAATTTCATCCCGTATATTTTCAGTATTTTTTGCGTGAACAAACATGCATCTATTTTCACAAAGTTTCACTATGTTCTTCTTCTTCTTTCAACGTTTAATTTATGTTTTTTGTGGTCAGTTTTCAGTTTATAACCAAATTTGGCGGAATTTTAGAAAACAGTATTTTACGTGAACCGACTGCCATTAGACAAAGTTTCACTATATTTTTTGTAAAATTTATAAGAGCAGAAATCAGAATTGGATTGCTAATAAAAAATTAAAGGCAATAAAAACAAGTTCGCTCCTGAAATATTGGTATACGAAAACATTTTAAATAAATTGATTCAAAGTAAACAGTAACCCAATTAAGTTTCATCAATATAAAAAAAGGTTTTACTTTTAAAAAATAAGTCATCAAACAAGGTTTACCCCAAATAAATTTCAATTAATAATTTTACTTATGTTTTTTAAACGAATTTTATGGTTTTAAAAGTGTTTTAGTACAACTTCATTTTTAATCAAAGTTCAAAGGATGTTTCTTTTAAATGTTTTGAAGCCATGATGAATATTTTTTCTCAAATACCGACTTATTTATTTACAAAAAGAAAACTGAATGTAACACAAGATTTAGGGCCTATTTCACCATCTTCAAGTAACGTTCCGAGTACTTACTCACAAGTTTTGACTTTGTCACTTGATATAAAGTAAGAAAGAGACAAAACTAACTTTACTTGAAGGTCGTGAAATAGGCCCTTAGACTATAGATTTTCCTTAATTTTACCAATTTAAGAGTTTGAAGGAAAACTACACTATTATATTTAAGTTCACGAGTAAAAAAAAACATGTAAAAGAATAAAATACAACACAATTTCATAAGAAATATCAACAAATTTAATCCTTTTAGTCTTTAAAAGGATTAAATTTGTTGATATTTTAAAGACAAAACAAAACAAATACTTATTCGCACTATAAAAATAGAATTTATTTTAGCAATAACTTAACACTTAACTGACATTCTAAAAGAAATATTGCTCAAACCTTGAAACTAACGTATTTAGATAGAAGTGGTACTTTCTAGAATAATGTATTTTCTTTACATTGACAAATATCCCACTTCGAGAACACATACCTACCTATTTGTTGTCTTGACTTCGGTATTTGAAGAATGTAGTTAAAGTTCTTAGTTAATAATCTCAGTTCAAGATTAGTTTTAGTGTAGCAATTAAGCAGATAGTATCCGTTTTAGTTTAGTTTAATTTTGTAATAAAGTCGGAGACATGTGACGTTAACCTTTGGTGTTAATGCGTGACGGATTATAAAGTTCATAGCCCTTTGGAAATAACAACAGTTCAGTTAATCCACGTTTTGTTTCTTCCACTCATAAGTCGTATCATGGAACGTTAGCAGAGAAAACAAAGAAAAGCGTAAGATCTGGCTCATTGGCGTATAGAGTTCTTGGTCCAGCTGTCGACTTGTTTTTATGAGTGGGCAGTAATTATGACAGGAAAAGTTAAACCTCTTTTATTGTTAGGGGGCCTTCTTGGTACTTTGGTACCGTCCGGAGGGTACCAAATACAACCTCAGTACTTTTATATGCTTATTATTTACGAGTACGTTCCGGCAAATCCCGCACAAGACAAACATTTGCGTGCGTGTTGCATCAGAAATATAAGTCACAGCTTTAATATATGAGATACCTGTTCGAGGGTTAGATGGAGAAAAAGTATTCTTTTGAAAATATTCTTTTTGATTGTGTTAAAACCTGTTTGTTCGCTGTCGCATTACTTGGCTTATGAAGTTTTTTTTTTTGTAATTCGTTATATTCCGAGTGAAGTTATCAGGGAAAGAAGAATTGGAAAAGTTGCCAGCAAAATTGGAAAAAACTGAAAGTGCTTTTTGTAAGCGTTTTTTGTATGAACTCGGAACATAACTCATGATTTGGACGATTGATATGCGTTATACTTTTTTGGATTATATTATCTGTTACGGTTGGGGTTTCGTTTAGATAAAATTTAATTTGTGATAGTCATCACTCTTAAGTCTACCTACGTGAAAAATAATTGGCAATTCAAAGGTGAAATTGGTTTGTCTCTATACTAAACAAGAGCTAGAAGATTTTAAAAAAGGAAATATATTTGATATCATATATAACCACCTGTATTATAAAATAATAATGTAGAAAAGTGTATATTCCATTTTTATAACTGCAGTATCCTTAAATATGATATAAGAGACAAAATGCGGAAGAAAAACCTTTAAACTAAAACTCCTTTTGAAAATCAATTATTACTCTAAAAGATGGCGTGCACTTCAACAATTTAATATAAGTTTGATGAAAACCAGAGATGTTTTTGTTGGCAGCGCACGCCACGGAACTATTCAGGTTAAGATTAGGAATTTATTAATAACAAGCAAACTGAATCCCAATCAAGAGCTTCCACCTATAGCTATTAATAAATTGTAGTACTTATACTTTATTATTACAAACTTGCAATACGTTATTAATGTTATACAAACTATCTTTTGGAAAATACACACGTGATAATTAAAGTATTCGTGCGTCGCTTGTATGGAATCTCCGCCCTTATGACCGCTACTAGCGGGCAAGCGTGGAGCGGATTCAGATTCTGCGTAATGGTTGCGGGTTCTATCCTTGAAAGGATCGTGAATTAGTTTTCAACCAATGTTGAATGCTACTTCATTGTTTATGAGTCTTTAAGGAAATAATAATATTACAATTACTTATAAAGAATTTTGGTATGTATAATTCCGTACCCTAAAATTTACGTAATTCGTAATTTGCTTTAACACGTCAGCTATAAAATTTGTAAATCTGTTAAAAACGAATACAATTTAATACAATACCAAAAACTGGTGTTGAATAAACACCGGGATCAGATCAGACACAAAATAATTTTACACCAACATTCATTCAGCAACAAATATTTGTAAAATTAACTCGCCTACTTGATATTAATACATACCTACGAGTATTATTATCAGAGTTCCGATCTAGCCACATTCGCTTCCGCAATTTTCCATTCACGCTTCACACATGAGTGAATCCTCTTGTGAAAATAGATCGAACTAGGTTATTTCAGTTTTCTCATACAAATATACTGGTCGCATAAAAATGTTAGTCGTATAATGAAAGAATTTATAGAAATATTTATTTACTTTTCATGACTATATTGTAGCATAAAAAATTTGGTCACATAATATATTTGCGTATTTTATATATCTTTCTTTGGCTTCAGAATATGCTTGACTAGATTAACTGACTAATATTAAAAAAATGTGCAATTTGTATGTTGTTTTTGTAGACAATAATCTTAAGGTGCTCCTTCACCGGGAGCATTCGCGTGTAATGTACGTAACATTACACGCGAATGCTTCCGGTGAATTTTGTGTGGTGAGGTTTGAGCTTACATCAGTGAAGGAGGAGAACCGAGCATTACAATGCGCACGAATCTGTAACGGTGAAGAAGCACCTTTAGAGATTGCTAAACTGACCTGTAAAGTTACAGTTACACAGACAGTTGTTCCATTTTTATTTATTTAAAGTTTAAACTAAACATTACTATTTTACATAGTTTATCACATTCGTATTTAGATTAGGCGGATCAATCCTGAATCTCATTAAAGGTAAAACTCGGTGGCACAGTTTGTTAAAACCATAAAATAGATGTTGTTTGTTACTTCCACTTTCACGGACTAGCAATGGGATCGGTTCGAATGAAATTAGGTGAGAATGTTCTTATTAAATTGATTTTTAAATTTACCTCCTTTAATCGTTCGTTTAATTAAAAAACATAGATCAGTATAAAAAGAACATATAATTTCATCACAAGTATATTTCTGTTTTTTTAGATCGGTAATAATAGAAGCATAGCAGTAAGTTTAAATAAGAACATATAAGTACCTAATTTCCTCTTTAAAAACCACTATTCATCTCATTACCTCACCATCCACAAACTAACACTAATTATAATGTTAAAATGTTTTGCCCAAAAATAACACGAGAAACTAAATTCCGCCCTCTCGTGACGACGTCCTAAACAAACGAAACCTTCGGTTTAAAACCCGTCAACTAAATGACAGGGACATTAATTGTTCATGTCTGCACGTCCCACATAATATACACACTGAAATGAGAGGTCTAAACATACCTTGAATTCATTAACGTATGTAGAATAGTTTGAAAGGTTTTGTTGAAATAACAATTACTATAAATAGGCCTTTTAAAACAAAATTAAAGTTTTTTCAACACACTTGCTTATAAAGGGGCTCTTATTTGTGCAAAAACAGTTGAATAATGACACGCTTGATTCACTAGTGAGTCATAGATTTTTTTTTAATGGTTTTTTTTAAAATGTTTCGATACCAAAAAAAATCGTGTCCATATATTTTAAAAACAATCTTCAACGATGTTGCCTTGCTTTTGGTAGGTCTATGGTCGATTCCATTCATTCATTCATTCGATTTTTTTTTAATAAGTATATTCTTTTAGTCTTTGGCCGATCACCATTGTTGTGTTGGATGCGCGCGAATAGAAAAAACTGTTTATTTATTAGCGAAAAATTATAATTTCTTCGCAAATGTGTTGAAAAACGTTGTATGGTACACGCGTGTATTGATGATTACTATCCTCGGCTATCTTCAGACCCTCGCCTGACGGCTCGGGCCTCAATAGCGCCTCGGAAGTATTCACCAACTTACCTCGCTTGTACCATAAATAACTATTAAAACACAATTATTTATGAATTTATTTAAAAAAACACGGAATTATATTATACAACTGAACTATTCTTCTTGGTACATACACAATCAGATATTTCAAATTAAGTATATGAATTCAGGGAGATATTTCGGCTGTCTGAGGCCAGCCTTAGCCAACTAAAAGGTCAATATTGTTATAAATAAGTACAGGGTGGCGCAATAGAACGTGCATATTGCATCATCTTTTTTTGCGTGGTAGAAGGGGCGTGGGCGGGGGGAGACCGATATCGTTGGGTAGCGCGGTTCATAAAGTTTTAGTCACTATGAGTCACT
This sequence comes from Timandra comae, assembly GCA_958496195.1. NCBI lineage: Eukaryota > Metazoa > Arthropoda > Insecta > Lepidoptera > Geometridae > Timandra > Timandra comae. The sequence goes on from OY292354.1 coordinate 1,614,523, forward strand.
TCGACGGGAAGCGTCGCGCATTTTGCGTGCGCGCATTTTACGAAAACTCTCGTTCGTATGTAGTTGTCAGGCGACTATTTTGTTCTGAGTATGGTGTACGGCATATTAGCTTACGGCTCCGAGTGCTAATTTAATTAAAATCTGGATAAAGCGTTTTGAAGAGACTCGATCGACGTTTAAACCACACGCGAAAGGTCGTCCACGCACATCTAGGACCGAAGACAATATTGAGAGTGTTAAGCAGTCGGTACGAGAAGATCCACAAATGTCTACTCGCAAGAGATCGTCTGTCCTAAACATATCGCGACGAAGTTTGCAACGAATTTTAAACTTGGATCTTAAATTGCATCCATACAAGCTGCAATTAACTCAAGAATTGAAAGACTCTGACTTCATAGCACGGCTCACATTTGCTAATGAAATGCTCAATCGGTTTTCAAATTTTGAAAACATCCTTTTCTCTGATGAGGCACATTTTCATATGAATGGGTTCGTAAACCGCCAAAATTGTCGTTATTGGAATAGTGAAAATCCCAGACTCAAACATCAAAAACCGTTACATAGCCCTAAAGTGACAGTTTGGGCCGCAATATCTGCCAAAGGAATAATTGGTCCTTATTTTTTTGAAAACGCACGGGGGCAAAACATCACTGTTAATACCGAACGCTATGTTGCGATGTTGGAAGGTTTTTTGGCCCCAGAACTTGAAAATTCAAGAATAAAGAACTCTGGGACTTGGTTCCAACAAGACGGAGCTACCAGTCACACATCAAATGACTCCATGGCGGTTGTGAAGCAGATGTTCCCTAGCAAACTGATTTCGAAAAGAGGTGATATCCCATGGCCTCCGCGCAGTCCAGACTTGACGCCTCCTGACTTTTTTTTGTGGGGATACCTCAAACACAAAGTCTACACCAATAATCCGAGAAACATCAGTCAGCTCAAGGAGAATATTCGTGGTGAAATGGCAGCAATCACACCAGCACTACTTAAGAAAGTTTTCGGTAATTTCCGTTTGCGGTTAGAGGAGTGCCAACGTAGAGAGGGTCATCATTTAGATGATGTTATTTTTAAAAAATAAACTTCAGTTATCACTTAATAATTGCTTAGTTTTATTTTAACTATACCTTTTGTATTTATTTTTTAATAATTATTTTAAAAATGCACGTTCTATTGCGCCACCCTGTATTATCGCAAAGTAGGTCTCTAGCAATAAAAAGTACAGAAAACTGGCAAAAATTATGAGGTCAAACTTTAAGTTAAAGTCCTTTTAAATGAACATCATGAATCAGCTTTTTCGTAACTTTAAATCTTCGGTATCAGGTTGGCCAATTGCCAAAGAGAGATAGAAATATTGCTAAAGGAAAAAGAGATTTCAAAACATATTTTTTCTCTGAGTAAGTAAGTAGAAAAGAGAGAGAGTAGTAAAAAGAGTAAGTAAAAAAGTGTCGACAAGATCCTAAAGCTAAAGGTCTCTTTTACTAATAATATCGCTTCAGGCAGGAGTGCTATTAACACGCGTGTTTGATGATCTCAAAATCAAACCATATTTGTAAAATTGCAAACATGAATCACTTGACCTAAGAGTCGAAATCTGAAATATTTTACAATATGTACCATCTAAAAATTAAATAAGTAAAATAATTTCAATAACTTTTTACCATCAGTACCACTTCAAACCAATACAGTGGTAAAGTTTTTAAATAAACGAAGCAGGCTGAATTTGTAAATAAACACTTTGACTGAACGAATGAATCGAATTAATTATTGGTGTGTTTTATTGGTATTGTAGATAAACATTGACATACTTATTTGTTTATCTTATTTATTACATAGTGGGAAAATTGATGATTTTGATGCAAACAGAATACTTATACTGTCATCTAACTTTTGTCACCCATGGACACCTGAAATGCAAAAGAGTCACAAGTAAGGTGTCGGTCTTTGTGAATTAAAATGTGATGTCATTTTGTGTGTGCAGAAGGAGGTTGTAGGGTTTCAACTTAGGAGTTCTTACAAGCCCTACGCAACGCAGTAACTTTTACTACTACTCGTACTTGTCGCGGATATTCTGTGTCAGTGTAGTAGTTTCCCAGCTAAATCAACCCCTATTCGAACTGAAATCATTACTTTACTAGCTCTACCACTAAAAACTCCAGATACTTATAAAGGTATAAGTTGGTAGCCAACTGCAGACAGCAGCAGCAGACCACACGTCGCCGCCTAACGTCATCATGACACTTCGCCGTCCGCTGCTCGGCGACGCGAAGCTAGCTTCATGTCGCCTACTACGAATGTAATTTCATAGAAATACATACAAACCAGTAGTGGCGCGGCGACGTCTGGTCTGCTGCTGTCTGCAGTCGGCTACCAACTACACATTTAGTCTAGTTATACTTTTCATTGAAAGTAAAAACCGTCAGATTAATTATTAAATCGTAATTAAGAGTGCGCAGTTTTCTACAACTAGAGCTGTCCAGGTTTCGACCTGTGTGTATTGCTGTGATATTATTGTAGAGAAAGTTCTATTGAATCTGACCTAATATATTCTTGCTGACATAATGCAGTTGGCCACTGATGGATAAAACTATTTAACTAAAAGAGAGGGGAGTAAAGGAAGGCTGCTATCGGGAGTCGAAGTTATTACCATATGGCCAGATCGTTTTAGTTTTAATGTATATTTCCAAAGTGCCCTGTACTCCAACGGGAACGTTTCTTTGAATAATATCAGTTAATTTATTAAAAAAACAAACAGGAATATGCCTTCAAAATCCAACAAAGGCTAATCAAAGAAGTTATTGTACAATTCAAATTAACTTAGGAACCAGACAAAATTAAATTTTATTGCGTAGGCACAGAGTTTATATTACAAAGTCAACAGTACACGTTAGCTAATATTATTCCATCATTTGTTGTAATTATTTAAGTATTTTAATTTATTAATAACAGAAGAATGTAGTCAAAGAAAAACAGGAACGTTAATTTATTCTGACATCAAACAGTTTCGGAGTAATAATGTTCCTTACCGAATTTTGTTCTGGAAATTGTCTTTAAAATTCTTCGTTAAATAAACCTTTGAAATTCTGTTTGAAACAATGAATTTAAAAAAGATTTTTTAATGTAAATGTTTTGAGGTAAAACGACCCTTCTTCCTTGTATCGTAATTATTGTGTTTTGTTAAATTACCCAGGGGATGGTGGGTTTGAATTAGAAGGTTGGTTTTAAGGGATGTGTTTTTAATATATAATTTGAGATTAATTATTTTAAAATATACATTAGATAAATGATTAGTAAGTATTATTACTATAAGTATCTAATATATTTTCATATCTAGGGCCAATAAGGACAACAAGGGAATAATTTAAATGGCTTTTTCTTATTCAATCTATGCCAGCCCACCGCTGGATACATAGTACATACCTAACCCTTTGGATACAACTTTCTCACCATTTTTTCTTTTCACAGAGGTAATTTGTTCATTTCATCCAGATTCCAGTACATCTATTTCCAAAGAAATTTAAGTTTCTTTTCCTACAGTCCAATCTAAACTCTTACCTAGATTATCCAATATCAAAACGACTACATTAATACAAGTGTACTTACGTATTGTTAGTGGAAAAACTCTCGACCTCTGAAACAATAGCTCACAAGAAAATACTTTAGCTCCCCTTTGTTCCCAGAAACGGGTACTAAAGAACATCATATTTCATTGTAGTTATATTCTTTAGAAACAACGTTTAGAAAAATAACAGTGAATATTTTTCGTATAGTATTTTCATCTTTCCGACTATGTTCGTTTGAAAGCAAGTCTCTGACGAAAATCAGTCTCTCTGTATTTAGGATCACGTATTCATATTCACGAAACCATTAGACGGATTTGCATGCGACTATTATTCTAGTTTTAGAGCCTACATTTCTCTTATCACTAACGCGTTAGACAAACGTGGCGATTGTACTATACTATCTCACTGTTTAATTCATCAGTGAGAAGCCTTAGCTGTGCGTTGGGATCATATAGGTCGAACTTTAAAAAAATATTTTTCAAAGAACTAACCTAGGAAGTGACTATTGGGTCACTAAATATTTAAAAAAACTTCACCATAAAATGTATTCAATCATATTATTAGAAGTTTTAATAACATCAAAATTATATGTTTTAACATCATCATTTATGAAGTCTCTCACTCATCAAATTGACCTCGAAATCCAACCAAATAAAACCCTTTGTGACCCCATTTCGTTCGTAAAACTGCAATGAGCCCACTAGAGCATGTTAACAATAGAATTGGAAAATGAGACCTTTACTAACCGAATTGGGTTCAGTGATTTGCAGTTCACTTGTGCTTTTGTGTCTCTGATTTATGATGGCTAATAAAGTCTTACGTGTAACATTTAAGACAATCATACTCTTAAAATAACTTTTTGAAGTGAAAACTTCTTTAGCGGCGCTGAGCACTTTTTTTTGTATGGGTAAAAACTTTCAAACTCGCGTCAGGGTCACGTGATGCTGATCGAAAAAGCGTAAGATCGAGGGGAAGGGAGAGGAACTAGTATCTCCCACTCTTTCTACCGTGCCTGAGTGTGCTGCAGCGGTATCCTCGTAACAAATGTCATTGTGACATTGCGTAAAACTAATCGTGACCCGCGATATTCTTGATACCATAAGAATTTCTGGATGAAAATTTTTGGCTGTATACTTTCGTACTTAAATACAATTCTGTTAACAATTTATGGATTTTAGATGTAAAAAGGTCCAGTTTTAAAATTAATCAAGACACAGAAATAAACCCGAACCAATAAAAAAAAATAAAAATACTTTTTTATACTTATTATTATTAAACTTAATGTACATATTATACTTATTATTCTGACGACCTCGATGGCAGAGTGGTCACCATGCCGGACTGCCATCCGTAAGGTTGCGGGTTCCATTCCCGTGCGGGGTGAATTTGTGTGAACCATAAATGTTTGTCTCGATCTGGGTGTGTGTGTGAATGAGTGTGTACGTAGTTTCTGATACCCTAGATACAAGCTTCGAGCTTAGTTAGGGGTCAGTTACTATAATGAGATGATGTAGTGAATGATTATGATGTAATGAATGATTATATCTTCAGTGCGATTTCGTAAACCTTTATTAAAAAAATGTTTTTTTATATATTACAAACAAACACAACACTGCACCAGATTAGTTTGTATCGATTTATTAATAAACCGAAAGAGTTAACAACCTCTTTGCTTTGTATCTATTTAGTAATGACATTCATACCAGTCAGTTTGACAATCAGCGATTGTAATCCGTTGTATTACTGGAATACGAAACTTCCAATCGTCGATCGCAAGTTTTCCATTTTAATAACAACATATAAATTGTCATATTTGTGTACGATAGCGCAATAAATAAACATTGTATTCTACCTCATAAATGATAGTACTTTTGTACTTATAATTAAACACAACGTTAATATTGAAGTTTTCACTTCTGCCGGCACTCCCGGAGTGCTACCTTTTTTTTTTACTATTTTCAATGTAGATTATGATATTTAGGTAAACAGAAGTCTACCTAAGTGTGTTAGTGCCTCTATTGCTTAAGACATTAATGGACTTTGCATAAAACAAACTCGTGGGGTATATAATTCTCTTAAACAAATTCTATAGAATCCATCGTCTGCTTTTGAACACTTCATATCTAGTGACTAAAAATAATAATGAAGCATTATCAGCCAAACATTATACACAATATACATAATGAAGTCTAGTCTAAGCAAACGAAAAAGTAGCTTTACATCTAGGACAACATTTATACTTCATAGCATCTTTGCATCTACAGTTGTTCTCATTACCGCTACAACCAAAATCACAACTAGAATCCAAGTCTGTATATTTGAATTAGCCGCGCTACAACTAATGCCGTATCCTAATTAAGCAGGTACCACGCTTCACATATGCTGGGGTGACGACCTGTCAACGGCCTGTCAAGATCGTATTATCAAACTAACTAACACCTACGTAAACGAGTATCCACAAGATATAATGCTTCACTGATCTTTTGCATATAAATTAGGATGGCAAATGTAAATGTTATCTCAAGGGTCCTCCGATAAGGGTATAAGGGAACCAGGTGGGGCGAAAAGGTGTGCAGTGAATTAATGGGAAACCTTTTGAATGGACAATAGTATTTGTTAGTCGATGTATCTTTATTTGCGTATAAACTGTTTGAGTGAATTGGTTTTAGTTTATTGAAATACAGGTCTTAAGTTTTATACTTCGATGTTTGTATCAGATTACATACAGCCGAATAAATGTGCGTAGTCCCTTAGTCTACAAAGTCAAGTTTTTAAGATTTTTATTTGAGTTAAATAATAACAACACACGAAAGAAGAAAACTTAATATGCCCCAAAACAACTATAAAATTCAGATAATCTTAAAATATGAATAAATAATCCTTCTAACTCATCCATCATAACTTACAGCAAAATATTTCGCCATTTTCTGTAATGTCGTAATAAAACAAAATATAAAACCTCGTTAATGCAAAGAGTTTCGATAAGCCGTTTTTTTTTCAACTTTGGTTACACAACTTTTTGCATTAAAACCTCTGTTAATTAAAAAGTTATAGCCTGAGTCAATTGTTTTATATGTGGTAACTTTTGTTAGATTTTTGGTACACGACTTTAACTTTTAACCACGTCTAGTTTGGAAAGTTAGTTGTTTATACAAGGCTAAGGATAACTGGAGAAATATTACATGGAATGTTACGACGAACTTTAGTTTATTTAGAAAATTATTACGAGTAAATATTAATATACGAGTAAATATAACTTTCATATACTTTCATTACTAAATGAATCACTAATTACTCTTAAATATGTTCATTTCATACTTTTAGACAAACGACTTGACTTTAATTAGAGCTTAGATTAATGTGTTTTGAAATTAATTTATTTTTATGAAGTTCCTTTTATTACTTATAATTTTAATTCTTAGTTTGTGCGATGCATTTATTACGATAAATGCATAAAATGATACGTACGACGTATCTTTGCCAAAGTAGATCAAATCGCATTTGCGATCACCAACACGCCTATGCAAGCGTGGTGATAATACTTATTCCTCTTTACTTTATACGAATATGATATCATTTTATCCGCCTGAATCCTAATCGCGTGAGATTTGGGGATAAAAAGTTGCCTTATATCCTATTTGGGTTTTCCCCCTTTTCTCCTCTCTCAGTGGTAGCCTACTCCCACCAACAAACACACGTGCCAAATTCCAGCTCTCTTCGACCAGTAGTTTCGACTGTGCGTTGTCTGTCAGTCAGTACATCATTCAGTAACGGACGAGTTTTATATATACGAGTATAGAAGATAGATTAACCCGAAGTTAAAATATTTTTAGTCGAACAACCAAAAATAAAAAAATCCTCTTGTATGATAATATCAGTGTAGATTATAGCTATTCCCATTTTTCGTAACACCTGACGCAAAGAGATGAGTTTCCATTTTGTACTGATACCCATCAGATATTCCCACTAAATCCAATAATATTATCCTTTCTAAACCTTTCCCTGAAAATCCTGTAATTCAGCACTGTCATGCGCCTATTGTTGTAATACTATTGAGTTCGCGGCCGACATTGATCGATTCTAGAACCATTATTCTTGAGTGTGTGATATGTCTCGAGCCTAATACATATTATGTAACTTTCTATTTCTCGTGACAATGAATGATTTTCTGACGTTGTAATTACAAGGGATGTTTGGCACTGTTTTTCGTGGTTAAACATATTTTTGTAGATACATACTTATAGATAGAAAACATCCAGACTGAGACACACATGTTCAAGCACATGTGAATTTAGCGGGAATCAAACTCATAACCATTGGCATAGCAGTCAGACCAACAACATTAGGTCGAAACAAATACTAGTCTTATAAGCAGACTTGTCTTGATTCCATCGCAATTAATAACTACTACGTGGCTACTACTATTTAATTACACCACATAAACATCACTGTTTACGAGTTGTAAACTATTGGCACGATAAATTGGTAACAACGTCACAGAATATTAACTAGTACACGTAATTATAACAACAATAAACACAAATTATGGCACGTACTGTTCTAAACTTCGTAAATCCAATCAAGCGTATCGCAATCACGACTCGATTGCACACCCACCGCGAAACTGGCCCCGAATAATTCAATATACGGCGTATTTTCAGCCACCATTCACCAGCTCCAACAGCCGTGATCGTCTAGTGGTTAGGACCCTACGTTGTGGCCGTAGTAACCCAGGTTCGAATCCTGGTCACGGCAGTGTCAAACACTGTCACGGTGGAGCTCATTTTTTTTGTAGTACAATAAGTTAGTTATAATAGAAATAGCATAAATCCTCTTACTTGGAACATTGCCAGAGTTCAGAAAAATAGTCTGAAGTGTACATTCTTGAATTATTTACGCACTCTTTGATAACTGGAATCATGAATATTTGATATTCTGTGAAGAGTACATATTTTATTCATAATATTTTGATTTATAATATTTATTCGGTTAACGAGGGATTTCGTAATCTGTTTAATATGAAATTTTATTATTTTATTTAATCAGTTGCGATAAGCAGACGATATCGTTAATATGAGCGAACATTCCGGCTGGGGAGTGGTTTTAATGAATTTTCGGCTTCATTGGGTTCTGATTATAAAAATACTGACATTCCGCCAAATCTGGTTAAACTGAAAACCGACCCCAAAATAGACATGGAATAAAGGGTCGGAAAAGAAGAAATTGGGTTTTGATTATATCAGTTTTAAAATATATTTTAATTTGTGACAGAAAAATTAATCAGTTGAAATTAGTAAGTACAAAATCGTAATTTAATATTTTCAGTATGAATTTTTCAATAATGATTTAACCAGGTATGATCATACCGCCGTATAACCCTTTTAGATGTGTAAATACATTACATGTAGCTATAACAATAGATAGAGCAGGTGAAACTGGGGGCACAGGCTGCTATAATACCTAGGTACTAAGTTTTTTTTTAAATGTACGGGAAAGTTATACCTGTGCAAAGCTGAAGCAGATCGCTAGTTTATAATATTAGTTATATTATATCGACTAAAAAGTGAACAGAACATTTATTTCCAAAGTATAACAATGTTAATTTATTAGTTAATTTTGCATCGCTGTACGTTACATTCAAATTAACAACCGCTAATATAAATTATTGCTTTATGAACGCAGTAATTTACGACTCGGCCTTTGGTTTTACAAATTAAATTTCGGATTATTTTAGTTACTTTTTAGACAACTGTGGTTAAGACCTCAATCGGTTGATAAGAGAAAAAGAAAGGAGGGGAAAGGTCGCGGGTTCTAAGCCGGAATTAAGTGATAAATGATACCTACAAAGTATCTATAGAGAATAGACAGAGTGACCACAATGCCGGACTGCAAAATAAAGCAATGCGGGTTTGATTTCCTTACGAAGTCACCATTTTATATAGCGGCGTCTTTCGGTTTCACCCACGTGGTTCCCGTTCCCGTGGGAATACGGGGATAAAATATAGCTTATAGTACTTAGGGTGACTGTAGCTTTCTAATGGTGAAGAATTTTTGAAAGTGGTTCAGAGTTTCGGAGCCTATTCGTTACAAACAAACAAACAAATCTTTCCTCTTTATAATAAGTAATCCATAGTGATTGATTATGTTGTGTTACAAACCCTAGAGATATAGGAATAAAACAAAAGTTTGAGAGAATGTACGTATAAAATTCTTCGGAATAGTAATTCCTGTATACTGTATGTTATTTACTTCACCAGGTGAGGTAAAGGTACGGGAATCCATCATTTTGTCCGTGACACATTTTTGCGGTGACCCAAATGGTTTTTTCAGTAGCTCCTATGTTGGTTATTCAGTTTACAGTCTTTTGTTTTTAGGGTTCCGTAGCTGAAGAGTAAAATGGAGACCTGTTATTAAGACTTCACTGTCAATCTGTCTGCCTTTCTATCACCAGGTTGTATCTCTCAAACCTTGATAGACAGTTGACATTTTCCTATTATTACAATTCCTGTCTATCGGTCTGTCTGACACCAGCCTGCCTAGCATGACTGTGCGTGATAAATGATATAGACACCACTAAATAATATCGATTTCGCGAGCATGACCAAATGAATATGGCGTAGTACGATTTGAAAAATATGGCGGGCATTTTTATCAAATTTTGACAGTTGTATGTCAATAAATCGCTGTATCTATCGCGTTTTCGAAGTCATGCTAGCCTAGCAGGCTGTTGCTCGTAAACCGTGTTGGTTAGATAGTTTAAATTTTCAGAGATTATGAATGTCTTGCCGATAAAACTAAAACTATAATAAAATAAACATATAAGTGGAGCTCCCATACAACAAAAGTGATTTTGTTTAATTGTATCAGTTCTGAAGGTTGCATTGTAGGTTATTTATTAGGAAAACCAACAGCTTAGTCTTATATAGTGTATGTTATCTTGTATAGATTGGACATTATCTATACAAGATAACATACATACACTATACTGTACGGAACGCTTCATACACTAGTCCAACTCCTACTTGGCCAGTTTTTTAGTGGCTTGTACGTCGGTTATTGAGTTTACAGTTTGAGCAATAACGCTCGTAAAATGTAACTAATTTTATTGTTACACTCCCCTTTTGATCTCGGCTCTGTGTGTTCTCGTGATTGAATCGTAAATCAGAGTTGTTTGTACAAATAATAGTGTGTTTGTACTTCGAACAGAACATTTCTATTAAATAAAATAACGTTTTTGTGTGTATAGTTTTTGGTATATTATTTTTGATGATTGAGTGTTATTTTTATTTATTTGTAGTGTAATATTCTGTTCTTTATAAATCATGAATATACGTTTATTACTAATAGACATATCTGAAAATTAGTTAGAAATACTTACTTATTATATTTAAGACTAGCGGCGCCCCGCGTTGTTCCCGTTCCTGTAGGAATATGGGAATAAAATTAATTAAAAACCTTCCCACTGTATCACTCTATCTACTAAAACAAACCGCATCAAAATCCGTTCCGTAGTTTTAAAGATCTAAGCATACATAGGGACAGAGAAAGCGACTTTGTTTTATACTATGTAGTGATTTATACAATTCCATATCTTGGTAAATGCAGATGACTGTTGGTAGGTATCAATGAGGAGTGCAAGTGATATTCAAATCGAAACTTTTGACTTGACATGCAGGTGCGCTAGACGATGTCAATTTTAAATTAAAATATAAATTGAGTCGAAAGCTTTTAAACCTAAACTAGTGAATCTTTAATATCCGATTTCAATCAGAAAATTTTAAAGATCTTTTTATCTTCAATGCATTCAAGATTATTTAAATTCAATCACTGTGGCGAACATTTTGAATGCATTTTTCAAAAATCTTAAAAGTTGTGGGAATACACTATAAAAATAAATCAATTAAATTCAATCAGTTTTGAAATCATGAATATTAATTATGCCTACTATCATTTGCGCTACTATACCTTCTACGGTCAGAGATCCAATTTCATTGGCAATTTCATAGCGTAAGGACCCCTTGATATCGTAAAGAAGTTAAGGTTATGATATTATAAAGTTGTTTGACCAGGGACCCCAACTTACGACCCGTGGCATTTACCCAACCTAACCTATAGTTATCTTCTGTTTATAAAATACTTAAATAAAAAGTATTTATTGGCATAGGGCACATACAATGAAAAACAATAGTTATTTATGGTACAAGCGAGGTAAGTTGGTGATTACTTCCGAGGCGCTCAAAGGCCTGAGCCGTCAGGCGAGGGTCTGAAGATAGCCGAGGATAGTAATCATCAATACGCGCGTGTACCATACAACGTTTTTCAACACATTTGCGGAGAAATTATCATTTTTCGCTAATAAATAAACAGGTTTTCTATTCGCGCGCATCCAACACAACAATGGTGATCGGACAAAGACTAAAAGAATATACTTAATAAAAAAAAATAACGAATGAATGAATGAATGGAATCGACCATAGACCTACCAAAACTAAGGAAACATAATTGAAGTTTGTTTTTAAAATGTATGGACACAATTTTTTTGATATCGAAACTTTTTTAAAATGAAAACAATTTAAAAAAACAATCTATAACTCACTAGTGAATAAAATGTGTTATTATTTAACTGTTTTTGCACAAATAAGAGCCCCTTTATGAGCAAATGTGTTGAAAAAAGTATTTATTGCCAGAAGTCACATACAAAATAAATGAAACAAAATGATTTTTAGTGATTCTAAATAGTATAAAACAAAGTCGCTTCCTGTTGTCTGTGTGTGTGTCCTGTCCTTATGTATGGTTAAATATTTAAAACTACGCAACGGATTTTAATGCAGTTTATTTTAATAGACAGAGAGATTTAAGGGGAAGGCTTTTAACATAATTTTATTCCCGCATTGTAACGGTAGCGGAAACTACGCGGATGAAATCTAGTATAAAGGTATAAGTTGGTGGCCGACCGCAGACCGCAGCAGCAGACCACACGAAGCCGCCTAATGTCATCATGACACTTCGTAGCTTCACGTAGCTGCGGTCATGATTTCGAACCCGACTGCAGGCTACAACTGCAGATGGCAACAGATGATGACATCCAGTTCGTTCGTTCCGAGTCTTTGAGTAGAAAGCCAAACGGAGACAATAAGAGAACAAATTTGTTAGTAAAAAAGTCTGACAATTTCTGCGGGGGAGTGCGGTAACGCACACACGGACAATTTCACACTAATGCAACTGGGGATGGCGTAGCTACGAACTGTTATCCCGGACTTTGGGATTTGGGTTTTAAAAAAAAACTATTTTTTGATATACACAAATTATAATTGGAATAAAATATAATTATGTAAGATAACCGTTCCGAAAGAAGGATGGATGCAGACTGACTTCTACTACAAACAATTATTAATAACTAAGAAAAGCTGACATTACGGTTTTGTGTCGTCCCAGCATGAACCCTTGCAATCCAGGGATATAACACCTCCCCCTTTAAAAGGAGGCTTTGGGGTTAATTCAAAGTCTCTGTTATATTGTAAGTGGAGCAACATTGCTAATATTAGGTTTATCTTCGGGATCTGTCTGTCTGTCTGTCATTTCTATTACAGGTTCAGGCTGAGATGCGGTTTTACAATTATTTATTTTAATTTTACAGGAACGGTTGCGTAATTTACAGATTCTCTTACAAATTAAGTATACAAGAAATAGGACTATAAAAACTACAATTACAAGTGTCAAAATTGAATAATGTGTCCCATACGTTACAATGTGTGGGGTTGGCGGATGTTCGATGGGTTCTAGGTCATCTAGAATAGATTTCACTTTGTCATTATAATCGGTATGAAAATCATCTAAATTTATATTATCTAATTTTACGGGTGATACATTTATTTCATTTTTAATTATTTTATTTATGTTACAACAAGAGTCATTAATTAGGTTAAAATCTGGAAAGTGGTTGATCGGAGAGGTTACATTGAAGGTGTTATACTTAGGTATGAGTGTGGTAGTTTTACAATAGACAATACAATTTTTTGGAATGTTGAGCATTCCTGTACCTGAAATAGTAATTTCTTGTAATTTGGTATTTAAACAATCTATTGATATTTTATTAGGTTCCGATTGTATAAAGATCCACTTATTGTTAATTAAGGCTTTCCAGATATTTATATTTCCTATAAGAGATTTTGTGCGACATTGAGTAGGTTTTTCAGTAACTATTTTTGAGAGAAGTTCACTCTCACATGTGGGCTTTGCGTCTGTGGAGTATACATTTTCGATGTCACAAATATAATTGCCGGGAGTGAGTAGTAGACAAACTTCTAAACTATTGAAAACACAATAGAGGGATTTGTCCTTGGTCATTGCTATGTACTTGTTATCAGGTAATATTAAACTAAACGTATTTGGGTTTGAAGCATTATGTGGTGTTGGTAGAGCGATACTATGATATAACACATATTCTTGAATTTTGACCATTGGTACTTGCAATACAAATACTACCTTATTACTAGCATAGAAACAAACTAACCTAGAAATACTTAAGATTACATGAACAGAATTAATATCTAAAGATACAGGCAGCTCGAGGTCACTGGGTAAGTATCTATAATTATTGGTAAGTTCTTTGTGAAGTTCTGTGGGTGTTATTATAGCAGGATGTAAGATATTTTGGCTACTGAATAGAATAGCGTTAATGATGTCTTCTAATTGAAAAGAAAGGGTAAGTATAGATGTTTCAATTGCATTAATTACTTCATTAACATATGCTTGTATTCGCAAACCGTTTGTGATTTCTGTAATGTTTTTGACATTTGCTGATAGTTTAGTAATAGCGTCTTTACAATTTGCTTCATTCTCTTTTATTCTATTTAGAGTGACATTATATTGATTTAACACTGTAGTAGTTACTAAAATATTTTCTTTCATTAATGAAGCTATTTTCCTTTCATTAAATTGTATGGTTTTAATGGCTTCATCATATCGTAAACCATCATTTTCGTCTAAAATACCAAATATCTTTTTAAAGATCGTTCCTGCACCGCTAATCCAAGCAGAACGTTTTGCTCTATTATCAATTAAATGTGAGATTGCTTCCAGTTCCCTGCTCATATCTTGGAACCGCACTGTTAATGGTTTTAGATGGTTATAACAATCTGTATTAATTTCTATAATTCTAGTTTGGTTACATAATTCTTCAGTAATTAAAAGAGCTGATTTAATATTCTGTACATGAGGTTTGAAGTGAGATAAATCTACAGGTATAACTATATTAAGCTTAATATTATTTATTCTTAACTTTCCTAAATAATCGAAGTAGAGTCCGGAACTAGAGTTGATTGGCTCGATGAACTTCTGATAGGGTTGGCCCTGAGCTGTACTGTAAAAATAACCTATGGTAAGTCTAATTTATATAACTAATTTAAGTTATTTTCTAAGTTACGAGTTTACTTCAGCCAGTTTTACCTGGTCAAAGTGATGGGTGACATGACGTCGATTAATAAGTAAGGTAAGTGTGTTATTACCATTGATTTTAACTACTTTATAAGGCCCTTTCCACTGTGGTGAAAGTGCTTTACGCATTCGTAGATGGTTTTTCAGATACACATAGTCCCCAATTTTGTATTTAGCTGGACGAGTGTGAGTGTCATAGTAGGTTTTAGAGGACTCTTTGGATTTCCTTATGGAATCTAAAGCCTTTTCTCTAGAATATTTCAGCCTACTCTGGAGCATACGGACATAGTCAGGGTAAGTTGCTCCTGATGCTTCGTCATATAAGGAATTTGGGATCACGGGTTTGTTTCCAAACATTAATTCGTATGGCGTGAAGTTGGTAGTAGAGTGAATAGACGTGTTGTAGGTAAGCATGGCTGTGTACACGTATCTGGGCCAATTGGATTGTTCATCATCCACAAAAGATCTCAGATACTCTTTAAGAGTGGAGTGGCTGCGCTCAAGGGCTCCTTGAGTCTGTGGATGATATGGAGATGACCAAAGATTCTTTATTTTAAGGAATTCGCAAGTTTTGCGAAATAGTTCAGATGTAAAATTGGTTCCTTGGTCTGTGAGGATCA
The DNA here is from genome assembly GCA_958496195.1 of Timandra comae. NCBI lineage: Eukaryota > Metazoa > Arthropoda > Insecta > Lepidoptera > Geometridae > Timandra > Timandra comae. The sequence goes on from OY292354.1 coordinate 1,630,142, forward strand.
TTTTCGGGATACCAAAAATAGATATATAGTGAAGAAGGCATTCGCTGGTTTCTTCTGCGGTAGTGCTTCGAATCGGGTATGCGGAAGAGAATTTTGTTAGGTCATCTTGAATGGTAAGTATATATTTTAATTTAGCAACCCCTGCTTCGGGTAGTGGTCCAACTACATCTAGTGATATTCGTTGGAGTGGTTGAGTTGATGTACTCGTTATTTGCATGGGAGCCCGATTTATTTGTCTAAGAGCTTTATTGGTCTGACATTGCGTGCATTTCTTAATGAAATTTTCAATATCAACACGCATGTTCTTCCAATAGAAGGTCTCTTGGATTCGCTTAAACATTCTATTACTACCTAGGTGTCCGGCGATAGGAATATCATGGTTTTCTTTGAGTATTTTGGGAATTTCAGATAAAGATGGATATATGATTGAGCCTTTATATATATGTATATTTATATTACTGTTATTGAACAAATAGAGGAGCATATTATAAATCTTAATATATTGGTGAGTATCAAATGGGTTTTTAAAATCTGTTATAGAGATATCAGGGTTTGAATCTAGATTTAAATTGATAACTAGTTCATTCCTTATTCTTTTCAGGCTCTCATAGATATCTGGATAGCTAGATTTGTCAAAATGATGTACTTTGAAAAATAGGAAATAGTATGTTATATCCTTATTTTCAAACGATATAAACGAATTTAAAGATCTTTCTTTGTGGATAATCTCAGAGTTATTGGACATGTTATCTAAAATATTTTGGACATATGGATTCGACTCATCGAGATCTATAGATGTAGGTAAGATAATTATTTTATATTTAGATTTAGTTATATCTTCTTTATGTTCTTGAATTACCGTATTAAAGTTCATATTATCTTTTTGCGCTGTTGCTTTTAGGAACGCGGGATAGCTATCATTGGATATACCAGGTAGGTCATTACTGTTTACAGGGTCACAGCTTGGATGCTGGATCGTTGGATTTGCAGGTGGATCGTCCGGAGTCCACAAGCGTTCAGAGGTAGAAGGTAAGTCATTATTAGTGTTTCCTTCCAGGATTTCAGGAGATTTAGAATTAAGCTCTATTTCAGGCAATGGAAGTAAGTCGTTATCATCTAGAGCAAGAGGATCTGTAACAGGTGAGTTTAGTTCTTCAGGATGAAACGAGGGTGGAGATATCAAAAGATCCATGAGGTCTTTATCTACTGCCTGAGAGGGTTCTCTTTCCATTTCAGGATTAGGTTTTGATATAGATTCCGGTTGGACAGGGTTGACTGGGAATCGAGAGAGGGCGTCGGCATTGGAATTTATTTTGCCCTTTTTATATTTAATGTCATATTCGAATTCTTCTAGTTTGAGTCGCCAACGAATCAGCCTTGAACCAGGATCTTTACAATTAAATAGCCATTGTAAGGGCTTATGGTCAGTGACAACTGAGAAATGGTTACCGTATAGGTAAGGGCGGAATGTTTTCGTGCCGAATAGTATGGCGAGACATTCTTTCTCAGTAACACTATAATTGCATTCGGCCTTGTTCAGGGTGCGAGATGCAAATGCTATAGGTCTATCTTGGCCTATTTGACCCTGGGACAAAATCGCAGATATTGCGTAGTTTAAAGCGTCACAGGTAAGGATAAAAGGCTTAGAGAAATCGGGGTAAGCTAATATAGGGGCGGAAACAAGTTTGTTCTTTAGGCTTTCGAATGATAATTGTTGAGCGTTTTCCCATAGAAAGGGTACGTCTTTTTTGAGAAGATTAGTTAAGGGTTTAGCTAGTTTGGAAAATCCAGGTATGAAACGGCGATAATATGACACGAGGCCTAAAAATGATTTTATGTCTTTAGGACATTTAGGGATTGGATATTCAGTGACTGCCTTGATTTTTTCAGGGTTAGGTTTCACACCTTCATCCGTAATTATATGTCCTAAGTAAGCGACCTCTCTACGTAAAAACTCACATTTGTCTGGCTGAAGTTTAAGATTATAATTTCGTAATCTTTTGAAGACTTGAGAAAGATTATCTATATGATCGGAAAGCTGGTGAGAATAGATTACGATGTCATCTAAGTATACGAAACAGCGAATACCCTGTAGGCCAGACAAAGCAGTATTCATTAATCTTTGGAAGGTAGAAGGCGCGTTTTTCAAACCGAATGGCATTCGGACAAATTCGTAATGTCCTTGTGGAACTGTAAATGCTGTTTTCGGTCTATCCTCGGCTTTAACTTCGATTTGATGAAAGCCAGAAGATAAATCAAGGGTTGAGAAATATTTACATGATCCCAGTTGATCTAGGATTTCCGAAATCTGTGGTATGGGATATGCGTCGCCGATTGTTATATCGTTCAACTTGCGGTAGTCGATGACGACCCGCCATTTTTGTTGGCCAGATGCGTCTAACTTTTTTGGGACAACCCAAATGGGTGAAGACCATGGAGAAGTAGAGGGTTCTATTATCCCTTGGCTAAGCATTTTATTAACTTGATCGTTAACTTCCTTCTTATGAACTTCTGGGAAACGATATGATTTAGTGTGGATTGGAATAGAAGAAGTGGTTGGTATATCGTGTTGTAAAGCATTAGTGAAAGTTAATTGTTCATCAGGGAGATGAAAGATATCGGCGTAATTTGAACAGAGGTCACAAAGAGCTTCCAATTCTTCTGAATTTAAATGCGATGTTCGTAAGAGGTTAAGAACCTGTTGTGAGCGTTCAAAAGAAGTTAGATTAGTATTGTGATTTATATCAACAGAAATATTGTTTATTGATATAGGGGTACTTTTACACATTGGAATTAGTTTTAATTTAAGATTAGAGGAGAGTTCAATATGATTTTCGGAAACATTTACCACTGAGATGTTTATTCGATTATTATTTTTTACTTTTACTAAGCAATTTGGAAATAGTAAATCATCTGAATGGTGATAGTCAAGTAAAAAGCCTTCTTTAATTTGTGGATTTAAGACAGAACATTCGATTATAGTTTCTGTCCTAGGAGGAATGACATAAGTGGGCTCACTAAAGTGTAGTTTGATTTTCACCTTTTTGTCTTTACCTAGACTAAGGATATCAGAGGTGTAATCAATCTTACAACCAAATGTAGTAAGGAAGTCTGTACCTATGATGCCATCATAAGGTAGGTTAATATTTTTTACTACATGGAATTTAAAAGGAATGGACATATTCTTGGATACTTTAAGTTTTAATTGGAAATGGCCTTCAGTAGCCGTAGGCTCATCGCCTGGATCGATACCTTTGAGTTTGATTGTTTCTTTAACAATCTTTGGATGTTTACTAAAAGAGGATGATTTTAGTAAACATATCGCCGAGCCGGAATCGACGAGTAAAGAGAGCGGTGTTTCCGCTACAGGAGAGTCCAACAGGACGTGGGGAAGTAATCTCTTTGTAGTGTCGATATTGATTTCGTAAACCTTGAGATTATCGGATTGGAACATGTGGTTGGTGTCATTTTTTGATGATAGCCTCGAGTGACACCGGGACGAGGCTTTTACTAGTTTAAATTTTCATCTGCGGAATCATCCTCGGGGACATCTACACATTCGTCTACGTGGGTCACGCGATTAGGATAAAAATTATCATGGTTTGACCTCTGGTTCATCTGATTGCGGCGGTTATTGTTAGCCACCCGGAGCTCACAATCTTTGATATCATGTCCCGTCGCTTTACAATATCTACAGAATGGTCCTGATGCCTTCGGAACTTGTTTGGATTGTGAAGGGTAATCAGAACTGAATTTATTATTTGATTGTGGATTATTATAGGGTTTAGAGTATTTAGAATTGGATTTGTTATTTGATGGTTGATTATTATAGGGCTTTGCAGCATTATTAGTTTGACTGGCGTTTCGTTTGGCGAACTGGCTATTTTGTATTTTCTCCTCTGACATGGCCAGGTTCACCGCGCTGTTAAGGTTTTTAGGGTTGCGGGCTCTAACTAGGTTTGAAATCCTTGGTAACAGCCCCATAAGAAAATGGTGCAGAGCAAGGTCCTCCATGGAGGCTATACGGCCAGGAATTTCCTTTTGAGGATAATTGGCCAACGAAATTTCAGTTAACAAATTGAAAAGGGCAGTTTCGACACGAAGTGAAAATTGACTGACTGTTTCATTAACCCCCTGTCTACTTTCTTGTAACTCAGTTAACAAATGTGTGTAATGTTTATGTTCACTAAACTGAGTCTTAAGGAATTCTTTTAATTGGCTCCAATCACTAAATTCTTTAATAGCGCAAGTAGTTGCAGCCCTACCTTCTAGTGAATTTATAATATACTTAAAAAGCATAGGTTTCTGGACATCGGTTGCCAAATCCATCGCATTGTTACATTTAATAATAAATGCGTTTAAATGTTCCCTGCTTCCGTCATAAGGTTTTATAAATTTAAGAAGAGCGTTAATATCCATTTCGAGGCTTTTAGACTTAGACCTAGTGCTTCTAGAAGACGGAGATGGTTGTCGAGATGACTTACCTTTGGATTCTACAGATTCGTCTGACTTATCAAAAGTGGGCTCTTCAATTTTTGCTCCTAGCATAATTACATAGAGCCAACCAAGAAAGCGAAATATTACGCTTAAATATTTTCGGGACTCTAATTCGATTTAAAAATATAAAGATGGATATTAAATATAATGTTACAACCAAAATAGTACAAACAAATTATTTCAAACGGGTTTTGCCTATTATCCAAAGGAACTCTAATAATATTGTAGTCTAAACAATGACCAAGGACTCACTGTATCGCTAATGCGTGGGCGACCGATAAGAACGCGACGACGTTGATCTTGAACATTCCGATGCACGGTGTCTGGCGAGTGGATTTGATTGTTATTTCTTAACAGGATAAGTTGCGACTTCGATTCCAGGACACGTAGCTCGAAGGTTAAAAGTATCCTTTATTTACAGGACACGGATTGTAAGGATGCTCCAAGGATGAGTATATATCACTTATATCACTGGCACGATAGGATATTCGTTTTAAACACAGATTTTTGAACACTGGTTACACATTAATTATTTCTAGATTTCACTGGATACGGATTTATTATTTTCGGATTTCACTGAATATAGTTTTTCAGTTATTTTGTTTTGGATTTTTGCGAGATCCGGCGCGAGTCTGCGGAACGGGCACTGTGAATTTCCGGATCCCACCGCTGCCACCAAATGTTATCCCGGACTTTGGGATTTGGGTTTTAAAAAAAAACTATTTTTTGATATACACAAATTATAATTGGAATAAAATATAATTATGTAAGACAACCGTTCCGAAAGAAGGATGGATGCAGACTGACTTCTACTACAAACAATTATTAATAACTAAGAAAAGCTGACATTACGGTTTTGTGTCGTCCCAGCATGAACCCTTGCAATCCAGGGATATAACAGAACGCACACGAATAAAATGATCAAACACTAGTTGCAATTTACGCACACTTGTACATTCTCACACAGGGCCGTACCTATACGTGCAAGAGATGACGTCAATTTAAAGTAAGCGACACTAGTGCTTGATACTAACGATAAATTTGCTGTAAATTATTTCTGACTATTAAGTAAAAAAGCTATATATTCGTATATTATGAAAAAGCGGACTGACTTAGAATCCGAACAGAACATTTTTTTTTTGTTTTTGTAATTTAGTGTATTATTTAACAATATTAAATAATACTTAAAATTTTAAATAATTAAAAATAATTTTAATAATTAAAAACAATTCAAAAAAGGTTTCGTTTACGGATTAAATGATCTTGAAAATGAAAATATCGAGTAATTAGTTTACTGTTCCTTCAATTAACAATTATTCTATTCAATTTAATTTATCCATAATTAATTTTAATTTAATCTTTCGTTTACATGGAATATACATTCACTGTCCTTTTCTTGGGCGAGAAACTCGCCGATAGTTCATCGCTCACTGTGGGACCGCTGATTTAATCTATGGTCTGATATACATATCTATGGCCAGCTTCACTACTGATCTGCGGTCGGGCGACACTCCCATCTGCTGCTCGGCGACGCGAAGCTAGCTTCATGAAGCCCACTTCGAATGTTATTTCATAGAGATTCATACAAACCAGTAGTGGCGCGGCTTCGTGTGGTCTGCTGCTGCGGTCTGCGGTCCGCCACCAACTTATACTACTACCTTTAAAATAAAAATCTCTGACAATAGGAGATGGCTCAGCTGCTACTGTCTGATACTTGTCCCTTTACAATATATTTTAATACTTTTAATAAATGCTTCTATTTTAGCAACTCACATCACAATGTTGTCAGATAAACGTAGCATCATTAGCAGCTTCCCAAACAGTGCAAAGTGTTCGTAATTGGTGAACGAACACGCGTTCAATGTACAAATGAGATGAATTGTTCGGATTTGTACGTGTGCCTGTACAGTCGGCAAAAAAGACTGTAAACATATGGATGGATGGAAATGGAAAAGTAAAAAAGGAAAAGTATTCATATAACAGATATCATATAGGACTCTGGGGAGGTTCTAGGAAGGAGATCTAGTTGCGGAAAATATCCGCTTATAAGTAGAATACAATATTCATGACTTTTCGGGCTATTGAAATAATAAATATATTCGTGCTTACCTATATTTCTTTGTAAGTACTATGTAAAACCGTTCTTTTTCGTTTTAACTGTGTGTTTAATAGATCAGTCAGTCAGTAAAGCTTTATTTTTGAAAAAACGGACGTGTAATCAATATTTTCAAAAAATATGTTTTGAATTTTTAAAATGTCGTAAAAATGTGCTAATTATTTTTTGTTGCTGACCTTACAACGCGTATCCTGTAAGCTCTTCATACACTCTACTTATACGTGTCAGATTAACAACAACGGCTTTAAATGGAAAAGTAGACATGAATATTTTAGATATATTTTTACAAGACAGTTTTGTAACAAGAAAATTGCAATGCAAACGTGAGCAATTTATTTTCTGACATGTGTGTCCTTGTTGCTTATGTGACAGTTTTATTTGTTATTGTCAAATGTCAATATGATTATTTTTTTCTAACACTGCTCTTTTAAGCCTGGCCATTACAGAATCAGTGTATAACACTACACTGCAGTCATCACCTCGAGACATCAGTTGGTGAGTCTCGTGTGCCCTTCATTTCACGGACTACATTGCCCTTCAAACTGGAACATAGTAATCTTTGGCAGTTTCATGTTTAAATACATATTGATCAATATTGATTGCACAAATTATTATGATTAACGGGATATTTACCATGTAAGTATATTATTTATTTTGATTTTCCGATATGATCACGTAAGTATGAACTGTTCATCCGTGATCATGGCGCTTGCAATATAATACGATACATTCTTCCGAAACATTACAGGCTTATTATTGAACTAACCATTATCGGCTGTGGTAGTGTTCACATCTCCTGGTTGTTACTCTGTCGGTTTACCTTTTGATTGACCGTCACTTTACGTTTGGCGGTTGGATGTAACGGACGTTTCTCGTAGCTATAATATTGTGCATAGGGTACCTAGGTTCTAATATTGGTGATTAAATCTTATTTAGTTCTATCGGTCTTTATTTTAAAAAACTCAACCCCACTTCTGGTTTCTAAGATGAATAAGCCTGTAATACTTCAGAAGCAATAAAAATAGTGACTTGTTATGAATCCTTAAATAAGAACCCACATAACACACATGTCATGTCTAAGTTCAACTTAAAAAGTTAAGCTCATGGGATTTCAATATTGGCGCGCGCGGTCTACTCAACGTAAAATGTACGTTTTGTGCGGTGGAGCGTGAAGTCGATGGTTAATTTGCTGTACTATCACAGTGCTTTTGTAGTAAATTACTGGTAACAGGATTGGGAAATTAAAAAATATTGATTTTCATTTTTTTTTAACTCTTTTTTTTTCTCGTTAAAGTAAATGCCAAAGTAATTACTAGACCACAAAACATACCACAGATCAGGGAGTCACCTTAGGGCTTCCCTTCTCTTTTGTCTATGAAACATACTTAATAATCGTTTAATGTTTCTAATAGAAAACCCTCGGACCTAAGACAAACAGACATGTTCTATTCAGGCAAGGAGTTGTTTGTCTAGATCTAAAGCAAGGGTCGAGCCTGTACTTTTTAGCATAGCAAGCAGGATCATCCACAACTATGCCATGATCGCGATATTCATAAGAGAATCCCTGAATTTAATAAAAGAAGCGATATTGTAGAACGATACATTAAAACATGTATATTTCAATATTATTAAACGTCCAATAATATGATATCACACCCCATTTGTCTAATTTCCCTCTCGAACACGTTTCGCGAGTTAATCGCTTTCCTTGATAGCGCGCTGTTGCCCAAATTGGGATGAAAACTGTTTATTAGGCCAGGGGCGGACTCGGAATTAGGATTTTTTTATTGAAAATTAATGAATATGGTTATTAAATAAAAACACATTTTATGAAATTCACGTCTAATTGTATAGATAAAGTTTAATTTTTTTTATTAATAATTGACAATGTATTATTTTTTCTGTTTATTTAGAAATAAATAAATTTTCTTTTCTTTTCCAAACATCTTACACATCAGCCTTTTGTAACCAATTCTGCAAACAAACTAAAACGTCAGAAATGTAAAACAAATACAAATACATTTAAATACGTAATTAAACATTTAAAACAATACAAACATTCTAATTAGACTTCATTATTACTATTGAAACACAATCACGTAAATACGCATACATGATCTTTACACAATTCAAGTTTGAACAATTAATGAATTACATTCCAAACTGGTTGAATTCCTCTTCAAATATCTCAAAACTACAAACTTGTAACAACAATAATACCTCCAGTGTAACTCTCAGATACAAGGTTAATCTAATTAGATTCCTCCTTACGTACCTGGTGAATGAATTGACAAGTCTTGTTAGCGAAGTTCAAAGTTTGCGATGTGCACTCGAGAATACTAACTACATATGCATCTACATGTATCTTTAAAGGGATGTATGAAATTTGTCTAGACTGGTTCGTTAATACTTTTACTAAATAAGATTATTGCATACATTATTAAGGCAAAAGTTGTGTTTGCGTGTATGGGCACGTATAAACGTTTTTGATCTTTGTTATTTTTAACCCCCGACGCAAAAAGAGGAGTGTTATAAGTTTGACGTGTCTGTGTGTGTGTGTATCTGTCTGTCTGTGGCATCATAGCTCCCAAACAGATAAACCGTTTTTTTGTATTAATTTAACGCTCATAACGTTCTATATTCAAATTCGAATAAGTATTTCAAGAATGGTTACTTATGAAAACAAAATTGATGCAAACATTTAGCCGAACATGACCTGTATTTATTAATTTAGTACCTAAGTGTAGATTTACGTAGCCAATGCAATATGGAGAATATTCAAAATATGGTATCCCTTAATACGGCCCAGTACATATTTCTGTCCTTGTCAATAAATCATTTTGGTAATCTGATGAGTTGGCGTTTATGATGAGTGAGAGAGATAGCTGATAATGAAGTGTCTCGACTTGATTATGATAAAAATTAACGTTGAAGTATAATTTAGATGTTTTGTGCAAACTGCCAGATTTTAGATTAGTTATTATACATTTTCCACTTTTTAATTCCCCTTTGTTCCTTTACCCTTAAATTGCAGAGGGATAAATTTTGGCAAATGTTGAAAGACGTTATTTTTAAGAAAATATTTTTAAGGTTTTATTGTACTAGTATATTCAGCCAGAAATACTTAATATCCAGCGGCGTTGATCACGAAAAGTACTGAATCGATTTAAATATTACTATACTGTTAGGTTAGCATCAGAACTTTCCCACACATTTGTCTGTACCTATATAAAAAACCTAGTCTGTCATAATTTAAAACTCTACGCAGCCAATTAAAACATCTCCCAATGAATCCTTTCCATTGTATATATTTCCCTATAATAATTGACTGGACCAATTCTTTGGTTTCCTTTGACTTCTCTAATCTAACGATTTAACCTTTGGAACCAAATAACGTCGGCCGTCATTAACCGGCATTACTTTGATCCTTTTGACCTTTGTATCCAATTCTTGGTCCTTAAAAAGTATTTTTATAGTACAAAGCTTGGTTTGATTAGTAAGGTTTCTGAATATAAGGAAGGCAATTTGGAAATGCGGTTTTGTTTTACCTTAGTTAAATAGAAAAGGGTTAGTTAGTCTGGGTTATTAGAATTATCTAACTTCTAAAAAAGGAGCAGGTCTCAATTCGATTGCATTTTTATATAATAACTTCGCGATTTATGAACCTATTTAAGTATTTAATCTTATTATCTCAAATGACTTTTCACTTGACTTAACTTATGATCGCATAAAATAAAATAGTTTTTCAACACACTTGCTCATAAAGGGGAGGAGATTATTTGTGCAAAAACAGTTGAATAATGACACGTTTTATTCACTAGTGAGTTATAGATAGTTTTTTTTATATTGCTTTCTTTTAAAAAAAGTTTCGATACCAAAAAAATTGTGTCCATACATTTTAAAAACAAACTTCAACTATGTTTCCTTACATTTGGTAGGTCTATGGTCGATTCCATTCATTCATTCATTCGATTTTTTTTTAATAAGTACTTATATTCTTTTAGTCTTTGGCCGATCACCATTGTTGTGTTGGATGCGCGCGAATAGAAAAACTGTTTATTTATTAGCAAATGTGTTGAAAAACGTTGTATGGTACACGCGTGTATTGATGATTACTATCCTCGGCTATCTTCAGACCTTCGCCTGACGGCTCGGGCCTCAATAGCGCCTCGGAAGTAATCACCAACTTACCTCGCTTGTACCATAAATAACTATTTTTAAGTCCTTTGTGTCGGTTGTTTCCTTTTACCTATATTATTTTTAATACACGGAGTCACAAGTGAAATCTTGTGTATAATATACCTTATTCCCTACGTAAGTACAGGGGGAATAACAGCAATGAATAAGGATCTCCGAACTCATTACGGGAATCCCCGAGGGCTCGACACGCTCTTTTGACGAGAATTAATTATTACAACTCATTATTTTATATTATTTTGGTTTATGTATCAATTAGATAATAATAGGATGTACGAGTATACTACCCTATTATATTTGTATTTTAGTATTGTATACCATTTTTTTTGGTCATAAGGAAAAACAAAGGGTTTTTTTTAATTTATACAATCAATGTTTGAATATTAATAACAGTTGTCCGCCATCTTTTATATCCACCATATTGAATTTAGAATGACGTCACTTAACCAACTTTATTCACATTAGCATTTCAACTAACAATCTAAAAATAAAAACTAGTAGTTTAAAAGAAAAAGTAAATTCTTTATTTAAATAAAATAATGACAATACGATATTGAAAAAAGAACGTTCTTTTTTATATTTTTACGACATACATCCTAACATGGAGGTTTTATTAAGGAGTACCAATCTTTACTACCGGTACATAGCTCGGAGCGTGACGCAACCTTTCTCCTGTGACGTCATACCGGGATAAATCGACGCCGGAGGTACCGACGGAATGAATATTTCTATGTCACAAGAGTTTTTGGTCCATGTTTTGAAGGTATTGTTCAAAACATTTTTGGGGTTTAAAAAATGCTATTCTTTTATAGAAACTTGAAAATGTTTTGACAACTATGACTACGATCTAAAATTATTTCTGTGTTAACTTTAACTTTTACGAAAATGGTTTTGAAAAAAGACGGGAATTTAACATTGCATAATATTAAATTTATTCATATAGCAACTGACTCATAAGTAGGTGAGACACACACACATACATGATAATTAGACAACACAAAAAATACTTCGCACGGGCATCAAACCCACATACCCCCTATCACCAAACCAAAACCTAATACCAAACTGCAGGATTATTGCCTATGCCGACGATACCGTTCTTCTAGTCTATGGCAATGACTGGAAAAGTGCAAATAAACACGCTCAAGATGCTCTTGTAATCGTGTGCAACTGGCTTGCCTCCCATTTTCTAACTCTGAACATCAAAAAAACACAAATACTCCCCTTTTCATTAACATCTGCTTCTTGTCCAACATCAAATAAATCTCATATTGTTGCCCATACCTGCCTTTCTCCATCGTCAAATTGTGGCTGTTTGTCACCTAAAGTTGTTTCCTCAATTAAGTATTTAGGTGTCCATATTGATACTAATCTAAAATGGCACTCACAGATCGAATCACTAAAATCTAGATTGAGGAAACTAATTTATATTTTTAAGAAATTAAGAGACTCTGCCGGACCCGATGTCATTAAAACTGTCTACCTTGCCCTATGTCAGTCGGTTCTGACTTACTGCATTCCCATCTGGGGTGGAGCTAGACCGACTGTCATGTTAAATCTAGAAAGGGTTCAAAGGGCTATTCTTAAGATCATGAACCGTAAAAATATACGATACCCAACAAAATTGCTGTATAGTGAGTGCGAAGTATTGACAGTGCGACAATTATTAATTGTACGCAGCGTTCTACGTAAACATTCTTTCTTGCCACTTGATCGGTCTATCCTAAACAGACGGCAAGCGCACGGCTACGTATGCTCGACCGTACCTTGTAAAACGGCATTTGCAAAACATCAATATGAAGCTCTCTCTGCGAAACTTTACAACAAAATACATAAGTTGACGTCCATTTATACTCTTAGTAACTTTGAAGTAAAAAAGAAAACTACTGATTGTCTGTTAAAAATGTCGTACACAGAAACTGAAAATCTACTTAAATAATATTACACTCTCACACATCCTCATTCATACACACATACATACATTCCTCAACATTATTTACCCACACATACTATACAAGTACACTCATACACAAACACAGTTTTGTTTCTTTTTATTGTTAGTAGCTTGTTAATTTTATTATTTTTAAAATATATATATTTTTGTTCTGTATTTTTTATTGTAAATCACTAGATCATCTATCTATAGCATCATGTCATGTAATTTAATCTAGACTCAATATTATCGAGGTATCACTGACTCTGATAAAACAGTTTTCACTAGTTTCAGGGTCAGGGGTCATAAATTATAATCTGTATCACTTATATAACCTAGATTAAGAAACAAACATCTCTGTAAATGATCGTTGTGTCTCTTGGTTATCAATAAAAATTATTATTATTGTTATGTCTTTTCCATTCACGGGACTATTAAGGAGTCCCGGTCTTTTGGAAGGCTAGTATGGGGCCGAAGCCAACACACGGAAGCCCTTTGACATATTTAATTATTATTTTTGTTATTGCTTTCGCATTTCTCGGCCAATGGCCGGTATTCACCACATTACGGGCCTTAGTAAATGTGGCGTGGGTGTGATGTGTTATGGATTATTAAGAAGTTGGTCGTTATCATCTAGTGACATGAACTTTCTCACTAAACGGCAGGTATTGAGTATAGCAGCTTTTTGGAGGGTGATGTATATAGAATTTGGTAGACCTAGTAGTTTGAGACTATTGTGGAGTTGTTTAGGGATAATTCCGGTTGTGGATAGGACTATGGGTACTATGTATACTTTTTCTTGCTTCCAGATTCTAATGACTTCTTCCTTCAGTTCCGCGTATTTACTTATTTTTTCTGTTATAGTTTTCTGTATATTATGTGTATTTGGGACTGCAATATCTATCAGGTAAGTGGTTTTATTTATTTTATCTAGCAAGGTTATATCTGGTCTATTGTAGTGTATTGTTCTGTCGGTGAGGATGGCGCGGTCGTAGTACAGTTTGTAATTTATGTTTTCTAGTATGGTTTCAGGTGAGTATTTGTAATAGGGTGTGTCTGTGTCTGGTATGAGTTTATGTTTGTGAGCGAGTTTTTGGTGAATGATGTTTGCTACTTGGTTGTGTCTGTGAGTGTAGTCTGTTTGGGTGAGTGTTATGCATGCTCCTGTGATGTGTTGGATTGTTTCCGGTTGGGCGTGACATCGGCGGCACTTATCGTTAACTATTGTGGGATCTTTAATTATGTGTTTTCTGTAATTTTTGGTGTTGATTATTTGGTTTTGTATTGCAATCATAAAACCTTCTGTTTCTGGAAATAAGTTACCTATTTTGAGCCATTTATTTGATGCTATTGAATCTATATGGGATTGTTCTAAGTCGTGAGGGTGTCTTCCATGCAATACCTTCTTCTTCCAGTTTTCTATTTTGTGTGTTTGTAGGTCATTAAAATTTATGTGATTGACTTCTGATTGTTGTAGGTTGAGTGGTGTGTAGTTGGAATCATTTTCAGTTACAGTCTTATGTATGTCACTTGTCTGAGATTTAACGTGAAAGAATGTTTTTAAGCTGAATATCTGTTTTTGCCAAAGATTCTGGATGTCTATGAGGCCTCTACCTCCCTGCTGTCGTTTTATGGTTAATCTTTCAATGGCTGATTTAGGATGAAGGTGATTATGTTTAGTGAGTGTGGTGCGTGTCATTCTTTCTATCTGTTCTAGATCAGTTTTTGACCATTTTATTATACCAAAAGAATATGTTAGGATTGGGATAGCGTATGTATTTATGGCTTTAATTAAATATTTTCCGGAGAGCTGGGATTTACAAATGGAGTTGATTCTAAATTTATATTGTGATTTTAATAAGTTTTTAATGCTGCTGTGATCTATACCTTTTAATTGAATATATCCTAGATATTTGTACACATCAGATGCGTCTAGAGCTTTTATTAGATTATTATTGTCAACTGCATAGTCACCGGGCTGAACTTTGCCTTTTATAATGTGTAGAGTTTTGCATTTATCCAAACCAAATTCCATTCTAATATCTTTGCTAAATTGTGTAGTGGTGTCTATTAGTGTTTGCATGTCTTTATTGTTTCTAGAATATAGTTTGATGTCGTCCATGTATATAAGGTGTGATATTATTCTCTCGTCTGTGTTGGGCTTGAAGCTATATCCAGCTCGGCAACTATGCAATTGGTGGGATAGGGGGTTGAGTGCGAGGCAAAACCATAAGGGACTTAAAGAGTCCCCTTGGTATATACCTTTCTTGATGTAAATTTGTCTGGTTGTAACTGTGTTTCGTTGGTATTTCAAATGTAATGTAGTCCTCCAGTGTGCCATTATTGTATGCAAAAAATCTATTACAGTTTGGTTTATTTTATAAATCTGCAGAACTTTAACAAGCCAAGTGTGTGGAATACTATCGAAAGCCTTCTTATAATCTATATATGTGCAGTGGAGGTTTCTGTACTTTGAGGTAGCGTGTTTGTGTATTGTTGAGTCTATAACAAGTTGTTCCTTGCAACCCATGTGGCCGCGTCGGCAACCTTTCTGTTCTTCGGCAATTATACTATGTTGTTCGACGTGGGAGTTTATTCTGTTAGTTAATGTGGATATTAAAATTTTATAGATTGTAGGAAGACATGTGATTGGGCGGTATTGAGAGGGTTGTGATGAATGTTTTTCCTTTGGTAGCATGTATGTAATACCGGTGGCTATAAATTCCGGAATCTCCTGTTTGCCTAAAATGATGTCGGTTAGGTTTTTTGCTAGTAAATTGTGTAAAATTGTTAGGTTTTTGTACCAATAATTATGAACTTTATCCACTCCCGGCCCTTTCCAGTTATGTAACCTTTTAGTAATATGTGTGATTTCGTCTGTAGTTATTTCATTGAAACTCATCTCTTCTATTGCTTTAAATCTATCTTCTTCTTGTGTAATCCATTCTGCGTTTTCATTGTGCTTTGTTTCTTCCTCCCATATACCTGACCAAAATTTCTCTAGCTGTTCTCTTGTTGGCACTTCTACTGTGGCACTGTCTTCTGTAGTTGTCTGTTGTGTTTTAAATAGTTGTCTGTAAAATGTCTTTTCGTTTGTAGCAAATAGTCTATTGTCATCTTTTCGCTGTTGTGCTTTCTTGTATCGTTTAAGTCTATGTACTTTGAGTGCTAATTTTTGTTTCAGTGTATCCAGGTATTCTGCAGGTTTTCTATTATTGTCTTCGTGTCTGGTATGTATAGTTCTACTTTTAAATATTTCTTCTACTCTCTTTACTACTTTTCTTGATCTATTGTTATTTATGTATTGTGTGAGTCTACCTATATCTACTCTAAGTTTCTCTATTTCTTTTTCTAGCCTTATTTGCCACGCTGGCTTACCACGGTTACTTAGTCTTCCATTATCGGCGCTACTCTGGATTTTGTATCCCAATTCTTCTGATATAACTAATGCGGTACAGTAGATAAGAGTATGTAAGTCTATAAGTTTCATATCATTAGTTATAAAATCGTTCAGTATTTTATTATTAAATAGTAATTATTATTATTATTTGTTATGTCTTTTCCATTCACGGGACTATTAAGGAGTCCCGGTCTTTTGGAAGGCTAGTATGGGGCCAAAGCCAACACACGGAAGCCCTTTGACATATTTAATCTTGTGTAAAGGGTGCACAATCCGGCGACTATCCCTGTATAACACTATAAAATGCATCCAAGGACAGTCCCCGGTTCTGCTGGGACTATTGCAAATATATGGAAAACTACGACTGGGTTATGGGAATGGGATGTTTAATGGACTGGATATTGGGGAACTATGGGGACTATGGCACCCGCCGATACAATGCTATAAACACGTACAAAGTGGCGGGTGGAGACTTGCCAGCTCTATGACTGGGCCCCCCAAACAAGTCGCTCGAGTCGCAACAAGGGGGCAACAAGAAACGAGCGGCTTTGAGAGTGGAGCAGACGCCCTGGGTTTTAAACCGCGATCCACTGAGCCCGATTATTATTATTATTATCACCCGTCCAGTATATTGACCCTCTATTACTCAGACCATCAATAACCATAATAATCGAATGATATCCATAAATTGAACGCAAACTAAACATAAGTTATTCCGTATTCCACTAGTTCGCAGACAGACGGAATTTGCATTTCTATCACGTTATTGGTCCTATATCTGAATGACGTCATCAATTCACCATTATTGAACCACAGACCACACGCCGTATCAATTGAGGGTAGTTCTATGAATATTTGTTGCTTAGGTGTAGAGTAAAAAAACATTTGAAGATATTACAGTTGTAGAATTATTAGTAAAATACCTTTGAGGATACATTTTTAATTAAACTCGCAACTGTTATTTACTATTATTTTCAATAATTCTAGAGCTTTTCTTTTATTAGTTTTTGAATATTTAAACTTTGGTTTGAATTTTTACGCCATTTTTAAGCCACATGAGTACAAAACACTATTGCAAAAAGTAGTTTCTAAAGTTTTTTTTTATAATCTTGATTAAATCTAGTACCAAAAGATATCACGGTGTAGCCCTTCAGTAGTTTCCCAAGGACATAATATAGGATACAAGTCAAAAGGGTAAGTAAAAGGGAAAGTAGTTTACGTGAAACGTGACAAATAAAAGGCCTCATTCACTTACAAATAGTATTGAAACAGAATTTATATGGAAAATGGTTGAGATTTCTCTTTTCACACACAAATATACCTAATATATGACCCTATGTAACATTTTGCTCGTATAACATGGAATATTAGGTTTGTAGGTAACGTTCTTTATTCAAATAAAAAGGATGGAAATGACGGAATAAAATGGAAAGCTTTTTTTTCTTTTTTCTGTGACGTGATGACAGTTTGGAGTAGTTTGAAATGTAACTGTCAGGAATGTCAAATTCAGTGACAATTTGAAGTGGAAAAGACACGTCAGAAATGTGAAAAAAAAATTAAAGCCGCGAATTTAGTTCGTTAAGAGTAGTTTTTAAAGTATGAATAAATCAAAGAAATATGATATTTCTTAGATATAAGTATGAGTATTATCTAAGAGACTGGCGAAAATATTGATGATTTTATTGTAATTGTTTCGCTTAAAGTCTAGGGAACGCACATACACCATGTTTGAATGGTAATATAGGTATTTTTATAATAGTTTACCCCTTATGTAACCTGTAACTATAAATTTTTTAATTAATTTGATTAAATGTCACTTATAGGTTCAAAGATTTTCAAACTGTTACAACTTAACCCATGACGTTGACATTGACATTCACTCAGTCTCACTTAGAGGTTTAAAACATAAACTCAATAAATGTTAATTATTATGTATTTGTTTAGCGTAGATATCTATTTATTGTTTCATAACTAATTTATATTTGTTGTTTTTTTTTTAAGATAAGAATGTACACTTCTGTAAAGATATCTCACATGGGAATGTTACATAGAATAAGTTTTATTATTAGTGTTATAAGTGAAGATATTGTTGAAGTGTCTAACTAAAAAGATAAATAAACTTACACTGAATACGGGAAATGGTTCCATCGTTTTGCAAATACGATTACCTGTGTCCAATTCAAAGTGGTATTCGTTCAGACGAATCTCAAATACTTCGTGATGGTAAATGGGAACTCCGCATTGCAGCGCTGTAAAATATTTGACTTCAACAGTCAGCACTTTAAATTCTTTAGGAAATAAACTACTAGAGTAAAAATGTAATTAACGCTTACAATGGGTAGTTAACTGGGCGATCGAGCATACCTTTATTTGAAGAAATACGTATTTTTAAACATGCTTAACTAGATACAATCTTGCTTATAGCAGTAATATTTATAGTAGTATTACGTAGTATTACGACATTTTTATAGTGGTACTAGCGGCCCGCCCCGGCTTCGCACGGGTCCAATTTTCCCGTTGATTTTCCGTGTTTTTTTTACATAAGAACCTTCTCCTAATAATAACAAATACAACAAAAAAAGAATTAGTGAAATCGGTCCAGCCATTCACGCGTGATGCCGTGACCAAGGAAAACGGGTTTCATTTTTACACGCTTTTTATTAGCTTCACCTGTATGTTTGTATGTTAGTATGTTTGTATGTTTGTTTGTAACCGACTTCTTTGGGCGCTATTTTGACCCACTTTAAACGGCCAGATTTCGTTCAAACTTTGTAGATTTATTGAGGACCGATGACAATACACTAATTTGATAAAATTATTCCATTTTTCAATTTGCAAATTAAAAAAACAAGCTATTATAAATAATCCAAACTAAAAAGTAGAAAATAAATTATAGTTTAAAAAAACTTGACACCATGCGTCAATATTTTAAAAAGCACCCCACCCTTTTTTTTATTTTCTATTTTTTAGTTCGGTTTTCTATAAAAAAGCGTGTTTTTTAGTTTTTTTTAACTATAATTTTATAAAAATAGATAATCCAGGAGCCCAAACTTCTTCTCTTCTTTAATCTAGTCTTACGATTGTGGGATCATAGATAGATCGATTATTAGGAGCTGCCGTTAGTGCCAGCAACACTCTTTCCAGATGTCCAAGGATATTGCAAGTTCTTCACCATTAAAAAAATATAAATTTCTTATATTAACAAACATATGTGACTACTCTGCCATCGACGACCTCGAAGGCAGAGTGGTCACCATGCCGGACTGCCATCCATAAGGTTGCGGGTTCGATTCCCGTGGGAGGTGAATATTTATGTGAACTACAAATATTTATCTCGGTCTGAGTATGTGTGTGAATGAGTGTGTGCGTAGTTTCTGATACCCTAGATACAAGCTTCTAGCTTAGTTAGGGGTCAGTTACTATAATGAGATGATGTAGTGAATGATTATGTTATGTTAAATATATGTATGTACACCTTATTAATCAATGTTTGAAAATGACATAACCTTACATATTCTTCAAACCAATTCTGATCATAAAATGAACTCTAACCCTGCTGTAACTATCGAACTGTGTTTGCACATACAACCACAATTCCAATGTAATATTCTCCTGAGCACAATGAAAGCCTCACTCGTTACGGCGCGCGGCTTCACCCGACCAACATGTTTGTGACGTAACCACAAACGGCGAATGGAACGTAGTCACTGTAGTTAATTAATAATTCTAATCAAAGGTGATATAGATATAGGTATGGACGACATGTAAATAGTTTGTAAATAGAATTCTTGTACAGATATTTGGATGTTGGCTTTGTGTTTTGAGTCGAAGATTAGCTTGATATGAGAGGAGAGAGATGAAAGTCACTTATAGGGTAATGAATGTGGATGATTTTGTGAGTAGAGAGAGACCTAAATAAAAAGATATGGACAAAAGGGACATGAGTATAAAAATAGTAAAGACAGGATTTACGGCTGATTGATCAAGTTATAATGTTTTATTGTTATTGTAAATGGGCAGTCACAATTAGACCTCTCTATTTCTTTATGCGTATTTTAAAAATATTTTTGAGGGCTGTAATAGCACAGTCGGGACCGACGACCTTACAAAATACTGAAACACTCATGAAATTAAAAGCTACTTCGGTCACGGCCACCCATCTCTATTGTGATAGCGCAAGACGTTGCTTAACCAAATCGATCGCTGCTAACCCGCGATTAGAACTAATGCTGAGTACTGCAATGTATATTATTGTTTATTATTTAGCCAACAATACTACATCAAACGCCGCAAACCCGACGTCAACTAACAAAAGACCAATCACGTCAAGAGTTTATTAAAGTGAAAGTACTCCAGTTTCATTATAACCCTGCCACATTAAAATTGCACGCATTTTAATAACAATTTCACACAAATTAAGGCATTTTAAATTAGTTTGATTATTCGGTTGGAATATTGTATTCGAGATTTCGAACTGCTTGTATAAGAGCTCCAACAGCCGTGATCGTCTAGTGGTTAGGACCCTACGTTGTGGCCGTAGTAACCCAGGTTCGAATCCTGGTCACGGCAGTGTCATACACTGTCACGGTGAAGCTAATTTTTTTGTATTTTTTAAGCTATTTATTACTGATAAATAAGCTGTTACTTAAGACATTTTTAACCAAAGTATTGCCCTGTGAGTTGGGTAGAATGGCTATCGCTTTAAAATACTGACATTTCGCTTAATCTTGTTTAACTAAAAAATGGACCCCAATTAGAAATGGGATAAAGGTTCGGAAGATAATTTAAAACATGTTAGGTTACCCTTCATTTGTTTTTCATTAGTATGGTCACAGATTACTAAAGAGTTATACTAAACTCACACCAAAACATTTGAATCATTTGAAGTTAAAATCACAAACGGTAAATCCTTAAACTTTGACTTAACTAATTCCGTGCTTCTATACTACGTACATTGTACGATACTTGTACAAAAAATAGTTATTATAGTCCAGACAACATCATAAATCATATTTGACAACTAAATTAAGAAAAAGCCTTCCAGCAAAGATTTTGATAAATTAACGTTTATATTGAAAAAAGGTTTTATTAAAAAATCTCTTACCAAAGGAAAATTCATAATGAAGTGTAAACGAGCTTACGTTGTCTTTCCTTTGATTTATATGTATAAAGTAAAGAAACCGAAAGATTGGCTTTTAATGCGGTTTTATTAAAAAAATGGTTTCTTTATATAAACTTTATTGCGTTGCCTTTTAACTTGTTCAAATTCACGATCATTTATTCAGTTTGGGAAAGCACTTAAATGTCAAAGAGCTTAGAAATGAAGACTGAGATTAACTAGTAATATAAAACGAGGGCTACAAAATTGGAGAAGATATCCAAAATTAATAAGAAAAATAGCATAACATAATCATTCACTACATCATCTCATTATAGTCACTGACCCCTAACTAAGCTCGAAGCTTGTATCTAGGGTATCAGAAACTACGCACACACTCATTCACACACACACCCAGACCGAGACAAACATTTGTGGTTCACACAAATGTTTACCCGCATGGGAATCGAACTCGCAACCTTACGGATGGCAGTCCGGCATGGCGACCACTCTGCCATCGAGGTCGTCAAGTCAAATAAATCAAGGACTTCAAAATTCACTCCCAGTTCACAACGCGTCCTCTACTACTACTATACTAAGAACTGTCATTTTGTCTGTCTTGTAATTGTATTCACAAAAATAAATGTGTAATACTCATCATCATCATCATCATCAGCTCATATATGTCCCCACCGAGGGGCTCGAGCCTACCCTGAATTAGAGTGACTAGGCCTTAGTCAACCACGCTGGCCAAGTGGGGGTCGACTTGACACACTAATATGTAACATTATTTACAAACTAGCAACGCCCTGAAAACCTGCGTAAATTGACAATAGAAATTTTGGGATAAATATTTGGGATATGAGTATGCTTATAAGGAATATTTGTACCAAATTTCATATATAAATCACTTCAGTAGTTTTTGTGTTAAAGAATAACAAACTTCCGTTCATACATCCATACAAACATTCGCGTTTACAATATGAGTGTTTAATCTATATATACTTCTATATATATAAAAATGAAACCCGTTTTCCTTGGTCACGGCATCACGCGTGAATGGCTGGACCGATTTCACTAATTCTTTTTTTGTTGTATTTGTTATTATTAGGAGAAGGTTCTTGTGTAAAAAAAACACGGAAAATCAACGGGAAAATTGGACCCGTGCGAAGCCGGGGCGGGCCACTAGTATAATATATTATTTTAGTATACAATATTAGATACATAATCGCATTGACTTAAGTCTCAGTCCTGATCTCAACCCATAATTATATTGCTCTCTCTCACAACTTGCGATCTACGAAACGGGATTTCACAGGACCCTCAGTAATGTAGTATGACGAAATGTTGGACCCTTGTAAAACTTAATTAGTACCTCAGTGAACTTATTCAATTATGAGTATTTTAGTTCAATTTGTAACGTTATTACAGCTGTGAAGAGATAATTTTGGTAATAAATTATACATTTTTGCCAAAAAGCATATTGAATAACTGAAAAAAGATCTACCCTAAAGATTTCAAAATATTCCATTCTACCCTGAGCCATCCCTCAAACTTCGAATATAGAGGTAAAATATACAAACATATTATTTTATCATTTATTAATATGTATAATACACAAGAACGAATAATCACGCAAATTAACAATAACACTACTTACTTCAAACTCTCGAGAAACCATTTAATAAACCCATTTAAAAACTGAAAAACCATTTTCGAAATGTCATAGTGTTCCTATAAATGGACAAGCACTTTTTGTTCGTCGCTTTCCACAAATAAAACAAGTGAAAACAACTGGGGAAACTCAATTTTCCCGTCTAGACTGCGCCAACTGACATCGTACTGAATCGTTCAATGCACCACTTTAGTGCTGACTACTTAACTAGAGTTTAAAGACATTCTAATTAGTCACGAAGATACAAGTTGAGATGTTTTGGACAAATGAATTTGTCATAGACGGGTTTACATTGAAACTATTTTTTATGTTAATCGCTCTATATGCTGACAACATGTATGTTTGCACGAAAATACAAATTATGTTAATCAAGAATAAAGGCCAGACTACGCCATGATATATAAAAAAAGCCTTGAAACATATAAGTTTAAACTTCGAACGAAAAATAATTTGTAACAAATGTGAAACAAAATGGCTGACAAAAGTAATTGCAACATCTTTTTATGTTTCACTCAAATGTCTCCAAATGTTCGAATGTAAAACGACTGTAAAAACGATAATAAAATGTTTAATTATATTTTGAGGTCGTGGAACTGTAAATATTTCTTTTAAGATGTTACATTTTTATTAAACTGTATAAAATATTAGGAGCCATTTTGGTTGGGACAAATTTTGTCTTGGGGAGAAGTTTTGAAGCGTGTCTGGGAAAGTGAATTGATATCAGGCGACTCTGTGGATCCATATTATTAAAATATGCATTACGAAAAGCATCCATGACGTCTTTGTCCAAGACCATACATATCAGAAATCACATAGAATTGAAGTGTGACTGAATACAAAGACCTTTCATTGGTACCGTGAGCAGGTAGACCACAAAACAGAGTAACGGACTAACTGACTCCATGATCTGTAAGGCACAGTCATAGTCACAAATCTCGCCCAATGCATGTCAGTGATCTCAAACCATAATCATGTTTGGAAAATAGCGAACATGTATCGCTCAATTGACTTTTATAAGAAGTACATAGAAATTATTAACTTTGACATAGAAGATCGATCTCGGTCTTATTTCAAGCCGACAGGTAACGAAACTAATAACAAACAAAGCCCGCTTTCAATGTTATTCCAACTTACAAAATAAAGTCCCAAAAATGTTGGACATATTTTAAGTAAGTAAATCCCCGAACAAATATTCAATTCTAATAAAAACTTTTTGTTTTTGTTAATATTTATTTTTAAATAAGAACGAACGTTTTTCTTTATACACTAACGATGGCTCGGGGCGCGTTCAAAAATTCTTACTAAGAGATACAATATTTACAATTTTCTTTTTGTTACAAAGATATTACGTTTGAGGCTGTCAGCGGCTGTTGAGATGTGAATGGTGATGCCCGCGGGCGTGCCACAGATGATATTAAGCTTTTCATTAAACGGACAACATTCCTGGTAAATTATTTTGGTTATAATAATCTTCATCTACCTACAAGTCTTTGAAGTCTTGCAATGAAATTCGTTGGATGCGATGATTTCATTTAAGTTTTCGTGAAGGATTTTAAATCATACTCTACTACTCTTGTCTTGCTAGTGTAATACAAAGGGTTGCAAGTTCCACTGAGGTAAATATTTATCTCGACCAAAGCGTATGTTTGAAAGTGTGTGAATTGTTTCTGTTAGCCTAGATACATAGGTAGTCAACCTAGATAGAGTCAATAAAATGTAGCAGGAATGCAAACGAAACGTTAAGTAAGTATCTTGTACTTAACATTGGCTTTAAATATTACTTACGCATAAGAGGAGCAAACGAAGTTAAACGCTGAATGAGAACGCATACAACTATGTTTTTTTGTTTTCGAGATTATATTAAGTAGTTGTCCTAGTACTTTATGGTCCAAGGTATACTTCTTAACATTTATGTAAAATAAAAAGTATGTTTCCTTTGTTGCAGAGCGCGAGGATGAGCCGTGATGTACGATAACTCGAGTGAAGGCGCCGGCGCCGAACTGGGTGCGGAGCGTGCGCACGCGCTCGCCGCTCTCATCGCTCTATACGTGCTTGTCTCACTTATTGGGATTGTTGGTAAGATACAAAGAAAGAAGAGGTTTTTTGTACATTATATTTTTTTTATTTTCCATTTAAACAAATAATTAAGACGATACAGTGCATCGAAAACTCGTGAAACGTCATAGGCTGCTGCAATTTTAAGCAACAATTAATAAAAAATACGTGTCTAATAGTTTTTCGAAATTTATCTGACGGATTAATTAGAATATAATTTTGCTTACCCAGGAAACTACCCATGTACTTAGGTTGGTTTTATGTACGCAAGTAGTCAGGTGTCATATAATAATTAAAAAAAATGTGATAGAACGTTTCTGCTCATGGCTAAAGAGTCCTACGCCATCTAAATCATCTTAAGTAGATGTAAAGGCCAATGATGATAGTCAAGTATCAGGTGGGAAGATTTTCGCCAACTACCTGGAGTGACAGTTTGTCCAAATCTACAGGTTTAATCAAAAATATCACGCTATACATAGGAGAGTTTTGATCCTTTGTGTATTATGTGTGTACTGCGATATTTTTGGTGAAACCAACCGTCAGACTTTTGAGAGCTCTAATTACCCGTTACAAATGTCGATCATGTTAGTTCGGAATTGATGGGTTGACGTGTTTTTACGGAGCATGGAAATGTTTATGAAATGAAAAGCCAGTAAAATTCAATTATTTAGGGAACTCTTATAGAGTACCATATACTAATGAACTAGGAAGATTTCATTTATAATGTCGTCTCCGCCTTATAAATTAAATTAGGTTCTCCAAATAAACTACTAGTCATTTTGTATTTATTCTATTCTTATTTCAAATTAAATCACCGACACCTAAGATAATAACTAAAGATTCTCATTTCAAATCTTGATTAATTAGTATAACCTAAATCGTACTAAATGAGCCGACTTGAGTAACACGTAGAACCACAATAGAATGAATGAGTAAATGATAAAACAACATTTCTTGTACAATTTAGGTGAACATTATGTTCTGTGGATCTAATTGAAAATGTTTCTTTTATTACATTCGAGACACGAGTCTGAAAATAAAGTTGCGAAGTTATAAGATTGCGTCTTGAAATTGCAAATCCTTTCATAAGAACTATATTAGATTCCGTGAGAGTTGAAACAGAATTTGCTATCTGAATTCTAAATTTAAGATTTCATTTTTTGTTGGGAAAATAAATTTAAGAAGGGTATCACTTTTAGGGCTTACACCTCATTAAATCTAAATAATACGAGGGAGACGTTAGAAATACGTAAAAGTGAAATAATATTCGTTTGTGTGCGCATCACACTGATACTTGAGAATGGCTTTTAATAAAACTTCGTGGCTATCAACTTATATCATTCATTTATTAATAAAATATCAATTATTTTCCAGGTAATGTAAGTCTAATGGCCGCTCTAGCGTCTGGCGGTGCATCGCGTCTACGGACCCCACAGATGCTAAGTGCGTGCGCCGCTGACTTCCTGGTGTGTGCTGCAAGCGCGCCGCTAGCCGCAACCCGCGCGGCCAAGATGCAGCAACTGCCCTGTCATGTTACTTATTATATTGAAGTAAGTAAGTCAGCAAGTATGGAAGAAAGGAAATGTGGACTAATTTTCTGTTTCCTGTGTAACTAATAAGGGATAAGAGCGGTCTATACTTACCGATTAATTTTCTCTATATTTACTCTATCTTTCTTTCTACTTCTCTTTGGAATGTTTTAAAATCATATTTTGTTCCAGTCATTCCCAGTAGCAGCGAGCACATTGTCGTTAGTGGCGATAGCAGCCGACAGGTGCGGCGCCGTGAGACGCGGGGGGAAGTCTCTGTGTGCCAGACCGCTGCTGGCCGTTGTCCTGGTCTGGTTCATGGCGTTTTTGTTAAGTAAGTACCAATGAGAAATACTTTTTCTTATCAAGCTTGTTTTAAATCCCTTTTTTCCTTTAAAAGTAAATCGACATATGTTTGTTTCAGGCGCAGCAGCAGTAACGCCGACCTGCATTTATTTCCCGCCTTTAGCAGCAATACACGCCCTCATTACGTATTGTTTCCCAGTAGTAGCTGTAGCAAAATGCCATTGGACAGTTCGCGTGAAACTGACTGCACTATCGCTGACAGCGCGAGCAGCGCACGGCGAGCTCCCCCTGCCAGTACCGCTCATGAGGAGACCCACACACGTCATCATCGTCGCTGGCGTTGGACCCAGAGAACGAAGAGATGCGGTAGATGTCGGTGACGTCAGAGGCAAGAAGAAGCTCCAGCCGAGCCTCCTCGGCCCCCAGCCCCAGACGTCAACGCTCCGGTCCCGACGGCATCTCGGCAACGTACTGATGGGTATCGCAGCGATATTCGCCGTGTGCTGGTGTCCACATGCAGCGTTAGTGATTTCGAGTGCGTTCGGGGCGCATGCACCGATGATGTTGGGACATTTCACGCTGCTGTTGGGCTATGCGCATTCGGCGCTGAATGCGGTCGCGTACTGGGTGCTGAACCGGCACGCGCTGACGTCGGCGTGCGCGGCGTGGCGGCTGCCCCAGCTGCGCGTGCGGGAGGAGCGCCCCTCCTCCACCAACGAGGCGGCGCTGGGCGCGTTCCACCCGCGCCTCGCCCGCCCCGCGCCCTCCCCCCGCCCGCCGCCCTCCAGCTTCCTCTATTGATGTCCGTCTATCTTCTAAGCTCTGTCGATCTGTGATTCCTCTCTCTCAGTGCCTCTTAGGCGCCCCTGCTCGGGGGCGGCCGCTCGTTTCGTCGTTATAAACGTGGTTGTTCGAGATTTTATGGAGAATAATATCCGTGAAGCAATAAAGTGTATGAAACACTTACTGGAGTTTTATTGATGTAGATGTTGCTGCGAATGGTGACGTAAACGGATGATGACGTGTCGTATCCTTCGCGTACACCTACAACCTTGATTCAATGTTTGTATGTTATTCATCAAATTTACAAGTCTATAACGTCTTCAGTGAATAATTGATATTATGGCCAATAACAACAATCAACAATAACAATAATAAGTTATTCAATAAAATATTTACGTGGTGTTTGACCTTTTGACAAAGACAACATGGATTTAAACTGTAATAATATGTATACAATCCATTACTTCATAACACAACTGAGTTTACCAAAACATTGTTCAAATACACTTTCATACGATAACGTTTTGAAACAACGAACAGCTTACGATATAAGTCCGAAGTCCAACAAACAAAACCCCAATGTGTGTGTAATAAAATGATCGTACGTTTATGTTTTGGGTCATCCTTCATTATAAAAACATAACTCCCAGATTTTAGGGACATTTGTGGAACCTTTTTAAAGCAATTATAAGACTTATTCAATTTGGAAAATAATAAAATGTAAACAAAGAACGTTGTTACAAAATACATGATTGAATTTTGTATATCCTATTTTCTTTTATGACCGAATCGAATATCTGTACTAATATTAAAAAAATATGTTGAGTTTGTTTGGTTAATCGCATTTATCTCAGAAACTACTGGTTTTATTTGAAAAATTCTTTTATAGTTGGTTAGACCATTTATCGAAGAAGATTAAAAGCTATAAAACATCACGTTAAGGTCAATAGGAGCGGAGCTAACGCGGTTTAAAATGCCGAGAACAGATAGTTCTAACATAAAACTGAGCTGGATAAAATTAATTGTTATTGCACATATTTATTTATTAATAACTAGTTATGCTTCACGTTTCACTTATGTTAACTCACGTTGTGGATAATATAAATATTTACCTTGCACGAGAATCGAACCCGCAATCCCTTGTTTGACACTCCGCAAACTCCGCATGGTGACTACACAGCCATTTGTACCAAAAACCTATATCATATGTATTATGTTGTTCATTCATCTGGGGGCACGGCAGTGCCCCCCGCCAAGTCGAGCGCGAAGCAAACACTGCCGTACCATCCTTTACAGGAACCCTTTCGCCGCATTTTCAGGCCCCTATTTGACAACCTCTGGATAAGCCCAGAACGCTGAAATTTTCGTCATCCAGTAAGCTATACAATCACATACTTAAAATAAAATTTCAAGTCTGTAGGTCATTTAGTTCCGAAGTTAAGCGAAAGCAAAGTTTCGCATTTTAGACAGACACTCACTCACTCACTCACTCACTCACTCACTCACTCATGATCATCAAAATAGAACTAGTACTTCCCATAAACCTAGGGAGCTGAAATTTGGTACAGAGTTAGGGTTTAATGGCCACATAAAGGGAAAACTATAAAAACTAGGATAATCGAACGGGAACGGGAATTATACGGGAACGGGAGTGGGAATTGTAACTCAAGAACGGCTGAACTGATTTGGCTGAAAATTGGTGAGGACGTAGCTTAGAACCAGGAAAAGGACATAGGATACCTGTGATCCCGAAATTCCCACGGGATTGGGATCGGGAATTTTAAAATCAAGAACGGCTGAATTGATTTGGCTGAAAATTGGTGGGGAGGTAGCTTAAAACTATTAGAAGAACATAGAATACTTTTAATCCCGAAATTCCCACGGGAATGGGAACGGGAATTTATAACTCAAGAACGACTGAACTGATTTGGCTGAAAATTGGTGAAGAGGTAGCTTAAAACCAGGAAAAGAACATAGAATACTTTTAATCCCGAAATTCCCACGGGATTGGGAACGGGAATTTATAACTCAAGAACGGCTGAATTGATTTGGCTGAAAATTGGTGGAGAGGTAGCTTAGAACCAGGAGAAGCACATAGAATACTTTTCATCCCGAAATTCCCACGGAAACGCGAACGGGAACTACGCGGTTGAAACCGCGGGGCGTTTAATAATAAAATACTACTCCTAAAAAGAAAAAAAATGTGTCAAATAAGAGAATCTAATAAAATAAATCAATATAAACACGTTTCAACAAAAATAAATGAAATTCCACCAAAAACATTCTGTAAAAAACTAGCCAAGTCTCGATGGAGCTGCTTGTTTATCTCTAAAAAGTAATGCAATCTAGACAAACTCGTGCCAAGTCTAAGGTTCCTTACTGCGATTTCTTTATTATTATAGTTAATGTTGTGTGACTTGGCCGTTGAACATTGTTTAAAACGTTAGTAGTGGGTACAAGTCAATTTTGTTTACACGTAATGTTATTACATTATTAAAATACGCAGCTTCATCAAGCCTACAATTGACTGGATATTGAATCAACGTTTTTCAAGTGGTAATTTTCTATCGTCAATGGGTAGCGGTTCTGGCGACAGATTGGTGCAATGGTGTCATGGAGCACCTAGTTTTGTACCTTTGTATACATGTGTACCCTTCAACGGCCAGGTCACACAACATTAACTATAATAATAAAGAAATCGCAGTAAGGAACCTTAGACTTGGCACGAGTTTGTCTAGATTGCATTACTTTTTAGAGATAAACAAGCAGCTCCATCGAGACTTGGCTAGTTTTTTACAGAATGTTTTTGGTGGATTAATATAAACATATAATATATGGTAATTGCATCACACAAGCTCATTATTATTCTGGAAATTATATGAGCGTATTTATTCTGAAGTAATCGGTGATACGCTGCGCTGTTTGGAGTTATGGAATACGGTAAGTAGGGTAAAGAACAAAGTTCTATTAGCGTACTTGTACGACGTGAGTCGACGTGTGGCGCTATACAGGACGACATAATACAACGGTGATTAAAAACGTTAGCTAGTTGTATAATGTACATAAACTATGAGAAAATCTATGGGAAATTGGTTTGTGGGACACTGGGAGTGACGGTAGTTTGTAATAAGCTAATAAGTAATATAAGTTTGCTTAAAACTAACATGTAAGTATGTGTACGTATAGGGCATATTTTATTTTTCAACACACTTGCTCATAAAGGGGCTCTTATTTGTGCAAAAACAGTTGAATAATGACACGCTTGATTCACTAGTGAGTTATATATATTTTTTTTAATTGTTAAGTTTTAAAAAAGTTTCGATATCAAAAAAAATCGTGTCCATACATTTTAAAAACAAACTTCAACTATGTTTCCTTACTTTTGGTAGGTCTATGGTCGATTCCATTCATTCATTAATTCGTTTTTTTTTTAATAAGTATATTCTTTTAGTCTTTGGCCGAACATCATTGTTGTGTTGGATGCGCGCGAATAGAAAAACTGTTTATTTATTAGCAAAAAATGATAATTTCTTCGCAAATGTGTTGAAAAACGTTGTATGGTACACACGCGTGTATTGATGATTACTATCCTCGGCTATCTTCAGACCCTCGCCTGACGGCTCGGGCCTCAATAGGGCCTCGGAAGTAATCACCAACTTACCTCGCTTGTACCATAAATAACTATTCCTTTGTGTGTAAGTATATTTATTTGTTAACATCTGTATCAATCACCAAAATAATTATTAGAGTCAAGACACATGTTGGTAAGTCAACTGTAACATCTTAGTTCTTAAATCAGCACAACCTCAAGAGAAAATTGCTAGTTGGGTTCATTTTAACCCGTAATATTAACATTATCAGTCCCGGATTAACCCTTAATCAAATTAAGCAATTGCCTAGGGCACCACGTCTGGGGGAGGCACCGGAAAACACCAGCAAAAGGGGCACCAGAACACAAGGATAGGGGGGCCTCAGGGCCGTAGCTAAGCTATGCTTGAAATGACAAATGCCCTACCTTGTTGAACATAGCGAGCTCAGTGTTAGCTAACCTTTTTTTTTCGTCGTCATATTCAATTCTAGCTACAGCCCTGGGGGCACAAAAGCTTGGATTGCTTAGGGCATCATGAAGTCTTAATCCGTCACTGAACATTATACTATACTATTTATCCCATAATTCCCATGGCATCGGGATTTACTGTGGTCAAAACACACAGCTAGTACGTCCATTCCATATCCATTATTCACACGCAAACAAATTGTTCAAATCTACAAATTCAATAAATTTGAGATGTCCTAGAAACAGTGCATAAACTCTAGGTGCGCTACAAACAGTGCACTATATTTTGAGTGGTATTATGCAAACTTCGAACAAACAATATAGAGTGGACGGAAAAGTTACGGCGAGTTAAAGTCAACTCTGTGTTTGTTAAGAGAAGAAACTGTATTCTAACTTCCTCATTAATATGACACTAATGTTATATATCAGTAAATAGGTGAATGTTTTTATGTAATTGTGTATGTTTGTGCTCAAACAGCTGAATGAATGTATGAAGAAGGTATGAATAGATATATGTATATTCTAACTTCTTCAATAATATGAAGGTGATATTATAAGGGCAGAGTTTGTATGTAATCCTAAACCTAATCCTAACTAATATTATAAATGCGAAAGTAACTCTGTCTGTCTGTTACCTTTTGTTAGCTTTTGTTTTTCTGTTAGCTTTTGGTCCGGAAAAGAACATAGGCTACGTTTTATCCCGAAATTCCCACGGGATCGGGAACTATGCGGTTGAAACCGCGGGGCACAGCTAGTTGTATATATTTGTAACTTCTTACTTAAATGGCTGAATGTATTTTTTTAAATTTGGTACACAGAATACTTTAAATCCTGAATTCAATTGATGATGAATTGGTAAATACCAAGTTTCCTTACTACCGACCGACTTATAAACCTAACTACGTATATCTCCTATATCTAGAGTTCCAGAAATATTTGGAAATTTTGGTATGGCCCCATATTCATTGCTGTCTAATACTCTGACATAGTGACTTTGTCCAAGCTCTTAGAAGCGCTGTCACTCTGGACTTATATTTATTAAACGATTTAAAGAGATTTTGCTCAAAATAAAACATTATTTTTTGTCTTTCACTATCAAAGACTCCTTTCAAACTGTTGTTAACAAGCGACGAAGTTTCTTATAACGTAACTGCTTTATCTGGTTCAGTGAACCGCTAACATTGTGAAAGTATATAATTATAAACATTACTTTGCTTCCAACCGATCGATAAATTCGACTTGACAGTCACCAGTTCCAACAGCCGTGATCGTCTAGTGGTTAGGACCCTACGTTGTGGCCGTAGTAACCCAGGTTCGAATCCTGGTCACGGCAGTGTCATACACTGTCACGGTGGAGCTTATTTTTGACAATTTTGATTGGTTGTATGCGTATGCGCAGAATATAGTGAGATTATAAGACGTATAAACCAAGTGTATATAGGTACATACACAGATAGAATATGTAATATTTTTAAGTGACTTTCTATTCTATTTATCTTCATTAATATTTCTGCAAAAAATATTAAAAATATATCTTTCTACTAGTGTCATGTGCAAGCAGGAGGTCACAACCTCCTGCTTGCCAAGCCAAAATTTCCAGGTTCGATTCCCGAGTCAAGCATTGGTACTTGCAATCCAGCAATGTCACAATTGCATCTTTGGCCTGGTAAACATGATATTAGGAGGTAGAGCATGGACTCCGAGCCTCTAGCTCACCATGAGAAACACAGCAACATGAGCTTCAAGGCACCAAAATGTTGTGAGATTGAGTTGCTTCCACGGTGGAGTCAGCCCGTCTTCGATATGATAATCACTATGCTCTACCACTAAAAATCGTTCAATACAGAGCTATGTCTTCCAGTATAAACCTTCCTTTTAATTACTTTCTTCCATATTAAGTTAATTAATAAATGTGCGTCTTTAAAACCCGTATTAAATTAACAGGCAAGAAAAACAGAGAGCGAGAGTAATTTTCTTTTTATTATATGTAAAGATACTTCTTTTAACTTCACATAATACTTAAGTATGGTTTTCCAAGATTTACATAGCACTTAAAGTAAAATGGTTATTGCAGATGGAACCGATGTTATAATATTTTATATGGGCGTCCGCATAAAAACTTATACTATCAAAAAGTACGACGGATACGACAATTACAGTATCTTTATATGAACAATTTTAAGGTAGTTTTATTATAAACTATCTTTATGAAATACTAGCTTTTGCCCGCGACTTCGTCCGCGTGGAATAATGACTTACGGCAGAATTTGTGGTTTTCCCCCTTTTCTCCACCTAGGGGGGGAATTTCCAAAAATCCTCTCTCAGTGGTAGCCTGCTCCCCCCAACAAACACATGTGCCAAATTTCAGCTCTCTAAACTACGAGTAGTGATGATGATTATGTGGATGGTGAGAAAGTAATATTATAACGATGTTATTTTCCATATTGTCATAATATGTAGGTACTAGTGTTCAGATTTTTAGCAGTCGTCACCGCACTCAAGACAACAAATTGCCTACGACTTATTATTAAGTAAGTAAGATATGTATGTAAATAATGCAAAACTCAACAATATGGTCTATAAAAACACATCATCAATCTGTAGAATTTTAATTTTACGGTAATTCAATAGCTTCCTGAAGCAGTTACAAAAACTTACAACCGTCCGACCCCCAAACTTTAATCAATTAAGTAATTCAACTTAACCAAACTTCTAAATCTAATAAAATAAATCGTCCAGAAGCCGCATGGAATTTAATTACCCGTAATGAAACTAAATATCTGTTAGCAGACAACATGGCATCCGTTTCAAACTGCTAACTTTGAGCGTTTAAACAGTAACTTTTGTCAGCTTTGTCACGTATTTGTTTGTGAAACTAGCTCGTGTACAGCGGAACTGGTGTTCTGAACAATGTACTAGTAGGAGTTACCTTCGTGTGGTTTGCATATTCAGTTATACAGCGTCTGTTTTTAAGATAGTACTTAGATGCAATGGATCCAGCGTTAAGAGGATTAAATTCCTCTCAGAATATGTGAGTTCTTCGATGACAAATATTATTGTAATTCGTTGATATTATTGTAATTACTTTTTAGCATGTATGCAGTATTACATGCAGTACACATGGTTTTACCTTTATTAATTTCCCTTGTATGTATGTAGTCGAACATTCTAAGGTGTCTGCAATTAGTCGACACTAATTTGCTATGTTTTTTTGGAAATATTTTCTAGTATCCTCTACTCGAACTAACTTCCAGTAACATCTGTCGATTTTGTCAGTACGACACGGTTTTACGTGCCTTCAGTGCGGTTTCATTTCTATTTATTTTTTCTTACATAAATTTCATCAAAGAAGAATTTCGACGCACAAGTGTTTTAATAGAAAATAGAATGAATATCAGTAAGAGTACAAAAGTACTCTTACTGATATTCATTCTATTTTCAAAAGAAAATAGAATATAGATTTAACAGTTCCATAATTAACATGATTGGTCTGGTTTGTTATTCAAAATCAGAAATTGTAATTCCTACCTACTATCTAAATGAACAATATTAATCAGCGCTTTCATGCCATGATTAGTGGAAATGTTTACAGTACACAAAGCTTTTGAAATGTTCACTTTCAGTTATACCTCAAAAATGTACTGAATAAATTGAACTCAGTTTGGGTTCATTTATAATTTATAATTATGAACAACTGGAATTATTATGGAATTGAATACGTAATTTCATTATAAACATGAAATTTATTTACTAAATATAAATATAACAAGTACATACTTATTTATTTTATTTTGTACCTACTTATATTATATTATAAATGCGAAAGTAACTCTGTCTGTCTGTCTGTCTATTACCTTTTCACGGCTAAACTACTGAACCGATTGACTTGAAATTTGGTACAGGGGTAGCTTATGGTCCAGGAAAGAACATAGGATATAATATTTTTATCCCGAAATTCCCACGGGAACGGGAACAACGCAGGTGAAACCGCGGGGCGCTGCTAGTATAAAATAAAAAAATAGCTCACTTAATAATGAGACACTTAGCAAGGAGTAAAAAAACGTCAATTTTTTACCCCTAAAATATCTTAAAATCTAAACGCATAATCGTGTCTCAGCCAATGGACCGTGAATGATCATTATTGTGAAAGTGTAGCCACTCACCGCGACACTTTAATGAAGGCATTTAACATTTTTAGATGGTCTTTCACCAGCTCCAACAGCCGTGATCGTCTAGTGGTTAGGACCCTACGTTGTGGCCGTAGTAACCCAGGTTCGAATCCTGGTCACGGCAGTGTCATACACTGTCACGGTGGAGCTCATTTTTGGAATATAATATAAAAATATTCATTTGTGAATTATGGGTTTCTAAAGGTGTTGAAAATCGGCAGTTTATGATAAATCTATACACCCTTATTTTGAAATTGCGATACCTTATCTCACAGCTAATGTAAACGACGGGTGACAATATAATAGTGAAGTTAGTTTTTTTCTTTTGATTTTATTTAAAAAGTTATGATAAGTCAAAGATTTTCAAAATCCCGGCGAATTTTATTTTTATTCTACACCGAACGCTGCGATACACAGCTGAGCGCGGTCATCGACCCGAGCCGTCACAGAATACTTGATAGCTAGTGTGCCGTATGGTAATACGACATTTATTTTGTATTTTTTAAAGATAAGTAATCGACTATCATTTTTGATTTTTTTATTGAATATGTGGATTCAGTTACTGCTACAGATATTCTGATTTTAATAAGTCCCATATTTTCAAAATAGGGGTGTATAAGCCGTACCATACACGTATCAGAAACTAGGCATAAGTACATTATAAACTCACCCAGACCAAGATAATTTATTTTTGGATAACACAATTAAGTATTTGCTTCGTACAGGAATAGTACTTGTAATACTTCTTTGGCAGTTTGACAATGCTATTTGGATCGTTTAATAAAAAATGATATTTTATTTCTGGATAAATAGAGATTTAAATAAAATAACATTAGTTGACCTCCAAAGAAAATTACTTGTTAAATAAATTGTTTCAGAAAAAAAAACAATTTAAAATATAAACACGATGGTTCAATTAACGAAATCACTTTTGATTTTGATGAAAAACATTTTCGCCTCTTCACATTTTCATTTCAATTTCTAAGATGAAAATATTTGAAATTTCTTTCATTTAAAACTCAATTTTAATAAAAATACTTACGAAAAGTGAAAATAATATTTTCTAAACATAACGATATTTTACTATTAGTTTAAAAGTAAATTATTTAATCATATTTACATAATTATGTTATAAAACCAAATTGCATACATTTATAACGCGAGTTAAGAGTTTAAATATTGCAATTATTTAAATGAGTGTAGGCTCGTTTAGTTTAGTTTAGTACTTGCTCGTTTAGTAATTTACAGCAAGTCTTCTTCTTGGGAGCTTTATGTGTGCCTGCGACATTTTTAGGAGCTTAAATTCCTGCAACTAATATTAGTAAGATAACTGGGGCCAAAGCTTAACACGCTGACTTTCGACAATAGATCTCGAACCTCTAAACCCCGGCTGATTCTGGGAGCTTCCCGCATCCGGCATCAAGCTCCTGAATCAGACAGACTTCTTTTCAAGTAAAAGGTCGAAAGCCGCATGTCGCATCCGACTCCCGACATCATTCCGAGTTTCCGAGGTTTCGAGGTTTCGAGTTTTTGAGTTTTCGGGTTTTCGAGTTTTCGAGTTTTCGAGTTTTCGAGTTTTCGAGTTTTCGAGTTTTCGAGTTTTAGAGGTGTCGAGGTTTCGAAGTTTCGAGTTTTCGAGTTTTCGAGTTTTCGAGTTTTAGAGGTGTCGAGGTGTCGAGGTTTCGAAGTTTCGAGGTTTCGAGGTTTCGAGGTTTCGAGGTTTCGAGGTTTCGAGGTTTCGAGGTTTCGAGGTTTCGAGCTTTCGAGGTTTCGAGGTTTCGAGGTTTCGAGGTTTCGAGGTTTCGAGGTTTCGAGGTTTCGAGGTTTCGAGGTTTCGAGGTTCCGAGGTTTTGAGGTTTCGACGTTTCAAAGTTTCGAGGTTTCGAGGTTTCGAGGTTTCGAGGTTTCGAGGTTTCGAGGTTTCGAGGTTTCGCGGTTTCAAGGTTTCGAGGTTTAGAGGTTTTTAGGATTCGCGGTTTCGAGGTTTCGAGGTGTCCAGGTTTCGAGCTTTCAAGGTTTCGAGGTTTCGCGGTTTCAAGGTTTCGAGGTTTAGAGGTTTTGAGGATTCGCGGTTTCGAGGTTTCGAGGTTTCGAGGTGTCGAGGTTTCGCGGTTTCGAGGTTTCGAGGTTTCGAGGTGTCGAGGTTTCGCGGTTTCAAGGTTTCGATGTTTAGAGGTTTTGAGGATTCGCGGTTTCGAGGTTTCGAGGTTTCGAGGTGTCGAGGTTACGCGGTTTCAAGGTTTCGAGGTTTAGAGGTTTTGAGGATTCGCGGTTTCGAGGTTTCGAGGTGTCGAGGTTTCGCGGTTTCGAGGTTTCGAGGTTTCGAGGTGTCGAGGTTTCGCGGTTTCAAGGTTTCGATGTTTAGAGGTTTTGAGGATTCGCGGTTTCGAGGTTTCGAGGTTTCGAGGTGTCGAGGTTACGCGGTTTCAAGGTTTCGAGGTTTTGAGGTTTTGAGGATTCGCGGTTTCGAGGTTTCGAGGTTTCGAGGTTTCGAGGTTTCGAGGTTTCGAGGTTTCGAGGTTTCGAGGTTTCGAGGTTTCGAGGATTCGAGGTTTCAAGGTTTCAAGGTTTCGAGGTTTCGAGGTTTCGAGGTTTCGAGGTTTCGAGGTTTCGAGGTTTAGAGGTTTCGAGGTGTCGAGGTTTCGCGGTTTCAAGGTTTCGATGTTTAGAGGTTTTGAGGATTCGCGGTTTCGAGGTTTCGAGGTTTCGAGGTGTCGAGGTTACGCGGTTTCAAGGTTTCGAGGTTTTGAGGTTTTGAGGATTCGCGGTTTGGAGGTTTCGAGGTTTCGAGGTTTCAAGGTTTCGAGG
Source organism: Timandra comae (assembly GCA_958496195.1). NCBI lineage: Eukaryota > Metazoa > Arthropoda > Insecta > Lepidoptera > Geometridae > Timandra > Timandra comae. Next base: position 1,668,765 of record OY292354.1, read on the forward strand.
TTTCGAGGTTTCAAGGTTTCGAGGTTTCGAGGTTTCGAGGTTTCGAGGTTTCAAGGTTTCGAGGTGTCGAGGTTTCGCGGTTTCGAGGTTTCGAGTTTTCGAGTTTTCGAGTTTTCGAGTTTTCGAGTTTTCGAGTTTTCGAGTTTTCGAGTTTTCGAGTTTTCGAGTTTTCGAGTTTTCGAGTTTTCGAGTTTTCGAGTTTTCGAGTTTTCGAGTTTTCGAGTTTTCGAGTTTTCGAGTTTTCGAGTTTTCGAGTTTTCGAGTTTTCGAGTTTTCGAGTTTTCGAGTTTTCGAGTTTTCGAGTTTTCGAGTTTTCGAGTTTTCGAGTTTTCGAGTTTTCGAGTTTTCGAGTTTTCGAGTTTTCGAGTTTTCGAGTTTTCGAGTTTTCGAGTTTTCGAGTTTTCGAGTTTTCGAGTTTTCGAGTTTTCGAGTTTTCGAGTTTTCGAGTTTTCGAGTTTTCGAGTTTTCGAGTTTTCGAGTTTTCGAGTTTTCGAGTTTTCGAGTTTTCGAGTTTTCGAGTTTTCGAGTTTTCGAGTTTTCGAGTTTTCGAGTTTTCGAGTTTTCGAGTTTTCGAGTTTTCGAGTTTTCGAGTTTTCGAGTTTTCGAGTTTTCGAGTTTTCGAGTTTTCGAGTTTTCGAGTTTTCGAGTTTTCGAGTTTTCGAGTTTTCGAGTTTTCGAGTTTTCGAGTTTTCGAGTTTTCGAGTTTTCGAGTTTTCGAGTTTTCGAGTTTTCGAGTTTTCGAGTTTTCGAGTTTTCGAGTTTTCGAGTTTTCGAGTTTTCGAGTTTTCGAGTTTTCGAGTTTTCGAGTTTTCGAGTTTTCGAGTTTTCGAGTTTTCGAGTTTTCGAGTTTTCGAGTTTTCGAGTTTTCGAGTTTTCGAGTTTTCGAGTTTTCGAGTTTTCGAGTTTTCGAGTTTTCGAGTTTTCGAGTTTTCGAGTTTTCGAGTTTTCGAGTTTTCGAGTTTTCGAGTTTTCGAGTTTTCGAGTTTTCGAGTTTTCGAGTTTTCGAGTTTTCGAGTTTTCGAGTTTTCGAGTTTTCGAGTTTTCGAGTTTTCGAGTTTTCGAGTTTTCGAGTTTTCGAGTTTTCGAGTTTTCGAGTTTTCGAGTTTTCGAGTTTTCGAGTTTTCGAGTTTTCGAGTTTTCGAGTTTTCGAGTTTTCGAGTTTTCGAGTTTTCGAGTTTTCGAGTTTTCGAGTTTTCGAGTTTTCGAGTTTTCGAGTTTTCGAGTTTTCGAGTTTTCGAGTTTTCGAGTTTTCGAGTTTTCGAGTTTTCGAGTTTTCGAGTTTTCGAGTTTTCGAGTTTTCGAGTTTTCGAGTTTTCGAGTTTTCGAGTTTTCGAGTTTTCGAGTTTTCGAGTTTTCGAGTTTTCGAGTTTTCGAGTTTTCGAGTTTTCGAGTTTTCGAGTTTTCGAGTTTTCGAGTTTTCGAGTTTTCGAGTTTTCGAGTTTTCGAGTTTTCGAGTTTTCGAGTTTTCGAGTTTTCGAGTTTTCGAGTTTTCGAGTTTTCGAGTTTTCGAGTTTTCGAGTTTTCGAGTTTTCGAGTTTTCGAGTTTTCGAGTTTTCGAGTTTTCGAGTTTTCGAGTTTTCGAGTTTTCGAGTTTTCGAGTTTTCGAGTTTTCGAGTTTTCGAGTTTTCGAGTTTTCGAGTTTTCGAGTTTTCGAGTTTTCGAGTTTTCGAGTTTTCGAGTTTTCGAGTTTTCGAGTTTTCGAGTTTTCGAGTTTTCGAGTTTTCGAGTTTTCGAGTTTTCGAGTTTTCGAGTTTTCGAGTTTTCGAGTTTTCGAGTTTTCGAGTTTTCGAGTTTTCGAGTTTTCGAGTTTTCGAGTTTTCGAGTTTTCGAGTTTTCGAGTTTTCGAGTTTTCGAGTTTTCGAGTTTTCGAGTTTTCGAGTTTTCGAGTTTTCGAGTTTTCGAGTTTTCGAGGTTTCGAGGTGTCGAGGTTTCGCGGTTTCAAGGTTTCGATGTTTAGAGGTTTTGAGGATTCGCGGTTTCGAGGTTTCGAGGTTTCGAGGTGTCGAGGTTACGCGGTTTCAAGGTTTCGAGGTTTTGAGGTTTTGAGGATTCGCGGTTTCGAGGTTTCGAGGTTTCGAGGTTTCGAGGTTTCGAGGTTTCGAGGTTTCGAGGTTTCGAGGTTTCGAGGTTTCGAGGTTTCGAGGTTTCGAGGTTTCGAGGTTTCGAGGTTTCGAGGTTTCGAGGATTCGAGGATTCGAGGTTTCAAGGTTTCAAGGTTTCGAGGTTTCGAGTTTTCGAGATTTCGAGTTTTTCGAGTTTTCGAGTTTTCGAGTTTTCGAGTTTTCGAGTTTTCGAGTTTTCGAGTTTTCGAGTTTTCGAGTTTTCGAGTTTTCGAGTTTTCGAGTTTTCGAGTTTTCGAGTTTTCGAGTTTTCGAGTTTTCGAGTTTTCGAGTTTTCGAGTTCTCGAGTTTTCGAGGTTTAGAGGTTTTGAGGATTCGCGGTTTCGAGGTTTCGAGGTGTCGAGGTTTCGCGGTTTCGAGGTTTCGAGGTGTCGAGGTTTCGCGGTTTCAAGGTTTCGATGTTTAGAGGTTTTGAGGATTCGCGGTTTCGAGGTTTCGAGGTTTCGAGGTGTCGAGGTTACGCGGTTTCAAGGTTTCGAGGTTTTGAGGTTTTGAGGATTCGCGGTTTCGAGGTTTCGAGGTTTCGAGGTTTCGAGGTTTCGAGGTTTCGAGGTTTCGAGGTTTCGAGGTTTCGAGGTTTCGAGGTTTCGAGGTTTCGAGGTTTCGAGGTTTCGAGGTTTCGAGGTTTCGAGGTTTCGAGGTTTCGAGGTTTCGAGGATTCGAGGTTTCAAGGTTTCGAGGTTTCGAGGTTTCGAGTTTTCGAGATTTCGAGTTTTTCGAGTTTTCGAGTTTTCGAGTTTTCGAGTTTTCGAGTTTTCGAGTTTTCGAGTTTTCGAGTTTTCGAGTTTTCGAGTTTTCGAGTTTTCGAGTTTTCGAGTTTTCGAGTTTTCGAGTTTTCGAGTTTTCGAGTTTTCGAGTTTTCGAGTTTTCGAGTTTTCGAGTTTTCGAGTTTTCGAGTTTTCGAGGTTTCGAGGTTTCGAGGTTTAGAGGTTTCGAGTTTTAGAGGTTTCGAGGTTTCGAGGTTTAGAGGTTTCGAGGTTTCGAGGTGTCGAGGTTTCGAAGTTTCGAAGTTTCGAGGTTACGAGGTTTCGAGGTGTCGAGGTTTCGAGGTTTTGAGGTTTCGAGGTTTCGAGGTGTCGAGGTTTTGAGGTTTTGAGGTTTCGACGTTTCAAAGTTTCGAGGTTTCGAGGTTTCGCGGTTTCAAGGTTTCGAGGTTTAGAGGTTTTTAGGATTCGCGGTTTCGAGGTTTCGAGGTGTCCAGGTTTCGAGCTTTCAAGGTTTCGAGGTTTCGCGGTTTCAAGGTTTCGAGGTTTAGAGGTTTTGAGGATTCGCGGTTTCGAGGTTTCGAGGTGTCGAGGTTTCGCGGTTTCGAGGTTTCGAGGTTTCGAGGTGTCGAGGTTTCGCGGTTTCAAGGTTTCGATGTTTAGAGGTTTTGAGGATTCGCGGTTTCGAGGTTTCGAGGTTTCGAGGTTTAGAGGTTTCGAGGTGTCGAGGTTTCGCGGTTTCAAGGTTTCGATGTTTAGAGGTTTTGAGGATTCGCGGTTTCGAGGTTTCGAGGTTTCGAGGTGTCGAGGTTACGCGGTTTCAAGGTTTCGAGGTTTTGAGGTTTTGAGGATTCGCGGTTTCGAGGTTTCGAGGTTTCGAGGTTTCGAGGTTTCGAGGTTTCGAGGTTTCGAGGTTTCGAGGTTTCGAGGTTTCGAGGTTTCGAGGTTTCGAGGTTTCGAGGTTTCGAGGTTTCAAGGTTTCGAGGTTTTGAGGTTTTGAGGATTCGCGGTTTCGAGGTTTCGAGGTTTCGAGGTTTCGAGGTTTCGAGGTTTCGAGGTTTCGAGGTTTCGAGGTTTCGAGGTTTCAAGGTTTCGAGGTTTCGAGGTTTCGAGGTTTCGAGGTTTCGAGGTTTCGAGGTTTCGGTTTTCGTTTTATTTTATTTTTCGGCTTTCCAGTTACATGTAAAGTAACCACGACAAAAATATTGGGATACTATATAAAATAACAACACTTTAAAATTAAATAAAAATACCACAATCTTTAGAAACGAAAACTTAAATTAAAAAGTTTTATGGTTAAAAACCTATATCCAGTTACTGGCTCACTCTACTTTCTCAGTGCAAACGCACATTTAATTGCGAATTCAATTACAAGCTGCGTTATCTTGAATCACCATCGACAGCGGCAAAAAATGCTCCAGTTTCTTTCATAATGCGACCAAATTTACTGAACGCAATTTTATAACTTTCTCTTAGTAAAAAAGTACATTTTATAATGGCAGAGTAATTTTCGCTTGTATATTGGGTGTTTATTTCGAGTTGACAGTCACCAGCTCCAACAGCCGTGATCGTCTAGTGGTTAGGACCCTACGTTGTGGCCGTAGTAACCCAGGTTCGAATCCTGGTCACGGCAGTGTGTACACTGTCACGGTGGAGCTTAGTTTTTCATTAATTTAGACAGTATGGTATGATCACGAGATAGATACATTTCATTAGAAATTATTTTTGGAGATTTGCCAAAAAATTATGTCAGATAGATATTGGGAGGTCTGGTCACAATTCATCTAATTTTTTAAATTTCACCAAATGAGATTTTAAAATCTTTTATATCTAGAGATTTTAAACGAATGGTTATTCATTTGTTTTTTAATCTATTACCGGCTAGTGTATTAATTAATTATCTATTTAAATTCCAAAGAGTACTTCATGTTTTATAATCTTCATAATAATATTGTATAAATTTTTCATAAACATATTAAATACTCACTCATTTTACCCTGCACTATAATCATTTATTTTCTCTATACACACATAAAATCAAACAGGAACAATTTATTTTAATCTTTGCTATTTACTTATTAAAAAGTAGAGCCCTAAGAAATACCCAAGATGATTATAAAATGACAAATCAATCACGATTCACGATAAAGTTACATTGCAATTTAAACTTTGTGTGATTGGAACTGAGTTTCAATTAGAAAGTTTAATTGTTGTTAGAATCGCTACGACTTCAATTTCGGTATTGTGTTTCATTAAGATAAACTGTTCATTTATATCGGCGATACTGAGCTTAATTATGTTATCTTTCATTTATAAATAACATTAAAGGTGCTAAAGTTTGAATTTTTATGTAAATCATATTTTTTGGAATACACACTATAATAAATAAACTTGAAATAGGAAATTCGACTAAGTGACATAGTTGGTAGTGACACTAACCTACTGCTATACCAATAGTATCGGATTCAAATCCAACACAAGACAAACATTTGTGCGTATGAACTTGGCTAATAATGCTTAATCTAGGATTTTTTATCTTAAAATAAGTATGTATTTACAAAATTATTTTATTTTGATAAATGAAACTATACTTATATAAAAATCAATTGCTATTCGTTAGTCTCGCTAAAACTCGAGAACGGCTGAACGGATTTATCTTATCTTGGTCTTGAAATGTTCGTGGAGGGTCAAGGGAAGGTTTAAAAGGTGAGAAAATATCGAATAATTGCCGGGAACACGGGAACGGGTACTACGCGGGTGAAACCGCGGGACACAGCTAGTAAACTAATAAGTATGTTTTTCCATTGTCTATACTCGTATAAGTAAGTATCCACAGTACAAATAGCTACTAAGTTTGACTTTGGATTAAGTAGAGATACGTTCGTTCTCTATTAAGATTAAATAACATAATATAAACATGTTTTTTCTTGGAAGTTTAACAATAAGATAACATACACTCCCAGTGTCAGTATCTCCGCTGTAAGAAGTCGATAAGCTATCACTGAGATTCGTCATGTCGAAATATGTGTTTCTTATCTTATTGTTCTCATTGTGTTTAACTATCAATTTTGCATGTAAGTATTTATTTACTTAAATCTAGTTTCAAAACAAATAGTTTCTATTTATTTACGCAAAGATAGTAAGTACTTAGTATATTTCTATTCGTTGTTTTTGTATTAACTTTTTAACTAAATTAATTTTAAAAAAAGGTATTTGCTTGTTAAACATACCCATCTCAGGAACTAATTATCGGATTTGAAAACTATTCTATTTTCTCCGATTTGTTTTTCCTTTATCTCAAGCTTTTCTCGTTTTTAGTACACCCAGATAAATGCAAAGAAACTCCGAAAGAGAAACATTGTTTGATTGAATACAGCGTCAGATATCGGTGGCCACATCGGATTAGGTAAGAAATTCTATACCAACATTATAAAGAGATTGAATTTTGTATGTAACGAATAATTTAAAAACTACTGGACAGTTTTTAAAAAATCTTGCCAGTGCGAAAGCTATATTGTTCCCGTATTCTCCCGGGAACGGGAACTACGCAGGTTTCACCCGCATAGCATTACTAGTAAAAAAATATAACCCAAATAAGGTTAATAGTTTTATACTATTTTAACATATATCCATCTATCTTCTTTATATATTAAACTCTTCCGTTATTGAGTGATGTACTGACAACACACAGCCGAAACTACTGGTCGTAGAGAGCTGAAATTTGGCACGTGTGTTTGTTCGAGGGAGTAGGCTACCACTAAAAGAGGATTTTTGGAAATTCCCCCCCTAGGCGGTCATTATTCCACGCAGACGAAGTCGCAGGCAAAGGCTAGTTTTAACATAAATCAAGAATATTATTTCTCAGATACGTATACAACTGGTACATGAAGAATTGCTTCGAAATCAGGTGGTCTGAACACTGTCCGCCCGTTCCCTCGCCGGCTGTCACTAACAACTTTCCTTCTGAAGCGGAGTGTCTTCAGCAGTGTGGTGGATGGGCGTAGCATTGTCAATTCTACTTGTTTTGGCCTCAAAATGATAGTAAATTAAGTATGTTAAATGAATAAACTGAGAATAAATGTTATTTTGTTGTAAACTTGTTTTGTTTTAATTTTCATCCTTACATTAAGTAGATATAGTTAGGCATAGATGGTACGATTTTTACGCAAAAAAAACCTTATCCTTGCTAATCATTACTATCCTTACTATAATATTATAAATGCGAACTGTCTATCTGTCTGTTACCTTTTCACAGCTAAACTACAGAACCGATTCACTTGAAATTTGGAACAGGGGTAGCTTAAGGCCCGGGAAAGGATATAGGCTATGTTTTATAACGAAATTACCACGGGATCGGAAACTACGCGGGTGAAACTACGGGGCACAGCTAGTACTGAATAAAAATACGTACAAAGAATAGTATTAAGTAGATCGTAGTTACTCGCAAACTAAGTAAGAAGAAAACCACATAGAAGAAGCAAAAACTTTTTGCCACTGCCTTATTGTACCTAACTATAAATAAAATAAGTATAAAAATAAAATTCTGTTCTAGAAACTTCCAAAGAACTTATAACAATACAGTAATATAATAAGTTTATATGATTCATAAAAGTTCAGAAGGCGATATTGATAAACGATTTGCTCCAGAAAAGTGTTCATGTGGCGAGATTTCTGCAATATTTGATAATAATATACATTTTCTTTTCTGAAGAGCTTTATAATTCAGATTACTACTGCTAGCTACCACGAATTACTTGCAATCTGTTCGGTTAAGCAACGTTTGGCACCGTCATAATTGTGATGGGTGGTCGATACTGAAGTGGCTTTTGATTTCATGACCGTTTCCATGCCTTGAAAGGCCTTAAGGCGTCGGTTCCTATTATCGTCCTGTGGCCTAACGCTACTCAAATGTATTTTAATATGAACATTATGGCCGTTTTTAGGGTTCCGTACCTCAAAAGGAAAAAACGGAACCCTTATAGGATCACTTTGTTGTCCGTCTGTCCGTCCGTCTGTCAAGACCCTTTTTCTCAGGAACGCGTGGAGGTATGAAGCTGAAATTTATATCAATTACTCAGGTCTACTGTCCCTTGAAGCTGTGAAAAAATCAAACTTCTAAGCCAACGCAATCAAAAGATACAGCCGTTTATGCCGCAAATTTTCGACACTTGCAAGGGAATCAAAACCTACAGGGTGCTTCCCGTGAACTCAGAATCTTGAAATTTGGTACGAAGCAACGTCTTATAGCATAGATAAAGGAAAAATTACGAAAACCATAAATTTTTAGTTACATCACATAATATTTATTTTTTTAATAATTTTAACCTTACTACCCATTTCCTCATAAACGCGTAGAGGTATTAAATTGAAATTCATACCAAATACTCAGGTCTATAATACCTTTAAGCTGTAACAAAATCAAACTTCTATGTCAACGCAATCAAAAGAAACAGCAATTTAAGCTGCATATTTTGAAACTCGCAAGTACTCGCAAGGGAATCAAAACCTAAAGGGTACTTCCAGTCGACCTAGAATCTTGAAATTTGGCATGAAGCAACGTTTTATAGCACACATAAAGGAAAAATTCCGAAAACCTTAAATTTTTAGTCACATTACAAAATAAAAATATATATAAAATACCATAGTTATGACTCGATTGTCGTAATGAACGAACTTTGTAAACCTTGCAGGTTTGTACGGAACCCTCGGTGCGCGAGTCCGACTCGCACTTGGCCGGTTTTTTTTTTACACAACAGCAACAGCACTGTCTCATAAAACATAGATGGTTGTCATGGTTTTAACAATATCATTATGGTGTCTCTATATCAACACATTGTCTGGTTAAATAATATCTAATAGCGGACTCGACCCCCTGTTGAAGGCTTTACCTAACCAATGATGTAAACATCGGCTAGGTAGAGCCTTCCAAAGTCTGTCAAATCTCTTCCTCTACCCTTCTCCTTCTCCTGCTAAATCGACAATATGCTTGTAACTCTTCTAAGGGCCGATTTTTCCATCGCCAGATAACTTTTATTCGACGAATAAAATTGACGTTTGACAGATTTTTTATGAAATAAATGTCAAAATTTCAAAGTTATTCGTCGAATAAAGTTATCTGGCGATGGAAAAATTGGCCCTAAGTTAGATACAGGACAACGGAAATGACGTATCATCAAGTGACCTATTATCTCAATGCCATAAATGTCTATGAAATACGATAGAAACGTGTGATGAATAAAAAATGGCTTTTGTAAACTTAATATTGTTTTATGTTATCAAGCAACGAGCGGAATAAGAAAATTACTCCTGACAAATGTTCTTTCCCGAAAACGTTTTTCTTCGGTGAAACTTTGAACATTCATATTTTTACGATTTTTATAATATATGAGACTCGCTGACTATTGACTTTCTTTGCCATGATTCTTAAAGGGTAAGTACTTAACTAAACTAAGTACCGAATAAAACTAAATAAAGGTAAGTTTATAAACTTTAATATTATAGAACTGAAGCGTATGATTGGTTAAACGCGCTTTTTTTTAACATTATCATTTACTAAACACAAATACATTTTTTTTTATTTGTGACCAAGTTAGCTTACAATGACTTACAATTAAAAAAAAAAACTCATAAATGACCCCCAACTAAGCTCGAAGCTTGTATCTAGGGCATCAGAAACTACGCACACACACATTCACACACGCATTTTAGGAACTACTTTTCCAAATTAAAAAATTCTTTCTGTGTTGGATAGTTCTATTATATCTTCATGCTATGATTCATGCAACGCGGGTTAAACCAAGGGCTACAGCTTGTAAGATGATAAAGTGACCAGGAAAAACGTTTTTCACTTCTTCAGCCATTTTTATTATAAATTATTTTTGTGCCTACCTTTACTTAATTCTCAGAACTTACCTAATATTAAACATTAATCATGTTTAAAGATATCAATCTAAACAGACAGTCACCTAGATACAGTACAAAAATAAGTAATAAAATTAAAATGGTTTTAAGGGTACGTCGCTTATCGGAGCGAGTTTGTTTTAAAATATTTTGTTACAAGGCTTTTATCAATTAATGAAATTACATTTTCATGTAAAAGTGAAGTATCGATTTCACAGTCCACTGCAAGCCTCTTTCTCACTAAGGATTATTTTACATTGCATTGAGCGGAATCAACACACTTGACCAATGAGTGTTGGTGATCTCAACCTTTATAAGAAAATTAATAAAAAAACCGAGGAATAAAATAAACATTTTGGTACTATTTTTGTGCATAATAATTGTCCTATTTCTGCCTAAAGTTCAAAATAAGTAACGTATAAAGAAGGTACTAAAGCAATAATAATTATATAGGGCTAAAATGCAAAGTAGATATTATATAATGTTTATGGTTATATAAAGTAAATTCTTACGAAACTAGTACCGAAGTTTACTCGCAATGAACCCTGAATACCTAGACAAAGCCCATTTTATTCGGTCTTCAAAAGACGATCCCTCAGAACGACTAGCGTAATGTTTATGCCTCAAAATCGTGACTAAGTTTTATGTGTCTGTAGAACAAAATACCTCGTAATGCCCTTGACACGGTGTCTGTCATTTTATCGCCCTCCCGTCGTCACACCCTAATCCAACTTGGAAAGTATACAATACGGTCAGTGCTTTGCGTTCGCCGCGGCAACAGGCTGCCTTAGCCGGCTACAACAAAAAAAAAACATTATAAAACAACCGGGAAGTGAAAATGGGGAACAAAATCGTAACATTCACAGAACAACAGCTGGAGGATTACCAGGTTTTTCGTTCGTTATTTGAAAATATTTAAAAACTTTTCGCTGATTGCTTTCGAGTATTACGCGTGAATACAACGTTGAAAATCGAATATCTTTTGTCTATTTAAATATTCAATTTTTTATTCGTATCTTCAATGGTTTATTCGAATGAAATAGAATGTTATTGTTTCTTTTTTTAAATGTTGATTGGAAAACGTTGGCCAGACAGTTTTATTACTTTTTTTAAATAGAGAAAAGTATCTATTGTACGTGGTCTTGCCAAACTAAATAAAATTTATCCTCCAGAAAAAGTGATGAAAGTGTAACCCTCCGTTATTTTATTTTCGTTAGTTTTTTACATAAAGACCCTTTCTTTTACATTTGTAATATTCGCGAGAATAGTTTTTCTTCTTTATATGCGTGAAAAGAGAAAATATTTGTATTTCTTTTTGTGATGATTAAACTCAAAAACTACTGGATTCATTTGAAAAAATCTTTTTTGGAATGCTATTTTCGTCAAGTACATGAACTATTATATACAGTGTTTTAGCGTTTAACATAATCTTATTTAACAGGACTGTACATTTTTTACTAGGAAAGAAATACTTAGGTAAGGTGTCACATTACTGTATAAGTGCACTAATTTCACTCTTTATTTATCAAATATCGCAGCATGCACATAAAATCCATACTAGAGAGGTTTAATTGCTTAAAACCACTTACTTATGATAAGTACCTCTTTATTATTGTGATTGCGCTATTTATTTATTTATTTAATAAAGGTACATTTACAGTCTTAGAGTATATATATGTCAAGAGAGACAGTTGCTAACAAACGACGCGTTAAAACCCGACCTCGCACTGCGTGACATGTGTGAGTACGGCTCGTGTATTATTGTAGTCAAATTGTCAATGTGTGAGTGTTTGGTGATGCCAGCTTCAAATTGTAAATTTACCTTTTACCGTTATTAAATAAGAGGAATAGTAAACAAAATAGGTTAAATAAAGTAACAATTTTGTAGTTTAGTGAATTATTTATTTTAATAACAAATAAAAAAATACAATTAAAATACTTATCTATATAATCATTTTAACATTAGGTAGGTAACATATATTGCTAATTAGGCTAAAACAGTAGTAACAATATTATACTCTTTGAATTAAAATAAAAACAAACAAATACAACATTCCTATAAATTAGACAAATAATATACACTAACAGCCTTACCAATTAAAAATAAATAATATAAATTCTCTGAACTGCATTCATTACAAACAAACAAATCTTTCCTCTTTATAATATTAGTATATATTACCGTGACAATAGGTACTTAACGATGGTTTTTATGGAATTTTGTTACTAAACGCAAAAAATACTACAGACAATGTCAATCTAAGAATAATGGCACAAATTTTAGGACAATAACAAAAGCAAGACGGCAGTTTATTACTCAGGTGTTTTTTTTAGAAATTTCGGCACCTTAAAAGGCTGTTTATAAAAACAATGTGCAATGTGAAACTTGTAGTTATGATAATATTTCTTCGTAATAGGGAATGTCTTAGCGTTTTATTTTATTTTAATTTATTTGGGAAACAAACAGTTATTACTAGATCTTAATAATTAAGTACAAATATTACACATAAACCAGTGAAGTTTCCACTATTAAAAAAAAGAGTGAATGAATGTATGGGTTTTGTAGTAGACCAACCAATTTGAACCAATTTTAAGTTATAGAGAGGTTTTTGTTATAACGAACGACGCGCGACGTTATAAAGAGTTTACTATGTAATTATTTGTATATTCCTTACCTAATTTTATAAAACAACAGTCTTCACCTGATCGAAAAATGATGTAAAGATATTTGTATTTTGTCTCCCATAGTTTGGGCAAATCTCCCTAATAATAAACTGACAACACCGGCATGATCAGATGAAACAACAAAATTACATATAAAAAAATAGTGTTTTCGTAAAATAATAGTAGTAAATTAACAAAACTTACCGATGAAAGGTGATCTTGGTGTTAATATCCTTTTTTCCCCCATAATTGCGGCACAATTTTACAGCGCAAACCGGCATAATTAATTATTTTTCTTGAGCACATTCTCCGTAAGTCACTCAAATGACACTGACGTAAACAAGAAGCGAGTGAACCAAATATGGTCAATTTTCTTCGCGGTGTTTTAGTGCGGTTAATGTGGAATCTTGACATATAGATATCAATGTTTACAGTAGTGCTTATACTATAAAGATATTAGGTAATTATAACAATAGGTTTAGTTCATATATGACTGCCAATGACAAACGTACACAACATCTATCTATCTAGCTATCATCATCAAGAGACATGATTAGCTGAAACAGATCTTACAAGCCAATATTTAACTTAAACTAAATTGCATTCAAAAGCAATTAATACGGCGTAGATAGTAGAAAACTGTAACTATTTGATAGAACAGGAGTTGAGCTAAAGCCGATTAAAGTATGACGCACGATCTATACAACACACTGCTCTATAGATTATGTTGACCGCACCCGGCTTCGTTTGTATACACATAGACGTAGTATAAGTAGTCGAAAATAGTATAGTATAAGTTGTCGAAAATAGATGTTTCTTGATATTTTCATGTTAATTGTTAAGATCCAAGTGGTAGACTTTCACTGTGTTGCGGGTTCGATTCCCATAATGGTAAATATTTGTGTGGTCTGGTAGAATGATCACCAAGCTGGACTTTGTAACAAAAGGCTACGGGTTCGATTTCCATGTGATGGAAATATATTTGTGTGATCTAGGGGAGTAGTCATATACCGGACTGTCAAACAAAGAATTTCGGTTTCCATTCCTGTACTGAATTTTTGTGTGGTCCATAAATGTTTATCTGAGTGTATGTATGACTGGGTATACGCCTAAGTTAGTTTCTGTAATCCTAGATACAAGTAATAATCTAGTTAGGTGTAAGCTTTATTATTAAACGAAACGTACGTCATTGTTTATAATTAATATCTTTTTACGGGATATTTACCGAACGTGGCTGAAACTAGTCGAGGGATTCGACTTAGTAAATATCCCGTAAAATGATATTAATTATAGGTGTAAGCTGTTATGAAGATAATAATAATTGATTTTCCTTTATGTATTGGCTATTAAAATGTGAGATACTACTCAGCTTATTCACATATCCGAAAGGATTTCATTTGAGGCTAGATTATTTGTATATAGTTTAACAAGGTTACCGGGAAGTTGACCTAAATCCACTGAGAGCAGTTAGTGCTGGTCAAAACAAACATTTTAGTAAGTAATACTCTAGCTGAAAGTGGTTTGCGAGATGTTTTCTAGCATCTATCTAGCAAATTGTTTTGTTGTTTTTCTATTAAACATGTTTGCTAAATAAACGAATTAATAAAGATGTTGTATGAATCTCCTGCAAGATGAGTGATATGTTTAAAAACCAATAAAAAATATAATGTCTCTTGCGTATCCATTTGAAATATCACAATTATCTCGTTTTTTTCTCTCTCTCTGACTTTCTTTTTTGTGTATAAGCTCTGGCCTTTAATTTAAATTCGAATTCGCAGTTTTACGTGGGAGCCCACGTAAAACTGCGAATTCGCAAATAAATCGCACTTAGAACCTTGTAAGCGACTCTGCATCGCATCGCATCGCATTGCGGTTTTGTATGGGAGCCCTAAACTAAAAAAAAATTTACTTAGTCTTAAAAAGTTTTCAAAAGCTTTCAAGGTTCTTGTTCTCACATATTGTTACCGAACAATAATAACTAAAATTACCTTCTTGTTCTCACCAATTATAAACAACCAATAACAACCAAATATTTTCAATTTCAGAGTATTCAAGCGATTCCGCGAGGTGAACCCTGACTTGGTCCCGAAGCGCATGACGGGCAACCAGCCGCACACCATCGCTGTGCCGGTCGAGGAGATAGAGAAACTGCCGGAACTTAAAGTAAGAATTTTCTTACAGATTACATATTTACATAAGACAGTCTACAAGTTTTGATGGGCATTGGACGTATCTAACGTGTCTGTGTTATTATTAGCGTCTTACAGTTTCACCCGTGAATTGAGGCTTATTCCTAGTTATAGGGAATTAAGTTACTATACTTAAGTTTTGTATTCCAAACCTTAAGTATAGACTGTAGTTAGGGGTCAGTTACTATAATGAGATGATGTAGTGAATGATTATGTTATGTTACACTCGTACATGGGGCAATCTAACCTGTTTTTGTTAGTTGAAAGTTAAACTATACCTATACGCGTCTTACAGTTTCACTGTCCGTATATTAAGTTAAGTATAGGAAACATCTGTACCAAATTTCATCTAAATTGATTCAGTAGTTTAATGTAAAAAAGTAACAAACATTTATTCATCTGTATAAACATTTACATTTATAATATAAGTATAGAATGTCCGTAATAAATCAGGAATGATTGATGAAAAGTCGAAAAGAAATGTCGTATAATTAGAAAATCTTTTGAAAAGCGAAAAATCTGAATAAGGATAAAATATTAAAAAGTTTATTTTTCTGCAATTTATGTTGAGGACAGCCGAAATATAAACCAAAGCCATTTCTAAAGACGTATCGATGTTTGTATTGTGGCATGCCACGGGACGGCTTCTTACAATCGCCAACATAACATTACGTAACAACTATTGTTTGTTGACACCAATTAGAAATTAGGTAAACAATTTAGAAGCCAGCGATATGTCTAAGAATAGAAACTAAACCTTAAGCTCGTATTATTATACTTAGAGAAGATCGCTAAAAAGGAAAAGTCCATTGTGAATTCTAAATCTAATGTTTATAATATTATGACTTACATCTAATGTACTAATACTAACTATATGCTTAGACTTAATTCTAGGGTGACTAAAACTACCAGGGACAGAATGCTTTATTCCTTATATCTCACTTATTCTACTTATACAATATACCTAACATACTTACAACTAATAAGCACATAACAATGTAGTTTTATTAACACTACCTGCCTTATTTGCGTTGCATTTTTGGTCTGGTTTAACAAAACCTGGTAAGCATTTGACACCTTGTCAGTCAAATCTATCACTTTGACAGTATTCAAAATTGATTGTAAAACCTGGTTTAGTGCTAAACCAGACTAAAAATGCAACGCAAATAAGGCAGTCTATGTTTATTGGCATAGATAAGAAAAATCAGGTGACAGAAACCTTTCAAAACTATAAACTTATAAGACAAAAAGTGGTAGTACTTAACTCAATTGATGCTACTCTACATAAAAATTATAACAATCAATCTCATTCAACTAGTTAAAGTACAATGCTATTCAATAAAAAACGATCGATTGATAACTTAATTACAAGAATTAGGTCCCTCCCTATGTGTAGTTTACAAACCTTATATACTTACATACATAGTTAGATGTATGTATGTAATGACAGTTGACGATCGAACTACACACATCAAAAGTGTCTAGGGATCAAGCATTTTTATGCGGATTTCTTGAGATTGAGATGTGGCTTTGTAATAAATTTATGATTTTATAAATTTATATGGATCCTTTTTGGTGCATTTCATAATTTGAATCAGGAACTGTGAATCAAATTCGAGTAAAAGATGAAAATCAGCTGTCAATATTTTCCCTATAAAAACATACAACGCATTGAAGACATTATTAGTGCTACTGTTTCCCTACTACTGATTAAAACCAACGTTATTATGGAGCGGCGACGTCATTTAAGCAGGGAAGAAATGCTCAGAGCCGTGGGAATGATAGAAGCTGGTTCCCGGCAACGTACTGTGGCTTTAGCTCTGAATACAAGTCAGAGTGTTATCAGTCGACTTTGGACACGTTACCGAAGCACTGGTACCGTGGCTGAGCGCCATGGAGGACGGTATCGCTGCACCACACGGAGACAAGACCGATACATTCAAATCTTAACTCGAAGAGCTCCAACAATAACCGCCATGATGTTAGCCGTGCGGCTTCATCACTCTTCAGGAAACTTAATTAGCGACCAAACAGTCAGAAACCGCTTGCATGAAGTGAACCTTCATTCCCGAAGACCGCTACGGGTACCACCTATAGCAATGCACAATCGTAGGATTCGATATCAATGGGCTCTTGAACACAGAAATTGGGCAGAAGAACAATGGCGTTTCGTGTGCTTTTCTGATGAGTCTCGTTTTGGTATGAGACCGGATACAAGACGTATACGACACTGGAGAACCCCTGGACGCCAACAGCGATTAAAATCCTGCCAGGAAGTCCATCCTTATAGTGGTGGAACCATCATGGTATAGGCGGGTATTTGGATCGGCGGAAGAACTGAGTTGATTTGGATCAGAGGCAACCTCAACGCTCAAATTTATGCTGAGACGATTGTATCAGACGTCATCGTTCCTCTACAAGTGCAAATCGGTCCCTTATTTCAGTTAATGCATGATAATGCACGACCGCACACCGCAAGAGTTGTAAGACAGACTCTCGCCGCAGCTAACATCAATGTCCTGCCCTGGCTTGCTCAGTCGCCAGACTTGAACCCGATTGAGCATGCATGGGATATGCTACAGAGAAGAGCTCTGCCGAATATGGAGGGTATCCAGCCGCAAGAAGACCTTTTTTTGTTGTTGCAACGAACATGGGCGGCCATTCCACAGCGTGATTTGGATGAACTCATTTTGAGTATGCCAAACCGATGTTCTTGTGTTGTTAGTGTTCGCGGTAGAAACACGGATTATTAATTGTTTAAGTTACCCAATAAAATTTTAAAGAAAACTGTTATTTCAGTCTTTTTTTCGAACTTTAATGTTAGTGGTTCAAATGTCAAAAATCCCTTTATTAGGAAAATGGCAAATTTCTTTATTAATGTAAAGGTGACTTGGTTTATCGTTACTGTGACAAACGAAAACACTTTATTTGATGAATCCTTAAAGAAAATTTTAATTAATATCAATCAGGAGAAAAGTTATTGCAAAAATATATGTTGATCCCTAGACACTTTTGATGTGTGTACTTCAAAGTCGATTTATTTTTCTAATTGAATAGTATTTTGTATAAATACTTAATTTTTTAATAACACCTTGTGTTTTGGCTACTTTTCGTAATTATAACATACTATTCAAGTATTGGATAGATAGAAACAATTATTGATTTAATTAGACTTGGTAATTATTAAAATTGTTATGTTGAGTATTTAAAATGACGTCAAATGTGTGTGTCAGTATTGAGTAACTGTATCATCGCTGAATTGAGTCTTTAATATTGTAGTTAAACAGTAAATATTGAGGTAAAGATTGGAAAATTTGCATCTACGAAAGATTCCCGTGTGCAAAATCTCAACTGATATAGCCCTATATTATACCAATCAACGTCACTCTATCAACAATTCAACATTAAAAGAATACTTTGAAACAACAAATAGGTATTTGCGACATCTAACAAAAATCCCATTTCCTTGTGGTTTGCAATCATGTCGTCAAAAATAATTTAATCAAGTCTATATTTAGAAAATAGCCTTCTAAAAGCTTCTAAATTCCGATACCCTCCAAACCCAGAATATTAATATTCCCGTTACAGCTAGTGGCAATTTGGGAGGTTATTAATTGTTTTCTTTGGGCAGTCGGCCGCAGTTTGTGGGTACTACGAGTTATTACGGCAGCTGATGACATTGTCAATTTATTTTCTTTATTGCTAAGGTTCTATAATTGAATATAGAAATACCTAACTAATAAGCATTTTTTTTAATTTTAGGCTCAACTTATGGAGTTAGTTTAATAATTATCAACCGACAACTAGGAATGACATTTTTATTTCATAGTCTACGTTCTTGATTTGCCATACCGAAGCCAAATCTAGCTGAAATAGATCCCTTTTATCCACACGACAAAAATGGTTACTTTTTGTATTGTGTTCTGTCATTGAACAAATATTTTCTTTACTTTATTTTCTCCAAAGATGGTTTCAGTCCCTGATCGAAAATATTTTTTCTTCTAACACCAAGTTTTTTTAGGGAAGTTATGAGAGTTTATGAAAAAGCAATATATATGTATAATTATGAAATTGTTTCCCTTCCATTCTAGGAGAACCCGTTCAAGCGTCGCATCTGCCAGGTGTTCTCGCACGACGGCTCCGGGAACCTCACGTTTGAAGACTTCCTCGACATGATGTCCGTGTTCAGCGAGGCTGCTCCCAGGGATATTAAAGCATGGTAACTTTATAGACCTAGGGATTTTTGAAGTTCATTGGTGTAGTTATAAATCACTAGGTAGAGGTAACTCTAAGAACTTTCTAGATAAGCGGGGTTTTCTTGTGGGAATCGTATAGAAATCCTAGCCTTTACTAGCCAGGAAAACACAAAATTATTTATTCCTAATACTCATTGGTACTTATGTTACAATAGTACAGATTTAAACACTTAATAAAATATACTTAGGACTTTATTTTCCAAAATCTCATACAGCTCATGCTTAAATAGCACGAGTTAGCTGAAAGACGCTTCAAAGCGTAGTTCGATCATAGAAAAAATACAAATGCTCTACTAGTCATGCTTTCTTTTCCGTCATTCAGTTCAGACTCAATCTACGCAATGCCGCACCTTATACGCCTCCCCTAGTATAAGGTATAATATGATATCCTAAATCCGTACCGTCTGGGTCAGTTTGTGGCAAAAGAAATACAAATTAGAGAAGCTTTCAAATGTAAAACCGGCACGCAAAATAACGATTTGTGTTCATAATGACCTAATATTAGTAGATATTTTTAGGCGTTCCCGTCTATTACTTTGTTATAAATAACTAGTTTATTTTCAGCTTAAATTAGTATTAATAGTTTCTAACTTAGGATTTTTAGTTACGTAGGTTTTTCGAATTAAATTAACATTAAACTAGGAAATTATTATGTAGTAATGTATAAAATATACTGCCTATTACGCCAAAAGTTAGCGAAATAACGGATTCCCGATCAAAACAAACTTTTGTTGTGGTTTGTTTGCTCTAAGTAATGTATTAGAAAAAAGTTTATTCGTGGTTTAAAATCTCTAAAGTATAAGCTTTGCTTATATATAGCTACATTTACTAGCTTGGATTTTTGGTATAAAATAAATGTGTCCAGTATTAATTTATATTACGTCACTAACTTGAATTTTTGTTATAAAAAATTTGAGGTAAGGGAAACTTACCTTGTACCCTCATTAAGGAGAGGTCACTGTAATTACCCTAATCTTCCCACGTTATAAACATAACCGCGGTGAAAACGTCACATTAATTTTACCTTTTTACAAGCTTTATTCAACTTGCAAGTTCATTTAGGTCAAATCGTACAACAAAATTCCAAGAGTCGTCCCTAAAAAAATAATTTGAACCGATATTTTTACAATCACGTTTGGATGACAAAGCATGGCTTCTGAGTGACGTCATTCGAAATCTAATATGGCGGAAGCCCAAAGATGGCGGACTTAGTTTTAGTAATTTTTATGCAAACCCATGACGAGGAGGTAGGTAGTTTTTAATATAAGGAGCATTTTCGTGCTGAAAAGGGTACGAAACCGTCGCCATGGTTGTCGTAACAAACTGAATTCCTCTTGAATCACTCTATCTATATTTAATTGATATTAGCAATAAAATCTATTGCGGAGCTTATAAGATATATTACGGGGCGTTTATGTAGTCAGACTTCGAGAGGTGATTTTAGTTTTATACCAGTATTATCTATGGAGATTTATTTCCACATTTATTTTTCAGACAGGCAGTAGCGACTTTGTTTTATACCAAATACGAGATAATAGAAAGATTTATTTCCGCTTTATTTTATACTAAGAAACTTATTTCCGCTTTTATTTCCCAGGTACGCATTCAGGATTTACGATCTCGATGATGACATGTACATCGGCCGTGAAGACCTTCTAGAAGCTACCAGATTGCTGACCAAGGGTGAGCTGCACCCTCAGGAGAGAGATGACATCGTGGCCAGTGTGCTGGACGAGGCTGATGTCGATGGAGACGGGAGGCTGTCCTTCATGGACTTCGAGCATGTAGTCGTCAGGGCACCGGACTTCTTGTCCACGTTCCATATTCGAGTGTGATTGAATAAATTGTTTGTAATTTTTGTTTTGTTTTTTTTTATTCATAGACAAATGTAGAACTTGAAATAGGTCTTGAAAATTTTATAAAATTATGCCTTACCTACTTATAAAAAAACCCTACTGCGTATATTCTTGTTATAACGAGTTTAGGGTTCAGAACCGAAAATCCCGGGATTTCCCGGTTCTTTAATAGTAGTCAAAGAACCGGTTCTCAATGAATAAGAACCGGGATTTTCGGTATTTTCGGGAAATAATGAATCATGTTAACTATATAATCATTTGTTTGATTTTAATCTTCTATTAACAGCATTTATTCTTTTTATACGAAATATTCAAGCTAAAACCATATTCTCATTAAAATGTTGTATCTGTAGGTACGTGGTAGATCATTATTCCATCATGACAAAATGTGGTACTTAAAAAGCTTACGAACACCTTCTCACAATTGCAAATACTAGCGTAGAGCCAGAAAAAAAATTCTCCTCAGCTGGCCTTTTTTCTAACAGAATTAGATCTCGATTAGGTGATGTTACTATAGATGCATTGATCTTTTTGAAGGCACGTTACCAAGAGAACAAGAAAGTTTAATTATAAGGTCTTATGTGTACAACTTTATCAAAAGTGAATTTATAACTGTATTTTAATCATCAACAGCCTGTTTACGTCCACTACTGGACTTAGCGCCAATGCGCCCGTCGGCGGCACGTCGCATCCACTCTCTCCCGGCTACCCTGCGCAGATCATCGCTCGTGTCCACTCGAGAACTCTTCTGCTCCAACAACCATCGGTTCTCCTACAGATGTGGTCAGCCCACTGCCACTTCAGAGAGCTAATTCCTTGAGCTATGTCGGTGACTTTAGTTCTCTGTCTGATCACTTCATTGCGAATGCGATATTTCAGAGAAACTCCGAGCATAACCCTCTTCAGAACTCTTTGAGTGAATTTAAATTGGTGGTCCAGCCACGTGAGTGTCCACGTCTCGGCATCGTAGGTCATCATTGGTAGGACGCACTGATTGAAAACTATTGTTTTTAGGCACTGTGAAATATGCGGTGAGAAAACAAATTCGAAACCCGGCCTGTTCGAGGGGCTGAAATTCGTCGAGTCTTCTTGATAGACGAATTGAGACAACCCTCGAGAACAGCTTGTAAACATGGCTCAAAAGCGAGATGGGTCTATAGTTCTTCAGAAGGGTTTTATCCCTTTTTTTGAAGTAGAGCACCATCACGCTTCTGTTCCATGCTTTTGGAGTTCTTCCGGAGAGAAGACATCGTAAAACAGCTTTTGCAGTTTCCGCAGTACTGGCCTGCCTTCTGCTTTAAGAGGCTCAGTCGTGATGCTATTTAAATGCGTTAAAGCAATCAATGCTTATCTTGTCATGACAGAATGCGCAATATGTGTTATTTAATATAAATAATATTTTTAGACTATATTTACCTCCAAAACTAAAGAGAAGAAAAAAAACCCGAAAGTACCGAAAATCCCGGGAAATCCCGGTTCTGATTAGTACTGGTACCGAAAATCCCGGTTCTAATATTTATACCGGTTCTCGATACCCTAAACGAGTTTGTTTCTATTTGCAAGAAGATAACACATCAGCTACTCTAAAATAGTTAAATAAGATGACTTGATCCTATAAGTACCTATATGTTCAATCAAAACATGCCCATTAGTAAGTACTTACCTATACATATATACCTAAATTAATCATTTGGATGTTTGTCACTCTTTCACGCAAAAACTACTGAAACGATTTATATTAAACTAGCGGCCCGCCCCGGCATCGCACGGGTTAAATTTTCCCGTTGATTTTCCGTGTTTTTTTTACATAAGAACGTTCTCCTAATAATAACAAATACAACAAAAAAAGAATTAGTGAAATCGGTTCAGCCATTCACGCGTGATGCCGTGACCAAGGAAAACGGGTTTCATTTTTATATATAGAGATTTGGTACAGATGTTCCTTATAACTAGAAATAACTTATAGGATACTTTTTATCCTGAAATTGCCATGAGATTGGGATTCACGCGGGTTAAACCGCGGGGCACAGCTAGTAGATAATAATCTTCTCATGTTCTAGTATGTTAAGCCGCATAAGGCCGCATGTAAATTAGTTTTAGAACACATCAACGTTCACTTGATTACTTGAGCATAACACCTTACAATTGATTGAGTATTAATACCCAGGCTATCAAAGATAGGACACGCTTCCTATCGCCTAACAGACATTTTAAAATAGAGTACTTATTAGGTAAGTACATATTATTATGTGTTTGCATTAAAAAGCTTAGAACACAAAAGCTTATGGGATTACTCCACTTTATTACCTGCCTGAAAAAGACTGAAAGATTTTGTGATATTACCATTCATAATTTATTGTAATGAAATATGAAGTTGTATGAAGAGCGAAATGTATGAATTTTATAAACCAAATACAAACTACAACTATTTACTTGTGATTGGTGCCATCTAGCGGGGAGTAGCATAACCAAGTGCTACTTTTTGTGAGAAAAATTATACACCTCTTACATTTCTTGTGAATTAATTTATTAAATAGAATAGATCTACGATTCATTCTTAAAATCAAGTAATATTATAATAATCAATTATTTAAATATAATTTATTTATTTAACAAATGTTTTTCTTACCTCCTTGAAATCATCTGCACGTGTTCTCTATGCCATGCTAGATAATTTCTACATTGTCTATGGTCAAAGAAGGTACCTTCGCTTTTGTAGTCGCGTTTTTAGCAATATCATGGCTAAAATGCTATTATAATTTGTTGTTTCATGAATCGTGCCTCAGAAACTGTTATTAACACGTAAAGTGAAAAGGATTAGATATTTTTACAATTATATGGTTACTCGCTCTCATTTGACAAATTGCGCTAGACCGCATTTAAAATGGCAGCCCTACCACGTAGAATAATCAAAGAGACACAGCGACTGATGCAGGAGCCGGTGCCGGGAATCAGTGCAGTGCCGAGCGAGACCAACGCCCGTTATTTTCATGTAATCGTAACCGGCCCAGAAGACTCGCCATTCGAAGGTGGACTGTTCAAATTAGAATTATTTCTGCCAGAAGACTATCCCATGTCAGCGCCTAAGGTTAGGTTTATAACAAAAATATACCATCCTAATATAGATCGACTGGGTCGTATATGCCTGGATATCCTGAAGGATAAGTGGAGTCCCGCACTGCAGATCCGCACGGTGCTGCTGTCGATCCAGGCCCTATTGTCGGCGCCGAACCCCGACGACCCGCTGGCGAACGACGTCGCGGAACTGTGGAAAGTGAATGAGAGTGAGGCCATCAGGAACGCGAAGGAGTGGACGCGGAGATACGCCATGGACAACTGAGCCGTGTGCCGGCTGCACCCGCACCAGTGCCTCTCGACGCGCGCCTCAAGACGACGACTAACAGATATATCATTATAAGAGTGCAAGTTATGTTATACACCCTAGATCAAGTAACTTGTGATGAGACAATTGTGGATAAATTAATTAATAATGTGTGAGAGCCGCGCGGTGACCGCTCCCTCCCGCCCTCTCGCATTCTGTAATAGCCTCGCCCCTTTTTGTCTCGGAGTGGTCTGTCACTCCCACAGACCACTCTCCAGTTCACATGTAGCTTCGTTACAATATTAGGTATGCATATTTTTTTACTATCTTAAATAGCAATTAAATAAAACACACTGAGACTTAATTGTATATATTTCATGGTTACAGATTGATTAATTTTATACAAAAGATGTGTAAACTGTCTCCAAAGTTGAATGTCTTTGTAAATGTGTTATTGTTCACCATCTTTTGAGTGGGAAATATGCTTATCAGTTCCGATCTCTAGTGATAATGATACTGATACATTAATTATATATTGTTTTTTATTTTGTCATAGTAAAGTGAAAGCTAATTAGGTAATATAATTTCACTGTTTACGCTGCAAACATGATTTTGATGAATCTTGTGTACTATTACTTGTATAAAAGTTGTCAATAAATTGTATTTATGTAAATTTTATTTGGCTTTGTGAAAAACTTCAAAATACATAATATACAAAAGCTAACCGCTTATTTTATTTCTTTAATTTTTTTTCACACTTACTAATAAATATCAAAACAATATTTTAATATCTGTTTCTAAAACAAAATACCCCATATTTAAATCATATTATTATACCTGCTTTATTTTTCATATTATCTAATCTATTTGACTAGTTTGGATTAATTTAGATCTCTTACTAGTTAATACTGGAATCCTGTTATCTGCTTGAAGTTACATGCTCATTCCAACATATCATAATAATAGTAACTTTTATAATGGAGATATTCCAATATCGAATACAAGAAAAATATTGAATCGCACATAAAGGACTCATGCTGAAAAGGATTTTACTTAATATAAACCCAAATTTTCATTTTTAATGATGGACATATCAATAATATCTATGTGTACTCATCATACAAACACAATTTATTATTTATTTATTTCTACCTAGTCATTTTGTTTATTTCAATGAAATCAACTTTTATCAGTTTCATCAGTTAAAGACACTAAAGGTTATCATTTAGCTTATCAGTCAGTCAGTGTGGCGACATCCATTCTTATATACTAGCTGTGACCCGCGGTTTTACCTGTGTTTATTACAGTTTCTACTAGTTCTGTAGGAATTCTGGGATAAATATAGCCTTTGCTAAGCTATCAACCGGCAAAAGTCTATCAAAATCAGAACAGAGATTTGTCAGGTTGTATTTAGAATCTACTGCAACTAAATCACATATCCTTAACCAAATAAAAAAAAATTGGAAGTACATTATCATCATTTTAAATCCAATATGGCGGCCACCCAAAGATGGCGGACTACCTTGTATAATTTGTCACTATTACTGATAACTTTTAGCATTAATCTTATTTGTTACTAATGTAGTTACTTTAGTATGAAAAAGTTAGGTATGAGTAAAAACATTGTAAGCAAAGTTACTAAATCTAATTAACAGGAAAATAGGACACAATACAATAACAGTATAAAAAATATTTATTTTAAGAATATACCTAGTTGTAGGCCATCATCATCATCAGGTTATGCTTTTCAGCCATTCCAGCTAACCAAAGCAATCATAAAACTATACAACAACCAAATACAAAAAATGCATGTTGGTTATCTTAAACCTAAACCATGTTTATATAATAACAAACACGCTAGTTACTCACATTCAATGAGAGTTATTACTCATTGCACCTTAATTAAATAAATTACCATCAGCGAGAGATACCTTTGCCCTGCAACCTGTGCAATGAGACTGGGATCTTATAGGTTGATATTAAATATACCCAATAGATGGCACTACTGTTTCAAGTCATGATAAAACAATTTGCATGTAATGTTATTTAAATCACCGCTCACAAAAACAAGATGTTAAACATTCGAACTAACCTTTGTCTAGAAATAGTAATGCAACTTCTACTCGTATTACACTTTGTAATTCATGCTAACACCGCGCCTGTTATGTATGATGCAAGTACCTATATGTTAAGAAAGGTTTGAAGATGGGTAACAAACTCAATTTATGGAATTAATTGAGGTTCAAATTCTTGAAAATGAATTTGTTTTCTTGTTTGTTATATGAATAAGAAAGGCTATAAGATTTGGAATCTTGTGGCGTTTGCCCTCAAATGCCTCTTTCTCTTACTGATGGTGTAAGTTAAGTACCTACAGTGAGAAGGAATAGGTTGTTTACCTAAATAAGAATGATCTCAAACTTGAGTCATGTTTGGAATTTGAAACATGTATATTTCATCGAAACTGAAACCTTTGTTTGACAATGTACATAAATATACATAATTAGACTATTTTGAAGGGCTTTTATCACATAAAACGTTAAACTGACCACTCTCAAGGCTATTTCCATGTATAAGTAATGAAGAAGGTAAATAAAACAATGTATAAGTTTGTTCAATTTATTCTTAACTTTAATGCAGACTAGAATAATACTCTTAGAAATGAGAACAACAATAGTTATTTCATGTTATGGTGTACCTACATACCAGCTCACAATAAAAGGCTATTTATTATCTGTGTTTCACAATGTAAATAAATTTTATTCACAACAGCTAGCATATATATTTCAGACTGTATACTTACATCAACATGAATATGATATCAGCGTCATAACATAGGAAGTTTTAGAGAGAGAATTCGCACAGATACGAAGTATATAATTCAATGACACTGATGAAAATATTAGAACACCATATAGACATATTTAGGGAAAATATCAAGTACATAGGGAAGGGTTAACTAATAAGTAAGCAGATCGAGAAGGGTTAACTAGAATCGTGTTTACAATTACATTTATACATATAAATAAATATAGTCGACTCGTCCTCAGAGCGCTAAGCTTAGCTAAGAACACAGGACATATATATTATATAATTATCATAGGTTAAGTATATAATAACGGTAAATGCTATAGCGACACTATAAAATTTACAAAATATGATATATCTTTCGAGATGCTACACGATAATGCTTTATCAGTTACCACTATATCCACTAATCAATTCATTTTTTTTATTTATTTGATCACCAAAGATCCGTAAGGTCTATAAATACTGTGCTTAGTATAGAATCGTTTGAATTTTAACATTTTATATGAAAAATAGACCGAACCGGATCGTCTATCTAAATTATACACAATATTACAAAACTGTTATGTTAGGTTTTGAACTATGGTGCGTTAAAACTGTGTGGAAAATCTATTAAGAAATGAAACTTAACAAAATATAATTATTACCTGAGTTAATTACAAAAATGTTTACTTATAATGGAATGATTTTAGTACGAACTTAGTTATATCGCTAAAAATATAATTCAAACTATTATGAACCATATTCGTAAAGCATAAGATTGATTTTTAAATGAATGAGTAAAAACGCCGTGATAGGCTTGTACGTAACTACATAAAAGGTATATTACAGCTAAAACATAAATTAAAACGATACAGTCCATTTACAATGATTTTCTAGCAACATATAGAAATATTTGATATACGCCTGAATATGATCTTTAAGTTAATGACATAAGGCTTAAAATTGAAGATTTTTAATTTTCAGTCACTAAAGTACATTCATTTGCAAAGAAATAAGAACTTAAGACTTTTCACACAATCAAAATCACAAAGAAAATTCTGTTAAGTGTTACCAACACAAAAAAGTTAGGTATATTTTTATACTGGCAATACTGCTTTCGGTACAACATAGAAATAAACCTATTTTTCAATATACATTAGGTCTTATATCTGCATAATTTTGAATAATTTATCTCTCACCGATGATATTAGGTCAGAAGTGGTTATATCTTGAAAATAAGTACATTTTTCTATAATTCCGGGTCGGATTACAAACATATATTCCAGGCATCTTACAATTTCAATAATAATATCTAAGCGGATATGAAAAGATTCAGATTAAATATACAATAATAATTATCAATAAAGTGGAGCTTGCAATGTCATGATGAATAATAAACTGACGGAACACATTCGCCATTACGCGGTTAAAAAATAAAAGCAAAATTTGTCTGTGATCGCTTCACATAATACCGAATGTGTCACATATACACAATACTTAAAAACTATATTATTTAGCCACTTAAGCTTTATATTGATAGCATTTTGAAAAATCACATCATTTTATTTATATAAGGTCATTCTGAGTATTCTATTTTATTTTATTTTTTAAGCTAAAGTTGCGATCCGTCCTTAATTTATGTGATGTTTACAAAATACTTTTTAAAAACTACATGTTTAATAAAATGTTATGTAAATATTTATTATATAAATGTATGTGTGTATCAAAATGTACGGGGACATGATACGGCAACTAGCTTGAGCGAGGACACACATCGACGATACAAACGAACTTATGATAATACATCAAATTAATATAATAAAACAATTCTTTAAAAAATAAATTACACCATCTTGTATACAGTCACGAATTATTAAATGAATTCTGAAAATAAAAGCAAAAAAGAACGTACAAAAATAAAGTTTGAAAAGTATACATAATATAAAATGTTTTTAAATAATATCTAAAAGTAAACCATATTAAAACACATGAGAGTCAATTATTGTGTAATTATGGCAATTTGATCTTTAAAGTCTAATCTATAAGGTGCTATTTTGTCTATTCAAAAATTAAATAATTTAAAATATACAAAGTTTTATAGAGATGACGATTGTTATGTTGTCCATCAAGTAAACACTTATATTTGACATGCAAAATTAGACTTTATATTGAAGATCTAGAACTTAATTTTCTTTACTCAAACAGAATCACTATTGAGATGTAAAATTAAGCCTTATTTTAAAGGTAATAAGGTGTGCATCGGTGTGTGTCCGTGGCGTGTGATGGCGCGTCGTGAAGCAGGCACTTGTTCCTCGCGTCGTCTATATGAACACCGGGTTCTCCTGGCCGGTCAGCAGCCGGAACATCGACGTTGGCATCGTTTTCATTAGGATCTGGAATGGGGATTTTTACAATTATATTATTAGTTTGCTAACTATGATGATAGCCATTTTTTTCCGTCACATTTTGATGTTTCTACTATAGTTATTTTTTCCTCCTTTGTAACGGTATTAATGAATTTCTAGTTGTCTGTGTATGTACTTATAGTCCTGAACGCGAAGCGATCATCGCGCGAGTGAGCGATGCGATAATAAGTTTGCATCTGTGCGATAGTAATATAATCAAGCAGGAGTTTCATAGGTCAATGTACATTGTTTTTCTGCTCAGTGTCCGTACTTTAGTAAGTAAACTAACCTTGACGATCTGTAAATATATCTATCTGTAGAAGTAGATAACTTATGTAGGTGTGAATATGTGTTATTCGTACCTCTCCAACGGAGGTGGCGAGCAGGTTGACGATGCGCTCGTGCGGCACGGCGACGACGCTCTGCGAGTTGATCTCTATAATGCGGTGCCCCACGCGCACGCCGCCGCGCTCCGCGATGCCGCCGCGCAGCAGGCTGCAGATCTGACGGACATAAGCACGTACATGGTTGAGATTGTGATATCTATACCTTAGTATGAGTCACCTACGGTCTAGTTGCGGTAAAGTGCTCGTTTACAAATACACATCTTTATAGTATATAGGAATCTAAGCCCAGTATAACATATAATCAAACAATATTTTATCGGAGTAATTAAACTAGGTTTATTTTTTATTAACTGGGTATCAGAAACTAGTTACATACACACACATTCTTTACACATCCATATGTAAATGCCGTGAAAAATAAAACATGTTCTGTCAGAATTCTCCCCCTCCCACCAAAACCCTCCCACTTCAGAAATAAAAATCATCCCATATCCTTTCCGTGGTAACAAACTGATTACGTCATTTCATACCATTTTTACATCGAGACTTTAACTGAATAAATGACGTTTCACTTTGACTTACCACCCCGTTCTGCACACTGAACCCGAGCTGGTACTTGGTGTCGGGCCGCTTGATCTTGACCTCGACGACGGGCGCGCACGGCACCACCGTGAGCTTCACCACCGTCTGGTTCTTGGAGTTCTTGATGTACGTCTGGCACGTCGACAGCGGCAGGCCCACCAGGCTCACGCCGTTGATCGCTATTATTTGATCACCTGAGAAGGGAGTGTGGTTGTAGGGTTTTGAAGGTGGACATTTACAAAGACGTTGTCCAATGTATTCGGATCATACTTCTCGTTTATGTTCTCATGAGACTACTATTTAAAATAATATAAAATTAAATATATGATATGCTTTTTCAAATACTGGGATGAGTTTATTAAAACATGACAACTAATCTATAGGCCCGAAACACATTGTAGGAAATTTGCAGCCTCAGCCAATGCCCCATTTGTTTCCATCTTTAACGTCACGAGAAAATTGTACTATAGATGTCCAATTCATTGTTGCATAATTTACAGGTCTTAATCGCGTATAACATAATTATTATTTACCTCGACGTTTCGACCGGGTTACACGGATCGTGGTCATGAGAAAACTGCTCAAGTAGCGGCCTTTATCAATTTAGGACCAGCGGTTATGGTTGTAACCATTGGTCACTGACAACCGTATGGTTGTCTAAAGATTTAGCATCTCAAAGAATCTGCCAATGTAAATATTCCATACCAATATTAAGGTGTCCGCAGCGCGCGGCGGCGCCGGCGGGCGCGAGGTTGGCGATGACGACGGTGGGCAGCATGGAGCCCCAGCCCGACTCCACCACCACCACGCCCAGGATCTCGCCCTTCGTCTTCGGCACCACCACCTGTACCCATCGACATCCTGGTTACTACTGGATCTTAATATATGGGATTATATGTCTTTGAATGAAAAGACCACCACCATTTTGAGTACTTCTAATCTTTAATAAACTATAAGATTATAATTTTAAAAGGAGGAGTTAGGTGATTATGGAGATGTAGGACATTACTGATGATCGAAAACTTTTAACATTTTCTAGTTGTAGGAGGTGATCGTAGAGTTGTAGGATGTTAATGAAGAACTAATGCATAGTGGGCACCATGGCTTCCAAACAGGGTCTCGAATTCTATTCCTGTTTGATGTGAATATGTGGGAGATCTACAAATGCTATTTGAGATACTCTTAACGAATGCTTATCTCAGTCTGAAAAAAAAAACTGATACCATAGATATATGAACCTAATAGGGACCAGTTGTGATGCCAGTGGTTTTGTTAAAGCTTTTACATAACATGGAGCTCAGACCGATAGGAACTGAGCTAACGCGGCACAGCGAGTATGAACAATGACTGCCTACATTCAAAGCAATAAATATAAAACTCACTTCCTTCTGTAGTTCTTTCTTCGCGAACATCTGCAGTTCGTCGCCGAATATCTCCTGACTGTTGAGGACCTCTTGGTAGTCCATTTCCTTGACGAAACTGTGGTCTTCGATACCGTTCGCCTTTAGAAACTCCATGTAGGCAACTTGGAATGCTTGACCTATGGATTGGGCGATAAATTGTGCCTGTAAAAATAAAGTGATGTTTTAAACCACGAATGGATATGAGATTTTTATACCGTTTCTATATAAAGAAAAAAATCGGAAATGACGCGAGTTAAACTGCGGGGGATCACTAGTGATTTATAAATGAAACTTGATTTGAATATGGGACTTATTTCAATAAGACTGTAGTGCTATTCTATAATTAACCTTGACAGATAACGACAAACGTTTTTCGAGTAACATATTTTTCAACACACTTGCTCATAAAGAGGCTCTTATTTGTGCAAAAACAGTTGAATAATGACACGCTTGATTCACTAGTGAGTTATAGTTTTTTTTTAAATTGTTTAGTTATAAAAAAGATTCGATACCAAAAAAAACGTGTCCATACATTTTAAAAACAAACTTCAACTATGTTGCCTTACTTTTGGTAGGTCTATGGTCGATTCCATTTATTCATTCATTCGTTTTTTTTTTAATAAGTATATTATTTTAATCTATGGCCGATCACCATTGTTGTGTTGGATGCGCGCGAATAGTAAAACTATTTATTTATTAGCGAAAAATGATAATTTCTTCGCAAATGTGTTGAACAACGTTGTATGGTACACGCGAGTATTTGATGATCACTATCCTCGGCTATCTTCAGACCCTCGCCTGACGGCTCGGGCCTCAATAGCGCCTCGGGAGTAATCACCAACTTACCTCGCTTGTACCATAAATAACTATTTAAATAAACTAATCAGACCTTACCTTAAAATTAAATAAATGTTTCTTTTTGCGTCTCAACATATTTTAAACTAAATAAATAACTGAATAACCAAACAGTCTCAAGTACGACATATAACACAATATTTCAGTGTCGCACAAACGTTGAGCAAGTATTGGTATTGGTGTGACTAATTGCTTTGAATAAATTTATTTTCAGAGTTCATTTACATTACATATGTTAATTATTGTTGCATACTTCGTTTACATAAAATACTTTAAAGGGCTTGTGACAATCCGAAATAATTTTAAGGTACAGTCTCGGAATGAAAAGGTTCGTCAATTTTCAAATTGATTCGTATAATGTGTCGCGAAAACATATTACCTTTTGAAACTATGGTACAGAATAGACTCGGGTTAGGGAAAATAATGTTCTACTGCCCGATAATAAAGTTCAAAATTATTCAGATCAGTGTTGTTGTGACAGGATAAATGTCTTGTCAACAAGATTTTTGATAAACTAAAACCTTCTTGTTGGTTCAAGATGCCATTATTATTTCTGTTAAAACTATTGTCAATCGGTCAATGTCATCATTGCAAAATATCAAAGAGGTTTTTATATGCCGCGCGCACAAGGCAGTGTTTAAAAAAAAGGATAGAAAAATCAAACAAAACCTTATTTGATAGCAAACATCATTCTATTTATTTAAATGTTAGCATCACTGTTTCTTACACTGTTATGTTGGCATAATTGTTTCTTGCAATACTAGTGCAAGTGAAAACCGACTCTAAGGTGACGAACCTTTTCATTCCGAGACTGTACAATTTAAGGACTGATTTTAAGGAGTTTTTCTTTGTTTTTAATTAACCTGGACCTTTCCACTAATGGGCAAAGGTCTCCCACAAACTCTTACATTTTTACGGATACTTGGAGAGTTTTTTATCTTTATACATGCATGTCCGATTGCGTTGACGTTTGTTATAGGAATAAATTGATACCAAAGAAAAGTTTAATCCAGAGATATAGTAATCAAATACATGGTATTACAAAGTCAAAAACTCACCTCTTCACTTTCAAAAACATGACATATCATCTTCGGCGTACGGTTCAATTTGGGTTGATCGGAGTCATTCTCGTGTGGCACGAAACGTCTTCGCGCCATCAACACTACAAGGTCCCCTATATCCGCGATGTATGATATTGTTCTCAGAGCGTGGTCCATCATGATCTCTTTGAGCTCTGTGTTCAATACCATTATCTTCTCAGTAGATATGAACAGGTCGACCTCGGTGCTGGGCTGGTTTTCGCCCTCTGGTGCCTGTAATAGGTTATATTTATTAGTTAGATTTTTAGCAGTACGCGGTTTCCAAAGGTGGGAGTTTTGCGATAAATAGGGTCCTACGTTATAAGGAACATTTGTGATTTTACCTTATTGGTTTAGTAGTTTTTAATTTGAAGGATAGTTGGGGAAGATTTTAAACGCAACCGGAGAAAAGTTTAAAGACAAATGCGATAAAAATATTAATTGTTGCGAAATTTAATTAACACAGCAGATTACAAATTTTGAAAATCATAAGAAATATTTATTTTACAAATACAGATATAAAACAGAATTAAGATATTAAGTGAGTATTGATTTTACAAGGCTCTGGAGGTTATCTAATTTGATTTAGAATTTAGAACTTACCAACGCCTGATTATTCCAAGGGAAGCGGGCAGAGAAATGTGGATATTAGTATGATATACTACACAAGGTGATAAAAATATAGCAGTATACTGCTACAATCAGTGGTAGAATGAAAAGTCAGTATAAAGCCATTGAACTATTGAAACCCACTCCATACACAAGCATACTTAGCTTAGGATGGTTTTAGTCTGACGCCAACGGCACACGCACCGTCAGCAGATAAATGAACTTCTAGAAACCTTTTTAGAATGACACGTACGCTATCAGCGCGCACGGTAGCTAGAAGTTCATATATCTCGGCCATCAGCGCTGACGGTGCGCGTGCCGTCGGCGTCAGACTAAAACCAGCCTAAGCTTAATATGCTTGTGTATGAATATACATGTTTTATACTTTTCATTCTATAACTGAATATAATAGTTCTAAATACTGAGCACATTGAAATCATTGTAATTTCGTGTGAATGATGTGATTCGATTTATGCAGTGGTTCATTTGAAAAACTTAACATCTTTGTAACATTATTCTTATATCTAGTGAACCGTTACAGATGTACGTTATATTGTCGTAGCATTGAAGAATGAATTTATTGTAAGAGTGTCTTGTGACCAATTTACCAAAACCTAGCAGATCATTTGACAACATAAATTAAATATTGTACGCGTTTAATCGAATTTAGTCGAATTTTTCAACGAGTTTCAGCCAAAACCTTCTTCATATGTTTGAAACAGCGTTTTGCTTAATCAAAGAATTCGAACCACACTTAATACGTCTAAAAAGAATAAGAATCCCATTTCTTTTAGCAAACACACAAATCCGTACAAACGCTGTTCAAGTGAACTAAACGGAATCTGCCAGCCAAACCACCTTGATTTTGACTTTTTTGATTTACACGAACACATTGAAATAAAACTACGTTAACGGATTTTTGTCGTGGTTAAAATATTAAATTCACAATATTTTTAATATTATATTCAGAACATGTTGACGGTAGATTGATATTTTACATTACTTTGTATAAGTTTCCATTGTGACCACGGATCCTGTAAAGAATCCGACACATCAAAATAAAACGTCAATACGTCATCATTGAAACGTCAATACGTCATCATTAAAACGTCAAACCGTCATTATTAAAACGTCAAAACGTCATCAAAGTGACAACCACGTCATAAAAGTGACAACCACGCCCAAAAATCCGTAGCAGCAGTATTATTTCACCTTGATCTTGTTGACGGCTTCCTCGACCATGTTCTTTTTGAGTCGTTTCTTGCGGCGTCTCGTGTCCTCGTCCACCTCGACCGAGCCGAGGAAGGCGAGCCGGAAGACGGCGGCGGGCGCCGCGTACACGCCGGAGTACGGGCCCTCGCACCCCCACTGCGGACCGACTAACCTCCTCGGGTATCGCTCGCAAGCTATATCCTCTTATATTGGGTGTTTGTTTTCGACTCTCATTTTGTTTATTTTTGATATTTTGTTTCAGTTTTGTTTATTTTAAAGCTTCGTTTGATATTAAAAACGTTTCTCGACGTTTCAAAACAATGTTTTTAGTTTATATTTGCAAAAATATTTTTACCTTTCTTGCTTGTTATTAACGAAACGTACCAATAATTATTTGCAGGGGCGGATCAATATAAAAGTTCTTTGGGTTACAGTACAGCTCAACTCCCCGTAGGTCCTAGGACCTCTATAGGCTAAAGGTACCTACGGGGTTTAAAATCTGACTTACAAATATTGTCTATTTATTCGCCGAAATCAAATTTATAAACATGTTTACAGGTCCACGTGTAAGTAGTATACATCATTCATCATCCAAAGAAGCTGGATATAATGAGGCAGTAGCCAAGGGTCTCTTTTTATATGTAAGTACCTCCATATTCTTCATAGTCATGTTAAGAATACCTTGGCAATTTTTTACAGTATTTTAGGACGTTCCTTCATTTAGCCCCAAATGTGACAAATGTTGCGTTACAAAATATAAAATACACTATGATCGTGAAACATCTTTAATTAGAAAGTGAGTGCCGTGACGTACGATATCATTCTATTGGTGTATTTTATTGGTTTTTCGTTTGCAGTTCATTTAGTACCATGCTTTAGTGATTCATTTGTTGATGTCCCGAGTATTATTTTTGTTTAGCTTGCTTTATCATATCATATAAAACCCAGCATTCAAAAGCCAATGATACCGAACAATCCCACTCAAATATTTCAGCGCAAAAAGCAAGCAAAACAAGTCGAATACAAACACACAATGATAAGTGAGAAGCGAGCGATTCCTTCCTTGTTATGAAAGCAGACCTAACAGAAAATCAACTTTAATTATGTTAGAAATAGGGTTGGATTTCGATTGTGCGTTGGCGTTCTTTAAGCTGGTACGCATGTTAGTGCAGTCCCCTCAGAGTGGATATGGCCACCTTCAGCCGGTGTGAATCGGGTATGTATCATGCTTTTAATTGTGCATCGTATGAGATAGTGCATGGTTTGAAAAGCTCATGTCTCGAGAATATCAAATCGATTATAATTCAATCGATACATTCAAGTTTACAGAGAATATTTCTCAAACTTATTACCAAAGAAACATTCTCTAAAAACTTGCAAAACAAAATTTCTAGAAAATCGTAACTTATTTCGTACTGGAACATGCTTAGGTAACGTCGTGTTGCACAGCACAATATGGTCGCAAACTGAACGTGTAACCTTACCTTTAGGGCACACAACACAAGGTATCAACAAATGGTATATTATATCAAGCATAGCATCAAGCGTATCAAGCGACAGACAAACAATTTGAGAGGAGGCTAGCCGGCCATCTTCCCGAGTCGAGGGGTGAGGAGCACACTGAAAAAAACACTCTAGTGCCATGTCGATAAGAGCTTAAACGGTTTGGCGGGCAGGTTTCGTGGATCACTTACCGATACATTCACAGGGTAACGTTTCACGCGGTCGTTTTATCTATACTAGGTATCATATTATCGTTATAGGGTATATATTAAGGGTAGTTCACTAGCATTCTCAATACACTAAACCTAATGAGCATGAAATTACATTATGTACAGATGGGTGTGGACAGTGTGAGATTGCGTGCTGTGTTGTTCTTTGACAGTTCAATGTTGTCATGTGAGAACAAATATTGTGTTTGATACAAGAAAGAGAAGTGAAGAGAAATATGAAAGTAGAATTATATTATTATAAATAATTTGATGTATAAAGTGTATGCCCGCCAAATTTAGAGCAATCATACAGTATTTTAGCCAATAGTTTAACCAATAGACATAGCAAGGCGATAGTTAGAGTAAGAGGGAAGTAATTTCATGCTCTCACTTTTAAAAAACATCTACTTTGACAACATAAAGACCGATTCACACGGGCAATTGGTTTACTGCCATAATTACACTGTGTTATTATTTAATTATGAGAATGCGTAAGTAAATTGTAAAATTGGGGAAAATATTATAATTATATGGTAACATTAATCATTCGGGTAAAGTTGGGAGTAGTAAATAGGAATTGGATTTGAATGAAATGCCGCGTTGTTATAAACATTTTTATGGAAATTATTCTAAACACTTAGTTTAATTCATATTGGAAACAAATTAATCTGAGTATTTTAAAAATTCATGGATAAGATTGAAGCCCCAATTTCGATGTTTTTAAACTAACTTAACAACAATGACAATTCAAACACAATTTCATCTCATTTTTAGTCCAGTTTAAAATCATCAAAACTGTGTTCAACGTTTTCTTTATAAAAAAACAGTTCAACCTAAATTCTCGGCTATTCTTCGTTCAAAAATGTATATTACAACCTTCTCTTTCATTTTACAAACTCTCCTATCTCACCCTACTCCTTCAACGTCTTATCTCGTCCAGATATCACCGTCCGTCCATTACCTTGATCCTGGAGACGGCCTCCTCCGCCTGCAGCATGCGCGTGGCCTTGGTGGGCTGGCCCTCGCAGGCGAGCTGCGTGGAGCCCAGGTAGCGCGCGCGGAACAACACGCCCTCGATCAGCACTGACACCGACATGTCTGCAACCGATACCACAAATTGTACTGCCTTATTTGCGTTGCATTTTTGTCTGATTTAGCACTTAACCAGGTTTTACAATCTGATATAACTACAATTTTGAATACTGTCAAAAGACCAAAGTGACAGATTTGACAGACAAGGTGCCAAATGCTTACCAGGTTTTGTTAAACTAGCTTTAAAATTAAACGCAAATAAGACGAGTAAGGTTTTGTAAACAGCTTGTTTTGAGTTGTGGTTTGTATGGTAAAGCCAAGTTAAAAGAGCTCTAGTGTGTTATCAAGAGACTTATTGGTATAGTGAATACAGATTACGTCATTATCATTAAAATTTATTCTTTTGAAAACGTGAATTGAACTATTCGATTGTCACTTAATAGAAGGCTAGTGCGATACATTTTACTTTAAGATTAATAAGAGAAAATGTTATCCTGTTTTTTCTGAAAGAAAATACAAATGTAGGTACTTAATGTCTCACAAATTAGACTTTTAATACTGACCATAATAATAATATCCAATCGCAGCGTGAAATTATAATCATAATTAAATATGAAATACAAAACATAATGGTTACATATTTTATACAATGTGTTAGAAAATCCTGTCCAATTTGATGATTTTAATTATGTATCGTATTAGAAACATAAACACAATCAAAATTTGAATATTAGTATACATTTTCACCAAATATATCTGACCTAGGACAATGTCGCACGACAAAAAGTTTATTGTCAGTACCGCTTATATTATATTAGCCGTTTATAAAGTATACCCGCATTTGGTAAGTTGCCGAAATTAAGGGAAAATTTCCCATATTTTTTAAAGATAAAATTAATAATTTTCATTTCTTTTTTTAATATTTCATCACGACTGAAGATAAGGATACATCATCAATGGTCAGACAGGTATTTTGTAACACGTTGTATAATGTATTAACAGACACATTATTAATAATAATTCTACCAACCTTCTTTATTTTTACTCTTCTTCTTACCGTCTTTGTCCTGAAACGATTTATATAACAATTACTAATTTTAATATCATAACTATGTTTTAAAGCATTGATCAGTTAAATCAATATACTTAACTAATTATTAAATTAAAGAAAGATTTTGTTTCAAATCACTCGAACTGCCGAACCAACTCTCGAAATTGTAATATTACAGAAAATTGTAACTTGTTTCTAGAAATAACATTACTTACTCGATGAGGTAATAGCTAATGCATTTTTTATATTATGGCAAATTGTAAACCATTTGCTTTCTCTGACTACCTATCACTACTACTACCACTTTAGCTGTACTTCCAACCAAATACAACCTAACCTCTACACATAACAACGTACCTTTCCATTATGCAGCGCATCCTCTCCGTCGCCGGCGTCGATGGCGTGCGGCGGCGAGCGCGCCGAGCCCGACACGCTGCCCGCCGGCATCACCGTGCGCGACTTCGGCTTGCGCCAACCCTGGGGGGAAGTTAACTGTTGTATGATACTGGTGTATTAGGAGAAATAATGTAATGGGGATGTCTATAGTAATAACTAAATCCATATATCGAACAAAAAATAATCATAAAATATACGATCTGATACTAGGAAAAACGAAATGGAACATGTCATCAGTTACTTAATAAAAAAATCAATATAGCGTTTTTAAAGTTGACTGAGAGAGCGTTTAATTTAAGAAAAAATATAAAACTTAGACAACACTGTACAAGTCAAATCTGCTTTTACAACATCTTTTAAAAGCATATGTAACAGTACAGTATATTCAGTATACACCCCTATTTTGAATTCGAGATACTTAATCACACAGCTAATGTAAGCGACGGGTGACAATATAATAGTGAAGTTAATTTTTATCTTTTGCTTTTATTTAAAAAGTTATGATAAGTCAAAGGTTTTCAAGATCCCGCCGAATTTTGTTGTTATTCTACACCAAACAACCGGCGAACGCTGCGATACACAGCTGAGCGCGGTCATCGACCCGAGCCGTCACAGAATACTTGATAGCTAGTGTGCCATCTGGTAATACGGCATTTATTTAGTATTTTTTAAAGATAAATAAAAGACTATCATTTTTGATATTTTTATTGGATATTATGGATTCAGTTACTGCTACAGATATTCTGATTTTAATAAGTCCCGTAATTTCAAAATAGGGGTGTATTTACAAATATAAATTAATATGAGGAATTCATACAAAAGTTTGACACAATCGACATCAAAACTTAGTATACTATACAAAAACATGTAATATAAACGAACACACAAATTAATTCCTTAAGCCTACATTAAATTACCTAATAAAATTAATCGAATCATCGCCAAATTACGCCTTCTTAAGGCAGATAAACGGACTATAAAACTTATACAACCATTTGAATGAGGTCAATAATACTTTAAACTCTTTATAAATAGATATTTAACAATTAATTCGAGTTTATGTATAAGTCCGCTGATAACAAAGTCAAATACTAAGTCGTTTAAAACTCATTAAAATTTTTGTAAAGCAAATATAAGTCAATGCGAGACGCCTTAGGAAGTACTTAAATAATACATTTCCGATTAAAAGTCTTAGAAAAATAAAAATATAGGTACTAACTACAATATAATCATCAGTAAGAGCTAGAGCTATAATCATCAATAATAGTATTTAGTACCTTAGCTTTTGAAAAGATGCAAAAATGCGTGTTAGTGATCTCAAACTCGAACAATGTTTAGAAAATAATATTGCATTGGGCAAACGCGATGATATGCCTATTCCTCCTCACTGTTTTACTATCATCAATGAGAGGGAAGCCTTTTCCCTGCAGTGGGATTTTACAAAACGATATTTTATTTAATTGTAATTATAATTATGTATAGATTTAAATATGATTCACCTCTTCCGATTCACCTGCATCTTGCTCTCCCACATCAAGACTCACTGATTCACAACTCGACTCATTTACTTCACATTGATTCACATCTTCACTTTCATTTGAAAAACTTTCATCTTTAACACAAATCTCAGTTTTATTGTCATCTAAACACGGTTCATTTTCCTCTTCGCTCATTTTCTTAATCAATTGTTTACATTCTGTCACGCACTGATTGGAAACAACACTTTTTCCAAGTATTTTTATAAAAAATCGATATTTGTATGAAAAACTACTAGAATTTGTAATTAGACGTTAT
Source organism: Timandra comae (assembly GCA_958496195.1). Classification (NCBI taxonomy): domain Eukaryota; kingdom Metazoa; phylum Arthropoda; class Insecta; order Lepidoptera; family Geometridae; genus Timandra; species Timandra comae. The sequence goes on from OY292354.1 coordinate 1,710,040, forward strand.
CATTATCTCTTATCGTGTTTTACGAGTGATAAGAGTGAGGTAAAGTAAATAAAAAATGGCACAAACACGTCCTCTCTGTATCGTTAACACCGGTTCACTTGACGTTTGTACCGAGTAACCGAGTCAACATTGAGGTCAAAGAATAAACACGTAGATAAGACACGTAGGAAACTATTTTTAAATTACCTTTGTTTATTTGAATTGATAATTTTTATTTTGAAATAGTGAAGCAATTAATGTTATGGTTTTAAATATCCTTATTTTTATAGTAATTAAGAGAATAAGTTTTTACGCTTTTACGTCATAGTTATGTTAGTTACCGATTGTTGTATACACTTTAGCTAGGGTTCAAAAAAGGAATTTATCACTACTACTTTTTCCAATGGAATCACTAAAAATGTGAGAACTAAAAGCAATTTAAACAATAGGAATTATTAATTTATTATAAAACTACACATTTCACAAACATTTTCAAAACGGAAATCCAAATAACACAATCCTCACAGAGTAAGCACACTTCTAGGCATTCAACCACTCACAAACTCGCCCACTTACTCTATGGTGACGGTATATAAGAGCAAGGTCAGCTGCGCATGCGTCTCTGACCTATTACACGTTTTTAACTATGTTAATAAACAGCTGACGGTGACGTCATTTGTTTCTTATACTTTAATTTTTATCAATGTGATCTTTGTGGGATGAAGAATAAGGTTATGTTGTATGGATTTCTTTCGAGTTAGTCATTTGAAGGTAATGTAGTTATAAGTTTTATTCAGTGTTGACTACTATTTTTAAATCATAATGTTTATATTATTTTGTGCATTTGTATGCTAAGCCGGAGGTTCTGTGTTCGATTCTTGGCTAGAGCGACTTGTTTAGTAATATACAAATATAGCTCGAGTTTAAGATGAGGAGGCTGAGTAAGCTTAACGCATTGGTTAGATTAAAACAAACTATTTGCTGAAATTTCCTGGCTTATTCGCTTTCTGAATTAAGATAACTGTTGTCCATTCGGTAATAGCATATTAATATTGCATAGTTATTGAATGAGGAAAAAAGCTTTATATATTTAAGTAAATTATCCTTCAATATACACGTAGGTTTTAACAGTAGGGTCACTAATTGGCTAGCCTGCCTGGTACTAAAGTGGTCTATGAATCATATCCCACTTTATTTCCTTTGTTATTATAGACTTTGATACAAATTAACAGTGTTTATTAATGTACCTACTATGTTCTACGGCGGTAATTTAGTGTTTACCTTATTTTAGTGAAATATCTCATCTAACATGTTTTTTCCAGATTAATTGGTTTTTATGTCAAAATGTCATGTTAGATGCATTTAACCAAAAATTTTACACAGACCAGTTTAATTAGGTGTGTGTGTGAATGAGTGTGTGTGTAGTTTCTGATACCCTAGATACAAGCTTCGAGCTTAGTTAGGGGTCAGTTACTATAATGAGACGATGTAGTGAATGATTATGTTATGTTATAATTCTAAACTAGCAAACCATAAGGTATAATTTAAACATGGAATTGGGGAATATGTTAAAAACACCTTTACCATTTTTATATTTTTACAGACAAATAGCAATTATGCCGATACATGTAAAAAAATATTTAAGTTGTGTACTAACCTTATCATCAAAGAACCCCTGGTCGTCAGTCCTCTGCTGGCCGAGCAGTCTATCAGTCTCTAGGTCCGTGTCGGCTTCATCTGCAACGTAGCATCAATTCAATTCAAACTTACCCCAATATTATTGGGCGGGGAAATCAAGCTCTGTAGTAATGTAGAAGATTTCAATAAAACTTATCAAAAAGATCTATTGCTCGACTATAATTGAAATGTTAAATAATTATTTTTCAAAATGTGATGTTTCTAGGTAGCCAATACGTGGTATTATAATGTAGTTTTTATTATAAGTTGACGATTGTATAATATAGTAAAGTATTGTGTAATTTACCTTCATCGCCGCTGTTTTGTTTGATTTCCACCGATTCAGTACTCTGCGCTGACGATGGCCTTTTGCTGAAGATACAATTGAACGAATTATAGAGAAATTATAAAAGCCGACATAATTATTTTGACAAAAGGTTAAGTATATTTTTTAACAAATTGGATAAGCTTGCAACTCATAAGATCAAAAATGATTATACCTGGGCGGATACACATCATCATGATGCGGTGTATGATGGTGGTGCGGTGTGGGCGTCAGCGGGCCGTGGGCCAGCGGCGCGTGCGGCCCGAGCGGCCCGTGGGGCAGCGGCCCGTGGGGCAGTGGCCCGTGCGGCCCGTGCGGCCCGTGGGGGGCGTGCGGGGACGCGGGCCGGTGCGGGGCCGGCGCCGGCGGCGGGGGGGCGCTCTCCACACACGCTAAAGGTTACAATTATTGTTATTACAAGTCCAGAATTTGTTGGGACCATAATTATAGATAACGTAGTCACCATCGACAGTATACACGTAATCGCGATATGAGGTATGCCACCTCTCCGAGCGACATAAAGTAGCGTTATCCTACTCGATTATAAATATGCCTCTTTTTGTACAGTCAGTGTCACATAAACCTCCCTTTCTTTGGTATTGCCAACCAAGGCACAGTACCTTTTATCTGACACTGAATGCTATTGTTAAGTGTCAAGAAACATTTCACATCGAATTTTACACTTAACGCACTTGAATATTCGAAATCGAAATGATCCTCCTCACACCATATTAACTTTTCTATTGATTACACTTACCCAACGGGTCTAGTGAATGTAGGTCCGCGTCGGATAGTAGATGCGGCTCCGTGCTCGTGCCGTTCTCCACTATCTCCTTAACTGTCACCGTCGAGTGAGTCTGCTGACCAAATACACACATATTTTTTACTATGAAACAATATATTTTGTACTAGTATGAGATTTTAGGAACATTCAGAATCTCGATACTAAGCGCATATTTTTTTACTCTTTTACGTTCTAATTGCTGAAAGGACTAGTATGAAAATTTTGATGAAAATTTTCGTAATATTATTATAGTGTATTGTTTTGATTAACACATAGGATAGTTTTCATCCCGAAACTGCAAAGTACAGATATACTACAGAGAACTAGGGTACAGAAGATACACCACAAAATAGATAGATAGGTAGTCCACAAACCTGATTATTATTGTCCCCGTCGGAGCCCTCGAGCGAGGAGAGTCCGTCGGCGACGACGGGCATCTTGGTGACCGGCATGCGGCACGCCTCGCCCAGGCGCGACATGTCCATTTGTACTGCGGATATATCATTGGTTTAATATCGTGTTATTGTTTAACTAGCGGCATCTCGCGGTTTCACCTGCGTGGTTTCCGTGGATAAAATTTCTTCTTTTAAAACGTTACTCAGGGTGAATGTAGCTTTTTAATGGTGAAAGAATTTTCAAATCAGACGTTTCCTGAGATGAGCGCGTTCAACCAAACAAACAAACTCTTTCGCTTTGTAATATTAGTATAGATTACTTACCTTTCATCTCAGTGATCTCGTTCTCCATGTGCACTAGCGACAAGTCGCTGGCGCTGGCCGAGTCGCTGGAGTCGGACGAGAGCGCGAACGGCTCGCCCGCGTACACCGGCCGCCCCGCCGAGTCGCACATTACTGGGTTGGCCTGCACACGAAATAGAAAAAGTTGAATCTTGGCATAATTTGGAAAAAAGATTTAAGTAAATATTAAATATTTTATTACAAATTTCAAAACTATACTAAAAAATTACGATAGAAACGACTGAGCAAATACATTTTTAAAGTCTATTCACCGAGCATGTATAATGTAGCGCCCTCTCTCTTGCACAATTGTATGAAAGTGATAAGGATGGTCAACGACAATGATCGACAATGTCAATGCGCGGTTTCATTTTTTTCCAATATAAGGCTGCGTTTGGATAAATACATCACGCAACTACGTACGCCTGATAGTGCTGAGCCGTGGCTGAAAAATAGCCATAATGCTTCGGAGATCTTAAAATGGCAGCTTTAAGATCTCCGAAGCATTATGGCATTATGGCTATTTTTTTTAAATACACTAAACTTTTCACCACTGCTTTAATTTTAACTTAGAATTAGTCGAACCGTAGCATACAAAACCAGCTATCATACAAAATGTATAAAAAGGTATTTCTATGATATAGCAGTTCCATTATTTTTTCATAATAAAAAACCAAGTTGGATTAATGTATTACCGGTAGCCCCAGGAAGTTGGTGTGGTTGTTGGTGATGTAGGGCGAGAGCGGGCTGCGCGCGCGCTCGCGGGGCCACTCCGACTCGCTGCCCTCGAGCCCGTTCTCCGACGGACACTCCTGGCTCTGGCGCCGCAGCTCGTAGTCTAATTCCTGTGCACAACGTAATAATGGTAAGTATGTTAAACATATTTCGATTAAATACTTTTGCGTAGTTTTAATTGTTAGGGTTGCCATATTATTATGCAAATGTTTTGAAAAGTATTATAAAGGATTATTTTGCACTAATGACCACTTCAAGCATAACACGTACACAAAAGCATTTTTAAATTACAGGAAAAGTTAAAACATTGCAAAAACACAATTTTGCTGGATAAAGGATGGCGACTAATTTTAGACTCAAAACTAATTTAAAAACAAGAGTAAGATAGGAGATACGAGTAGCAAAGACTCTCTCTCTATAAGACAATGCCTACCCTCTTCCCTTAAGAAAGGGTTAACATACATACACAACTACTAGTATCGTCTTTGGAAAAATTGAGCCTTAGCCACTGCCAAATAAAGTAAGGTAGAATAAGGTATGTTAGTAAGGGGAACATATTCTAAGCTGACAGTCTATCTAGAACCAAATCAAAAGGAGACTACCAAGCTATGTTAGTGTGTGGGTACCTGAAAATTAACAACCTCATCGTTGACGTTCTGCTGCACGCCCGCCGGACACCTGAAGAACTCTTCCAGAACCTTCCTGGTCTCGGAGAACTCGTACAGGTAGTCGAATGTCGCCGAACTCGCGGGCGGCGTGTCTGTATCTCGGTTGTCCGCCATTACCCTCTGGAATACGGTTTAGGTTTGGTTAGCAAGGAGAGTATTCGGACATAAATATCACACAATGTCACTAGTTCTTATTAAGTGAAGCTTGTACTACGGACGCTAGAACGTATACTTAGAATAAAAAGAAAAACAACACATTTAAATAAAGAATCCTTATTTATAATTTCTCAAAAAATATGATTCATTTTATATCAAAAAAATATATTGGTGATCAAGATTAAATGATGGGACATATGAGCTGATGATGAAAAGAGCTACAAATATGAGCTATGAATTGCCAAACAATCACACATGCCATATTAGAATCACATAAAAGCGGGACTCACTTGCGGGAAGCCGGGGCGCGACGAGCGCGCGGCCTTCTGTCCCAGGCCGTAGCGGCGCGGCGAGCCCTCGTACTCGGCGATGGGCAGCTCGCCGATGACGCGCGCCACGCGCCCCCCCTCGCGCCCCCCGCGCCCCCACGCCGGGCTCTCCCGCTCCGAGCGCGACCGGCTCGACTCACTCCCATCACTATCTTTAATATCACAATCACCGTTCTTTATATTACCTATAGTTCTCTTAACCCTCACATCTATCTCATCGTCACTCGCGTCCGGGTCCGTCCTCAAACCTAGGGACACAGAATTCAATATCACTGGAAATAAAAAGAAAAATAACGAAATAAAATAATTGTTGCGTGCGTTAATTGAATCGATTCGTTTGTAAACTTCGATTATTCTATTGAGTTTAATTGTTTAATTTGTTGTATCGTTTCGTAATTAAACATGTAATGTCACACGAGTAATCTAAGTTTACAAGACAAAATCGCTGTTTTAAACAAATCCAAAAAACTGAAATCTCTTTACCACATTACAATTAATAATATGAATCATCTTCTTTGTTTATAGTCCGCGCCACGAGAACAAGTGGCGCGGGCTATAAAACCAAAATGTGATAAAATTCACCTTTCCAGTCATCATTGTCGTCAAAGACCATGACTTCGCCGTCTGCCACTACCGCTATGGGACTACTCTTGGTGCTGACGTCATTTGTCTTATGTGGATCAAGTATTGGGGAACTGTTCTTGGGAATACCCATAGTATTCGAGTCCACGTCTCGTTCCCGTTCCCGTTCTCGGATCGGTTCCCTGTCGCCGTTCGTGTACGAAGGCGACGTATGTCGGGAGATCATTTTTTTGGGCTCATTGTTTATTCGGTGGATTGATATCTGGAAGATTAATATAAGTTAAGTAATATGTTAGTCAAGAACTGTGCGAGATGCTGTCGTAAGCGCATCCCACTCCTGATGAAGGAAGTATATATTTGGCAGAAACTAGTCGAAGGATTCTAAAATCGGTAAGAACTCATAACCCGTATAAAAAATAGCTTTACAGATACATTCTTATTTTAGATATTTTGGATGCCTTAACTTACAAATCTATCCTCACTCCAGATATTGTAGGTACCAGCAGTCTTACACAATCACACATAATACAGTATCTAATACAAGTATTTATCTTAGTACAAATGATTGACATATAATTTACGTGCTCGGCGAACTCCAATGAGCTTCTAAGAAGGGCGAGTGAGAACAGACATGTTTGGCATGACTGGGCTTAGCTCCCTTAGATAGGAACCCATCAATACGCTTAGAGTTTGTGTATTTGTCTATATAAATGTAAGTAATTTCCTTTAACGTTCCGCGAGCATTGAAATGAGAGATTTCGTGGCAACAGACCTACCTATTTGTACCTGTATTTCTGTTACATGTATTAAATATTTTCCTACACCAATCAATTTTATCAATCACACTTCTTCAAGTCGTATCTTATCCTTAATTTCATTCACATTCTTAAAGTCCAATACAAATGTATAAAATAATGGAAACGCATACTCTCATACATACCTAGACCGAGACAAATATTAAAATCTCACGAATCGAAACTCTCACGGGAATATAGGTAGTCCTAATCCTTTGTTTGGCAGTCCGGCATTGTAACCACTGCTATTTGGAACGTCATATGGATATTTAACTATTTGAACGGGTTTGCGTAAGTACCGATTTTAGTCAAATCGACTAATTTCTCGTTCGACATAGGCTCGAGCACCTCGGTGGGGACATTATATGAGCTGATGATGATGACTAATTTCAGCCACATACGGTGGTCTTCATCAGGAAGAGTAAGTTCCGCTCGCGATCATAAGTTTAATTTAATATTAAAAACTCATATGGATATAATTTATAGGTAACTAATAAATATCTTCGTATCTCTTACCTCATTGTTGACGTTATTATCAACAACGTAATCAACAGTGTCTTTGTTGAGCGAGCGCACTTTGTTCCTCAGGTTGTGTTTGTGTGTGTTGTTGTGTCTCAGTTTTCGAACGGCTTTTGTTCTGCTCTGAGAGTAAAGCTCTCTACCTCCAGCTATTTCTATTATCCTGGCAACAATGGAAATGTACATTTATAGTCTGGATCTGAGTTAAGGATGATACATTATTTGTTTATAATATTTAAAACCTTTAGGAGAAGACTAACTGTGCCTCGTTATGGGCTAAAATAGAGTTATTAATAATTCTAAATTTATAAACTTCTCAAATTAATAATCTCTATCGACACTAAGAATTGGTTTGGGGAAACATGTACAAGTTTATGCATCGAAATATTTGCCTAAAGCGGGAACAAACCAGCATCCTTTAGCATAGCAGGCAGTGTAACAACTGCACCTCTTTATCATAAAACCAATGAGATCAATAAAATAATAAATAACTTTATTGTATTAGTCAATATCCAATAAGGTCAAGCTACATATAATTGAAAAGGTCCCATTTGGCTTAATATCAATGATCATTACCAGTCGGACCAACACAATTGGTTATAAATTAATAGCATGTATATGACCTCATTGTAAGCTTATTGTCAATACACAAGCAGATACTCCTATAGAAATATGTATGTGATTATGACCAATCGTCGTCGGTAATACGATATAGTAATTATATTTAATAGACACTATAAATTAGGAACGGAATCGCCTTTCCAAACTGCTACTGCCAAATGTTACTTGATACATGTTTAATTAATTAGAACATTAATTATATTGATATTGGAGGAAGAGGCAAAGAAAGCTTGAGTTGTAACGCGGAGACATTTTCTGTCTCCACAAATATAGGAGGCATACGAACAGGCAGACGGTATTTACCTGATGGTAAGAAATTACCGCCTCGGAAATTTGCATTTGCAGCTCTCAAGTCCGTTGTAAATATTTAGGACGGATTAAATAAATATTTTTTTATTTTGATTACGTCCTTTACCATGTTTGCTATTTGATAAGTGAGCCCCGTGTGCCAAGCAACAAGAGATGCATTTAATCACACTAGTCCCATTTGAAGACTGATTAAAACAAGGCATAAGGTATGAAGCTTTAAGTGCAATCTGTTTTAGGTATTCAACCATTTAAAATGGGGAGAGAATGCTATTCTCAATAGAAAACTACCTCGCAAACCACCCTATACTACACCACCACCAATCGTCTTGTATTACCTGGAATCCCTAAGCTTGTAGGTGCCTCCCTTCGAGTTGAGTATGACGAGCTGGCCCTCATTGCCCCGCTCGTCGTCCGAGGACACGTTGTGGTTGTTGGAGTCGCGCACCTCCAGCGCGGAGTTCAGTCTGGAATGTGGATATAGAAAACATCAGTTTTCTCTTTATACTAGGCTAAAGGGGCTGGAGCTGATCTTTGAAAGCCATTTTATTGAAGCTTTCAAAAAGAAAGCCATTTTATTGAAGCATTGGGTAAACGTGGTGGTTACGCCATATGAATCGGACTGTTCTATATCATAAGGAATAGAGGCCTTTAGTTTCTTAGCTAGTGGAATATTTCAAGACGCTGCTTCTGCTATTTCGACACACGAAAAGGAGAAACAACATTTATTCAGGCCAAATCAACGTTGATCTATAGAAAACACAGGGTTTGTATGGAGATGCGTAGGTATTTATTCAAGTTTCGGCATTTGCTACCTTAGATACAGGTAATGAACCTAGTTAGGGATCAGTTACTTTAAGAAGATGATAAGAGATGACTGATTCATTCAAGACTAGTGTTTTAAAAAAAAGCTGAATAAATGTAGTGGCTATTTTGTAGTATGACGGTTTAAATGGCTTGTGAAGACTAATTTGAACTGAACGTGAATGATTTCCAAGCCAACTTATGTGTTAGTGAATATTAGCATGAACAACTGTGTATCAACTGTCTACATGAAAAATTAAACCTTAGATTTGGTGCTTCCATCGCATCGCGTTTAATCGTTATAGATTTCCAAATTTTCCAACAACAAAGGTATACGAGCTTACACATTAATGCTTGGGTATTTACCCTTTAAGTCCTATGTTGTTCTACTAAGCTGCTCCACATTGTGTATTAACGTGCCCGTCACACGTAATTATATGTATTGCTATTTGATAAAATACATTTAGACGTTAATTCACACACTAAAAGCAAGTGCAAATAGCTACGAAAGCTTGAAAAGCTAATATTTGTAAAGCGCGCGCGCTTGAACACGGTAGGTATAAGCGTACCATCATTTTAACTTTTTCCCATTGCACGGCACTACAAAACAATAATTTTTGTAACACACGTCAGGGATGTTACGTATCCCAAAGAAATTTTATTGTATATAGGCTTGCACTTGACTGTAACTGGCCTGATAGAAAGCGCTGATACAGCCTAAGATGAAGCGTGCTCGCCTAGCAGTAAACCTGTTCTTAAAAGACCCAGATTGTATGTTTCAGGGAACAGAGAAGTCGTTTTGGGTCGAATTTTGTAGTGTATGCATTGGGTAGATCGAGTGGTTTGTAAACGTGGTGTATGTGTGTAAGTGTGATATTTACCTATCGTGATGGTGCTGCATGTTTTTAGGGCGGCACTTGGGGAAGAGGCGCGTGATGCGCTCGCCGACGTCGGAGCCGGGCGTCGAGTCGCCCGCGCCGTCCGCCCGCAGCGCGGCCGCGTTCATGTCGCCGCGCCACCGCCGGTCACGCGACCACCGTCTCTACCGGCATACGTGCCTCATACTCAGTACAACGCGACATTTAACTATACAAAATACAACATTAACTATCGTACACATCAACAAAAAAAATCGAAAAAATGTGTAATATCTCAAAAGAATTTAACGCGAATTTATAATCAACAAACATTAAGAACTGGCAAAAACAACCATAAAAAATTGAAAAAAAAAAACATCAAAAAAGAATTCAACGGATCAATAGTCTTATTGACAACTGTAAATTTTGTATCAAAAAACTGCCATCAATCCTATTTGTTTAACTGAAAACCTGCATAGAGTTAAAGTACAATGACCCGAGCGACAGTTAAACGTAAATAAATCTAAGCGAGTATTTACAACGTTGGTGGTTGAAATTTTAACTGGAGTCTTTAGTTGTAGGTATAGAACCGCAGGCAAGCAATCGGGGCCGCGGGGCCAATGACGTGTTTCGCATGCCACCAACTGTAGCCGGTGCCAAACTACCGGATCGATAGAGCATTAGTTGTGGGGCCACGACAACAGCTGTTACTAAAGCGAATTCTTTCACTTACAATACCATTCCTTCTAAAACTAATAAGGTTTTTCTTTTACTTCAATACGAAGCCGATCGTTATAAGCAAAAAGATTAAATTTTGTTTAAAATTCACCCGGAGATTCTAAAATTTAACACTTTCGTTGATACACAGCTAAAAATAGTCAGAATGTTATGTTACTTGCTATTAATGAAATCATATCTTTTATTCATGCTCCTAGAGAGAGAGAGAGTAGTAGCAGAAACAAATTAAATATGTAGAGTGCTTTCAGTATCTTCTGGGAAAGACGAAAGGCTTTTAATGGATTTCGTACTGTATAGGTAACAAAAGCAATGTAAACTGATTGATCTTTCAATGCTGTGGTAGGGTATTGAAATGGCAGCGATTAGACCTGCGAGGTACCGATAGAATGACAATAATAACTAAAATGTGGGTGAAAATACCTTTTATAAGAACAATTTCTTGCTCTAAATTACTTATTACTTTATTAATTTCTAAGTAGACGAGGGTATTGAAAAATTATGTTTTGACTGTAAGAGACTGATTTGGGTTCAACCCAATTATTGTGGATAAGGTATAGAGTTTTAACAAAAATAGGTAGAAGGAAACTTAGATCCTTATCACGAGCACTATTCGTTTCAGACAAAATCATTTTATTATCATCACTACAAAGGATTAACAATAATACTGGTCATTGATAGGATAAAAGCAGAAAAAATAAAATATTTCTTTAATATATTTAATATTTGTGTGGTATTCTTATTAATCGCCAGTCTAATGTCCACACGGCAAAGCATTGGCACGCGGAGTCGGGCGGCGTCTACACTCAGCCTTCTTCGCAGGGTGAATTTATGCGAAGGGTTTTATTGCTGCGTGTCTAGTCTGGATGTCACAGAATACCATTGCGGCTCGCATTTATACATATACTGAAACCATCTTTATAACAATACGCTGTAGAGCTATCTAAAAAAATGAGCAGTTCATGGAATATTTCCAAACGTGAAGGTTTTTTTCCGCATGTATATCATTGTGAAACTGTTTCATAGTTTCAATTGTAATAGTATGGTATAATCTCTATGTATCTAGAATTGTTTTGTTTGTTCTATCCAATATTGTTTAACTAAATCGAAATGTAATACCTAGTTCTTTGTTATTCCCTACTACTTATGCAGTAATTTCAATATATTTCTTTGTTGTCTGTTCAGAATACTGTTTACTAAATAAGATTTAACTTGAATAATAAAGTAGTGAAACTTCAAACATTTTGCTATTCACTCGAACTCTCCTTGCTTATACCTCAGCAAGGAGTATCAAATGATTACAGAAGTTCTCGAGGAGTTCTCTCAATATCTAGTAGGTTTCATCTATCTATAAGTATCGCTCACGGTACGAAACTTTACTTCAATACTCATTTAAAGCGACAATGGAACGTCGAAAATCACTTCAGAGAGCAAATGGGATTGTAAAATGCAATTTACATTTACAAAAATTTACCCTTCCAAAGGATAAATTCAAAAGGGTCGTAACTAATTTAATCCAGTCGGATCGGAATGAAATTTTAAATTGTTCTAGACAAGGTGTAATTTTGCTTAACTTTTACTAATTGGTAGAGAGTAGAGATGACATGCCTTTTGGGCAGACGTTGGCTCTTGACACCACTGTTCGCCAATTAAAAGGTCTCTCTTCAGTTATATAATGAATTTCACGGAATTCCCAAAGAATGGCGAACACCCACTTAGAGTAATTAAAAACCCATTTACGGAATAGGCCGCCATTACTATGCTATTCAAAATAATAATGATTTTGAGAGCACAATTACACCAATCAAAACCTATGACTGTAGAGTGCCATCAACGGAACGAACAAAGAATGTCTACTGTATATTTCATGAAAAGAATAAAAATTAACACAGACGTTGGGGCTTGAAAAACAGTAAATTTTAACAGGTATTTAATTTCTTAAAATGTCTATTTGACATCATGACTGATATTCGAAGACCATGAATAAATACACGGAGTTGAAATTAAAACATGAAAGAAACGAGAGAGAGACGGTCCTCGAGCCACCCCTAATTAAATTAAATGTTTTGACGTAAGAATATTACTTGACTCAACATTTTGATGGCTATAAAAAAAGCTATTTTACTCTAATTAAGTTAGTTATAAGATAATTATGAAATTAACGACGAAAACAAGAAAATAATAATGAGAGAGATTTTATTGACATTTCTGAATGTACATTTTAAGAAAAATTATGCAAGTAGGTAGAAAAAAGTGACATTTATTTCACATTTAGTTTACTTTTCAAAGCCATAAATGTTACAGTTGTTAATGGCACCCTTTCAGTCTAATATTTATTGTCAAAATAGCGGGGTCATTTAGTGGAACCGACATTTGGAGCCGTAAAGCAAAGGTCAATGGTTCCGAAAGGCAGACGTTGTAACCTTTGATGGAGCTCCCCGGCACTCTCCTATCTACGTGAGCGAGGGGGAGTTTCCACAACTTTATGGTAGAATTCGTCCGTGAAAATGGCCGCAGGTTAATGTATTTGGAGCTTTAATTCTTTTCGCACGCTTTTCTCGAAGAGCGAGGTAGTTAAGGGCGTAAAACGTAATAGTTATGATCCCATTTGTGGTAATTTGTTTTTATATGGTTGTTTATTTGAATTATATGTTTTCTTTTTTGGAAATGACTATAATTCTACATAAGTAAAACCTACACATTTTATGGATAATTACATGAAATTATATACTATGTATGATGTAAATGTCAAAATTGTTACAAATATGTTAATGACAAACGAGGCGTACGTGTCGTTTGAGCGTTTGTGTACATACACGAAATGCCACGTTTAGGTGCAGAGTAACCGCAAACACACTAGCGCGCGGGTCCATTCCGATGTTTTACGACATTCGAAACTACTACGTCCCCAGTTTGTAATGTTTTGCACCATTTATTTATTTGTACGGCTTTGTATTCCCGCCGGAGCGTGAACAGTGTGCACTTGCGATCTTAAATGAAGAAATACTAAACTTTGTTCAATTGTAAATGAAATTCGGAAAGAAACAAGAAAATATGTAAAAAAATTTTTCAAGTTGTGGGAAAGGGCAGCCAAAAAAACTTAAAAGTTTTGGACCAACTCAAAACAAAAAAAAAACTGAAGCCTTAAGGCAAACATGAAACATTGCCAAAATTCTTATGTTAAACAAAAGAGTTTATTACAATTATTATAAAGTGTAGAACTCTTATAAACTTCGTTACACTTCTGAATGTAAACCGTGTTTGGACAAGAGAATACTTCTAACGGGGAAAGCATTCGTGATTACTTTACAGACGGGAACCGCTGCGAATTAATTGATTTACTTATTTACTACGGATACGTATAGAATCTGCAATATTAATTAACTCTGTTTTGATACGCAAATCAACCTATCTTCAATTTATAGTTGTGATTTAATTATTAAAGAATTTATTTAAATTATTCACCTTTTCTCAACATTCTGCTCGCCTTAGACCTGTAACAAGAAAACGTACATAAGTTAGAATATTTATAAAGTAACATAATGCTGGCAAAATTGTATAACAACACACTTATGATACAAATTGGGACAACTGTGAGGTTGCCAAGTTTTGGGACACAGATACCAAGTTTTATGTTTAAACTTAGAATGAATAGCTGAAACGCGAAAGCGCTTCACCAACACATCTCTAGAAAACACGAAACCTCTAATTTTCTGGGTTAGCAACTCGATTCCTTACAAAGCGCAATCAAATACAACACAAAGTGAAAACAGCACTTTAAATCGCGATGTAAATTTGTCGTAGCGTCACGAAAGTGGACGATATTGAAAGCGCTGTCAAGTGATGGTAAGAGGGAAATGCAGCGCTTTGTGTCTAAAGTTTGTGCAACGACGATTTAGTGTGACTCTTCGCATAGAGAATAGACCACTTCGAGTGTACTCCAGATAAATGTAAATTGAACTGACTTTCGAAATCTGAACGGGAGCAAAATACTTGTAGTGTTATTTAAAGGGCACTTGAGCTCGTCCATATTTCATGGATAATTAATTTGAGCACCTCTCGTTTTAATCACGAAATAGGGTTGGAAGTTTTACACAAAACAACTTGTATCGATTCAGAGAATAAACATTAAAAGTAATCCAATTAGGTAGGTTGGTAAAGTAGGCACTAAAAACTTAGGCTGGTTGGCGATCTTGTATTTTTTAAGAGTCCATTTATTTTGAGGAGCAATTTGGTGTAAGTTTCGTGTTTCAAGTCGACCGCGAGGTTTAATTCCGGGTGCGTTGCGTGCGGTTGGTCTTATTACCAACTCGGCTGGCAATAATCGCTGGCTGAGAACATTTCATTGTGCTACAGTTGGTGATGATTGCCTTACGCTAACGTGTTAATGAAAGGCTATTAAATAAAACTATTTTTACTGTTATTTACTTGTTTAACCTAACATAATAATTAACTGAGAACACAAAATTGATTTTCCTGTTTGAACAATATAATTATTATAAGTACATAGTATCCATCCATCGAACGCATGGGAATAAAATCTTGCCAAGCCACTTGAGTCGTCACTTAGTTAAAAATGTTATTAGACTTTTATTATATTTATTAATCGCCTTCAAAAAAAGGAGGTTCCATGTTCGACCGTTTATTAGTCTGTAAGATCACTGCATGTTTTTCGTTGATGATACCCATCAGCATAGCTATCACCATATTTGCCTTTACTTAACAGTGATATAAAATTTTCCAATTTCTAAATTTCTGTCTACATTCAAAGAGGGCAAGTACTCGAAAGGTCCTGATAAAGGTTAAAATCGTGAGATATAAACGAATCGATAGAATTCGTTGGATCAGGGTCGCGACAAGCCTCCCAATATAATTTACTCTAGTGGACTATCCTTGGAGATCTCTGAACACACTATACTCGTATTTCCATAGTCCTTACGCACTTACATAAATATTCATACAAATACGAGTATATGAATATGAAATAAATGTCCTTGTAAGGGTTGGTGCGGAAACTTCGAATTAGATGATTTCTATTCATGGTAGTTTTGTTATTTCGTTTAATATATGATATTGATAACTTTATATTATAATATTTAATATGTTTCTACTACTGGTTCAATGAGTATTCAAAATAAAATGATCTGGAATGATTATTTTGGAAAAACATTAGGTAATCTGTTGTTTTTAGTTGAAAAGCAAGCCGTGTAAATTTTCTCATTTGATAATTAGTTTTCTAACGCAATTTTCTAGCTCAATTAACATTATCCCGATATCACACCTAAAATCAAATACGAATTCAAACGATTCCACATACAGCTTGCGAAAACATACGTTCCAAACATTGTAAGTATTCCCAGTTTCCCACAAAACACACAGCGCTGGGCCGAGTGAGTCGTTAACCATCAAAGGGCCATCACAAATATAAATACGTCGGGGTAATAACGTGATGTGTCATCAAAAGCTTTGCCAAGGGATCCCGAACACTTGATATTATGTATACCCACTGCGGGGACGGGAACACGAAGGGTGTCACCGAGGTATGCGGAATGTAACGCTTTGATACGGATTGTTATGGAATATTGATACTGAAAACATGTATGGGAATATAGGATTTGTGGCGTCTTATAGAAGTGCTATAAATTAGTGTTTAAAAAGCTTAAAATCAGCTTTTTAGCTAAACCAAACTTGATGAAACGTGAGTAATTTATGTAGAATTTCTGTCATCAAACCTCCACAACCCAAAGAGCGATACATTTTTTGGTTGAACCATTGAATTGAAACGAACTATTCTATACAAATCATTTGTATAGACTCCAATATAGGACAAGATTAATCACGACTGGGCAGAGGTCTCAAGAGTCCTTTCTATTTACTTAGGACTGAAACAATCACAGCCAATCATATTTTTTATATTTACTTTTAAACGAGACTTTGTTGTTAATTGTACTTAATTTTGTTTTAACTTAAAAAGTACCTATTTAATGTACTGACTCTGTAATGCGGTTTTACTTGCTGTAATCACTTTTGCTTACAAGTCATTTACAACGATTGTTTCAAAATCTTTATCCCATGTGAAATTCAGGTCGCTTTTTAACCAGATTTTGTGGAATTTTAATAATATACATATATAATTATTGCCGAGTAATGGCGACCCAGAAGGCGATATTTAACAATAAGATTAGTTTTAAATTGTGTTTTATTTTTGTGGAAAAGGTTTGGATGATGAATGACAAGCATATAGGATAATGAAATAACCATGATAACATTCCTATTTCTTTTAAATTAGATATAAAAGTTAACGTAACCAATCTCAGGGTTCTATCTAATCAGAAGCTAGTGGATTTTCAGTTCGATACTGTTACAGTATTAACTCTCACGCAAAGCTTGTTAACACGCAAACCTTTCTGTTTACACACAACACAAATACAAGTAACAAACGTCTTTGTAGTATTAGTTTTACATTTAACATAATTAGTTGATTTCAATAGAGAACATGGTTGGAAGATCTCCTGCTTGGGATTCCATCATCAAATTTAAATCTAAAACACGCTCTAGAACTGCAATACGTATAATTAATTTATTATTTAATTAATTTATCATTATTGTATTACCATAGGCTTGAGTTTGCCTGTGTTTGTGCGTAGTTTCTGATACCATAGAAGTAATAAACTTCGGGTCAGTTGCTGTGAAATGATCGAGTGATTCATTTATGTTATGTTATTAGATTTAAATTAAGTCAGTGTTTTAGTACAGAGAGCATAAAAAATGTGTTTATATAATCTCCTTATACACCCCTATTTTGAAAATATGGGACTTATTAAAATCAGAATATCTGTAGCAGTAACTGAATCCATATATCCAATAAAAATATCAAAAATGATAGTCGATTACTTATCTTTAAAAAATACCAAATAAATGTCGTATTACCAGACGGCACACTAGCTATCAAGTATTCTGTGACGGCTCGGGTCGATGACCGCGCTCAGCTGTGTATCGCAGCGTTCGGTGTAGAATAACAATAAAATTCGGCTGGATTTTGAAAATCTTTGACTTATCATAACTTTTTAAATAAAAGCAAAAGAAAAAAACTAACTTCACTGTTATATTGTCACCCGTCGTTTACATTAGCTGTGAGATAAGGTATCGCAATTTCAAAATAAGGGTGTATATAGGTACATAATTTAATAGAATTCTTCTCATATTTTCGTACGTATTTAATGACTGAAATATGGCACGCACAATCGTACATTTCTTTGTTATAAAAGTTATCCTGTGTTGAGCTGAAATTCCCAAGTGATTGTCAAGAGTGGGATTGACGTGGGTTCAGCTTAAGTGTTGTTTAATTTAGGTATATCTATTATTGCGATGAATTTAAATTATTTTAGGTATTATTTTAGTAGAATCCCCCGACGATAGTTTGGTATAAAATATCTATATCGGCGTTTAATAATATGATAATAATTGCCTAACTTTCACAGAACCATTCGTTCAAAAGTCTTAGTCAAAAATATAAATACAATTTATTAAACAATACAGCAACCATCGGGATTTTTTCATAACAGAAACCATCGAGATATCAATATAAGTACACTTTAGGGAGTTCTACTTTTTATTGAAACTTCCTCATTATACAAATATCAGCTTCAATTAACAAAAGATACCTCCTACGTCTACGTCATAGAATACCCGAACCATTCTACAAAACAATGTAAAAGTACAAACTAAAGCTCTGAGTACACGAACGTAGCATGATGTAACAAAAGGTACCTACCCCTGCCCTGCCATATGGCTCGCCGGGCGGGTAGCGCGGTCAGCCGAGGAAATAACTGTGGTCTGCCTACCAATCACCACTGTTTATAACCACTAAACCGATATACGACTAAGTCTGTTTCATTAAGGCTCTTGTTATTGTTTCTTCACCAGTAGGATTTGTAAACTTAGTTTAGGTAATGTTTATTTTTCTAAAGTGTTATAGACTTTTGTATCACTCTGTAGTTTATCTAGGGAATATTCATAGACATTTAAGACATTTTATTAAATTGTACTAACTAGTTGATACTATCTATAAATGAGAGACTTATACTATGGCATCAAAGTCCATAATTACACACTAGATAACTAATAAAGCATTGCACAGTTACGTTACAATATTTGAAATCCAATCCACATTTCAAACACACGATGTGTTTGAAATTTAATCAGATTCGTATAATCAAACAGTGATCGACTTTGAGTACTAATATCTAACTGTAAGCAAGTCTTGACTAGTTTCTAGACATTCTAGAACATACTGATGGAACATCGACAATGTAAAGATCGATAACTTCTAGTAGTTTCTATTGTAAACGATTAATATTACGAGCGTTTAAAACCTTTTGTTCCCTTTGAAATGTATATCGCTTTTAACAGGTGGTAAGCCGAAATGACCTTCTTTCAAGAACAGTGACGTTAATTGGATAATAATTAAGGTTAATATTATTTGAGCCAGCAATTGTAAGCTTTATTTTTGTAAAGACTTAAAAGTATATGGAATAAGAATTGATTTATAACAATGTAATATTTTTTCTTTGAAGTCTCCTAACTTATTGTACTGTGAAAAGCCACAAAAAAGAAATGTTTAAGTAACTTCAACAATTTATAATAAAGCAATAAGTATGAACGTTAAAAAAACAGACTTTTTAACCGTTATGTGAGATACACTACAAGTAACTAAAACAACATTTCAGACTTCAAAGGATAACAAATTCTAGATACCTAAAAAATACATTTTCAAAATATTCAGGCCATAAAATATGCCGGGCATACATAAAAAGTTTATTGCTAGCCTTGTTTATAAACGTTGTGCTTACAAAGTTATGAGATCGAAGCAATATGGATAAATAATGTAAGTAGGAGGCTCTTAACGGTACGTTACGAAAACAAATACACATGATTTAGTTTATCATTACTTAGGCAATAATAAAAATAAACGTTACAAACGTAAGGGAAACGATATTAATATTTAACATTATAAATAGTCTATGCCTTGGGTAAATTTCGATCCCGTGGGAGTTTCGGGGCGAAAAATATTGGAAGCAGGAAGTATACATTTCCTTATTTTGCATCGAATTTTGTTCTTAATTTCAAAGGTTTTTTGTGACCCGGGATATAAAATACTTGTTAAAATAGATTAAGTTACATCTTGTAAAATCAACAGCAGACTGACAGACTTAAAACTTAAGAGCAGACTCATAATTAATACGAATGTTTTACGAATGCAAATCTAGAAAACTGGTGTTTTTATTTTTATTAATACAAAAAAGCACTCATGATTTATATACGTATAGATGAATTTAAAAGTGACTGTACATAATTTGTTTTATAATATTTTCTGTGACAGCTGTCGTTTACGAATTGTCAACGGTTAACCCATTTATCTACTTGTCTGTTTTGGAAGCATCCAATGACAAAGGATTTATTAATAAAATAAACCCCAAGGGGATGAATTATAGCGAGTAAAAATGGCGACCGGTTAAAAGACATATTTTGATTAAACAAAACCGGTTTCTTTTTTTAATGTTTTCATGAGACATTTGTAGATAGTGGACATTACAACACAATCTTGGGGACTTGAAAAGTATAAATACTTATCTTTTAGACTTAAAATGTAAAACACTATCTAATGAAAATAAATAAATCCTAATCCTAACTAATATTATAAATGCGAAAGTAACTCTGTCTGTCTATTACCTTTTTACGGCTAAACTACTGAACCAATTGACTTGAAATTTGGTACAGGGGTAGATTATGGTCCGGGAAAGAACATAGGTGTTTTATCCCGAAATTCCCACGGGATCGGGAACTACGCGGGTGAAACCGCGGGGCACAGCTAGTACCTTATAAAAACACATATGTAATTCAGTATTTAACAAATTCCATCCCCACAAAGAAATAAGTAAATCAATGAAAATTAGATAAAGTATTTTATAAAATGATACAAATTATAGTTGTGACATTGTATGTTCATGAATAAATTAACATAAACATGATGTAATGACGTACGAACAGAGATGTCTGAATAATTAACGACACACAGAAGAAAAGCGACTTAAATTATACAATCTGGGTCACGTCAACCTACATCTATTAGATACATCTGAACATTTAATCTAAAGGGACATATGAACTGAATTTAATTAAGGGATAAAATGAAAATATTTATAATAAAGCCTTTGAAAACCTCTCTCTAATACACTAACAGTTATTTAAGGTTGGGGAGTTTATCTCGTAATTTACCCTCAATAATTTTATTTTGAACTCAACAACGCGACATAGGAGTGGCAATCTCCGTAGTTAATTATGGTCCCAAAGTACATTACATAAGCGTTCAGTTAATTATGACTTCATAACGTACGGGGGCTGTCGGCGACGAAATGTTTGCATTGGACAAACAATGCAGGGTGGTGGGGCTTGGTACAATATGTGCACAATACCTGCTTTATATACCGGTACTTATTGCATTTTTGGAATTAATACGTTACTTTTATTTATTTAAGGTATTATTGATAAATAGTTTTTATTGATAACAGGTAACTGTTACCGTGATGTTTCTGATTGGTTGCTCTATCAACACACAGCACAAACCACTGAACGGATTGCGATAGTGACGAAGGCATCCACAAAGAAAGAAACGTGAGGGGAAAATGAAATACATATGGCATAGTTGGTTTTCATAAATAACTAGCAGTTTCCTGTGTTTTACCTGAATAACTTCTAATCCTGTAGATTTTGTGAATGTTTTAAAAGTGATAAGAATCTGTATGTTAATACTACGAACATAAAATACGTCGATACTACTGTCCCTATATCTATTACAAAAGTTATTACATCCCAAGCTATTGGTGTAAAAGAAAAACAGAAACCAAGAAAAGAAATCCTCGTTGCAGTAAGGAACAAAATTTTTAATCATCATAAGTTTCCTCCTGTAAGTAATACGAAAGTCTGTGACAACGGTCGCTGCCACTACAAGGACAAAAGCGCTATTTCTGAGGGCATGGATTTATATTATATTCCAAAAACACCTGTTGCTTATTTCCTTTGAGGTACTTTAAGTATTATGTTGCTGCTCAAGAGATTATAAAGTAAATGAAGTAAAAATACAAGTTTGTAATGGTTTGCGCCGTCACATCTTCTTTAAAACTTTGCTATGCTTATAAATAGAGACTTGAAAAAGAGTCGGAAGTATATTAAAAAATAATGTCGAATATAGTCTAACTAATTGCATACGTACATCATGAAATCAAGTTTCATCCTTCATTCCATTTAAAATAAAACACGAAACACAACTTCAATCGACTCAAATCGCATTTACTAAGACTTAATTTAATTCAATATATAAAATTACATCGTGTAATGAGACACGAGGTCCCCTAGGCATACACAACACAGGGCATAGATAAACACGACCGATACTAATGTTCCCCTCTCCCTCGTGAACAAACATCGAGTGTGTCTTACCCGAGACTCACATTTATTGCTTCATTTAAAGGGTTTTAAAGCAGATAAGTGCTTTTAGCGAGGTCCTTATTAGAGCTTAGGTGTATACAGGGGACTGTACACTGGATTGTTTATAAATACACGTTAAGATAAGAGGTGTAATGTTGTGATTTAAAGATACATTGATACCTTTATTTGCTTATCTGTTATTATAGTTATTTGAGGGCAACTTTCTCTAAATATCATGACTTGGGCGTCCTGCTTCTATAATATTTGGTGATATTGGATAGATGTTCATTAGATACTCAGGCAAAAAAAACATAAGATTGATTGAAATCTTATACTGACCTCTATGTCTGAAGAATGAGAAATAACGAACGTTTTTAAATCATCCAAATATTTACTTTCTACGAGAATCGAACCCGCTATCACGGAAATCGATCTTTTAAACCTTTGAGCGTCTGGCACAGTGACCAATCCTCCATTTAGGTCTTCAAATACCTAAGTCTCGTATTCGTATTAAATAAAAAGGTACAGATATTTAGGTTTACATAAAGGTATACAAAGGTAAGGTATAATAGAGAGAAAGTCCTCTATTTTCGCTGACTAACGAACTCGGGATATTGTTCGTTTTTGTCTGCCAATCAGGTTGCGTGTGTTTTGTAAAGGTTGTTGACGTCTGATGGTCAGTTCAAAAGGCAAAACGAATACGACCATAAAAGTGATAGAATCAGGATGAATGACACTGAATGCTTTGGACATAAATATTGGAAATGTATTGGTGGGTTCTCTTTTGATTTTTACAATGATGAATGAAAAAGTATAAGTATTTAGCTTTGTTTTATTTTTTAAAGAATAATCTGATGATCTAAATCCGAGGCATATTTGAAAAATTGCAACATGCATCGCGCAATTAAGTAAATGAAGAATCTCTCAAAAAATGCCACTAGGCAGGTTATATATTACATTATTTGTGTGTGTGTATCAAATGGATATTCTAGAATTATAATCATCATCAACAAACAAAGCCATATTCACGCAGAAAAAAGCGACCCAGCTACTTTTCTGTAAAGATTCCTAAGCTCTCAATAAATAGGACTCTCAATAGGAGATAAGAGACGCGTGAACTCTTGTTTGTCATACAGTAATATGTGCAAATGAATTGCGCCTATCACGAGTGACAACCCTTTGAACATCTATACGTTAATAATACATCACAGACATCACGAGAAAAAAGAAGCACAAAGGATTAAATAAGTCTTTCTAGTCTTATTTTATTCTTATTCCTTTCAGACTATGAAATTGTACCTGAGATGTTGTAAAGTGTATGGATGGATATTGAATACTTTATAACTAGTAGAGGCAGTTAAAATGTAAAGAAATCTAAATTACTTCTTTTATGAAATCCAAATATTCTGCTATTATAATATATCAACAAATACCAACGTAGGTAGAATAGTTGTATATTTTACTGCTAAAAATGAAAATAGATAAAAAAAGGTGTAACCGCACTTCGATCATTAGCTGTAACCTAACAATGGTATCAGAAACTAGGCTAACACAAATACACACACCGAGACCGAAATAAACATTTCTGGTTCAAACCTCTCCCTCGCGATTTTAGAATTGATTAAATAGCTTTAAAATTATTCAGTAATTAAGGCGACGAACTTCCACAACTTTAGGTATTTTAAGCTACCTCAGCCCCCGCGCTAGCTGCGTGTAGCGTATTCATTTACGACACAGATAGCGCGCGCAAATACGTAACTCGCGCGGTCCGGTCGACGACCTCGCGACTCAGTAAAGCCACAGTAGAGCCGATCACGCAGTAGGACTGCTAATATTGAAAGATATCAATATGTATTAGAATCGACTTCTTCGTGACCTAAATAAAAAAAACACTACTACCTTATTAAAACCTTTCGTGCACATTAGTATCTACCTACTTATATAGTAAAAACATAAAATATGTACAAATATAATTATTATCTACCTATATTATTAGTAGGTACTATATTTTATTTATTTATTTAATTTATTTTTTGCTACTTCTATTGACGACCTTGATGGCAGAGTGGTCACCGTGCCGGACTGCCATCCGTAAGGTTGCGGGTTCGATTCCCGCGCGGGGTGAATATTTGTGTGAACGTGTGGGTGTGTGTGTGAATGAGTGTATGGGTAGTTTCTGATACCCTAGATACAAGTCACAAACTTAGTTAGGGGTCAGTTAATGTTATGAGATGATGGAGAGAATAATAATGTTGTTATTTATTACTCTGTTTATGTTCTATAGTGAAACTCCTACCTACTTTAGTTACTGCTAAGGCTGGGCCCATTCAGTCGGAAATTCAATATATTAAAATCTTATTCTTATAAATAAATCTTTACTAAATAATACATATTATTACCTGCGCCTCACTCGCGTAGTTCCCATTCCCATGGGAATACAGAGATAAAATAAAGTCTATGTCACTCGCTGATACGTGGTATCTTTCCAATAGTGATAAAATTATTTAAATCGGTTACAAATAAACTTAAAACTAGTATAGACAATAACATTCTGAAAATATTTAATAAAGGAATAAAATAAAACCAATAATGCCAATTAGCTATTTATTTATTTTGCGATAATGTAATAGCACAATTCACCATCGTGAGTTAAAAATTAAGTAACAGCCATCTATTGGTACGATTTGCGACTACAAAAAGTTACAATAAAACATACGATTACATATACACAATCCCATGGGAATTTTGGGATACAAAGTATCCCATGTGTTATTCCTGTAAGGAATATTTGTACCAAATTTAATCAAAATCGATACAGTAGTTTTTGCGTGAAAGAGTAACAAACATCCAAACTCACAAACTTTCACATTTATAATATTATAGTAGGATACGGTAGACACACCAAAATATTTTTGTCTGTCTGTCTGTTTGTTTGTTTCGGCTAATTTCTGAAATGGCGTGACTGATTTTTACGGGATTTTAAATGAAATACCCTCAAAGTTATTATTACTTACTTAGTATTATTTAAATTCGCAGGAGTTACTATACGGTCTTCACTTGTGTTTATTTTAGCCTGTGGTTCCTCGACAGTTTGTACAGCTTCGCTGTAAAAAGAGATAGTTTTAGTTAGGTGATTGTCAATTGAGTTAATTTTGTGTTTATTTGTACAGTTTCGTCTTTTTTTACATTCGTTATGGCTTCCAGGTAGGTCCGTTATCTACGACATACAACTGCACTCAGCAACGGAGATTTGCACTATTTTACACAATTAAATTAAATAAATAATATTGGGGCACATCTGTTTGTCTTGAGCGGGAATCGAACCCGTAACCTTCGGCATAGCAGCCAGGGCCACTACCAACTACACAGATGATCTAACTGGTGCAACTTTTTTGTCAAAGAGGAAGGATTTTTTGTTTGATGGTAATGAATAGGCTTCGAAACTAATGGAACAATTTCGTTTTCCATTATAGACTTAACTTGACATAGGCTACATATTATCCCGGAATTCCTACGGGAACTATTTGTGTGAAACCACAAGGCACTGTTGTATAATAGAAATCACATACATACCTTCCATTTGCGTATGTTTTCTTATAACGACCATTTTCAGATCTTGGTATTGAAGAACTATAAAAAAATATTTATTAGGTATCGTATCTTTGTATACCTTTCTAGCATAGTTAGTGATAATAAAAAATAAATATCAGGACATATTTAACCACCATTAGTTATCCCCAAAAAGCTTATGGGTACTAACACATACAGATATTGAAATATTGACATAATTATATATATATCAATATATATAGACATTGACATACATAACATATTTTATTTATATACTTACATGTTGTAATACAACGAAACAACTACAGCCAACCAATATGCTCATCTCACAAATGTTGACTATACCGGGAATTGAACCCGGGGCCCTCTCATGTGCAGTCCGGCGTAGCGACCTTTACGCTACTGGATGATATTAGGTCGTTTTTTACCTACTACACTCATACCTCGCACACGTCATACTGTGGCTCTTTGTCAATTGTCATCTCGACCTAGTCCATTATCTATATTATCTATATACAGGGTTATTGGTTAAGTCGACCTATTCCCGTCAAGGGCGTGTAGTTTACATCGTTTCCGACTGATTTCACCATGAAACACCCTACCCTAAACCTAACCGTTTAAGAGATATTTCAATTTATTTGTTTTTATAAAAATCACCGGATCTTCGGCTATAAGCTTGGATATTTTCAAATGCGTGTGTCTTATTATTAATATTACTTGATTTTTACGTTTATAATAAGGTGCTTTGTGACCCCAATAACAATTATTGTACCTAAAATGAATAAATGAGTAGTTGTAGACGATTAAAACTTATAAAAAATAATATGCATCAGAAAGATTATTTTTCGTTCAAGGATATCTAGAAAAAAATATATGGCACATGTTTGGCACTAATGCTTAAAAATATCTACATTTCATCAGCTATCCAACGAGGTATAACAACCTAGGGTTTTATCGAAATTTTGTACAAAACATTTAGTTTTATAGGCTACTGGGGAGGATAAATAAAACAATAGGTCAGCATACAGAGCAAGATACTAAACTTATTAAACTTTTAAGTTCTACACACACCATTTTTGAGTCTAAATTTCTTGTTCGACATGTCCGACCCTGCGTTGCACACATCCTTGCATTCTTTTGCGAAGACCAGTTTTCACTACACCAGTAGTTAATTTTGTTCTTATTTAATTGACCGCATTAATAATTCTGTCTCTCAGTACTTCAATTGATGAAATTGGATTGGGCTCACTATACACGAGACTCTTCATGTACCCCCACACATCAAAATCCATGGGGGTTAAGTCCGGACTTCCGACTTGCCAGGGTATAGGCCCACTTCGTCCAATCCATTTGCCTGAATGTGTGGATGGCATTATCTCCAATCATTTGATTGGGCCTTACTTTCTCCCCGACAATTAAAATGGGGAAAACTATGAAAATTTCCTGCGAGAAGACCTAAATGACCTATTAGATGATTTGCAACTCAATCTTATTCAAGACATGTGGTTTCAGCATGATGGCTGCCCTGCCCATTTCAGGACAAGTGTCAGAGAATGGAAAAACATAAATCATCCAAACAAATGGATTGGACGAAGTGGGCCTATACCCTGGCCAGTCGGAAGTCCGGACTTAACCCCCATGGATTTTGATGTGTGGGGGTACATGAAGAGTCTCGTGTATAGTGAGCCCAATCCAATTTCATCAATTGAAGTACTGAGAGACAGAATTATTAATGCGGTCAATTAAATAAGAACAAAATTAACTACTGGTGTAGTGAAAACTGGTCTTCGCAAAAGAATGCAAGGATGTGTGCAACGCAGGGTCGGACATGTCGAACAAGAAATTTAGACTCAAAAATGGTGTGTGTAGAACTTAAAAGTTTAATAAGTTTAGTATCTTGCTCTGTATGCTGACCTATTGTTTTATTTATCCTCCCCAGTAGCCTATAAAACTAAATGTTTTGTACAAAATTTCGATAAAACCCTAGGTTGTTATACCTCGTTGGATAGCTGATGAAATGTAGATATTTTTAAGCATTAGTGCCAAACATGTGCCTTATATTTTTTTCTAGATATCCTTGAACGAAAAATAAACTTTCTGATGCATATTATTTTTTATAAGTTTTAATCGTCTACAACTACTTATTTATTCATTTTAGGTACAATAATTGTTATTGGGGTCACAAAGCACCTTATTATAAACGTAAAAATCAAGTAATATTAATAATAAGACACACGCATTTGAAAATATCCAAGCTTATAGCCGAAGATCCGGTGATTTTTATAAAAACAAATAAATTGAAATATCTCTTAAACGGTTAGGTTTAGGGTAGGGTGTTTCATGGTGAAATCAGTCGGAAACGATGTAAACTACACGCCCTTGACGGGAATAGGTCGACTTAACCAATAACCCTGTATATAAATAAAATTGGAGTGTCAGTTTGTAATATTGAATTCATAATAAAAAATCATAATGGCGGGACCAACTTTATCTTACATTGTTGCTAATATAACAAGAAATAAATAAACTTACCTTATTCTTTTTGTGTTACGTCGAATTTTTAATTTTGATTTCCTTTTCACTCTATTTGTTTTATTTGCCATATCCAATAATTATTATACAACACAATCCACTAATTAAACAATAATAACAAAAATATTTACACTGAAAGTACAAACCTAACTAATAAACACGAAACACGCGTATTTTTACGCAGCGAGCCGTCAAAAATCACACAGGTCCTACCTTCTTGACGCCAAACGGCGGACTGCGGAGGAACTCACTCGCCGCGTGGTTATATAAATTGAAATATTGTGTTATTGTTAGATTATATTATTAATTTTAGATATTTTTTCGGTTTTTTTATATTCTAAATGTCATTGTCTATAATTTGACGCAATTTGTACGAATATAAGTTTAATATTATCCAGATGAAATGGAAATTACGAACGAAAAATTTGAAAAATTTGACTATTTCAAAATATTTTATGATCGAGCGAAGTTGTTTAATTCGTGTTTCCAGCCGTTTTATCAAAAAGCTGGATTATTAAACTATAACATATATTTTTATTTATACACAATTAATAATATTTGATTATTTACTATTGAATCTAAGCGAGGTCGATTCTGAATTTTGCGGAACTTCCTCGGCTTAATAATGAAACTTGAGACCGAAATAGAAATTCATTCAGTAGGTATAATAATAACGGAGAGATAACACCCGCAGACGAATTTGGCAGAGTAAATTGGGAAACTGGGACCATAAGTTAGGTATCCGTAATTTCGTATCAAGTTATGTTGGCTAGACAGAAAACATAAAAGTGACCTTATTACACACAATATAAGACTCTAGGTTGTTTTGCTGAAGAACAATACCAATGGAAACTTCTACAATATTAAAAAGAAAACTTCACGGAGAAGCTCATATTTCTTACTGTTGTATTAGATGGTTTATTTTCTTGTTACATGCGGTTCTAGAATAATGAACTGCCATGTTTTCATAACAAGACAGCTTACTAAATTAATTGCTCACTCATTATGCAGTGAGAAACCAATTAATGACTTATATCATATGAGAAAAATTTAAAGAGAAAAATGGAAAAGAATACATGACTGAGTCCCGTAGAGTGCGCGTTGGGAAATAAGTCAATTTAGTTAACATAGTTCACGGGATATTTAACGTTCGACGCAACGACGCAGTTGCCGGAGGCATGATCACGAATGAATCCGGATCGGTTCATAATGGTGCTTGTAACAGCGCCGAAATATCGGAAACTCGAAACAAATAATACTCGTTTACAATAATAATTTTAGTGTTAATAACCATGACAACTAAACAATTTTTAAGAATTTAACGATTAAAAATGGTTGCATAAATCTAAAGTAATAAAGATTTTACAGACTAACTTTATTATCAAACTGAAATGCCACATATTTATTAACGCATATCACTATAAAGGTTCACTATAAACTGAGGAAGCTTGATGGCCTCATATACTAGAACTTTGTGCGCTACATATCACAATAACGGTGGAACTTGGGCATATTGTTAATTACGAAAACCCTGAATAGTTACGACATACACAAGAAGGACCGTACGGCTATCAACTCTTCTGCATCTCTTAGTATTTGCTGAACAAGTGTGGTGAAAGTTAGAAGAAGGATATTTGAAATTTTGCCAAATGTATAAAATTATCGTAGATTGTAAGTAAAAGATTCACACCAATCATGTTTAGAAAACAATCCAATCTTATCTTTTTGTGGTAAATGATGCTTCAATAACTTGCATTCGTACAATTAATATCGTAGCCTAATTTGCGTAAAATCAAATTTCAAAATGAGGAGGTTACTTTGAAACTTGGACAGAAGAACAAAATAATCCTTTTTAAAACAAACAAAAACTTCCAAAAGAAATAAACACCTTTGTTGATACAAAATCGCTAACCACTTACAGTTTCCCCATGGTCAAAAGAAACCATTCCGTGGCACATCACCCAACTTGCCACTTCAGCGCTCGGCTGCCTTCCAAGTGCGACCCATAAGTTTCAAACTTTGTCTAGGTACGAATACATTTCGTATAAACATTTTGGTAAGTAATATCCCACCAAAAACATTCTGTAAAAAACTAGCCAAGTCTCGATGGAGCTGCTTGTTTATCTCTAAAAAGTAATGAAATCTAGACAGACTCGTGCCAAGTCTAAGGTTCCTTACTGCGATTTCTTTATTATTATAGTTAATGTTGTGTGACTTGGCCGTTGAACATTGTTTAAAAGGTTAGTAGTGGGTACATGTCAATTTTGTTTACACGTAATGTTATAACATTATTAAAATACGCAGCTTTATCAAGCCTACATTGACTGGATATTGAAACAACATTTTTCAAGTGGCTATAATTAAGCTAATTTTCTATCGTCAATGGATAGGTTCTGGATTTTTTAAGATTGGTGCAATAGCGTCATGGAGCACCTAGTTTTGTACCCTTGTGTACATACATGTGTACCCTTCAACGGCCAAGTCACACAACATTAACTATAATAATAAAGAAATCGCAGTAAGGAACCTTAGACTTGGCACGAGTCTGTCTAGATTTCATTACTTTTTAGAGATAAACAAGCAGCTCCATCGAGACTTGGCTAGTTTTTTACAGAATGTTTTTGGTGGGATTTCATTTCTTTTTGTTAAAACTTGTTTATATTGATTTATTTTATTAGATTTTCTTATTTGACACACTTATTTTTTAGGAGTAGTATTATATTATTAAGCACCCCGCGGTTTCACCAGCGTAGTTCCCGTTCGCGTTTCCGTGGGAATTTCGGGATAAAAAGTATCTATAGATAAATAGTTTTAAGCTACCTCCTCATAAATTGTCAGCCAAATCAGTTCAGCTGTTCTAGAATTATAATTCCCGTCCGCATTCCCGTGGGAATTTCGGGATTAAAAGTATTCTATGTGCTTCTCCTGGTTCTAAGCTACCTCCCCACCAATTTTCAGCCAAATCAATTCAGCCGTTCTTGAGTAATAAATTCCCGTTCCCAATCCCGTGGGAATTTCGGGATTAAAAGTATTCTATGTTCTTGTCCTGGTTCTAAGCTACCTCCCCACCAATTTTCAGCCAAATCAGTTCAGCCGTTCTTGAGTAATAAATTCCCGTTCCCATTCCCGTGGAATTTTCGGGATTAAAGTATTCTATGTTCTTGTCCTGGTTCTAAGGTACCTCCCCACCAATTTTCAGCCAAATCAATTCAGCCTTTCTTGATTTTTAAATTCCCGTTCCCAATCCCGTGGGAATTTCGGGATTAAAAGTATCCCATGTCCTTTTCCTGGTTCTAAGCTACCTCCCCACCAATTTTCAGCCAAATCAGTTTAGCCGTTCTTGAGTTACAATTCCCGTTCCCATTCCCGTATAATTCCCGTTCCCGTTCGATTATCCTAGTTTTTATAGTTTTCCCTTTATGTGGCCATTAAACCCTAACTCTGTACCAAATTTCAGCTCTCTAGGTTTATGGGAAGTACTAGTTCTATTTTGATGATCATGAGTGAGTGAGTGAGTGAGTGAGTGAGTGTCTGTCTTAAATACGAAACTTTGCTTTCGCTTAACTAGGGAACTAAATGACCTACAGACTTGAAATTTTATTTTAAGTACGTGATTGTATAGCTTACTGGATGACGAAAATTTCAGCGTTCTGGGCTTATCCAGAGGTTGTCAAATAGGGGCCTGAAAATGCGGCGAAATGGTTCCTGTAAAGGATGGTACGGCAGTGTTTGCTTCGCGCTCGACTTGGCGGGGGGCACTGCCGTGCCCCCAGATACATAAATATTTTGAATTAGTTAAAAGTTAACGTCTTGGCGGTGTAGCAGCATACGCTTGCAAAGTCACAAGTCGTGGGGTTGATTTCTGGCTATACATGTTTGCAATTTAAATTCACTTTAATAAATAAGTATCATCATTGGGCAAAAAGGCTTTGTTGTATCGTAGATACGTTAGTTAAACGTCCAGGCGATGAACTGATACATGAACAATAAGATAAAGATTAAGCTAAAACAGTTGCCTTTGTAAACGTTTAGAGGGATAAAACCGGCACCATTTTGTATTTCACAAGGATTTCGTGTAACGTAACGAGTTTCGCTGCATCGCCTGCAGTTCAGATGTTCCTAATTGCAGCACTTAACGTTGAAATCCACTGTACACTGGTACAAAAGCGATTAAACAAAGAAAAGTAGCTAAACCAATGTTGTTTACTCTACACTTTTACACTTTTTTTGCTGAGTGTGGCGATATATTTACTCTACTTAATGTTTTAATGCGTTAGTTTGCGCTTTAAGAACTAAATGGATCCAAATCCTCTTAAGATGTGCTTGTTATTTTTAAACATTTTTAAGAATTGGTATCACCAATACGCATTGAACAACCGTAGTGCTGCCTGCCTATACTTCTTCACTATTCTTTACATAGAAAGAGAAGCCACAGCCCTGCAGAGGGATCTTACAGGCTGACACTTTATTTCCTAGTTAAGACCTTTTAATCTCAAATTTGACGCGGGGTAAACAATATTTTGAATATAAACGCAGAAATTATTAGATTTTAATAAATCCACCACATCCAATTTACAAAATAGTTTCTAATTAAAAATTGAAGCACCAACGTAAGAACCATTCAAACACAAACAGCGCTTAAAAATGTTAATACTATGCATTATTTTGCATAAAGTTATAACACGAGTGCCTTTATGAGAGCAGTTGATGATACAGAACAAGTAGGTGAAGTTAAATCATATTTAGCGCGAGAGGCGACGGGCAGGTCCTTGACACGAGCGAGAACACTTGACCCAAGCGCTGGTGCACCGCGCTAGATAGGTATTTTACTGCAGATTTCGGTCTGGGGAACTTTTTAAATAGACCTCTATGAAAACACGACTCTTCAAAGGCTTTGATGAAGATTTCGAAATAAAAAATATACAATTTGTACTACTAAATGTAGAACAAATTAGAATAACAACATTAATTTTCACCGACGAAGACATCCATTATCAAAAACATTCAAATCCAATTTGAATAAGACTTAACCAAAAAGGATAGCCGACAAACGCCTTTATTAAGTCATTCGCGGCTATAAAATGCTATTACAAATTTCAGAATAATCCATTCCCTTTTTTCTCGAACGTCCAATAAAAAAGAGTCATTTACAAAGTCTATTTGCTTTGTGACATTTATAACCCTAAAGTACCTTAATAAAATAACATTGCTTCTCTCTGTCGCTTAATTACAAGGGTGACTTTATGCGTTAATTCGCATTAACGACTTAAATGGCCAACTAATGACTGTGAAGGTAGCACGGCAAAAATAGTGGACAGAGCCTTAAAAATACACCTTAAAATTAGCTATAAACAAATGCTATGCATTATGTTAAAACTAGGATGTCCGTTTACAATGCAATTAAATGTAAGGCAATAACAGATTTGATTAATAGCATTGAAATGCGAAACTAATTTCGTGTCGCTTTTACGCGGTCAGCAATCCATCACAGTCTCGCACACAACGTCAATTAAAATGCTTTATCGTGTCGTCGACAATAATTACCGGACAATGTAATAATGACTCCCTGGACTAAATAGAACAAGGGATGTTACCAAAATAACGAGGAACATCTGTTGAGTTATACAGTTTTACGACAATAATAAAAAAGAGTGGAACTATAAAGGAGCCTTGAGGTATTCAGAACTTTTAATAACTTAAGTACAATTTATACCTACAACTTTATTTTATATGGGTATGAATTTGTTAGGTTTTACTCTATTGTAACAAACATATAATGTGAAAATGATAAATGTTCATACGACAAATCACTCCATCAAAAGCATCTGATAAAATTACCAGATAAAATAAGCGATGTCATTGTAAAGATTATTACTTATATCAGTCAGAGGCCTTTTCTCGAACTAAACGATTAAATGGATAATGAATATCTATTTCATAGCGTTGACACAGTGGATAGACGGCAAGCAGTTAACAGGTAATGGCCGGAGATAACTCTAAATTGGAGTTCGTAAACCTACACATATCGATGGCATTGTGCAAACTAATTGAACGTACGAGCTTTATCAACCAAAGCCCTTTCCGCCGCGCGATTGCTTCAAATATATTTGCCAGATAAATTAATACAGTAGGCAACTTATCGCCACTTGAAGATAAACGGTAATACAAAGATAACAGCCGTTTCGCGAATCAGCAAATATTTTTATTGGAATCTGTTCAACAAAATCAGATATTTAAATGAAAAATGTTATTGACGGAGACAAAATTTTATCTACATCCAATAACATTGACGATTATGGGTAGGTTATGATCAATTTAATTACCAAGTGAAGTTCGGTTCTTTATATTTTTGTATGCGAATATTTACGACCAATAAACTTACAATGGAAGCTCTCAGCTATCAAATACTAATTTTATAGTGAAATGAATGGAAACAATAGGTTGAGCCTAGTAAACTTCATTATAGGCGTTCCTATCTTTGAATAACGTGAGCATGAATTTCAAACAGACTGTATTATAAAAAAGCTAACTGACTTTATATCCAGACTTAAATAATACCTTTCCCATCTAGGTCGCACAGAAACGGCATACGATATCAGAGAATCAGGATAAAGGGAAGATGTTTCACATACACCGACTCGAGCTCGGATAAATATCCGGTGTTCATGGAAAATTTTAGGAAAATATAACGAACTGTCGCTTTTATAGACGTCTGTCAAGGTATTTACTTTGAGGATTTATAAGGCAACATTTGTATGAGTATCGATACCATTTATATGAGTCATCGGAACGATACTTTGCCTTTTTTCTTCTTCAAAGAGATTAATTAACTTTCCGGTATCGACTTCATAAAACCATTACTTACTCTTTACATGAACCATTTGTTTTTTTATTCAAGTTGCGAGTTGCGTAATAAAGTTTTTGCTACATGTTTGATCTATCTTTAGCCAACTTGTTTTAGGTAAGTACAGTCGCGTGCAATGATAAGTATACACGGGCAGATTTTCAAATAAATGTCCACACTGAAAATTTCAGAAACAAGTAGCCACTTACCAATTCATACTAATATAACCACTCGATTTTCTCACAATAATGTATACATTTTTGCCAAAAATATGGATACAGAGCGTTTTCAGATATTTGTATACACTACCACATGCAAAAATATGGATCCATTACGAATACCAGTAATATGTAAACGATATTATTTTACAAATATGTAACCAATACTATTTCATTATAATGTATACAATGATGCCTGTGATTTTTTCTTAAATATGTATACACTTTAAAATCTGTAGCAGTTTTCACTATTTTGACAAATGGGTATTCATTTCAATATCATGTATACAATGTAATTTTCCAATTAATGTAAACATTATTTTTGTTTTAAAATATTTTTATGAAGGCAACCAGGGAGCCGGTGCGGCGCAGCGGCGAGCGGTGGGGCGTGGACTTTTTTTATTATTTTATGTTTTTTCTATCTACCCTCAACTTCTTGCATTGAAGACATCAATAACATCAAGAATGTAGGATATAATTATATTTTGTAGTTTGTATATTGTTGTTTTTTAAAAGCTCTTATTTAACACTAGCAGCGCCCAATTCACACACACCATCTATTGGTAGGATTTGTGACTACAAAAAGTTACAATAAAACATACGATTACTTATACACAATCCCATGGGAATTTCGGGATAAAAGGTATCCTATGTGTTATTCCTAGTTATAAGGAACATCTGTACCAAATTTAATCAAAATCGATACAGTAGTTTTTGCGTGAAAGTGGAACAAACATACAAACTTTCGCATTTATAATATTAGTAGGATGCTTTGTATGTAAGTGTGTATTCGGGTGGAATCTTTGAACTCAATTTTGAAGTAGATATCTTCAACTGATTGAGCTGAAATTTTGTATACATGTTTAGTTTGGATGACA
Source organism: Timandra comae (assembly GCA_958496195.1). Taxonomy (NCBI): domain Eukaryota; kingdom Metazoa; phylum Arthropoda; class Insecta; order Lepidoptera; family Geometridae; genus Timandra; species Timandra comae. The sequence continues at coordinate 1,746,177 of OY292354.1, forward strand.
ATGCTCGATATAGTGAAGTAGAACCATATTGTAGAACATCATTCTAAATCCAATATGGCGGACCATCCAACATGGCGAAATAGTTATTTTTGATGCACGTCTACAATATGGGTATAAAATGAAAAGGCTTGTTGAGAGTAACTCGATGCGTTGAACGTGATGAACAGACAACGAATCCTAGCCAGCGATGTCTTAAAAATAAATTAAGTATAGAAAATAACTGATCCACTGATACTCTGGTCAGCTGAACCAGTTATCTACTGATCTACAGATCGATTGAGTCACTGAGTGATTGATCCACTGATCGTTTGATCTACTGAACGAACGATCCACTGATCGAACGATCCATTGATCGAACGATCCACTGATCGATTGATCCACTTGTCTTCAATGCAACAAGTTGAGGGTAGATAGAAAAAACATAAAATAATAAAAAAAGTCCACGCCCCACCGCTCGCCGCTGCGCCGCACCGCCTCCCTGGTTGCCTTCATAAAAATATTTTAAAACAAAAATAATATTTACATTAATTGGAAAATTACATTGTATACATGATATTGAAATGAATACCCATTTGTCAAAATAGTGAAAACTGCTACAGATTTTAAAGTGTATACATATTTAAGAAAAAATCACAGGCATCATTGTATACATTATAATGAAATAGTATTGGTTACATATTTGTAAAATAATATCGTTTACATATTACTGGTATTCGTAATGGATCCATATTTTTGCATGTGGTAGTGTATACAAATATCTGAAAACGCTCTGTATCCATATTTTTGGCAAAAATGTATATATTATTGTGAGAAAATCGAGTGGTTATATTAGTATGAATTGGTAAGTGGCTACTTGTTTCTGAAATTTTCAGTGTGGACATTTATTTGAAAATCTGCCCGTGTATACTTATCATTGCACGCGACTGTACATAAATTTAATATTTTTGAATATTAGAGATAAAAATTTAAATTCCTATATTTAAATCCCCAAGCGTATCAAGTGCGGGGAACAAATCTAAACATAAACCTATATGTTGTCATGCAATAGTTTTCTACTTTGGGTAGCACATAAAATGTCATCGGTCCCATGAAAGTAATAACGGAAACGTTCAGTTTTTTTCTCATTTGCCCTGGAGTGGGGTGAATGAGGAGGTGAATTGATTTACGTTGAAAGTTAGACAGTTTCTAAACGTGGAAATGTCTCGGGGGTGAGAGGGATCACGCTTGAAATTATTTTGTTTTTCCAATACGGTACGGTGGAAACGGATTCTAAATTGTCGGTAAAACAATATATGCCAAAAGTTTTCAACGTATTGTGATTCTAACAGATGAAATTCACGTGTTTTTGGTTCGTGGAGAGTTGTACAAGTTCTTCATTAAGTTAATAATATTCTATTCGGTATGACGTAACTAAAGTAACCAGTTCAGAGTATTTGTTTGCTATACAATACTATTTATGCTCTGTGTGGGTTTTCAGTTTTAGCAAAGCATACGATAGATATCGCAACGTGCGCCTAATTTGCATGAACCGTTGTTTTACTTGGCTTTGTTATCACTACGCCAGCTCTATTCAGTTCACAAGAACTTGTATATTATATTCAAAGTCTGCAATATTTTCCTCAACACCGAAATTATTTGCATAAACCACATTTTCAAATGAGTGGTGTATAAAATATTTTGTTTGTCGTGTTAAGACAAAGATAGTTAAATTAATTAAACCTTAGATAGCCGAGGTACAAATACAACGTAATGAAAGGAATTCATCAAAGGTCGTCATAGTCCCAGTAATTTGCATAAAGTAACCCCGTCCTGAGACAAAACTTGGTCCCAGCCGCTGTATTAGCACTTTCCCTTTGTGGGCAAACTTCTGTTATTTATTTTTTCTTTTAGCCTTTAATATTGAAGGATATACAATGGGACTGCGTATCAACCGTCTTATTAAGGTCACTGGAGAAAACACAGGCCCATACTATACTACATACGCGCTTTTTCCGAAATTGTTTTCCTTAGCAAAACTACCGACTGTAGAAACTTTGATTATCTCGGTATCTTTTAACTTCAGGTAAAGAGAGAGGTTCAACATTTATTGGTGCCATCAAGGATTCGCCTCATTATATAAGTAGATAGGGTAGGAAGAATGGGTTCGGCAAAAATATAATTCCGAGCCGTCCATTTAAAGATCTTTTATTCTGAAGGTTTATGGTAATGTTCGAATCTATTAGTATTCAAAGGCGGTATCTATCCTTACATCGTCTTTTCTCGATCAATTTTAAGGTTAACAGTCTACACAAGGAAAATCTATATGTAAATGTATTATCGGAACGGACAAAGAGTTTCCTGTGTTATTTTGCTATCATAAAACTAAAAGCAATATTAATCGTGTTACATACTTTAAGCCTTTCTACAGGAAGGCTATCGCTTTGCACACTATTTTTACTAGACATTACAATTTGAGACTTTAATACTGAGGTTCTTCCTATTTTAATTGATCCTGTAATGCTCTTTCCTAAATCAACGTAATCATCTACATAAATAATTATCCTTTCTTACAAACTCAACGCATTTATGTATAGTTATTTTCTTTAAGTAGAACTATGTAAAATATGAAACATAAATAAATGAACAACATATAAACTGAAAATACCTACAGCTTAAATGGTGACAAATCCAAATAACATTTGAGTAGGAGAGCGCAAATCTCTCAAGCCCCAGTTGATCTCTGTCCATTGGAACCTTCCCGCGTCATCCCTGGGGCTTATCACTCATTATTTATTATTTTTTATCCAACGGCCGGAACGCGACCCTAGCGGAAATGACGCGAAAATTTTCTTTTAAAAGATAAACGAGAAATATCACCGTTGAAATTTGGTCGATTTGGTTGTAATAAGATTTTTCCGTAGTCATTATGAAGTGCAAATAATTTTGATGTTTGATGAATTTTGGTGTGCTTACCTGACATTTAATATTTTGTCGTTGATATTTTAATGATTTTAATAGAATAAAATTATGTAAATACCTACCTACGAACGATTACCAAAAGTAAAGCATCGGCTTCTAAGAACCCACAACAGTACAGTACATATTAGTACAACGTATCAACATGCTTGCCAAAAAACTAACAGCGTTAACAACAGCAAAAATATTCGACATTTAAATAATACATTTTCATGAGACTGGCAATACCAAATAAATAATAATTTATCGTTACAAGTGTACTGTAAATAACAAATAAAATTGTACATTTAATAACAAAGCACTCAGATACACATCTGAGGAACGATCCAATTCCGTGCACAATACGATGAAATTCACCCACGGGCTGGTCCCCTTATAATCTGAATAAAATTGTTCAAAGATTCCAGTACAAAGTCAAAGCTACTTTTTCTATTATAACAAGAAATCCCATTACGTTTCAGCCGAACATTGAATACCTACATGTTTTGTTTGAAATCATACGTGCGGGGTGAAAATGGGTTCACAATGTACCGTTATTACGAGTATATTTAACTTTAATACTTGTGAATGTTTTAGTGAATCACGTTAATTGAATTCGGAGCTTTAAATGAAACCAGTAAAGTTTATAACGGCATAGCAGTTATTAAAGGCAGCTTAGTTATTTTTAGCTTCAATAAATAACAGATAAAATTCAGAATGTTAGTAACATCAAACGAGGCTTTCACTATTTATCAGAGCGTGGGTGCTGAACAGAACGAGTATCACCGGTTTTAGAATAGCTTCCATTTGACTAATTCTATGTTCATCACTATCGATTGCTTACCTGAAACAAAGGAAAACAATTTATTAATAAACTATGAATAGATTAATGAGGTGAGTAAAAGTTATCCCACCAAAAACATTCTGTAAAAAACTAGCCAAGTCTCGATGGAGCTGCTTGTTTAACTCTAAAAAGTAATGAAATCTAGACAGACTCGTGCCAAGTCTAAGGTTCCTTACTGCGATTTCTTTATTATTATAGTTAATGTTGTGTGACTTGGCCGTTGAACATTGTTTAAAAGGTTAGTAGTGGGTACATGTCAATTTTGTTTACACGTAATGTTATAACATTATTAAAATACGCAGTTTTATCAAGCCTACAATTGACTGGATATTGAATCAACATTTTTCAAGTGGCTATAATTAAGCAAATTTTCTATCGTCAATGGATAGGTTCTGGATTTTTTAAGATTGGTGCAATAGCGTCATGGAGCACCTAGTTTTGTACCCTTGTGTACATACATGTGTACCCTTCAACGGCCAAGTCACACAACATTAACTATAATAATAAAGAAATCGCAGTAAGGAACCTTAGACTTGGCACGAGTCTGTCTAGATTTCATTACTTTTTAGAGTTAAACAAGCAGCTCCATCGAGACTTGGCTAGTTTTTTACAGAATGTTTTTGGTGGGATTTCATTTCTTTTTGTTAAAACTTGTTTATATTGATTTATTTTATTAGATTTTCTTATTTGACACACTTATTTTTTAGGAGTAGTATTATATTATTAAGCGCCCCGCGGTTTCACCCGCGTAGTTCCCGTTCGCGTTTCCGTGGGAATTTCGGGATAAAAAGTATCTATACATAAATAGTTTTTAGGCTACCTTCCCACAAATTGTCAGCCAAATCAGTTCAGCTGTTCTAGAATTATAATTCCCGTTCCCATTCCCGTGGGAATTTCGGGATTAAAAGTTTTTTATGTGCTTCTCCTGGTTCTAAGCTACCTCCCCACCAATTTTCAGCCAAATCAATTCAGCCGTTCTTGAGTAATAAATTCCCGTTCCCAATCCCGTGGGAATTTCGGGATTAAAAGTATTCTATGTGCTTCTCCTGGTTTTAAGCTACCTCCCCACCAATTTTTTGCCAAATCAGTTCAGCCGTTCTTGATTTTTAAATTCCCGTTCCCAATCCCGTGGGAATTTCGGGATTAAAAGTGTTCTATGTTCTTGTCCTGGTTCTAAGCTACCTCCCCACCAATTTTCAACCAAATCAATTCAGCCGTTCTTGATTTTTAAATTCCCGTTCCCAATCCCGTGGGAATTTCGGGATTAAAAGTATCCTATGTCCTTTTCCTGGTTCTAAGCTACCTCCCCACCAATTTTCAGCCAAATCAGTTCAGCCGTTCTTGAGTTACAATTCCCGTTCCCATTCCCGTATAATTCCCGTTCCCATTCGATTATCCTAGTTTTTATAGTTTTCCCTTTATGTGGCCATTAAACCCTAACTCTGTACCAAATTTCAGCTCTCTAGGTTTATGGGAAGTACTAGTTCTATTTTGATGATCATGAGTGAGTGAGTGAGTGAGTGTCTAAAATGCGAAACTTTGCTTTCGCTTAACTTGGGAACTAAATGACCTACAGACTTGAAATTTTATTTTAAGTATGTGATTGTATAGCTTACTGGATGACGAAAATTTCAGCGTTCTAGTCTTATCCAGAGGTTGTCAAATAGGGGCCTGAAAATGCGGCGAAATGGTTCCTGTAAAGGATGGTACGGCAGTGTTTGCTTCGCGCTCGACTTGGCGGGGGGCACTGCCGTGCCCCCAGATAATGGCGGGTGTTGTTAGAAAGATCAATGAACCAACGCTTTCAAAATTACGCCGGGTTTCTTGTCCAAAGTTGCGCTTCGAACGAGCGGCTACATAGCACGAGTAGATTGAAAGCTTCTCCCAATATGTACAGTGGATCGAACGATGCATTACTATTCACAATCGCACGCATAATGCTAAAAGCTTGTACGTAATGAATAGTTTGCTCACATAGCCGATTCGTATCGTACATCGGCTGTATGAATGTTCACTCCATTAGCAAGTCACCGTCGCTAATAGAGCGACAAGGCGCATGTTTATGCAGAAGAGCACAATCGAAGTAGGTTGTTACCACCCCACTGTGTGCAGGCCAAGGAGTCAATGGCCGTGTTAACGATCGTAGGCATAACATGTGGTCGACACACACGACACAACCACGGCCAGCCCTTTGACCACCACGCTTCATTAAAATTTGGATAGAAATATTGCAAACGACGGATATAACATACTTAAATAACCAACCAATCGATTTAGACCTTGCAGGTGGTTTTTAAGTTATGAATGCCGACGACTAATTTTAGTGGACGGGGATCGAAATAATTTGAGTTATAAGTTTACTCGGAGCTTGCTAAATTAGCTCTTCCGCTCAGACATACCAATTATGATAGTAGTATTTAAGGAAAGGCAAAACTATTAATAAAAAGATAGCGTTACGAAAAAGAAAACAAACCCATACATACTCATAGAGGCAAAAATATGATTGTATTAAGAAGTTGTGGTGCTCCAAGCAGAATTTAATTTCGTGGTCGTGGTAGACCAGCATATACCATTGGCTGTCATCCAACAAGTTGTCTAACAAGCGTGGTGTTGTTAGTACTCGAGTACTCGACCGCCGACGGCGGTGTGGACTGACGCAATAAAGTCTGCACCCAACACGCCGCGGCGCCTGCCCCGCAGACATTTGTTATGTCCCGTGACAATGTACAAGTTCTCTTACATGGGTCCGTACAAAAAGGAATGAAAATTATTTCCTTTTTCTCTATAAATCATATTGATATTACTTTCTAATTTCAAGAGTGCGTAGGTAGACAAGTAATTCGAAGTTACAACAACAATAACCATGAAAGATTAATAGGAATACCTACATACGTCCGCAGTTGTTCTTACAAAGAAATTGACATAAATATCTAATGGTTTATGTTCAAAAGTACTTCTTGTATACGAACTCTAAGGGACGGAATAATGTAAAGTAAGGAACAAGTTCATATTCTGGAGTCAAACATAAAACCACAAAGAATTTGAACACTACATCATGCCACGAAAGGCTTCAGACTAAATCAATATGTTCAACTTCAAATGACCTTCACTTGAGTTTTACAATCGGTTTTAATAAACACAATCACCGCGGGTTGGTAGTAATGGTTACAAATTATGCCAGCCAAATTCATACATCGTTATAAATGGTAATAAGAGTCAAATTTCTGTGATAGTCACGGCGGGTACACACAGACCGGCGGCGAGTGTATGCCGGTAATTGATTTATAAACCTCCCCTTTATGCCGAAACTCACGCACACGAAAGCAAATTATCTTTGTCATATGACAGACAATGTAGAAATGGATCTAATGAATATTTAATCCGGAATGTAATACGTTGACCTCGAGATGATACTAAACATCTTAGAAAAGCATAAACGAAGAGACTAGTCTCGTTAATCTTACTGAAAGCATAAGAAATAGAGTGCTACCTAGAATGTGTAATGCAAAACCGTGTACTCACTGTAGATTATCCCGAGATAGAAGTTCTTTAGTATAAGTCAGTGAAGTGTGTTACTTTATCCATTAAATTCAGACATAATAACGTTTGCCAACCATTGCTTGGTAACGTAACAATCTAGCGAGTGGCGCGAGCAAACAATAGCATACACCTGGCAAACTCTGGTAATCTTAGAGAAAGGTTTTTAGATATCTAGTAAACTTTCTCTGTACATACAAATCTTTTTATTCTTAGAAACTCGAACAAGACATCTTATCTGTAAGGTAAATATCGTGATCCCGTAAACGATATTTTCTTTCCCCAATTTCCCAAGTCTCTGTTCAAGATCCGTGAGGGTTGGGTGATTTTAACTAATTATCGAACTGTCCCCCACACATATCGAGGGATGAATCATCCCTCGCAATGAAATTGGATTCGTTGGGGATCAGATGACTCATGTGATTCTACGAATTTACGAGAGGCAATTCGCCTGGCGAGACAGGACTGTTCCTTTTGTTTCAGTAGTTTTATGTTGGGTATAATTTTCCGATTATCGGAGGAAAACTCTTGATTTGATTGTTACCTTTTCGAAATTTTTATGAGGATTACGATATCTATAATTGACCAGTCAAATACCAAACATCCGAACGGCATTCATTGTTCTGTTTTATAATAATAAGATAAACTCAATACAAAAAACATACACTAAACGCTGAAAACCATTAAAAATGTAACGGTTAAAACCATTAAAAATGTATTTCAATGTGTCAAAAGGTTGGCAAAACCAAAAAAGTTAGCAGTACTGTATTGGATTGTTGTTTGAAAGTTGGTACGTATTTATTTATAGATCCATCACAGAGGCGTCGGCCCTAAACCGCCGAGCCAACAGAGAGCACTGTACATACATTGCAATCAAATCTGTTGCTATCAAAGTGAAATGTAATCAACGGGTTCACACGTATCTACATACTCGTATGTATTATACTCCAGTACTCGTTTAATCCTTGTGTTGTTTGTAAATAGGACAAAGCTTGTTTAAAACCTGTTTTATTAAGCTAAAGTTCTATGTTTTTTCAAATCTCTCTTGTTTCTAAATAGCTAAAAAGCGTTTGATCATAACACCTTTCAAATAATAAAAAAACTAAATCAAAATAAATCTTTCGTTTGGGAGTTACAACGTCATAGATAGACAAAAAACTTTTCAGAATTCACGTTTTACGGACAGTTACAACCTTCCAATTCTAACAGTAGTTGACCAAAAATATTGCAGAACGCACAAAAGACACAAATCGGAGAAGTTCAAAAGCGGAAAACTGTCCGCTTACAAGTACCATATAGGGATACAATTAAGAACTATTGCTCTTTACAGTTTTAGTAAAACACCAAAACAATCTTCATGACATAGATTCAAAATTAAAAACACATACCTAAACATTGATTTCCTTCTATCTCTAAACAATAATGGTACAAAAAGCAAACATACCCACATACAATTCATTTGTAAACCTTGAAGCGTCAGACCCGCAACCAGAGACTACAATCGCGCTAAAAATATCCAGTGACGTGTTCTCATCACTCCGAAAGCTACTTTAAACAGTGACAGAGATACATTTTGGACGCTCTCGAATGGAAACACAGATTTAGAGATATCAAAGGTGTTTGTGTACTGGAGTAATGAATTCTGAATTCTGTACGCGTATAATAGCACGGCCCTAAAGAGGATTACTTTCTAATGCGCGTCTAGTAAATTGTGACTATGCATTAAGTTGATGGATTATTCTTTTTAATATTTCTTTTATAATTAAATGTTGAGTTTTGTAATGTAAATTTAGATGGAGTCCTTAATTAAATCGATATTAAGTGGTGACGATAAAAGACTTAATGAAAGCGATGGACGTGCTAGTTCATAGAATGCTTTGAGTTTTATTTGATATATTAGTTCTTTGTGATGTGGCGAATGCTATCGTATTACCCTTCGTGTTAGTACATTTTAGTTCATTAAAGTACTCTTATGAGAACTTCCAACGGATCTATATATTTTTATAGTTGTACGCGAAAATTGCCGTTCACTTAACAAGATTTTATTAAGAAAAAGGCAAATGAACGTTTACATCCCTGTATTATAAGAAACTAGAACCTGGCATATGAATGGTTCAGACCGATCGAGGCATTTGTTTAAAGGACAAAGAAAAAATAGAACTCTTTATCTCCTATTTCACACTTTTTTTTTACTTGAAACCGAATTAAAAATGGCGATTTCCATTTCTGTTATATTTTATGTTTGTTACCTCATAACTCCGTCATTTTTGAACCGACATAACATTTTATTTTATATGAAGATATAAAGATTTTGATTGGCCCATAGATTTTTTTGTTCAAACTATAAAATTATAGTAAAAACTCACGAGCATTTCAAGCACTAAGATTCCTTGAGCACTTCATAAAACTAACCACTATTTACTCGTATGTCAAGGTCTTTCTCGTGCCACAGAAATTAAGGTTACAAATATGTAATAGTAATTACTACTACAAATAAAAATATGGCGGAAGAAAGAATGAGTCAACAGAAAACCCTCTTTACTAATGCGTCATCAATTATATAAATACTAAAATAATTATACAATGAGCATACTATTTATCTAAAAACGTATCTAAAAACGAAAAAAGTAAGCACTAATAAATAAATAAGAAACATAATTGTAGTATCAAACAGCTACAAACAAAATTAAAAGAGAAATATTGATCTAAAACAACAACAGTAAAACTTACATCACACATAACAGAGCAGATATAAATATTCCGTTAACTAAAAATCCAGTCACTAAACTCCCACACAACACTAAATATATTAATAAACCACTATTTATATAGGTACAAAAACATATGAGTTCAAAGTTATACGTCCAAAGAAACTTGTGACGTAGCAGCAGTCGGATACTGTAACTTGTAGCTTGTATGGACGTCACTGCAGGTGCTACGAGAGCTACGGTGCGTAGCGGGCGCTACGTGCGAGGGGTGGCGCCGGACTGCGTCGTGGGTTAGCGAGTTTCTAGCGCATGCGCCCCACAAAAGGGGGATGGATTACTAGTGGTATCAACCATTCTGGTTTTCCGATAGGTAAATTATATTATTTGCTTGGAAAAACACGTAGCTGACACAATTTCTACGAAAAATAACAACAGTTTTTTTTAGGTAGTGTATTATTTTGTATTTAATCTCCGGTTCGTTCATTTTTTACATTCAACTGTAGTTCAGATTTCATATTTTTTTAAATTTGACGGCAAAAGGATTGAAAAAATATACATTTCGACGTTCACATTGGCTAAATCAATACACTATTTGTGCGTAGAGGAGCATTACGAACATTGTATAACGTAGATTCATAAAACAAAGTTCAAATATTTATTATTAAAACATTGTTGTGTCGCGAGTGCACAAGGAAGCACCCTCTCCCGAGGGAAGCGGGCCCTATCGCCGACAAAGTAACAGGTACTACAAACTACTAAGATTGCAACACTCCTGATGTTATTTACATATTTGTCGCATAAACGCGTTGTATTACATTAGTTTTGTATGCGACTTGATTGCGTCACTTTAAGATCTGAAATGTTAGAAAGTAATGAATAAAGTTCAAGATGACACTTTTTTTATCCTGATAATTAGCAATCTGTTCCATTTGAACAATAATCTAATATGATGTTAGATGATTTTTTATCGGTTTTATGTCTTTAGCTGAGTAATGGACCCATTGATGCAATACTCATCTACTGTCTGCAAATCTTGTTGCTAGAACATAATAAAATTACACATGTTTTTATTAATAGAATTTATAACACACAACGGATTTTAATGCGGTTTTCATCAATAGAAAGAGTAATTCACGAAAATTCTTTATAATAAAATTTTAAGAAGGTATAAATACTTGGCGGAACATATTGAGGAAACAAAAGACTACAAAAGCTTACCACACTACACTACATGTACTAAAAACACACATTTTGCATCTCCTACAGCGTAACGTTGATTTTATTTGTAACAGTAACCCGATACGGTCTCGACCACGAAGAAACCTTTACATAGTGAAGACCTCATTAATGAGGAGGAAATGTGATTACTCCCTCGGCGGGCACAAAACTATACACACGACAATATATCTATACTAATATTATAACGCTGAAGAGTTTGTTTGAACGCACTATATTCAGGAACTACTGGTCCGATTTGAAAAATTCTTCCAGTGTTACATAGCCCATTTATCGAGGAAGGCTATCTATATATATAAAAATGAAACCCGTTTTCCTTGGTCACGGCATCACGCGTGAATGGCTGGACCGATTTCACTAATTCTCTTTTGTTGTATTTGTTATTATTAGGAGAAGGTAAAAAAATCTGGATCAACGGGAAAATTGGACCCGTGCGAAGCCGGGGTGGGACGCTAGTAGGTTATATATGTAAGACCAATAAGTTATGCTAAGATCAATAGGAGAGGAGTTACCGCGGGGCTCCGCTAGTGTATATAAACATCGAGCTTAACACAATAACTCTAAGAATTTAGTGCCTCACATCTCTTGGGAAAGTCTGGCAGAGAAAGGGTTGTCTAGATTTCAATCTAGTGCCATTATATTTTCTTGTGAGAAAATAACATTAATTTCCGTTCAATAGAATTGCGTTATTGAAAAGTCTGAAGACTTGTCGACTATAGGTACAGTTGTATAGGCTTTGATAACGAAGAGAAGTGTTTTTACTTTTCGAAATATCAACCTAATATCTGATACTTTACCAGTATCAGTTTTTTGGAATAAATATCTATACTACCCTTGATCCATTAAAATGTTACATTTTTTAGGCCTTACCTTGCGTTTCTTAGAGGACGCAATTTTATTTTTTTGACGTGTAGGGGGGGTAAGTGTAAAGCTAAAATCAAGTTTGTGGGGTCGCCACCCTTGTCCCACGGCCGCCATCTTAAAAATAGGGGTTGAAACGGTTTTTACGATATATCTCTTAAACTATTTATCTGATAAAAATTTTTTTTAACGTTTTTTGTTGCAAATTAAATTCTCTATAACTTTGGTCCAGTAATTTTTTGTCGTAAAACTATAAATAAAAAAGTTATAAGTGAAAATGTTCAGAAATTCGAGAAAAAAATTACCGAGAATGCTGTCCAGGTAGAAAATACCCAAGCGACCATTAGGGAACAAAAGAAAAGCTGCTATTATTATTATCATTATTTCTAACCTCCCTTACTGTACGAATAGCTGAGAATATTGTGTTGAAGTTGTCGTTCAACTTATATCTTTTAGTTGTGCTACATATTTCTCTACGTGCGGATGTATTTTATTCTGTTTTTAATTGTGAAGACGATTTCGAATGATTTTAGACTCGATTTTAACTGCAGTGAAAACTATTCTTTTTTTATTAGCATTTAGACTTTTTAAGCGTGCTTTTTCTATTATTCCATCATGAGTGATTGTTTTATTTGTAAAAAACCTTTAGGTGAAAATAAAATAAGAACTGTGAAGGCAAAAGGTGTAAAAACTTTACTAGACCGAGCTGTAGCAAAAAATGATGAGGTTAATGAACAATTTTTACGAACTGTTTCGGAAGTTACTGTACATATTGCGTGTTATTGTTATTACGTGGACAATCGAACTGATGATGTTGTTCGTCGTCGCAGCAGCAGCTCCAGTAGTTTATCTTCAGTTTCAGAAGCTCCAGAGCCAGACTTTGATTTTGTGAACAATTGCTTCATCTGTGCCAAAGCGGTTCAGGATCCAAGTAATTCGCGTACAAACCGACAATCGCGGGTTTGTGTTGTACGTAATGAGAGTACAAAAACAAGTATTATGGAGCTTATAAACAGACGTTCCGATGACGTTGCAATGGACATTGCTAATCGCATAGCTAATATTCCCAGCTTAGTGGAAGTTGGAGCAAAGTATCATAACAACTGCAGCAAGCAATTGTATTCCAAAAAATGGTCGGTCACAAATAGAAAGGATGAACGAAAAAATAATATTGACGCATTATATAATGCCATTTCATTATTCGAAGATTCTTGTGCTTTTCGTCCGGCACGTAATATCTTACCTCATGCTTTTTTTCAGTTTGTTTTTGACAATGCTGATTTTAATTGCAATACAATTGATGGTAAAAATACTTTCCATGCGATGGATGGTATTCAATGCGTTACACCTTACGACAGTATCGAGACTGATACCAGTTTACCGTTAGTTAGTTAGTTAGTTTAAAAATCTTTTCAAAGAAGTAGAATTATATGTTTGCCATTTATAAACGCTCCACCAACAGATTACGACACACTTCTAACATCACTTTATTTTTTTTCTCGAATTTCTGAACATTTTCACTTATAACTTTTTTATTTATAAATTACTGGACCAAAGTTATAGAGAATTTAATTTGCAACAAAAAACATTAAAAAAAAATTTTATCAGATGAATAGTTTAAGAGATATATCGTAAAAACCGTTTCAACCCCTATTTTCAAGATGGCGGCCGTGGGACAAGGGTGGCGACCCCACAAACTTGATTTTAGCTTTACACTTACCCCCCCTACACATCAAAAAAATAAAATTGCGTCCTCTAAGAAACGCAACCCCAAATGTAACTTTTCAATGGATCACCTTAGTTTTTAAGCTTTTAGCTTGATTGTCCCTAAGTAAAAAGGTTTTTTCTAGACAAATGTTAGAAAAAAATATCTAGGTTGAACGGTATTCAAGCGAGGCAAGAACTATCCAGGTCAAAGTTAATCCACTTCTTTTTGATAATGCGTAGTAACGATATCATAAAACTTTCGGTTTCCTTTTTCTTTCTCGTTTTTATGTAAGGATTGATTTTATAAATGAAACGAATAATTAATAATGGACATTATAAGACTGGGCAGTATACAATGTATTGGATTAATTACATGTATATTGAATTTAAAATTTGCTATTCGAATAATATTTTATAAAACAGCGTACATTAACGTTGTATTCTATTTATAGACGGCTATTAATTAAACAAAACATAATTATAAAATTACAGAGCTCATTAACGATGTGTTCCATTTATACTACTCTTATTATTCGGTAATGTTATAATTTAACAATTATTACAAGACTTCGTTACCCGTACCTGTACCTGTAACAAGACAGGCCGTCCCACGTAACTTTTAATTTGGAAATGTCCTTTTGTGCCTAGAATTCTCTGAGGCTACTATCCCGCTATAATAATGAACTGGGAGTCGAGAATTCTTTGTAACGTTCCACTTTTAAAAAATAGAAGATATTTTTATCATTTTTCCGTTTCTCGACTTTTATGAAACGGCGCTATTAAATCTGTCATGTTGTCGTGAGATAATTTTAATGTAAGCTTTTAATTACGGTCTTAGTCGTACTTTTACGTGATTATGTTTAAATGTGCTGTAATACTATTCTATGTTCATTTAATTGTTAGGGAGCAAGAGAAGTTTAAAACTTAAACATTCGTACACTGAACTAAAACGTAAGAATTTTCAATTTGAAATCAAATAATTCTGCAGGTGAGAGCTTATACTACTAGACTCAGCACGAAAAAATAGCCTTAATGAATATGATTAACGATAGTCAAATAACGTGATTTCAAACCAAATTATTTGTTCTGAATAAAAATTCATATCGAACTCAGCAGACAAGTACCTACATTTGTCAACTATTTGTCTCACATAGCATTGAAAATACAACGCAGAATCAATACACCTATGTAATATCGAAGATAGAACGGATATCCTTTATTCCATTTCTCATCGATAGAAAATTATCGGGGAATTCGCCTGCCAACTCACGTTACAGACGAGTTAGTATTCAACTCGACGAGGTTCGTCTTACAGAATGGTCGTTATGATTTCTTTACGTTATACAGGCGCCTTAATAGGTGGTAGTCAAAGGACTGGGACTAATATTGCTGGGAATATCTTTGAGACGGTGCTTTTTTAGGAATTCTAGGTTTTTCTAGGTAATGAAGGTGTATAATGAAATCGTTCGTTTTAAGCGTTAGTGTTTTTTCAAGGGGTTAAAATTAGACGGTATTTGTATAGTATATGATGTAATGTTTATAAATGAGAAGTTTTCCCCGATTGGACTACTTTGTGTCAACCATGCGTGTTGTTTTTTACATTTATAAACAATTTATTACATCAAAAATATACCACAAGAAAACATCAAACCCATCATCATTAAAAGCTCAACCCATATATAAACTAGCATACAAAATAAAAACCGCTGTAGAATCTCTACACACCGCAAACCTGACCCCGGTAGTAATTTGCGCAAACATTGGAGAACAGATAATTCATTCATAGAGAAAGCAGGTAGCGATCGAACAGTCGTTGGCATTGATGTACAAAACCGAAGATATACAAAGAACGCCAAACAATCGTCCCCGTAAAATGAGTGCACAGTGCGCTCATCTCAAATAATCTAGTAGGCTTTGTTCATTTTAAAAACTATTCGCACAATTGCAATTTGCAAAAAATAAATATTAATAATTACGATGGTTTTATTCTTCAACTAGTATTTGCAGACAGTTTCGATTATTTTGTTCGGGGATTAGTAGAGTAGAGGTTTTCGTAAATCAATGGTGGTTGTCGATAACATCGCGATCGCTGCGGGCTGCGGGCGCAGTGGGGCCGCGCGGTCGTCGCCCGACGCCCATCGATTCCTATAGGGACTTTACATATAAACAAAGTAATTTTTACATTGTGAATCGGTTCTTAACGGGATTTGTCATTTGATTGGAATCCGTGTAAAATGGAAAATTCGTTACTGTAATATATTATAGATGCTTTATGCTACATATATGGGTTTTGTTGAATTCGAAGAAGAAATATTGTGGCACATTAGCTTAAATGTTCAATAAACGTCTCTGAGTGCGGCTGTAATTCAGGTACGATGTTTAATAACTTAATTAACATTAAATCTATCTATATCAATTTATTTTATTACTCATTCACAATTTTTTTTACCGTAGGTACTCGTATGTTATTTTTCAGCAGTGACCAATCACTAGTGTATGGTAAACGTGGCGATAACGACGTATTTTGTTAACTCAAAAAATGGACGATACTATAGTTGAGTACGCAGATCATTTATATACGAATAATTTATTTATTGGCGCTAGTTTTAGTGACAAATTTTATTCACATATCTATTTTAGAGTTTAAATAAATTACGGTTTATTTTATTAGTATAATTAATATTTTTTCAACACACTTTCTCATAAAGGGGCTCTTATTTGTGCAAAAACAGTTGAATAATGACACGTTTTATTAACTAGTGAGTTATAGATTGATTTTTTAAATTGTTTTCATTTTAAAAAAGTTTCGATACCAAAAAAATTGTGTCCATACATTCTAAAAACAAACTTCAACTATGTTTCCTTACTTTTCTTAGGTCTATGGTCGATTCCATTCATTCATTCATTCGATTTTTTTTAATAAGTATATTATTTTAGTCTTTGGCCGATCACCATTGTTGAGTTGGATGCGTGCGAATAGAAAAACTGTTTATTTATTAGCGAAAAATGATAATTTCTTCGCAAATGTGTTGAAAAACGTTGTATGGTACACGCGTGTAATGATGATTACTATCCTCGGCTATCTTCAGACCCTCGCCTGACGGCTCGGGCCTCAATAGCGCCTCGGAAGTAATCACCAACTTACCTCGCTTGTACCATAAATAACTATGGTATGCCATCAAGGCATTCCATTTTAAAACAAAAAAATATCCTTAGCTAAATTGTAAAATTGTAATATTGGAAGACTGTAATATTGGAGATTTTTAACCGACTTAAAAAAAAAGGAGGAGGTTCTCAATTCGACCCGATATTTTTTTACATATTGAAACTGTGTGCTACGTCAGCAGAGACAGATTGAATTATTTTTATTGCGTAATATCGCAATGTTATTTTTATTTAATGTTATTTCACATCATTCTCAGACTCGCTTGAGATAGCGTAGACTCGTAAAGAACAATACATTAAAATCTGTGTCATATAGAAGTAAGCAACAAAGAAACTTAATTAAGTACATAAGTACATGAAACTTCAAAACTTTCCACTCTTCTCTATTTCCTTAAAAAAACAGGTCAACTAAACATTTTACAGTACATTTTGCCCACTTCATTAAAACGAATGTTTATTTTAAGCACCAACTGTATATTACTTTATATTCATAAAAAATCAACCGTAATAGCGTACGACACGCAACACAACTCTTTGATTAAAATGTGGTAATCAGATAATTATAAAGACTTCTATTATTGTTGTAATTAAGATTACATTTTAAAAATATAGCTCAAGAATAAAAAATAAACTATTCATCACCTTTAAATAGCCGCTAATCCCTTATTAGGTTTATCACCTGTATATTTTTCATTTTTATCGTCAGATCATATAATGTCCCCACCGAGGGGCTCGAGCCTACCCAGCATATGGGCATCAGAAAACAGAAACTATGTTGTTATACATTATCTGTATGTTATACATTATCTGTAAAACCTTAACTTATAACTATTAGGAACTAGATAGGATTATAGGTAAAGACATCTAATATGTATATAAAATTCTCGTGTCACAATTTTCGTTGCCATACTCCTCCGAAACGGCTTGACCGATTCTCATGATTTTTTGTGAGCATATTCAGTAGGTCTGAGAATCGGCCAACATCTATTTTTCATCCCGAAATTCCTACGGGAACGGGAACGGGAACTACGCGTGTGAAACCGCGGGGCGCAGCTAGTAATAATATAGATTCTTAAATTTTTGTGAGAACCGTATGAAAATCAGTATGGTTGTACTTAGTTAATGCGAACACAACATTATAAAGTTTATAAATTTCTAGTCTTTGTATAAAAAGAAATAATTATTTGTCTTGTCTACAAGAATTTCTAGTGCAGTCGGAGCAAACTAAACATGTAGTCGACTAAATAACGAGAAAGGAAATTAAAAACTGCTTTTTCTCTTACAGAGAATGTCAGTGCACTAGATATTTAAAGCTAAAGAAATAAACTTGAAAAGAAAGCCAAGGAATGCAATGAATTTTATACTTACACTAGCTGCGCCCCGCGGTTTCACACGCGTAGTTTCCGTTCCCGTTCCCGTAGGAATTTCGGGATGAAAAATAGATGTTGGCCGATTCTCAGCCCTACTGAATATGCTCACAAAATTTCATGAGAATCGGTCAAGCCGTTTCGGAGGAGTATGGCAACGAAAACTGTGACACGAGAATTTTATATATTAGATAAAAGTATTTTGAAACAAATACTTTCTTTTTACTTTTTCATTATAAAAACCAGACTATTTATCGAGGGCCATGAGCATTTTAAAATATCGCAGCACGAACAGAGGACCCAAATTAAAATGATCTGGTTTAAAAAACTGACCAATAACATATAAACACATCTAATAAACTACTATAGATTTATATTGACAAAGCTTTCAATATTGAGCATATTTTTACAATTAAGAATAATAAAGCGATGGCGGGATAATCTTATTACCTTCGACAGCAGTTGGTGGGAGACTGCGAAGGATAGGGATGGTTGGAAATATTTGGGGGAGACCTTTGCAAAGCAGTGGGACAATATAGGTTAACAAAAAAAGAATAATAAACTTTGACGTTCTTTTTAATTTACATAATACATGTTTTTGATAGATACCCGTATGTTAACAAAATGTGTCCACGAAAGGTAAACAGACGAACGTCGACGAAACAATAATTTTAATTAGATACGTGTGTTTTACAAATACTTTTAGATTAGAACGTGTTCAACATTTTGTGAAAATTAAATAACCCTCTGTTTGTGCAGTGCAAACAAGGCTACTTTCATTTAATATTTTTAAACTAGCTGAGCCTCGTGGTGTTAATTTTAATTGTACCTGTATTTTAAAGTCCATTGAAAATTTTAACCTATTTTTAACACTAGCGGCGCCCCGCGGTTTCACCCGCGTAGTTCCCGTTCCCGTAGGAATATGGGGATAAAATTATGCTAAAAACCTTCCCACTGAATCACTCTATCTATTAAAACAAACCGCAACAAAATCCGTTGCGTAGTTTTAAAGATCTAAGTATACATAGGGACATAGAGACATAGGGACAGAGAAAGCGACTTTGTTTTATAATATGTAGTGTGTATAAAATTACAATAATTGGTCGTTGACGTCTATTAGTTACGGTAAACTGTCTAATTTAAATTATAAATAAATACGAATACTAATTACTTGTTAGCAAAAGACTAACACGAATTCAATATCTAACAATTACCATTATCAAATTCAATCAACTAAGTAGATCTTATCCAATAAACGTCTACCACAGATCGCAGTAAATATTCGCACAGATAATACAATTCAAACATACGATACACACAAACATTAACACGTTATATCTCTATTCAACACGGCGCACACAAGTGGATGTTTAATAGAGAATTTAACACAAAATACATACATTTTATGCTTATAAATTTTCCCAATACAATTACTCTAGTATGTAAATTTGTCCTTCGATACGAGCTAACAAATATAGAGTATTAAGTGTTCTCACATTATTGTCGTTATTACGATTTATGTGGTATGCGATGCGAGGGGCCCATATTATATTGTAAATCTATGTCTCAAGGGCGGCACTTGAGTTGACTTTAGTGTGTACTTAGGTTATTAAATATTAAGGACTGTTCGTTTAGATTTAGTTATCAATTATGTTGAGAGTGTATTGTTAAGAGTGTTTTTTAGTGTAGATTTCTTAAGTGTAGACCTTAGGTAATTAGTTTACCACAACATAAGGGCCAGCGAAGAAATCAACAAGATGACAAGTAAACTATTACATTTATCCCTACTAATATTATAGATGCGAAAGTAACTCTGTCTGTCTGCTCCTGCCTTTTCACGGCTAAACTACAGAACCGATTGACTTGAAATTTTGTACAGGGGTAGCTTATGATCCGGGAAAGACCATAGGCTGTTTTATTCCGAAATTCCCACGGGATCGGGAAAAACGCGAGTAAAACCACCTAATACAACAAGTTTCTGACAAATTAATACAAAGTCCTTTCACGTTATTCGTATTCGAGACTAAACAAACACAGGAACAAAAATGTATGTTACTTCCAATTTGGGTGTTGCAAAGATTCGTGTTTCAAAGTGCAACCGGCTTTCATCCACTGAACCAATTTTTGTACAAAATGAAAACATTGTTTTCTCTTGTTCTTTGTAATAATACAATATTTTTGTACAGATAAAGGTTTTGTACCGTTACTAGAAATGTTATTTTAAAATATGCAGAGTTTATTTTGCAATGGAATAATAAAGTATGGTTTATCCAGGCGAATATTACGAATATAACATTGATCAGAATTCTAGATATTGTTATTAGATTTTTGGTGGTGAGACATTTGAATATTATCTCTGCGAATATCACTAATAGCTGTCATAGACTAGACTAACCAATCTAATATTCAATCATAATTGACACCTGTAGTATTATCACCGCTAATCTATATTAATATTATAAAGAAGTAAAGTTTGTGTGTTTATTAAATTGTAAGGGGTAAAATTGGGATCTACTGAACCGATTTCAAAAATTCTTTTACTAATGGGAAGCAATATTGTCAGCGAGTGACATAGGCTATAGTTTATCCCTGTATTCCCACGGGAATGGGAACTACGCGAGTGAAATCTCGGGGCGCTGCTAGTTATTAATAAGAACCTTTGTCTTTGTAACCCAAAACTGCGGTGCAACGATCGACGCAATAAAATGTACCAACTCAAAAGACACATCGTAAGAACTAGCGAATTCCGCATTCCCGCGACGATACTTCAATGAAAAAAGAAAACAGCAAGACCGATCGCTGTAACAATCGGAATCGCTTCGATTCTCTTGTTTTTGAAACAAACTTTTTAACTATAATGCAGTATCTGTATATCTGTAAGGTTGCGGGTTCGATTCCCGTGCGGGGTGAATTTTTGTGTGAACCACAAATGTTTATCTCGGTCTGGGTGTGTGTATGAGTGAGTGTGTGCGTAGTTTCTGATACCCTTGATACAAGTTTCGAACTTAGGGGTCAGTTACTATAATGAGATGATGGAGTGAATGATTATGTGACGTTATTCTAGAATTTTTATAGATAAGTACATATAAATTGTTAAGGTTAATTCATAGTACTTACATGCCATGTTAACATTGAAAGAAATATCTCTTTGATAGTTTTTGTGGGTCTACTTTACGTACCTTCAAAGGCCCATAGGTCTTTAAAGTTCAGCAAAGCGTCAACTTTACGACCAATGTCACAGAAAGTGTATACGCAAAGGTAACCACTTTCAATCTAAATATCGGCATCTGTTTTTCAAATATTTTTGTCCGTACTTCTAGTGATACTTAGGGCCTATTTCACGACCTTCAAGTAACGTTACTCACCAAGTAAAGTTAGTATTGTCTCTTTTTTACTTTATATCAAGGGACAAAGACAAAACATGTGAGTAGCTACTCATAACCTTACTTGAAGATGGTGAAATAGGCCCTTAGTGAAACATACTTTATTATTACACGAATAAAAACTTGAGACGCTACCTCCGCGCATAACGCACCAACATAAAACAAACTTTTTACTGAGACAGTCAAACAACAACTTATACACTAATAAACTAAGTTACAGAAAGGTTATTTACAAAGTAAAGTTGTACATAACCAAGTTTACGTTACGTTAACGTTCAGTTACGTTCTCTAATCACTCGGCGGTTAAAGTTACACGTAGTAAACCTTAATCCAAAGTTAATTAAATTGAGACTTTATTGCTGCCTTTAATACTATGGGGACAATTGGAAATTACATCGTTTGTTTATGCTAGAGGATTTTACTTACGGTAGAATTCCACGGTCATTAGTTATTTAATGTCTGCAATGCATACATTTTTATTTCGGCCGTATAATGCGAAGAGGCACTGGCAATCTTAGATGGTCATTGTTAGTAAGAGAACACGAGACTTATCGCAAGCACACATATATGAAGGTGGATTAACAATAGTTCAAGGGGTTTCATTTCAACGACCGCGATCTTCAGAAATAAGGCAACGAAGAAGACAGTTGTTACAATCTTCTTATACAAATAATTACAATCATGATAGTGTATTTCTATATTATTGTATTTGTATAGAAGTTTATCCTAGCTCGTACGTATGGAAGAGAAAGCAAATACGCATTGAAAAAAGTAAATTTGCACAAGGCACTGTCGAGTCACGAACAGATTATGTGAGTGAAACTCGTATCATATTCCTTGGCACATATTTTCCAAATATTGAGTCTTAGCCAGCCTTTGGTTTACATGGTATTGTGTACTTTAATGTTATCAGTTATAAGGTTGATTGTGCGCGGCGGTCGTGATGGTATGTCGTTAAGACCCAAATCGTCCGTCTCGCTCCCACTCCAAGTCAAACGCATAAAGCAGAACCCCACTTCATTAAGTGTTCGACGACCTGAGCGATTAAGTTGAGAGATTTACTTTTATAGGTACGGAAAGCCACGTATGTTAGGGGTAGCCTTATGAAATTGTGTCGGCTCGCAACTGTTATTGTTGCTATAAATTCAACAACGAACATTTTTGGTTTAGAGTTGTGCGATCGTAACCTTCCCTTTTTGTTCAAGTACTCAAATTAAACATATAAAACTGTTTAAAACTTTATTAGCGAAGTGGAATCGTTAAAGATATATTTTATTTGTTATAAAAGTGGGATTAAACGTGGAACGAGTTTTTAAATAGCACTCCAAGGACCGACCTGGAACAATATTTCACAAAGTTTTCCAACATCATTAGAGGGTTAGGGACCTAGACGGTAGGGGAGGGCGAGGGGACTACCTATGGACACTCACGTCTCCAACTTTAAGCCCTAACACAAGGATAACTTTTATAAATCACAATTTAAAGCCAACCGGAGTAATGTCACGTGCAAACAGTTAAATAAATTTCAATTGCTTTTGATTAAATTTCAACGAAAGGTACTCAAGTGTCGTTTCCATTATTAATATCTACTATCTCAAAATAACAAATATGTTATGTTGACAGATTTAAATTTTGTTAAACTAATAAGTTTAATATTTTTTTCCTTATTTGCGAATGTAAATATAAGTTTATCAAGTTTCATGTGTATGTTGATTGTTGTGATATCGACAAAATTACTGAGTTATGTGTAATATTTATGTAACGAATATTTATACACTTGTTTTCGTAAATAAAAAATGTATAAGGGAACGACTACGCCCGTAGCGACATCGCTACGATCGTAGCAAAAATTGTTATAAAATAAACATCTTAGCTTTTTTGGTAAACACTGAATTATTAAACCTCCAAATACAGAATCCCAATACCAGTATCAATATGATAATCTCTGAAACAACACGTATTAGAACTGTATAATATCGTGCCGACAACGTTGGTCTGAGAACGAGCACTAAACGAGCTACAAACGTCCAAATGCAATATAAAACTTTATTTTTGTTCACTGTAAACATAGTTGAGTTAGCTAGAGATATTCGAGTAATAAAATGTTTGGGAAAGTCTTGTTTTTATAACTTATTCCGTCTCACTGCTGGGCATAGGTATCTTCCAATTCTCTCTATTTGTCTCTTTATTTGGCCTTATCTTACCATTCTTCGCCAATTCTAGCAAAGTCTTATAGGCAGATCATATTTTTAAGACTAATTTTGGCTCTGTCTTTGGCATTATCTCACCATCTCTCGTCAAACCTACTAGAGTCTTGTGTAGTAGGTTGTATTTATAAAGACTAGATTTGACTATTGTAATATTTCCCCTACATTCTACCTCTATAATATGCACATAAAGTATTCCTTTGATCTGAGAACACATAACACTAAAATAGGAAGGAACATCTGTAAAGGCCGCGCACGTACAAAGACGCCGCGTTCGAATTCAGAATGTAAAATAAAATAACAAGGGAGAGGGACATGAACTTCTTGGAGGCACCTTCGTGTAAAACGTCTAACTTTGACATTTCAAATTAAACCCCAGAGTTACATTTGTGAAGCGTATCTACCCCTAGTACTGCTGAATGTTTAATACATTTTTATTGGCTGCTAACTCTTTGATATGTGGAAAAACAACTAATGTTATAAAATATGTAGAAACATTTCTGTGACTACGGTTTTACTACGATAATGATATTTCGCATCTTATAATACATATGTAGGTAGGTATCAAATAATACATTGCAATCCAAGTCGACTAACAAATTCAAACATACAAACCTTTATGACTTTCTAAAAAGACTTTTTTCATTTCT
The DNA here is from genome assembly GCA_958496195.1 of Timandra comae. Taxonomy (NCBI): domain Eukaryota; kingdom Metazoa; phylum Arthropoda; class Insecta; order Lepidoptera; family Geometridae; genus Timandra; species Timandra comae. The sequence goes on from OY292354.1 coordinate 1,770,776, forward strand.
ATACCAGTTAATTACATCAACAAGAATCAATTAAAAACATTTTACATAAGCATTCACCAAAATTACCTAATTGAATCTGTTAATCGGCTTTCGTAACTGTACAATTCCGAACAGATACAACAAAGTAACGGAGCGATCATCGCAATTTGAGGATCGTACGTTTGTCCCGGGTCCCGAACCGCTGTCATATGATGATTTCCCGCGGGTCTCACTCACACACAGAACAACATATAAAATAACATATTGTACACCTAGACCGCGTACAATAAATAAATAAATATCCGGACATGTATCACACATCGCTATCTAGTCCAAAACTAAGCAAAGCTTGGATGCTAGACAACGGATATACATACTTTTATATGTAAATATGTACATACTTATAGATAGAAAAACATGTACAAATAATATTAGACTACTTTTCCTGCTGATTAAGTATACTATTGGCCGGGACTCAGGTGCACCTATAATATTTATTAAGTACGCTACACCGATTGAAAATAGATACTTGTATTGCAAATTGAATTTTAAGTTGTATCAAATGAGTGTAGTTCAAAGAACTCGTTTAATTTGAACGTGTATTCTAAAATACTAAAATTATCGGTCTGTAAGTTCTCATTACAGGTCAGAGCACCATCTATCTGATGATAATTATAAATACAGGACGAGGAATGCGCATATTTATGTAAAAGCTTTTCTAGTCTTGCTTTCAAAAACTCATTTGGCTCTTCGTAATTCTATAGTTTGAAAGACAACATACACAAACGCTCCACCATTGTTCCCTTGCTCCCTATGGAAAACTTTACCATGTATTGTCCCTAAAATCCAAATTTAAATGTGGAATTTCAAATACATACGTCCTCCAGCATTTAAATCCAGAGTGACATTGACACTGACAGTACTGACGTTAATCTAATAACTGTCAATAAAAACGCGAATGCAACGGGTATTTCGACACGTCCTCCCTTCCATATAACCTACACATTCAGCGATTTACTCAATACAGAGAGTATCTATGTATATTTTACTCAGTACGTACTTTATAAATAGAATAAAAAGTATGTATATTGGGGAGCGACTTTTTTACTCTCCTTTATCTAATCCATTTCAATCTCCGCTTTTCAAATTAAATTTGGATGTAAAGAAGATTTTAATGTTACGCATATCCAGCCAATTATAGGCGGCGTGCGGCGGTCTAATGGCTTATCATGCACCTGCCAATACTTCGATTCTTAAATCGAACGATGTGTTTGCTATTATTATTATATCCAAACCAAACATGGCTTGGGTTTGAGGTTATCAACGCGCATAAACAGCGAGTGTGGTGGTCGCGCTTTTCTTCTCACTGTGCTAATATCATGGACGGAAGAGGCGCCTGTTCTATAGTAGTATTTTGAAAAAGAAAATAGAAAAAGCTTTACATAGAGACATTAGTTTCGATTTCATTCTCACATTTCTGTACAAATGAAAATAAATTGCTGTATGTCATATAGACAATACATTATATATTTCATCAAATCACCAGCATCTAGATACAGTGAAATCTGTAACCTCCATCCAACACAACCGGGGACTACACTAATGCAATTACAACGCTATCGCTTACACGGAAATCATTTAATTTCAACAACTCAACAGATGTTGCACGTTAATTGTTCACGTTGGAAGTGGAATTGAAAAGTTTGTTACTATCGAACTACAGTCTACTTCAATTATTTAAAAGCTAGCCGTGGAAGCGAAAATAAATCTAGTTAAAGCGAGTAACGTTCATATTCATGGTACTTACTTAAATGTTTTGGAGTTATTTTATTAGTTTCCAACTATGGGATTATTTACACTTTGTTACAAATAATTTACTATAACTTTTGTTATTAAGTTTTCATCTCGGTCTTGGTGTCTGTATGAATGAGCGTCTGCGTTATTTTCTATCCTAGTTTATCTTCTATACCTGGTTAAGAGTCAACTAAGGAGTCTGTGAGTTACTTTATAATTAATGAAAAAGCGAGGAAGAACTACATCAAAACAAGCTCAAATCCATAGCATAGCCGGTCAGGTAGTAAACGCATACAAATTCAAAATAAAAACAACATTATAATTGAGTTACAAAGATACGAATAAGTTGGACAAAATTTTCCATGTAATGAATTTAAATTCCAAATCCTATAATTCGGGTAATTGGTAAATTATCATCCCTTAATGGAATATTAAGTGAGTTAATAATTAACGGTTTGGATTAACGTTAATATTAACGTAAGAGCAACATTATGTAACGTTAAATATTAAAAGGGTCGACAACTGACAATATTTGTTATTTATTTCCTTTATAATACATATTCCTATCTACTTTTTGATACAGGGGTCTACAAACGGAGTCTTGTCAAAAATCTTGATCAACATTTTAATTTCCTAAATACCGAAAGTACCAACATATTAGGCGATTCATGTGAATTCGTACACTTCTAGTTTACAAAACATTTAAATGACACGTCTGCTAATGAATCAATAATGACATTAAACTGAACAATACTAGTTTAATGACCAATAATGAATATCACTACTATACCTAATAGCGATCAATAAGTACTTCGAGGTCAAAATTGCATAAGGAAACAGACAAAACGAGCGCATGTTACGATATAAGAATTCGACTCACGCATCGAACACTGCCCCAAGTCGAGCCAAGATGGCGGATAGAGGCCATATTTATTTATGAATTCTACTCTCTATGGACTATTGCCATCTAATCTAAAGCGTATTTCGAATTTCAGCTGTTTTCGATAGGTATTTGAGAAGCATAAAGGTAATATTAAATTTGTTTTTGATACAATATGCTAGAAATGGCCAATCCCAAAGTCTTGGATATGATTCGGGTCGAACGAGCATGTTTGGTACTTTCCAAACATAGTTCCGATTTGAGAGCATCAACATGCATTAGATAAGCAATAGTGGTGATGCGTATTTCTTCTTAAATATACTAATATTAGCAGTGAGATAGAGAAAGAGAGAGGCCAGTAGATCTAAAAAACCGAAACTTTCCTTTTAAGTTTAGTCACCACAATAAATCCAATAATAACTTTGCGTACCTAGTCAAATATTAAGTACAATCAGCTAAAAATAAATAAAATATCTGGAAAATTCCAAAGCCAATTAAAGTTCTTTGAAATCTTACAATATTGTAACTCGAAAAGCAAATTTTAAATTAGAGCATTTACAATTCGAAACCATATAAATAAATAATTATATTTCTGATGAAGTTGTTATTTCATTAGCCAAGTACATAATTTTAGTACAAAGTGTATAATTTTAATTAAATTCTCCATTAGCTGTTGTTTCTGTAAGACCGAAAATGAATTGAACTGTTATATTTATGGTAGAAATATTGAAGGTCAACTTGCGAAATGGTAGTATATTTTAAAATGTAGCCTTATTAAATTTCGCATTAGGGAGTTGGCAATAAATTAGCAAGTCCCGACGGCAGACACTCCGTACGACTAACGAAAATATATTGAAGGCGCCTGCGAACGGATGTAGATTCCGACTGTATCTTGACGCAATTCCAACAAATGATTATTTACTGTTTCATTACGTTTGCTTAAGATAAATTAAAAAATATTTTCATTTGGAATTTAAAGTAAGAGGGGATTACGTTTATGATTATAAGGGACTGAACTTTTTTAATGGCGGGTGCGTTCTGAACTGGTCTACTTAAGTCAATTTAAAGTAATTTAAGTTACGAATATAAAAATATTGTTATACTTTTAGTACCAAGTATATAAAATGATTCATAAAACGCACACTCGCTTAGATCCGCTACATAAATTAACAAACTGGAACATAAAACACACGTATACAAGTTGACAGCTTTGACAAAGTAAAAAGAAACAGAAAAATGTGGTGTTTCATAGATGCGCGGGTGACGGTAGTTCCTCAGTTTCACCCGAGCCGTAAGAGACTTCAATGGCGTGAAAAATGCTTTTTGAAGTAAACTTTCTGGGGCCTTCAATGATTTTTCTGGTTCAAGAACTCCGCCAAGTGCGGTTACAATATTTTCGGGAATATGTTACAAAATATTACAACTGTATTAATATTTACCTCGCGACTTTAATCCACGCTATTTATTAATGCTGGAACTCCCATACAATATTAGTATTTCCAGACTAAGTCCCTAATAAATCTTGTTAATACCTAAAAATATTTTAGCCTCTCCGTCTTACCCTTAGTAAAAGAAACAAATGTTCCTTATAAAGTACTAGTTATGGTTCTGCTTACAATATAAATCGATTGTTTCTATAGCATAACATAATAAGTGAAATTGCGCGTGTGATAATATGCAAATCGGTTTCCATTAATTATACACTCACAGGCTGTGCAGTTGACTGTACCGTTATTCACTTAGTACAGCCATTCGGGTTTGTTTCTGACGTCATACAATTTAATTACTCGTGCACTATATTAAACTAATATATTACCCTCAATTCTACTTTTCTATTTCGAAAAATCTTCTGTCGGCTGTATATCTAGGTATGTGGTTGGGAATCATCAAAGCATTAAGTAAACATAGTGGATTGGATACGCCTATTCCTTTTCATTGAGAGAGGCATTTGCCCTGTCGTGAAAACGTCACATACCGACGGGCCGGTAACGGCATAATAATCGTTAGCGCAAAATAGCGTCTAAACAAATATCCAAAGTCATTGAACAATCATCATTATCATCAGACTGTATTCTACCACGACTACATTTGCTTGAAAATACTTTAATAAGTAAACAGGCTCATATATTACCCGTGGCTTTTATACACTGCATTGTAGTGTATGTTAACTTTTTCCAGTTCCTTCTGCCAAATACTACACATGCCTTCGCAATATTAACAGCTTTGCATGCACCGTTTACCCGGCTAATGTCTATTATATACCGTCCGCTCGCACCAAGTGTGTTCAATGCTACGTTAGGACCACAATCAGCTGTTTTGTTGCAAATTGTATGTCTTTGTATCATTGTAGAGTAGTATTTCCACTTCCAATTTGCCTATTCAGCGCACTCGAGTTCGACTTCGGTTATACAAACCAAAGTTTCCAGAAACTAATTAAACTAAATGTTGTGAGAAGCAGACGGACTATCTAATTAAACCAGTATAAAAGATTCGATGTAAGTCGCAGTTCCAACCTGTCTTTACCAAAGATAATCTCAAATGGAACACACAAAAACCGTCGACACGAAAAATCGTATGTAAAAGCATGATCACGTTATAAATTACATTTTGCATGATTTCATGCGAATATTCGCCCTCGTTTTGGTAATAACTTTCGGTGTTTACCTTTTTTGCGGTGCAATTTATACTGCAATGTTTCTAAAATACCCCGTTGAAAGACTTTGGAATAGTGCTGTTTGAAATGTTGTTTATATGTAAATTTTTCAAGAAACAATTCTAGGGTGTAATTTGATATTTTCAATTTCTTTTTTACAACATAAAGGATGCAAAGCATGTATAAATCAAGGGTTGTTTTGATGTTTTTTATCGTCGCCAAAGGCAGACACCATGAAAGATACACCAAATGAAGTCCAAGTGACGCTGTGCGTGGCTTTTGACGGGCGTAAGGCAATAAAGTTACTGCCTGAATACAAATTGTACTGCGAACGGGGCGCACCAATCGATATCGCGTTTGACTACACTATTTTATTTCTTGGACCTTGATTTTTGACTAGCGTTTTGGGGTTATCAATTGATGAGACTAGCAGATCATTGTAATAATGTAATGTACATATATGCAATGCCAGTACACTTGAGTTGGTCCATTCATCTAAATCCTAATAAGTGCCTATTAGTAGCATCATAAGCACTAAATTAGACACGTGGCAGTGACATGACACAACAGGACAGTACACATACGAACACGAATTTTAAGTGATTTTAATTAAAAATTACACAAAGGATGGGGACTTTAGATAGGGTTGATTTTGTTAAAAATATACACGTCATTTTATTACATACACTCATTAAAACCAAACCCAAAATTTTCGAAACACGAAATATGCCAAGTTACCAAACTATGTCATACTTAACTTAATATTCAGGCAAATATCTAAAATATTCTATTAAATATTGTTGATCAGTCTTGGTGACAAGGCAACATCGTGTGGCAGCAGAGCGCCCCACTTCACTCTGAACGCGACCTATTTGGTAAGCATCCATTACGACCTAAATTCCCGTTCAGATATCTGTCACCGGCAGCAAACAACGCATCTGCATCGGGCAACTCGATTTGTATGTTATACGCCATTTGGTATGGCTTATGCTTATTAGCGAGGTATCTAGTTGTTGGTATTGTCATAGATTAAAGTATCTAGTTTTAAACTCAATAAGTTAAAAGAATATATCCCTATTGCCTGTAGTCAGGCAAGAATTTGAGAACGACTGCACCAAATTGGATAAGTAAATGTTTTTGTGATCGTTATTATTGTAAAGACAAGGTTTGTGCAAAAGGATTTTTTGGAAAATTCCCGGGAAAATTGAACCCGGGGGAAGGCGACGAAGTGATAGTACCTATTAATTAATACTGATTGTTTATTATGAAGAGTGAACCAAAGCATTAATCCATCACAATAATGATTAATATCAACAAATAATCAGTGAAGTAGCCATAATGTAAAAGTTACTAAGATAAATAGCGGGACCACCCTGACGCCTATCGCAGGATATTTGTTACTCTCAAATAACCGTTTTACACTGCAAATGTTTAAATAGGACCTCTAAGACGTGGCAACTCCAGATTATTTGCTGTCACTTTGGTCATTCGATATTTTTATACGTACACGTATCTTAACCGTGACAAGTGTCCAACCACAAATGTAACATGATATTTTGTGAATATTTTTGTCTGCTTTATTTATGTCAGTTTCGAACGTTCCATGAGAATTTTAAAATACATTTTGGAACTAATATAAATACAGTAATATCGATATTCTTATTTATCTTCCATATCAAATATATTACTGCTTTCAAACCTATCTCTATTTTCATAACGTAGAATTGTTTGGTTCAACTTTCGTTTACTATTTTCTTATTTACCGTCCAGATTTCAGTGTTAGGGGATATTGCCCTGAGACTATAATAAAACCAGTAAATTAGCGCAGTAACTCGTGATTTCATTAACACTTCCAGTGTGTGCCGTGAGTCCGCCTGTGTGGTATTGGCCCCGGCGGATTTATAGCTCCAATACAATTTATTGACGCGGCGACGCAAGGCGGGCGAAACGGCTAGGAATGTCGCGACGTGACGGGGATGCTCACATAAAACGGTATAAACCTTAACATATTACACACATTCAAAGAGCATATATGTATTGCTAATATGTACATCAAACACTATACTTGTAATATGTAGACTAGATATCAGCACCGATTCCGTTAAACTGCTAACCTGGCGTCTATCCAGTGCTCTCGACCTGCAAACACAGCTATTTCTCTGTCTGCATGCTACATAAATACATGTTATAACATTCTCGAATCCAACCATATATTAACGAAAGTTTGAGCCGGAGATATAACTTTAAAATTGAAATCTATTAATCATGATGCAGATTTGAATTTCGTAATCTGAGTTTATTAATTCTGGAATCAAATGACCGGACGCAAAGGGGATTACAGTCAACATGGAGCGGAGAGGGATTCGAACGGAGCTCGGGGATCCGACCGTCACCGCCGACAATAGTTTTGAGAGAATCTCACTTTCGTCCCGGCGGACTTTGAGTTATCTGCACCAAACGCTCGACCCCGAATGCCCTTTACAATTGCATTTCTGCTTGTAAATATCTTACTTGAACTATTATTATGAAATGTTTAATGGAATTGTTATTACAAATTTCAAGTCGGTTAGAATTATACCGCTAGCACAAACGGATGATGGCTCTTCGCACAACTTACGGATATGATATAAACAAGTTGATGTTGGGTACACCAAATACCACATAGTGAATATGTTGAGTGTACATAAATCTAAAACAGAACACCGGCTTACGAGTGCAGGCGGCACATCTGTCATCAAGAGCTTACCCCGCAGACATAAATGTTGGCGCATATGAAACCGGATACCCGGATCAACGGGTGCTGTTTGAAAAAGTGTGATAAAATGTTAATTTAAGTTTGCAAAGAAACTTTGAACATTTTAAAATATTCTTCTGTAAAGTTTAAATTCAGTTTACTTACAGGTTTCTTTGAGACTAATTCTTCAGACAATTTAACGCTTAAATTGATGTAAGGAATTCCAATATTACAAGGAGGAAATGTGCCAAAAACTGGCCGTTGAACTTGGCATGACAATTGAACACTGGTAATTTTCATTTCATATCTCTTCTATCGTGTTCTTTGACTTAATTGAAGTTGTCGAACACGGTCTACATACTGAGATTGTATTTTCAAATATTATCGTCCATTTTATGGACATTAAAAATGTCTAATACTGAAATATGATGCTTTTAAATATTTATATGCGATTCACTTACATCGTAAAAATAACGGTTGAACATAAATGGCTCAGTATTTATTAAATATAAATTATGTAAATTGTGGATTCATTTTCAATTTCCTTATTTGCGTATTTACCATGAACATTTATTGGCAGATACGTTTCAGATGCAGACATCTGACGCTGCCCCCATTCTACGACAACCGTTATCCGTTGTTTATTTCTAAGACAAGTACATTACTGTGTACATAGAGACATCAATACCATTTCAATTTGCGCATACAACCGGCCATTTTCTTTATGTTTTGAAATATCGTTCGCCATTCTGAAAGCTGTCACGGGCAGGCATCACTTGGCGTCCGGTTACGCGCCAAACCGGTTAACCGGATTACAACAACGCTTTTGTGGTTTCGTCCGTACTCGTGTGACAAATATCTGCATGTATATTCATATTCTGAATTTATTTTCAGCGGTTTATCTGGAATAGCATTTTAACCGACTGCGTTGTCCACCATTTTTGGACACCCCAATTCATTGCTTCAGTGCAAAATTTAGTTTATTAAGCCACACGATAAATAATTTCATAAAAATAGGTGTTCTAAACTTGGAGAAATATATAAATTGTTTCATTTTAAGCGGCAATAGCTCAATGGGTAAAGTGTCGGCCTGACAATTGAGAGGTCGTGACTTCGATCCCCAATATATTATAGACCTAAACCCACTCTAGACAAAAACATACTTAGTTCAGTTGGAGGACTTAATCAGTATTATAATACTGCTAATAATGCACAGCCCGCATTGCTAGTAAGCTTCACAAAAAGAAACTACATGCAATATACAACAGCGACACAACACCAAGTAATAAGTTATTCAACAGCAGGAAAACAGATAATAATGCGTCCATGACGTTTTACGAGTATAAAGATTTAGTATATACCTAAAGCCGATTGGTACATTCGTCTTCCGAGGTATTGGGTTGTCGCCCGCGCCACGGGATATATTACCGATATAAACTACTGCGTTACTACCTTCATAAAAGGATTTTGAATACAGACTCTGCTCGCAGACGACCCAATAACTTACATCACCAATATCTATTTGTAAAACGGTTGATTTTCGAAGCTTTGTCTTCATAAACATTGTCTATTTGTAACACAACGCGATATGTTTGTTTATGTACATAAGTACATGTACAAAAACTTATTCTTGCCTTGAACATTTGAATAAGAAAGAACTCACAATTTCTTTATCATATTTGTCAATTTCCGCTTTCACAAGGTGGGAACTACTGAGAAAACATAGATGGTTTTACAAATAACTATGTATAAGACTATTCAATACACAATGTCAGATAAGTAGACTATCAGATTTATTTGGAAGCACTCTCTAAGTCTACCGAGAAAACCTGATAAGATTCCAATGGGTTTGCAATGGCTTATCAACCACATAACCATAATAAAACGATCTTTCCTCATTGTTAAATCCAAAATTCAATGTAATTATCCAATAAAAAAGTAATACATTTAATTTCCCACAACGCGTATAAAATGTCGCGAGTCTCAAATACGAAACAGGCGTATTTTATAATCCTCTTAACTGTCGCGTTACAATTCATCAAGGGAAGTTAGGTCGTCAAGACGCCGGGAACATTCTGGAACATCGTCGAATTCGCACGTACGTCGGAAAGTTGGAGTTTATCTGACGAGACGGAGACGAACCGGCTGATTTATCGTCCGTGGACGAGCGACAAGCGAAATGTGTACGACAAATACAAGTTAGGAACGAAAAAAGTTCAATCGACTAAAAAGCTAAATCTCTTAAAATGACGAATACATTTAATTGTATTTTTAAAAGTTTTTTTAGTTTGTCATCAAACTGCACCAAAACTAGTGGAGTAATAAAAATCAAATGTTCACAGTTTCCACAATAGAAAGTTTTTTCATTATTTTCTTGTATACTAAGTCCACAGTTAGCCTAGTTGCATATGCGGAAGTTCGTAACTTACACCTACGAGATGGCTCGCCTCGCATACTTATGAATTTAATAAGACTCCGAACAAATTACCAAGAGACGAGTGAACTATTTGGAACGGCGCGAGTTCATTAACAACGCTAGTCTCTCGCTTCCAATAAAACAGTTTTAAATTATATCCTTCATTAATGTTATTGTGTGACAAGATGCACGGTTCATAAAGTAAAGTTCTTATTTCGAATAGAGAATTTTCTTCACATCAAACTCTGTAGTAACAAGTTACCAGGACATAAAAATAGAAATGTGCATGAATAAATCTGATTCTATGTTCATAAGAGAGCTTAGCTTAAAGACGACCCATATATTAAAAAAGTTAGGAGCACCAACTTTTACAACAAAACAAAAAATGTAAAACCACGTAAAAGTGACAGCTAATAAACGATTCTGTTATAGGATAAACCAAAACGGTACAAAATTACAAGTGCCGTACTCGGTCCGAGCGCACACGATGGGGATTAAAAGATTTCAGGAAATCTTTTCAATGGCGATACTTGAATATAAACGCCGAAACAGTGTACCACTTAACGACAACAGTGCTTCAACGAAAAATCAGTTTGAAGTGGAGTTATCTCGACGTGCCAGATGTGGCAATCCGATTTTCCATGAGGCCGGCCACGCGCCGCGCGCCGCTCTAAACAAAAAGTGCCGCGATAGTGCCATGGGAGGATTAGCGGATTCCATTTCGGTATTGCGAAAATATTATATTTTAATATTTATTCGAGTGGCTCTAGAGATATAAGTAATGCGAATGAATTTGTAAGTATACTTTTTGCAAGAGATCGTTTTTGAATGGTTACGCTCCGCCTCACCAGTGTTATCAATTCTAAGCTATTGTGCTGAGAGCTGAACTCGTTAAGCTTTGAGCCGACGCTGCTATCGGACTCACCCATGCATAAAATAAATTTAGTCGACAATTGTTCACAACGAGTATCTATCCGTGTACCGTACGTGTACATATGTGTACTTGCAATTGTATCGTGGATGTAGCGAACACGATGTTTGCTTTTGTCATTCTATTGACGACGTTGGAACTTGTTTGACTTTTGAACAATGCTTTCAGATTGCTTCAGATATTGGACAAAATATTGGTACAGAATACTGTTTAAAACATCAGTCTAGTAAACAATAACCGGTTTCGAATTCCATAAAGAAATCAAAGGAAATTTCTTATTACTTAAATCGCGACGTACCTGTTTTGTTGTCAAACTTGTTCCGATGACACAAGGGTAAACAAATCAACTTATTACATCCAAAATTGGATCTTAATCGCTGGTAAATCGCTTCAATTGAGTCCACTTTTACTGGAATCAACAAATATTTATTCGATAATAGTCGGGGAACGAATTAAGTGCGGTTAATCAGAAGGTAGGTTCGGAACTCGCAAAATGTTTAAGCGAGGTATACCGTGATACTATGTACAGTTAGGTACAATCGATACACGGCCGGTAACCGGTTTAGCTTAATATCGAACCGCCAGGCACCAGGTCCACTGTCGGCACGACAACCCGTTGCATAAATATTTATGTAATTATAATGGCAGATTTTGAGTGCAAAAGCTTGCAAAGATTTCTGTACGAGGCGAGTATAGGATGAGATTTGCCGTACGATAGTGTACAGTCACGTGCAATGATAAGTATACACGGGCAGATTTTCAAATAAATGTCCACACTGAAAATTTCAGAAACAAGTAGCCACATAACAATTCATAATAATATAACCACCCGATTTTCTCACAATAATGTATACATTTTTGCCAAAAATATGGATACAGAACGTTTTCAGATATTTGTATACACTACCACATGCAAAAATATGTATCCTTTACGAATACCAGTAATATGAAAACGATATTATTTTACAAAAATGTAACCAATACTATTTCATTATAATGTATATAATGATGCCTGTGATTTTTTCTTAAATATGTATACACTTTAAAATCTGTAGCAGTTTTCACTATTTTGACAAATGGGTATTCATTTCAATTACATGTATACAATGTAATTTTCCAATTAATGTAAACATTCTTTTTGTTTTAAAATATTGTTATGAAGGCAGCCAGGAGGCGGTGCGGCCGCGGCGGCAAGCGGTGGGGCGTGGACTTTTTTATTATTTTATGTTTTTCCTATCTACCCTCAACTTGTTGCAGTGAAAACATTAATTCAGCATTGAATGTAGGATATAATTATCATTTGTAGTTTGTATATTGTTGTTTTTTTAAAGCTTTTATTTAACATGCTTTGTATGTAAGTGTGTATTCGGGTAGGATCTTTGAACTCAATTTTGAAGTAGATATCTTCAACTAATCAGTTAATCAAGCTGGAAAGCTTAATCAAGCTGAAATTTTGTATACATGTTTAGTTTGGATTACAATGCTCGATATAGTGTGTGACATCATTATAAATCCAATATGGCGGACCATCCAACATGGCGGAGTAGTTATTTTTGATGCACTTCTACAATATGGGTATCAAATGAAAAGGCTTGTTGAAAGTAAGTCGATACGTTTAACGTGATGAACAGACAGAGAATCCTAGCCAGCGATGTCTTAAAAATAAATTAAGTATAGAAAAAAACTGATCCACTGATCTTCTGGTCAGCTGAACCAGTTATCTACTGATCCAGTGATCCACTGATCGATTGATCCACTGATCGATTGATCTACTTTTCTATTGATCCTAATCCACAGATCTACTGATTTACAGATCGATTGAGTCACTATCGATTGATCTACTGAACGATTGATCCACCAATCGATCGATCCATTTATCTATTGATCCACAGATCGATTGAGTCACAGATCCATTGATCTACAGATCGATTAAGTCACTGATCGATTGATCCACGCATCCACAGATCCACTGAACCCAGATACACAGTTTTTCATTTGATACCCATATTGTAGAAGTGCATCAAAAATAACTACTCCACCATGTTGGATGGTCCGCCATATTGGATTTATAATGATGTCACACACTATATCGAGCATTGTAATCCAAACTAAACATGTATACAAAATTTCAGCTTGATTAAGATTTCCAGCTTGATTAACTGATTAGTTGAAGATATCTACTTCAAAATTGAGTTCAAAGATCCTACCCGAATACACACTTACATACAAAGCATGTTAAATAAAAGCTTTAAATAAACAACAATATACAAACTACAAATGATAATTATATTCTACATTCAATGCTGAATTAATGTTTTCACTGCAACAAGTTGAGGGTAGATAGGAAAAACATAAAATAATAAAAAAGTCCACGCCCCACCGCTTGCCGCCGCGGCCGCACCGCCTCCTGGCTGCCTTCATAACAATATTTTAAAACAAAAAGAATGTTTACATTAATTGGAAAATTACATTGTATACATGATTTTAAAGTGTATACATATTTAAGAAAAAATCACAGGCATCATTGTATACATTATAATGAAATAGTATTGGTTACATTTTTGTAAAATAATATCGTTTTCATATTACTGGTATTCGTAAAGGATACATATTTTTGCATGTGGTAGTGTATACATATATCTGAAAACGCTCTGTATCCATATTTTTGGCAAAAATGTATACATTATTGTGAGAAAATCGGGTGGTTATATTATTATGAATTGTTATGTGGCTACTTGTTTCTGAAATTTTCAGTGTGGACATTTATTTGAAAATCTGCCCGTGTATACTTATCATTGCACGTGACTGTACATCGTAGGGCACTACATGTTAATAGATAAATATGAAGGAATTAAGATAGATAAGTACACAACTTGGAACTGTTATCAGATGAAGCATAAATACGAATAAGATTAAATGAAAAGCAACTTTCAACCTAAATCTATTCTATATACACAATACACAAAAGTCCAATTTTAAATTAAATCACGATAAAAATCTGAGCACCAGTTTACCGTATCAAGGGAAATTACAACAAAAAGTCATACCAAACTCCGAAATCAGCTGAAACGAACGATAATAACGAAATACAAAAATACAGGCAAAGAAAGCAAAAACGCGATTAAATAAATGAAATAGAAAGTTTTCCGAGCGTTGGTTAAGAGTAAAATAAGAGGTTCAACAACAACAGGCTCATAACGATTCCAAAACCGCTCCGCGCACCCGACAATAAAACAAATTGAACTCTGATAACTCAGGAATACGATTTAAATTTCAATTAAAACCATTTTAATGCGAATAAAGACAAAAAGCTGGGGAGGTAAATGGAAGGGCTCTCCAAATAAATGACGAAGTCGAAGACGGTCTCGGACAACTCGTCCCATCTCATCTAAACTTAATTTAGTTTGCACAATTAGCTTTTAGGAAATATATTCCGGCAAATACGTTGTAACTGAAACTTATACTTAAAATTAATGAGAGTCGGAAACAATTTATAAACCTTAGCTCATGAAAGTACAACCGTGACCAGGGCACGGATTTTCTCGAATGCAATTAGGATTTACTCCATTTTTGCTAACACCTACATTTGTAAGCCCGTAGCGTTAGTTTATAAAGAAAATCAAGAAAATAGAAGCACACACGACTGCAATTCAAGAATTTAGTACAAAACTTTTGAAATTCGTTTTTATACGAGTATTTATTTGAACACATGTGCATACATATGCACGAGTATGTTTCCTCAGTTATTTTTCCGTATGAGTATGTGATAAGAAGCTCAAAAGATCACGAAAAGAAAATACAGCACTGTATATAACACATAGTATAAAACATAACGGTGCGAAGAGAAAATTAGATTCGAAAGCTATACACCGCGAGCGTTCGTTGTCGCTACACGAAACGAAGTTTGATCCTGTTTTTATTAGGAGAGATAGGAGAGTGTACGGCACATCGAGTTCATATCAACTACTTGAGTTACTGAGGTAGCATGTTATACTGTAAAGTTAAAGTGTGTTGTGTAGTCGGTACCTAAACCGATGGTAGCCGCAACCACACCGCATCGCATGTCCCGATAAGCTCTACAGACGAACAATTTTAAAAGAGTTTTGAAAGACTTTCGGGTCGAAATTCTGAGTTTAGTTTATGAATTTACAAAATATACTTGCCCACACACATTCAGACTTTCGTCTATTGTAAAGGCGAAAGTCTGAATGGGTGTGCTGACTCATGTTCCCGTAAGTAGGAAGTTTTCTACGAGTCCTATCCGATTTTAATTCTTGGTGCGCGCTGCGTTATTTTAATAAGACAAAAGTATAGTAAGATTTCAAAATCAAATCAGTTCACCCTCCTATCTGATCAGCTCTTTTCTCCCGTAAAAGTAAATAGGTATAGTTATGAAGAGCACGAACATTCAATTGTTCGATAAGATTCTTTGACATTTCACCACTTCCAGTCCATTAGGCACACCTCGACTCCGCAAAGTAACTACAATCCTTGATAAATGTATTTTGCATTTGCTTCCTTATGATACTTGAGAAATGCAGCTGCTACCTTATTGAATTCCATTTTTACATAGTAGAATTGAATTCTTGGGATATGTTAATAGAAAAAGTCAATTTTGATATTACATTTGCTTCTTCTGACAGTTTTGTAGGATGGAATGAAAAGACCAATGATGTCATAATAATTTCATCACTTTCAAATCAAGGTAAAACACCATATGTATTAATATTGGTGAAAATCATACGAAAATTCTTAAAGAGATTAATCTAAATAACTAAAAACTTGATGTTAGTATGTCTACACCGCTACCAATTCATCACTCAGCACTACTTTTTATATCTCCATTAGATTATGCAAATCGAGTAGAGCTCCCCCACGAGAGCGCATAAAAACTGTGTTAAAGTATTGAGGCAGTTAACTGGCACTTCATAAAAGTGTTAATTTTTTCCACATTCTATACTCAAACTACGGAAGAATAATAAAAACAGAATAATACGTTCAGCCGGCACACGGCTCTTGTTTTTTTTATCGTTGAAAATGTTTTAGCTCGAAATTACCGCATTGTTAGTCGCTTTAGTGAGTGTTTTAGTGAAAATGTTTTGAAATCTTGTGTTTTGTTTGGACATACGTGTCTCCCAGCTAAGTAAAAAACGTAATATTCATACTAAAGTTATGATTTCTTTCTCTGAATCCGTTGTCTTTACAGTTGAATCGTCTATAGATGACAGAAATGTAAAATCAAAACCGTAAATTGAATTCGATAAATGTAGTTTCATTATCTTATTATTTTAATACAAACTTTTCCTGTTTTCAATATGCTGTTCATTAATTAGGTATTCAATTTCTGGAATTAATTAACTCATTACAATCGCTCTTCCAATATTATAAAGCTACATTATTTTTCAATTTTTTTTTTCCATTACTGTTGCCACGTAACTTTTATCTACTTATACAAACACGAGCAACACTGCATGATATATTTAGTTTTTTTTTGTTACTGACTGATCTATCAAAACACAGCTCCAACCTCTGAAAGCAATGCGTTGAAATTTGGCACACAAAGAGTTATGACGTAGGTAACCACGAAGAAAGAAAAACCGCGGCGGACAGGTATTATAAAGGTAGAAATCAATACGTTAGTAATAAAGCCACATTCCAGTGAAGGTCAACTTATTTTGGACCTAGTTCTCCGATCCATGCGTGTCGTAAATTATTCCCGATATGACTAGTACAAAAGGATCATTTTTGTTTTAATGATAGTATTTTAGTAGTATTTTGAACAATGGAATAATTACAAATTAATGATAAGCTTTACATAATAAAATATTATAAAAGGACATTGCAGCGAAAATAACTTCGAGTTTAAAAGTATCGGCTTGTATGATACGACAAATGGCCTATAATATTAGTACAGTGATGAAAACAAGAAGTAACCCAACCTAATACGTGTTGGTGATCTCCAACCAGAGCCTAAACCAGAAAATACTCAAAGTTCATTGCTCGATATTAAATATGTACAATTTTAATATGAAATGAAAACTCTTCATAAATTTTCTCAAAGTCATAAGTCTGAAGAAGTATAAACGAGTATACCTATATATGTGAGAAACTACAGTTCGTCTACCTGATATTTTCTCCAACGAATAAATGTTAGTGTGTATTTAGTCAGCTGTAGGGGTCGAAGTGAGTCATCGTCTTGTCGCGGGGGTTTATTTGGATTTATAGGGGAGGGTTCGGTACAATCTCATAATAAATAATTCATTTGTATGACGCGCACGGAACGCTAACTGCTTCTAATACCACATCATACATAGTACTGACTGAGGAAAATGAAATTGCAATACCGAATTATAGGTCATTCATCTTGTGGTTTATCAATTTGTACACTTTAAAAGACCAAACACCCCAACTATTGAAAGCAAAATGCAATAACTTTCAATACCACAGATCCATCAATCAAAACTGACGTTAGTTCTATAAAACATATCACAAAATACCCTTTCTATCTCTCAAACGTCTTCCATCACTTTCGAAAGAAATATTAAACGATATTAAGACTATATCAGAACTCGAAAATCATAAATAAGATACAGAAAACATGATGTTACGTTTCGAGAACATTATTTACGATAAAGATCCCGTCTTCAAATACATAATATGGAGCAAAAAACATCAGTCTCAGTCTCAAGGGAAATAGTCAATAAAACACATCCACTAAAAAGAGAAAACTGAATCCATAAATCAGACAAAGGGCAAGATATAGCCGGAGAGCTGTTGGTATTATATAGTCAGTGACGGTCTCACCTGAGACAAAAGGAATGAACGAAAATCATCCACAAAAAGTATAATAAACGGTGCGAGGTACCCACAAAAGTATGAATTCAACAATGGAGGGTGATATCGATCGATATTTCGCCAAAAATAAGACGAAATTGGAGTGGTCTTAAAAGGTGTCTTTAAATCACTAAGATGCGGCGGTCATAATGAAGGGAATCGTCCCTTTCGGAGGGCCGCAGGGGAGGGGCCAACATGTATTTAATGGTTTAAGTGAGAAGCGAATCTTAAAATTACGTTCATTATTATTACTTTCAAAATTTGAGTCAGGGAGGAAATATTTGTAGACGTACCTAGACTAGACATTAGCAGTAGGCAAATCATTACATTTTCATTTAAGTACGTAATATACACATTAGTTTTAAAAGCTATTTCTCTCATTGAATCTGACAATTAATTTAAACAAACATTAATTAGAGATCATGTAATTGCAAAGACGTTTAAAGTGAGTCCCTTCTGACCTTAAACCGCTTATTAACTTCAATGATCAAAGAAACGAAATACTGGCACTTAAAAGAGGTTGGTGCGGTACCTACAGGTTAAAGGCAGGATAATCGTTAAGCAACATTTGACATTTTTACTAATTACTTTATTTTTAAAATGTTTGGGTACTCAATATGTGTACATTTAATAAGTTATATGCAATCATTCTTTATGATATCACATGTATCTCTAGGAAACGACTCTAAGAGATTAGGATCATATTTTATATTTTCTTAGTTAATTATAGTTTTGCTCGAATTAAAAAATCGTATTAATCCATATTGTTGTTTCTGAATAAACAAGATTAGAGAAAAATGTTAGAGCGACACAATTAAAAGCGATTGAAACTGCAAACGTTTCAATTTCATTTTTAATCCTATTCGGTACAAAAATATTTTAAGGTCGGTTACCATTACGATACGTATTTTGTTTAGTTCGTTTTTCACATAATTGCATAAATTACGTTGCTTTGGGCAAATGACAGCTTTGCCTGACAAACAGAATTAAAAACGCCCGAGTAATATACAATTAAAATATATAAATGTATACCTACGCAACTAGTCTAGGAGTTCAAATTAAATTTTCACGAAATAGCTTTATGTAAATCAAGTTTTAATGGAAACCAACTTCTTGGAAATTTATTTCGTAAACACCTTAATAAGACGTCTCTTTCACAATACTAAATATAGTCAAAAATAACATTAAATAAATAACTATATTAGACGGAAACTATTTATCAACCGGGTCCGGATATTTCATAAAGAATCTTCAGACGAAAATAACTTCAACTCATGAAATAATGTCTCCACAGAACAGATACTATCTAGATATTTCGTTAAATCAAAAACATAAATAACAGTACTTACTTTCATGCAAAGTAGAATTGATGTCACCGCCGTTGATAAAAACTGTAACAAACATAAATTGTATTAATTACAAACTGTAACCTTTTTCTATAGTTGTGTGAAAGTCGACTAACCCGCATATGGTCAGTGTGGTTGATTTAGGCCTGATCGGTCTAATGCTATCTATATTTGTAATGTCAGGGGACATTGAGTAATAAATAATCTAAACTAATACTTAAATGCGAAAAATAGATTCATTCTGGAATAGGTACGAATATACACTCTAAAAGGGATTATTATAAATGTGATTATCGATATTATACTAATAAGTTATATAAATGGGTGAAATGAAAGTTTGTGAAGTAACTTGTTTGACACTCTTACGCAAAAACTACTGGAGCGACAGCCAATAGGAGGGTTTAGATCCCAAATTTTCCACGGGTTGGCATTTACCGGAGGGCCTGCTAGTTAATTACATATTAGGAATGAAAGGTAACTATGTGACGGTCCAGCCTTTTGAAGGATTATCTACCTCTATACAAAAAAGTTACATATAATAACTAATTTATCCGTAACGGTTTAAAAGGAGGAAAGAACGTACCTACAACATGTAAATAAATAGGCGGTGTTATCAGCTTTAAAAATGAGAAACAATTTAACACTTTGAGATATATAAGTAGTTCAGAAACAACTTCATACGATCTCAGAATATTATATCTACTTTACATATTCTGTTATCATATCATCACCGTCATCAGCTCATATACGTCTCCACTCAAGAGCGTAACCTGCGCTAAAATAATATAATTTTAGCACTTCAAGATAAATAGTTCAAAATAACTTCATACGATCTCAGAATACTACTCATTTACTTTATAAATTCTAGTATATTACGCTGGCTGGTGAGACCTAATAGAGGTTGTATATAGGTGCTAATTTAGTGAAACGCTCGTCAGCTATCTCTCCGGACGCAGCCAGCAGTTGAAGGGCCGGATGTATCGCCCCAGAGGCCGTAAAGATAACATTCCCAACCTTATATACACACATTTTATTACGTTTTTAACAATTGTACCAATACAACAATGCAAAAGAACCTTTTTAAAAAACGTATTGTGTCCAAAAACCTTTTTGGTAAGTAATTAGATAAAAGTCGCTTTGATATGATATGACAAAAATAGCTTTGAAATGTTGCCTGTTTGATATGATGAAATGGTTTAGCAATATTTTTTCACTTGCTTTTAACTGTACCAAAATAATCTCTCCTCTGAGTAAGGGTCCTTTTTGTACTATAAAACCTTAAAATTCACGATCAAGTCAATTCAGACAATGAATAGACTGAAATAATTTGGATTGATGGCATAACTATTAGTATATTTACTAATGAAAATGGTGAAGTCTCGTATAGTTAGTAGTATTAGGAATACAATAACTTCCGAAATCAACTTAATTGATCTTAAAGTTTTCGAGTCACACACTAAATTCAATTTACAGTACATAACATACTTAAAAACTTATAATCCACGCCATACATAGGAGCATTACAAAGGATTTCTAAACATTAATAAAAGTAACTTTGGCTGTATTAAGTCCTGACAGTACTGGCAAGTTGATAAACGAGATTTCATTATAGGGAAAAAGTTTGTTAATCCAGCCCATTATAAACGGCTCACGGAGTTAAGCGGACTGATATAAACAAGTTTATGAATAAATAGCGTGCATATGCAACTTAAGCCCGCATTACACTACTACACGGTTCAACCACAAAGCGAGTGCGGACTAAAACCCGTGTAAATCTCGCCACACTACTTTAAAACCGCGAAGTAATATGTGCTGGTAAATGGGAAACTTTGCTAAATTAAAAAATGATAATAGGTTGCGCCGGGTTTTAGCTTCGTTATTCATTTATGTGTAACACTTGGGTCTTGTTTATAGTGTGGGTTAATAATTTAAATTAACTGTATTTGGGTTTATGCATTGGCGCATTCTGAGTGGAGCT
This sequence comes from Timandra comae, assembly GCA_958496195.1. Lineage (NCBI taxonomy): Eukaryota > Metazoa > Arthropoda > Insecta > Lepidoptera > Geometridae > Timandra > Timandra comae. The sequence goes on from OY292354.1 coordinate 1,792,321, forward strand.
AAGGACTTTAATCACATTTACACCTCTAAATACAACTGAGTTCTTCTGTGACAAATCTTAAAGTGAACTTGATAGTATCTATGTATACTTTTTGGCAAGCATTATACTATCAAAGGTAAATTTAGTACTAAGTTTAAAAGTATTAAGCTTTAAATTTCTATAAGTGTCTGTAAATTTAAGCCCTTGCCAACCGACAATCCCTGACCTGGTTACAGTATTGAATTTATGAAATTGACCACTGTCTTATAGAAGAAATTATAAACTAGCAGCGAATTGCGGTTTTACCCGCGTCTGATCATGAAATCCCAATCCTGAGGGAAATTTGGAATAAAAGGTATCGTATATTTTACTTCTGTACCACACTTTTATTTATCCTCCTCCTTCATTCGTTTGCTCATTGCTGAGCGTCGTGATGTACCCGACCAATTTTCCCATATTTATAAATCAATGATTGAACCAGTTTCGGAGCCTATTCATATTAAACAAAACAAACAATAAAGACCAAATCTTTCATCTTCATAATATTAGTATTGATTGCTATATTTGCGATGTCACATTTGTGGTGGTCTAGAAAACTTTAACGGAAAACTTCTACTTGATTTAATAAAAGTATCGCAGTATCTCAAGCACCTGGTAAATGATTTGACCGACGTCTCTTAATTCAATAACGTTGCCAATATCGTCCGCAAGCCACTCTAATAAACCGTGGGTATAGTAACTAATTTACTTTCAATAAACCTTCTAATGTTAGTAACAAACCGTTAGGGTTACTGTAAAAAGTGATTACGATTACTAGATACAAATCTCTATAAATAAAAATACGAGATGTATGAATGCGCCTTTGCGTATCTTCAAAACAACTGCAACAAATTTTGATTTTGTTGTATTGGATATTGGCATTTTCCGCAACTAAAATTCTAAGTTCCTTTATGCAGTATAAAAAAGCCATTTAAAATGGGTTATCTTAACAAAATACGACTACGCAATTACGTAACGAGAATATTTACATCCAATTTCGCCTGTAAACGTTTCATTATTGCTAAGCATATTTTAAAGACTTACAAAAACGGTTCCGACAAATTCCCAATTTTATTTACGACTTTATAATTATTGCAACTTTATATCGCAGTTGAGTCAAATCGGTTTAAGCCCGTTATTGCTGGTAATAACGATAAAAATAAATTACATTCTTAAAATCTATTGCCCTTATAAAATTGCTGAACTGGAAAAAGTGTACACGTGCTTCTGTAAAGAGGGAGGAATTTGTGCGGAGAAAATATAAGAATTGTAATTAATGCCGGCGGCTAAATGGCAGAGCTAGTGCCAAACAAGTGCAGTCATTACCGATTGTCGCCTTCCCCCGTGAAAGACGATCAGCGGAAATAAAATGGGCTTCAATACTCTTTTTTATTAAATCCCCTACCGTTTTAGGTACCTTTGTATTCTAGTGATATACATTGTATTTATTTTGGAAACAATCAGATTTGTTTTATGCAATTCATCAACTCATATATGTCCCCCTCGAAGGGCTAAATGTTACCCTGAATTAGGACGAAAATTGAATGCATTTTTAAACGACTTTGAAAACCAGGAAGATATTCGTATGGGGGAAATCGACACAATCTATTTTTTATGTGTTTCGATGGTCCGATTTGGATGATATGTTTTTATGGGAAAGGGACCGATATAATTTGAAGTAAATTGGCGGGGTTTTATTGGTTTTTTGTTTGTTCAACGACTTATCCATGTAACACCATACAAAATACTTTTTCGCCTCAGAGTTATGAACAGCGAATAAAAAACATAATTAAAAAAAACTATATTGATGAAAGAAAGAACATGTTTGGAAAAATACTCATTACGAATGTTTTCCACAAGGAAAATAAATGAAATACCATATAACTATGTCATCAAGTACTTTGTGATAATAAATACAGAATGTTATTACATTAATATAAACGACATATCTTCTAATATTCTGTGAAAGAAAACATGGCAATATAAACCCGAACTACACCCACCGATATTTTAAGAATTTCTATACATTATTCATTATTAGAAGAAAGAAATATCTAGGAAAGTTACCAGGACCAAGACCATGCGAAGATGAGGACGGTGTATATTTATTTATTGACAAATACTTGGCATTCAATTTTCATTTGGATAAGGCCTGATCGCCGTAATTCAGAGTAGGCTCATATATGTCCGTGGGGACATATACGAGTATGAGCTGATGATGAATTGTATATATTAGTTTTTAATAATGTGTATAACAAATTTATATTATGTAAGAGAAATTAATTAAGTTTGAAACTAATATCCTTAAAATATAAAGTACATATATAAACTAACGTACATAAGAGTATAACCCTCTTAACACAACTCCGAGATCCGACGGCACAAAGTTCGGTGCATTTCATCGGGTCTACGAACTACACGCTAACTAAGCCAGAACAGCTTTTGTAAACAATGTGCTCTTTAATTTGTACCAACACAAGTTTGTAAGTGAAGCTAATACATTACCTGTGGAAAGTTACGGCTTAGTGTTAGTCTCTTAGTCTGTTCAAGATTCCGGTTCTTTAGGACTTATGTTTATGGATATGAACAGGTCTAGATGAATTTCAATAGAACTTACTGTTGGGTAATTTTGCTTTATGACGGCAGAGATTAGAAACTGTATTTATGAATACTACATAATTACTGACAGCCAACAACCAACTTGGTATAATATTTTCTATTGTTCACTTTATTTGGGCTTATACAATATAATATTCTAACTCCTTATAACTCCATATTTCCGTATTATTTCGTAAGTTTTGTTTCCTTTTTATTTTTTCTCCGTTTTTTTTTCTCTGTATTGGTGTCTGAATAAATGTTTTCTTTCTTTCTATCTTTCTTTCTTTAAGTAGTTCTGATTTTCTCTTTATGGCTATACCTCAGTAAGCATTTATATTTCTTTAATAATGTTAACGTATAGGTTTTAATTATAACTTAGATTATTTTTCGTTCAAACAAACTTTTCAGCTTAATAATATTACTAGAGATATAAAAATAACATTACCGCATACACTTAGAGACATTAAAAGAAATTGTAAACGAAACAAAAGCACCTGTTTCTCAACCAACGTTTTCCGCTTAAAATGATAAGCAATATCATAAAATTAACATTACTCTGAAGTAGAAAGCGAGACATGTAATAATAAAGAAACACGAGAATGCATTAAATAAATAATATATTATGGTAAACAGATTGATATAATGTGATGTAGAATGTGATGTTATTAATGCATATTGCATATACATAAAAATTCATTCCTATTTCCCTTGGTTATGCTATAAATCCTAATCCTAACTAATATTATAAATGCGAAAGTAACTCAGACTGTCTGTCTGTTACCTTTTCACGGCTAAACTACTAAACCGATTGACTTAAAATTTGGAACAGGGGTAGCTAACGATCCGGGGAAGAACATAGGCTATGTTTTATCCCGAAATTCCCACGGGACCGGGAACTACGCGGGGGAAACCGCGGGGCGCTGCTAATATGTTATAACTTGAGAACGACTGAACCAAATGGAACGAATATAACAATAGTTATTTATGGTACAAGCGAGGTAAGTTGGTGATTACTTCCGAGGCGCTATTGAGGCCCGAGCCGTCAGGCGAGGGTCAGAAGATAGCCGAGGGTAGTAATCATCAATACACGCGTGTACCATACAACGTTTTTCAACACATTTGCAAAGAAATTATCATTTTTCGCTAATAAATATACAGTTTTTCTATTCGCGCGCATCCAACACAACAATGGTGATCAGCCAAAGACTAAAAGAATATAAGTACTTACTTATTAAAAAAAAATCGAATGAATGAATGAATGCAATCGACCATAGACCTACCAAAAGTAAGGCAACATAGTTGAAATTTGTTTTTAAAATGTATGGACACGATTTTTTTGGTATCGAAACTTTTATAAAACTAAACAATTTAAAAAAAAATCTATGACTCACTAGTGAATCAAGCGTGTCATTATTCAACTGTTTTTGCACAAATAAGAGCCCCTTTATGAGCAAGTGTGTTGAAAAAATAATTATTTTTTTGTTATATTCGTTAAGTATAACACAGGTTATTTTTGGAAAATCCACGGGATAATTGGACCCGTGCGAAACCGAAGCGAGCCGCTCGTTATCGAGATATTTAAACAAATATTATGGATAAAACAACTACGTATGAAATGTAAGTCTTTATACTTTCGTTTTTACCTTTTGTTTATCACTGTACTAAAATATTGTCAATGAGTCAATCTTTTGTCATGTAGAGGGAACTTAAAGAGTCGTTAGTTTACTCTAAATTATTGTGTTCCTAAAAGTTATTCATCATAATAAGGACTCAAAGTATTTAGATTTGTATTTTAAACGTTGTTTATTTGTTGGCAACAAAATTTTAATATCACCGCAATTAATAACATCGAACGCCTCGTTACTTTTCAAATTATCGTTTTGAGAAATCATTCCCATAGCAAAGATGAAAATGCGAATGTAATTAGGGTTGCCAGATGTTTGGAAACGAAATCACAATTTAGTCAGCATTGGCGTTCCATTTCACGAAATTCAAAACCAAATTTACGGTAATGTAAATTTTTAAGAAATAAGAAACGTTTACAAGACTGAATTGAAGTGAATACTTAAAAGGGAGACCCCAGGTTAATTGCTTTTCTTAGTTGTTATCATAATCATGCATGGCTCCGCGTCACCAATACGCATTAGACAACCATATAGATTGTCTATTCCTTCGTATTGAACTATCATCAGTGAGACCCATATTTTTTTTACTTTAACGAAAATTATTTTAAATACTCGACAGCCCTATTAAAATGTCATTTAATGCACAATAGGTAAGCATTCTGCGGTATTATTCAGTAAATCTTCGTTCATGGCTCGCTGTCTAGTGCAAAAGCGCTTTACACCGCTGCAGGGCGGGTTCGAGGGTGTTTAGCACAACCACTGTTCGATTATTGAAACGGGAATCGGGTGTTAATACCATTAACGATTGTTGTGAATTGAATGGGGGCGCTTCTCTATAACGGCTGCGTTTTGAATCCACAATATAATGTGCAAACATCCATAATCTACATCGCTTTACATTATGGTCATAAGAAATAAGAATCAGAATTTGATTGTTTATACACCGATCCGATTATTTACAATATAATACGAATAACTGATCGATGTTAATCATACCATTAGCTTGTATTAGATTCAGACAATCACTGTCGACGGGCTAACCTTTCTCAATAAAGAGCAGCAAGTTGCTTTACTCTTCCACGTATATTCGATTACTTCCAAAATACTAATAGAATCTGTAACGTAACCTTAGTGTGAGGTATTAACTTACTACACCGTTCTGCACTCAACAAAGAATGATTAATACCGGTCGAGGCGCGAAATAAGAGTGCCTAACCCTCCACAAAGGCCCTTAGAGGGTAAAAATGTATTTGTTTTAAGGGCCATCCATCATGACACTCTATCTTTAGTTGTACCCCGATAAATGTCATTTGGACACATGGTTATAACCCCTACATTCAGTTATTACTAGTTACTTACATAAGGAAATTTAAATTTCCCGGAGAATAATTTATTCTCCAATAATATCAAAGACTAATATTTGATTACTAATAAACCGGGGTTAAAACCTTCAGGAAGATCAATTTAGATCAACTTCAAACACATTTTAGGTGGTCCTTAAATATTTAAACGTATTGAAATCCTAAAGTACTTCAGTTGTATAATGAGAACGCTCCCAAAAATAATGGTTTATTCAAAGTTTGGATCCTCGGTCATATAATTACTGGGTACCTGGGGACCGAGCCCGCTTAGGGAGTTACAATTCGGAAATATCGTTGTCTCAAGAAAGACACCTTAAATTGATCAACTTACAAAGTTGGCTTTAAATCGTTGCGAGTTTCGGAGATACCCAAAACATTTAATAAACTTACAATTGCTTTAAAAAATATCAGATTTACCTAAATATGTATTTACATTTCCTATTTAGTCCTATGCTTTAATCAGTAGCGTAACTATAGGGTGACTGGACCTCTGGTCAGAATTTCTAATTAACAAATGTCGTTTCTTGAACTTCTTAAAGATCGATGGACCCGACTAATGAATTTGCCTCAGGCGGAACAAACCAAACGCACAGTTAAGCCACTAAGTAGTTTCAATCACCCAAAATAAAATGCAATCGATAACCAAAATTCTCATTAAAATCGGATCGGTAGATACTGCGATAAAAACGAATATGCACAAATATAAACATAATCATCCAGAAAGATAAACATAAATCGGTCAAAAAGAATACACTCACAATTTGTTCGTATTATCCAATTATGACCTCTAATTTGCCCATTCACATAAGGAAATCAAATGATTTATTAGTCCTATGTAACGTAATAATGTAAATAACAGTAATACAAATGGGGAGTAACGAGATAGCACTGTAATCTACTAACAAGGAACCTAATGATATCATATTCTCGTCGACTGCTCCACATTATGTATTAAACTAGATTTTCGCTCGGATTTGCACGCCAGTCGTGTACCGAGTTTCGAATTGAAATCCCTATGGAACACATAAATGTCATTGCTAATTGAAATTTTAATGGTTAAATACTATGTAAATCTTTACTTTTTAACATTCAAGTACAGTTATTACGTCTATTCCTCCTCACTATTTCAAAACTTTCCTCTCAGAGAACGATTTCATGTAGTGAGGAGGAATGGGCGACCTTTGCCCTTCAGTGGGATCTAATGGCCGATACATTAGCAACATTAGCAGATGTAATACAAGAGTTTGTGTATTATTTGGTTTTAAAATATATTTTACGATGGCTAGACTTCTACGAGTAGTTAGAAGGCCTTAAGGTTTCAACATTTGAATGCGTTAACACACTTGATACGTACTCTCACACATCCATCTGAGCACATCTAAACCTGAGGTAAAGATGTGATCAAACATTAAACATACAATGGTTTCTCGTACGTGATCTCATTACGTTCACATCGATTTGATTAATCAATATTACGTTTATGTACAACATAAATCTTGTCACAACTATTTTGGGAAACTATTCTGAATTAAGTGCGTAGTTGTGGCTGGTATGTTGAATGTCAAGTAAGGTGAATTGAATCGTTGTAATAGTTTAATGACGAATTTATATTGTTTAATCAGTTGAGGCTGGGAAGAGTACAATAATGTATGAATATATGCAATACGTCTTTTTATACCTAGCATGTAAAGCTGGTGATTAACTTCCTTGGAAGTTCAATTTCCAAAAACGCAATTCAATTTTTAGTTTCTGGCTATCCAAAACCTCATATTTAGTGTTATCTACAGTGTATGATTCTCCAAGTACAAGTATTCATTCCCCTAAAGTGTAAAAGAAAACAACCGACAAGCAGTCATACTATACGATCCACATTGGCAGTGATTTGAGTGGTATATGCCACTCAGTTGTCTGTCATTCAGTTTTCAGTACACTGCGTAAAAACCTAGTTTAATAATGGTGGTAAAAACACTCTATCCTAATACCGTAATAAACTTGATACTTAGTCTGAAAATACCACCGCCTTTTCCAATTTAAAAGGCATTTAGTTACATAACTTTAGTTTTTTTCCACGTTAAAATTGAAAGGCTCCGAAACTCCAATCTAGAGCGTAGATTAACAATCCTGTCAAAGCAAAGTTCGTTAGTCCGTCCATTTGGTAGGTCCGAATAAAAAGGCATGATAATCCTTTTCCGAGAGGTATTCTACCAATTCTGGTAGCTCTGGTTAATCCGGAACCACGTGTTTTCGCAGGCCGTTTGTTACAAACAAAATGGTGACTTAATAAACGTATAAAGCAAAAACAAATTATGAATTACGCGAACATTATGCTATGAATTCTAATTTTATATCTGGAAGGTGTAGGAGCGGAGCGTCGCGGTACATTAGCTCGTATTTTGACAAACTTCTAACACGATAAGTTCATTTTAAAGTTCGCTGCTGTTATTCGATTATACTTAAAATTTATTATACTTCAACGGAGCCAAATTGTTCGCAACAATCTCACTTCATTACGCATTAAGTTGTTTACAAATAAATTACATTAGATTATAATACCACCGTTAAAATATAACGATGATATACTTATGTTTTACTGAATGAAAAAATTTAAGGTTTCATTTAATACTTATCGTAGGCGAGACATTGCGTTGCTGTTACAATTTATACCGAGTACTCGAGATGTCGTTGTCCGGAAAACATAAAAGCTTTTAACGTTCCTTCATTGCTCTCCATGTAATTTCTGTTGCGGTTTAGACGACATTAAAATGTATATCTGAACATCGTGAAACTCCATTAAAAATGTTATCGACAGCAAAATAGTAAACAACAATTGATGCGCGATAAATTCCCGTCTGGAGCGAAAGAATGACCGTCGGTTTTAGTTTAATTTACAAGAGAACTTAGAGCGGCTTTTACTTAACAGACGTCAAGTGCTTCACAACTATTAATCTTGGGGATGTTTCCCGAAACAATTTATTACGTAGGAGCGGTGCCGTGGGTTCTGCAAATTGGGACGTGAAGATTAGGTGGGTCAGAATAATAATATATTCCGATGTTAACAAATGATCCAATACTATTATGGATCGTGTGCGTGTTTAACAAGAGAGTATTGAAGTTAACAAGGGCCGTTTTACAAAGGTTCGCGACGGACAGGCGGACAGGTCGACGTGAAATGTTACCGACTGAGAGCCGCCGAAAACACTTAACCTAAACCTGAAGTGGATTTCGCAATGTCATGTGTGTGTAATTTAAGTTGTGCCTATAAAGTTTGGGGGTTCATTTTTAAATTGCTTCGTCATTGTAGCGGGTCTTTGCGGTTTAATTATATCGTAGTTGGTTGACGAATCGAGTAACAATGACTGGATGTTTACATCAGCAACTTACTGAAGTGAATCATTTTACAACAGTTTTAGAGTTTTTTACTGAGGACTAATAAATGAGGAACAGAAAAGGAAGTTATAGTTTCAAAATATAATAGTAATAGAGATAAGCCTGGTTTTAATAAAAATATTCTAACTGCTTATTCCCCGTTTTAAAATAAATACTTAATTCATGAAAGAAACCTCATTGCTGAGCATTTAATCTAATCTTATACATTGTATTAAACTTAATCTTGAAAAATATTTTTTAACAAATTAAAAAACAAGCAAATTAATTCCGCAACAATTTCATCACCGTCAAGTAAATAGACAAGCCGGCTGTAAACATAATACCAAACTCAAACTGGCAAAAAAATTGACCAAAGCAAAATATCGGACAACTTTATTAATTAAATATGAATAATAAATTACAAAAATGCGCAGCCTGAGCGGCGAACGGCCGGATCCTGTATAACGTTATTAAAGGTAACCTAATTAATTTACGAGTATAAGATTACCGGATAATTGGCAGAAACGATAAAAAGATGGAGGTACAACCACAGTGTCGTAAAGTATACAGTATTACGTCTACAAACAGCCGAAATGCTACGCATTGAAATCTCGGTAAACTTCGGTACACAAAAGTAGCGTGTAACGTAGGAACGTACGGACGCCGCGGCCGGACGTTCACAAAAGTCAATAAAAACATACAATACAATAATTATTCCGATGTAAAGATGAAGGTAATAATGAAACAAGATGCGTGATTGTGTTCTAAATTAGCAGTATAGTTTGTTACATGGGATAATAGGTAGATAAACCATATGTCTAAGGATAAAAGCATTTTGAATGTGCTAATTTGTCAACCTTTATACGTGTTTACCTACCAAGCGTCCACAGAAATTATATCAAAGACACTACCGACCGAGACAAGCTACTGTATAACTTCAGCATACTATGGCACAACGTACTCACTAATAAAGACGTTGAATCGCTTCGTTGTCTGCCTTATAATGAACTGGGAACTCCTTTTAATAACATGTTGAATATCTCAACCAAAATCATATATGTAACGCCTTGTAAAGTAAAACTTTTTGACTAATACCTTATTTAGAACATATTTAACGAGAACACAACATTAACATGTTACTTATATGTGTTATCATGAATGAGCGATCTTTATAAATGTAGCAGACTCGGATTTGGTAGGTAATTATTTTATAAAATTAACTGTTTAAAGAGAAGTATAAAATCTTATTGAATCTTGGAACCAAGGAAGAATGTGTTTGTTTTGAACTAACGCAGTGACATTTTTGGTGTTTGTGTGTTTTCAATAACACTAGTATTATTCAATTACATAAATGTTATTAAGATGAATTTACACAAGCACAAACAACATCTCTGATACTTTCTCTCCAGATTACTCAAAACTTCCATCTAAATTATTTCTTTACTTTATGTAGGGAACATAAACAGACAAATATCCAGGCACGCACACACACCTCACCAGATACCTGCCTTGAATCTTGATCTAACTAAACGAAGCATAATTCCAGACTACTGCTATTGTATCTAAGAAACCTTCATCTCAGAGAAATAAGTTATAATATTTTTCTCTTAAGAAAGAGAAATATTTTGACGAAAGACATGACAATTTCAAATCTCCAAATTGAAGAAATAATTCGAAACGAGCGCACGTTTTGTCTTCTACGAAATCCTCGAGAAAAGAGTTTAATTCATAATCTGGAAATGACAAAAAACAAGAGGAAATAAGCTTCAAAAACATCGAAGAATGCTCGCAACAATCAAATTAGTCTCAATCTAAAGAAAATAGAAACTTGAAGAGACGCCGCTGGTGAGACCTTTCAGGGTTAATCAAACGAACAATCTTCCAGATTATGGCTCTGAATTAGTCCCACTTTATACCAACAAAGACTTCAAAGAGAGTGAAAAGAATGATGGATTTTTCCAAGTAAATAAATTGCTAGTTTATTAACGTGAATTACGTTTGCCCCCTGGCGATATTTCTCTAGCGAAAAGGGTCAATCAACGTATTGAAAGGTATCTTTACAAATATTAGTTCATTAAGTTATTTGAGAAGAAATACGAAATATAACTTCTATATTCGGACCAAAAATACATATCTAAGTAATACTGACTGGGAAGGAAAATTCCACCAGCAAAATCATAATCTCTAATATCACGTTTATAATTTGTACAACAATTATCCCAAGTCTAAATAATAAAACGGACATCTTTATAAAATATCAGGCAATTTGTTGGGGAACACAAAGATATACAGCGTGTGTATTTACTCAGTTGATGAGGCAACCGCACGGACTCGTTTTAATTACCGGAGCAGTGTGCGTAGTAGGCACCGACCCACAGATAAAACAGCATCCGAACCAGGTCACCACAGGTCTACCAAACGTCTAATATACAACTATACACTGCCGAGGACGTACTTTGCGTTCCTTCACCATAGTTATTTAGTGCCACCTTAATTAAAATTGGATCCTACGGATTAATACGGATTAATAAAACGAGCAAACTTCAAAGTTATATTTTAGTGGAGCTTGAACATTTAGACGCGATACGTGCCCGTATCAGTGAAACTATGCAAAGGTCACTAACATTGTTTTAATTACGTGTTTTAATAGAGAACTATGTCTTATACTTTCACATTATTCACTACATAGTTTAAATCGAAAAAAGTCAGAATGGAGATCTCAGAAAATATAGAAATAGGTTAATGGATTTCGATACTTAAGTAATTTCAAAGTTACCAGATTCGAGTATATCACACTTGTTTTGATAATCGTATCCCATAATTTTGCAAATACCCTTGAATAATTGCAAGGAATTGAAGTCATTTTCCAAGTCGTGACATGTATCCTCGAACACAACACAATATAAAGTCTGCCACACAACTCTAACCACCAATTTGAAAACGCCCTAAGGCTTACACGAAACATGCAGGTCGGCAGAAGTTATATAAAACGAAGCGGCGAAGAATTTCAATCAATTCAAACGGAAATTCCTGTAACGATATCAAATGAAGTGTTTTATACGTTTTATTAACGTTTAAAGAATGGTATGTCCATTACATTTTCAGATCAATGATTTTTCAAATTTTTGAATTGTTCAAAATGAGATAAAACAAATTTAATTAACACGTTTGAAGTAACAAACGTATCTTTATACTTGTACAATATTATAATCTGTTAAAAATCACCGAAGCGAAGCCGTGGAGAAAATAACATGATTTTACTTAAAAGTAAATTGGCAAGTTACAATGACCGTTTCACGTAAACTAGCCAAAAGGTTGGTTTAGAACGACAACTTGAATAAGGAACGCGAAGAAATAATGGTTTATTCAAATTTAACGTTCGGAAAATAGGTGTTTGGAAACCGATCTGTGGCTGAACACCTGCGCTCCCAAACTGCGTTTTTAATGTAGCCCACAGAGTATGGCGCACGAACGATAGATCTCCAGAACAGGATAAGAAATTGGGCGTGACTGTGAATAAATTACGTTATTTTATTCCAATATTTTTGTATTTTGTTTTACGGTGAGCGAAGTTCAGAATATTGAAGTACCTGTTTAGTAATAACTTTAAAATATAATATGGTATACCTAAACGAAAATTAATAATATTGTTGTGTTCGATTTTGACCTTTTAAAATAACAACCTAACGAAGTCGGTTCAGATGGTTTGTTTTGAAATGATATGTGTAATGAAATGAAGAAGGAAAATTTTCCCTGAAAATGCTCAGTACACGTCCATATTAATACAGGTACCTACTTTGAGGGCAGTTAAAAAGGCCAGTAGAAACGACAATTTAAAATTTACAATTAATTTAATTAAATAGGTCTGTTCCAGCGTCACCTGTTTCAAATTAGAGCAGAATTTACATTAGCCGCACCGGCATTACATCATGCGGTTATAAAATGCCGAATCGGGGGTGTACTGTAGGTGGCACCGGGCGCATCCTAGCAAATTACCAGCACGCCTGCGAAAAGAATTTTAATGTCAGCCCGTTCGCCGAGACGAGCCACTTCCACAACAAAATGTAACTCGTAAAGCTCTGCCCTTATTTAGATGTTTATGAGATTCTGTTTCTCATTTCAAAACAAAAACATCTCCACGTTTTATTATGTCTATCCGAGAGATATTAAATACGACACGACATATTTAATTTCAAACGGGCGACATGACACAGAATACGTATTTATTAAATTTCAAAGTCCATTTAGTTTTAATGAAAGCGCATTCACAATAAATTTCATTGCGTGTTATCGGTTTTCGGTTCAACGATTATGATAGCTGATAAATAAGATCAAATCTACAAACCGCGAGTTCTCCCCATCAAATTAACAATAAATTACGGTCCGCTAATGCTTTATGCCATTATGAAGCAATTAATCAAAAACGGGAGTGAAATGAAAGCCTCAAAAATACGAGACATTCAATCATTTAACAATCACTTGATAGGTATTATAATTTTATAAGGGTTTTTCGGCAACGTCTCAAAAGGCCCCGGTCGGTAGTTAATGAAATTTATTCTAATAAGAAATTAAGGAATCTGCAAAAAGTATTTTACGATAATGAAATGTGAAATTTATTTTGTAAGAGTAATTAAAGATTTGAGAAAAATATTTTACGAAAATAATATAGAACTGTAATACTTTTACTGCCTACTTACCATTACATAGGTAGGTCCTGTTTCATATTACAGAATTTGTAATACCTATACTTTCTTTTCTAAGCTAACATTAACAGCATGGGACATAAAGGTCTTATAGCTTCTTACCCTATGAATAATATTACAAAAGTCAATGAATATACAGGTGAATGATATTGTAACTCTATAATGAAAATCAAAACTACTAGATCAATTAAGTTCCAATTAAGCACATATTTTGTTTTGGTTTTGGTCATAAAAACCCGGAAACTGTTATGGGATGCTTTTTAACAAGAAAACACTATGAGATCGGCTAAAAAAAATATCCAATAGGCTGAACCAAACAAATATAATTCCAGTTCCTGCCAATGAGAATTCCAGGATATAAAGTATACCATATTTTTATAGGATATTAGTTTACTTTTATTAAAATAAGTAAGTACTTGATTTCATGGTAAGTACTCAATGTAGTTGTGACAATAACAGAATTACTTGTGCACTTACAATACTGGTATTTTTATTAATTGGTTGCACAAAAAATATAAGAAAGGGAAAAGACCGCCTTATTCATAAACATTTCATAAACATATTTTAGTTAAAAAGTGTTTTGCGCCTTTCACAACATCTATCATTTGTAAAAGTGTGAAAGTGACAAAACATATTTTAACTAAAATAGGTTTATTATGTTTATGCATAAGGGGGTTATTTTCTATGGTCATCCAGAGTGTGGTAAAATAAAGTACTTAAATTATTCGACATGAATGTTTGTTGGAGATATTTAATTTTTATTATTTTGAAATAATAGTATAAGTAACTAAAAATTATAAACAAATATACAACCTAGGAATTACAGCAAACAGTAAACTTCCTAATATTGTTTTAATTGAAAATTAGCTGTGTGTGAATAATTAAAACCGAGTGACACAATTTACATGTATTCATATTTTTTAAGTCAAAATAATAATTTCACATGAAATTATTAAACTTATTCTATTTACTAACAAAGGTAAGTGTAACATCAGTATAATTAGAAATACCTATTTAAAGAAAATAAAAAAATAAGGTACCATTATTTTTCATAATAACCAATAGGAATATGATTATTTAAATTGTACAGGCGAAAATCCATAAATTACGTGGGTACAAGTCGCTAGATATTTACTTTTTTAAATATTATCAATATTTGAATACTTTCCAACATTGAAAAATTAATTAAATAGTAAAAAATACAGAAACCTTTCTGTGACACTAATAAAAGTAGTTCGATACGAAAAGCATTCAAAAACTTTACCCATAGCGTAAAAGCATTAAGCTGTGGTGAAAGTTACTCGGTATACATAAAAATCTATATTCTCCGTCGTAATTCTTTGTATTACACAATCAAGTTCTTATTAAAATGAAGTGAACAATATTTCTTACACATTCAATAATTATTTTTGATAATATTGGTAACAAATATCAATAAACATTAATATGTATTTATAAAATATCGATCGGCATTGTGTGTTCGAATCTGTGATGGATGGAACGTGCGATTGAAAATATTCACCTACCTGAACCGGAGCGCGGCCGCTCACAGTTATTTCTTGCAATAATCTTACACTTTCAAAACAGCACAAAATGTTTAATATTACAAAGAAAATGTCCAGTAATTTCTTTTAAAAATTTAAAATTTGTAAAATGAGATTCCCACTACAACAAATCGAAAACGAACGAAACAATTTGGCAATGACAATCAGACAGATGGCGCTGCTAGTGTAAATGTCAAAATGACAGGCAATAAGGTGTTACAAGTACAGCAAATTGAATAATTTCTAAATGGAAACAAATATTTTTTATAGAATGTTTTTTTTTTTTTAATTTCTATAAATTTAAAATAAGAAACAAAAGAAAGAAACAATATTTTATATTCAAAGACTTTTATTTGCATAAAACTAAATTTTTCTTCCAATAAAATTTCAAATTTATAATATTTTTACAAAATTTTAGGATCATATTCATAATAATTAAGAGCATGCTTATTTAATATTTTGTACCTATATTATAATACACTAAATTCAAAATATATAAATTTATCTTACATTAAAACACAATTATTTAATTTACTTACTTAATTTATCAGTCTTACATACGGTTATTATGGAATGACAAAAGTTTCGTAAGATATAGCAATTATTTTTGCATTATTAATTTGTATTTTTAATTTATGCAAAATCAACACCTGTATCTAACAAATCACGTATGAGAACAGTGGCTTTTCTTGGTAAAACTTTGAGTAAATGTCCTAAACAAAGTAAATGCTTAGGAACCGAAGACTCCAAGTAGTTACGTCTGACGCTCTCAAGTATAGACTTCGCAGCTATTTTTGGTGTTATTGTGCCAAAGTAACTTGGTATCCTGAAACAAATTAAATAATCATTAACATTTTTCATTACCATTATTAATTAAAATTAATAATGTTTCATTATTTACCGCAATCTAACCAAATCCGGACTATCGTCATTGACGATAAACGGATAAATGTGGATAAGCGACACGTGTACTCCATCAATCTTGTTGATTCTTAATTCTTCCATCAGACTTTCAGCTAAACCTTGGACCGCAAACTGTGCCACACTCAAAGAAATTTGATCTTTGATATAACTTAGACCAGCTACAGAAGTTAATGCCACAATATGACCATGGTTTTTTGTTTTCATGTCAGGCAAGAAATGCCCAATAAGCTGCAAAGAAAGAACTTTTGAAATTAATTTGAATTTGAAATTAAACAATTACTTACCTATTTCGTTACAGTAAAAAACTGGTTTACATACCCAGAAGTAAGAGGTTAATGTCAAATCCAATGTTACATGTATATTCTGAGGAGGCTGGATCAATAATGATCGAGGGCTCGGTATTCCACAGCAGTAGAACAACATGCTGACAAAACCTAGTTCTTTTTTTATTTGGGCTGCCAATGCATCTACATTTTCTTTTTTTGTAATATCACAGGTGTACATAGCAGCTGAACCACCACGTCGTTTGATGAGTTCTACAGTATCTTCATTGTTTAACTGATTTTGATCAACACATAAAACAATAGCACCTAAATCTGCCAATTGAATTGCAAGTTCTCGACCAACACCTCTGCCTGAACCTATTATCTGAAAATAGATAAATGTTGTTAACAAAGTTATTGTCTCTATAAGTAAGGCAAGTAAAGGAAAGTAAACTATCGATCATAGAATCATAGTCCACCAAGTACAAATAGGTTTGACTCCCAGCAAGCGTGGTGATCAAACCTATTTGTACCTACGATTTGACTGAGACAAACAGGCAAAGTTGTAAACCGCCAAAATGATAAGTAATAAGTAATTAAAACCTATAAGTCGAGTCCCTTGAGTAGTTTAAAAAATACCCTTTTTTTTGTTAAGTACCTTCCTAAAACAAAAATAATAACTCACCAAGGCCGTTTCCAGTCTTAATGATTTCATCGGTGGTGGTCTAAATAATTCATAACCAGCCTGAAACACTGCGTATACGGCGTTGAATAAAACCCAAACAATATCAATCATTAATATACAAAACGAATATAACCTTAGTAACATTTTGATTGGGAACATAAGATTTAAAAATAACCCTACAAAGTTATCCAAGTACCGAGATTCCTGAAAAGAGTAAAAAATATATAAGTAAGTATTTACTTAATAATGTAGGAACATAAAATCTTACTCCCTCAATAGCTACAATGTTACATCTAGGTAAGTACAGAACTACTAAGTAATACTAACTACATAACTTACATTAATGATACTATCTGATAAATAAACCGGCTAAATAAAATTAATTTAGGAAACTATGTACAACTTCTTATTTTAATTTAATTATAAAACTACCACTTATTATTTTGTTTTACACTATTTGAAAAACTCTTATAAGTACAGGAATCTTTAAAATTCATTGTAACACAGACCTAACAAATGTAGTTAAAATTTAACACTGACCATTTTGTTGCTTGACTTGACCACATATGAACTTATTAATATTTGAAGTTTAATAATAGTTATCTATATATGCACTGAAGGTTGACGGAACTACTACACTTTGTTATCATTATATCGCATTAAAATGTATTACTAAACTTTATCAAATGTAACATTGAAAATTATTATCAGTGCGCTTGAAATGAGAAAGAGCTAGCAACTATTGTAATGTTAATTGTTGTCAGGCGGGCGTAAACATAAGTACATAACATAACCTAACATTTTTCGTTTATTAAATTTGTGAATACATAACCAACGCTAAAGTAAAGTGGATATTTTAACTATTTCAATGACGATTCATGTTAAATATCTATTCAACATTTTAAACATGATTATAATAATAATTATCCTATTGGAATATATTAAAACTTATTAAATGGTAGAATTACTTCTCAGTGGCAATACTAAAAGTAAAACGTCACATCGCAATAGGAAGACATGGAGGTATAATTTTATAATTTATTAAAAAACAAAATTTGATCTATTTGATAAATATTCCGATTGTTTCGAACTTACTTTCTAATATTTGCTTTTGCATTGATCACCTATATTTTACAATGCAATTAGCAACTTTTTAATAATTTTCAATGGATTAGACAGCAATTTGGGGTCATGGAAGACAATAAATTGGACGGCTGTCAATATTTAGGACAATTCAAATGTCAAAGTCAAAATTGTCAATAAAGTAAATAAATATTTTTTTCTCAAAAATCGTTTAATCATTTTGATTTTGTATTTAACAGTCAGCTGTAATTTATAAAACCAAAGATCTATTGTATTTTACAGATTTTTCGTATTATATAAATATAGAACCATCACAATGGCATTTGTTTATCAAGGTGACTCGGAACTGGAATCCAAATCAAAGAAAGGTAACATACTTTGTAACATAACATTATCTAATTAAAGTTTTGTCTGCATACAATTTTCCTGTTGAACATTCCTTTATCAATAAATGTGCAATACAAATTAATATATAAGCAGGAGCATAAGAATCAGCACAATACCATAAAATCTCTCTACCTATAATTCTTAGATTTTAAATATTGTAATACCCAACAGGGTCCATGAATACTTAAATTATATTATCACCTTTGTATAACATTATGGTAACAAACAATATTTGAATTTGAAATCTAAGTCAAGCTTTTATTTATTTTCATAAACTTTTAATTTGCTCAATATCCTCCTCAATGTAAGAAATACCCTGCAATTAAATCTTACATACCAAATACTACTATAACTTCTATTGTGTCAATGGCCACAAAGTAAAAAAAAATCTAAACTATTTTTTCCATTTATTTCAGCTGCAGAACGAATATCAGAGAACATGCACATAGTAGCCAATGAACCTTCATTAGCACTGTACAGACTTCAGGAACATGTTAGGAAAGCCTTACCTCCGATGGTGGAGCGTCGAGTGGAGGTCACCAAGCTACAACATGAACTACAGGGTCGATGCTATGATGTAGAATATGCTTTGAGGTATTTGGAAGTTGTTTTAAATATTTATTATGTGTTAGTGGGCAGTTTTGTTTAATAGGGTTTTCTTATTTTAATATTTAATTCAATCTTCCTGTCCTTGTCTCACTTGGTATATTATCTGATGATTACCATTCCTTAACATAAGCCTTTATCTCTGCATTAAATCTGTGTTCTGTTATGTTATTCAATGTTTGTAAAGTTAAAATAACAAAACTTTTTGGTATTTAATGCTACATTTTAAAGTCATACTACATAATTGTTATTATCAATTTCCAGTGCAGTAAAATCAATGGACGGAGCGGCAACCAGTTTTCAAAATATACAAGAAATGCTCAAGCAATCTATATTTTTAAAACAACAGTTAAAATATGAAGAAACTAGGAGAATTAAAAAAGATACAAATTCAGTCTATAAACGTCTATCTGCCCACATTGTGTTAGATTTGCCTGACTTATCCGAGTTTTCCATGGTTAGGGAAACAACCAACAGAATTGAGACTATGATGGCACACGCTAGAGGCTCATCTGCTGAGCTACATCGGTCTCACACTACATTGCATTAGGGCTTAAAATCCTGCAAATATTATGCGTAATTCATGCTAGTCATACATTTAAGGTTTGTTTTAGTTTGCTTCCAAAGTCATCACAGGCTAATATAAAATGGCTAGACGTGTCAAGGTAGTCTAAGTATGGATCTCATTACTAAACACCTATAGTTAATGTAAAAATTATCGTAAGAATTCCAAGAAGTCAGATTTATTTTTGTCTGTCCATGTTCAATAGAAGTCTATATTTATGAGATTTCCAATTGGTGTACAGTTATGTGTGCGTGTAAATAGTTTCCGAATGGTATACTAGATACAATCAATTGTTAGGGAGTCCAATACTAGTTCTGGTACTACCTTCTAAATGTAAATGATATTGTTAGTAAGTTTATACTTTTTATGTACAATGTAAATGTCTGTTTATTAGTTTAAGATGCAAACTTGATTCTTCAGTTTGATTAATTTCTTGTTCAGAATGATAAATAAGTGGAATCTTCTCGGCAGGTTAATGTAAAAATCATAAGAACATCATGCTTACTAAAAGCTTGCATGCTTTTTACCAAAAAGTGAATATCCAAGCACAATAATCATTTTGTTCTCCATGGTTTAATGATAACGCATTTTTTTCGGTTACTTGTTGTAGTTCAATATTTCATAACGAAATACGTCTTCCAAAATATTTTTATCATGCACTTAAAATTTTATGTATTACGAAAAAGGGAGTTTCAGAAGATTAGTTTGTGTAGTTGGTGTCGATAACAAATGGATTCACTTGAGTGTAGCACTAAATGGGTAATAATGTTTTACACAATAACGAAATCGCTTCAAACTCATTTCATTCACTAAGGGCTAGAGCACTAAAGTACACGAGCAATTTTCAGTTGCGCGATTGCGCTGCTGCGTGGCTTCTAAACGCGCTCGCGATGTCATTTTGCACCCACTCTAGCTAACAAAGGCCCAGTTAAAACATCAACAGTTGATCCCGCTGCGGTCGCGCTTGCGTTGCTAAAAGTTGCTAGTGTGCTTACACTTTAATTTTCCATTAATTAAATTCTAATCGATATTAAATAATATTAATATATCTTAACGTTCTGCTATTAAACCTGTATTCTCTTGTAAAGTTTAACAATGGGCTTAGCTTGTTTCACTGTACAGTATACGTTCATGTTTAATAAAGTCTGTCTCCACATACTAACATGTTTTATTGGCTTTCTTTTGTTATCGCCTACTAACCGCTTGTGCACTCACATACCAGCAAATAGGGCCGGCGCACATATAACGGGGCGCAGCGCAAAGCATTTTTCAATGTCAAAATATTATAGTCATTATAGGCGTCGAAATAAAATCGAAAATCTATTAACAGCAACTAGGATCGATACGACTACAAGCGAAAAGATTTAGATTTTCGATCTTATTTCAACGCGTAAAATGTCGATAATATTTTGACAGTGGAAACTGCTCTGCGCTCAATCTTGCACCGGAATAAATGATAACGTTCGGTTAGAAGAGTTCGCAACGAGTTGTAAGAAGTCATATAAGGTAGGGAATGTCACATACACTAGGTGCTAGTTCTTCCTAATTCACTTGAAAACAAAACTCCATTGCGCTAAAATGCTAGGTAAAATGTATTTATATGAACTGGTGATAAATACATAAATACCTATGCCATCTTAATGTTATGACATAAGCCTTTCACACAAACTTACTTCAAAGTTCGAAATAAAACAACAAAATACTTTAAGTACGCTTTATATCTATAAATTCAAAAGAAACAATAGTCTTAAAACTATGTGTGGAACATCACCGACCACGGAAGGTCTTTCAGTCTCACTATATCATATTTCCTTTCGAAAGACTTCAGCTCCGACACAAATACCGCAGGCGGAGTTTTTCGAACCTTTTTTACGAAAAAATCTGCAAAAAACCTTGGAGCTTTAATAGCACCTTTTTCTTTGGTAAGGATCGTGTTATAAATGTAATTCATAGGTATGGCTGACACTATGTAGGAATACACTTTTGGGTTCTCAGCTGTTAGGAGTTCCATTGTCTTAAATATTGAAGCCCATGTAAGGTCGGAGTCTTGGACTTGCACGTTAACTAGAACCTACGAAAAAGGTGATCCATTAGTACTTATCCTTAATTTTACCACGGCATCAGAAATCCTATGGGATCAATATACCTAGATACTAACCTAATGTACTTACTTACCGATCCCATGTATAACAAGTAAGTACCTACCTAGGTATCTTTCTACAAAATTGAAACAGAGATAACATAAACCAAGTAACTAACTTAGTTGTTATTCGTTGTCCACATAGGGTTACCAGATAAAACAAAGAACAAAGTCTTGCGCCAAATATCAAAGAAATGAAAAAAGCTTACATCACTAGTATCATTGATACGTATTTTCTTGAAGTATTTGGAGAACATCTCCATGACATTGACTTCGTCCTTCAAATGTACGACCACTGTGTACCCCTTGTTGCTGTACGCATTCACCAATTTGTCTATCTTGTCGATATCGTAGATGGTACCGTCTAATAATATGGCAAGGCGATCGGTCACTGGCATGTGGCTTTCCACGCTGTGTAGACCATGAAACAACATACTTATGGCCTATTTCACAATCTTCAACTAACGTTCCGAGTAGTTAGTATGTTTTGTTTTAGTCACTTGATATAAAGTAAGAAAGAGACAACACCAACTTCACTTGATGAATAAATTTACTTGTAGGTCGTGAAAGAGGCCCGTTATCGTATCGAAACATCGGTGGATGTCTTTGAAAGTAATATCCAGAATCCAGATTATGTTTGGGATATTGTGGTTAAGGCTTTTCCATTCGGGAAGGGTTTGATCGCTGCTACGAACCAATTTGTTGTCAAATTTGAATTCATACGAACGTTTACCTATTTGATGCTCTTACGGTGAAGGAAAACATTGAGGAACCTTAGAATTTCTAAAGTGTGTGCAAAGTCGACCAACTCGCAGGGCGTGGTCGACTACAATCTGCCTTCAAGGCCTTCAAGGTAGGATTGAACTCCTCAGATGACGTAGGTAGGTATATGAGCGGATGATAAAGTGAGGCACTTATTGTCAGAGAACAGAGCGCATATGCGCGAATTGGGATCGCTTTATATTTAAAACCATCACTACAGACTTAATAAATATGTATCTGTAAAACATACCTGCTAGAACTCAAAAATATAGCATGCCCTCGTCTCCTAAGACTCTGTAGTATGCTGTACATGGCGCGTTGCACTGAAAACTTCTGGTAGGCGGTACATTCGTCCACTACGAGCACTGGAGGCGCCCCGATCACTGCGGCCGCGAAGTGCAGCTTCGTGTGCGCGTTGTGGGGAATGTCATTTGTTATTATTTCTTCGAATTCTGTTAGTTCTGGTCAGGAAGTGATCAAAGAAGTGCATGAATATGAATATGATGGGTTTATTCTTCCATAGAAACACTTATTCAACGTTTTCCATGACTATTACAAATAACATGGCTTGACTTTTTTACTTCTATTATCGTCTGTCTGGGCTAACCATTATCGCGGAAGAAGAACAAATAGTACTTACTTAAGTATTTTTTGGGACTTTCACTGGCAATTGGCAGTTAGCAATTTTTAGGGAATATAATACGTGCCTACTTTTAACCAAATATCTTCAAAGTTCAAAGCTAACTAAGTATTAAGCTTTGTATTAGGTATATCCACTCACCAAGCGCATCAATAAAGTTCTGCACTTCCCTGTGCACGTGTGACTTCGGCACTCCCCGCATCAGGGCGATCATCATGAGAGCGTCCTTCACTGTCATCCACCGAGGGAGGTTGTGCTCTTCACAACTCAGGGATATATGTCTGGCGTACTGAGCAATGATACAATATTTTTGATAAATTAATATAAAGGCAACCGTTAGTGATCCTACATAAGGCTGTACATAATATAAAAGGCAACCGTTACTGATCGACTTATCTATCAACACACAGCTCAAACCACGTAATTTTATTAAAAAAAGCTTATTTTTCATTTGCCAGTAATATTATTTATGGGGTTGAAATGGAAGTCTAATACGTAGCTAGTAAAGGGGATCTAATAGGTAGCTAACCAACGAACATTTGAAGAATAAAAAAAAATCTAAATAAAAATAAAGTTTTTCAACAATTATTGCACACTCACGTCATGCGGATTAGAGCTCTGTTTCCACTTGGACATGCACCACGCGTTCCCGTAGCTAGAGGTCCAGAAGCCGGCCATTATCTTACACAGGTCCAGTCGGCCGTGCCTCTTGAGCCCAGATAGGGCCAGCACTTCGCCTTTAGACACCCCGAGGTATACACTGCAATATAGTGGTAAGGATTCACTTTTTTATGGAGATAAGAATATTATTTATACTTATGAACAGAACCTTACCTGTGCACTACATATTGTCCAGACATCTTTTTAGAAAGGTTCTCCACTAATAGGTATTCTCCATATGTGTCAAATGGAATATCTGGAAAATGTTGAACTTACTACAATACAATCCCCATACAAAATCGTGGTTTTGTATGGACAAACACTGAATGGAGCTGAATAAATGTGTCTAGTCCCTTAACTACAATCCTAGAGCATTGGAGTAAAAAGGACGATGTGGAAAATCTCATAAATTGACAGTGAGACCCACAGTACCTATGTACCTATATGTACAGTCAGCATCAGATAAAAGGTACCCCCCTTGGTAATGCTCACTTTGGTATTGCCAACCAAGGAACGGTACATTTTACTTGCCTTCATAATACCAAAGTCTAAGTCAAATAATTTATTGCTTTCACGTGTATACAGAGGTGTTAGGTACAAAATATTGAAGCAACCTATACCGTGTTAGTCGTACTTAGTCAGAGAAGCTCATTGAAAAGAAGTATCTACTGGAACAAGAAAATTCAGAAGTTAACTGTCCACTTACTTTTCTTCTTCTTCATGGTAAGCTGTTGTCTCTTATTGGTGACTTCGGCTATTTCCCTTCGGACCCCTCTGGTGATCTTCTCGGGGCCGACTTCCTGCTGTCGTTTGAAGATAAACTGCCTCAAACACTTGTACACTCGGCTCATTACGTGATACTCAATTATAAACAGTATACTTAAAAATATGAAAGCTGTGACACACATTGCTATTATCTCCTTCTGTATACCAGTTCCGTACGAGAAGTAATCTTTTTTGGAGAAACACTCTTGAAGTATTCCGCATTGCTCTGGAAATAAATGTCTAACTTTAAGTAGGTACTCTATTCAGTTCAGTATTCACCTAGCAAGGCCTCATCAGATTACAAGCGACCACCATCATAGTTTTACGTCAATAACTAAGAGGATTAATTTGTGTCGTCGCCGACATGGTCATCATGGTCGTCCATTATGGTGTAACTAAGAAGAAAACGATGTTAAAAATAATCTTCGATTCATTCAATGTTATTTGCTGAAAATATGGCTCTGGCTTGAGATCACCAACATGCATTAGGCGAGCGTGATGATTACTAAGTACGTCTTTTCCTTAATACCTTAAGTACCTACTAATAACATAACATAACATAATCATTCACTACATCATCTTATTATAGTAACTGACACCTAATAAGCCCGAAGCTTGTATCTAGGGTATCAGAAACTACGCACACACTCATTCACACACACTCCCAGACCGAGACAAACATTTGTGGTTCACACAGATATTCACCCCGCACGGGAATCGAACCCGCAACCTTACGGATGGCAGTCCGGCATGGTGACCACTCTGCCATCGAGGTCGTCATATAATCAATATAATCAGTATAATCAGTGAGAAAGAGACCTCTGTATTGCAATGAGATCTTAGTTTACGTCTTGAACTTTCTGAAATAAGTTACTTACCACAACACTTATGAAAGCTTTTACCGGAACAAATACTCTTATTATACGCCATACACTCGCTGTTGTAAAGGAATATCTCTTTAATCTTCACGATTGAGTACGCCATGTTGAATTGAGGTGAAATACTCATAAACAGAACTGCGATGTCCAAAAAACTTCCGTAGAGGAGTTTGTTTACTATGGTCGTTTCACCTGAAAAAATCAATTTAAGATATGTACTCGTACTTATTAAATAATTAAATTAAAAATTAAAAAAACCCTCAACGCAATTACTTTCAACCCCCATAACTTTTGAACAGGTCAACTGATTTTCATCAAACATGTCTAAGAACACTCGCACGTAAGTCCCCTTTAATACAAAAGAAACTAAATTGAAATCAGTTCATCCGTTCGGGAGCTATGACGCCACAGACAGACAGATATACACACACACACACACATACACACACAGACACGTCAAACTTATAACACCCCTCTTTTTGCGTCGGGGGTTAAAAAGTAAAGTATTATCGTGTAAGTAAGACAAATCAGGGCACAGTGAGCAGGTGAGTGTTGGTGAACACAAACCCGAAATATGTTTGGAAAAAGATAACATGCATCGGTAGACCTTGTATTATGTACGATTTCAGACTGCTAACGAGGCACAGATATATGTTCATATTAATAAAGTAATTTAAATGTAAGGCACGAGATAAAGGGTACTATGACGTGCCCGGGATGTGTAACCTAATAATTAACTTGAAAGGGACACACTTATTATAGAATAAGGGATTCTTTCATAGGAAAGGACTAAAATGATAACATTTAAAAAAATCATTTTTTAGATTATATCACAGTAAAGATATACATTCAAGTTCCAATCCATATGCCAGAAATCTTCTCTTTTTTACATAGTCTGTGTCCATTTTTAAATTTGAAAATTATTTAATATTTTTTTATTACTCGATTAAAATAATTACGCACCGAATATGAAGTTAACAATAACATAAGTCATGGCGTTGAGCGCAACTCGTGGCCCCAAACTGAAGAGATACGCCTGAGGGATGCATACAAGCCCGTAGAGTAGCAACAGGAACGGTATTATCACTGGAAAATGTATGTAAATACAGTTATTAAATAATATAGTGATGTAACTATTGTGAAGTTGACAGTCTAATTCAGTCGTGTCAACTGCATTCAAACTGCAAATCGCGGTTGGATTGAAGTCTGTCTGTCTAGAGCCTTAGAGCCTAGCCATGTTTGAAGAATAGAAAACTTAGAGCTATCGCCGCAATCTCGTACTTTTAATTCAGATGCAATATTCTGTCAAGGCGTAGAGCAAGATATGGAAGAAAAGACACTCCCTTACCTAGTCTATGGCACTTGAAATAAGGTTTAAAATGGTATCACCTAAACGTGAACTGTATATAGAAGAAATACTCCACACTCTTATAGCATTTAATTTCAATTGAACACTAGACCAGATGCAATAAGGTTCGAAATAGCTAACCCAAGTCTTCGTATCGGAACTGATTGACCGGCGCTATGAAGTAGAGCATCACCATCATCATGCCGGTCATGACCGCGATCAGCAGGCCGTACATTAACGCGTCCCAGAGGTACAGGGAGAGCCAGTACCGGCCAGGGGAAAAGTATAAAGCGTGGGTCTGGAGACATGGAAGAATAAATAACTAAATTTTACAACTTTATCATATTCATAATGCGTATTGGTAATCTCAAAAGCTTAGACATATTTGAAAAATAGAAATGTTATGAAGAGGACAGATTTGGTTGTTTATTTGTTTGAATATTAGGCTTTGAATATATATAATAAGATAGACCGATTTGGAAAATTCTTTCACTATTAGATAGTTCACTTTTCAGGGAGTAAGTAATATTTTATCCTGGTATGGCGACGGGAAAGAGTCATCTTTTGCCCAAGTAGACATGAATTGAAATATCTATGTTAAATAGGTATGAAATCTGTACTGCTGTAGTGTTTCCGTAGGTATAATGTACCACAAAACTGTATAAATTGTTAATTATATTAATATTTTACCTGCATATGTCTTACTAGGCCGTGTTCCATCGAAGGTATTAGAGTCATGTGAGTAACAGACAGGACGAGAAGAAACAAAAGGCCGAACGGTGGTGTCTTAGCAAACGCCATCCACTGAAACACAAATCCATTGTTATTTAACACAACCTATAGATAGGCCATAACCCACAATCCACCTAGTCTGGGCTGAGCTATGTCTCTCGAAATTTAAATTAAAAGAAAACTTTTTTTCAACACACTTGCTCATAAAGGGGCTCTTATTTGTGCAAAAAACGGTTGAATAATGACACGTTTTATTCACTAGTGAGTTATAGATTGTTTTTTTAAATTTCTTTCATTTAAAAAAAGTTTCGATACCAAAAAAATTGTTGCCATACATTTTAAAAACAAACTTCAACTATGTTTCCTTACTTTTGGTAGGTCTATGGTCGATTCCATTCATTCATTCATTCGTTTTTTTTTAATAAGTATATTCTTTTAGTTTATGACCGATCACCGTTGTTGTGTTGGATGCGCGCGAATCGAAAAACTGTTTATTTATTAGCGAAAAATGATATTTCATTATTATTTTCTTCGCAAGTGTGTTGAAAAACGTTGTATGGTACACGCGAGTATTGATGATCACTATCATCGGCTATCTTCAGACCCTCGCCTGACGGCTCGGGCCTCAATAGCGCCTCGGAAGTAATCACCAACTTAACTCGCTTGTACCATAAATAACTATTACTTAACCTGTGTCGTCTCAATTCTGGGCAAAAGTCTTCTTAAATGAAAAACGTACTTAAGTAAATCCTGAAGTAAGAAATGAACTAACCGGCGTTAGATCTAATGGCAGGGGTTGATCTGTGATTTCAATGCTGGCATTCAATTGCCCCGTGTAGTGACGCAGCAGAGTCGTGAATACTTTAGCCAAAGACCTGACAGACGCCCCATAGTCGCTGTGAATGGGACTGTAAAGCACTCTTATCTGGAAAATCATGAATGGATTATCTATTATTGAATTGTCTCGGCTAAGACGGAGATGCGTAGTCAAAATTGAGAGGTAGTAGGAAGGATGGACTTTGCCTAGGAGAGGAACTTTAACTGATAAATAAACTGTTTCACTTCATCACAACAGCTGTTCGTAGTGCTATAGTTCTAGGGAAGCAGTTATTGAAATTCTAAAAACTTAAAGTGATTCCATTCGTAAAGTTCTTTTTCTTTCGAACCTCTGTTCCATGTCTAATTGGAAGCAGAATTTCTTTAACCAGTTCTGAACATAACAGTATGTTACATGAAGCAACAGCCACCAGACTTTCACAGCCCGGAGGGATAAGACATTTTTGATCAAAAAAAGACAACATCAGTATGGTTTCAGCACTGCTGAACTTAGACCTGTCCCAAGAACTTTCAAAGCGACCGATCACACGCACTCTGCATCTAACGACCCCTCGCGACTCTTAGGTCTTTAATATACTAGCTACATGAAGAATAATGAAAGTAAATATACCATAGAATAGAATATAATAGAATAGGATCAGTGACGGATTAATAAGACTTCATGATGCCCTAAGCAATCCAAGACTTCGGGCCCCCAGGGCTGTTGGAGGACCTAGAGTGGAATTTGACGACGAAGAAAAAAAGGTCAGCCCCTTCTGGTGTTTTCTGGTGCCCCCCAGACATGGTGCCCTAGGCAATTGCTTAATTTTATTACGGGTTAATATGGGACTGAATAGGATGTAGAATAGAATAGAATACTTACATTCATATGTTCATTATCTCTTGAAGTGACGTCCATGCCGTACGCGTATTGGTACACGTACATCTGAGGCGAGTCTATAGCGCGAGTCACCAGGTATTCAGTGATACTCTACAAATATAATGCATATTTTATTATATTTATTTATATACGTTGTTATATATTTATTTATTGGGGGTTTGACTCACGTCCAAGACGTCCAAATATTTGCGAGTCACTAGATACACAATGATTTTCTTAAAATATGGGATTCTAGTTGTGCCCCGCGGTTTTACCCGCATAGTTCCCGTAGGAGTTTCGGGATAAGACCTATGTCCATGCCTGGATCATAAGCTACCCATGTACCAAATTTCAAGTCAATCGGTTCAGTAGTTTAGTCGTGAAAAGGTAACAGACAGACAGAGTTACTTTCGCATTTATAATATTACTAGCGGCGCCCCGCGGTTTCACCCACGTTTCACCAGTTCCCGTTCCCGTAGGAATATGGGGATAAACTTATGTTAAAAACCGTTCCACTGAATCACTCTATCTATTGTAGTTGTGCCCGCTGTCTGTGTACGATTAGATCTTTAAAACTAAGTATACGGATTTTGATGCGCTTTTTTAATAGATAGAGTGATTCAAGAGGAAGGTTTTTATCATAATTTTATTCCCGCATTCCGGGGACCACGCGGGTGAGACCGCAGAGAGCTGTACTTATAGGTAATACAATTTATTGGCACTGTATCTAAGAATTACTTACTTCTGTAGAGTACAAAGCAGTATACGTCACGAGACTTATATCGCTCTCCGTCTTATTGGGCTCAGAAAATACATATCTGTAATATTTAAAAATATATTAGTAAGTAAATATTTACATACAAGCATACACAATAAATAAAATGTTGTGATGTATTCTCTTGAATTATGGCCTTTAATTCGTACATTTCGGGGAAAAATTATTCCATGGTTAGTGACGTCATTCTAAATCAAAGATGGCGTGTAACAAGCCAGGGTTAGCTAAATGACGGCTGATTAGTTTGACATAACATAATCATTCACTATTCATCTCATTATAGTAACTGACCCCTAATTAAGTTCGAAACTTGTATCTAGGGTATCAGAAACTACACTTATACACTACACACCTAGACATACACATTTGTGGTTCACACAAATATTCATCTCGCACGGGAATCGAACCCGCAACCTAACGGATGTCTGTTTTTTTTTTATATACACACTCAGGATATGTTTTAAAAACATGTACTAACGCGTCCGCCAAAGCTCTTGCTATTGTAGAGTTATCAATCCGTATCACTAGTATGGTCTCTGACGTCACAGACTCCAGTGTCAATATCTGAGAATAATAAAATATTAAATTAGTCACAGCACTGAGTACAAAATTTACTTAATTCTACTTCTATATCACTACATAGTATAAAACAAAGTCGCTTTCTCTGTCCCTATGTATGTTTAGATCTTTAAAACTACGCGACGGATTTTGATGCCGTTTGTTTTAATAGAGTGATTCAGTGGGAAGGTTTTTAGGTGTAATTTTATCCCCATATTCCTATGGGAACGGGAACTACGCGGGTGAAACCGCGGGGCGCCGCTAGTTACAATGTAAACTGAAGAGTTTGGTTGGGTGAACGCACTAATCTCAGAAAATAATGACGAATTGAAAAAATGATTAGTAGCGTAGCCCATTCGAGGAAGATTTTAAGGATTAAAACTTCTTACTACGACCAATAGGATCAGTTAATGCAGTAGATTTTACGTGAAGTTACGACTAGCCATACCAACTTTCGTGTTTATTTGCGACTAGCTGTGTCCGTCGATTTTACCCGCGTGGAACCTTACCCCGTGGGAATTTTGGGATAAAAAGTATCCTATGTATTATTCCTGGGTATGAGGAACATCTGTACCAAATTTCATTAAAATCCATTCAGTAGTTTTTACGTGAAAGAGGAACAAACATCCACACATCCACAAACTCACAAACATTCGGCTGTATAATATTAGGATGCCACAGAACCACTAGTAATACCTATAAGTTGAACAACAGAGTACATTTCAATAAATACCTCGCCATGTAACAGTTTTCTCGCGACGTCGTCCTGCTTGCGTTTGTTCAACATCGTTGAAAATGACAAGCCCATGAATATGCCGGTCACCACAGCCGCGAGGAACTTTAACACAAATTAGATGTACACTTCTGTAAAGATATCTCACATGGGAATGTTACATAGAATAAGTTTTATTATTAGTATTATAAGTGAAGATATTGTTGAAGTGTCTAACTAAATAAATAAATAAATAAATTAAGTATATTTCTTTGCTTTGTGTGCACAACTTTAATTTGAAGTAAAACTATTGTTATTTTATTTCGGTTTCATTCGAAAACTGCCAGTTAGATTTTAGTGAAAATCTGATTGTTTAAAGTCTTCCAATTTTGGCCGCCGGCACAGAAAATATTGTGGCACATTAGTTTAAGTATTCGTTAAACGTCTCTGAGTGCGGTTGTTAGTATTAAAACAAACCACAGTATCACCCAGTAACACTTCTCTCACACATATGTATGTACCTACTAGCAGCGCCCCGCGGTTTCACCCGCGTAGTTCCCGTTCCCGTGGGAATTTCGGGATAAAAAGTATCTCATGTGTTATTCTGATGTAAAAGCTAAATTATTGTAAAGTCCATTGAAATGTGCATGAAAGAGGAACAAACATCCACACTCACAAAATTCGGCTTTATAATATTATTAGGATAGTGAATAAGAAAAGGCGTAATCACCAAGCTTACTCAATTTGGAAAATACTTAGTAAACTTGTCCCGCTTAAGGGAATCGAACTCGTGCTAGCTAGTGTAAATTAAAATGTAAAAATGTGATACTAACAGTTAACAAAAACACGTATTTATGCTGTACATAGAACGAGAAAAACTTCCATCCAATATATTTCATTTGTATGAAACCGCAATGACTTCTCCAATTTCTTTTCCATTCAACTTCCTCTGATAAAACAATTGTAAACAGAGAAAATTACTAAAATCTAACAATGTACGAACGAGATAATTTACACAAGAGTTGCATTCTTTCTTTCTAAAAATCGCCTCGATTAAAAAAGTCAGTCTGTTCAGATTATTAGGGCGAGCTAAGCTTTGGGACACATTTTTTGGAAAACTACGACACCAACAGATTTGATATTGGACATAGTTATATCAATTCATATCTAGATGTAGAGATTATTGTAATATTGTTTTAAAATTTAAATTAAAATATAAGTTTTTATATGCTGCAGGCAAAAAGCAGTGTTTAAAAAATTTAGGACGCCCCTACAAAGTCACACTTTTAACTAACTAGTTTCAAGTAAAAATAGTACCAGCTATCCGCTGTAAAGCCTCTTTCTTGAGAGTGGAGCGCGGTTGAGCTTCAGCAGTAACACTCCGCGACTCGACGACAGCTCTGTAAAATGTTCATACAAAAATGAAAAAGTGGAAAAAATTGTCTGCAAATTGTAAATAGGATTTTACTTAGGTGTTTTTCACAGAACGAAAGC
The DNA here is from genome assembly GCA_958496195.1 of Timandra comae. NCBI lineage: Eukaryota > Metazoa > Arthropoda > Insecta > Lepidoptera > Geometridae > Timandra > Timandra comae. The sequence continues at coordinate 1,825,209 of OY292354.1, forward strand.
GGGACGGAAGCGAGGCAAAGGCGTCCGCTGTATGCGTAGAAACGTAACTTTTTACATCAGAGATTAAAACCACGAAAATGTAAATTTTTTAAAGTACCTAATTATTTTTCAAACCAAACGATACGAAAGTACCACTTGCCACTTACGCCAATTTCTCAGCCCTCCCGCCCTGCTTTCGATCTACTTTAGGTTACCTATTATAAACTTCTTCAGAATCAGGCACAGTGATATGCAGCGACGTAATCCCATAATTAGGTATATTCCTTGTTAAATTATCCACAAAAGCCGTGACCACATTAGTAGGGTGTGTGGGTACTCTTAAAATGAGCATAGACCCGAGGTGTGCCCGCACGCTGCCTCCCGCTTGGACCACTAATTCAGATAGTTGTTGCAAGTGTTTGTCTTCGGAGCCGTCGTTACGAAGTGTGATACGGACTCGGTATTCACGGCCTTAAACAGAGTGGATTTTGAAAGGATTTACGACGTAGAACATAACATAATCATTCACTCCATCATCTCATTATAGTAACTGACCCCTAACTAAGCTCGAAGCTTGTATCTATAGGTATTAGAAAATTAATTATTTTTAATAGACATCTGTGCTAATTCGGTAACCGACCTGTCTTCCCCCAAGATTGTGAACGTAAAAAGTTTATACCTACTTAAATTAAATAACATAACATAATATAATCATTCACTACATCACTAAATTCGAAACTTGTATCTAGGATATCAGAAACTACGCACATACTCATTCACACACACACCCAGACCGAGACAAACATTTCTGGTTCACACAAATATTCACTCCGCACGGGAATCGAACCCGCAACCTTATGGATGGCAGTCCGGCATGGTGACCACTACATGACCACTCTGCTATCGAGGTCGTCAAAAAATATAGTTAGGGATTTTACGAAAATACGATGTACGATTGTACGATAGTTTCGTATAGTTTCATTTACGGATAATTATAGGATTTCTATTAAATGGATCCTACGTAAGTCATAACATTTGGACTCTTAACCTATTCAAAAATATTCGAACAAAAATATATACGGTCACGAATAGATTTTATTTCTTTGGATATCCGATAGTTTCGGTTATAGAGATCCTCAACATCCCTGTTACTATACTCAATAAAAAAACTCACCATATTTAAAAAACAAGTACGCAGGTGTACCCCCAAAGACCAGAATCTTGGAATCGAAAATGAACACCCGATCCCCGAATTCCAGTTGCAACGTCGAGAAACTCATCTTTATTATCGTCATTTTACCTTTAAATTTCTGTAATCAAAACTACATTTTTAGATTATTTCAAATGTGGAACAAATGTAAAAGGATGTTGTTTTTTACCATTATCTTATCCTTTATAACGGCTGTATACGCAGGATGATCCAAGAAAATGGGAACTACTACAATCTGAAAAAAGAACTCTGGGTAAAATAAATAACAAATTAATGGACATAAATCAGTTTTTACAAGCTTTTATTTAATACAATGAAAGAAATAGTACGACATCTTTGAAAGTCAGTCACTTTGGATCTAACAGAACGTCCTAACCTAACCATGAAAAAATCGCCATCTTACCCTCGGTTCAAGCAGTACAGCGAGGGCCCAACACAGTTGAGCGGCGTAATAAGACCCAAGTTCCGCAATCCTCTCATTTTTGACGGCTTGCAAGTTGCACTGAGACATCAGGTCACGCTGTCTCATCATACCGTACTCGGCTAAGTAGTGTCGAGATTCGTTCCACATACATATCTGGAATATATTATAATTTTGAACATGTGTACCTGTTATGTTAGAAATCTCATGGAGTCCGTTGGTACTTTGACTTCGTTTTCAGATTGATGGTACAGTTGGTAAAATACATCGCTGAAATATTTTGTATGCTCATCGGACGTCCGAAGGGACAGTGGGTTAAGAAATTTTTTGGAGTGCCCCCGGATCCCTTGAGGGTCGGTTTCATGTGGTCCGTTAGAAATAAACCAAAATCTCTTCCACTCCATGTCACTCCACTGTTTAGTTTCGCTCCTTATCAATAGAAACGCAAACTAAAACGAGACTAACCTCTAAAAACAGTGTAAAGTGTTCTTCGACAGTGAGATCGGCAATGAGGAGCTTGGCGCGGTGACAGTACCCCATCATGTGCGGCCGGTTCATGAAGTTCTCACCGGGCAGCTGCATGTTGCCCAACACGTTTATAGAACCTTTATCTGGATATGCTAACCCTAAAAATAGGAAAGAAATATTCTAACATTATCATTTCGATCGCGATTGAGATGGAAAATTTTGGAGAGACCTTAGCCAAATTTGCACGGTCACTGGGACAATAATCTGGTTAAACTAAAAACCGACCCCAAATAGACTGTTATGACAAAGGTTGAAAACAATGTCGATCACTGGGACGATCTTTCTAGGTTTAACATGGCAATTGGGATAGTGAGATAAGGCCAAAAATAAGGACGAATGAAGAGAATTAGAGGACCTGTGAGGAGAGGGAGTTACCTGTGAGTAAATCTTCCATAGTCGTAACGATCCGTTTCTGAATGTGATCAGCGAATATCATCGTGAACTCTCCTCTGTAGATGTCTAAAGTAACGTTATTGATCACTTCTGTCCCCATTATGCTCTGAAAAAGATACTTGTTTGGTACATTTAAAGGTTTCTATTATTTATATCTATAAAACTTGTAATCTTTATTATTTGGATGCACTTTTTTTATTTCTAAATCTTTCACTGCTGTGTTCGTAATAGTCATCACTAACTAGATTTTGGTGAAATAATCTTTTGATGATGAAGAAGAAATGAAGGAAATCATCTTATATCTAAGGAATTACTTCTTACTATCTAATATTTTTAATATCATACCTTATAAACACTGTGAAACGTAACAGCTTTAGCTACAAACTCGTCCACTTCTTGTAGCTTTTCCCTTTCCATGCCTGTCAGCATCTTTATGGGATGCAACACCCTCTTATCCTACATATTTAGAAGTCAACATTTCATACATTTTAATATTGTAAAATGAACATTATAAAACCATTGTAACACTGCATTTTACAATGTAACTGATCAATCCATCATTTATTTCGAATTGCGATCAGGTCACACCGATTTTTGAACTATGATCACCTAAATGGTTTCTACACCTAAAAATATTCTCAAGATTAAAACATCTATCATAAAAAACGTATCAAAACAGTTAGTATGTAGTGTCCCCTGCCCTGGGCAAAGGGCCCCCTTCGATCTCTCTACTCGTTTCGTTCTTGGCTGACAGTGCACCAAAGGAGTACGTTACCTCTGCTTTTTTAAATATGATAGATTTCCAAGAGACTTGACCGCCGATGGCGCGCTCATGGCCGATAGTCCTCTGCAGCAACATGAGAAGACTGAAGTAAAACAAATTGAGAGCTCCCCACAACGCTAAAGTGGCCCATGACGACTCAGTACTATCGGGCTCTGTGGATGCGGCCTCTGGAGAATTAAAATAAATTTAAATAAGTTTTAAAAACTTCTAGGAACCAACTTTTAGAAGTTACATTAAGATATCGGGTCTGGTGGACGTAACACGGTTTTTTTTTTGGTAAGACAGGTAGTTTTAATGGTCAGATGGAGTATAACATAATATGATTTTGAAACAATCTGTATGTCCTAGAAACTTTTATTCAAAAACTCAAAAAAATCAAGGCCCACCTTAAACTATGATAATTTATGATAAAAATACTACTCACGTCCATTTTGAATCAAAGCGATATGATGAAAAGTATTGACGAGCCCCAGCGGTGGGATGAGGACGTGGAATATGAATGCAACCACTTTGTTGGTCATGTCGTACCGGTGATGGACCAGTAACTCCGCCAAGTAGGTCTGGAGGAGAGTGAATAGTGCTGTCCATACACATGCTATCCATGCTGAAATAACATAATAAGAACATCTAATATAAGTATAAAATTCTCGTGTCACAGTTTTCGTTGCCATACTCCTCCGAAACGACTTGACTGATTCTCATGAAATTTTGTGAGCATATTCAGTAGGTCTGAGAATCGGCCAACATCTATGTTTCATCCCGAAATTCCTACGGGAACGGGAACGGGAACTACGCGTGTGAAACCGCGGGGCGCAGCTAGTTACCTATAAGACCATACACACAAGAACTTATACTGGAGAGTTTTTTATTCAAAGGCTACAATCGATCGGTGCTTAGACGGGAACCAACGGCCAATGTAGCAACCAAGAATCTCATTTTATTTTGTATGAAACACGCTTGACCGGTATTTATATAGTAAGTTATGAACAAATAGCCACGTTAGTAGGATATGATATTGCTCTAAATAAATGTTTTTACCTTTATTATGAAACATAGCCATAATCAACGCTAGCATAATCATCACGGAAACATAAGCAAAGACTATCAACATCGCGAAGACCAGATGTATCCATCTAAATATGAGGATTATGGTGATCGAGGCTAGCAGAGAAGCAGGCAACGCCGAGAGGTAGGCATATACCAGCCACCCGAGATACATTGAGGAGTAGTCCACGCCGTGCATTCTTAATGCTCTCTGGGGACAACATTTAATATATCATCATCATCAGCTTGTATAATATCCCCACTGAAATTGTATCATCATAAGGTCATAATATATTCCCACAGAGGTGCTCGAATCTACCCTGAATAAGGGCAATTAGGCTTTAAGTCAACCACGCTGGACAAGTGCAGGTTAGTCGAATTCACACACCCTTGAACACCTGAGAATTTATTCGCAGGTGTGTGCAGGTTTCTTAACGATATTTTCCTTCACCGTATTTACTAGCTTCATTAAAATTATCGTGTTACAGTCAAACTCATCCAAAACGGCTTGGAGGATTTTAATATTATCTAGTTTTGTTAAGAAACTAAAATTATATTTAAAGTAATAAATACCTTGAACCGGCTAACAGACTCATGCACAACCAGAGTTTCAATCTCCATCATGGGCGGTATAAACGCCAGCGTGAAGCACATCAGTATCTGGGAGAGCGCCTTCCGGACCACATCCTCTTGCATCAACGGGGACACCGGCATAGCCGCCAGGGTTATCTACACGTAGAGCAGAAAAAACAATATTTAATCTTATAACTAGCTTATTTAATCAAATAACTAGCTGTGTCCCTTCGTTGTACCCGTAGTTCCTAATGACGTGGAAATGTTGGGTTAAAAAGTATCCCAAGTACGTGGTCTTCTTTGTTATAGGGATCTGTACACAATTTCATCTAAATCTTTGTTTTTAAGTTTTATTGAGTAGTTTAGAGAGAGTTTTAGAGAGAAAGTATTATGAAAATACGCTACCGTCGCTTTAAGGTGCTCCTTCACCGAGAGCATTCACGTGTAATGTAACGTTACAGATTTGAGCATTACATCAGTGAAGGAGCAGAACCGAGCATTACAATGCGCACCTTGTAATTTATTAATTGTAATTTGTAATTATTACATCTGAATGCTCCTTAGTCAGGGAGGTATTATCGTAATGTAATGCTCAAAGACTCTATCGTACGAATCTGTAACGTTAGATTACACGCGAATGCTCCCGGTCTTCACCGGGAGCTAAAGGTGCTCCTTCGAGCACCTTTAGGAGAATGTATGTTTGATAATTTACAAAACTCTGGTTGCGCGCTTAATCTACAGCGCAGCGTACTAACTAAATTGTATTCTATTTGCGTGTGCCCTAACAGGGTCCACAATAACTTGTACCTTGTATCTTGTAATTGTGGTGAGCAATAAAAATTGAGTATTGAGTATTGAGCGTGTAGTCAGTTATTTTAAACAAAGGTAATTTACCATATCCAGATGCTTACCTAACGCGATAAAAAAATAATGTTAAAATAACATAGATAATACCGAAAGTTATTATGATAAAAGTAAGTGAAGTTGTATAAGTAGATAAAATTACATTTGACTGACAATTTTTTTCTGGGGATTATTTAAATTTAATTATAGGTAGCTAAAGAATAAACGTTATTTTTCTGCAATGAACAAAATATAACAATGAACGAACGAAATATGCACAACAAAAAAAAGTACCTACATAGATATCAACATACCGTATAAGAACACCGTCCTTTGGCTTCGTAGTTGACAATAGCCTCGCTGATAGCGTACTGCAGTGCGAGGAAACCCGCGCGCAAGTGGGGGTTCGGGTTGTCCACCCGGGACAGTTCATCGGTCACATACTCTGCCCTCTCCGTGCTTCGTATACTGAACCTCCACATATTATCGGTCTGCGGATATCGACAATCATATTTATTAACTAACATTGCCTCGCGGTTAGTCCCGATCTCATGGGAATTACAACTAAGTAGTAGAGTAATTATTACTCCCTTTAACATTTGCTATCTACGAGCCTCGTCAAAATTGGTCCAGCATTGCGATTAGCCGGGACAAACAGAAATAATATTTATATATGTTTTTTTTTATTTAATTACCGTATAATATACGGCATAAGCATTTAATTTAAAAGTGAAAAGTTTTTAATTTAAAAATACAAACAGGCGCTTTAATTATATTTTTGTATCTGTATAAATATGAAAATAGCCCTGTTTTACCCGTTCTTAATTTACGTGTTTACAAATGATGGATATTACAATTTTATTAAAATTGATAAATTTATGCTAAAATGCAATCTTAATTACTTTATTTACATAAATATTTTTAATAAACCGATAAATGGAAAATAAAAGTATATATTCTATAGCTGTATTTTCATAATTTCGAACTCATTATCGTAAGCCGAAATAGCTCAGTTGGGAGAGCGTTAGACTGAAGATCTAAAGGTCCCTGGTTCGATCCCGGGTTTCGGCAGTTCTTTTTGCAATGTATTGAACGACGCAAGTATTTAAATTTAATATTATATAGGATATACTTATTGATTTTTTAACACATAATTAAATTCATATATTCATTTTTTATTTTATTTAAATTAAATTTATAATAAAAAAATCCTACGGGAACGGAAACTACGCGGGTCAAACCGCGGGGCGCCGTTAGTAAATAAATATGAGGTAGCTAACCTTAGGTTGCCATATAATCCAGATGACTGGGTGTCCTAACAGAACCACATTCCGGGACTCCAGGTACAGTAAATAATTCAGTTCCTCTTCAGTTTCTCCCACCATAAGTTCTGAAAAATATTATTAACTTTTTTATATGTTAATTTTTAATTCTGTGCCTGTGCCGCGCAGTTTCAACCAAGTAAATCGTAATCCCGTGGGAATTTTGGGATGAAAAGTATCCTATTAGTAAATCCTAATTTGAATAGATTCAATTTTAAAAATCTGATAAGAAATTCCATTATAAAGGTAGAAAATATCACGTGTGCGATACTACGGAGTGTTGCTAGTTTTAAATAATCGAAGTCCTAATTATGAGACAAGAATATTTAAAACTCACCGATATTCAACGCTGTGGCAACCTTCTGCATAATATCTGTAAAGGGGGTAGCGTTCGGGGCGTATCCTATAATTTTACGCTCACTGTCTTTGCTCTCTATCGAATCTAGAATATCCCGCGCCGTCAATGGAGGCTCCGGTTTTTCCTTTATAGGCGTCAGGAAGACAGGTTTCGCGATAAATATTGCCATGAGAAATAGCATCCCCGATATTATCGCCTCTACCGCGAGAATGCGCCATCTCCTTCTAAACAATTCAATTAAAATATTTTGAATAAGTTTTCTTTAATATTATTATAAGTGTGTCATCATAAACTTGATGTTAAGTAAATGCAAATATGTAAGTCGTTCTGCTAATCTAGGACTTTGATACTTCGGGATTATGTTAATCTGTCCTTCTATGAAACTAACTACAACTACGTCACTACGTCATACTTATATCTTAGTAGAATAACTTTTTTAAAATACATGGTGCGTTGCCAGCTTGATATGACAAGATATTAAGAAAAGGAAGTGGAGGATGGGATTGGGCTATGAAGTTTTTTTTTTTTTTTGTTGGTGTGGCACTTAGCTATGTCTGTGTGCTGGCTATGAAGTTCTCACTCACTCTAAGTACTTAACAGGAGGGTAAGCCAGGGCCGTAGCTAGGGGGGGCCTATTTAAGAGCTTTTTTTCGCCCTCCCTGTAACTAATGCTGCCCTGCCTCAAATTCGTCTCTAGTTACAGACCTGGGCTGAGCTTACTTCAATACTTAGTGGTACAACCGTGTTTACAAATATACAACTTTGCTCTAACACTAAAGAACCGCCTATTTTTTTTATTTTACCACTCCCATGGTTTGTATCCTTCTAATGTAGGACTTGACTGTCCTTACTTACTGCCTTTGCAAATAAGATTTCCACATCAAAACACTCGTCTGTCTAAGAAATCGACTTCTTTCATGTTTTCTTTTCGCTTCTTCGCTTACGTTTTTTGAATGCATAACTTCCATTTTTACTTATTTTTTAACCGCCTATTTTTTCACATTCACAACTTTGCATTGATAAACGTCAATCTGTATTTATTTTTTATGTCACTTGGACGAGAAAAGAGGTATTTTGAAAAGAGTTTCCTTTAATTTTGTAGCTGCGTCGTGCGACCTGCCTACACATACCCCTTAAATTATATAAGTACAACATTTACATACATACTTTAAAGTGGTTCTCCAGTTATCTATCTGGCAGAACCCAATTTGTTAAAATCGGTGAACACCAAAGCAACCTGAGATCAGTTTCATTTGGTGTGCCCCAAGGCAGTATCTTGGGTCCCTCTCTCTTTCTACTGTATATTAATGATGTGGCTTCATTACCTCTTAAAAATGCAGAAGTTATTAGTTACGCTGATGACACAATTATAATCTTTCATGACAAAACTTGGGAAAAAGTAAATCGAAGGATAGAGGATGGCATGCGAATTGTAAAAAAATGGCTAAATACTAATCTATTAACTTTAAATATCACCAAAACTAAATTTCTCTGCTTCCATAAAACCGTCCTTTCGTCGCCTACATTTTCAACACTAAAAATTCATTCTGGCCCCTGTCAAAATAATAATAACTCTTGTTCCTGTGATATAGAAAGAGCTGCAAATATTAAATATTTAAAAGTGGTAGTAGACGACAAACTGAGTTTTAAAGAACATGTATGTCTAATGTCCTCCCGTATTAGAAAACTCATGCCTGTGATGAGAAATCTCCGTGAAGCAGCTGAAAGCAATGTTCTGAAGATGGTATATTTCTCACTCTGTCAGTCTATCATCAACTATTGTATTCTTGCATGGGGTGGGATCTCTCTAACAGCATTGTTGCCCATTGAAAGAGCTCAAAGAGGCCTCCTAAAAACCACTCTAAAAAAACCACTAAGGTATCCCACTACCACTCTTTTTCAAGAACCCCAAGTGCTTAGCGTCAGACGTCTCTACTTGCTAAAATCAGCTATTTCCACCCATAAAACTGTTATTAATTCCCCTCATTATGAAAATATGCTCAATAAACGTCATTTTGCACTCCCTGTAGTTCCTGTTAGCACTTCTTTTGCTCAACGTTTTGGCCCCTTTCTGTTTCCACATATATACAATAGACTAGTCGCACTGTACAAATTCCAACAATCATCAGTCCGTGAAACAAAGTTTATCCTGACAAAAAATCTTCTAAAATGGACCTATGAAGAATCTGAAAATATAATTAAAATAAGGAGATAGATCACCCATTTTCCCTTCTTCACTATTCTTTACCTTTCTTCTCTCCACCCTTCCATTTCACTCTCTTTATATCATACTTTTATTGAATGTGTAATTTCCAAACATCTTATACTTATTTTTTTAACTTTTTAATTATTATTAAGTACTTAAAAAAAAAAATTTGAAATAAACTTAAAAGTTTTACCTATTTGTTAGTTATTCCATCCATTTTTATTGATTGTTTCATTCAATTTAATAATAATCATGTTGAAAGCTCAATTTTGTTATTTGGTACTCACTCTTCTTATGTCATCCCCTTATTAAATGTGTAACTTATAAACTCTGTATAATTACTCCAGAGTACTCTCTTTTAACTTCATTGTTTAACTATTATTATTTTTTTATATAAATTAATATTTTAGAAATAAACATAATTGTTTTAACTTAATATTTAATAACTATTTGTTAGATTTTCTAAAAAAAAATTATTGATTGTTTCATACAATTTAATAATACTCATGTTGTAAGCTGATTTTGTTATTTGATAATCACTTTTCTTACATCATACTTTTATTTAATGTGTAACTTACAAACTCTGTATAACTACTCCAGAGTACCTTCTTTGAATATCATTGTTTAACTATTATTTTTAAAAAATATTTTAGAAATAATCATAAATGTCTTAACTTAATATTTAACAAATATTTGTTAGATTTTCTAAACAGTTCTTATTGATTGTTTCATACAATTTAATAATACTCATGTTGTAAGCTGATTTTGTTATCTGATAATCACTTTTCTTACATCATACTTTTATTTAATGTGTAACTTACAAACTCTGTATAACTACTCCAGAGTACCTTCTTTTAATTTTGATTGTTTAATTATTATTTTTAAAAATATTTTAGAAATAAACATAAATGTCTTAACTTAATATTTAACAAATATTTGTTAGATTTTCTAAACATTTCTTATTGATTGTTTCATACAATTGTAAGGTCAATTTTGTTATTTTGGTATTTTGTTTCAATGCTTATTATGATTTTATTTTCTGACTAATGTTATTACTGTACTCGCAGTTAAAACCAAATTGTAACTCATTAAAAATATCCCCACAGGACAGGCCTAGCCTAGTGTGGGGGTCTGTGTAATTTACAAATATTGTGAAGTGCTTTTATGGTAATAAATTATTATTATATTATTATGTCTTTTCCATTCACGGGACTATTAAAGAGTCCCGGTCTTTTGGAAGGCTAGTATGGGGCCAAAGCCAACACACGGAAGCCCTTTGACATATTTAATCTTGTGTAAAGGATGCACAATCCGGCGACTATCCCTGTATAACACTATAAAATGCATCCAAGGACAGTCCCCGGTTCTGCTGGGACTATTGCAAATATATGGAAAACTACGACTGGGTTATGGGAATGGGATGTTTAATGGACTGGATATTGGGGAACTATGGGGACTATGACACCCGCCGATACAATGCTATAAACATGTACGAAGTGGCGGATGGAGACTTGCCAGCTCTATAACTGGGCCCCCCAAACAAGTCGCTCGAATCGCAACAAGGGGGCAACATGAAACGAGCGGCTTTGAGAGTGGAGCAGACGCCCTGGGTTTTAAACCGCGATCCACTGAGCCCGAGGGTCCAGCTTCATGCTAAGCCAACTCACCACTTACGCAACGCCCCTCACTCTCCGAGCACCAAAGTGCTCTCGCGGGCTCCACTCCAGCCGGCCAATGAAGGCAAGCACGGAGGTGGGGGACCTGTTCCCCGTCAGTGCTCACTCCGCCGGCCAGTGAAGGCGAGCGGAGGTGAGGAATGGTGTCCTCCCCCGGGAGCGCGTCAGGTCCGCGGGGTCGCTACTCCCCGACACCCCGCCTCAAAGGTGCCCTGCGGGCATATTATTATTATTATTATTATTTAAGACAAATTAAAAATACGCAGATGCAAACCTCCTATAAATTTATTCATATAAAATATTAATAGTTGGTTAAATATAATAGCCATAGGTTTTAAATGTAATGAAACTATTTGTTAGTCAACCTTTTTTTAACATTGCTTCTACAAACTACCGCTTGGTGGCGCTAGTGTAGACATGAAAATGGCGCGCAAATCATCAACAGAACATTCACCTCAAAAATATTTTATAATTGTGTAATCGTCATTAACGAAAATAAAAGCTGCTAAGTAAATTAACATAGCAAATATTTGATTAAAAACATTTTTGAGGGTTTCCCAGAAACTAATGACAATGAACGGCTGTCATTGAACGATCTAAATGTAAACTATTTATACAAATATTTGTACCAACAAACCACAGGTATTTTCCCTAGTCGCGGGCCTTAGTGAATTTACAAGATCCTTGATCAATCTTAGTCGATCTTATTGTTATCGTAATAGGCATTGTTTGGTTAAATTATTAGCACGTCGACTCTTACGAAAAATGACATAAGTACGTCTAAAAGTAATAAATTATTTATGTAGTACCTTATTTTTTTTAACGCGGTGAAAATGCTTAGAACTGCATACCACCGTGAGCCGATATTGGGTGGGCCCCCGGGGCATGTAGGGCTCTCCCAGCCAGAAGGGCTGGGCCTACCCACTAAAAACACAGCGACTTCCGTCCGCGTTACATTGGGGTGCCGTAGGATCTTTCTACTACAGCATTTATTTAGTACCTACTTAGCTGTAAATGGATGTATGCTGTCTGTGAATTTGACTGAAAGATGATGTTATGTTTTTTGCAGTTTTGGTGGGTATTAACAAAAAAAATACTAGATCAGGCCACCGCACCGGGTTGAGTGCGTAGAGACATAGAGATAACACATAGGATATTTGAAAAATACCCATTCAATAAAGAATTAGCCAAATAGGTGCAACTATGAACCGAAAAAGAAAATATACTTACTTACATATATTCGACAAAAGTCTCTGAAATATCTCTTTGATGCTTTGATTTTTAAGAATATTTTAAAGACACTTTCTTAAAAATAAAGTACATACTTATACCATTACACGTAAGTACTGTCGAGCGTAATAAGTAAACAGAGTTTGGTGTAAAAATTGTCGAGTTTGGTCAAACAATTACTAATGCGAATGCTAATATAAAGATGGGTCTGTTTGGAGGCTCGTCAGTCGTTGTAGTTTAGCAAAATGATTCGCACAAGTGTGTTTGTTTCTTTGGCCGTATTATTATTTAGTTTAAATGTTATTCATGCAGGTAATTAAATTGATTGATTTATCTTAGTTATGAGGATTTTGTCTCATTCCTGACATTCGGTCTAGTCTTTTCCAATTTAAGGGAAAAATATATTTTGTACTTATCAGTTTATAAGTACTTACAACAATTTGTATTTTTCTCAGGATTGTATATAAACTCTATGTAACTTCTGTAAAAACAAATCACAAAAAACTTGTGCAATTTTATTAAGCCACGCCTCGGCTTTGCACGGGTCCAATTTTTCCTTGAATTTATTAAATTTTCCACATGTCATTAAAATAGAATAATCAATTTTCTTTTTTTTCACATGAAATAGAATCTTAGTTATTGTTCAGATCAAATCAAATTACTTTTATTTATCAAATATTTTATTTTCTTTTCCAGCCACAAGAGTAGAACGATCACCGCAATTCGGCGGAGGATCATTTAGCCAAGCACAAGCCAGCGCGGGCAGCTTTGGGGGTCCCGGTTTCGGGCCCAGACGTGAAAGATATTTTGGACCTGGAGGGTACGGAACACAGCGAGGTTTTGGGGGACCGGGTGGTAGTTTCGGAGGGCCAGGTGGTGGGTTTGGGGGGCCAGGAGGCGGATTTGGGGGTCAGGGAGGCGGGTTTGGACAAGGGGGCGGTTTTGGGGGACAAGGAGGATTTGGTGGACCAGGTGGTGGACTCGGCCAAAGTGGATCAATAAGCATTTCAAAGAGTATCAGTATAAGCAGAGGCGGGTCTGGAGTCGCGCAGTCCAGTGCCAGCTCCGGTGCGACCGGCAAATAAACGCGATGGAAGACTGACTGAACACGAAATAAATTATGAACAAATATAAATGATTTAACTTATTATTTAATTGTTTTATTTTATTCCTGAGTTTATTAGTTTTATATGTTGATTCGTTAATGTCCATACCACAATCTTTTGCTAAATGAAAGGAACACTCATATTTGTTTGAGACAAAGTTATTAAACTAAAACACACTGAGAAATTTCAATACTAATAGGATCTATTAGGTACAATTCTGATAGGTTACCCCTAAAAAGAATAAATAAATAAATAAATAATAAATAAATAAATTTATGCATTCATTACCATAAAACGCATTAAAATATTTAATCCATTCATTATGGTGTATGTACTACTACGTACTGCATTCATGCAAATATTGTTTAAATCAAACTTACTTCCCGCTGTCTGTCCCTATGTATGCTTATATCTTTAAAACTGCGGAACAGATTTAAATGTGGATTTCTTATAAAAGATAGAGCTATTCAAAGGGAAGGTTTTTAGCATCATTTTACCCTCGCATTCTCACGGGAATGGGAATTACGCGGACTGAACCCGCCGGGCGCTGCTAGTTGTATAATATTTATTAAAAATCTTACGAGATTATATCGCCATATGGGACGTTTATTCAACAAGAATTGTACCGATAGTCGTGAGTGCGAAAGGCTTGATAAAAATAATCTTCGACTAGCATAGGCAGTGGTGTTGGACACGTCACTCATCGTAAAGGTACAATTCCAAGACGGGCCGCAGACCGCAAACTGCAAGCAACAACACTTGTTTCTATCAACGTCTATGAAATTGATTCCGAGCGCGGCAACACTGATACCTGCAGTCGCGACGCGCTCTGAATCTTGCAGTTTGCGGTCTGCGGCCCGTCTTGGAATTGTACCTTAAGGTGGTTTTTGTTTCTGCACTAGTAGCTTGGACCCTTTGTTTTTTTTTACGCGGTGAAAATGCTTAGAATTGCATACCACCGTGAGCCGAGATTGGGAGGGCCCCCGGGGCATGTAGGGCTCTCCCAGCCAGAAGGGCTGGGCCTACCCACTAAAAACACAGCGACTTCCGTCCGCGACCACGGCACTCCAACGCCGGGCCCGAACTAAAGGCGAGGTCCTTGAGAGGACCTCTCCGGAAGTAAAGACGTCCCGCCTACTGGTACCGAGGGCGAGCGTCCACCCCGACGCTCGCCCTTTTTACCAGGGCTCAGGAGAAAGTAGCTTAGACCCTGACCCACCAAGGATGGCTCTATACACCCTTATTTTGAAATTGCGATACCTTATCTCACAGCTAATGTAAACGACGGGTGACAATATAATAGTGAAGTTAGTTTTTTTCTTTTGCTTTTATTTAAAAAGTTATGATAAGTCAAAGATTTTCAAAATCCCGCCGAATTTTATTGTTATTCTACACCGAACGCTGCGATACACAGCTGAGCGCGGTCATCGACCCGAGCCGTCACAGAATACTTGATAGCTAGTGTGCCGTCTGGTAATACGACATTTATTTGGTATTTTTTAAAGATAAGTAATCGCCTATCATTTTTGATATTTTTATTGGATATATGGATTCAGTTACTGCTACAGATATTCTGATTTTAATAAGTCCCATATTTTCAAAATAGGGGTGTATTTAAGTTTTATTGCACTTTTTTTTTATAGGTAGGACGTAAAATCGTAAAAACGTAAAAACGAATTATATCGTAAAACGAATAAACTTAGCCAATAAATATATACGTGAATAGGTATTTTACTGTTGTCAAATTTTTTTTTTCCTAATTTATGCAATCAACGCAGCGAGACGTTTGATTCGTAGCATCAGTCGATAATTCGTAGCGTCAGTCGTGTGATTCGTAGCATCAGTATGATTCGTAGCATCAGCCGTTTGATTCGTAGCATTAGTAGTTTGATTCGTAGCTTCAGCCGTTTGATTCGAAGCATCAGTCGTTTGATTCGGAGCATCAGTATGATTCGTAGCATCAGTATGATTCGTAGCATCGGTATAATTCGTAGCATCAGTATGATTCGTAGCATCAGTATAATTTGTAGCATCAGCCGTTTGATTCGTAGCATCAGTCGTTTGATTCGTAGCTTCAGCCGTTTGATTCGTAGCATCAGTCGTTTGATTTGTAGCTTCAGCCGTTTGATTTGGATCATCAGTCGTTTGATTCTTAGCATCAACCGTTTGATTCGTAGCATCAACCGTTTGATTCTTAGCATTAACCGTTTGATTCGTAGCATCAACCGTTTGATTCGTAGCATCAACCGTTTGATTCGTAGCATTAACCGTTTGATTCGTAGCATCAACCATTTGATTCTTAGCATCAACCGTTTGATTCGTAGCATCAACCGTTTGATTCGTAGCATCAGTCGTTTGATTTGTAGCTTCAGCCGTTTGATTTGGAGCATCAGTCGTTTGATTCGTAGCATCGGTCAGTATGCCATGAACATTAGTAAGTCGTGAACATTTATTTTTTAATTCCTTTTTGAGTAAACGTTTTTAATACCTATACACCCTTATTTTGAATTCGAGATACTTAATCACACAGCTAATGTAAACGACGGGTGACAATATAATAGTGAAGTTAGTTTTTATCTTTTGCTTTTATTTAAAAAGCTATGATAAGTCAAAGTTTTTCAAAATCCCGCCGAATTTTATTGTTATTCTACACCAAACAACAGGCGGACGCTGCGATACACAGCTGAGCGAGGTCATCGACCCGAGCCGTCACAGAATACTTGATAGCTAGTGTGCCGTCGGTAATACGACATTTATTTAGTATTTTTTAAAGATAAGCAATCAACTACTTACTTATTTTGCTACAGGTATTCTGATTTTAATAAGTCCCATCATTTCAAAATAGGGGTGTATATACATAATATTGAGTTTTGTAATACATTTTTTTAACCAGGTATTTGTCAATCATACAGAGTTTCATACATTTGGCGAGTTTTTTAAAATACGCCGGGTACCGAATATGAAACGAGTATTCTGCCCATCTCTACTTACAAGATATTGCTGAATTGTTTGTTTATTTATTTGGATGAACTTACTTATCTCGGAAACTACTGGTCTTTATAGAAAAAAGTATTTAATATAACAAAATTATAACATAATCTTTCGCTACATCATTTGATAGCAATTTTTCAAAGAAATGGACACAACTAATAGAAGCTAAGGTAACACGGTATGAACGCGGGATAGGGCACAGCTAGTAAATATATTTCCGCAGGATCGATAGCGCAAATCCAAATGACAAACCTAGTTAAAAATATAAAATATGAGAAATTACAAGACTTATTAAAACGAACTTTAAAAATACCAAACTTTTGTTTAGGTATGTCAGTACAAAAATAAATTATGACATAAGAATTATGTGATTACCCTGTCCCATTATTCAATAAATGCAAATGTTGTGTGCACTCCAAATTTGCTTTGTTATTTTCCCAGTGTCGCTATGTGTATTCTAGGTACTGTGTGAGATTTACATTATCAATTTGTCGCTAATCAATCTAGAGCCATTCTTAGAAGGTGTGTGATCACATCGGTCTGTTAACATATAAATGTGAGAGCTTCTTGTTTTGGCCTCAGATGGTTTGCAAACGGACACGATGAAATTCATTATTGTGATATTGGCCCTGTCTGTTTTAGTGGCACAAGGTGCCGTGCCGAGGGATAAAGGTCAAAAAGGGTCTAAGGGACAAGGTAATACATATTGAAGTTTGTAATATTAATTTTAAAAATGTATACTTTACGGGGTTGGTATATTGTATAGGTCAAACCCTCAGTAAAGACCTCAACTAAAGAGTAAGAAGGCAAACTATTCATAGGCCTATGTTAAAATATTTTAATGTTTTGTTCACAGATCACGGCCACCACAGACCAAAGCGATCTTGTCATGTTTGTGATGACATTGACGATGGCCCTCGCGGTCCCCCACCGCCTCCACCGCCACCACCGCCGCCCCATCTACCTCCATTCTTCAGAACCCAGCAATGGAGTGGTCTAGCTCGGAACGCTGATGGATCACAACAAGGAGTGTTTAGTGGAGCGGCCGCCGCTGCTGACCTAGGATTACAGAGCACTGGTCAAGCTTTTTCGGTAGCATCATCGTCTGCCGGTGGAGTGGGCCAAGCTAGTGGATCTGGCGGTTTGGGAATTAATGGTAAAGTTGGGGCTCAGGGCAGTGGATTCGGTAACCAAGCGGGTGGTCACGGTGCTCAGGCAGGTGGACAAGTTGGTCTATCAGGTGGATTCGGTGGTCATGGCAGTGGTTACGGCAATCAAGCCGGTGGTCAAAATGGACAAGCCTTTGGACAAGGTGGACAAGCAGGTCGATTCAGTGGCCAAGCCAGTGGACATGGTTCTCAAGGAGGTTATGGAAGTCAAAGTTCTGCTAATTTAGCGCAATCTGCAGTAGACCCTAACGCTGGAAGCTTTTCAGGGGGCCAAAATCAAGTAGGTTACCACGGAAGTTACAAAGAATCTCATAACTCTTACCAGAGTAGCCACAGCAACCAGTTTGGAGGACAAGGAGGTCACGGAGGTCCCCCACCTCCTCCACCACCATCGGACCAAGGACAACAACAAGTACCATCTGGTAACTTCGGCGGTGCTCCATCTGGTGCTGGTAACTTTGGAGGCTCAGCATCAGGTGCTCAAAGCAGTGCTGGTTCAGCTCAATACAAAAACGGTGGAAGTTTCGCTGGGCAAAACCAGGTAGGATACGGCCAATCTGGCAGCCAAGGAGGGAAATATGGAAACTTGGAATTGGAAAACGAACAGCAACAACAACTTCAATCTAGTAGCAATGGAAATTGGGAACAAGGGTCTGGCTCAGCTAGTTCCAGTCAAAGTGGGAGTGGAAGCCTCTCTGGAAATGCTGGTTTAGGACATGACAGTCAGTCAGCGCTGAACGGTGCTCTGAACCTTGCTTCCCAAGGTCTGCAGTCAGCGGAGCAAGCAGGATGCAGCACTTGCGGCAAGGGCAGCTACGCCCTCAGTAACGCAAAGAGCAAATCTGGTAACGCCATTGCTCTTTCTATTGGAGGTTAATAATATTTTAAAAGCAATTGAAATTGCCATTTTGTTTTGTTATAAAAAATGATGTTAATAAAATGATTATTTTTTAATAATAAAGATTGATGTTGTTAAAATATATTTTTGTTAATAAAGCTTTGAATATAAACTTGTTGTGTTTCATTTTAAGAAAGTCAACATGAAAAGATAACTCGACTATAATCTACAACCTAAATAATTTTAAGCTTTTTGAAATTGTTAAGATACCTTTAAGTTGTTGTTTACACTAAGTAGGTACAATGAAAAACACACACAATAAACATTTTAACTTAAAAATATCTACAAATCTTGTCATTAATGTGAAATAATGTTAACTCGGTCGGGTATCGAATCGAAGAACTAATACAAACAAAGCGTCATAGTACCGCTGGGTATCAGAGGCTATCGTTGGTTCTTGTCTGTCTGATTATTGTCTAAAATATGTCAATAATATTTAGATAATACTAACAGACAAACAAATGAACGTTTTGTGAAATGTTTTTTTAATAAATGCAAATTATAGTAGTATTTGCTTTAGTTATACGAAAACAATAGCTTTTACTAATGGTAAACCTGCCAATCTCGAAAGGATAAACCAAATTTTCATTGGAGTATGTTATAAGGAGAAATTCTGAGATCGACAGAAACGAGAAAAATGAGGTTAAACTACAGGGCACAGCTTGTAATAACTATACATTTAAGCTCAAAATCTACACGACCAAGGAGTTTAAAAAGAGTAAGTAACCTAGCGAAGTTATTTTAAAGGAACAGACTCCTAGAAAACGAAGGCTAGAAGCATGGAGTAGGGACAGAACGTTTGGTCGTGTATAGGGGATAAAGCGAGTGAGAAACCCGCCGTGTGCGTTATTCTTAGTACACAATTATTAATTCTTCTTGATTTTAAATTAAAATCTATGGCATAATTTAATAGATCTAAAAGTATATCGGATATCCAGAGAGACAAAAAAACATTATTACCGTAGATTTTCTAAAATGCTCTTTCACATAGAAATCACCAATTGAAATAGGACTAATTTATAAGCGACATTAAAAAAAGGAGGAGTTTCTAAATTCGATGCCTGATGTTATACCATAGTATAAAGGGTTTGATTCCCGTACAAGATAAAAAATTGTGCATGAACGTGTCTAAGTCTGAGTGTCTTCCATGTGTTTTACTATCTATTATAGACTTCCACTTGTATTCACAAAACTTCTATACGCAAGAGTATTGATACTAATATTGTAAAGAAGAAAGATTTGATTGTTGGTTTATTACGATTTAGCTCAAAAACTACTATTACCGATTTTCAGAATTCTTTTACCAATGGAAAGCTACATTATTAGCAGGTGACATACGCTACATTTTATGCCCGTGTTCTCAAAGAAAAAGGCACCACGCGGGTAAAACCGCGACGAGCTAGAACGATATAAAATTAACCTTAACCCTGAATATCAACGTCAAGGTCATAACATAGAAACTACTTAATATTCTGTGACCATACTTCCAAATAACTCGACTATTCCTTAGGTACTAATTAATTAAATAATTACCAAATAAATATCCTATATGATGTAAACATCGGCCGGGAACCACCTAACACAGAAACTATGTGTTTTGCTACCGTTTGTTTGATCAAACATTTAGCATACAAGTACGAAATCTGAGTATTTTTATGTAAAGTTTATTTAATTTCCGTCGGTTTGGTATAAATGTGACATAACTAGATTCTCCTCTCAATGGTTGTTTGACAATGTGGCGGACGGGAGTGCTTGTGTTGGCAGTGTTGACTTACGTCGTTGGTGATGTTAAAAGTAAGTTGTGTTTCAAATTATATTGTTATTTACTTTAGCTAACCTTTTATTCTTTAACTCTAACATGAATTATTATCAAGTTAGTACCTTTTTTTTTAATGCGGTGAAAATGCATAGAACTGCATACCACCGTGAGCCGATACTGGGAGGGCCCCCGGATCAAGTTAGTTCCTAACATCCCTTATTTACTACGTCATCATGCTCTGTTGTTTACCTTATAGTTACATTTATTTGGTTAGTATTTAGTAATTAAAAAAACTACGTAATAGTAAACTGTTAAGTGAAGTGGAATATTTTCATATTGATGTTACTAAACAAATACGTTATACTATTTTGTCATTTAACATTTCAATCAAATCATAATATTTTATCATCTCTCCACAACTAGATCAACCGTAAAACTCATTGAGCAAGGAACCTAACGCCACAGACAGTTCCTCACCCACGCGGGTCTGTCCCACGACCAATTCTAATCTCCCTAACAAAACTAATGGTCCAATATCTTCTTCTTCTTTTCAGTCGGAGCCAACAACGCAGTACTAGAACGGATAAGACGTTCACCACAATACTACAACAACTGTCCACCTTACTATCCTCCGCCGCCACCACCACCATTCTGGCCCCCACCACCACCACCACCACCACCGCCGCCACCCCCACCACCACCACCAAGACCAGAACAGTACCAAGCATACTCCGTAGCCAACGTTGATACAAGCGCCCGAAATCAGCCTCAAGACGTCTGTAAAAGTTGTGGTGAAAACAGCAGTAACGCTGTGAGCAACGCGCAAAGTGACACTGGGGAAGCGATTGCTGTAGCTATAGCCAGGGCTAAGAGTCATTAGGATAATGAAAAGTATAATCTAGCTAGAATGTTCTGGAATATTCTGTTCCCTTACTCAATATATCACAACACAAAAATTGGCCCCTAATCAAATTTTCTGAAGGATGAATAATTTAATCCCTGTAACTTTACTTGTAACGAGTATTTATTAAATACGTGTTTCTTTGATTGCACTTTAATAAGTATCGTTTATTAAAATTATAATTATGTAAAGTTTTCGATGTTTTTACTACAATGGTATCAATGTTTTTATTAATTAATTTTAAGTTGTTGATAAGAATGAAAGACATTTAAAACTACTCTATTAAGTAAGTGTTATAATGTAATAAAAAAGTGAAAAAAATATTTGTTTTATTGGTAGTAACTGATATTATTGATATGGATTTTACCAGAAATGTAAATCAAATCTTAGGGAAGGTTCATATCTCACGGAACATGCGTCGCGTATTATCGGTCGCGTAACGCCAGAACAGACAAATTTATAGAAAAACACTTGACCGTTCACACTCAACCGATTATACGTTAGTACGATGAGAAGTATTTTTCTATTTTTACGCGACGCATGTTCCGTCAGATATGAACCTTCCCTTAGGGTGTATTATTATGTAGGTAAAGGATAGCGACGTATGACAATAAATGAGAGTATTTTATAAAAACTCTTACAAACTAGCAGTTTCAGAGCTTTATGAATTAATTGTTATAATTATGTCGACATCTAAACCACACAAGAACAACGCCGCAAGCGAATATTTAATGCTTGTAGTAATAAATAATAACAATATCCATAAAACACCTAGTTCACTCATAGAGGTACTTAATTTTTTGCATTCTTAAAACTTTTTTCGCGATATCCTGTTATTTACTTTCGTAAACCTGTATTATAATAAAAAATATTAAAACATAGACCATAATGTCTTAGCGCTGTAATAAAACACCCACAAAATAAAACTGTTATTAAACATTTGTTATCTAATAAGAAATTCGATGGGTTGTGTGTGTCAGACAGATTTGTACTCGTATGTATATTATTGTTACTTTCTGCGCACAAGTTTGCTCGCGTGGAATTCAGTCATATCACGCACATACAATCTAGGTGCTAGTCAAATCTAAATGAAGACGGCCGAAGAAAAAATGCATATTTTTAAGAAATTTGATTTTTGACACCTAAATTGACCCATTCCCCTTCTAAAATTGATTCCTACGAACGTGAACAGTGTCTTATCTTGAACGTATTTTTTACATCTGAAACAAGAGCAACCTTAAGAGGGCAACCTTAATAGTACACTAAGGGCCTATTTCACGACCTTCAAGTAAAGTTACTCACCAAGTAAAGTTAGTTTCGTCTCTTTCTTACTTTATATCAAGTGACGAAGACAATACATGTGAGTAGGTACTCGAAACGTTACTTGAAGATGGTGAATGCCTCATAAAACAATACAACTGCCAAATAAAACCAGGTTCACTAACTAGTTTTCCTAATTTCTTTAAACTCTAAAGCCAAGACGCAGGTCGAAAGGGGGCGTGGTGCGGTAAGGAGGCCACCTTGATCGCAACATCGTGATAATAACGTTTATTGCCACAAACTTTATAGCAATTAATGAGTCAGTTAACTGCGCCCAAACCGAGGTTCAAGTTCACGTGCTTCAAGGCGTATAATCGTGTTTACCCACTGATACTTAATAGCATTGATCTCTAAAACTGTTCGCGCAATGCTGAACGACTTAAAAGTTAATATTGAGTGAGACGACCTCGATGGCAGAGTGGTCACCATGCCGGACTGCCATGCGTAAGGTTGCGGGTTAGATTCCCGTGCGGGGCGAATATTTGTGTGGACCACAAATGTTTGTCTCGGTCTGGGTGTGTGTGTGAATGAGTATGTGCGTAGTTTCTGATATCCTAGATACAAGTTTCGAATTTAGTGATGTAGTGAATGATTATATTATGTTATGTTATTTAATTTAAGTAGGTATAAACTTTTTACGTTCACAATCTTGGGGGAAGACAGGTCGGTTACCGAATTAGCACAGATGTCTATTAAAAATAATTAAGGCTGGGTACCTATCTTATATGTAAATATTGCGAAAAGCATATTGACCAAATATATACTATTCTGGAATGATTAGAAGTTCGAATACCCGGCCACTTTACTTGAAACAGTCGTCGAAAATGTTAGCAACCGCTAAACAGATTTTTTTATCATTATCAGGGTGAACTAATAGGTTGGAATAGACATATTAAACCTAGTAAGAAGTATAATTACAGTTCGAAATAATTAAGTACTTATATTCAATTTAAAAATAGTTATCTATAATTTACTAATTAATAACAACCCAATAAAATGTAACTGTTAATTTGGCGAATCCGCGCAAACATTATAAAATATTGGATTATAAATTCCGATCGTCCAATGATCGATACGAGACACTAAATCATCGCTACCACTCCAATAAACCATGAACATTATTAATTCCAATTCGATATTAATCTAAATATAAAAAAACTAGCAGCACCCCGCGGTTTTACGCGCTTAGTTCCCGCTCTCGTTAGAATTCGGGAATAAAATTATGTTAAAAACCTTCCCACTGAATCACTCTATCTATTAAAACAAACCGCCTCAAAATCCGTTGCGTAGTTTTAAAGATACAAGCATACATGGGGACAGACAGACAGCGACAGCGACTTTGTTTTATACTATGTAGTGATAACTGCTTATATTTCCAGTTTTGTATAAAAAACTTACCCAAATATTTACCTTACAAGGTGTCACATATAATCAATTTGTCACCTGTCAAACTGTCATATATTAATTTGCTAACATTAGTGTCCTTGTAGGGGGTACTTAGATTTTTCACACGATATTACGGTACATTTTGGGAAATCCATAGAAAAAATGCATCTAAGCGAAGCAGGGCGGGTCGCTATAGTTAACCACTTATGTTTATGTAAATTATATACTAAACTTTCTTTTTCGTGCACTAAATGCATTTTATAGCCTAAAATTATAAAGTCTAGAAACACGCTGTTAGAGAAACTGCAAACTAGTTAAGTTGCTATGTCGACTCGTCTTGATCAAGAAATATTTAATTCCTTCAATACGTTTAGCTAACTCGTAAATTTAAAATTTCTTATCCTAATATTGTAAAGTCGAATGTTTGTGAGTGTGGATGTATGGAAGTTTGTTCCTCTTTCATGCAAAAACTACTGAATGGATTTTTATTCCAAAATTCCCATGGGATATGGTTGCACGCGGGTAAAACCGCGAGGCACAGCTAGTGAAAGTATAAATAGAATATCCAGCTGAGAATTCGATACATAAAAGACAAATAATAAATAACATTAAAATCTTTATCACATCCTCCATTAAAATCTATACAAAACTCTAATATTTTATGGCCTTCACAATGTCTATAATTCGTGTTGTCAGCGGATAAGTTGCAAATCGTGTGCGCCCACGCATATCCTTCGCTGTTTTTAGGTAAAACCCAATATAATGCAAAAATCTTTAAGAATTAAGGAAATAACACTTCCTCGTTGAACCTGGATACAATTTTTAATTAATTATGTTAAGTGTTGACCTCTTGATACTTTAATATCTATTGTTTAAAACTACTCTTTTCTATGTTTTGTTCTGTTTTAATTGTGTTTCTGAACAGTGAATTCTGTTTTATTTTGAGTCTTTGTGATTTAAAAATAGAATTCGTTTGCTAAAAAAGAATAAAAAAAGTAAATTAAAATTAAATACTTAAATACATATCCATATTTATTAAAATATCAATAAAATAAGTAAGTACTACAAATTATTGTTACGTAAAAAACATGACGGATTACAGTACTAAGTTGTTAAACATCACTTTTTATTAAAAGCTATTTATCTTTTTAACATTCTGTACATATATTTAATTAGTGTCATCGGTAATTTGATATGACCTGTACTGTATACACCTCACTCGATCAAACAACATCAGATAAAAAATAGTCTGATGAAGATAGATTTAAGCATTACCATTACTATCTGTGCAAAGGTATCATCATTAATTAAAACTTGAAAGTCCATTGGCTTAACGAGGTACCTATCTATAGGACTATCCTACTAATATTATAAATGCCAAACTTTGTATGTTTGTGAGTTTGGGTGTTTGTTACTCTTTCACGCAAAAACTAC
The DNA here is from genome assembly GCA_958496195.1 of Timandra comae. Lineage (NCBI taxonomy): Eukaryota > Metazoa > Arthropoda > Insecta > Lepidoptera > Geometridae > Timandra > Timandra comae. The sequence goes on from OY292354.1 coordinate 1,850,740, forward strand.
TACTTATAGATTAAATTTGGTACAGATGTTCCTTATAACTAAAAACAACACATAGGATACTTTTTATTCCGAAAATCCCATGGGATTGAAACAATTGAACAGTTTGTTTGTTTGGTTGAATGCGCTAATCTCAGGAACAACTAGTTCGAATTAAAAAAATATGTATTTAGATAGCTCATTTGTCAAAGAAAACTATAGGATAGGCTATATAACTTGACGTTATAACCAACTAGCAGAGCGCCCCGCGGTTTCACCCGCGTAGTTCCCGCTCTCGTGTGAATATGTCACGCACTGATAAATTAGTTTTCCATGAGTGAAAGAATTTTTGATCGGTTCAGTAGATCCCGAGATTACCCCTTACAATTTAACAAACACACAAACTTTACTTCTTTATAATATTAGTATAGATTCCATTCCCAGTCTAATTGATGACTCAGATTTAAGTAATCTTTTAATAAAATATTAAAACTGTAAAATATTTAAACATCCTATTTATATTAATCCGTTTAAATGCACAACAAGTTTTATCTCTTGAAGTTTTTACGTGAAGTAGAGAAATTAATTTACCATCTGAATAGAATCTACAAAGTATAGATTTGAATACAGCTAAACAGTTACTAATCGAAGCTTAACAAATACCTATTATAGGAACTATAATTCACTTACTATTGAAAAATTACGAAATAAAGACAGAAATATGGGTTTAGAATAACATAGTATAGAGCACCTTTGGCACTAAGCTGTACAAGGGGTTACTTTTTGGAAGTCACGTCTTCTCGAAATTAGGTAAGTATATTGATAAAACAAAAATTTTCATTGACCTTTAATACAGACTGAATGAGAACTATAAAAAGATAGTAAGAGAACAAACACCCAAGGCAAAGTAAAATTATACAGACACTATCTAAATGCAATCAGATAATTACAAAAAACAATGGAAATATTAGTTATTTGTATAACAAACCTTATGCTAATACGTAGGAAGTACTCCAATTCATTGTATACAATCTTAAAGTTACAACTTCCGTGGGACTTTTGCAAATATATTCAATGTCAAGCAGCGTGGGGGAAGACCTCGCAGTATCGACCTATAAAACTGTTTTGATCCACTAATTTGACACAATAACAGAAAATATACTACAATGGCACCATCTTACTTCTTATTTTTTGCATTCGCGATATTAGCGACAGCCTTAGGAGAAGGTAGTTAATTTTATCTTTATTTTTAATCTTTAACTGTTTGTTTATAATGGTGGGATTATGTGAACGTGATCATGTTGAGTAGGTAGTGTTTGTAAAGTCTAAAATTATGTTCTATAACCAACTATCTGGATATTGGGCAGTGCAAGCATAAATAACCATTACAATTACTTATAGTTTTTGTGCAATCGATTATTTTTTATAGAAAAAACCATTACATCTTGTACTTAATTGGGGTTATTCTATATTCCTTTTACAGAAGTATCCGAGGCAGAATCAAACAACAGGCAACCGCGGAGTCTTCATAAGAAAAAGTTGTGTTATAAGTACGGAATTTGCAATGGCCAAGGGGGACATCAAGGGGGATACCAGGGAGGATACCAGGGGGGTTACCAAGGTAACCAGGGGTACCCAATCAACATCGCTATAAGTCAGTCACAGGCTTCGGCAAATGGGGCTGATGGTGGATACAACCATGGATACCATCCGAACAACTATCAATACAACCGTCCTAGCGGAGGCTATGGAGGCTACAACCAAGGCTACGATGGCCATAACCAAGGCTACGGAGGCTACAACCAAGGCTACGGCGGCTACAATCAAGGCTACGGAGGCCACAACCAAGGAAACCAAGGCTACAGACCCGATTACTACGGAAACGGTCAGGGTAGCTACAACAATCAGTTCAACGGGAATTACTATAGTGGAAACGGCGGAGGTTACGGTTTCCAAAGACCTTTTGGACAGTACCACGATCACAGCAGTGAGAGTCATGAAGATGACAGCGAGGAATACGGCTACGGAAGGTCGCTGGCCGTAGCTCAAAGCAAAGCGTCAACGTAGGTTCTCATTTTATGGTAGAAAAATGTATGTGTACTGTGATACTGTAATTATTAACTTTATTTTTTTGTATTTATGTATTAAAATATAACTATTTTAAATAATCTTTGTTTAATTACTTATACCCTTTTGCCTGACTTTGGTTACCTAATAGGAATCCTAGAGTCTGGAATCTATCCTACAATCTGACCAAACAATTAAGGGCATGTAGATTCTGTGCTCTGTGAGATATCTTAAAAATGTAATTAATACCTCGCTATTTTGATCCCTAATAAATATTATATTGATAGAATTCCTTTGAACCCTTTAGAGCGAATTAGAAACCAATTTTATTCGAATTATTATAATTAACGGGATATTTACCATGTATATTATTTGTTTCGAGTTTCCGATATTTCGACGCTGTTGCAAGTGCCATGATCACGGATGATCACGGATGAAACATGAATACATGGTAAATATCCCGTTAATTATAATAATTTGAGTGCTAATAACCATGATAACTATAAAATCAATTTTATTCGGAAGATATTTGACACTTATTTCTCATTTAAACTGTATAAAATGCAGTCTAGTCTAGATTCCACGCTGGAGGTGGTTTAAAAGATGTAGGCGTACAGACGGCAGGAAATGACTATTTTATATTATGTAAAGAAGATATATTAAACCTCATAGCAACAAAATAAAGGATGTTATTTACATAGTTTTAACATATAAAAATAGTTTACGGATATGAGATTAAGTTATGGCAATAAAATAGACAAGTTTATTGAAAACATTTTAATTTTGAATTTATTTAAAAAAACGTTTTGTGATAAATGTATCATTTCCTCTTTTGTGGATTTTAATGGATTCAGTTCGTTGAACTATTGCACGGATATTCTTAACCGATTTTAAAAGGAGGAGGTTCTTTACTCATCGGCAAAAAGAAAAAAACTATTTTTACATAGGGAACATTTATGTATCGATAATATTTTTTGTTTGAAAAAGTAACATCTTCCACCTGATTATTAGGAAGATTAAATCTGTAATTAAGATTATCTAGTAATTTTAGTTATTTTTAAAGTCAGTTTGTTATTATTTTTATGGTACTATGTTACTGTTAACACTTCAGTGGTCTAGAAGTATGTATCCGCCTGCTAAGATTGAGGTACCAGGGTTTATTTCCTGGATTGGCGTTGCAATTTTTGCATTATCTAAATACTAGCGGCGCCCCGCGGTTTCACCCTCGTAGTTCCCGTTTTCGTAGGAATATGAGAATAAAATTATGCTAAAAACCTTCCCACTCTATCTATTAAAACAAACCGCATCAAAATCCGTTGCGTAGTTTTAAAGATCTAAGCATACATAGGGACATAGAGACAGAGAAAGCGACTTTGTTTTATACTATGTAGTGATGGACCATACAATTACAGAGTGCTTATGTAAATTTTCTAAATTGTTTTATAAATACCTAAGTAGTTACATGCAACGCAACCGTGGCCAGCAAAACGAACTTTATGAATCCACACAAATGTTCCCGTAGAAATACGATCTGAATTTGACAATCGAAACTGCATACCATCGGTTTAGTATATAGAGATTAGCGAATCACAACGATAGAGGTATAGACATAATAACATAATATAATCATTCACTACATCATCACATTATAGTAACTGACCCCTTACTAAGCTCGGAGCTTGTATCTAGGGTATCAGAAACTACGCACACACTCATTCACACATACAGACCGAGACAAACATTTGTGGTTCCCACAAATATTCACCCCGCACGGGAAAAAATACTAGACAAACTAGAGTCTTTTGGCAACATGAATCGGTTATAGCAAATCTTATTTATACCTACGTAAACTATTTTCCCACATCTAAACTCTTCAATGAACAAATCCTTAACCAATTAAACGTAATAACTGTGACAGTTTACAATAAAACATAATTAATAGACACATTAATGAGGCACCAATCGATCAATCATTGAAGGTTCGATTACCTCATAAAATTAATTGAAGAACTAAACTTTATTACGATAATTTTAAGAGGTTTTATTACCCTAATTTTAAATGAATCCTGAAGTAAACGATATCAGATCATGTGGACCCATCAAAACGGTATACCGTAACATGTATAAACATTATTTATGAGTGTCAATGCCTCCGGGCGTTAAGTGTGACCCAGTGATCATAGAGTGGGGGCAAAGATGATACTAGTATATAAGCATAGAGAAATGAATCAACAATATTCATAAACATCAGAGAAAGCTAAAGCATCCTGTGGAGCAGACATGATGGCTTCCAAAATCGTAGTTCTTGCGTCTGTGTTGGCCGTCTGCAGCGCTGGGCCTCTCTGGTATACCGGTGAGTAGAGAACAAACATCGTTTACTTAGCAATTGTAATTGTGATACATTTTTTAAACTTAAGGGCAAGTGAACTCAGGACGACTAGACTAGACTAAACGATTCCTAAATATCAAATTATAAACGGGATCGGGATGAGAAAATTAATATTCAATAGATATTAACGATTAAATTATACTTATTCAGTGGCAAAATCTCAATAAAATAAATTTTAATGTATTTTTAATTTATCAATAATCAAAACATGTATAATTTATAACAATGTTATTGGCAAACCACTTCTAAACGACAGTTATATGAACACACCTGCGCACAAATTAACATACTGATGACCTTTAACCTGAAGTTAATTAATCAAATGGTGAGTCAGCTTCTACGTTATAATCTTGACGTGATAATAAGTTTGTTGTTTTATTCCAGATGGCTACGTCCCTGGAGTGGTGTTCCGTGAAGCTCGCGCGCCGAGTATAGCGTATGGGTTCGGAAGCGGATTCAGTAGCAACATCGGTGGGATCAGCCAATCGGATGGCTTCGGTATCGCCCTCCAGACTGGCGATGGGGAAGCCTTCGGAGGCGGCATCGGTGGCTCCGACGGCAACGTGTACGCCAACGGTGTAGGCTACGCTTACGCCCCCGCTCCAGCCCCCGTACCCCAAGAACGTCTCCCCTACCCCCTCCGTTACTCTTACACTCATAACCTGGGCCGCAACAACTATGCCACCCCTGCCTTCAACAACCGTAACTACGGCACCGCGCTCGCTCAGACCCACAACGGACCCTACAGCACAGCCGCCTCCGCAGTACAGAACGGTCGCTACAACGCTGCTCTGACCAGCTCTCATAGCCTGAGAAGGTACGACCAGGGAGGTGCTATCGCGTCTGCTAACTCTGGATACGGTGCCACTGCAGCCTCTTCCTCAAACGGTTACGGTAGCACTGCTATCTCGTCTGCTCAAACCCGTGATGCTGATGGTGGAGTGAACCTTGCTCTTTCTGCTGCTGAGAACTCCGGTGGATACAGGGCTAGTACCGCCCAGACCGTCCAACAACGCGGTAATGCTGTAAGTCGGAGCGGAGCAACCAGCATCAACGGGCCCGGCCTACAGGCCTCGCACACACACGCCATCAACACTGGCTTCTACTAATAACAGGATATAGTTACCAAAGATTTCGAAACGACCATCAACCCTTGTTTCCATATCTTTGTTACTTGTCAATAAAAGACTGCTTTAATTATATAACCAGTTTTTATTTACCTCTTTAGATCATTATACCAATAAAACTGTCTAGGTCGGTGATTAAGAACATACCTTATATAAAGTCGATCTTAATTTATTGACGATTGGGCCGAGCTATACGCGCGACCGTTACCGCTGGCGCTGGCCGCTGCACTGGCTCTGTTTCCCACATAACTAGGATCATAAAACGGTTCAATATTTCTAAACCAGTTATTTAGTTCGAATCCTTCTAAATTGGGTGTAATAAATAATGGTAGTAAAAATGGTTGATTAGATCCGCCGAAGCTTCTGCCCGTGCCTGCGATGGTTCTTTGAGGGGTCGCTACACTGAAGCTTTGCACCACTGAGCGAGGGTTGTTGGAGAAAGTATTGCTGTTCGCGGGGTCTGCAGGACTGCGCTCTCTGGCACCTCGCCTCGACGCGTAGTCGAGAATGTACTTCTCCAGTTGAGGATCTGACGATGATATCGCTATGACTGCTTCACCGTTTGGCGAGGATTCTGTAACAAAAGTAAAGGTTGATAAATATTAAAAAATAATACTTTTACTCCAGAGTAACAATAGGTACTTAACTTCTTCGTTCTTTCATACTTATTTTATTTTTATAACATCACGTTAATAATTTGATTATCTTTTATAAACTACAGCGCAGGGGAGCATCTTAAAATTATTAGCTATTTTTTTTTATATTATAATTACTATTGCTCCTATTTATAGCGTGATGTTGATTTAACCAACACTAAAAGATTTGCGCGTTCAACCAAAGAAAAGTTTACTAATGAAATCTTCAGCTTCATAATTTTACAGTAAAGACTAGTTTAAATAGCTTACAAACAGGCCTAACTCACTAACTAAATAAGAAAATATTAAAACAAACCTTTCAAAACAATAGGAACCGCACTGAGTTCACAAACAGCCGCAAACAGGAACAAAGACAATACGAACATTTTGATACACAAACAATAGGCCATTTTCTTATATCAACAATAAATTATGAAATTATATTACTTGGATAGTTTTCATCACGGAAAATGCAAATATAAAGTTATTTTCCCATGAAAACCTAAGGTTAATTTTATTTTTCAAAATTAAAATTGAGGTTTCATTATCTGTATGTCACGTGATTGAAAACGCCGACCGCCATGATGTGACGTCAATTTCACTAAAGCAATGATACCGAGCTATGTAGTAAAAATAACCTCAAAGTCTCGTTTACATAGTAAAAAAGAGAGTAATATCGTAATTTAAATAAAAATCAATAAAAAAAGCTTATGTACTTACGTCAAAGTGATCCTCACAAAGATATAAATGAGATTTCTTAGAATATTTTACAGGATCTCGTCCCGCGAGTTCCAACCAAACATTTCTCATAGAAACGTCGGTCGGCACATTAATAAATAACTTTTCTGGAGTCTTCAACGTAGAATTTTTACAATTCAACGCTACACACCAACGATATGGGCTATAAAAACTCATTTTTACTTGAAATTAAATTATATTAAATCACTACAAGAGTACAAGACAAACTGGCATTTTGACATTTCTTCATTTTAGTTTATATGACGTCAGTCGCCGCCACCATCATGGCGGTCGGTGTTTTGGCGCGTATATTTTAAGTCAAATTTTTGATATATTTTTTTTAACATTTAGCAGGTATATTTTGCAGAAATAAAAATAATCCTTGATTATCTGATATATATGAGCATTTTAAAAAATATTTGAAAAAATAGGAGAATAGCCTATTGTATTGAATATAATAATGTAATACGATTGTATTTAATTGTTAGCTAATGATTGCGAAATGAAAGCATCATCCTTGACCCAGGCCTTTATATAGTTAGGAGAATGATAGATTTAATGATTAGAGAGCAATGGCGGGTCGACGAACTGATGATGAAGATTTATCTGATCGAAATGCAGACACAACTATTTCTAACATTGATTGAACGATATACAATTCACAAGTATGTTTAAGTACAAGTTTTTTAAGTACGCATTAACTGGTCCCAAACGTTTGTTTAACTGTTTACATAGACGTAACAACAGGGCGTCTTAGGTAAGCTCTTGTTCTTTTTTTAAACGTTTTTTTACATAGACAATAGTTATTGGTAATGAACTCTATTAAACTCGATTTAAACAACATTCCGTTATATTTCTGTTCTGTTCGCAGTTTCATTGTTGTCGGACGTTTATCAATAATCTCAAAAAGTTTTTAATATCTACCCGCGTATAAGTGATGGCACCGAAGAAATGTGATTTCTGTAATAAAAATATTACCCAAAAGTCTCCAGCTCTCGAATGCAGTAGGTGCAATAAAGCTGTTCATGCTTCAACAATATGCACCAAACTAACTAATAAGCAATTAACAGCTTTACGTAACTCTGATGGGCTGGAATGGAGTTGTGAGGAATGCATGAATAACGTTTCTCGGCGATCTTCGTTTTTTGTGCCTCCGCAGGGACAAGATGAGAGTTCTGATGAAGAGGACTGTCGCCCAGCTCTAAATCAAAAGAAGCTAGTCGCAAGTATTACTAGTGAGATACAGAAGATAATGAAAGCGGAAATGAGTGATCTTACAACCGCCATAGAGCACATGAATGGACAAATGGCAGACATCGAGGATATAGTAAAAAAACAGGAGAATACTATTAAATCTTTAGTTAATAAAAACATTGATCTACTTAATAAAACCAAAAATCTCGAACTCCGCATTGCAGCTTTGGAGCAACACATCCACGAAGTTGATCAAAAGATGCTCTCTAGTACCCTGGAAATAGCCGGGATCCCCGAAACTACTAATCAAAATATTCAACAAGTAGTGGAAAAAATCGCAGAAAATCTGGAGGTAGATTGCAATAATATTATAGCAACCCGGCGCATGCCTAAACCTAAAGACCGCCCGCAGCCCGGACACGTAATAGTGGAAGTAAAATCTAGTATTATTCGAAACCAATGGGTACAAGCGGCAAAAAATAAGGACCTAACAGCTGGGAATATCATAAAACAATTACCTACGGACCAAGCTACCCGCAGAGTGTACGTACGTGAAGCATTGTCACAACATACAAAACAAATCTTATACAATGCTCAATTAAAACTGAAGGAATCCTACAAATTTGTCTGGTGTAAAGGAGGTATCATTTACGTTAAGAAAACTGATGACAACAGCAGGCCGCATATAGTACGCACGATGTCGGATATAGAAGCACTAATTACTACCAATCATTAAGATAAACATACTTTATTTGAACTATTTTTGTATTTATATTGCATAAATGGCACACAATAACTCAGTAATTCAATCTCATGAGTTATTTGATTGTCTCAATATAAACTCATTTTATAAACAACTACCTTTTAACAGAATTGACCTTTTTTGTATTCATATAAATATTCGATCATTAATTAAAAATTTCAATAAGTTACTATTAGTTATAGATTCCTGTAGCACTCCAATAGATGTAATTGTACTGTCAGAGGTCGGCATTTCTCATAGCTTATGTAAACTATATAATATACCTGGGTATAGAATGCACGCAGAACTACGTTCTAAACAAAAAGGTGGCGGTATTTTAGTTTATGTAAAGAACTATCTTAAGTTTACTCAATTAACAACAAAAACAATACACTGTGAAGCACTAATCGGCACTTTAATAACTGCTACCAAAGAAATCGTAACACTGTGTGCATTCTATAGACCGCCTTCCACTGATAAATCAATGTTTGTGTACGAACTTTCACAGATTCTTAGTAAAACTATAAGTAATACTATTGTACTTGGGGACGCGAATATTGATCTAAAAACAAACATTCCAATAAAAAACAGGTACGTTGACATGCTGTCCGAACTCGGATTCACCGCAGGAATAACAGATTACACTCGGATTGACACGAGAATGAACAAAGTCTCGAAAACATGTATTGACCATTTGTTTACACGATTAACCTCGATGAATCCGTGCACGGCAGCGGTCGACACTGTATTAGCAGATCACCGCCTTATAGTAGTTGCTTGCGAAAAAGTATGCGCTCCTCGAATACAGTATGATCCTAATTATTATAAGTCTAAATATTGCAATAAAATAATTTTAAATGAGGAACTAAATAATGCTGACTGGTCGATTACAGAAACTATGTCGTGTCCAATAAAAATATATAAATACATTAAAAATATATTCGATTCAGCCTACAATAATTCTTTAAGTTGTAAAAATCGATATTGTAACAAACTTAATAAACAACCTTGGGTAAAAAAATACATGCTACAGTTGGCCGATAAAAGAGATGATTTATTTAGTAAATGGAAAAAAGACACAACAAATCATGGTATCAGATTAAAATATAATAAATTACGAAATAAAATTCATAAATTACTTGAGCATTGTAGAAACAAGTACTATCGTAATACAATTACTGAAAATATTCGGAACCCGCGTAAATTATGGCAAATAATAAACAGAATATGTGGCAAAGTGACTAAATCGATAGACCAAATAATTTTTAAAGCTTTTGACACACACAATCAATCATACGATGCTATCGCCAACAAATTTGCCGATGAATTCAGACATGCTGTTAGAAACATTATACCTACGTGCTCTATAAAACTTCTTAATAAAAATGATTACGAAAATTCCGCCAATGTAAGTTTTCACTTTAAAGCCGCAACAACAAAAAGCATTGAAAAATTAGTGAAAAACCTCAATAGCCGAAAGGCTCCAGGATACGACGGCATTAAAATCTTTGATATAAAAAATGTCGCACAAAAAATATCATCGTCAATTGCACGATTAATAAATACTAGTTTTGCGTCGGGAATATATCCCGATGAACTTAAACAAAGTTGTGTTCGTCCTATTTACAAAAAAGGTTCAATGAATGATGTATGTAACTACCGTCCTATTTCACTCCTACCAGCTTTAGACAAAATAACAGAAAAATATATATGTGATCAATTCCATGGTTTTTATTCAAAAAATAATATAATTAATAAAAGTCAATACGGTTTTCAACCGCAGAAAAGCACTACCTCTCTGCTATCAAAATTTTCAGACGAGGTAAATAAGCATTTACATGACCGAAAACACGTTCTAGCTCTTTTCATTGACTTTTCAAGAGCATTTGATACATTGAATCACGAGTACCTACTTGCTAAAATCGAGAACTCCGGCATTAGGGGGCCCGCACTAAAATGGTGCGAAGATTATCTAAAAAATAGATCATACTTCGTGAGGGTAGGTGACGCGGTTAGTAATGTAATACCTGTGATCGAAGGAACCGCTCAGGGATCGGTTATCGGGCCCCTCCACTTTATAACCTATGTAAACGACATGAACAACGTCATAAAACACTGCAATTTGTACCAATATGCTGACGATGCGTGTATAGTCATAGCTGATAGAGATATAAACCTCGCACACAGTAGACTCCAAAACGACTTTAATTTATTAAATAAATGGTGTCATGACAACAGGCTAGTAATAAATGCTACAAAAACTAAATTGGTTCATATAAGATCCCCATATAATAAAACGCGGGCTGAGACTAACAATCAACTAATAGCTCACGAACATGCCTGTTTACACAGTAACTTACATAATTGCAGATGTCCTGTAATAGAAACGGTTGAAAAACATACCTATTTAGGGTTAGTAGTAGACAATAAATTTAGTTGGCAATACCATATTGATACATTGTGTGATAAACTTAGAGCATTTCTAGCTAACATTATTATAATCAAAAGGAAAATACCTTATAAAATTCTACTTACTTTATACAACGCTCTCGCTGATTCCATTATTAATTACGGCATATCAAGCTATGGGAGGACATTTAAAACATATCTCGAAAATATACAAAACTTACAGACTAGAATTATAAAACAAATTGTATCCCCCAAAATTAAAGAACTATATAGAAATAATGACGAAAAACTACTTAAGCACTGTAATGTACTGCCCATCCAATCGAAATTTCACTTTTTTATGCTAAAAGAACAATTCTTTAATATTGATATTCAACATAAAATTCAGCATAAATTCAATACTCGACAACAAAAAAATCAACGATTATTAACAACAACAGCTATCAATAATATTTATGGAGAAAGAACTACATCCTATTTAGTTCCTCGTTTAATAAATGATTTAAATCCTATAACTAAAGATAGCATCACAAAAAATAATATAGGGAAAAAATTAAAGTTGCACTTTATAAACATGCTGTAGATGCATGCGTGTAAGACCGGTCCTGCGCTTGACGTCGACAACTTCACTCGAGTGTCGCGTCACTTGTTATTGTTACTTGCTGATACGACACTAAGTTCGGTACGGTACGCCACCGGCCCGGGCGCATCTAACGATACGATGTTATTTTAGTTGTATTATAATTTGTTTAGTGAATGTTAACTTTATAAATTATTTTAAGTTTTGTTGTGTTTGTATTTATGATAATTATGTGTAGTGTCAATTAGCTTTAAGTACCATAGATAGATTATGTAAACAGAACTCACTTGAAGCACACCGGACAAATCTCAGTGATTTTTGGCGTGCTATTATCTGTAATTGTTTATTTTTGTTTAAATAATAAATTAAAAAAAAAAAAAAAAAAAAATTTACAACAGCATTCAAGAAAATAAAATTAAAAATAATCTAAACAAGCTCCAAAGCTACGCTTAAATAAAGAGACTCGAAAAATATAATTTCTCCAATTCATTAGATCCGTGTCTGATAAACACAAGAATTATTATATTACCTACGTAGATGAATTTAGGTTAAAATGTATCAAAAAGTAGTATTAGTTCTGAGCGTCGATGGCGTAGTGATTATCAGCTATTTGGTTCCTTTTGACTTCCATTCGGAAGGTGCCTAGTTCGATTCTCGCCACATACCTAGTGCTTTGGATTTTTGGATTCATAATGTACGTTTATTCGACGCTAGACGATAGTATATTCTCATTATTGTGAGTGAAGTCCACCAACCAGCACATGGTCAGCGTGGTTGACTAAGGGCTAATCCCCCTAATTCAGGGTAGGGGAACCACTCATTGGAGACATTAGTATAAGTATATATAAGCTGGTGATGACGGTATAGATTAGTCAATGACCTTACATAAAAGTTTATATAACCAAGCCTACAAAATAAAATACATGAATAGGAATGTCAATATTTGACAACAATAAATTAACTTGGTTCTCGAATTAGCAACAAAATATAAAACGTCTTTTTAATACCGTTACAATATAATATTTATATATTAACAGCTGTTTGGACCTGTTTAATATTATTTTACATAAATAAAGTTAAATGTTTGGCTATTAGTCAATAGTCCTGTATGATTATTATCTAATTAATAGGCCTCTGTCACAAACACTTGCCTGCTCTAATGCACTAGAATATAGCATCACTATTAATCTTAGAATGTTGATTACTATATCTAGAAATACTATACTATAATCAGAAACTACACTTACACTCATTCACGCTTATAAAATGGACCTCGTACTTGACATGAACCCGTGACTGTTTGTGTGGCAGCCTAGCTTGGTTACCACTCTGCATATATGTAAATTTTAAAGAAAGGAAAAGTTACCAGTAACATTGCAGTTCCAATTTCATTGTTCAAACTTTTTAACTTGAGTAACGCAATTGTAACTACTAAATACATATTATCATTGACATCCCAAATAATATGTCTAGACTAGAATATTAATAACTTAATAACTATCCACCCAAATATTAACGATTCCAAATATAAACAAACCACGATAAATGACAAACAATTAACACAATAACCAACAACTTTCATCTCATTAAACAACAGTTATTCTGAACAACTCCTTTTACGAAAAAAAAAACAAAATGGCCAAGTCATCAGTCTAAAAAGATCGTGACAATTATCAAGGCAGAAATTAATCACAGCTCTAATTTATTGTAAAATTATTAAGTTCTATGATAATAGATATATTATTAAGAAGATTATTGTGTCGCCTATCACCGTCTATATTTATTAAGAACCGTTTTACTACCATAAAACGAAAACTAGTAATTCTGTGATGGAATATAAAGTGAGGATCTGATGTTTGTGTTGCATTTCATTACAAGAGTTGATAATGGCGGGGTCACACAGTCTGGTGCGGGTGTTTTGTTTGGCTGCGGTTGTCGCAGTGGTTGCAGGTAATGGTTTATTTTAATTACACATAACATTATTTGATTAAGTAATTTTACTTTATATTTAACATATTATTATAAAGCCTAGATATAGTCACTAAGTGCATATACTTACAATACAATTTCATATGTAATTTAAACTTTAATTTAAATTAAACATTACTGTTTTAGAAATAGTACTTAAAAAAACATATTCAAAAGAAACTCATTTACCAAAAAAACATTTCATTCACAAGTAAACAATGCAGTTGTTTCTTCTGAATCCAGTTCATATATTAAATGTACTACTAGCCCCTACAGCAATAAAACACGCAAAACCCACCTAACAAAATACTATTTTCATCCCACTAGCTCGGAAAGTATGTTTTTAATCCCCGATATCTGGGGGTAAAAGTCGATTTTAATCTCAAGAGTGGGAAGTATCGGGGTCGCTGTGACAGGCCGTGCAGGACCCAAGGCATTTTCGATAACTGGGAGTAAAAGTCGTTTTTGCGCTCTAGAGGTTAAAGTAAATTTGAATTTAGAACATCGTGTGCACTAATGTGATGATGTTTTGGATTCACAAACTGTCATGCAACTTTTTTTTTATTTCAAATTCAAACTCGGAACCTCCTTGGTGTACTTACTTATTTTGTTATTTTCTTTGCGCGTGATATTTTTGCTTTTCACTTAATGTGATTGTTTTATGTTTTCATTTAGTAATTTCCTCGCTGAGGGGGGATGAAAAATAATGTGTTGCACTCGAGTGCAAACAATTTTTAACCTTGTGCTCCTTTGAGTCCCTCGCTAACGCTCAGGATTCTTATTTTGAATCCCTCGCTGCGCTCGTGATTCAATTTTAGAATCCTTCGCTGGCTCGGTCCTCAACTGGAGCCCCGGTTAAAAAGCAACTTTGCACTCTTGTATAACAAATAACTATTCTTTCAGGCGGCACCAAACCAACTATTATAACGAAAACCTTCAGCAGTGACGATGGCACAATCGGAGTCGCTAGCATCGCAGGCATCACATCCAGAAACGGCAAAGTCTCCTCTGTCAGCGGAGTAAAATTCTACCCAAGAACAGGCGAGAAAGACTTCTTTATACCTAGTGCAAAATCTGGGGAAAAACCCCCCACACCATTCTCATTTTCTAAGGAAGAAAATGGGAAATATACTGCAGGAACTATTGATATACGTCCAGGGTCTGTTTCTGTATCATCTATAGCTAGATCTGTGCCTGAAGATGGGTCATCTAAGACTAGAAATGCGCCTATAAATAACATGTTTTTCACGCCTCTCTCGCTTAATTCAAGGAGCTTAGACCCTTGGTTTGCAAATAACATCAATTTCGGTCAATCCCCTTTTAGGTACGACGCTTTAAGGTCGGATTGGGGATACCCTAACTTCAGACCCTTCATTAACTACTGGCAATAAACTGATTATATTTATTTAAGACTTCAAAATGTGATTTTAGTATTTATTTTCTTAGATTTAACATTGTTGAAATAAAATTTAAATACCAAATGTTCTTTGTTTTGATTTCTAACCATATTTATTGCAAAGATTATTTTGAGATAAAAGAAAGTCGCTGAACTGGTTTTTAAAAAGTAATTTATATGAACTGGTTGCCATTAAATTGAACATGATTACAAAGATTGGTGGTTTTAAAAGATCTAGTTTATTTTATTAGCAATTATAAGATCACCCAGATCGGATTTTTATAATGTTTAAGTTAATAACTAGTATTAACTTATCATATAAATTACTCTACATCAAACCATCTATTTTAACCACGCCTTGTAACTCGTTTATATCATGAAGTAAGTAATTTTGTACCCCAACAATTATTTAAAATTAAATAAAACTCGTTATTTAAGATTATTTTAGTTTTTTATGTAAATTGAGGCTAAACGAAAGGATTGGAAATCGCACCTCCACCGCCTCCGCTCACTTAGCGTTATGCAACTAGACTGCGCAGGAGTATTCTGGTACAGTGCAAGTGGGAAACAAAATATACACAGAACACAATTCATTTTATTAAGCATTTATAATGCTGTATTTAAGTTAGTACTGCTACAAACATTAATAGTATCTAATGCAAAAATATTCGTATATTTAAGACACACCTGCGCACAAATTAACATACTGATGACCTTTAACCTGAAGTTAATTAATCAAATGGTGAGTCAGCTTCTACGTTATAATCTTGACGTGATAATAAGTTTGTTGTTTTATTCCAGATGGCTACGTCCCTGGAGTGGTGTTCCGTGAAGCTCGCGCGCCGAGTATAGCGTATGGGTTCGGAAGCGGATTCAGTAGCAACATCGGTGGGATCAGCCAATCGGATGGCTTCGGTATCGCCCTCCAGACTGGCGATGGGGAAGCCTTCGGAGGCGGCATCGGTGGCTCCGACGGCAACGTGTACGCCAACGGTGTAGGCTACGCTTACGCCCCCGCTCCAGCCCCCGTACCCCAAGAACGTCTCCCCTACCCCCTCCGTTACTCTTACACTCATAACCTGGGCCGCAACAACTATGCCACCCCTGCCTTCAACAACCGTAACTACGGCACCGCGCTCGCTCAGACCCACAACGGACCCTACAGCACAGCCGCCTCCGCAGTACAGAACGGTCGCTACAACGCTGCTCTGACCAGCTCTCATAGCCTGAGAGGGTACGACCAGGGAGGTGCTATCGCGTCTGCTAACTCTGGATACGGTGCCACTGCAGCCTCTTCCTCAAACGGTTACGGTAGCACTGCTATCTCGTCTGCTCAAACCCGTGATGCCGATGGAGGAGTGAACCTCGCCCTTTCTGCTGCTGAGAACTCCGGTGGATACAGAGCTAGTACCGCCCAGACCGTCCAACAACGCGGCAATGCTGTAAGTCGGAGCGGAGCCACCACCATCGACGGGCCCGGCCTACAGGCCTCGCACACACACGCCATCAACACTGGCTTCTACTAATACCAGGATATAGTTACCAAAGATTTCGAAACGACCATCAACCCTTGTTTCCATATCTTTGTTACTTGTCAATAAAAGACTGCTTTAATTATATAACCAGTTTTTATTTACCTCTTTAGATCATTATACCAATAAAACTGTCTAGGTCGGTGATTAAGAACATACCTAATATAAAGTCGATCTTAATTTATTGACGATTGGGCCGAGCTGTAAGCGCGACCGTTACCGCTGGCGCTGGCCGCTGCACTGGCTCCGTTTCCCACATAACTAGGATCGTAAAACGGTTCAATATTTTTAAACCAGTTATTTAGTTCGAAACCTTCTAAATTGGGTGTAATAAATAATGGTAGTAAAAATGGTTGATTAGATCCGCCGAAGCTTCGGCCTGTGCCAGCGATGGTTCTTTGAGGAGTCGCTACGCTGAAGCTTTGCACCACTGAGCGAGGGTTGTTCGAGTAAGTATTGCTGTTCGCGGGGTCTGCAGGACTGCGCTCTCTGGCACCTCGCCTCGTCGCATAGTCGAGAATGTACTTCTCCAGTTGAGGATCTGACGATGATATCGCTATCACTGCTTTACCGTTTGGCGAGGATTCTGTAACAAAAGTAAAGGTTGATAAATATTAAAAAATAATACTTTTACTCCAGAGTAACAATAGGTACTTAACTTCTTCGTTCTTTCATACTTATTTTATTTTTATAACATCACGTTAATAATTTGATTATCTTTTATAAACTACAGCGCAGGGAAGCATCTTAAAATTATTAGCTATTTTTTTTTATATTATAATTACTATTGCTCCTATTTATAGCGTGATGTTGATTTAACCAACACTAAAAGATTTGCGCGTTCAACCAAAGAAAAGTTTACAAATGAAATCTTCAGCTTCATAATTTTACAGTAAAGACTAGTTTAAATAGCTTACAAACAGGCCTAACTCACTAACTAAATAAGAAAATATTAAAACAAACCTTTCAAAACAATAGGAACCGCACTGAGTTCACAAACAGCCGCAAACAGGAACAAAGACAATACGAACATTTTGATACACAAACAATTGTATTGAATATAATAATGTAATACGATTGTATTTAATTGTTAGCTAATGATTGCGAAATGAAAGCATCATCCTTGACCCAGGCCTTTATATAGTTAGGAGAATGATAGATTTAATGATTAGAGAGCAATGGCGGGTCGACGAACTGATGATGAAGATTTATCTGATCGAAATGCAGACACAACTATTTCTAACATTGATTGAACGATATACAATTCACAAGTATGTTTAAGTACAAGTTTTTTAAGTACGCATTAACTGGTCCCAAACGTTTGTTTAACTGTTTACATAGACGTAACAACAGGGCGTCTTAGGTAAGCTCTTGTTCTTTTTTTAAACGTTTTTTTACATAGACAATAGTTATTGGTAATGAACTCTATTAAACTCGATTTAAACAACATTCCGTTATATTTACAACAGCATTCAAGAAAATAAAATTAAAAATAATCTAAACAAGCTCCAAAGCTACGCTTAAATAAAGAGACTCGAAAAATATAATTTCTCCAATTCATTAGATCCGTGTCTGATAAACACAAGAATTATTATATTACCTACGTAGATGAATTTAGGTTAAAATGTATCAAAAAGTAGTATTAGTTCTGAGCGTCGATGGCGTAGTGATTATCAGCTATTTGGTTCCTTTTGACTTCCATTCGGAAGGTGCCTAGTTCGATTCTCGCCACATACCTAGTGCTTTGGATTTTTGGATTCATAATGTACGTTTATTCGACGCTAGACGATAGTATATTCTCATTATTGTGAGTGAAGTCCACCAACCAGCACATGGTCAGCGTGGTTGACTAAGGGCTAATCCCCCTAATTCAGGGTAGGGGAACCACTCATTGGAGACATTAGTATAAGTATATATAAGCTGGTGATGACGGTATAGATTAGTCAATGACCTTACATAAAAGTTTATATAACCAAGCCTACAAAATAAAATACATGAATAGGAATGTCAATATTTGACAACAATAAATTAACTTGGTTCTCGAATTAGCAACAAAATATAAAACGTCTTTTTAATACCGTTACAATATAATATTTATATATTAACAGCTGTTTGGACCTGTTTAATATTATTTTACATAAATAAAGTTAAATGTTTGGCTATTAGTCAATAGTCCTGTATGATTATTATCTAATTAATAGGCCTCTGTCACAAACACTTGCCTGCTCTAATGCACTAGAATATAGCATCACTATTAATCTTAGAATGTTGATTACTATATCTAGAAATACTATACTATAATCAGAAACTACACTTACACTCATTCACGCTTATAAAATGGACCTCGTACTTGACATGAACCCGTGACTGTTTGTGTGGCAGCCTAGCTTGGTTACCACTCTGCATATATGTAAATTTTAAAGAAAGGAAAAGTTACCAGTAACATTGCAGTTCCAATTTCATTGTTCAAACTTTTTAACTTGAGTAACGCAATTGTAACTACTAAATACATATTATCATTGACATCCCAAATAATATGTCTAGACTAGAATATTAATAACTTAATAACTATCCACCCAAATATTAACGATTCCAAATATAAACAAACCACGATAAATGACAAACAATTAACACAATAACCAACAACTTTCATCTCATTAAACAACAGTTATTCTGAACAACTCCTTTTACGAAAAAAAAAACAAAATGGCCAAGTCATCAGTCTAAAAAGATCGTGACAATTATCAAGGCAGAAATTAATCACAGCTCTAATTTATTGTAAAATTATTAAGTTCTATGATAATAGATATATTATTAAGAAGATTATTGTGTCGCCTATCACCGTCTATATTTATTAAGAACCGTTTTACTACCATAAAACGAAAACTAGTAATTCTGTGATGGAATATAAAGTGAGGATCTGATGTTTGTGTTGCATTTCATTACAAGAGTTGATAATGGCGGGGTCACACAGTCTGGTGCGGGTGTTTTGTTTGGCTGCGGTTGTCGCAGTGGTTGCAGGTAATGGTTTATTTTAATTACACATAACATTATTTGATTAAGTAATTTTACTTTATATTTAACATATTATTATAAAGCCTAGATATAGTCACTAAGTGCATATACTTACAATACAATTTCATATGTAATTTAAACTTTAATTTAAATTAAACATTACTGTTTTAGAAATAGTACTTAAAAAAACATATTCAAAAGAAACTCATTTACCAAAAAAACATTTCATTCACAAGTAAACAATGCAGTTGTTTCTTCTGAATCCAGTTCATATATTAAATGTACTACTAGCCCCTACAGCAATAAAACACGCAAAACCCACCTAACAAAATACTATTTTCATCCCACTAGCTCGGAAAGTATGTTTTTAATCCCCGATATCTGGGGGTAAAAGTCGATTTTAATCTCAAGAGTGGGAAGTATCGGGGTCGCTGTGACAGGCCGTGCAGGACCCAAGGCATTTTCGATAACTGGGAGTAAAAGTCGTTTTTGCGCTCTAGAGGTTAAAGTAAATTTGAATTTAGAACATCGTGTGCACTAATGTGATGATGTTTTGGATTCACAAACTGTCATGCAACTTTTTTTTTATTTCAAATTCAAACTCGGAACCTCCTTGGTGTACTTACTTATTTTGTTATTTTCTTTGCGCGTGATATTTTTGCTTTTCACTTAATGTGATTGTTTTATGTTTTCATTTAGTAATTTCCTCGCTGAGGGGGGATGAAAAATAATGTGTTGCACTCGAGTGCAAACAATTTTTAACCTTGTGCTCCTTTGAGTCCCTCGCTAACGCTCAGGATTCTTATTTTGAATCCCTCGCTGCGCTCGTGATTCAATTTTAGAATCCTTCGCTGGCTCGGTCCTCAACTGGAGCCCCGGTTAAAAAGCAACTTTGCACTCTTGTATAACAAATAACTATTCTTTCAGGCGGCACCAAACCAACTATTATAACGAAAACCTTCAGCAGTGACGATGGCACAATCGGAGTCGCTAGCATCGCAGGCATCACATCCAGAAACGGCAAAGTCTCCTCTGTCAGCGGAGTAAAATTCTACCCAAGAACAGGCGAGAAAGACTTCTTTATACCTAGTGCAAAATCTGGGGAAAAACCCCCCACACCATTCTCATTTTCTAAGGAAGAAAATGGGAAATATACTGCAGGAACTATTGATATACGTCCAGGGTCTGTTTCTGTATCATCTATAGCTAGATCTGTGCCTGAAGATGGGTCATCTAAGACTAGAAATGCGCCTATAAATAACATGTTTTTCACGCCTCTCTCGCTTAATTCAAGGAGCTTAGACCCTTGGTTTGCAAATAACATCAATTTCGGTCAATCCCCTTTTAGGTACGACGCTTTAAGGTCGGATTGGGGATACCCTAACTTCAGACCCTTCATTAACTACTGGCAATAAACTGATTATATTTATTTAAGACTTCAAAATGTGATTTTAGTATTTATTTTCTTAGATTTAACATTGTTGAAATAAAATTTAAATACCAAATGTTCTTTGTTTTGATTTCTAACCATATTTATTGCAAAGATTATTTTGAGATAAAAGAAAGTCGCTGAACTGGTTTTTAAAAAGTAATTTATATGAACTGGTTGCCATTAAATTGAACATGATTACAAAGATTGGTGGTTTTAAAAGATCTAGTTTATTTTATTAGCAATTATAAGATCACCCAGATCGGATTTTTATAATGTTTAAGTTAATAACTAGTATTAACTTATCATATAAATTACTCTACATCAAACCATCTATTTTAACCACGCCTTGTAACTCGTTTATATCATGAAGTAAGTAATTTTGTACCCCAACAATTATTTAAAATTAAATAAAACTCGTTATTTAAGATTATTTTAGTTTTTTATGTAAATTGAGGCTAAACGAAAGGATTGGAAATCGCACCTCCACCGCCTCCGCTCACTTAGCGTTATGCAACTAGACTGCGCAGGAGTATTCTGGTACAGTGCAAGTGGGAAACAAAATATACACAGAACACAATTCATTTTATTAAGCATTTATAATGCTGTATTTAAGTTAGTACTGCTACAAACATTAATAGTATCTAATGCAAAAATATTCGTATATTTAAGACACACCTGCGCACAAATTAACATACTGATGACCTTTAACCTGAAGTTAATTAATCAAATGGTGAGTCAGCTTCTACGTTATAATCTTGACGTGATAATAAGTTTGTTGTTTTATTCCAGATGGCTACGTCCCTGGAGTGGTGTTCCGTGAAGCTCGCGCGCCGAGTATAGCGTATGGGTTCGGAAGCGGATTCAGTAGCAACATCGGTGGGATCAGCCAATCGGATGGCTTCGGTATCGCCCTCCAGACTGGCGATGGGGAAGCCTTCGGAGGCGGCATCGGTGGCTCCGACGGCAACGTGTACGCCAACGGTGTAGGCTACGCTTACGCCCCCGCTCCAGCCCCCGTACCCCAAGAACGTCTCCCCTACCCCCTCCGTTACTCTTACACTCATAACCTGGGCCGCAACAACTATGCCACCCCTGCCTTCAACAACCGTAACTACGGCACCGCGCTCGCTCAGACCCACAACGGACCCTACAGCACAGCCGCCTCCGCAGTACAGAACGGTCGCTACAACGCTGCTCTGACCAGCTCTCATAGCCTGAGAGGGTACGACCAGGGAGGTGCTATCGCGTCTGCTAACTCTGGATACGGTGCCACTGCAGCCTCTTCCTCAAACGGTTACGGTAGCACTGCTATCTCGTCTGCTCAAACCCGTGATGCCGATGGAGGAGTGAACCTCGCCCTTTCTGCTGCTGAGAACTCCGGTGGATACAGAGCTAGTACCGCCCAGACCGTCCAACAACGCGGCAATGCTGTAAGTCGGAGCGGAGCCACCACCATCGACGGGCCCGGCCTACAGGCCTCGCACACACACGCCATCAACACTGGCTTCTACTAATACCAGGATATAGTTACCAAAGATTTCGAAACGACCATCAACCCTTGTTTCCATATCTTTGTTACTTGTCAATAAAAGACTGCTTTAATTATATAACCAGTTTTTATTTACCTCTTTAGATCATTATACCAATAAAACTGTCTAGGTCGGTGATTAAGAACATACCTAATATAAAGTCGATCTTAATTTATTGACGATTGGGCCGAGCTGTAAGCGCGACCGTTACCGCTGGCGCTGGCCGCTGCACTGGCTCCGTTTCCCACATAACTAGGATCGTAAAACGGTTCAATATTTTTAAACCAGTTATTTAGTTCGAAACCTTCTAAATTGGGTGTAATAAATAATGGTAGTAAAAATGGTTGATTAGATCCGCCGAAGCTTCGGCCTGTGCCAGCGATGGTTCTTTGAGGAGTCGCTACGCTGAAGCTTTGCACCACTGAGCGAGGGTTGTTCGAGTAAGTATTGCTGTTCGCGGGGTCTGCAGGACTGCGCTCTCTGGCACCTCGCCTCGTCGCATAGTCGAGAATGTACTTCTCCAGTTGAGGATCTGACGATGATATCGCTATCACTGCTTTACCGTTTGGCGAGGATTCTGTAACAAAAGTAAAGGTTGATAAATATTAAAAAATAATACTTTTACTCCAGAGTAACAATAGGTACTTAACTTCTTCGTTCTTTCATACTTATTTTATTTTTATAACATCACGTTAATAATTTGATTATCTTTTATAAACTACAGCGCAGGGAAGCATCTTAAAATTATTAGCTATTTTTTTTTATATTATAATTACTATTGCTCCTATTTATAGCGTGATGTTGATTTAACCAACACTAAAAGATTTGCGCGTTCAACCAAAGAAAAGTTTACAAATGAAATCTTCAGCTTCATAATTTTACAGTAAAGACTAGTTTAAATAGCTTACAAACAGGCCTAACTCACTAACTAAATAAGAAAATATTAAAACAAACCTTTCAAAACAATAGGAACCGCACTGAGTTCACAAACAGCCGCAAACAGGAACAAAGACAATACGAACATTTTGATACACAAACAATTGTATTGAATATAATAATGTAATACGATTGTATTTAATTGTTAGCTAATGATTGCGAAATGAAAGCATCATCCTTGACCCAGGCCTTTATATAGTTAGGAGAATGATAGATTTAATGATTAGAGAGCAATGGCGGGTCGACGAACTGATGATGAAGATTTATCTGATCGAAATGCAGACACAACTATTTCTAACATTGATTGAACGATATACAATTCACAAGTATGTTTAAGTACAAGTTTTTTAAGTACGCATTAACTGGTCCCAAACGTTTGTTTAACTGTTTACATAGACGTAACAACAGGGCGTCTTAGGTAAGCTCTTGTTCTTTTTTTAAACGTTTTTTTACATAGACAATAGTTATTGGTAATGAACTCTATTAAACTCGATTTAAACAACATTCCGTTATATTTACAACAGCATTCAAGAAAATAAAATTAAAAATAATCTAAACAAGCTCCAAAGCTACGCTTAAATAAAGAGACTCGAAAAATATAATTTCTCCAATTCATTAGATCCGTGTCTGATAAACACAAGAATTATTATATTACCTACGTAGATGAATTTAGGTTAAAATGTATCAAAAAGTAGTATTAGTTCTGAGCGTCGATGGCGTAGTGATTATCAGCTATTTGGTTCCTTTTGACTTCCATTCGGAAGGTGCCTAGTTCGATTCTCGCCACATACCTAGTGCTTTGGATTTTTGGATTCATAATGTACGTTTATTCGACGCTAGACGATAGTATATTCTCATTATTGTGAGTGAAGTCCACCAACCAGCACATGGTCAGCGTGGTTGACTAAGGGCTAATCCCCCTAATTCAGGGTAGGGGAACCACTCATTGGAGACATTAGTATAAGTATATATAATCTGGTGATGACGGTATAGATTAGTCAATGACCTTACATAAAAGTTTATATAACCAAGCCTACAAAATAAAATACATGAATAGGAATGTTAATATTTGACAACAATAAATTAACTTGGTTCTCGAATTAGCAACAAAATAAAAACGTCTTTTAAACACCGTTACAATGTAATATTTATATATTAACAGCTGTTTGGACCTGTTTAATATTATTTTATATAAATAAAGTTAAATGTTTGGCTATTAGTCAATAGTCCTGTATGATTATTATCTAATTAATAGGCCTCTGTCACAAACACTTGCCTGCTCTAATGCACTAGAATATAGCATCACTATTAATCTTAGAATGTTGATTACTATATCTAGAAATACTATACTATAATCAGAAACTACACTTACACTCATTCACGCTTATAAAATGGACCTCGTACTTGACATGAACCCGTGACTGTTTGTGTGGCAGCCTAGCTTGGTTACCACTCTGCATATATGTAAATTTTAAAGAAAGGAAAAGTTACCAGTAACATTGCAGTTCCAATTTCATTGTTCAAACTTTTTAACTTGAGTAACGCAATTGTAACTACTAAATACATATTATCATTGACATCCCAAATAATATGTCTAGACTAGAATATTAATAACTTAATAACTATCCACCCAAATATTAACGATTCCAAATATAAACAAACCACGATAAATGACAAACAATTAACACAATAACCAACAACTTTCATCTCATTAAACAACAGTTATTCTGAACAACTCCTTTTACGAAAAAAAAAACAAAATGGCCAAGTCATCAGTCTAAAAAGATCGTGACAATTATCAAGGCAGAAATTAATCACAGCTCTAATTTATTGTAAAATTATTAAGTTCTATGATAATAGATATATTATTAAGAAGATTATTGTGTCGCCTATCACCGTCTATATTTATTAAGAACCGTTTTACTACCATAAAACGAAAACTAGTAATTCTGTGATGGAATATAAAGTGAGGATCTGATGTTTGTGTTGCATTTCATTACAAGAGTTGATAATGGCGGGGTCACACAGTCTGGTGCGGGTGTTTTGTTTGGCTGCGGTTGTCGCAGTGGTTGCAGGTAATGGTTTATTTTAATTACACATAACATTATTTGATTAAGTAATTTTACTTTATATTTAACATATTATTATAAAGCCTAGATATAGTCACTAAGTGCATATACTTACAATACAATTTCATATGTAATTTAAACTTTAATTTAAATTAAACATTACTGTTTTAGAAATAGTACTTAAAAAAACATATTCAAAAGAAACTCATTTACCAAAAAAACATTTCATTCACAAGTAAACAATGCAGTTGTTTCTTCTGAATCCAGTTCATATATTAAATGTACTACTAGCCCCTACAGCAATAAAACACGCAAAACCCACCTAACAAAATACTATTTTCATCCCACTAGCTCGGAAAGTATGTTTTTAATCCCCGATATCTGGGGGTAAAAGTCGATTTTAATCTCAAGAGTGGGAAGTATCGGGGTCGCTGTGACAGGCCGTGCAGGACCCAAGGCATTTTCGATAACTGGGAGTAAAAGTCGTTTTTGCGCTCTAGAGGTTAAAGTAAATTTGAATTTAGAACATCGTGTGCACTAATGTGATGATGTTTTGGATTCACAAACTGTCATGCAACTTTTTTTTTATTTCAAATTCAAACTCGGAACCTCCTTGGTGTACTTACTTATTTTGTTATTTTCTTTGCGCGTGATATTTTTGCTTTTCACTTAATGTGATTGTTTTATGTTTTCATTTAGTAATTTCCTCGCTGAGGGGGGATGAAAAATAATGTGTTGCACTCGAGTGCAAACAATTTTTAACCTTGTGCTCCTTTGAGTCCCTCGCTAACGCTCAGGATTCTTATTTTGAATCCCTCGCTGCGCTCGTGATTCAATTTTAGAATCCTTCGCTGGCTCGGTCCTCAACTGGAGCCCCGGTTAAAAAGCAACTTTGCACTCTTGTATAACAAATAACTATTCTTTCAGGCGGCACCAAACCAACTATTATAACGAAAACCTTCAGCAGTGACGATGGCACAATCGGAGTCGCTAGCATCGCAGGCATCACATCCAGAAACGGCAAAGTCTCCTCTGTCAGCGGAGTAAAATTCTACCCAAGAACAGGCGAGAAAGACTTCTTTATACCTAGTGCAAAATCTGGGGAAAAACCCCCCACACCATTCTCATTTTCTAAGGAAGAAAATGGGAAATATACTGCAGGAACTATTGATATACGTCCAGGGTCTGTTTCTGTATCATCTATAGCTAGATCTGTGCCTGAAGATGGGTCATCTAAGACTAGAAATGCGCCTATAAATAACATGTTTTTCACGCCTCTCTCGCTTAATTCAAGGAGCTTAGACCCTTGGTTTGCAAATAACATCAATTTCGGTCAATCCCCTTTTAGGTACGACGCTTTAAGGTCGGATTGGGGATACCCTAACTTCAGACCCTTCATTAACTACTGGCAATAAACTGATTATATTTATTTAAGACTTCAAAATGTGATTTTAGTATTTATTTTCTTAGATTTAACATTGTTGAAATAAAATTTAAATACCAAATGTTCTTTGTTTTGATTTCTAACCATATTTATTGCAAAGATTATTTTGAGATAAAAGAAAGTCGCTGAACTGGTTTTTAAAAAGTAATTTATATGAACTGGTTGCCATTAAATTGAACATGATTACAAAGATTGGTGGTTTTAAAAGATCTAGTTTATTTTATTAGCAATTATAAGATCACCCAGATCGGATTTTTATAATGTTTAAGTTAATAACTAGTATTAACTTATCATATAAATTACTCTACATCAAACCATCTATTTTAACCACGCCTTGTAACTCGTTTATATCATGAAGTAAGTAATTTTGTACCCCAACAATTATTTAAAATTAAATAAAACTCGTTATTTAAGATTATTTTAGTTTTTTATGTAAATTGAGGCTAAACGAAAGGATTGGAAATCGCACCTCCACCGCCTCCGCTCACTTAGCGTTATGCAACTAGACTGCGCAGGAGTATTCTGGTACAGTGCAAGTGGGAAACAAAATATACACAGAACACAATTCATTTTATTAAGCATTTATAATGCTGTATTTAAGTTAGTACTGCTACAAACATTAATAGTATCTAATGCAAAAATATTCGTATATTTAAGCAACATTTTACAAAAACATAAGAATACAAAATTGTTTAAATAAACTGTATCACACACAAATACTCACAGGGTTCAAACGTTCATCCGTAAGGCGAGTTTCCCTGTAAGTACATAATATATTCTATCTATAAGATATTTTTTTTCTGGAGGACACTAACTTTTGAATTTACTTTTAATAAATGAAAAATATAAATAGCTCCTTTTATCTTTTTTATCTATTTTTGGATAGGATGGATTTAAAAAAACAATCATAAGACAAATCTGACTAATAGCAAAAATATATGTGTAATACCGGAAACCAACACCAGAATAGTTCCACCACCGTGTCATCGTACGGCGTCACAGAGCGGTCGTCAGTTGTTCACGACACTACCATGCGAGTACTACTACTGGTGGTTGTGGGTCTGTGTGCCCTCGCCCTCGGCGACGCCGCCCCCGCCCCCGCCCGCCCTGGGCTGCAGACTGCTAGTACAGGTCAGTTTGATATTATATAGGACTAGCAGCGCCCCGCGGCTTCACCCGCGTAGTTCCCGTTCCCGTGGGAATTTTGGGATAAAAAGTATCCTATGTGTTATTCTGATGTATAAGCAAGATTATTGTAAAGTTTCATTAAAATCCATTCAGTAGTTTTTGCGTGAAAGAGTAACAAACATCCATACATACAAACTTTCGCCTTTATAATATTAGTAGGATACAATATTTTGTAAATACAGTATGTGTCTGTACGTACATTGTGTGTTTGTACCGAAAATATAATATTTATTTATGTAAACCACCTTTTAGTGTGGTCAATTTTGCAACGTTTTTAAGTGACCAACTATTTATATTACTTACTTTATGGTGTCTAGTCATTGTCTAGTATTTGTTTTACAAAAATATAAATATTTTATCACTACATAAGTACTAATTTATCTATTACTTCTCAGAAATGTACATATCACTAATTGTGTCCGCGGTTTTACCCGCGTAGTTCCCGATCCCGTGAGAATTTCAGGATAAAACATAGCCTATGTTCTTTCCTGGACCATAAGCTACCCCTGTACCTGTGTTAGTAAGGATTAGTAAGGATTTGTAGTCTTAGACTTTCTGTAACAGAATAGCTTATTCTACAATTACTCCAAGACTCTGGTATTACTTTACTCCCAACCCCAAGCAACATAAATTATCCACCTAATCTAATATCACATAAATTACTCACTCATAATATACCTAGTAGTTACGTACAACTAATTACTAATTCAGGTCACCATACGTCGTACATCTAAGCCCACTCAGTGAATCACACAAGTTTACTTATGAGGCATGCCCAAGGCCCATACAACATAATACTGGGTAATTCGTTGAGAAATCAACAAACACAATACCTATCTTACCGTAAATGTGTTTAATAGTTTTATTTATTTCGTGACTCATTGTATAATTTGAAAATGAATATGATAAATCTGTTTTATAAGTTTTGATAAATACATAAATAATGTATTAGGAACCTCAATGATACTGTTTTTAAAACAGAAATGAAACTCCTACTTGAATCTGTGTATATTGTTTTATACGAGTATACTTATTCTAATAGATTTATAGTTTATTCGCGGATAAACACTAAACAGGCATTGTTAGCCTTCCTTTAAGAAACTCTGCCTCTTTATGTCTGCCTATTTATCCTAGCTAAATCTTAATGCGAAAGTAAATCTGTCTGTCTGTCATGTTTCACGCCTAAACTACTGAATCGATTACCAAGATAAACTAATTAATACATTGAAAAGTTACATTTGTAAATTATTTCTCAGAGGGCGCAATTTTATTTTTGGGATGTCAAGAGGGGGTCAGTTTAAAGTTAAATCCAAGTTTTTGGGGTTGCAACCTTTGTCCAACGGCCGCCATCTTAGAAAAAGGGGTTTATCTGACAAACTATAGTCTAAAACTTCACAAAAAAATTATGAGCATTTTGATTTCCCAAAAATAAAATTGCGTCCCCTGAGAAATATATTTTTTCTTTGAAGGGAAAGATTTCAATTAACTAAAAGCTTAGAGCTACATTTTATGCCAAACCCACTGTATGTATAAGATTCTGCGCGGCTAATACCGCGGGTCACGGCAGCTAGTAATTTACATTTAAGTACGAATTAATTGTCATTCCAGACGCTGACAACCAGCAGTTCATCGAGGAGGTGGTGGTGGAGTCGGTGCTGCAGGTGCGGAGTCCGTCCGCGCGGCAGGCGCGCACCAACACGCGGACCAACCTGCAGGATGGTGCGAGGGTCTCCGAGACCAAGAATGTATAAATAACTTAGGAATAAATAATTAAGGATGTATATTTTAACAGACTTTATGATATGCGGAAAACATACTTATAATGTATTTATATAGTTAATTGTGTAACCTTTTAATATACAAGATTTTTTTAAATGGTTGTTGTGATTTATTTTGTTGTTGATAAATTGACATGAATGAAACAAAATAACAATAAATAATTGTTTTACATATTGTGCCTGTTTCTTCAAATTATTAAAATAATTAATATAGTTTTTAAGACAAGGAGTTGGGTAAGGATATCTTATTTAAATTCGATTATTTGATATAGAATTCAAATAAAATAAATCTAGTCAAATAAAACTTATTTTAGAATAGTAAATGCATGAGAAAATAATAAAACAAGGAATGAAATTCATTTTCATATAAAAGACATCAACGCAACGTGATATAGTAAGTAATTATTTTTGGCATAAAGCTCTATTTTAATGTGCTACACTTAAGATTGTTAAGATTACAAATTATAAGATAACTTTTATGACATTCAGAATAAGTAAAATGTACATAATATACTATTAAAAATCTGGATACTGATACATTTTCTACAATAGACATAACAACACATACTGAAAATAAAATGAGTACCAATATGGTTATTTTATGAAAAAGCATGACGTATTCATTTCTACTTATATTAATTTTAAAGTTTACATGAATTTTCAATGGTAATTTAGATTAAGACGGATGCTACTAAATGATCAAATACTATTTGATATAAATGTAGCAATATTGTCACAAAGAATTTTTACTATGATAATTTTACAAGGAGTTTTAAATAAAGTTGTATTTTTCAAGATTAGACCTCTCATTTCGTCCCTTTGAAACGGCTTCCAATAGTTGCAACATATCTATTAAAATAACTTTTAAACTATGGATAGCTCTTACTACCCGCACAGACTTAGTACGTACAACACACCCCCAAAAAATTAAAAATAATCTAATCATAAAATTAAAGTCCCTTTAAAAACGGCCACTCATGATATACTTAAGGTACTTTAGTTAACACATATCACTCTTTTGTTATCCCGAGTTTCTTGCCGATTCATCTCGGCTGATGTAATTCCGAATCGGTGGTAGATTCAGTGACCTTCATAAGAATGTACACTTCTGTAAAGATATCCCACACGGGAATGTTACATAGAATAAGTTTTATTATTAGTATTATAAGTGAAGATATTGTTGAAGTGTCTAACTAAATTAATAAATAAGTGCCTCATTGAATAAATGATTTTTGATTTGATTTTATTTGATTATTGCAGAATTATTAGTTACACACAAATAAAATAAAAATATAACTTTGACCGCTGATAAAGTCGTTTTTAATTATACCGACTCGAATAACTCTAGACAACAATCATCCAAATTACTTCATTAAAAAACAATGAAGATTTTCAATATTACAACTAAAGATATAACAAACCAACAATAATTTACTTTTTTTATTTAATTTACAATCAAATTATTCAATAATAATCCTTAACTCTAATAAAATAAAGTACAATACTTTTTTATATCCTACTAATATTATAAAGCCGAATGTTTGTATGTGTGGATGTATGGATGTTTGTTCCTCTTTCACGCTAAAACTACCGAATGGATTTTAATGAAATTTGGTACAGATGTTCCTCATACATAGGAATAACACATAGGATACTTTTTATCCCAAAATTCCCACGGGATAAGGTTCCACGCGGGTAAAACCGCGGGGCACAGCTAGTACTCGTATAATTTAATTTACTCAAGAACAACTTACTCAATATTAAACCTAAATGTCAATAAAATAAAGTACAAATTAGCAAAATCAATATCAAATCTCAAAGTCAGATGAGCAGTAATGTTTGAAAAAGTGCTAAATCCAATATTGTAATGTATTCATAGACGTCTGCTCATGCGCGCATAATAATGGTGCGCGCACGCGCTACGAATAATGTACTGCGCAGACAGACAGCTACGAACCTTTATATATTTTAATAAAATTGACTTAATATATATATATAAATGTTAAATAATAATTTATTAAAGTTAATGCAACTTAGGGCCTATTTCACGACCTTCAAGTAAACTTACTCACCAAAAAAAGTTAGTTTTGTCTATTTCTTATTTTATATCAAGTGACTAAGACAGAAACTTGCGAGTAGATATTCGGAACATTACTTGATGATGGTGAAATAGGCCCTTTATTTTGGTTTAGGCACCATAAATATATAAGTATAAAGTATAAAGGAATTTTGATAATGTTGTTATATGATTATTGACGACCCCAATGCCAGAGTGATCACCAAGTCAGACTGCCAAAGCCATGGGTTTGATTCTCGTGTGTAGTTAATATGAATGTGATCTATAAAGGTTTATCAATGTGGATATTTATGAGAATGTTTGTTTTTGATACCCTTTCTCTGTCGTCACAAAGTAAGCGATTCTTATCTGTGTTTTCGTAACCCATTTTGATATTTTCATTTATGGATTAGTATACTTTGTATTCTTATTCAATACAAAACACAATAAAACCTAATTTCGTATAAACTAGGAATTAGAATATTGATAAAATCGTTTTTTGTACCAAAAATAAACTCGTATTTGAATACAATAAAAGCGGCGAATAAGAGAATCCGTTACAAAAAACACTAAAGGCTAGTGCACAAGTAGTAATAACAAGTAGTAGTAGTAACAAGTAAAATATTCAGTACCCATAGGTATATTGATCCATTTTTCCATCTTAATTTTTAAATACATTCATTATATAAGAATGAGCGTTACCGTGCTCCAGAGGAAACGTTAAGCCGCTCGGTCCCAGTTGTCGTACGAATATCTTTAACAGTCGTTAAGAATAAATTAGAGCCCTCATATTTCTTACCAACAAAAATAACGCAGCACGAAAAAATACACAAACTACTTAGATAAAAGAGTGTAATCGCGGAAAACTACCCTTATACGTACAGTGAGCGTCGGTAATAAGGTATCTTCCTTGTTTGGCATACCAAAGTGGGGAGTGGGGGTTATCAAGGGAGTGGTTTTATCTGACACTGACTGTACAAAGACTGCCCAAAGACAACAAGAAGGTACAACTGTATAGTTTTTTAGTTTTGAAGTGAAAACTTCTTTAGCGGCGCTGAGCACTTTTTTGTATGGGTAAAAACTTTCAAACTCGCGTCACGTGATGCTGATCGAAAAAGCGTAAGATCGAGGGGAAAGGAGAGGAACTAGTATCTCCCACTCTTTCTACCGTGCCTGAGTGTGCTGCTCTGTTTAGGCGGCACAGGGCGCTTGCGCGAATGACCGTGTGTGTTTATGTACAGCGTCCCACGCGTATCCAAGGATGGTGACAGCTGATTGCTTGACTGTTGTGTAGTAAATACACTGTTGTGTATTCGTAAATGTGAATTGTTGTCATATTTGTGTACGATAGCGCAATAAATAAACATTGTATTCTACCTCATAAATGATAGTACTTTTATACTTATAATTAAACACAACGTTAATATTGAAGTTTTCACTTCTGCCCGGAGTGCTACCTTTTTTTTATAACATAAACATAACATAACATAATCATTCACTACATCATCTCATTATAGTAACTGACCCCTAACTAAGTTCGAGACTTGTATCTAGGGCATCAGAAACTACGCACACACCCATTCACACACACACCCAGACCGAGACAAACATTTGTGGTTTTCAAATAAATTCTTACGGTAACTATTACTAGAATTGGTTTATAGTAATTTATGGTTAGTTTTACTGCTACTGAGGCATTAAAACGTTAAATACATGCGTAACACGCACTTTCCTACCGGTGACCGCTGTCGTACTCCATTTGTGAACACATTTATTGTAATTAGAATACATTTAAATGAAAATAGAGCAATAAAACAAATGGAAACAACCTAATCTTGTTGTTACAATTCAAAATGGAGATGTTAGAATGAGTTTTTTATTCCTATTACGTTTTTAACTCAAAGTATTTTCAAATTTACTTTACTAACATATTTGTATAATAAAGTTTTACAGCACAAATTCATTTTTTGTTTATTTTAGTTAACTTACCTATTTACTTTGATTCAAAATGTAAATGCATAAGTACTGCAGTGATCAGAGAGGAATTAAAACATGATAATAACCAGTAGGAGATGAAATTAGGGGATCCAACCAATAACAAGAATAAAACCAAAGATTTCATTTATCATTACTTACATAGAAATAACAGCTTAGGTGACATAAGACGTATGACATAACTAAGCCGAAATAACTGGACTAAAAACATGGATTTTAAACCATCATCACATAGAAACAATTACTTCAAACTCCGTCATTATACACTCACCTTTACCAAGTGTACACGTGCCTTAACGTGTTCAATCGCCAATACTCAGTTCTAAGAACTCGTGATCATCAGACAATTTCCATGCGATAGAACCGTCCATGATTTATAGTTACGGCTAATTCAACAAATTAACATGTTTGGGATTGGAAAGGCGGATGTTTATTGGTCTAGTATTGACATTTGATGAGGACATCAACCCCTTAATGTCCTTGGGGGTTATGGAGGACATTATTTGATTTAATTACTTATTATGTTACATATTGATTTCCTTGATTTACACGAACACTACACATAGAAATAAAACACTTAAACGGATTACGACCACGACAAAATCCGTATAAGTGTTTTATTTCAATACATTTTACATAATTTGATTTTCTCCACAGTTAATAATAGGTCCAACATGACTGCTCTGGGTCTTTCTGTTTGGTCAGTAATGTCAGTTCCATCATACACAGGGTCCGTACCTTTTACTTTGACAAAATCTAACAGTTGTCTAGTTGGTCTAAACGAAAACGGTTAAAATAATAATACAAAGTTCCCTTATCTATGTACTACTGACGGCTCTACTAGAGTCTGCCCTACATTAGGTCAGTCGGGCCAAAGTATAAAATACTAGCAGCGCCCCGCGGTTTCACCCGCTTAGTTCCCGTTCCCGTGTGAATACAGGGATAAAATATAGCCTATGTCACGCACTGATAAATTAGCTTTCCATGAGTGAAAGAATTTTTTAAATCGGTTTTAATAGATCCCGAGATTACTCCTTACAATTTAACAAACACACAAACTTTACTTCTTTATAATATTAGTATAGAAGTATAGATATTATTATAAAACATAACTACAACTACCTACTTAAAACAACTTTTAGTAAAATTGTATTTATTTAATTGTACAAAATCATTAATATTTCAATCAAGATCAAAAACAGTGATAAAATTAGAATAACTAATTGTTGTATTATATGCGCAGTACAGTAGCACAATTGCAT
The DNA here is from genome assembly GCA_958496195.1 of Timandra comae. NCBI lineage: Eukaryota > Metazoa > Arthropoda > Insecta > Lepidoptera > Geometridae > Timandra > Timandra comae. The sequence goes on from OY292354.1 coordinate 1,886,197, forward strand.
TCAAAATCTTAAACAGTCACCTGCCAGAACCTCATTAGTACTCAACAAACATAATTACTTAAAATAATTTTAAATAAACTTCTCTGGCAATAAAACAGATCACCATGCGCGTGCATTTTATTAATTCAACTAGCTTTGCCCCGCGGTTTTACCCGATCCCGTGGGAATATCGATATTAAGAGTACCATAAGTTACTCCATAGAATTAGCTATCTTCTAGTGAAAATGCCGTCAAAATAAACCCAACCATTACAAAGATTATCCGAAACAAACATAACATAACATAATCATTCACTACATCATCTCATTATAGTAACTGACCCCTAACTAAGCTCGGAGCTCTTATCTAGGGTATCAGAAACTACGCACACACTCATTCAGACACACACACCCAGACCGAGACAAACATTTGTGGTTAGAAAAAAAAAAGAATAGACAATATTTAAAAATGTATATTTGGAATATCGTACTTATACATCCATTTGATAAAAAGCGACTATTTTAATACGAACAGACACATCAATAGTATTTACTTGTAATGTATTGATGAATAAATTAAATGCTAGTTAAAAAAAATAATGAAATATTCATTAATTGATCATGCCATACACCTATTGTCTAAGTTACAATTTATGACCTGGATCTCACAAAGAACTTGAGTCCTTGCAAGGATTTATATTCTGACGCTATGATTTGCTGTTTTTTAAATAATTCCTTTGGTAATAAAAAATTTTGATGGACGCACGACGCATATTAAAATAACACTTCTTTAAAAGGAGTTTAGTCGCGAATCACGATGTTAGTTCATCGTTGATAGGCAATAATACCTATTCAAGAGAAGAGACAGAACCTATTCAACATTTTAAATTTTTGCATTTTGTCTTACAATTCTCTCTTCTGTGACCAAAGATTATGTACATAATCCGAAATATCAGAAAAATAAAACTAATAAAAAAAATACTCGTGTTAAAAAACTACAATACTTTATCAGTATTTTTACTTAAATGTGTAATGTTCGATTAAAACAAATAAATATATACAACGCATTATTAATTAACTGTCCGATTCAAATACAAATAGGTAATGTTTGCGTTTCATGTCTGTCTGTAAAGGTATATGGAAACAATAAGCAAGGGCACAGACGTAAAAACCGAAATCATAATTATGAGTAATGAATGACATAACCCGTTCCATTGATGTTGTTATGATACACAATAGATCAAGTGACGTCATGGGACAAACCTATGCCTTATAAAACTGTCTGAATGTTCGTCTGATATTTTAGATTACGAATCTTTTTTTATAGCAAAGTAGTCTATATCGGCTTCATTCGTGTGGTCAACCAATTGAATTTCAATATAAAGAAAAAAATCCCTTTTTTAATTTATATTGGAATAGATAGCTACGAATTTTCATAGCTCTATTTTCAACAACGGCGAATTTTCATATAAACTTTAGGCTAAATTACCAAAATTCCAAAAAATAGGGTTAAAAAAAATAGTCCTCAGCCGTGTTCAAGGAAACCGTATGCAAAAAACAGACATATCCCTAGAAGATATTTACTCGTGGTTGTATTTTGTTTTACATGTTCTGACGTTTCCGATTCTTTACAGAACCCGTGATCACAGAAGACTAAGATGGAAGACGTCTGTACAAAGTAATGTAAAAAGTTTACTACCTTCAATATTTTGAATCTATGTAATTTTAAATACATTGTGAATTTACCACAGATTCGGAAATACATCAGCCGAAAAGAATGTGCAAGAAACTCGGTCTGGAATTATTTTTTAAATAAAATAAATTACAATGCACTTTAAAATCAATACAATTTTTTTTTTATTGATTGATCGACAAAAATCCGTTTAAGTGTTTTATTTCAATGTGTAGTGTTCGTGTAACTCAAAGATATTTACTCCCTAGAAGATATTTACTCTACATTGATATTTAGTCTACAGTCAGGTCCAAAAAGCATACCCATACGTTTAAACAGAATGCTTTTACATTTTTCACACAACCAAAGCGAATGTTTATTAAAATTAACACGCACAATACGCACGTTAAATATTGATGAATATATTCAGTGGCCCGTACGCATGAGGATAATACTACTGTATTCAATACGCGCGCTGATCTACATCGACAAATCAAATTCGATACTCGACTAGACACGCTCAGGTATTACTATTAATGCCTAGGTGCAGGGGCGGACCTAGGATCGGTTGTAAGAAAGGCTTCCCTACGTGTTTGATAAACTGACACTAAAATATCTGAAGATCGGGCTCTATTGAGAGAAGTTTAGTTCTCTAGCAGTGATAATAACTGATGTGATGATAACTAGCCAAGCCAATTACTCAATGACATGTAAAAGTGTTGGTAATCTTTACAATATTAAAATCACTTTAGTTAGAACTAGCTGAGCCCCGCGGTTTCACCCGCGTAGTTCCCGATCCCGTGGGAATTTCAGGATAAAACGTAGCCTATGTTCTTTCCCGGACCATAAGCTACCCCTGTACCAAATTTCAAGTCAAACGGTTCAGTAGTTTAGTCGTGAAAAGGTAACAGACAGACAGACAGTCAGAGTTACATTCGCATTTATAATATTAGGATTAGGTTAGAATTAGGATAGGAAGGAAGGATTTTACTGTAAGTAATGTTTATGATCATTGACACGACAGAAAAAAAAAATTTAAGTATAATTGCAATACCTACTCACATAAGTTTAAAAAACATGAACCCATACTTTTAGAAAGGGTACAGCCCCCTTACCCCCTTCCCTAGATCCGCCAATGCGTAGTAGCACAAAGAACAGGAAAATGCCCGTTTCAAGACATTTGACGTCAAGATAAACTTGATATGAATTGAATGGCTCCAAAGTCAGACGGCGCTCAGACAATCAAAGAAAGATTTGTTGACGTATGACTCCTGAACTAATTAAAATAAATTAAAGTTTTAAAGGAAAACAATGTTGCGATTGTTCAAAAGAATATGCCGACACGGACTATATTTAAAAATTCCGACAAACACTTTGGCAAGGTGATTGCAATGTCTTTTGTATGTATTAATAGCGTATCATATCACTCACTCACTCTACCGTTTTCAACAAGAAATGGAACCTTAACTAAAGATAGTTCACGAACACATTACTTTACTATATCCACAGATCATGTTATACTAGGACCTGTTTCTAGTAATCAACTACACACATAACCAGGCACTCACATCGAGACTGAGATAAACATTAGGTAAGTATAGAAAACTGAAATGGTTACCATGAACGGGAATCGAATCTGCAATTCTTTGTCAGTCTAGCATGGCAACAAATCTAGTACTTACTTCAGTCTTTAATAATATCAAATTTTATTAAGCTCTCAGAATCGAGATAATAAAATCTAAATTCATATTAAATCCAGCTTATTGTTATATTCTTAGAAATTATTGTCCTTCAATGCACTTCAAAGTTTCAATTGAATGGTTTGTCTAATTCAATTCAACATCCAGTTATCTCATATTTGATCTGTTATTTTTTTCGAACAAAGACCACCCGTAATAGATTTACTTTAATATCTATAATGCATTGGAGTCGATAATATCTATAACTGGCAATGCGCTACGGTTTTGCCTGCGTGATTCTCTCTGTTCGACCCGTAGGAATGTTAAAATTATTAGTATCCTAATATACTATTCCTAGTTATAATTAACATAATGTATAGATCTACCAAAATCGATCCAGCCATTATAGAGTTAGAAATGATGTATCACATAAGTCATAACATAACATAATCATTCACTACATCATCTCATTATAGTAACTGACCCCTAACTAAGTTCGAAACTTGTATCTAGGGTATCAGAAACTATAAGAACCGACTTTGTTTTAAGTATGTACATGTTTATACTATAGAATCTACATATCTAACTTAGTGGTCAGTTACTATAATGAGATGATGGAGTGAATGATTATGTTATGTTATTGAGAATGTGTAGTTCATCATCTATAGTCATCTATACTATAAATGGACGTACAGACATAGTCTGTTACAATTTTATGACATGAATAGATATTCGGCAAAGGTTTCGGTAGGACATTTATGTTAATGAGACTAGCCGTGACAGGAATCAGCACATAACATACATGACAAATGGGTTTCTTTAAGGATTACCGACATAGCTATAAATCCTAGTTCTTATGAGTGGAAAAATCTTTGATACAGTCAAAATGGATATTTGGTATCAAAGAGGTTGACCTTATTTAAAAAGCTTTGCTTTTAATTTTAGATTTTACTTGTATTGATCATTTAACTTAGCCTTCTACATAGAATCTGTATTAAAAACAAGCACCAAAAATCATCAGAATCGGTTCTAAAACTTACACCACATTTGATTAATAAGAGATACCGTATTTTCTTCTCAGAGTTTCGTACTGTCCTTAAATCGGTTAAGAGATATACAGGCACAGTTCCCTACGCATTTATTTTCATACATAGACCTAGACAGTTTGGATCCTCCAAGCCTATACTTATTTTGAAACAGATACACGGGATCTGTGCACGTACCTCACGTACCTCGAATCCCTCGACTATTTTCAGCCGCATTCGGTGGCCTTCATCAGGAGGATGAGTGAGATGCGCCCGCGACAGCGTCTCGCTCTGCACTCAACTCTGAGTAATAATAAAGAAGCCTATTCTTGTCTTTATACTTACTGCAAAAATCTTTACAGACCTAAAGAAAGAGCTACATCGTCTGTGAAAGAGGTCACCGACCCATTGTTTTAGTAACATTATCGAGTGTATCTGTGGGCGTATCGGGCCATCTGACAGCGCACTCGCCGGATGAATATCGACCGGCGCAGGATTCGCGGAACACTTTGAAACGCAAATTGTAACAACTGTTCCACATGGGAATTGTAAAAAGACAGCCAATATTAGCTTAAATGTAAAGGAATCGGACTAAAGAACTTTTATAACGCGCATTGTGCAGTTTAAGTAATACTTACGTTAGTTTTTTATAATCCGTGGTAATACTTACATACAATACTTATTGAAGATTCACCCCGCGGTAAACCGTGCGAGCTAACACGGGCTAAAACCTTCGTTAGCTCACACCTGTTGGTCGCAGCGTGAAAGTATTTAGTCCAAAGCTTCAAACCCATAGTTCATAAGCTAAGCTCGATCAACCAAACAAACAAACCGATAATCTAGTTGGCTTTATAATACTAGTAGGTATCTACAGATTGTTACAGGCCGATGTCAAATAAATACAAGCCAAAACGACAGTATTTTTGTGTCTATCTGTTTTTGTATATTCAGACCGAATGAGCCAACATGATCAAACTGTAAGTTTCAGGCTGGTACACAGGTGCACACACCAAAGCTTTCCATACAAATATACATATACAAATATTAACCAAACAAAAAACCTATTAATATAAATAATCCTTGATACACTGACTCACGTACAGATGTTCAAAATCTTGTCAACTTGTAATGCAGTGGACACACGCGCTCCGTGTCACATACTAATACCAACACACTGTTTCCGGCATAAATTGAAACCCATTATCAGATCACAGGGTGCGTTCACGTAAATCTGACTTTAACAACCGTTTAGCCAGTTTTATAGGTCGATAAAGATGTTATCTCGGCGAATGGTCACCGACTGATCATATCTCTGACTAATAGCTACGAGTTGTGGTCCAATATATCACGTGCTACTTTACATAGTATTAAATCTCTTTAGATTTAATACTAAGTAAAGTAGTAGGATGCGGGCGGGAAGCTTCTTTAAGCTTCCCGCCCGCATCCCTCTGTACGTGCGCATAGAGCTTTTAAGATACGCATTGGATTGTTGATTGATAGATTTTAATGCAGTTTTCATGATTCAAGAGAAATAACACAAAACGGAAAGCACAAACAGTTATTACTATCATAATTCATAAAAATAGGAATTTAAAATTAGAAAGGAAGGTTCTCTAACATTTATAACATTCTATTTATAGCGTTCTATAACATTATATTCTTATCCTACCACATAACGATGAAGTCAAACTCTTACATCCTACTTAAAACACGCATCATCACGTAATGCAGTTGAACACCTGCACATCAATAAATTGAACAAAATCCCATATTTTCCTTCAATTACACGAGAACAAGCACTGGCACATTCTCAGAAGTAGTTATCACATATAAACATGTTGTTAGCCAGTCCTGTGGTGTTATAAATCGTCATGAATGAACCTCTTTTGTCATTCCACGTAGGGAGTGAGCTGCGCTCTGCATAATGCACGCACCACACGCAGTTTAATAACAACTTATTTATAACAATCTGGGTTGAAAATTCACACGATTATACATACTGTACTAAGGGTATGCCAACCCTATACGTAGGTTATAGGTAAGGATATGGGTTGGTTTTGTTCAAATTCTGTATTTGTAAGTGGACAGTTTGGAAAAACATATGCCCTGCAGTGGGCTAACATGATTACATGCTCAAGAAAAGGTGGTCAGTTTTCAACGAAATCCGCAATTACAAATAATCACGGTAAAACCTCACTCTAAAAGTAATTTGGGGTTTAGACACGGGTTCAGATATCACAAGATTTATTATTAATAATAATTAATAATCAATCTTTTGATCAATAATAATTATTGAAGTATGTATGACTATCAAAATTTGTGGAGAATATGTCTGTTCTTCTCAATGATTTAATAAACAATGAAAACATTAAAAATTGCTATTAACAAATTAAACTCTCCGAAATTGTTGTAAAAAATATTAAAAAAACACAGACCAAACAACAACTATACAAAACTGAGTCACCACCAAATGCAAATGCAATCAACTAGCTCAAAATTCACAAAAACAAGAAGTTCAACGGTTCACTCCTATTAGAGAGATACGTGTCGAGCATTGCCAGATTTCAGCCAGTCTTTCCTAACGGTTGGAGTATCGAATAGTGTAAAATGGCAGGCGCGGGGGACGGGCGAACACACGCCGTGAGCTGCATCCCAATGAGTCCACCCAGCTCCGAATATAAAACGCGAACTGCCTCTGAGCACATCACAAACTCGAAACAAGTAACCCACACAGCACCCTCTGACTAGAGCCCAGATCAGTGTTCAAAATGAAGCTAATTTTGTCTTTGCTGGTGTTGGGATGTGTGGTCTTGGCAACGGGATACCCGTACCCATATTATCCGGCTTATGGGAATGTTGATTCATGTGAGTTTTTTAATTTTTTTATCAATCAATATCATCTGGGATAAGCTCTCCCATAACCATTCCTGTCTAGCAACCTCCCACAAAAAATAATAATATTTAAGTAAGTAATTAAATTTTTGGGTTGGGTTTTTAAACTTTTATCGTCCCACGGCTCGCTAAAGAGCTCTCCCCCAGTCACCTTTATTATTCTCTGCCATGAGCAGTTCTTTTCAATATTTGTCTAAGATTGGAAAGTCTCATCAAGCATAATTTGATAAAAAAAGGAATTAAAATAAGAATAAAATTATAATTTAAAAAGTTATACAATGTCTTTTGTGTGTTTGTTGTCTTATCTTAATATGTTTGTTTTACAGTGTCCTACGGGTCAAGCGACAACACCCGCGGCGGTATGGTGATGAGCAGGTACTACAACCCGTACTACAACCCTCGCTCCGTGGGCGGTGGGATGGCCACCTTCATGTACCGCCAGCCCGAGGAGCTCCCCCAGTCCGGCCAGTACTACCAACCTGACCGCCGCCGGCAGACACCGCTCGACGTCTACGTCCCTCCTCAGCAGAACGAGGTCTACTATCCCCAACAACCAGAAAACCCTATCGCTGTTACCGAACCAACCGAACTCGCCGAACCAACGGAAAAAACCGAAGTTATCTCCACTACACTCAAGGCAGGCGCTCCAGAACTGGTCGAGCCAGAAGTACCAGAAGTTGAGGTGGACCAACCTGCTCCTAAGGCGAAAAAGGCGTCCAAAAAGAAGCCGGTTAAGCAACCTGTTGAGGAAGAAGACGATGATGAAGAGGAACATGCTCCGAAGATGCCTACTGGTGCGTTCTTCCCGATGTTCTTTGGTTACGGTGGAAGGGCGGGAGGTGCTCCCAATGGACCCATGGCAGTGGCTAATGCATACAGCACTGGGAGGGGGGGAGTAGCGACCAGCCACGCTACCGCATACGGCGCCCCCAGACCCGAAGAAAGATACTACAAAAACAAATAGACTTATACTATATTTGTACATTACTCCTTGTTATATTTGTCCATATATTTACTACAGTAACTATGTGATTGTTAATAATGCCATCTGTTGCAATTTGTATAAACTAATACTCATTATTGATTGAGATTCGGTCTGAATCAGATACCATGTTTATGTTAATTCGTTAGCGAGTACATAGGTGGCGTTGTTGAGAAATAAAAAGTTTTAAAAATATTTTATCGTTTTTTTTTTCATTTTAAGAAGGAAGGGTTCCTTACAAAACCTTATTAGTAAAACTCCAGCATACTGTCTCAAGGGCAACGCAGTCTACACGAGGGACTCTGAAGGTAGGATGCTATTTTGTACAGGAGCTCTTAAAAAACTTGATCTAACTAAGAAAACTAGCTGCCTACTAGTTGTATACCGAATCTAGTTGAGTTCGATACCCGTGCGAAGTAAATATTTTACCTAGTAAACCTACTTTAGGGCTAGCGACATAGTGTTGAATCCTTACTAGTCCATACTTAATATTATTAACGTTAGTATTTTATGATCCGTGATATGTATAAATGCAAAAATAACTCTTCTGTCTGTCTGTTATGTTATCACGGCTAAACTACTGAACCGATTAACTTGAAATTTGGTACAGGGGTAGCTTATGGTCCGACGAAGGATATAGGCTATGTTTTATCCCGAAATTCTCACGGGATCGGGAACTATGCGGGTAAAACCGCGGGGTAAAGCTAGTTGTATTTTTTTTAGGTATTGAATGAAAACTTGCTAGTTAAAAATATACCACGTACTAATACATCCCTACGTTTTTGTTATACCAATACATGTATTTATAAATACTACAAGGAAATACCGTAGCTAATGTACAAAATATTTTTTATCAAATCCTATAAGTAAGTACTGAGTAATTTGTTAATCAGTCGTAATCTTAATAAGGAATTATGTAAATGAGATAATTTTGTTAAGTCATCGTTGTAAGTAATGTTAAATACAGGTTTGTAGTAAACATGCAAAAAAGTAAAAGAAAAACTATTTTAATGTATTATGATTGGTATGCAAATATTAAACAAACATTCTTGTTTTAGCTAAGTAAATCTGGGGGCACGGCAGTGCCCCCCGCCAAGTCGAGCGCGAAGCAAACACTGCCGTACCATCCTTTACAGGAACCCTTTCGCCGCATTTTCAGGCCCCTATTTGAGAACCTCTGGATAAGCCCAGAACGCTGAAATTTTCGTCATCCAGTAAGCTATACAATCACATACTTAAAATAAAATTTCAAGTCTGTAGGTCATTTAGTTCCGAAGTTAAGCGAATGCAAAGTTTCGTATTTATGACAGACACTCACTCACTCACTCACTCACTCACTCACTCACTCACTCACTCATGATCATCAAAATAGAACTAGTACTTCCCATAAACCTAGAGAGCTGAAATTTGGTACAGAGTTAGGGTTTAATGGCCACATAAAGGGAAAACTATAAAAACTAGGATAATCGAACGGGAACGGGAACTATACGGGAACGGGAGTGGGAATTGTAACTCAATAACGGCTGAACTGATTTGGCTGAAAATTGGTGAGGACGTAGCTTAGAACCAGGAAAAGGACATAGGATACCTTTGATCCCGAAATTCCCACGGGATTGGGATCGGGAATTTTAAAATCAAGAACGGCTGAATTGATTTGGCTGAAAATTGGTGGGGAGGTAGCTTATAACTATTAGAAGAACATAGAATACTTTTAATCCCGAAATTCCCACGGGAATGGGAACGGGAATTTATAACTCAAGAATGACTGAACTGATTTGGCTGAAAATTGGTGGGGAGGTAGCTTATAACTATTAGAAGAACACAGAATACTTTTAATCCCGAAATTCCTACGGGAATGAGAACGGGAATTTATAACTCAAGAACGACTGAACTGATTTGGCTGAAAATTGGTGAAGAGGTAGCTTAAAACCAGGAAAAGAACATAGAATACTTTTAATCCCGAAATTCCCACGGGATTGGGAACGGGAATTTATAACTCAAGAATGGCTGAATTGATTTGGCTGAAAATTGGTGGAGAGGTAGCTTAGAACCAGGAGAAGCACATAGAATACTTTTCATCCCGAAATTCCCACGGAAACGCGAACGGGAACTACGCGGTTGAAACCGCGGGGCGTTTAATAATAAAATACTACTCCTAAAAAGAAAAAAAATGTGTCAAATAAGAAAATCTAATAAAATAAATCAATATAAACACGTTTCAACAAAAATAAATGAAATCCCACCAAAAACATTCTGTAAAAAACTAGCCAAGTCTCGATGGAGCTTCTTGTTTATATCTAAAAAGAAATGAAATCTAGACAAACTCGTGCCAAGTCTAAGGTTCCTTACTGCGATTTCTTTATTATTATAGTTAATGTTGTGTGACTTGGCCGTTGAACCTTGTTTAAAACGTTAGTAGTGGGTACAAGTCAATTTTGTTTACACGTAATGTTATTACATTATTAAAATACGCAGCTTCATCAAGCCTACAATTGACTGGATATTGAATCAACGTTTTTCAAATGGTAATTTTCTATCGTCAATGGGTAGCGGTTCTGGCGACAGATTGGTGCAATGGTGTCATGGAGCACCTAGTTTTGTACCTTTGTATACATGTGTACCCTTCAACGGCCAGGTCACACAACATTAACTATAATAATAAAGAAATCGCAGTAAGGAACCTTACACTTGGCACGAGTTTGTCTAGATTTCATTTCTTTTTAGATATAAACAAGAAGCTCCATCGAGACTTGGCTAGTTTTTTACAGAATGTTTTTGGTGGGTATATATTTCAAATTATCGGTCATCGGGTATAAACATGATTTATATAAGGTGTGTGTGAATGAGTGTGTGCGTAGTTTCTGATACCCTAGATACAAGTTTCGAACTTAGTTAGGGGTCAGTTACTATAAGGAGATGATGTAGTGAATGATTATGTTATGTTATGTTATTATTTTTGACGGAGTTTGGAGAGAGCTGGCTCACGATAGAGACAAATGGAGGGATTTGGGGGAGACCTTTGCCCAGAAGTGGGACGATTCAGGTTATTAAAAATTGGTTGGTACATATGGGTACTTTATAGCTTCAACTTCAGTCTAGAAAAAAAATGTATTAAGTTCATTTTTTAAACTAAGAATCATATCTATAAATAAGCAATTCCTTTTAATAATTAATATACGGCATCGTAAATATATACAATAATGCTGGCTATATTATAAATATAAGATCCATTTATCTTAACAATTTGAACCACCCGGATGCAGTCGCTGTTTGCAGAAGACCGCAGACCGATCGTGACTTGATATAGCCACAGAATTAAGGTGCAGACTGACTAATGCGAATGCTGTAGGCTCACGGCGCATTTTCACTGATTATAAAATTAATTGTTTGACAACGTGGGTTCATGTTTCTACTGCAACACACACATGCATACAAGTTGCTACTGTAGCGCAGCCCAGCTACGAATTATAGTATTTGCTAAGGTGGCTACTCACCCACTATAAACTCGCCCACTGGGTGAGTAGCCACCTTGTGATATTCTTAGTGATCATCTCACCCAGTATTTAGCCGATTGTGGGTGAGCCAACTACTCCAATATAGGCTTAAAACTTGCACACGGTTGATGTTCACAGCGGATAGCTACGCAAACTCATGCATTTACCAATCAAGATAATATTGTGTAGGTTGACCGTGGGTTGCAGTGGCCACAATAAAGTCGTGCTTTATGATGACGCCCCTTCATGAGTAGAGTTTCGATCTGTGCCGCTCGTCACGGTAGTGAATACATAAATAAAATAAACAGGCTCGTTACGCCATGTATGTATTTCTTGCCTTACATTTACTTGCAAAGCTAAGCTTAACCACAGTATAAGTATTAGTACTAGCGTAGCTTAACTAAGTGCGTAGTCTGCGTAGCCTCTCCATGCGCTGTAGTGTGTCTGTACCTTAATACACAGTTAAAACCTAACGATATAAACAATTGCACTAAATTAATTGACGTTTTATGATCTCACGTGTATACTGAATACATTAATATTATACTGAATAATATATTCTAAGATATACTACAACATTGTGCTAAGAAATACTAATCTATAAGTACTAAAATTATAAAAAGGTAGTTTGTTTGTTTAACGATTACGAAAGTTCATAAGTTTAAGAACTTTATACTAACTTGTTTTAACTGTAATTTATTTAAATGCTAATTTCATAAACTTTGCAATTAATCGTCTAAATTAGTTTAGTCATTTGAGCATAAAGGGGCTGGAAACATTTGTAACACAAAATCTTTTGCCTTCATATAAGAATGATAAAAGAAAAAAAAACTTAAAAACCGCAAGTAAACACATGTAACTAAGTTAGTTTCACAATTAAATCAAATACCTAGGTACTATTCGCATCTTTAATATAAAACCTACCACACTTAAGTAGGTATAATACTTGTCGTATCACAGACGCATACGTCATAAAAAGGTATCTGTATAATTTTATCGTTAGCAAGATGATTTTTTCACAATGAAATGATACAATGTTTTATCGCCTTTATTAGTTACAATATTAAGGTAATTATAATGTCTAGGAAGAGTTGACACATCTACATATCATGGTAAACCGGATCCTGACATTTCAATAAGACTGGAAAATAATTAACAATTAGAATCGATGAGCATTGATCAATGGAAATGTTCAATTCGATTTACGTTCGAGTATACAATGTAACTGGCCAGGCTAACAATGCATTGAATCAAATCGATTCCGGAACACATGAAATAATATGTGTAGTGTAGAGTCAATATAAAAATTCGTAAACTCTTAAATCCTACTAATATTATAAATGCGTTTGGATTTTTGTTACTCTTTCCCGCAAAAGCTACTGTATCTATTTAGATTTTTGGTGCAGATGTTCTTTATAACTAGGAATAACATATTATAGGATACTTTTTATCCCGAAATTCCCATGTGATTGGGATTCACGCGGGTAAATTCACTTTTTGACCCACATTAAAGGAAATTAATGTCTGTTTTGCATTCAAAATGTACAATTTTCGATTAAATTGCCCAACTTTCCACGTTTTAATGTGTTTTTAAGAATATACCTGTGTAGTTCGAAGTGTACGTACATTATAATAAAAACTCAAAAACGGTTTTTAATTTGAATACAATAGTAAAAACCCCAACGAAAATTACACGGGTATTACCGTGAGGTTTAACTGTAAGTTATTTTTTAATTTATTTTCTTAACGATACGTCATTAAGTGACTCAGGCAAGGTTTTGATAAATTTTGGAAACACGTATTTTTCATAATTTATAAGTTTTTACAGTACAATGTACCCACATTAAAAGTAATTAAATAAAAACTTATAATTATTGCCTTGATACAAAATTCTCATTATTATAATATTTACCATCGCAATTTAACCGTCAATTAGTTGTTTGTTTTGTTGTTGAAAGTATTTTTGCGTAAAGAAATAAAGATATAGTCAGGACTTAAATTGCACATAATTTTATACTAGTTTCTTTGACAGAACACCGATCAATTAATTGGATAGTTAGTGCCAATAAATAACCGACTATAAATAAGCAATTATGTATTTTCCAAACATAGTTGACCTTCGATTTGATATTACGTATCATTGTACAACTCGAGTCAAGTAGAAATATATAAAAAATGCCTAGTTTTTATGGCCAGTTCAAACAGTTTTTGAGTGTTTCGCGGTATGTAATAGTATTGTCTTGTCTGTACGAATCCTGATAGTATCTGTCGATTTGAGGTTTCTGACTAATAGACTATCAACAAAAACCTCACGATTATCTTGTGGGAAGCACAACATTACATCTACCAACATAAAAACTAATTATTGTTTCTCGGTACTTGCGTATGTTCTCATAAACTTAGTAAATAGGTATTTTATATACTGGTTTAAAATGATCATATAAAAGGATGTTATTATCTAAGTGAGACCAGTTAAGTGAAGGATTAGCCATGAAACAGACGATAGGGACCAGCCTCGTCCTCTGTCTCCTCGCGGGGATGGGACATGCCTCAGGTCAGTTCATAGAGGATTAGGAGTAATTAGATTTTATTGAACATTTAGAATTTGTGGAGAGAGATTTTACGATGTGTGTGTTTGACATAAGAGGCTAAATTTATGAGGATACACTGATTAAAGATAAACATTTTTTACAGAACTTTTTAAAACATTTTACATATTAGTCACTTCAAATATATTTTATTTAAATTATTTTTTCTTTACTTTCAGTGAGAATCCGTAGAGGGTATGGCTCTTCAGGAAGCGGTGGATATGGTGGAGGCGGCAGGGGCGGCGGGGGCTACGGGTTCGGGGGAGGTGGTGGGGGTGGGTTCGGGTACGGGGGCGGCGGCGGCGGAGGGGGAGGGGGCGGCTTCGGTATTGAAGGCATTCAGAAAGGAGTCAGTGACATATTGGGAACTGTGAGTCAAGGGTTCGGACAAGCAGCGCGCGGCGCCGGCGCCTTCGGTGGGAGCATCGGCGGGGGCGCCGGCGGGACTGGAGCCGGGGGCGGATACGGCGGCGGAAACCACAAGTCTATCTACACGCAATCCGATGACGGAAAATCAGGAGGATTCGCTTTCACCGGAACTCTCGGCGGCGGCAAAGGAGGCTATGGCGGCGGTGGCGGATACAGTGGCGGTGGAAACGGAGGCGGCACTGGAGGGGGCTACGGAGGAGGAGCAGGGATCGGTGGCGGGTCCGGTGTTGGAGGCGGACACGGAGGTGCAGCCGGGTTAGGGGGAGGATCGGGAGGCAAGGGCGGGTATGGAGCAGGAAACGGTGGGGGAAGCGGCGGATACAGTGCCGGCGGCGGCGGTGGGTACGGAGGTGGTGCTGGTCTTGGAGGCGGCGCTGGTTTGGGAGGCGGAAACGGACTTGGAGCTGGACACGGAGGTGGAGGCAGCCATGAGAACATCGGAGGGAGCGGTGGGGGTTACGGAGGTGGTCTGGGTGGAGGCGCTGGCGGCGGATTAGGAGGTGGGGCGGGAGGACCTAGTGGGTTCGGGGGCGCTGGCATCGGTGGAGGACATGGAGGACCTGGGCATGGCGGACCCGGACATGGCGGACCTGGACATGGAGGTCCCGGACACGGCGGACCTGGACCTTCAGGAGCTGGAGGGCTCGGCGGGGGACTAGGAGGTGGCCTTGGAGGAGGATTCGGAGGTGGTTTTGGGGGAGGCCTCGGTGGTGGCGGCGGAGCGGGCGGAGCAGGCGGATACGGTGGTCATGGAGGCGGAGGTCACGGACATCTTGGAGGTGGAAGCGGTGGTGGCCTTGGAGGTGGCCTGGGAGGTGGGTATGGAGGCGGAGGTGGCAACGGAGGGGGTCACGGTGGCAGTGGGGGTTACAATGGGGGAAGCCAGGGTGGTAGTAGTGGGGGTTACAGTAACGCTGGACACGGCAACCAAGGCTCCAGTGGGTGCAATACTTGCAATGGTGGAGGCGGCGGCGGCGGAGCGTACGCCAGCGCGAAGGCATCAGCTTCAGCCAGTGCCACCAGCTACGGATAAACTACAAAAGTGTAGCTATTATACTCTGTGATCTGAAACTTCTTACTACTACTACTAATGGCCATACGATATTGTACCTTATTACTCATAGATAAAGACTTGTAGTAATTAAATTAGATTGTAATTATCATTGTTTGTTTTAATTAAAATATTAAAATGTCATTCATTCTTCATCGTCATTATTTCAATCTTTATTTATAAGTATTGGTAAATATTTATACGTAGGTAGAATAACTAGGCATTTATATACTTAATACTAGTAAGTATATAAGTAGAATATAACACAATTTCTTGTTTCATAACGAATTCCTAAAATTTTAGTTTCATGATAACGTTGTCCACAAAATAGGGTAGTTGCCTAAAAAAATTTTATTAGTCCGTCTTTTAGATTTCCAAAAAATATTGGACACGTACCTATTTTTTTATTTTTCGATAAGACGATACAGTGCATCGAAAACTCGTGAAACGTCACAGATTGCTACAATTTTCACCAACAGTTGTAGTCACAAGCTTTAATGCTCCTAAACTTTAATGCGTTATAACGAAGTCAGTTTTATTAATTTGATGAAACAAAAAAAACACATGTCTAATATTATTTCGAAATCTATCTGATGGACTAATTAGAATTGCAATTTGTTTACCCAGGAAACTACCCTATTATGAACAATAAAAAACTTTATCAAAGCGAAAAACTAATCAACTTAATACTCGTAGATCAGCTCAATAGTTAATATGAGTGACGTTTAGGCCTTAGCCATAAAACATGGCAATTTATTTTAATTTATCTATCTAGACAGGTTTATTTCATTGACGCATTATGTATTAATGGTATATGTGTAATAAAAACAAGTTGAGTGGAAAAACAACACTGATCTTAGCACTCATAATAATAAAATAATATGGAGTCAAGATGTCAAAAAAATGGCTGCTAACGCCCTCTGCCAGAGCCGGGTCACCAGTTCAATTAAAACAATGGAAGACAAAAACAACACTTAAGTATTAATTAGCATTAGCATATTACGAGTTTAAATATACTATAGCTATGTCCCGCGATTTTATGGGGTTAAGGCCGTTGACTTCCGATCGGAAGGTGACTGGTTCGAACCCCACCAGTCCCGCCACAAACCAATGTGTTTTCAATTATCGAATTCATAAGTACGTACATTTCGACGCTCTTACGGTGAAGGAAAACATCGGGAGGAAACCTGCACACGCCTAGGAAGAAATTCTAAGGTTGTGTGTGAAGTCGACCAACCCGCACTTGGCCACCGTGGTTGACTAAGGCCAAATCACCCTAATTCAGTAAGTACAATAGTTTGCATGGTGCAGACATACAGACAAACAGGCAGAGAAATATCCTGAAATCTTATTTGGTTTCAATATCTATAATCTACACCTGTTATTTTACTACTTTACTTGCCCCAGTATATATTGTAATATATGTATTGCAAATTACTTGTAACATAACTGCAAAAAATATCAGGCGTTATGTTACTACAAAGAAAACCAGAAAATATAATAAACATTTTATTCCATTGATGTTTCGAGTTGAATTAACTGTTTATGAACTTTAATAAAAAAAGTAAGTACTTACCTACATCAAGCCTAAATATCAAAACAACTAAAATAGTTAAGTATGTATTTTTCCATAGCACCATAAATATTTCCTAGAATAAACAAAGATAAGTACTTGATAAAAAAATGTGTTGCAAAATTTAATTATGGATACTGGTTGTCATTTTATTTAAGTTTATGATGACTGAGTCCGAGTAAATGAATGGACCTATTAACAAAACAAAACACGCGGCTTTTCTCTCGTTGGATTTACTGAAATTACTTTTAAAAGTCGGAATAAAACGAAATCCTTTCTTTCCTAATTAAAAATTATGTGTTTTCTTTGTTTTCTTCAATGAAAATATAATACTTATGAATAATATGCTCAATTTCCACGAGACAGAATAATTCATCATCACTACAAAAAACCTACTATATTATTATATTAAGTATATTATTAATATTATAAATACAAAAGTTTGTATGTTTGGATGTTTGTGAGTTTGGATGTTTGTTCCACTTTCACGCAAAAACTACTGTATCGATTTTGATTAAATTTGGTACAGATGTTCCTTATAACTAGGAATAACACATAGGATACTTTTTATCCCGAAATTCCCATGGGTTTGAGTATAAGTAATCGTATATTTTATTGTAACTTTTTGTAGTCACAAATCCTACCAATAGATGGCGCCGTTACTTAATTTTTTAACACCCGATGGTGAATTGTGCCGAGATTGTATGATACTACGAGTTACGCATTCTCACGGGAGCGGGTACTACGCGGATAAAACCGTAGGGCGCTGCTAGTATTATATAAATGCGAAAGTATCTCTTCGTTCAGTGTTCAATCAAGTGTATGAATTCAAAACCCTATAGTACGTACGACGTGACTACTTATACGTGTATAACATAATGGTATTATCAGTCGATAATACAAAGTATCTCACAGTAGTCACTGTGAGATACTTTGTCACGCATTTATTATAATAATATTAAACATAAACTACTCTATACTACATGTATAGACAGAAATAAATAATTATACATGTACGTCGCGGTATTAACCACATCATTTCATTGAGATTTTCCGAATTATCTTGTTTATAATTTGCCAACCGAGGGGCTTGAGCCTTCCCTGAATTAGGGTGACCAGTGACCACGCTGAACAATTTATTATTTTATTAAGTATTCTTAATTTTTGTTTGCGCATTAAATTTATACTTACCTAAATTAAGGTTTAATCATATCTGTTCTAACTTTAATTTAATTTACATAGTTAAGTTTGTTTACACTAAACCATACTAATATTATAAAGAGGAAAAATTTGTTAGTTTGTTTGTAATGAATAGGCTCCGAAACTATTGAACCGATTTCAAAAATTCAGTATTAGAAAGCTACATTCACCCTGAATAAAATACTTAGGTATGCTATATTTTATCACGGGAACGGGAACCGCGGGGCACTACCAGTATTCACATAAAATAAATCAGAGTATTGCTGCCGTTTTATATAAAAAAACTTAATTAGAATATTTAGTGCTTGGTTAATACCCCCATCAGGGTTTTTACGATACCAATTACGGAAACTTTTTGTTTTAATTTAGCTACCAAGTTAGGTATAAAAGAGTTTATTTTAATGAGGAGAATCCTTACAACTAGTATTTTAAATACGTTTTTATGTTGCTTAAATTATACCTAAGAGTATTATCGTTAACCACAGAACAACAGACTTATTAGTTACGTTTAATAACGAGAATATTAACGTAAATATAACATTTCTGCACTATTTACTCTTAATACAAATTATTGTTATATTTTTAATTAACAGATTCTGATGATTTTTGGGTATAAAGATAGGTAATGTAAATCGTATGAAAAGAACTAAGACATCGAGCTGTTTTACTTGGGTTATTAGAGCCCTCAAAAATGAACCCAAAATATCGTAACACTAACAAAGGACACATCATCATCAGCTCACATAATGTCCCCACCGAGGGGCTCGAGCCTACCTTGAATTAGGGTGATTAGGCCTTAGACAACAAAGGACACAAAATTAAATCCCGGAAAATTGCCAATTTTACAAGTATAGAGTCACCAAGTTTTCTGTGCCGGTGAGAGCGTCGCTGTAATCGCACCTTTTGGTTGTCAGTTTATTGAAAGTGTATCCAAATGACATTAGAATCAAAATGACAATAGTAGCTACAAATTTTGGCAAAAAAACTTAGTGACTCTATACATGCAAGTTCTTTTTCAAGGCCTTTCTTGCACTGATTATTACAGTTAGGGTCGATTTTTCCATCGCCAGATAACTTCATTCAACGAATAATTTTGAAATTTTGACAGTCCCTTCATATAAAAACTGTCAAATGTCAATTTTATTCGTCGAATAAAAGTTATCTGGCGATGGAAAAATCGGCCCTTAAGAAGTTTAATTCAATGCATGTTGGTGATCTCAAAACCGTACCATGTTTGGAAAATAGTAAACATAGTTTTCGACTCAGACTTCTAGTTTGTCAGGCAGATACACATACCACTATATACAGCCGAGGACTTCCCTACGTCAGAGTCAAAATAGTAATTAACACCGCGAATTAAATCCTTTTAAAATCGTTTTATCCTTTGAATGTGCACTAGACCGCCAAGGAAAGAGATACTATTTTGATTCTGACGTAGTTTGGTACGTCAGAATCAAAATAGTATCTCTTTAGTATAATTTTATTATAATATTAATAATAAATAAACCGTCCAAATCAAAACAGACTCTATTTCCAAGTAACATCAAGGATAATGAACGAGCACGTTTATTATTATGAAAGAGCACACAAAAGTTTTGTTATTATCAAACAAAAAACTATCGACCACTATGTTTGATTGGAACTGGTAAAAAATAGTATCCTTTAATAGATGTGGTTCCGTATGGTAATGCTTAAAATATTCCTTTGAATAATCGAGTTTTCTCAGCAAATACTAGGCAAATACTTATCCAGAGTTCTTCTGTGGTAAAAGTCCTTCGGGATCCTACGGCACTCCAATGAAATGTGGTCGGAAGTTAGAATTTTAGTGGGTAGGCCTCAATGCCCTCACATAATCCCCTGGACTCCTCCCCACGGACCCGGATTTATGCGAATCTACATATTTTCCCAACGTTAAAAAAAGGATACAGAGTTAAAAAAGCAAACCTTTACTATACTGCACAACTTAATAGAAATCATAAGACCTCTTTGAATTATTTAAAAAAATACCAAATTAGATTGAAAATTAATTAGGTATACTTGAAATATTGTAGGAGTTTAGAAAGAAAACTACCTACTTACATAAATTTTATCATTTGCATTACAGGCAAACGGAACCCTAGTACAATTATTAATATTAAATAAGTCTGAGAGTTGTTGTAAAAACTGAAGAGTTTACTAAACATTCGGTGGTTGATGAAGTCATGAGCGTCGAGTGTGTAAGTATATAAGATAATGTCGGTGTGGAGGTAGCACAGTCTGGCGATATGGCTCGGCTTGCACTCGCTACTGTGGCCTTTGGGCTGGTCGCATGCGCCTACGCAGCTCCAGGTAATGTTTACAATTTTATTAATTAAAAACAATCCTCTGTTATTTATTATGTGAACTTTATTTACTTGAATACTCATCCTATGTTTAGATTTGAAATCAGTTGTTTTTGTTTTGTAATCATTTTTGGGTCTTGGTCTTTAACTTTCGTACTAGAATCCTAATCATTGAATTGTTTTATTGATTTATGACCAATTTTATTACCTATACAAATAATAACAATTATCTAGGTTTGTTATATCATACCTATTTGTTTGTTGTTTCAGGATATGGAGGAGGCAATAGTGGGGGTGGCGGGGGAGGCGGAGGTGGAGGCGGGGGCGGCGGAGGATTCATAGGAGGGTCCGGAGGTCACGGGCCTGGTGGTGGTGGCGGTGGCAGCCACGGAGGCGGTTTCAACTCGGGAGGAGGCGGCGGTGGTCTTGGAGGGGGATACGGCAAGGGAGGCGGCGGAGGCGGAGGGCAGGATGCAGGTTACGGCGGAGGTTCCTCGGGAGGGTTCGGAAGTGGCAAGGGAAGCGGCGGCGGCGGCGGTAGTGGTCACGGTGGACACGGCGGCGGTGGTCACTCAGGAGGAGGGGGCTACGGAGGCGGCGGCGGCGGCGGCGGCGGAGGATACGGGTATGTTTAAACATGTTCATAGTTCTTATTTTCATCACTGACTTCAACAAAACCTGTTTTAAGACCCTTGAATTTAGAAGTTATTGATATTAACGTTCCATACCTAACTAGATGTAGGTAGACCAAGTAATCTCAAAACTTAAATAAGATTAGGCTCAAATATGTTCTCACCGAGGGGCTCGAGCCTAACCTGAAAGGGTGATCAGGCTAGTCTACCACACAGGCCTGGTTGGGCGACTTCACAAACAACCTTAGAATTTCTTCACAGATGTGTGCAGGTTACTCACGATATTTTCCTTCACCGTAAGATTATGGGGTGGGGAAATAAGATTATGGGTTTGTTCATTCAATAAAACGTGCTCAAAACAGGATTTTACAGACATTATCCCAACAATGGGATCTCGGATCTCGCAAACCTTCTCTTTACTTATGATGTAATTCTTGTTTCAGAGGTTAAACCCACGACGACAGCCATCAACAACCAAATAATGAAGCGCAATGTGATACATTAGATTTAGTACTGTTCTGTTACCTGTACATTCACTTCTTTTTAACAAATTAAAATGATATTATAAAATAAATATTTTCGTTTTCTCCTATTATGTTTTTAATTATACTTACTTAGATACCTTTAACTTTATTGCCTTACCTACCTATATTTATTAGAAAATGACCATAGGTTTAAGGGGTTCCCATAGGTTCTATAAATGGTCTAAGGCAAAAAATATTCTTACGAGTAAAAATAGGAATTTCTATAAATTATGATGACAATATGATTATTTATATGTTTAGAGATATGTAGAAAGATAAATCGAGAATATAAATAAAATGTGATACTTATCTTTGATTTACGCGAACACCACACAAAATATTTACATTAATAGCCATCAATCAAAATACACGTAATTAATTTAATTTTCCATCAAAAAAGATTAAATTAAATAAACTAAAAATATGTAAGAATCACTTCACTACATAGTATAAAACAAAGTCGCTTTCTCTGTCCCTATGTCCCTATGTAGATATGCTCGCAACGGATTTTGATGCGGTTTGTTTTAATAGGTAGTAATAGGTTTTTAGCATAATTTAATCCCCATATTCCTATGGGAACGGGAACTATGCGGGTAAAACCGCGGGCGCCGTTAGTTTTTTAATAAATATGTCACTAAAATCATACCGATTAGACATCGGTAACATTCCTCGTAAATAATCTATTTATTGCCTAGTTTTAGTCATGTTTATAATAACAAACGTACTAACATCCAAACTTATAACATACTCAATACAAGAAGTATAGTCAAGGTCACCTATACATATAATGATATGTATTTGTACTGCAAAAACACATTTTTAATAAATTTGATTCACTGCAAGATTACAGTAGTTAATTGCTATGTATTGGCACGTGAGCCTCCGAGATTTTCATCTTTATTAAGTTAATTACCATCTGTTGTTAGGTATAAAGTAAGTAGGAAAAAACTGCATTCAAATTTGTTTTCCGTTTATAAGAGCTGTTATACACATACATAGACATACAGCGGTAAAACTTATAATATCTCTTCTTTTAAGTATGCGCCAGGCGGGGGTTAAAAAAGAAGAGGGTTATTTTCCGAAGGAATGGAAATTTAATTATGATATGGGTTACTGGTAATGCCGGATAGAAAGGAAATATGTGAATGTATAAATCTTAAATAATAAACTAGGTAGGAATAATCAAACTATAATTGTTATGGATAGGAAGAGATGCAAGAGAAATTTAATTTATTTAGGTTATCAAACAGCAGAAGAATAATGTTTATAAAAAAACTATTTTGCTTACTTATACACAACTTATTAATTGTACCACCAGCACCGTCAACCAAAAGAAGAGAGAAATAGGCGCTTATATAGAAAGTGGTGGCGGCGGTGAATTCAGAAATTGACCTAGGTATTTTATATGATCAAGTGACGAAACGAGCAAGGTCATCTTAACATAACCTGCACCCCAGTGTTCCAATGATTGTTCCCCAGGACAACTCTAGGAGACATGTAGAATTTGAAATCAAGTAGCAAATGATAAATAACATAAAAAATCCGTTTTATCATAAATAAATCAAGACATCATCGGCGTTAACGGCAAAACCTCAGATCGATGTAATCAAGGCAAATGTGTGTTCTTGAATCTTGGACATGAGGGGTATATCGTCATCACCAGAAACCCTATTTAATTAGATGTCATAGACAGTGACAACTAAATGTTCTACTTCCCCATCATATCAACAACACCCAAAATAAGATATGGTGCATAATTTTTGATTCAATTAGAGAAATAACAAGCGTATATAATATCTGTCGGAGGTTGTCCGTCAGTCCGTCACCAAATAATGACATTCAAATAATACCGTGACATATCCGGTGATATAATTTGGTGGAACCCATCCATCCTGTCCAGCTTACCTCATATATACCAGGTACCATAGAGTTGTAGTATGTTCAAAAACAGTCAAGCATCGGTGGCAGTACACTGTTGTAAATGGAGCGAAAAGTATTTGCTGTTGTTGTTGTGTTGTGTTTTGTTTGTGTTATAGGTAAGATTAAAGAGTTTATTCTCGTGTAGTACTATATGCATACTTTACAATTGCATTTTATTATAAAACTACTATTTTAAAGAGGAAACGTGAAAAGTTGTTATCGTTAACAATTCCTCGCAATCATGATCGCAACATCTTAATCCGTGCTCCGCCCAAAACCTGTAGGTACATACGAAAAGTAGAGTCGAACTCTCGGTCTTATTTGTATTTACCCTCTACAAGCTAACTACATTTTTCCTCTCTACAACTTTACTGTCCATATTATACGTATATCCTAACATTCTTCATAGATGGTATTAGAATCAAGCGCGGCTACAACACAGGCGGGTACGGGAGCGAGCGCGGCGGGTACTACAGCAACGAGCGGGATGACGCGAGCGTCTCGCATGATGATGGACAGCCGTGTAGCGCTGAGGATAGGTAATAAGGGTTTAATTAGATTATGTAGAGTAGAGTTTAATCAATGGTTCACACCACCACAATAGAACCACTTACTTAACATAGGGTACAAACAAGGTAAAACCATCGTCTAAAATCCACCAAGAATTATCGGAAGTATGGCACTACTAGGGGAGTACGAGAGGACAACCCTAACGGCCAGGATAGGGACTGGGACCTTGGCTCTTCACAGCAATTTAGCCACAAAAAGCAATTTTAAACGAAATCTTAAAAACATTACAAGTTATTTGTAAGCATGTTCATTTTCTTATTTTTTTGTTTTCAGTTACGAGAGCCGCGAAATATCTTATGGCAGAACCCGATACGATCCAGAGAACAGTCACTACATAGGTATACCTCGTTGATATTTGCCACAATATACGAGATTTTAAAACGTCATAATAAGGACCGATGTTCGTTTACCTAATATATAAAATACATAAATAAAACTGAAATATATTGCCAACGTTACAAAACTTTATTTTAATATATTCCTTTTTAATCATAAGTCTAAATACATCGTAAATAAAAATAAATTAGTTTAGTATAAGTGCATAAATTAAGATTAATTATTAGTAATATTAAGTTATTACAGTATTTAAAACTAGAATAATCGTTAGTTCGAGGGTTAGTAGGTTCATTTTTAATAATAATTTAGTACTTATACATATCTAAAAGGATGATAATAAGTTTTTACTACATATTTGGAACCGATATTTTGATGGTATTACACACTTGTCATGGAATTCATCATCTCATTTTTCCTCGCCTCTATAAGAATTCAATAACAATAACTCAACAGTTATTTATACATCCCGTTAAATAATAATAGATATAGTAGTACTTATCTATCAATACCTATGAATAGATTATATCTTTTAAAATTAAAATCACAAGTCATAATTTTTATTCGCCTAATTTTGGGGGAATGTCGCTAAAGCTAAATCCCCAATAGCTTGTTTTAAAATTTAAATTTGTTAATACTGTTGACCTCCAAAGCCACCCCCAGTAGATACAGAACTGGCGCTAGCTGACGATTTGGAGAAGGACTGTGTGGCCACGGGCACGCCTATCCCTCCATAGCCGTGTGACCCCTCGTGCGGTGCGTGGCCATACCCGTAACCGCCGTATCCGTAGCCACCGCCTATGTTGTGGTGTCTTTTTATGCGGTCATCTAAAATATAAAAAAAACTATGGGTTTCTATGGAAGGGGGCAGTTTTGGACTGGACCTCTCCAGTTGTAAAGTTTTCCATAAAACAAACATAATTTTAAAACAACTTTAACACAGTCATGACTTGAGTCGAGTTAGTCGCTGTTTTATAGCTAAACAAGTACTTACTGGCCTTGATTTTGTAACCTAATCGAAACCATTTTTTACTATTTTTTAAAGACTGCTATAAAACCAGAAAATGTAAAGGTCGACAAATTTGATGTAGGTAGGTATATTACATATAAAAATAATACCTTTTTTCATAATAATTTTAACAGAAAATGTTACAAAAACGCCTAAGTCTATATATATAAAAGAAAGTCGTGTTAGTTACGCCACTTATAACTCAAGAACGGCTGGACCGATTTGGCTGAAAATTGGTGGAGAGGTAGTTATGAACCAGGAAAAGGACATAGGATACTTTTTATCCCGAAATTCCCACGGGAACGGGAACGGGAACCACGCGAGAGAAACCGCGGGGCACAGCTAGTAATTTATAAAAAAAATCTCCCCGAAAATCTAACTGCATCAATATTGAAAAATATGAACCAAAAGACAGAAGTTCACTAAGCTAATAATATTTAAAACTTTTAACTTTAATATTAAATAACAAATTAGTGTACTTACTAGGAGCAGCCAAGCAGCTAGCCACGGCCACTAATACAATAATCAACATCACCATCTTGAATAAGCTAAGGGGAGCCGAAGATCGGGCTCAGAGGCGTATATTGAGAGAGGCCTATGTCCAGCAGGGGACTAAAATAGGCTGATGATGTTGTGTATGTTATGAAACAATGACAGAATTGTCACTGAGGCACGTTTTATAATGCCCAATTAACGCCCAGTCATCCAGAATTGGTCACCTGAAACAATGGGAATTGGCAACTCATCTCTTTTAGGGTACGGTGTGAAAACCCGAATAGATAGATAAGAGGAATTATGATGTTCTATTTTGAAAGAATAGGGTAAAATACCACGTACTTAAGTAATATAAGTAAGTACTTCATCATCATCATCATTGTGATCATCCACTGTTGGACATAAGCCTTCCCCATGCCGCACCACCACACTCGGTCCTCAGCTCTGTGCATCCAGCCGCTACCCGCCACCTTCTTCAGGTCGTCGGTCCACCTGGCGGGAGGGCCTCCCACGA
Source organism: Timandra comae (assembly GCA_958496195.1). Classification (NCBI taxonomy): domain Eukaryota; kingdom Metazoa; phylum Arthropoda; class Insecta; order Lepidoptera; family Geometridae; genus Timandra; species Timandra comae. Next base: position 1,913,078 of record OY292354.1, read on the forward strand.
GAGGGGTTGTGCGCGGTCTCCACTCCAGCACTCTAAGTACCTACTCTCATTCTTTATCAATAAGTAATTAATTACCTATTGTTAAAATGTTTGCCAGCTATGGACCAGAAGAAATGTAAAATTATCACTTTCGTCTGTCGTGAACCAGTGTATTCTTTTAAAAAGTTATCAAATCTAGACTCTAGAGCATATCTGCCTGAAAGATCAGCCATTGTAGGGCAAAAGCCTCTTTCTCTATCTATAAACATAAAAAACATAGAGCGGTTATAACCTCGAATATGCATCATGATATTCTCTCTTATGTCTAATTTCGTTTATATCTCGGTTATGTGTGTGAATAAATGAGCTCCAGATCACGGTTCCTAACTAAGCCATCAAAAGTGTAATTTTCTAAAATCAGTTCGAGGATGAATACAACATTTAAATAAAATATACTTAGTAATGTACGGAACACTAAAATGTAGTTTACAATTTTTTCAGGACTCACTCGCACCACGAACTATTGTAAACTTTTTGTTGCGTTTTACTTTTTATTGAATTGATGAGGAAAATGTTGAATGGATTCCAAAAACCTGCACAATATATTTTTGTACCTAAATCGTACCAGAACTGCGGTAAGTTAATACTTAAGTACCTATAACTAAAAAATAAAAATTAATTGAAAACAAAGCGGCACAGTGATCATCATGCTGAACTACCAAACAAAGGGCTACGAGTTCGATTCCCGTGTGGGGAAAATATTTGTATGATCTACAATATGATCTCGGTCTGGGTGTGTCAATCAATATGTGAGGGTGTAGTTTCTGATACCCTAGATACAAGTAGGTAGGTAATAAACTAGCTAGAGGTCTGTTGCTACATCCTAACTAATATTATAAATGCGAAAGTAACTCTGTCTGTCTGTTACCTTTTCACGGCTAAACTACTGAACCGATTGACTTGAAATTTGGTACAGGGGTAGCTTATGGTCCGGGAAAGAACATAGGCTACGTTTTATCCCGAACAACGCGGGTGAAACCGCGGGGCACAGCTAGTACCTATATAATGATGATATAGTTATTGATATTGATATATTAATGTTAATAAAAACATGCTTAAGTTCCGTGAAAATCGGTCCAGCTGTTAGAGAATATCCGGAAACAGACACAGAGAAGAAATGATTTTTAGATGTACTTACCTAATTACCTAAACTTATATTATACAAACTTGAATGAAAATACAATACTCATTTAAAAATATTTTTATTAAACATAAAATAACATTTTCATTTCACTAACCAAAATTGTACTTATTATTTAACATTATTACCTATAATATAAGTTTTTTATAATTAGTTTATTCACTGGATGTATCGCCTGATTCCGTTTCGGGTGACAGTATCAGTTGACAGGTGCGTTTCTGGAAAAGAAAATATTGTTAAATTAATACATACTTATTTACTTACTTAATATTAAAAACTAGCAGCGCCCCGCGATTTCACCCACGTAGTTCCCATTCCCGTGGGAATTTCGGGATAAAAAGTATCCTATGTTCTTTCCCGGACCATAAGCTACCCCTGTAACAAATTTCAAGTCAATCGGTTCAGTAGTTTAGCCGTGAAAAGGTTACAGACAGACAGACAGACAGAGTTACTTTCGCATTTATAATATTAGTTAGGACTAGTTAGGATTAGGATGCGAATTTGTAAAGAGCCCAACAAGTAAAAGCTCCCTCTGGCAAGTTTTCGGAGAAAGCCAACGTCTACTACATAACACTGGGAGATCAACTCTAGATAGGTACTACTTATGAAACAAAGTAGCTTCACACATTTTCGCCCAAATCTTTTAAACAAAACCGATTTTGATGAAGTTTTCTTTAACAGATATAATGGTCAATCTTATCAATAGACGGGTTTATGACTATAATAAATAAATTAATACTTATAAGCACCTTTTTAGACTTCTTCGAAGTTTTAATAACGACGACATGGGGTCTTGCAAGCGAGTCCGCTATTTTGTCGATGGCGGCGGCGAGGCGGGCGGTGGCGCGCGCGTGCTCCAACATGGCCGCCGCGTACCGACCCTCCAGGCGGTCTAGTCGCGAGGAACATGATGATGTGCCGTCTTCATCTGATAAAGTTATTGAATTTTTAATTATACGTATATTTTTTTGTTTTAAATAGTAATATTTCTGTTTTAATAATACTATGAACATAAAGATGCGTCGAGATTCTGTAACATGTTACAAAACCAATGTTATATAACATGTATACATAATCAAACATCTTATATCACATGTTTTGTTACATTGTAGACACACCTTAATACTGTCATTTGTCATGAGGTACTATTGAAAACAATTCCAATTTCAATACAGAAGCATAGAACATTTTAAAAGAATTTTCGTACTCTTGAATAGTTAATATTGATGCATGTTGTTTTCTTAGTTGCTTCAATTAAAGAAAATTAAAAAAACTTAAGTAAGTATATAAATAAATTAATAAGTAAAAAATTATCTTGAAAATTATATTATAAACCCATACAATACATCTAAAAAGAATACCTTTGTAATAAATTCAATATTTAATTAACATATAGATATTTTAATAATTTATTCCTAAAAATCTCTTTTCATAAATTCTTTCTGTCTGTTAATGCGTTTGCTATAGCGTTCAATCCCTCTCTTAGCGAGTCAGCGACATTGTTTATGGCCACTGTCATATTAGCTAATGTTTGTGCCGTCAGTCTTTCAGCATTAATCCTTTGTTCCTCAAGCTGTGCGAAGCGTTCTATTAAAGAATCTGTGTTCTTTAGAGATGAAGACGACATATGAGGACTTGTTCTTGATTCTGAAGGACCTGAAATATTTAATTGATTTATACTTTTTGTGTAAAGTAGTTTGGGAGAAGCAAGTAATAAAAATAAAATAATCTGTTAGGGCCGATTTTTCCATCGCCGGATAACTTTTATTCGACGAATAAAATTGTCGCTTGACAGATTTTGTATGAAAGAACTATCAAAATTTCAAAGTTATTTGTCGAATAAAGTTATCTGGCGGTGGAAAAATCAGCCCTTAATATAATACTTTTGAAATAAAATGAATCAAAAATAGAGCTGAACTAGATTTCGTGTATTTGAGAAGTCAAAAGTATACCTATCGCCCTAATTCAGGTTAGGCTCGACTCGAGCCCCTCGGTGGAGACGTATATGAGCTGATGATGATGAAGTAAATCCATAAACACGATTTGAAACATAAAATTACTAAATACAATTTAGTTACTAAACTTAATTACTAAATATAATTTAGTAATTTTATGTAATAAAGAGGTAATACAGTGTCAGACAATGTATGTAATATTTCCCATAACACTATCAGTGAAACCCTGTAATTGGCTCATCTGAGACTAGCTCAAACAATGTTAATTAAATATATTGTAAGCTGTTGGTTTTCCTAACGAATAAATAAATAATATGTTTAATATCTTCAATTGTATTAATACATGTATAAGTAATATGTATATTTGCAAAAAAGTATTCACATTAAAGTTTAATGAAATCCTACTAATATTATAAAGGCGAAAGTTTGTATGTATGGATGTTTGTTACTCTTTCACGCAAAAACTACTGAATGGATTTTAATGAAACTTTACAATAATCTTGCTTATACATCAGAATAACACATAGGACTTTTTATCCCAAAATTCCCACGGGAACAGGAACTACGCGGGTGAAGCCGCGGGGCGCTGCTAGTTAATATATAAATAAGGTATTGAAAGAAACACACCTCTGTCAGGTAATTCTGTGGTTGTGGGTTTAGTCTCTGTAGGATCCATATCAGGTACAGCATCTTCAGTGATCATTTCATCACACATTGGGTCCGTATAAATATGTTCTGGTGATGGTGAATGTAAGTCCTCATGCTTCTAAAATTATGTTCATAGTTATTGTTAGTAGTTAGGGTCAGAATAATTATTATGACTATATATATAAGTTTCCCGCTGTTTTCGGCCATGGCAACTACTTCAACTCCGGCTACGACTGTCGTCAATTTAAATACTATACAATTAGTAAAATAAGTTACTATACAAAAAGTTAACTGCCTGTAAGATATCACTAATATCAGGACAGGAGGAATAAGACAAAACATGTGAGTACCTAGGTACCTACTCATTAAACTTTTTTTGTAATTAAATATTATTGTACGAAAGTATTGATAATTTACTTACCACTCTTGGTGAAGATACCTTTATTGAAGTTGGTGTTACTCCCATCACTTGTATCATTCTGATATCTAACGAAGACAGTGAGGACATACTCGGTAAACTTCTGCCATCTGTACCATTTGTTTGGCCGAGGTATATTTTCTTTAAGGTAAATTTCTTTTTGGCCCAGTACTATTAAAATACAGTTTTTAAATAGTATAAATTTAACAAAAGTATATAAGTACCTATATGTTTTACTGTCAATAATACAGAATTTATCTGTTACTTTAATGGACTGATGTAGTGAATAATTATGTTATATATTATAAATAATTTTAGGGCCTATTTCACGATCAAGTAAAGTTACTCACCAAGTAAAGTTAGTTTTGTCTCTTTCTTACTAGTGACAAAGACAAAACTTGTGAGTACCTACTTGGAACGTTACTTGAAGATGGTGAAATAGGCCCTTACTATAAGAAAATCTGTTAGCTTACCTTAGCCCAGCCTCGACTATTCTTTTTAACTTCTCTTATAGAATTAAGTTTATGAGTAATATTGGCCCATTTCTTTTTCGTTTTAAGTTTTTCTTGTACTGACCTAGCTAATCCTTGGGCTACTTCGGGATTTTTCTCCAGAAATTCAACGAGGGTTTCCAATTGCGAATATCTTAGACGACTTCTCATTCTTAATTATTATTGTTTGTATTGATAAAAATATGTTTGCACTTATTACTTGCTCGTAATTCACTATGACTTCCACTGTTTTTCTGTAGCCACTTAGTTATTTTTTTTATAAAGAATATTTCGTCAACTAATTTATTTATTGTTTAACAATTGGTATTTATCTATAATATAAAAATGAATCGTAAAATGTGTTGGTAAGCGCATAACTCAACAACGCCTGGACCAATTTCGCTAATTCTTTTTTTGTTATGTTTGTTATTGTCAGGAGAAGGTTTTTATGTAAAAAAAAAACAGGAAAATCAACGGGAAAATTGTACCCGTGCGAAGCCGGGGCGGACCGCTAGTTGTCAATATAATTATTAATTAATTACTTTCCCTGTTCATTTGTTTTTTCTAAAATTCTACTTACAATGTTTTGTTATTGTTGCGATACGTTTACGAGTATGACAGTGACATTGACATAATTTGACTATATTTTGACAGGTCACTTTCATACTTTATGACAGCTGTACACAAATCAATTGCATCATCGATTCCAATGCAATAACAACATGCATCAAAATTTAAATTAATTTCAAGAGTACGAAATTACGTAAAGCTTTGGTCACACTAACTTTTGAAGCGATGCTGGCGATTCTGATAGAATCGCCACTAACGTGCCTTTGCATTGCAACGCACAACATTATCGCGACTGCGTCGATACAAAGGCGCGTCCGTGGGACATTTTAGTTCTAAGTTTAAGGAACTTAGTCACTCACCATTTTCATTTGTCTGTCGTCGCTTGGTAGCTTTTTTGCGAGGCAATGTCGAGCTGGTTTGTGGAGGTGGGGTCGCAGGAGGTGGCGATGGAGTCTCATATTCGCTCTTTTTGAAAACACTAAATGGATCCTGCTAAAAATAAACAGTTATAAATGATGTTCAATAGTTTATATCTAGGCTTTAGAAAACAAAAAAAAATCACGTACTTAATGAATTCAATTTGAGTAAGTAAGTATATTTATTCAACAAAAGCGTCAAAATTCTTATGACCCACTAAGTAAGTATAACTAGATTTCGACAAACAAAATAGATAGACTGCCTAAGTACTTATTCATTACTTACAGAAAGTGGATTTTCTGGAATAGTCATATCTATTTCTCCACCATTCCTTACTAGGATTTCATATAGGCGCTCTTGAAGTGGAGTCAAACTAAACCTCTTCAAACGACCCTCTTAAAAGTGATACACGATTAAGCCATCATTGCCATACAATTGTAACTCCATAATCATCACATTGTAACATCATTATACTTACCACTGATTTCTAATTTTTCAGCTCTAATTTTCCTTACTAGTTTACTTTTATACTCATTAAAGAACTGGAAGAAAAGAGTTTAAGTAATTTAATTGCCTTTTTATTCAGAAATACCTACCTAGGTTTAACAAAAACCTTTGAACGTGTATTTTTTCATTAAAATGTGTGAAATATTACCAATCGCCACTCATCAGGTTTCTTATTAGGGCCGTTGCGTGTGTTGATAACTTTAGCGCATTCATTCCACAATTGTTTCGCCGTACTCCTGCCCTCCTTGGTTCGGGACAAGGGGCCCAAAGCCAGTACCGGCGATTGCTCTATGAAGTTAATCATCGCCTCTATTTGCTCTACATTTACCATTGTGGCTTAAAATTCTTATGCAATTAATTCAATTAATAGATTTCAATATATACAAAGACACGGAATGAAAACTTCAAGATTTCGTACATGTAAGTAAACAATTTCCCTAACCTCAAAACATGCTCAAAACAAAAGAAAATTCACGACTCAACTGTTTTTATTTTTTTCTGAGTAACTACTGAAGTAAACACCGAATATTTATTTTCAGTTGATACTTAATAAATTATTAGGTGAAGATTATTTAATAATACTGTTTTCTATTTATGAAATACACAAAATATTATTAAACTATTTCGATGACATTTTAACGCGATAGAAGCACGACTCCATTGTCATTGTGACAAGATCGAGTGACGTTAGAAGGATGCAAGAAGTATTAATGTAGGCGCAGGAAGTACCATGGAGGTGTTATATGAAATTATGAAATGTATTATTTTTTTGTTGCTTTCTAATTAAATAGATTATTTTAAACCAAAATAGTATTGTGTTATTGCGTCTGCAATGCTACTAGTATTATCGGTGGCGGTGGCTGAGTTCTGGCCCTCAAACACATGAATGGTCACGCAAAGAAGACGAACTAAGTACAATCATTATGGGTAGTTAAAATACTACTTTTGTCTCTCAGCTGGAATTTAAACCCAAAATTTACAGCACCAAGGCTGTTATTTAAATGTATCATTTTGTAACCAAAGGCAGTAGGGTGCAACTTGTACATTTTATCTTCTACTAGCTCTGCCTTGCGGTGTCACTACTTTGTTGGGTGCTAATAACTACTTATCCATTACCATGAATCGTGGGTTCGACTGGCAATTTACCTCGCACGGGAATCGAACCCGTTACCATTAGTTCGGCAATCATTGTGTAAATGGAAACTTAAATAAAAGAAATAATTAAAAATCGTTATTCCAGTTAAAAATTTAATTAAATACAATTTTGTTCATGAATGTACTAAAATGTACTATCATGTACTTTGGTACATAAATATATAAGCGAATACAGATTTGTTGTATTGTTTGAATACATACATTTATATGTAAAAACCTTATAAATCTTCACTTAGAATACATTATATTTTTGGATATTATTTAATTCACTGGCAGTTCTGTATTTCAAAAGTATATTTACATGTTGTTCTTTATTCTAAATTCTATAACCTTAATGTTTTACAGTAAACACTTTCAGCTTAAACTATTGTGATGATTACAAAAAGTCGCTAGAATTTTCGACTTTATTTTGTTTTAGATAAAACACATTTTAGAAATTTTTATTAAAATTACTATTGTATAGTTTATTCTATACATAAAAGGTTTATATTGATCAATATTTTTGTTATTTAATTCCTACAAAAGTATTCATAAACATTACTTAAATCTGTAGATGACAATCAATCTTCGTTTAATGGAAAATTAATTGAGAAAATCTCGACTTTAAACAGACCATTTAAGAAAATATCTAGCGACCTATTTTATTATATACCGAAAATATAGGCAACGGCAAATATCACAAAGTATATAAATAATTATGTACATATACAATAACGTATATAAAGCGACAGAAAGACGTCATATTACAACACATGTGTGAACATTTTTGGAAAGAAAAAGATGGTATACAAAGAAAATCTTTCTCGTAGGCATGAGCAGGGTTTCATCCCGAAATTCTAAATTAATCTATAGGGACCGCAATATAACTTGATCAAAAAAAGTGGGTAGAAAGCTAATAACTCTTTCTCTTTTATGGTTAACAATAAACAATCAAAAAATTTACTAATTTCTCACTTGTACTTATGGTTATTTTTCATATAAATAACGCATTTCTGTCCATTATATAACAGTTATTGTATATTACAACTTACTCCAGAGGTATTGCGTGTAAACTACGTTTCAGACTAGTTGAATTGTGTTCCGTTACGCCAAATGTATCACTATTACACACATCAACCTATTTGTTCAATATTTTAAGTTCATTTATAAACCGACAGGCAAAATTGAGCTCTAAACTAGGGACTGTAAGGTTGAATGTTAGATAAAATACAATGAGAACATATTTTTTTAAACATTTGATATGAGACTTTAAATTCAACGTTGTAAAGTCAAATTTGGCTTGAAGACCTGTAATTTCATGAATTTGTCAATTTCATCTAAAATCAGGCTGACATATCTACGACATAAAGTCTAATTTCATCTGCAGATAACCTGTATAAAATTGGTTTAATTCAAGACAGTCAAAATTAGACTATTAATTTACCAACATAAAGTCGAATTTCATTAAAAGTATTTTTAACAAAATGCGATTCTAAAATGAACCTAATGTATAAACAAATAAGGTTTACAAATACAACAATAAATTTTAACTAACAGCTACCACAGAACTATGTAATAATAGTTACATACAAAATTAATATTAATTTATATTATTCTAATTTCTAATTTAAAAAAGAACATGTAACATTACGTAATAAAAATAGTAAATAAAAAATGGTGATGTTCTCGGCTGTGATTTTTTAAAAATATTAAGCTAATAAAAAGCTAACAATTTAATAATTCGTTATGAATGTAACAAGTGTAAAATAACTGTTACGTATCAATATTTATGCAACTTATTTTTTTGTAAATTCCCAAAATGTTATGGTATATATCAACGACAAAGAATAAAAAAAGTCAACTATATTTTCGAATTAATTTACATATTTCCCATGTCGCGTTGTTTCTTTATTTTTGCGACGTTGCCAAATTAATATGTGCAGAACTTAAGTATTTTAAAGTAGGTATGCAACGTTGTCAAGTATTTAGTCTCGATATAACCTTAAACCCTTGGGAATACAAAAAAGCGTTGCATCTTAATAAAATATACTAAAATTGCACGATAATAATGCACTTCATTCAATTAAGGAACCATTTTATAATAATTCATATTTTAATTATTATAACGTTATTATGCGTCGTTTAGTAATAAATGGACAATTTCAATATTTAATTTATTATTTTAGTCTGTTATAATTAACAAAACTATTTGAATTTAAACCATGTCCGTACTTACTAATAAGTATCGTCTAAAATAGTTATTTTTAAGACAGTTTTTTTTTCATTACTTCAGGTCTCATCTTAGGGCAACACTACCCATGACATGTAGAATATTGTCTTTTCTGTCAACGTCAATGTCAAAGTTTGGTAAATTGCAAAAAATTGGGTAAATTTCGCACACTAAAGAACACACATTAATAGTTCGGACATGGTATTTTTAACAAGTTTGATAAATGGTTAATATACCATTAAAACCTTTATCTTTTATTTTTTTTTATTTTATTTATTGCACTGACATTTAAAAAATATATTATTAAAACCACATCACAGATCTTGCAAAAGCATTACCGATAAAATTATAATCAGAACATCCGTTTATAATAATATTAACTCTATATTGTAGCAGTTAAGGTTCATTTTCATTTTATTATTAAAATAATTTTAAATTGTTTTACACATGGCCCAGCCTTCCGATATCAAAAGTTAATTCTAATTAAAAAAAGAAAATATTAAAATATATTTGTTGACATGCGTTTTTGTATAACGTAAATAATCGAATAATTCTTAATTACAAATTCCATTATCTAATTTATTTTAAAAAACCCGAAAAAGTTCCGTACAACATTCAATTAACCTAGAAACATTAAAAAACAACAGAACATCGAGCTTATTATATATAAAATATTATGCTAAACACTAATATAATTTTATTATTATAATATCATAATATTTACATTGAATTATTAATAAATTTGTAATAAAAAATCTAGTAATCTAAATATAACATTCTAATCACTAGCCATGTAATTCGCAATATTGTATGCTACGCTGTGACGCTATGTTACAAATACATACAGTGGCGTAGCTGGGGGGGCGGGGGGGGGCAGTCCGCCCAACTATGAACATCAGTTAAAGTTCCACCAGTTTTTCTGGGCGCACCCCTCCTTGATTGAGTTTTTGGGGCTAACAACTACCAAATCCGCCCCAGGTGCCACCCATGCTAGCTACGCCACTGAATACATAACAAATTATATAAATACACTAACAAATCCAGACTAAATCACAAAAATATTACAAAAAGACATTATTATTCGGTTATATAATTTATTATTATGATTATATTATACCGTTATCAAGTATTATTATTCCGTTATATTATTATAATAAATGCATTGTAACATAGTCCTACAGCCTAATAACAAACTCAGTCGCAGATAAATGTGATTTTTCCGTAACATAATAATTAAATCATAACAATGCTATGTTTAACAGAACTTAATGATAAAGTGGCACAAAACGTAGAGATACGGTAAAAAAAACTAATTTTAAAAAGAATCGTTAAAATTACCGTTAAAAATAACTTTATCTAATTAAAAAATCGTTTAATTGATCCCATAATATTTTAAAATATTTTTAAAAAGTGCGTTTCTCATTAAATTAATGAAGCACTTAATGAGTGTGGTCATAAAATGCACGAAAATATATTTAATTAATAAAATTTGTGAATAATTTCATCAATATGAAAAAATAAAAAGGTTAATATGTTTGTAAATAAAATAAAACTAATTTTGATTTTTGCATTGAGTCCACTTGATGTGTCAGAATAAAAAACAATTTGCTCAATAGACCGTTGTCATAAAAACGTCAAACTATTTTGACATTTCTGTATAAAAAAATCGCAATAAACATCAATTCTACATAAAAAATTGCGATTACAATGAGATTTTCCTAGTAGTTCCTAGCTCCTTGGTCTTCGTTTTGTATTTTTCTAGCATTGTAAAATTCGTCAAAACATACTATAACAGTTTACACTATTTTTTAAAAATATTCTAGTTTTACGTGTAATATTTTTATATTGCAACACCGACTCGAATTCGGAAGTGTCAAACGTCACACAGGCGGGCACACTAATGTCAAACCTTCCGTGTCGGGCGATAGGAGCCTTCGTAATAAAATCGTATCGAGAAAATTACATATTTGATTATTAGTCGCTCGCTACTGCAACTTGTTCATATTTATCGACGATTCGCATACAATTAGTTCTGAAATAAACTATCACTCGTTTCCCTGCGAAGTTGAGCTCATTTGTTTTTCATTTGACCTGTGTAAACCAGATTAATATAATAATATTGTTCCGTTTGCCGCCAACCTGGTCACCATGTATTGTTGGTAGTCGTGTATTAGAAGTGCGACTCGTACGTGAGGCGCGTGTGTCAGAGCTGCGTGTCGCGGGGCGCTGCGTGCGGCGGCGCGTCGCCCGGGTTCATGTCGATGCGGCTCGCGCGGCTCCACACCAACATGTCCATTATGAACGCCAGGAACATCAGACCCGCAGATAGACCTGCAACCGACAATGAACGTCACTTGATGTCACTCATGAGTCACTGTCAATATCACATGCGACAAGACGCCGTGCGATTATAGACAGAGATATGCACTCCTATCATTTGTGTTTATCTATGATCTGCATGACCGGGCGATCTCCTATTTCACAGATTGCAGTACTCACTTTATGTGCGTGCGTACCTAGTACGAGTATGTAGAAAATAGGTAATTTACCAATCGGTTTTCACGTTATATATTTGACAGTAATTAACAGCAACTGACCGAGATAGAGATGGCGGAAGCTGTCGCTGTCGTAGGAGGCGCAGGCGCCGAGCACGCCGCAGAGCCGGTCGCGCAGGCGGCACGCCGCGTCCACGGCCGCGCCGAACACGATGGGGCACGGCACGTTGCCGAACACGCCGATCGCGAACTGGATCACGCCCATCGCCATCGCCTTGTCTGGGGGGACATGAGGTATCAAGTACGGCCGTTGGGGTGTAGGGTCGAACAAGTTTTTGGTAATTCATACTTGTAAAAACGTTTAAAGAGAACCTTTTCCGGGCATATTTCTTTTTAATGTAAACTGGAGGCCTGCCCCCGGGTACTCCTAAGAGCTTCTTCTATTTAACTTGAATTTTCCAGCCTTTTCAGTATCCAATACGTATACTAAAATCTCTGGTTATGGTTTTGGTCCGGGAAAATTTAGTCTTGTTTTATTTTATTTTCCTTAACTTATATTATTTTGTGGCCATCGACTCGATAGAAGAAGAAGACTTAAATCTCTACAAACCGTGCTTATCCGTGCACCGTATGATGAGCAGCACGGCGCCGACCTCGCCGCTGGAGTGCACGAACATGATGGCCGCGAAGATGGCGATGAACACGTAGATCTGCGAGCACCCGCCGCCGCACTCGCCGCTCACGGAGAACCCGGTGTTGGGCGGGAATGCGGTGGATTTGTTCATGGACTCGAAACGCTCCAGGCTGCCGAGAAATGTGGTGTTATTATAGTAATACAGGCTGAAGGTGATGTGAAGAAACTATTAGTTGTACTATTCTACAAGCTCGTTGCTCACTGAGAACTCCTACTTGGGGGTTAGGGTGGATTTGTTTAGGGACTCGAAACGCTCCAGGCTGCCGAGAAATGTGGTGTTGTTATAGCGATAGTTGGATTACACAGAAGGGTCGATTTATCTACCGATTGATTGAAATTGATACACACGAGGTTGATCACATAAAGTTCCGGTTTTCTTTCTCTTGCTCTCTCACCACAGTGACGAGAAATGTGCAATAGTAATAGGGAAGATTTCGACAGAACACAAATAACTAAGTAAATTATATAATGCCAGTATCCTACCCTGATCCCACTGCAGACCATATGCCTCTGCTTCAGTGGATGATATTAATACGTTGACAAGAAATATGCTCAAAATAGCAAAAAAAAATTCATCAATTCCCATACGTACGCTAGGGATGGGCAAGTGGAAAAAAAAATATCGATATTTAACTTACGCTTTCATAGCCCGTTCGCCTGATCGGTCCGTGCCGTTGATACAAGAGCAGTCGTAATATATCCACGTGCTGTTGTCCAGCTGTTCACTGGACTTACAACCAGCTTGGCACGGAGATAGGTAGGTGTAGGCGTCCTGGAAACAATGATAAATACTTATTAATGAGAAGAAAAAAAATATAGACAGTAAAAAGTATTGACATATTAAAACATTCAATAATTCTCTATGGTATCTTTCTTCTTTTTGTCTATGCTGTGCTGTTATTTTTGTTACAAACTCTCGAAGAGAGATCCAATTACAAATTAAGGTCTCTACGATAAAGGATTCGAGCACAATTTTGTTCAGCCTAGACTGGAGACCTACTTACAAGGCTCGACCGAATGAAGAAATTGTCTTCATATTCAAATATTATAACTAACTTTTACACTCTATATCTCAAAAATCAAACACTCAATGATTTTACTTACTTGTCCACAAACAGGATTAAACGGCGCGTTGTCACAGTAACATCCCGTGCTGCAATCCAATTTGGGGCTGATGTCGCCGTTGCTTAACAATCTGTATCTCTCCTCCGGGCAACTGACGAACATTAGGATTACCATGCCTGGGAAATAATAGTTGTATGTTAGTATACTGACTTGTGCTGCTGTCGCGTTATAATGAAATGGGATTCTTAATTCAAAATTCCAATAATGTCATATTCATATTTGACAATGACATTGACAGTTTATGACTATTTCGATCAAAATTATAATGCAACGGACCTTATTTTATATTTCTTTATTAATTTTGGAGTTTTTACCTTACAAAGGCATGTCAGTAGAGTAAAAGTTTATATCAAGTTCTATAATTTTTAACTGTACCATCAAATGTGCAAGAATGGGAACAAAATTATACTTTTACTATTCAACTTCAGTTTTAGGAAAACATCATGAAAGGGGTTTAAAAAGGGGAATTATAGGGGTAAAGCCCTGGTAGAAAATTATAATTTTTACCCCTCTCTCTCTCTCTATTTTCCGAACCTATATCTATTTGGGGTCGGTTGACAGTTTATTTTACCCCTTCTATTATACCTAACACTAAAACAATAACAACACAACTAAACCCTTACCAGCACTATAAATAGCGGCCGTAGCGGCGGTCCAGGCGGCCACTTGCCGTGCTGTCGGCACCACCTTGAGGATGACCACTCCAGCCGTGATGATGCCCAGACCCATCACCAGGATACCGCCCAGACCTGCAGGAGAAGGGGGAGTTAGTTATGTGTAATTATGTAATTCTGAATATGTATGTATTTTTGGTACGTGGTGTAGTTGGTAATGTAGTGACCCTGCTTTCTATCCTAAAGGTAATCGGTTCGATTTCTGGTCAAGATAAGCACTTTTATTGAACAAGTGTTTATAGGAACGTATATTAATAACCTATTAGAGGCACCACTCGTGCGATCGTTGCAGTTACAATGCCAATAAATCGGGAACTTTATACATGGTAAAAACATATTTTTTTCCAATATTACATTACAGACTAATAACATCCTGATAATTGTAAGTATAATACCTGCCCCTACAATCAAACAACTGACCCTTCTGAACCACAAATTCTATCCAACCCTTGAGCGAACTGTTATATCCCTGGATTGCAAGGGTTCATGCTGGGACGACACAAAACCGTAATGTCAGCTTTTCTTAGTTATTAATCATTGTTTGTAGTAGAAGTCAGTCTGCATCCATCCTTCTTTCGGAACGGTTGTCTTACATAATTATATTTTATTCCAATTATAATTTGTGTATATCAAAAATAGTTTTTTTTAAAAACCAAATCCCAAAGTCCGGGATAACATTTGGTGGCAGCGGTGGGATCCGGAAATTCACAGTGCCCGTTCCGCAGACTCGCGCCGGATCTCGCAAAAATCCAAAACAAAATAACTGAAAAACTATATTCAGTGAAATCCGAAAATAATAAATCCGTATCCAGTGAAATCTAGAAATAATTAATGTGTAACCAGTGTTCAAAAATCTGTGTTTAAAACGAATATCCTATCGTGCCAGTGATATAAGTGATATATACTCATCCTTGGAGCATCCTTACAATCCGTGTCCTGTAAATAAAGGATACTTTTAACCTTCGAGCTACGTGTCCTGGAATCGAAGTCGCAACTTATCCTGTTAAGAAATAACAATCAAATCCACTCGCCAGACACCGTGCATCGGAATGTTCAAGATCAACGTCGTCGCGTTCTTATCGGTCGCCCACGCATTAGCGATACAGTGAGTCCTTGGTCATTGTTTAGACTACAATATTATTAGAGTTCCTTTGGGTAATAGGCAAAACCCGTTTGAAATAATTTGTTTGTACTATTTTGGTTGTAACATTATATTTAATATCCATCTTTATATTTTTAAATCGAATTAGAGTCCCGAAAATATTTAAGCGTAATATTTCGCTTTCTTGGTTGGCTCTATGTAATTATGCTAGGAGCAAAAATTGAAGAGCCCACTTTTGATAAGTCAGACGAATCTGTAGAATCCAAAGGTAAGTCATCTCGACAACCATCTCCGTCTTCTAGAAGCACTAGGTCTAAGTCTAAAAGCCTCGAAATGGATATTAACGCTCTTCTTAAATTTATAAAACCTTATGACGGAAGCAGGGAACATTTAAACGCATTTATTATTAAATGTAACAATGCGATGGATTTGGCAACCGATGTCCAGAAACCTATGCTTTTTAAGTATATTATAAATTCACTAGAAGGTAGGGCTGCAACTACTTGCGCTATTAAAGAATTTAGTGATTGGAGCCAATTAAAAGAATTCCTTAAGACTCAGTTTAGTGAACATAAACATTACACACATTTGTTAACTGAGTTACAAGAAAGTAGACAGGGGGTTAATGAAACAGTCAGTCAATTTTCACTTCGTGTCGAAACTGCCCTTTTCAATTTGTTAACTGAAATTTCGTTGGCCAATTATCCTCAAAAGGAAATTCCTGGCCGTATAGCCTCCATGGAGGACCTTGCTCTGCACCATTTTCTTATGGGGCTGTTACCAAGGATTTCAAACCTAGTTAGAGCCCGCAACCCTAAAAACCTTAACAGCGCGGTGAACCTGGCCATGTCAGAGGAGAAAATACAAAATAGCCAGTTCGCCAAACGAAACGCCAGTCAAACTATTAATGCTGCAAAGCCCTATAATAATCAACCATCAAATAACAAATCCAATTCTAAATACTCTAAGCCCTATAATAATCCACAATCAAATAATAAATTCAGTTCTGATTACCCTTCACAATCCAAACAAGTTCCGAAGGCATCAGGACCATTCTGTAGATATTGTAAAGCGACAGGACATGATATCAAAGATTGTGAGCTCCGGGTGGCTAACAATAACCGCCGCAATCAGATGAACCAGAGGTCAAACCATGATAATTTTTATCCTAATCGCGTGACCCACGTAGACGAATGTGTAGATGTCCCCGAGGATGATTCCACAGATGAAAATTTAAACTAGTAAAAGCCTCGTCCCGGTGTCACTCGAGGCTATCATCAAAAAATGACACCAACCACAAGTTCCAATCCGATAATCTCATTTACGAGATCAATATCGATACTACGAAAAGACTACTTCCCCACGTCCTGTTGGACTCTCCTGTAGCGGAAACACCGCTCTCCTTACTCGTCGATTCCGGCTCGGCGATATGTTTACTAAAATCATCCTCTTTTAGTAAACATCGAAAGATTGTTAAAGAAACAATCAAACTCAAAGGTATCGATCCAGGCGATGAGCCTACGGCTACTGAAGGCCATTTCCAATTAAAACTTAAAGTATCCAAGAATATGTCCATTCCTTTTAAATTCCATGTAGTAAAAAATATTAACCTACCTTATGATGGCATCATAGGTACAGACTTCCTTACTACATTTGGTTGTAAAATTGATTACACCTCTGATATCCTTAGTCTAGGTAAAGACAAAAAGGTGAAAATCAAACTACACTTTAGTGAGCCCACTTATGTCATTCCTCCTAGGACAGAAACTATAATCGAATGTTCTGTCTTAAATCCACAAATTAAAGAAGGCTTTTTACTTGACTATCACCATTCAGATGATTTACTATTTCCAAATTGCTTAGTAAAAGTAAAAAATAATAATCGAATAAACATCTCAGTGGTAAATGTTTCCGAAAATCATATTAAACTCTCCTCTAATCTTAAATTAAAACTAACTCCAATGTGTAAAAGTACCCCTATATCGATAAACAATATTTCTGTTGATATAAATCACAATACTAATCTAACATCTTTTGAACGCTCACAACAGGTTCTTAACCTCTTACGAACATCGCATTTAAACTCAGAAGAATTGGAAGCTCTCTGTGACCTCTGTTCAAATTACGCCGATATCTTTCATCTCCCTGATGAACAATTAACTTTCACTAACGCTTTACAACACGATATACCAACCACTTCTTCTATTCCAATTCACACTAAATCATATCGTTTCCCAGAAGTTCATAAGAAAGAAGTTAACGATCAAGTTAATAAAATGCTTAGCCAAGGGATAATAGAACCCTCTACTTCTCCATGGTCTTCACCCATTTGGGTTGTCCCAAAAAAGTTAGACGCATCTGGCCAACAAAAATGGCGGGTCGTCATCGACTACCGCAAGTTGAACGATATAACAATCGGCGACGCATATCCCATACCACAGATTTCGGAAATCCTAGATCAACTGGGATCATGTAAATATTTCTCAACCCTTGATTTATCTTCTGGCTTTCATCAAATTGAAGTTAAAGCCGAGGATAGACCGAAAACAGCATTTACAGTTCCACAAGGACATTACGAATTTGTCCGAATGCCATTCGGTTTAAAAAACGCGCCTTCTACCTTCCAAAGATTAATGAATACTGCTTTGTCTGGCTTACAGGGTATTCGCTGCTTCGTATACCTAGATGACATCGTAATCTATTCTCACCAGCTTTCCGATCACATAGATAATCTTTCTCAAGTCTTCAAAAGATTACGAAATTATAATCTTAAACTTCAGCCAGACAAATGTGAATTTTTACGTAGAGAGGTCGCTTACTTAGGACATATAATTACAGACGAAGGTGTGAAACCTAACCCTGAAAAAATCAAGGCAGTCACTGAATATCCAATCCCTAAATGTCCTAAAGACATAAAATCATTTTTAGGCCTCGTGTCATATTATCGCCGTTTCATACCTGGATTTTCCAAACTAGCTAAACCTTTAACTAATCTACTCAAAAAGGACGTGCCCTTTCTATGGGAAAACGCTCAACAATTATCATTCGAAAGCCTAAAGAACAAACTTGTTTCCGCCCCTATATTAGCTTACCCCGATTTCTCTAAGCCTTTTATCCTTACCTGTGACGCTTCAAACTACGCAATATCTGCGATTTTGTCCCAGGGTCAAATAGGCCAAGATAGACCTATAGCATTTGCATCTCGCACCCTGAACAAGGCCGAATGCAATTATAGTGTTACTGAGAAAGAATGTCTCGCCATACTATTCGGCACGAAAACATTCCGCCCTTACCTATACGGTAACCATTTCTCAGTTGTCACTGACCATAAGCCCTTACAATGGCTATTTAATTGTAAAGACCCTGGTTCAAGGCTGATTCGTTGGCGACTCAAACTAGAAGAATTCGAATATGACATTAAATATAAAAAGGGCAAAATAAATTCCAATGCCGACGCCCTCTCTCGATTCCCAGTCAACCCTGTCCAACCGGAATCTATATCAAATCCCAATCCTGAAATGGAAAGAGAACCCTCTCAGGCAGTAGATAAAGACCTCATGGATCTTTTGATATCTCCACCCTCGTTTCATCCTGAAGAGCTAAACTCACCTGTTACAGATCCTCTTGCTCTAGATGATAACGACTTACTCCCTTTGCCTGAAATAGAGCTTAATTCTAAATCTCCTGAAATCCTGGAAGAAAACACTAATAATGACTTACCTTCTACCTCTGAACGCTTGTGGACTCCGGACGATCCACCTGCAAATCCAACGATCCAGCATCCAAGCTGTGACCCTGAAAACAGTAATGACCTACCTGGTATATCCAATGATAGCTATCCCGCGTTCCTAAAAGCAACAGCACAAAAAGATAATATGAACTTTAATACGGTAATTCAAGAACATAAAGAAGATATAACTAAATCTAAATATAAAATAATTATTCTACCTACATCTATAGATCTCGATGAGTCGAATCCATATGTCCAAAATATTTTAGATAACATGTCCAATAACTCGGAGATTATCCACAAAGAAAGATCTTTAAATTCGTTTATATCGTTTGAAAATAAGGATATAACATACTATTTCCTATTTTTCAAAGTACATCATTTTGACAAATCTAGCTATCCAGATATCTATGAGAGCCTGAAAAGAATAAGGAATGAACTAGTTATCAATTTAAATCTAGATTCAAACCCTGATATCTCTATAACAAATTTTAAAAATCCATTTGATACTCACCAATATATTAAGATTTATAATATGCTCCTCTATTTGTTCAATAACAGTAATATAAATATACATATATATAAAGGCTCAATCATATATCCATCTTTATCTGAAATTCCCAAAATACTCAAAGAAAACCATGATATTCCTATCGCCGGACACCTAGGTAGTAATAGAATGCTTAAGCGAATCCAAGAGACCTTCTATTGGAAGAACATGCGTGGTGACATTGAAAATTTCATTAAGAAATGCACGCAATGTCAGACCAATAAAGCTCTTAGACAAATAAATCGGGCCCCCATGCAAATAACGAGTACATCAACTCAACCACTCCAACGAATATCACTAGATGTAGTTGGACCACTACCCGAAGCAGGGGTTGCTAAATTAAAATATATACTTACCATTCAAGATGACCTAACAAAATTCTCTTCCGCATACCCGATTCGAAGCACTACCGCAGAAGAAACCAGCGAGTGCCTTCTTCACTATATATCTATTTTTGGTATCCCGAAAATGATCCTCACAGACCAAGGAACCAATTTTACATCTGAACTATTTCGCAAAACTTGCGAATTCCTTAAAATAAAGAATCTTTGGTCATCTCCATATCATCCACAGACTCAAGGAGCCCTTGAGCGCAGCCACTCCACTCTTAAAGAGTATCTGAGATCTTTTGTGGATGATGAACAATCCAATTGGCCCAGATACGTGTACACAGCCATGCTTACCTACAACACGTCTATTCACTCTACTACCAACTTCACGCCATACGAATTAATGTTTGGAAACAAACCCGTGATCCCAAATTCCTTATATGACGAAGCACCAGGAGCAACTTACCCTGACTATGTCCGTATGCTCCAGAGTAGGCTAAAATATTCTAGAGAAAAGGCTTTAGATTCCATAAGGAAATCCAAAGAGTCCTCTAAAACCTACTATGACACTCACACTCGTCCAGCTAAATATAAAATCGGGGACTATGTGTATCTGAAAAACCATCTACGAATGCGTAAAGCACTTTCACCACAGTGGAAAGGGCCTTATAAAGTAGTTAAAATCAATGGTAATAACACACTTACCTTACTCATTAATCGACGTCATGTCACCCATCACTTTGACCAGGTCAAACTGGCTGAAATAAACTCGTAACTTAGAAAATAAATAATCACTTAAATTAGTTATATAAATTAGACTTACCATAGGTTATTTTTACAGTACAGCTCAGGGCCAACCCTATCAGAAGTTCATCGAGCCAATCAACTCTAGTTCCGGACTCTACTTCGATTATTTAGGAAAGTTAAGAATAAATAATATTAAGCTTAATATAGTTATACCTGTAGATTTATCTCACTTCAAACCTCATGTACAGAATATTAAATCAGCTCTTTTAATTACTGAAGAATTATGTAACCAAACTAGAATTATAGAAATTAATACAGATTGTTATAACTATCTAAAACCATTAACAGTGCGGTTCCAAGATATGAGCAGGGAACTGGAAGCAATCTCACATTTAATTGATAATAGAGCAAAACGTTCTGCTTGGATTAGCGGTGCAGGAACAATCTTTAAAAAGATATTTGGTACTTTAGACGAAAATGATGGTTTACGATATGATGAAGCCATTAAAACCATACAATTTAACGAAAGGAAAATAGCTTCACTAATGAAAGAAAATATTTTAGTAACTACTACAGTGTTAAATCAATATAATGTCACTCTAAATAGAATAAAAGAAAATGAAGCAAATTGTAAAGACGCTATTACTAAACTATCAGCAAATGTCAAAAACATTACAGAAATCACAAACGGTTTGCGAATACAAACATATGTTAATGAAGTAATTAATGCAATTGAAACATCTATACTTACCCTTTCTTTTCAATTAGAAGACATCATTAACGCTATTCTATTCAGTAGCCAAAATATCTTACACCCTGCTATAATAACACCCACAGAACTTCACAAAGAACTTACCAATAATTATAGATACTTACCCAGTGACCTCGAGCTGCCTGTATCTTTAGATATTAATTCTGTTCATGTAATCTTAAGTATTTCTAGGTTAGTTTGTTTCTATGCTAGTAATAAGGTAGTATTTGTATTGCAAGTACCAATGGTCAAAATTCAAGAATATGTGTTATATCATAGTATTGCTCTACCAACACCACATAATGCTTCAAACCCAAATACGTTTAGTTTAATATTACCTGATAACAAGTACATAGCAATGACCAAGGACAAATCCCTCTATTGTGTTTTCAATAGTTTAGAAGTTTGTCTACTACTTACTCTTGTGACATCGAAAATGTATACTCCACAGACGCAAAGCCCACATGTGAGAGTGAACTTCTCTCAAAAATAGTTACTGAAAAACCTACTCAATGTCGCACAAAATCTCTTATAGGAAATATAAATATCTGGAAAGCCTTAATTAACAATAAGTGGATCTTTATACAATCGGAACCTAATAAAATATCAATAGATTGTTTAAATACCAAATTACAAGAAATTACTATTTCAGGTACAGGAATGCTCAACATTCCAAAAAATTGTATTGTCTATTGTAAAACTACCACACTCATACCTCAGTATAACACCTTCAATGTAACCTCTCCGATCAACCACTTTCCAGATTTTAACCTAATTAATGACTCTTGTTGTAACATAAATAAAATAATTAAAAATGAAATAAATGTATCACCCGTAAAATTAGATAATATAAATTTAGATGATTTTCATACCGATTATAATGACAAAGTGAAATCTATTCTAGATGACCTAGAACCCATCGAACATCCGCCAACCCCACACATTGTAACGTATGGGACACATTATTCAATTTTGACACTTGTAATTGTAGTTTTTATATTCCTATTTCTTGTATACTTAATTTGTAAGAGAATCTGTAAATTACGCAACCGTTCCTGTAAAATTAAAATAAATAATTGTAAAACCGCATCTCAGCCTGAACCTGTAATAGAAATGACAGACAGACAGACAGATCCCGAAGATAAACCTAATATTAGCAATGTTGCTCCACTTCGAATTACAATATAACAGAGACTTTGAATTAACCCCAAAGCCTCCTTTTAAAGGGGGAGGTGTTATATCCCTGGATTGCAAGGGTTCATGCTGGGACGACACAAAACCGTAATGTCAGCTTTTCTTAGTTATTAATCATTGTTTGTAGTAGAAGTCAGTCTGCATCCATCCTTCTTTCGGAACGGTTGTCTTACATAATTATATTTTATTCCAATTATAATTTGTGTATATCAAAAATAGTTTTTTTTAAAAACCAAATCCCAAAGTCCGGGATAACAGAACGAACCCTTGTCCCAAAACTTTTCTCCACTCTGAGACCGTAGAGTTGTTATTAAACTTTTCTCCACTGCTACTTGTTTCCCGTACACGTTATTCGTGTGACATACGTTAGTACCTCACCCGAGACAAGGTTGGCGTCATGTGTGGGCAGTCGGAACTGCTTCTCCAGGTACTTGGGCAGGAAGCTGTACACCCCGCTGATGGGCATCAGGTGGAGGACGGAGCTCGCCGTACGCCACATCAGGATGTCGTTTGTCAACTGGCGTTTGATTGTTGCGAAGAAATCTGGAAATATATAAAGTTTCAGAGGATTTCACGTAAACGAATTCAGCTCCTATTATAAAACTATCTTGTTTAATGAACTAATCCCTAGAGCTAGAGTAGTCATTTGAATTTATGTGTGTAGCAAGCTATTCGTTAACACTTTCTTTTTTCAATAATAGTAATTAAATGTCTTTGGTGATACTAGTTAGTGCAGCGAGGATACGTCCTAATCATGAAAGTTTATTTTTGACGATCTCAAAAATTATCCATAAAAAAGAAAACAACAAACACGCATCGTTTGAACCAAGAATTCTTATAATAAGCCTTCCTCAAACTACATCAATTCCTCGAAATTAATTTACTAACTCACATAAAATAGCCAACACAATTTAAAAAATATTTATAATAAACAAAAGTATACAACAAAAAAATGTCCAATGTCAAAAAGTCAAACACCAACCACATACATCATCGTGACATACGTAGCGAAAACATGGAAATTATTTTAAAACACTTGTGAAAAAAACGGGCAATAGCTCACACTTGTGTCGCGGCGTTTGACAATCGAGATCAAAATAAATGCACAGCCAGACGTTGAAAAACTATCTTGTTAAAATGTCGCTGAAATTACGAGCTAATGTGAGTCACGATACTACGCAATAAAAGTTGCACTATCTGGATCGAATTAGTTACTTTTGTTGACAAGTTTATATACAGAGGCTTAGGTTACGCTTACTCTTACGTTTACGCTTCACTACATAGTATAAAACAAAGCCGCTTTCTCTGTCCCTATGTCCCTATGTATGCTTAGATCTTTAAAACTACGCAACGGATTTTGATGCGGTTTGTTTTAATAGATAGAGTGATTCATTGGAAAGGCTTTTAGCCCAATTTTATCCCCATATTATTACGGGAACGGGAACTACGCGGGTGAAACCGCGGGGCGCAGCTAGTTTCTTTATAGATATATAAAACCTCGTTAGTAGCCAGATGCCACAATATGATTCACTAATGTTTTGTAAGCTCTTTGACGTTCATAAGTCTTGTTTTTTGTTGAGGTTTTTTTTTTTTTTATTATTTATTATTTGATGCTATTGTGTAAGGCTTCAAATTATTTATTAAGTAGAAGAATTATACATATCATCAACACAAACCTTTAAAGAACGGTTCTCCTTTATCCTTGTTCTTCTTTGGCGGAGGCGGAAGCGGTTCCTGCTTGATTTGTTTCGGGAAGAAGAACATCAAGATCGATAGCAGAACTATGAAACTCGCTATGAACACCATACCTGGAAAGAAGAATCATTAGTTTAATTTTCTTTAGGAAAAAATAGACTATTAGCTATTCTATCCGATAAAAATCGTATATTGGTCTTTTGCCTATTGGTGCCATACTAATTCGTAGAGCCAGGTGTCTATGGATAAGGGTCAAAGCACAAAACTGCGAGCAAGTTCGAAATCTCATCATCATTATCATTTACGAGTATGTGTGAGTATCTGTTGAAATGTAAATCAATAAGAAAACTAGAGAATATCATGTTAACTTTACGAAATATACAAACACAGCATGATTTCTGCTACTACTTTAAAATTAAAAGACATGTACTTTTCAAAACTCTTAAAAACAAGAAAGTCAAAATGGAAACAAATAATGCCTGAAATAAAAACCATAGGTATAGAAAAAAACTAACTGTTATTTCGATACAAAACCATAAACACGTTTCTTTTTATCATCATTATCATTCCCGTATCAAACTATAGACAAACACTTCGTTCTGTCTACATTAGAAATTATAGTCGCCATTACAAATCAGAAGTTCAAACAAAACAATTGTTTATGTAAACATATTCATGAAAACGTTATCAAAGAACGGTGTGGCGAAGTGGTTTACACGCGGACTAGGGTGCAAGAGGTCTTGGGTTCAATCTCCGATAGTGGAACGATAAATATAAGAAATACTTTTAATTAACTGATTAAGTATGTTATTTGTTTGGTTTTAATTAAATCCAAGAATGAGATGATAACTTTAAGATAAATTCAAATCAAAAATAGGTCTCATAAAAATATACTACGACAAAAGCCTTATTGAAATCGGTTGAAACCATAATTTATACCTTGACAGTAAACTCTACTTATACTGCGAATTTACCTACTAACAAAATATATAGTACTTGAAGTTTACTCCCAATCCGACACACTGCATGATTTAGCAAAAACTTATACAGATTAAGGTAATGTTTATAGTTTGACCTAAATACATGTAGGTAAACCCCCACGGGCAATAGTTAAGTCAATTAAACTAGGTGTACGCTGACAATTAAATAAAAAAGCTTTTAGGATTAGGAATCGCTTCACGGTCCGCCTCTATAGCACCGGACCGGAACGAATGTAACATGAACAGTAAATTTATAAGGCACTAAAGAAACGAGATGAAAGAATACACAAGTTAAAGTTGAATCTATTATAGGCTTTGAAGTCCAAAATACAAATCGACGTAAATCCCCGCTAAGTATTATAAGAAAAACAATATGTGACACTAATGAATGACACATCATTAACTGCGATATTTTACTTCCACGTAGGTATGTATGGAACGACAAAAAACGAACACATTTAGTAAGCAGATATATATTTTTTGTTTCCACACTAATTAAGCTTTGTAATTCCTGATGTTGAGATCCAAAACAATCCGATAGATCAAAACAGAAACGCTTGCACGTATACAAGGTCGCCCGGTCGGCGATCAGTCAAGGGCGTTCGCTAGACATTATATAGGTACCAGCTTCTATACATACATAACTATTCAGTATATTGTTTACAAACGAGTCGAACAGATTCCATTCAACATTAAAATTTGGTCGGAATGCTAGAATTGGACAGATTGCTCGATAGCGTGGAGTCGTATGGAGAAGACGAAGGTTAAGCCTGTCGGAACCGGTTTAAAAGTAAAAGTGAGCACGGCTGCGGTCGCGTGTCCACCCACTAAATCCTCATTACGAACACCGTCGACGGAATAATTGTCGGCAACAAGGCGCGCAGCCTTGGCCGTGACCGCCTGTGGATAGACCGCTTATTTTAGCCTTAGTGACGCGGTCTGATGTAACACGCGTTATGTAACTAGAAGCGTGCGACGCAGCGTCACGCTCCGCAATCATCAACCAGAAAAAAGCGAAAGCAGAGTGGAAACTGCAGCGTGACCGAACGCACTGCGATATAACTTGCCCGGCTAGACACTACACAACGTAAAGCTTTATAAAAGTTATTTTTTAATTAGGAAAAGCATAAAACTTAAAAATCATCTGCTATATTTAAAATCATAGTAATTTACAAGCACTTTTAGAAGGGAACTAACTACAAGACCTAAGTGCAGTGCCGCAACGAAATATTGCAAAAAACAATTACAGTGTGATTGAATCCCTCCGAAGGAAGTGGTAACGAGCGATGATTAACATGTTGCTCAACACGAACCGACCATTACGTTAAGAAATACTCTTATTTCGATATGATACGCGATATGTCACACGTTAATTTATCTCCGTGCGTTTTAAGTTTACGATCCTATAATTTGCGGCATGATTAACTGCTATAACTTTTAATTTAAAGTCTTATCGTTTTAAAACTACTTTCCACCTCGGTTAATATAAGATATTTAATTTAAAAATAATTGTGAAACTCAACGGAAGTTTACAAAAAAAAATATTATTACACAGTAGTAAAATAAGAATAAAAATACGTTGGAATATATTATACTAGTTATTAAAATTCAAAGCTTCATTCATGGACCTTACAGGCGTGCAACAATGAGGAAATACGCAGAAGCGATACAATACGTATTCGCGAATTTACTTTATTGACACTCGAGGCACGCTTGGAGCAGTTTTCTAAAGGCATAATCGGTGAGACTTCCCGAAAGTGTGTGCTGGACGATTATGATTCTTATCTCGTGCGTGTTAAGGATATTTGCGCGTTGAGAGGTTGGAAGAGTGCGTTGGTCGTGCACGCGTATGGTCGGTAGTCGGGTCACGAACAAGCTTTCTTCGTGGTTTTGCGCGCGAATTTGTGCAAGTGCTTCGGTAACGGTACGCGGTTCTTACATTATGTACTGCGATACACAAATTATGTGCAATAGGCATTTTATACCTCATTTTACAACTATGTTACCTGGAAAAATTACAATAACAACATCGCTTCTAAAAATGAAATAAAATGTCGGAAATATACTCAAATAACCTAGAACATATTCAAATTACATACATGATTACTTATATAGCTGGTGGTTCAGTTACGAAGTCCAATTATTAGAGCCAACCAATTAACTAAAAC
The DNA here is from genome assembly GCA_958496195.1 of Timandra comae. Lineage (NCBI taxonomy): Eukaryota > Metazoa > Arthropoda > Insecta > Lepidoptera > Geometridae > Timandra > Timandra comae. The sequence goes on from OY292354.1 coordinate 1,940,862, forward strand.
ATTGCGCTAATTCGTATCTTACAATGTGAACCTAATCTATATCGGATTGGCGGACGGGTTACTTAGAAATGCGCATTATATACAGACCAAGTGAATAGTAACAACTTTGTTGTTAAGTTACATGAATGAATAATTTGAATATTCGTTTAACAAGTGACATTTACATATACAGGTTAACAAACTAGATGACATCGCACAGAATATATCACTAATTGGTTGTGGTAAACTCGAAACGTAGATACTTTACAGCTGTCAACATATTTTTGCGTAGTTATTGAAGGAAAACCAATATCCCAAAATTCTTACAGGAGTGGCACCTGAATGACTCGGATCAATAACAAATCTTAAATCCTAAGAAATAAGGACTAATTTAACTTTACCCTAAGTAGCAAATAAATAAAGAGTTATCTTACCAAGCCACCAAGCGCCGACCCATCGTGGGTCAGAGGAGTCGTATCCAGGGTCGCTCAGTGGATCCACGTAGACCCTGGTACACAGCGCTCCCAGAAGGAACCCAAGAGCTGGTCCGATCACCCTGATACCGATGGTGATAGCTGGAAAGAAGAGGAACATTAATTAAGTATAGGTGTGGGCAAAATTTCAGGGATGGCTCGAGCCCCCCCGTGGGGACTATACATAAGCGTGATGATGATGATAGGCAAAAATAATATTATTCTTCTTCGCATCGATAAAAAGACTGATTCAAATATGACTGCACCAGTGAGTAGCCACCTCGATAATATAATATTGGAATGGGTTTAGTAGACAAAAATACATATATTTTTAACTAGCAGCGTCAAACGGTTTCAAACGTGTAAAATCCGCAATATACCAACTATAAACCTTCCTATTGAATCACTATTGCTAAACGGATATTAATGCAGTCTTTGCATTAATATCCGTTTAGTACGAGGGGGGGTCAAAAAGTTCGCGGAATGGAGGGGATAGCGGGGGGTGGGGGACCTGCCGCAGGTAGTAACTAATGAGCAACTCTTTGTGAGTATATATGCCAAGTTTGAACCTGATTGTGTCAATAACCTTTGACCTGTCGTCGATCAAACAAGTGAATCCGGAAGAAAAACTTGAACATGGAAAAAATCGAGTTTCGTGCCGTCATAAAGTTCCTCACTAAGCAAGGAAAACCACCTCAGAAAATTTTGGAAGAAATGTTATCAGTATACGGGGACTCTTGCCCTGGGAAAACCATGGTGTACAAGTGGAATAGCCTTTTCAAGCAAGGCAGAGAGTCTCTTGAAGACGACCCTCGCTCAGGACGGCCGATTGAGGCCACCACCTCAAACATCGTTGAAAAAGTGGAGAATCTTATACTGGAGGATACTCGTTTGAAGAAGAAACAACTTGCAGAAATGGTTGGAGTATCACCTACAACCATTTTAAATATTCTACACGACAATCTTGGGATGTCAAAAGTCAGCGCAAGATGGGTGCCAAGAATGCTCACACCACCACAGAAACAGCTGCGCGTCGAGTATTCAAAGGAGTTTTTAGACCTCTGTAGCGCCGACAAGGAAGGAATTTTTGCAAGACTTGTTACTGCAGATGAAACTTGGGTTCATCATTATGAGCCTGAGTCGAAGCAAGAGTCTATGCAGTGGCATAAAAAGGGTCAGCCCCCCCCTAAGAAATACAGGGTGTCACAATCGGCTGGAAAAATCATGGCAACTGTTTTTTGGGATACAGAGGGTATTTTATTAATAGATTATAAAGATAAGGGTGTTTCTATAACGGGAGAATACTACGCTAATCTACTAAGACAATTAAAAGAAGCAATCAAGGAGAAAAGGCGGGGAAAGTTGACAAAGGGTGTGCTGCTTTTGCATGACAACGCACCGGTACACAAGAGCCGCGTTGCGATGGCTGCCCTTCATCACTGTGGCTTCGAAATGTTAAACCATCCTCCCTATAGTCCAGACTTAGCCCCCTGTGATTATTTTTTATTTCCCAAATTAAAAAAAGAGCTTCGGGGGAAGAAATTTTCCGATGATGAAGAAGTCAAGTCGGCGATTTCGGCCTATTTTGAGGACAAAGACAAATCATTTTTTTTCGACGGTATTAATAAGTTAATAGAGAGATCTGAAAAATGTATTCGACTTAAGGGGGAATATATTGAAAAAGAAAAATAGTACAGTATTTTATTTCACCCCCCTTCCCCTCCGTTCCGCGAACTTTTTGACCCCCCCTCGTAAGTAGTTTAAAAGATCTAATCGAACAGACAGCGGAAGCAACTTCGATTTATAGTATAGTCAAGATTCAAGTAAGTTCAGTGTCCTGTGAATCCTAGAGACTGAGGTTTCTTCATCTAAAAAAACTTCTAAGTTGAATAAGTGCTGAGAATTCTTTGATTTTTTTAAGAAGCTATTACATAATTTGTAGTTCTGTATTAGTTATATGATGTCCTGCTGGGAGAGATATTTTGCATACCACCTCCAAGGGTCCTTAGAATTATTTCGATACTTCTATTACAATCACAGCAATATACCCAGTAACAAGAGTGTTAGTTTGTAAGGGTCTTAACGCGATTAACATGAAACATTTTAAGGATAATAAAGTGAGTAAAACCAATCTAAAGACAATTTATTGTGTTTATATGAATAATTGGCAGTTGCAAGTGGCATGGCAACTATTAATAACATTGTTGCTAGTGGCTGCTCTCGTGAGATATTAAATAACATTACGTTGGCTAAACACGTTACAAAACGTGTAACCAAGTCGCATAAATTTTCTATTGCGTGCGCCGCTGAAACCACGCGAAGGCACGAAACGCAACGTGCATCGCATCTATACTTAACAATAAGACCTGCCCGCTTATTATTCGTATTATACCAGGATCTGATCTTACATTTCTTTATTATAATTAAAAAATACTTTAACATTTAACGATTTTGTAGCTAATTTTGTAGCACAGACATAAGTAAATACTAAACAGCAAATCGAGTCTCTAAGTGGCAAATCCGATTCGAGGAAACATTATGATCGTTCGGTTAATGATGTAGTAAATATTAATGGCTGTAATCACTGATGGGGAAGATGGTCATTATGCAAATTGAGACGGAGTGTGGCGCAGTGGACCGCAGTCGTTTATCTCAATAGGGCTAGGGCTCAGGGGCTAATTGAGGGTCGACGAACCCACCACACATGAGGAATTGCTGCTGTCAACAATTGCTTCTGCATTCGCTTATAATTTATAATGTGCAAGTATCGCCGAACAGGTTTGTCCAACACGCCATAAACAGTAAACGCTGCCTTAGACGCGACCAGAAACCAACACATAATTTAATCTCCCAAGTATACCATAAGTGAAACCTGATAAATAACTTAATTATCTACAAAGATCTATTAATGTTTAAGGATATATTACTGTTAAACGCCCATTCGTTTGGAAGCTTTGTTAATTAATGACGGACCGCGGATAATAATTAAGTATAGGCAAGGCGTTGCCGCGTTGTATGAAAATTGATTCCATGACAAGACAAGCCCATCAAGACACGTAATATTTCAAAATAACAACATGTTATAATGAAAACAAAACGCCTGTACAGGGTGAGTGACCGAAAAACAATCAGGTACTTAGGTCCCAAATGCAATCTTTCCCAGAAACCGACCACGTCGCTTGCCAAAAAACCAACTTGTGTTCGCGTGAGTGTTTCGACACAAAATAAAATACGTTCCTATTATCATCGTGAGCTTTTGTAATAAATAATGGTCTCATCAGGAACGTTTTTCAAAATGGCCAACGGCTGCGTCCGCGCAGGTTTTTATTGTGTCTCTGTACACGTACCGGTTCCCATGCATCATTAACATCGCCATGTTCCTTTCTCGATTAACTCTCAATAATTATGTATAAATTACCAATTGCATCATTACTTTTTAAAGATACTTTAATCTTAATAACAGTATATAATTAACTACATAGCTTCGCCCTCTTGATAGATATAGGATTAACGAATATCGACGAACGATGGATGGATAATTTTGAATTACAAAAAACGAACGACGATCCATAACGTTTTACATTGCTCTATCATCCAGTCCATAGGTAACATTTACCATCTTAAGGGCATAATTTCCAAAACTACTGTCTTAGCTTACCTATAGTATTGAAAGGAACCCACTTTTGCACGACCCTAACCCAGTAGTTTTGGTTCTACATTAGTAAATAAGTTAGTCAAAACAACAAGTATTGACATCAACATCAAATAATATAAACAGTTCTTGATTCCCTTACGTAAACATCCTCAAAATTACATAGTGCAACTGCAAATAAATGCATATAATTGAATGTAAATAAAAAACAATAATTGAATGATATGTAATGTTAGGGTTTGTAGAGATAACCTTGCACGTCCGCTGCTGTGAATAAGGTCATCTGGCAACGCAGTCACTATTCATATTCCAATTGGAGAATGTTTATTTATAAAAATAATTATTAATAGACGCTTTTGTAATTATGCACAAACTTAATACTTAGATTTGCCTAAAGTTTGTAAGTAACAACAATTTACGTTATAGGTTTTTTGTTATACTAGCAGCCCGGCACTTTTTTAACAGTTCTGTGTCTACCGGCAAAATAACTATTAGTTTTATTAGACTTTTCTTCCAAATCTATGAGACAATATCAACGGAGACAAAACCGCCAATCACGACTAATAATTAAAAGTCGTTACATATGAAATATGGTTCAATGGTTGTATAGTTATTAACAAAATAACGGGTTTACATTGACAATAGTTACAACACATAAGTTTAATGATAATGACTAACACTATAACTCAACTGGTCAACGCTCTCGCAACAATATATCGCAAATTTGTTTTAGCTGTGACTAATACTGAACGGTTAGAATAAGAATAAGGAAGCGGTGATAGTACTTTCGAAGAATATAACGTACAAGTAACTCACAGTTTAACCTGCGATAGCTCCGCTCATAATGGACGTGATGATTTATAAGCCTGTAGGCTTCCATGATAAATGAGCAAGCTTACACTAAAAAAGTTTTCAATTCGAACCGTAGTTCCTACCTGAGATTAGCACGTTCAAACTCTACACCTACAACTTTATAATATTAGTATAGATTTTCACATTTGGAACTCCCATGTAACCTTGGAGTATCGATAAGACGTTTATAATACATTCATCATCATCAGCTTTTACATCTATTCAAGATGGTTTAGTGACGTCAGAATACTAAACAATTCAGTATGTCTGTCATTCATGCATAGGCCTCTTTTGACATGAAAGAAATGTTCAATCTCTGCGATACTTTGAAACTTACATGAAACAATATTGTCTATACGACATGACTATTTAGAAGTCAGAAGATACAAATTATTAAACGCATTTTGTAGTAATTTGATAAGAAGAACTTCAATATAGCAGGTAAGCACTAAATAAATATTATTTACTGAAAATTCCCTAAGTTTAATCTTTACGTAATGAAAGCCTCGTGACGTAATAAAACATGAAGATGAAAAGCATAGATAACTAAAAATAATAATTGATACAAGTAAAACGAAAGTGAAATTAATAATGTCGACAATCTTATCTGAGTTTCATTTGTAATCTAATCTCGTCTGTTGCATACACACTGACCTATGACAACGAACGCGGTTGAGTTGCGTGCGATCGCAATATGATATAGTTTTATCGCAAAAAAAGTTGCATAACTGCATACTGTGACACGAACCGGAACGAATATTCACTCTATTTGATACATTTTATGTTGTAACTAGACAATTCACATGTTTTAATAAAATGTACAAAAAATATCGATGGATATGACAGATGAAAAAGTTTTATTCAATTTGTAATCAAAGAAGCACTTTTACAAATGAAAATATGAAGTATCCCTATATGATTCCAAGTTCAAATGATACGAATGAGAACCATTGAACCTATTTTGACTTTCATCGTCAGTAAAGATAGCATATCTAAAATACTCATTTTAATTCAGATTAGTTTTACCAAGACATTTCCGACACGATAAGTATATTGATAAGCAGATCAAATACATATAAAGTATCAAGATCATCAGTGACTTACATTTTTGCATCAAAACACAAGCCACCAATCGCCATTGTATTCAAAGCCACCAGAAAACCAAACACCAATAAAATCGAAGCTTTAAATAAGGACATAAAACGTTTACGTTCTGCTATCAAGATACAAGATACAGGACAAAATTAGGGCAATAAAACCGAACGAGTGTGTCGCGTGATGTGGCAACTGTCTCGAATTGTCTCTGAGACGTCCCGGCCCACTGACACACTTGTGGCCAGTGACCGCCTAAAATAACTATATGAGGATGCATCCCATGCAACTCTAGATATAATCGTAAGTAGTCGTATACTGTACTCCAGGAGCTTTGTGACAAATGATACAAGTTGATGTTTTGTTATGAGGAACTTACTTGTAAAGTATGTACATAGTTGAATTAAACTTAAAACAAGATATTATTTTACAAACTTTTGAAAACAATGTAGTTGAATGATGTTAGTTTTGTGCTCTGTGTTTTGTAGCAGTGCAATATTATTTAGATTTAATATGGCGGACTCCTAAAGATGGCGGACTTGTATTAAAAATTGTTTAGAACTATAAGAAAAAAAACTTGTTTAAGTAAGATTTTTAACTAACAATTTGATCATCTTAAGATCGTACGAGTATAAACTATTTACTACTTACTCAGATGACTCATATAATCATAGAAATATATGCAGAGAATAATACAGAAACAGTGTAAGTACCCGCGTTACCAACGTTACAACGTACCTCATTATACAATAACTATTAATAAAACGTATGCAATTCATAATAGACACAAACCAATGGTCAATCGAAGTGTACCAGTTCATAAAGTAACCACCGACCTACATCTCGAATTAGTTGGTGACGTAACAACCAGGATGACCTACCGACACACACGATAGCCCTATTTGGGTCATCAAACCATTTACATTTAGGTAATTGGTAAATTATGCATCGTATTGCCTTTGTCAATGTTATAATCAATATTTGTATACAATATTATCGGTATGTAACCTATATTGTTGTTTGTATAGCAAAACATTTACTTAATTAACTAAAGTGAGTTAATGGGTCGGCCTATCTCATAGCAAATGCTTTTATTTCACTGATGATGGTAGTAAAGTGAAGAGGACAAACTCGTACCTCTACAAAACAAACATCCTGTTCTTGAAAGATATGATTTTTGATGTTGAAAAAAATTAAATAAAATTGCATGTCTAAGTCTATGTTTCCCGAATAACTACCTTAAAACGTATAGTGTGCTCATCTTCTTATAACGTAAACAAATAATACTGATACGATATAAATAAATAAGTAGTTAAGTTACTACATTGCATATGCTTTATAAATAACAATGACGTCCATGCAGCAAACTTAAACCGTATAAGTCTGCTTTGGAGACATAACAACGAATTAACATTATAAGCTCTACAATACACGTCTAACGAAATACCATAAGATCCATAAGCTCTTTGGCTTACGTGTTTCCCTCACACAACTAGATATTTTTTATACAATACCATTGTATTACAGAAAACCGGGCCACATGTACCTCACAAAAAATCGTCTCTTTTTATACACGACGCGACGTTCCAGAGATAGTACGAGTTTAGACGGAGTTTGTGTGCGTTGGATGCACGAGAACACTCATGGTACCGATTTGGTTTCAATGTTTTATCTCTGTGTAGATAAGTAGATGGATTCCTTAACAATTACCATTTACAAAGTCAAGACTACAGACAATTTGGTATACTTTTACGGAATTAACTCTTATTTAACCCTTAAAGTAAGTTCCCGGTATCTTCAATAACTTTCAGTATACCGAGAACTTTGTATCACGATACGAAATTAAATGATTGGTTGGGGCGTGTATCGTTTAATAAAGCGCATCCGATAATTATAGTAAGTGCATGTGTTGCTGTAAACATTGTTAATTACATAAGGTAGAGGAGAGGGCGGCCAGGACGCTCGTAGGCGGAGCGGTAGGCGGCCGCTTTGATTTGCAAACTACACACAGATTTTACTGCTCAGCACTCAAATCGATTGATGCTAATTTGTCTTTATTGATACAATCATCTTCAATGATCGTTATGAACAGTTTTTTACACAAAAAATATAAACATAATTCAAACTCACCCATGTACAACGGCGATTGTCTGCTGCCAACGTTGTCGTCGACGTACGGTATGCCGAGCGTCGCGATACCGGTCTGCCCGACTCCCACGACCAGCAAGCAGACGAACAGCCAAGGTATCACGATAGCAGTTATTGAGGAGCGCGCTTCTGAGCTTTTGAAATGGTCGGCGTCACACAACACGCTGGCATTCTTGTAGGTGTGGCAGACGGGCGCCGCCTCCGCCTTGTGGTCGTCGAGGTGGACGTCGAGCAGCTGCGTGCCGTACAGCATGTGCGGCAACACACACCCGATCACTCCTATCGCCAGCACTATCATCATGCACGCGATCCATCGCGGCCGGTGTCCCCGCCCCGCTAGGTACGTCAAAAATAGCGCCGTACATATTTGCCCAATCTCTGTCGCAGCCAACAACGTACCGGTCGTCTTCGATTCTACTTTGTACAATTTCTCTACAGTAGTTGTGACACTCACGAAGTAAGTGAGAAACATTCCTTGCAACACCCATCCCGATAAGAACACGAGCATAAACACATGAGTGGAATGGAATGCGCTCCGCGGGCCCTCTTGCTGCTCCTCCTGCTCGGCCGGCAGCTTGCAGTCGAGCGACCCATTGTTATTTCCTGTCGCAAGCCGTTCTTGCTCTTCAGGTGTGGCTTCGACTCCTTTCATGGCGGCGTCCTCAGCCGCCGGCCCCGGGGGACCCGCCTCCCCGCCGGTTGACGCTACCGGTGTCTCCGCACTCGGCCTGCACCAATAAAAACAACATACATTAACTTTTGTAACATAAAAACAAGTTTATTTAAAAATAGTTTGGCTTATTATGTTCACTCACGTCATTGTATCGATAGTTCTAACGAAATTATCTAGTCAACCCCTAATCTAAGTGTGACCGACCGAGCGGAAACAAAATACACGCGAAGTTAACTTCAATGTTTCCGGGTAACGGAATCGACGCGTAAAGGCGATCGTCTCAAAGAAACCAGGAGTGAAACTGTGGATAACTCCGGCGCATACTTTCTTTGAGAGCCGTTCTCCCAAAGAAAAGTATCGCCTGGGGGGTGTATGTGGAGGCTGCGTGCGCGCACCCAGCGCGGCAGAGACTGACTGCAATGTGCAATTACTTTCGGGCCGCGGTGCACCCGCTTCACCCGCCCCTCGGCTGCTCCCCACACGGGGTTTTTATTGGTTAGCTATCCGTTTTTTGTCCGACATGCATTTACACTCGATGAAAGCCGTCTGCGGGCCGCCCTTTACTGAAGATCCCTCTCGTCTCGACACTCCGGAATGCCTTTTGTCTTTTTAGAAAGCTATTGATATTTGTTACTCGTTAATGTTTAGTACGCATGTACTGTAACGAACCCGAAAACGATATGTATGTATATGTATTCTCTGGAAATCTCTTTCATATAACAGATTGGCAACAACAATAGTACATAATTGTATTAACATCGAAATACTTGAGTACTTAAGTACGTGCCGATGAGGACGCAAACGCAGAGTTGGCAATAACAGCAACTGCAGAATATTAATGTGATCGACTCATACGGTTAACTGGACTTGCGAAACTCACCGATGGGGGCCGATGACCACTGGCGACACTGACGGCCTAAGGCGCACTATTGCACTGCACCGGCCGCCTAGACCACCACGAATATATACAAACAAACAACTAGGGCGTGGTACTGCTAATTATTGTTGTTAAAGATATTTTTTGGACCATTAAGGGTGCGATAGGCAACCTAATTTTTCACGTGTGACGGTATGTAAGTCGCATTGTGAACTGCATTCCAAGATAAGCGTTGACTTGTGCAACGGTCGAGTTATCAAGCGGCTCGCTATCGCTCCAGTGATAACGGGACGCAACAAATAGACTACTCGTGAAGCAGGTTACTGTCCGCCCGGACTCGGCCAATCTTGACCAGAACGCCCCATTTATCGCAAATGTCACCGTGCTCACACACGCACTACTACTCGACCTGCCAGGAAACACCTCACTGAACATAGGTTTTTTCTCTTTCCGAGAAACATCAACTTTCTTTGACACTGAGCCAATTCATACAATATAAAACATCAAACGAGCACAGACTGATAAAAGTCACTAATGTAATGCATATTTTTATAATTGATATTGACTTTAATTAACAAGAGACGTATGACAGATAAAGTTTTTTAGATCATAAAAAGTAGATTAGTAATATAGGATATACATATCTATAAGATAACTAATAAGGGCACAGTAAAGTAATCTGTTATTTCCGATTGTCATACTAAAATCATCGCCACTCGTTATACGTAGATAAAGTCTAATATTTCAAAAGCTTTTCAAGTCTAACAGTTGGTTAAACCAAAAATATAGCAACACACAGAAAAGAACCAAATTGAAGAGATAGACATGGAACGAATAACTAAATTTGATACTTGAAAACCAAACACAAACGTAGTTAACGACACGAATAACCCTCGTAATTGACTGCGATATTGTAACTGACAAGCAATCACTGCGCTTGATTCGTGCATAATGCACAAATATACTGACCCCTGCAGACGATAGACGAAACATGAATCATAATAATGGCTGGTGAATTGTCTTCTAAAACATTCACAAAATCTTTGGAATTTTATAGTGTTTCACACATTTACATAATACCGTCGAACAAATCATTCAAAATGTTCACCTCAGCTGGAGTTTCAACCCAAAACATGGCAAACCAAAAAAGCTACCGAAACCATATCTCATCTGTTGAAAATCTTATATATTAGATTATAGAGAAGTCGGTTAAAAATATGTTTAAAAAAATACGTTAGAATAAATCCCATGGCAACAAAAACTTGCTCAACCCGTGTCCTTACTTATAATTCAGTGACATTACAAAATTAACATCATTCAAGTACAAAGTACACGTCAACCCGAATCAAAATTCATCTTCGACTCAGAATGAAAATAAATAACAAAAAGACCAACGACAAAGTTTCGGGAAACTAAAAAAGACATGAGCTCATGTCCACGTTTTTTAAATTGAAAAATAAACACGTCTCCAATTGAAAATATGAAAAAATAAACAGTTCTCATTTAAATTCTATAAATAAAACATACATCATTCATAACAAATTTACAATTTCGTTATCGCGATGTTACTTACATACAAGGTAAACGCTCATGACTATGCCCGCATCGGACGCATAATTGGGATAAAAAATAATCTGGGGGCACGGCAGTGCCCCCCGCCAAGTCGAGCGCGAAGCAAACACTGCCGTACCATCCTTTACAGGAACCCTTTCGCCGCATTTTCAGGCCCCTATTTGACAACCTCTGGATAAGCCCAGAACGCTGAAATTTTCGTCATCCAGTAAGCTATACAATCACATACTTAAAATAAAATTTCAAGTCTGTAGGTCATTTAGTTCCGAAGTTAAGCGAAAGCAAAGTTTCGCATTTTAGACAGACACTCACTCACTCACTCACTCACTCACTCACTCATGATCATCAAAATAGAACTAGTACTTCCCATAAACCTAGGGAGCTGAAATTTGGTACAGAGTTAGGGTTTAATGGCCACATAAAGGGAAAACTATAAAAACTAGGATAATCGAACGGGAACGGGAATTATACGGGAACGGGAGTGGGAATTGTAACTCAAGAACGGCTGAACTGATTTGGCTGAAAATTGGTGAGGACGTAGCTTAGAACCAGGAAAAGGACATAGGATACCTGTGATTCCGAAATTCCCACGGGATTGGGATCGGAAATTTTTAAATCAAGAACGGCTGAATTGATTTGGCTGAAAATTGGTGGGGAGGTAGCTTAAAACTATTAGAAGAACATAGAATACTTTTAATCCCGAAATTCCCACGGGAATGGGAACGGGAATTTATAACTCAAGAACGACTGAACTGATTTGGCTGAAAATTGGTGAAGAGGTAGCTTAAAACCAGGAAAAGAACATAGAATACTTTTAATCCCGAAATTCCCACGGGATTGGGAACGGGAATTTATAACTCAAGAACGGCTGAATTGATTTGGCTGAAAATTGGTGGAGAGGTAGCTTAGAACCAGGAGAAGCACATAGAATACTTTTCATCCCGAAATTCCCACGGAAACGCGAACGGGAACTACGCGGTTGAAACCGCGGGGCGTTTAATAATAAAATACTACTCCTAAAAAGAAAAAAAATGTGTCAAATAAGAGAATCTAATAAAATAAATCAATATAAACACGTTTCAACAAAAATAAATGAAATCCCACCAAAAACATTCTGTAAAAAACTAGCCAAGTCTCGATGGAGCTGCTTGTTTATCTCTAAAAAGTAATGCAATCTAGACAAACTCGTGCCAAGTCTAAGGTTCCTTACTGCGATTTCTTTATTATTATAGTTAATGTTGTGTGACTTGGCCGTTGAACATTGTTTAAAACGTTAGTAGTGGGTACAAGTCAATTTTGTTTACACGTAATGTTATTACATTATTAAAATACGCAGCTTCATCAAGCCTACAATTGACTGGATATTGAATCAACGTTTTTCAAGTGGTAATTTTCTATCGTCAATGGGTAGCGGTTCTGGCGACAGATTGGTGCAATGGTGTCATGGAGCACCTAGTTTTGTACCTTTGTATACATGTGTACCCTTCAACGGCCAGGTCACACAACATTAACTATAATAATAAAGAAATCGCAGTAAGGAACCTTAGACTTGGCACGAGTTTGTCTAGATTGCATTACTTTTTAGAGATAAACAAGCAGCTCCATCGAGACTTGGCTAGTTTTTTACAGAATGTTTTTGGTGGGATATCCGTTACACATTAAACGTCCAACAATACAAATAATTTGTAGAGAAACGACTGTTCATAACATTTCTTATGTCACTTAATTTGTATGTATAATACATACAAATTAAGTCAACATACGAATGCAACCGTTATTAGTAGTTAATTGAGTCAACCTTTGCAGACATTTGAATGGTAATAGAAATTATTTAAGTGCTCGAAAAACATTTTATACTTCAAACATAATTAATTAAACAACTAGGTAGTTTAGAAAACTAACGTTATGAAGAGGTAGAGTTTGATTCAACGTGTTAACTGGAGAACTACTGATCTGAATTTATAAAAATATTTTTGCTTCACATAGCCCTTTTATTGAGGAAGCTTCTACCCAAGGGGGCGGTACAGCAATCATTAACATAGGCGAAATCACGGAGCAAATCTAGTACAAAACAAACAGCTCTACAAATCATCGTTTTGGTTCAAGTCTGTTGAATATGAGTAGAACCATGAAGAATTTTAACTATAATTTGATATAGAATCTTAATAGAATAAAAGCACATGCTGATCCAGTGGTGTGTGCAAGTATTCGTGATCTAGGAACATAAGTCAGTGCATGACGTTCGTTAGAGTCGCACCGCGCGTCGGGCGCATCGAAGACGTCTGATCATAGTATTCCAGTATATAAGTGAGAGGACAACGCGCGCGGTCAAGGTAAGTAAGCAGATACCTGTTGCCGATGACACTGTGCACTCGACATTAATCTTCAGTTTGAACCACACTTAATGTCACAAGGCACAATTTCCAATGGCCAACCCGCAAGGGAACGCGCCAGACCAACGGCTGAAACATTATTGTAAATCACCACGAGAACCTAGACCTAGTCTAGATATCGGAGACTGATTTAAATACTTCAGCACGACACAAAACGAATACAATACAATACAATACAATACCAACAAAAACGAAATAAAGATTTACTGAATGATGATGAAATGTTTTTTAAAGGTTTAAGAAGTATAAAAATGATAAATATGTGGACAGATCAAAAAAGTACATCCAATTTATCGATACAAGGGGTAATTAACAACTTATTGTACTTAAAGCAATTCATGAATCAAATATACAAAGTTTAATTAAACCAGTCGTTTCCAACTCAGTGGTTAGAAACATAATTTCAAAGATAATGTGTGTAACTCATGGTCTACAGATGGAATAAAGGTTCCTATTAGTGTCGAGGCCGTCATACCTTAAATATAAGTAAGAACAATAATTTAAGTGGACATATTCTATGTTTTATTTCCTGTAATAGGCGTTAACAGTTGCAACACCATAACGGATACATAAACATCGTATATAATCATATGTGTTAAGGTAAACATATAAATATTGAATATATAATGTACGATACTGATATAGAACATGTATTTGTTAAGAATAATTTAGCATTTTAAATGAATTCGGTTCGTTCGGATTCCTAGGAGCCAGTTCCAGTTATTTTAATTGATCGTGGTCCTTAAGGCCAACATAATGATGGAGATAATAACGAGAGACATACCTACTTGCGTGACCACCGCTATGTAGATACCCCACATTTGCAAATCAAATTCACCTTAATTCGTGTATTAATTTTAAATAGCAGCAGCTGTATCGGAGACAATTGATTTATACCAACAGATAAGTGCCACCGCTCGTTAATTACAATTAGAAGGCAATATCGAGATTTGCATTCTGATAAATTAAAAGTTCAGCAAAATCGAGCGATTTATGTAAATCTGGTATATTAAACTAAAGTTTAAAAGGATTATTTTAATAAAATAATGACAACAGCAACATATTGATCAATTTAAAGGAGTCACATAATTCTTTTAATCGAGAAATGAGTATGAGAAAATAAAGGATACAGTAATAATTCAGCAAAGTTGACAGTATGCGAGGGCTATCTTCAAGAGTAGGTGTGCCAGCATAAACCAAGCTCTGACAGGAGACGCCCCGGGGCGCTGCCCAGCTGCCAAGATATACACTAACTTATGGACCCAACCTTGGTTTGTGGTAATGCCCGGTAATATAAGGAAACATTAACTTCTTTGCTCTTTATTAAAGCACAATTGCGGCATAACCATATTTTTATTGCATTAAAATAGCACTCGAACAGAAGTACTTAACTATTTAAAGGATAATTAATTAAACATTAAATTACACACGTAATCAAATAAAAACATAAGACTTCAAGATTAATTGGATACAATTCATAACAACTCGACACAAGAGCTCAGCGGTACAAAACAAAGTAACAAAGTTACACTTGGCCGACCACACGGTACAGGTAACCACGAAAGTATTAATTAATTCGAAGATGGTAATTTTCCTAAAAACGATAATTGACTAAATATAAGGAAAACAACAAATAAGCTTGTGCGAGAAGTGTTGCGCAACACTGACATAACCACGCCTTGACATTGTTGATCTCATAGACGGAGGTCCGTGCCAAAGTCGCCGCAGGTACCGCCGGTCAACACTCCTTTAACCTACACCGCGACTATATATTAACATTTAATATAAAACGAATAAATGATACAGCTTACAATAAATGACACTATTGAAACATTGTAACTTTACGACGCACTCAATCCAAATTTATTTTATTACTTTCAGTGATTCCTTTTATTGATGCTGCGCATATAATCGAATAGCGAAACGTATGAAAACTGTGCGTTCCAATATTAAAATACAGAGAGCAGCTAATAATGATAGTAAGTAGGCCTGTACCGGGCAAGGTCGTCACAACGAACTAGTATCAACAATTTGACACTGCTCACCTCACTTATTGGACAAAGTGGAACGTGTAAATGAAGAAACGAAACGCTACCCTGTAATCATTTAACAAGCATCAGCCGTTATGAAACAGATGTCACATTTGAAGGTAATATCAATTCATGAATAACGATACACATATCTACTTTTAATGTACTTAAATATGTTCGCTAAATACCTAATTATGTGCCTAGCTTCAATAATATGTACAGAGCATACTTCGCACTTACGAATGATAGATAAGACACGATAAAAATGTTAATTAAACATGAGAAAAATATTTAGAAATGACGTAGAGTAAACAAAAACATACGATAACGAAGAGTAATTAAAAGAAATAAACCCAAGCTAAAAAAACAACATGTAAGTCTGTATGTCGACGGTGGAGTGAAAGTGATACATCGGATATCTTGTGTTTCGGCCGTGTTGGGCGGGGTGATAAAAATGTCTACGTTAAATAAACACACGACTGTACCGAGACAATTTGCATACAAAAGTACCGACGAATTCGCGCAGTGAAATCTCGCTACAATTTTGTATATTGCAAACGATTGTACATTTAATGGCACCGCAAGGAGTTTAATGGATGCACTAAAACGCGTTAAGAATTTACATGTCCCAAATATCGAAGAGGACAAAAGAGAAAATCAATCGTTACGTTGATGCAACGTATTTTTTATGCAAATATACTTACCGAAATATTTAAAGAAAAAATGTTAACGCATTGTAGTGCCTGTAAACATCGTGCGAGTGGTTGAGTGATGGTGTAAATACTCCTCGCGAACATCTAAAAGGTGTCCTGAGCAAACAACTTAGCGTTTCTAACAAAGCTAACAATAAAAAGAAAGCTTCGGGTACCTTGTTAATGGCTCTATTATGAACGGTATTATAAATCATGATGTTTTTTGCGAAAACATTTGGTAATAGCGCTGATGTAATCGTAGGCCCACATAATAATAATGTATACAAATAAATAAATCTATTTCTGCTTCAGGCATAAAGCTTGTCGATTCTTTTCGGCTAATATAAAAAAAAATTGAATCGATAGAGTCACAAAGTGTTTAGGGAAATGAGGTAAAGGTTACCCTTTTAATTTTCACAATTTATTGTTAGCATGTTATTTACCAATTAATTTTACGCCCACGTTTGTAAACTCTTTGATGTTTGTAAGTGCTTCTTTGGGGGCCAAACTGAGTTCAATTATTTTGAATATGTTAGATTTAATCTTCAAAACTGCTAAATATTAAGGGGAACCAGTATTTTTCCATAATGTAACGTATTGTTTTCTCAAGAAATGGAAGAAAATAACGGAGCACAGCTGGTTAAGGTAATTAAATTATGACACATAGACAGACAGAGTCACCATTTTAATTGTATCACGTAAATTACAATAAGGTCAAGACTGTATACCTCATAAATACAGTAAACTACGTATGTACGAGTATGAGACATCTGATTAAACATAACAGAACTGAATAAACTGCGAGGCGAATTAAGTAACATTTGTATTGACGATAAAACGTTTTAGGTCACAATAACAAAAGTTACAAAAACAGATAGAAAGTTAGTTTTAGCTCCTGACGTAAAAAGAGTGGTTAAATAAAACGTGTGTATCTATTTGCATGGTTATGTGAGTGGAATAGAAGGAGACAGGAAAAGATGGATGGATTGATGTGAAGAATGATATACGAAAGAAAAGTGTGAATGTTAAGATCACAGCTGTTGGAGAAGAAGAGAAGAACATAATTGTGCCGACTCCATGAAGTGGAATAAGGGCAGAAAGATGATGATGTTTTGTGGCATCATAGCTCCCAAACTAATAGACCGGTTTAGATTTAGTTCTTTTTGATAAATGACATGATTGACAAATATGGTCTTAGCAATAGATCAAGAAGAAGTTGGTAATACATACAATTAATAAAAAATAGTAACTCAACGGAAAAACAAACAAAGAAACACGGAGCCTCATTAAAATAAAAACTAGTTGAATGTAACAATACGAGAATTGGTTTAACTTCGTAAACGGGCCTAGTTCTCTATTTCCGCATCATTGTGTTCAGTGTATTTTTGTTTTACTGCTTTGCTATTTTAATTTGGATATATTTTTATAGGTGAACCAAGTTCCTAGCGAGACGCTATCTTAATCAATTCCATGTTTATGCGGTGCACCATGCGAACTCTTTTGTAGTTTTGTGTTTTGATCCTTTGATAGTTCTCTTACTGACACTTTCACAGTATAATTTATAAAACAGTCTACCTCATATCTCCTACGAAAATCCTACGATATAAGCAGTTAGCAACTGTAGTACATATAAAATCAATACCGAAACAAGCTTTGCTCGGACGAAAATAGAGAAAACGGATTTTCCCAGAAATCAGACCTCGATAAGACTATCGATTTTTCGCCCCCGCAAACATTCATATTACAAAATTGTGAGCCGTTTTCTAGACCGTGATTACTGATATACGCACAAATATGTATTATTAATTTAATAAACTCAGTATTTTATTATTCAAAGACTCAAGATAAAAACTAAATAAAATTCAAACATAATCGTAACAATCACTAGGAGGGTCATCGTAGACGTAGTAGGTCAAACACTCAAACGTCACCAGTTTAATGGCTGTTAGATAATCTCACAGTTCTCAAAAACAATATCTACAATGTATTCTTATATCTCTGACATTGGACATTAGATAATAGTCAAGTAAAAACCCAGAAGTTTTTATTGCTACTAATGTTATCAGAATAATTATAACAGACTCTTTTAAGACATCTATCTTAACAATAAATAACGATAGAAATGAATAGGAAAATGATAGTAAATTACACGCCCACGCCTGAATGCCCAGAGGGTATGATAATTTTAAAAGTCTTAAAGCAAATCGCATACAAAAGAAGCCAATTTATAGGTCCTCGAATATCTAGTACTTATTAGGAAATAGCCATATAACATATTGTTTAATTAAAATGCTTGGATAAGACAGATAATAGCCGTATCTAAATTCTCCTTATAAAAAAATCGAAGAACCAGACTTTATTAACATTTGAATGCTTTAAAATAGTCAGTCACGGTCACAAGCTAAGTAATCGCCACTAATCGTAACACACTAACTCCGGTAACAATAGTTAACAACGTCTAAATTTGACCATGAACCGGCGCGCGGCGCATGGGCACTCGAATGCAAAATGTAACAAGTTAAAAAACATATCAAATCTAACAGATAGCTGTAGTTCGACCCACATCAGTGGCCTCGTTTCGGCGAAATCGCGATGTAATTTCGCGACGTAAATTTTTTTGGAACACTTTTACTTCGGCACTAAATATACGGTCCAGCAGATACATTGTACGGATTCAGCGATGACACCAATTTCTCTTTCAATGAATAAGTGCTGAACTTTAAGTTTACTTTGACCTCGAAACCTCTACAAGAAGTAATAAATTGATATGTCTCTATACCCGAAAGCTCTATTGACAATGTGAGATCGGCGAAACATCCTCCAAGAATTTTGGTTTCAATTTAACTCTTGACACTAAGGATAAAAACGTCATGGCTGCTCGTGCAGTATTCAGCAAACAGAAATGTGCTAAATACAATTTCTGCCATTAGCACGTTAACGTCATCCGCTGATAACTTAAATTGTTGTATGCAAATATATACTCACATAAATGAATTCATGATTATCAGTTACAGTTTTTTTCCTATAGTTTTTCGCAATGCTTGCACGTCATCAATGTAAATCTGCGAGAACAAGCGCCAATACTGCGTAAACTTTCTCTTGAACGTACGCAATCCCCGCTGAATTTTCGCTTTTTTGCACACAGGGACCGATTAAAATATATACGACTTAAATTTGATTCGTCTATTGCAAAACTAGGAAATGAAAAAGCGCTTTTTGGCTAACTGGTACAAACAATAGGAATTGTGTAGAAGGTTTTCGGTTGTAACGATCACAATATTGTTTTTGTTGTTAGGGACCGTCGAGTGTCAGTAGATATACGTTCGAGAGCGAAACTAATACAAACTAGTCAGCTGGAATACTTTCATCGGCGAGAGATGCCGAAAGTAAACTTTTACTTTCGGTATGAAAAGATAGACGCGTGTGTAAATATAGAGCTATATATAGATAAGGTTTTATGAATGGAATAAGTTTTGAAAAACTTACAAAAACAACAGAAATAAGTAAAAAAAAATAATCTATCTCGTCTATTCTGCTCTATCAGCCATCATCTGAATATTCATGGCTTTCATACATTCAATTTTTTTTTCTAAAAATCTTCCTATATTAATATACCAAACTACATTCATATTAATATGAAATTAATTCAAATAGGAATATTAATGAGAAAAACAAAGTCAGAACAGACAAAGTTTCACTAAAAATAGTAATTACAACAATTATGTATAATCAAGTCGAGTAATAAGAAAACGTGACGATAATAAAACGTTACGAAAATTACAAACAAAGTCAAATATAATAAAACGCAAACTGGCTATATGAAAGTGAAATCATATTATAATTACTTTCAACTGTCCTGAATCAAATTATGTAGAACTCAACGGCCTAGATATTGAATGGCTCGCTCGAAGACAAGTATCTATTGAAAGTAACCAAGATCATTTTATAGAATTTACCTTGAGTCAACCGACTGACTATAGAAACACCTATTACAAGAGACTTAATATAGGTATTTCTTAACAAAATTTAATTTACCTATGAATATTTACGATTCGTGGGCAAAATCGTAAATTAAGATTGTTAGCATAAAACTTAATTTGGATTAATAGTCCAGCACACTTAAATCACAGCAATATTAACCAAGAACTGGTAAAATATACAAATGTATTAATCAAACTGATAATATATTTGTTAAAATAGTGGGTACTAAGTATTATTGAGCGATTAATTTCAATTAATTTAGACTATTTAGTGCAGCGAGAACAGGGTTTGAACTGATACTGGCCACGTTTAGAGTGATTAGTTATTATTGGAGACAAATAAGACAAATGCAAATTCCCACGACTTTCAAATAGTTAACCACGAGTCAGATTACGTGAATGTGCGGTGAATGGACGATAAGGTGACCGCGGAGTTATCTCTATTATTTCTCGCTTCAAGGATTACTATAAACAATCCAATCAGTTCGCAAACTAACTGTACATTTAAAACAACATTATAAAGTACACCTGCTACGCACTTATTCATTTAGCAATAAATTTTAAAATTGCACATCCACATACCTACTTCACGTTATGCATTCAATATAAATCAAGAAAGAAAGTTCCTACAGAACAGTCACTTCTGGAATATGGCCAAAATATTCATTTTTGCTCAGTTCAATGCACGCAGCATTATATTACTTACATAAAGACAAATAATAATGATGCTTTAGCATTTTCCTGTATCAATAAACTTTAAAGAGTTCAGATGACGTTCTTTTCACACCTTCTGTTTACGTAAACTTTTTGTTTCCACTGGTATTTGAAGTCACTCTATGTCATCTACTATCATTCTTACTAAGAATTATACTAAAAAATACTTTTATTAATATTCCAAATTAAAAGCTACAAAATGCTAAAAAACATCCTAATAAAAAACCGGTACGTGTTACTCAACATCAACACCATCTAGAAACCTCTATTCTATACAATAAATCACATGTCTGCTAACAAGTAAAAGAAGGAAAATCCCACAACTTTCGCAATTCAAAATTATTAAGGTCAGATCCAAAAATATCTAATAACAGCTAAGGAAACCATAAACATCAATAGGAAATTATAAATTCAAATGGGGTTTCCTTAATCGATATTCGACTGAAGACATAACAATTCCGAGTATCGTTTGTAAGTCCCAAAGGTCGACCGTCTAGAGGACACCATGAAAAGGTCTTACTTTACCCATAACTATTACAATAGGCATAAATACGCACAAAGACGGAAATCGTCAGTACAACAAACACGTCAGAAAGTCAAATATGTATTTTTACTTCCGAATAATAAGCTAAATGAATAATTGGCTGGTTAGTTAATGGTTATCTAATATTAACAATGAGAATATGTTTGGTTCGTGGTAAAGTTTAGTACTCTCTGCAGAGTTGAGTTGTGGTAGAGAAATAATAACATTTCATGGAAGGATAAATTTGAAAATGACTCTAAAATAATCAAAATTTTGTGGAAACAAGCTGCCTTCCAAAATGTATATTGTAAAAGTGACTTTTCTTCAGGAAAAAGAACATGTGTATAACTTAAAAAGAAAATCATTATTTAAATCCAAATAAAGCCGTTTCCACGACAAGAATTAAATCCAAAAGCTCGCGAAGTCGCGTAAAGTTGCTGCATTACAATTAAAATAAATACTACACCTGAATATTATCCTACATTAACTTTCTCAATAAAAAAAGTCTACGAGTAACAAACATTTCTACACTCATAAAAAACAGGTTTGCCTCTAAATAGGATACAAAGATTTGGTAGACTCGGAATGTGGACATAATTGCGTAATTTGATCCTGCATTAGACATATTTTTCCACTAGAATAGTTTTTAATGTTACGAGTATAAGGTGGCAGCTTCTTCGTGTGAGCTTTTTAATTTTTCTGTGGATATTCAGATAATAACGAGGATTTGTTTTAATTGGAAACGTTAAATGTGTAATGTCAGCAAAGAAAATCTATTAACACAATCAAATGTTTTTTCAATCAACTTTTCTTACCGAAGTGGTCAAAAATCTCTATCAAAAATCAGAATCCTACATTTTTTAAAATATATTGAAAAACCTACTTTTTCACCTACAAAAATATATTTATTTATAACGTACCTACTTACTCGCTATTAATTATGAAACGATTAGGTAACATCCTGTTGTTTTAAGTGCCTTATTAAAATTCATCAGCCATAGAATATAAATAAAGTAGACGGTCACACTAGTTCTAAGGCATGTGAGCAAGCAACAATGAGGCAGATAATCAATATTTATGGTAATAACAACTTTGAGGTACAGAATAAACGAATAGATGATGAGATACATATGCTTTTAGGATCGAAACAGTTTGTATTTCGTATAGAGAATAGCTGTGTGTCGCGATTTTCAAGAAAATGAAAAACGAATGAAAACTAAAATAAATTAAGCCAAACAGTTCTAGCTCTACAGTCTAACTAAAAAGGAAAAAATACGTCTTTCCTGCAAATTAATTAGAAACACATTTTTGACATTCTAACAGATATTGTAAATGAAGAAAAATAGTATAAAGGAAATTATTCTAAGATTATTTATAGAATTGTTGACTTAGATATTAAAAGTAAAATGCACACAGGTAACGTTCAACACTAATATTCTATTAAAGTGTTTAAACATTAGATTGTGTTGGTGAAAACAAATATTTAACCGCAAATACGGCTATCGGTGTGATAACGATTAGTTAAACCAATCTCGAGTCAACACTACATTTCAGAACTATGGACCCTTTGACCAGTTTCAAGGACAGTTAGTCGTTACAAAGTATCTCTACTTTTATAGTCATTTTATGAAAATGCACAAGACCGGGTCTTTAAAAACAGATAATTTGTAAAGACGGACAATAAAACGAAAAGAAATTAGTTTTATGAAGTGTTTAAAACACGAACAGGTATGTTACGCGATCATAAACTAAAATTGATCCCTCGTGGAAATGTTAATGAATGCAGACGTAGGTGCCTCCCAAAATTGAAAAAACACAACACACGTGCACCGATCTCTGCTACCGATATGTAAATTTTATTACACCAGCTTAAAGATCCCAACCGGTTTATATTTCGAAAAGGAGCGTAAGTGACATAAAATTACGACCTTCGGGTGCGACACGACACAGTACTGCGCCGAAAACTATCAGCCAACAAAAACATAAACTCCGATCAGAAACGATATTAGATACAGAAGCACAACACAACATAGGTACTGCTGCGTTACAGTTTCGGAACTGAGAATATTTCATAACGACTTACGTAAGTTATTCTAAAACAGGTTTAGAAAGACAAAATTATGAAAACAGATTTGTTTTTACTTACAACAAATTTCGGCGTGATGCAGCGGATCCTTAGCACTCACTCGATGCACGTTACGATCTATCGCGTTTAATTAATTTGAGATTAGCGAAAGTAAATTATTGAATTTAATTTTTTATGGTGCCGGTGAAGTTTCAGTGGGGCCTCAGGGTTTCAGGGAGTCACTTATGAATCGGGAGGAGAGCGCACAATGCCTGTCTATAAGTATAATGTATGAGAGTGCGTGCGCCGCATGATGGCCGGCCGCGGAGTGCCGGCGCGGAGGCGTCGCTCTGTAAACAAAACGTACTGGTGGGGGCCCCGCCGAAAAGCCTGGCCGAATACTCACCGCTCACTTACGTCACTACTCCTCAGCTCCACCGGTGAACGGGTGATCAGTTCCGACATCACACTATCTAGCCCCGGCAAATCCAACTAATTCGAACTCGGTATTAATTACGGCACGAGATTGATTAATGATCCACATTCGGACGTAACATGATTAACATGAGGATTATTGTCTCCATTAAAATAGATGTTAATTAGGTTTTTCTAGGAAGTATTGGATTTAATGACATAAAATGGATACGACTAGCGGTCGTCAAGAGACTACTCTACTTTTATAGATATTGATTTTCTTATAATTAATCTAAAAATAACCAGATAAAAGGTTTAGGGTAACAAGTTAATTAGTTTTTAAAGGAATCCTTTCAAACTCTATCAATTATATCAGTTTGTCGGCGTCAAAGGAAATTTATTCATATTCCTAGATTTAAATTAAAATAATTTATGTAAGTAATCTCCAACACTGTGAAGCATACATGACATGAAAATATGTTTGCTAAGCTCCTGCAACAAACTTACATACGAGTACAACGAGTATCCTAAAGTTGCGAAAACAAGCAATTTGCTATAGGTAATTTTAAAATTGCTCTCCCAATATACAATTAAGAAAAAAAGCAATATAATGGTCCCATCAGTTATGGGATATTTATACATCATGAGCGTACCTGAACAACATCCAATGAGTATTACAATTAATCAAGCCAGAGTTTAGGTGTACAGCGTTAATAAATCCATGGCAATAATAAGCAGGCTAAGGCTACCTAGTTCAATAGACATTATTGAACTCGTTAAGCCAACTGACATTCAGTAAAAAATGAATTAATCTTAACAAATTCCTTCGCGGCGAATCGGGCTGGTGTTCCAACTACCAATTTTTATCGGACCAACCACACCCAATTTTAAAGGCGATTTCGCACGCGATAGCCTCTTAACACAATCCTTTTATTTTAAATTATACCAAGCTCTACTTACACATATAAATTAAAGAAATTATACATTATCTGAACTTTAAGTGTGCAAGAATTAAGAGCCTTTAATGTAATGGAATGTTCTTACTTCTACCACGCTAGTTCACCCGGTTTTTTGCTGTTTCACCATAATGAGTTTAACCACATTTAGTATTTAGTTTTTACTACATTACACATTCTAGTTAGTACATGTATCAAGTAATTAAAAAAAAAGATTAAGCACTTTATGCATGTTGGATGTTATTACTGTTTTCACACAAAAGTTTAGCATTTACAACGTCTTTTTATTTGACACATGTGAACATTTGTCGGCAATATTAACTATAACAATTTGCCAGCTTTTACACCGAGACAGGTGACAAAACTAAGACGAAGATAAAAACCGTATCTATTGTAATAACAGCAATCACCAACAATTACAGTTGTCATACGAAGAAAATATAATATTATTAGTGCAATTTAAATAATGCAAAATTGACAACTCCACCCTCAGATCCTTAGGAAATACATAAAAATTATAGTGATAAAATATAATTTAAATAAACGTCGAGTAAGTACAGGTAATAACACGAGTGTCCAACGAAACGAGAGCAGAAAACAAATGTATGTATAAAAAATGTGTATTGTGAATTGATCAATTCACGTTTCTTGTGGAGGTGAATTTTGTTAGTAAAATATCGGCCGCATTGACGCAGACGAGTGTTCATTGTTAATATTAATGTTGAATTTAAAACAGATATAGTTACATAAACAGTTTTATCGAGCACACGTCTCCGCGACATCTGTATGGGTGTTGAATAAACAACCCCTATTCAACATGTTTTTACTCACATACCTAATGCGAATTAATCTAATAAATCTTACCCACATAGCCCTGGCACGATCTACATAAATATTAATTAATAACCTATTATTCAAACATTTTTTTATTTATAATAACAGCTTAAGATATAATCGCATAAATCAAGATAAATGTTATGGACACATCGATTTATGACTACTAAGATTTAGTACTTTGACGGAGAAAAAATGTGTTTAGATAAAAAAAAATGGTTAGTCATACACTGAAAAATAATGGCAAACAATAATTATAATAAAAAATTGAACCAAAGCAACTGATTTGAGTATGAATGAACTGAACTCACCTCTATAATTTTAATCAATTCTATTGATATAATTTATCGATTGCAAATCTTGCCATACGTGATATACACATTCCAAACTATTTATCTTACATTCCAAAATTCCAATTTATTTGGCTTTTCAAGCCAAATTTTAATTAAAAGTTTACAGTGAACGTAATTGGTATTCTTCCACTGAAATTAGTATACCATTAGAATTAGTTGCTCGGTAACTTTGTAGTAGTAGTGAGCACCGACCCAGATTTCCACTTATCTACTAAGCTCTTTGCAATTAAGATCCTTATCAGCCAGTTTTGTTAAGCAACGACCCTAAATACTTGGTTCAAATTACACATGTTGATAAATGCGGCCGTTTATTGTTATAGAACTTGAGTTTAACGATCGGGACCATTATCCTTGAGATAGACAAAAAATTGCGCGGTAGAGATCTCGTTCTACACAACAGACTTTAGCTCGTAGACGTATAATTTTTCAGCGTTATTATACAATGTTGCTTGTGTTTGGGTGCGCTTGAACCCAATATCAAATAGATTGATTGTAGAGTAGGTATATCAGAGACTGTTTTCCTCGTGCAGCCTCTCAAAATGGCGAACAGATCCATTAATTCTTATTCCGGCGATGTGTCCAACTGGGCCACTCTGATGCTAATAGAACCAATAACGATGTGCGTTTTCGCCAATCAGTTCTCGACTTTGAACTTGAACTAATGATTTTTGGCATTCAAATGTTACATTGTATCTAAAACGTTTATAGTCTAGACGTATTCCTTGTACCTTTGTACAAACAGACATAATCTGTCATAATCATATTAGGGATGGCTCGCCGTTACAGAAGTGGCTTTTGAATGCTTTGAAGGGCATGTAGGTCCTTCGGTCTTGGTTGTACGTATTATTGACAGTCGTAACATTTGGTTTTACCAAAAATATAATTAATATCGCGCTACCTACGGGTTCAAGAGATCCTATGCCATATGGAAATAGGTACTTTATATCAAAACTAGTGATACCGATTATTTCAAAACTTGAAGCTCGCAAGTTTTGAAATGATCTAAATATTGTTTGGGATTCTGTATACAAATTCAGCGTATCTCATAAATAGTAACTAGATGTATAATGCATGTATGATAGTCGGACGAACTACCGATAGCGCCCGCTGACGTCTTTGAAATCAATTACAATAGATGAATAGTAACCAGAATCAAATCAAGGAGAATAAATAAAAGAATAATTTGTCCTCTGTCAAACCAACAGGGCGAAATGACATTCTACAAATTGAAAATGACAAACTGATCACCAAGTCCTTTCTTCTGAAAAAATATGACTTCCATTAAGTACTTATATTAATGTTGATTGATAGAAGTGGTGCCTTTAGAAATTGCGATGATTTAGAGGGCAATGGCAATTTATGTATCGCAAACAGAATTTGCGAGAATGTTCCATCTTATTATTCAGAGATATAGATGGATCCACCTTACCTCGTGCAGTATAGAATTCCGTAAAAACTTGACCTAAGTATTTTTTTTGCATATTATTGATTTTTTTTAGGTTTTATCTGTTGGACATTTACTCTTAAACAGACCTAAGTTAACCGTAATAGATTTCATTCTGAATTAGTTTATATTTAAACAATCATCTTGAATTTGTCGGAATTCACAAGTCAACACGTTAGCTTTTGGGGGAAGACGTTCCATAACAAAAATTAGCACTTTAAAGTAAAATATTTACCAAAATAATGAATCGCTGAATTAAAAACTGGTCCTGTCATTGTTGATTTAAGACCTATCCGATGATATAGATAGAATATCATCACACCATGAGGAAGAAGAGCGAAAAAATAGGAACACGGCTTTCCCAAAATAACTTAAAGTATTATGCAAAAAAAAATAAAAGTTGTAAATAAACGGTATCAATAAATAAACAATTAATGGAATAGATTAGAAAATGTTCTAGAAATCACGAATATCAATGTCAGTTTATTTGTACGAGCAATCACATCGGTGACAGGTACAGAGATAGTTTATCTGAAACACGGTACATACAAATAAAAAGTACTTATTTACCTACATTTATAAATATTCAGTTGTTATAAACATACTATAGATATATGGGGCAGTATACATATGTATAAGTTTTATCTATTTACTTATAAGTGAGCAGTTTGTCGCAATTAAACTGCGCTAATTTGGGTACTTTGAAGGCTCTACTTTCGACGAAAAATGGAACTCGGGACCTCAGATTTGGCAGGCAGGTGTACAAACCACTAAACCATTTAGTAAATGATCTAAAAACTGAACAAACATCAATCACTTTTAGTTTGTTTCTTTGTCTTTCAGTTTTTGTTTTACATTAAGAAAAATGAGCAACTCGGTACGTAGTGCTAATGATGAGGTAACAAAGCATCTATGACAAAAAGTATTTTGCGAACACTCTTAGTCGAGATGGGAAATTAATCTAAGAAGAAGAAAAAAATATTTAAGTTCATAGATGAATCAAAATTACTGTGTTATCTTACGATTAAGAAAACTCTTAAACAAATTGTAGTCAAGTTGTAGCACTATGGCAGACCAAAGTTCATGGTTATCTATAGCCGGACAAATAAAAATTAAATACATAGTAAGAGACCTAAAATATCGCTAACAAAGGATCTAAATTAGAGGTGTTATTGCGGAAAACAGCCCATTTACGAGTGCATACATACCGCACGACCTCCTTTCAACTTGTTTTTACATGAATCACATTTTTAGAATCGTGCGATTTCCAAATGACGTGTTTCCGCGGTATTCTTCATTTGAATCTCCAAATTCTGATTAACAATGTATTGCTACTTTAAATTCTAAATGAAAAGTCTTTGTTCTGGCTCTAATTATAATTAAAACGGTGTTTAATTCGCAAATGTCTTTAATACAATTAACTGTTAGTTAATTCCTCGTAGCTAGTACTAATCAGATACAATGGAATCCTTGGGCAACGAACTAGCGCAGGTCAATTCCTGCTATGGCACTTCGGAATTCTGTAAGCATTCCACGTTTTTTAAAGTTGAACGATTAGATTCCTATAGAAACCGAGAGTTAGACCTTTTTGCTTTAGTTACAACATAACCCGTTAATTCTCGGGAAAAATACGAAAACTTTCCATTAGACCTAAATATTGTAACTGCACTTTTTGATGGCAGTTTTCCGTAATTAAGTATCTAATTAAGTATAGACATCATCAATTTGGATCTATTGAACGCGCTATGATAATAATATTTTATCAAACTTTTCAGGACTCTAACTACCCTAAACGATTGTCGATAACGTTAGGACGACAACATACAGAGACGGCATAACATGCCCTCCAATACTTAAATGATATTTAAATAGATATAATAAATGCGAAAGCGTGTTTGTTAGGTTGGACTTTATACCGCAGCCATAGAAAACGGATCAACGTGATTTTTTACTTATAAAAACATAACTTATGAGCTGGGGATGACAAAGCACCTTTTGATTTTTATGACCTCGTGGTATACACAAACATATCTATCAAACCCGTTAAATACTTACTATTATGTATAACGCTTATTTATCTATAACATGTTTAGCAAATATATTTTAGCATTTTCATTGTATGTTTGCAATATGGCTTATGGCATGACTCCCGTTAGGAGTCATGCCATTAAGTCAATCAATTGGTGAATTGATTGGCTTAATGGCATGACTCCTAATCAACAAAATGCATCGGGCAAACGCGGTGATAACGCCTATTCCTCCTCACTGTACAATTAGTCTTATCAGTGATTGAGATACCTTATTAATATATTGATTACTGATCAGTTTATATTAGTCTTTATTTAACTTAACAAAAAACGTGAGAAGTAGAGTACACTTCGGTTTAATTACAAATGTCGTGTAATAAAAAGATATGAAGATTGAAGCAACACATTAATTTAAGACGGGCACACACGAACATAAAACAAATGAATAAGATTAAGATTGTGACAACACTTTACGCTTTCTGGCCGTAAGTACTAGAGGAAAGTGAAAAAGTAGGCGTGTCGAATGAGGTAATATTAGTGCGATAAACTAGTAGCGAGCGCCCGGCCGCGCTCACTTTCATTGGCGATAACCAGTCCGGCCGAGTCTCGTTATACGATCTACCATTGACAATATCACCTACATATTTATGTAAAGTTATATCATTTCATAGATAAGATATTTACACTAAATTGTATTGATAAAGAACTTGTACCATTGTGAAATTTCGTATGATAAGACATGGACCTAGATTTCTGACAGTACTTACTACTTATTTACTTTTGGGGACATTTTTCTGTATGTAAATGTTGTGGGAAAAATAATATGATTTTGTGATATTACTTAGTACAGTGAGAATTAATAGGCATAAACACCATAGTCAAAGTAACTCTTCATAGAGCATGATAAGTTCAATATTAAATGTATTGAAATCTAGTGGCATGTGTATATCGCGGGCTTCAAACCAAAGGGGCGTATACGCAAAAATTCAAAAAAAAAATTATTACGTCAATGTATTCTAATTATATCGACACATCTATTTACGTTATTTCACAATGATCGGATAAATACTTTTTAAGATATAAACAAAATAATATTAGACGTATGACTCTGAGGCAAATATTTTACCGAACCAGAAAGGCGTACAGCAGTCGTAAAGACGAATCACGAATCGTACATCGCGCCATATAGACGTATGTGCATACGATTTATTATTTTTCTTGACAACTGAAAACAAAATTGTCGCTCCATAAAGACGTATGTACATACGCCTTCTTTATTTCTTGAGTATTTTGAGAATATTACATTATAACGTCGCGCCATAGAGACGTAAGACTTCTAGGTTAGGTTAAATTTCATAAATTTCTAGATTTTATACATTCCGGTAACATCCACATACTCAGTGAAACAATTAAGGTTAGCTCAGGTTAGCTAGGAATCTAAACTATAACATTGTGGGTATGTAACTAATGTAGAATAACGCGCGCGTGCCTGTCACCTACACAGAAGGTGACTGGATGAACGTTCTACAGCGTGAGTGTGACACTATAGAACCCATGGATGCAATTACCATCAGATCCGATGACGTTGGTTATGCGATCCGTTTGGCCCAGAACTGGAAAAGTCCTGGATTGGATGGGTTGCATAACTTCTGGCTTAAATGGTTCCGTAGTTCACATGCTTGCTTAGCTTCGCCCTTGAAGCTGATTTTTTCCAAGTTTCCTGACACCTTCCTGCTCCACAAGTCCGGTAGTATCACGGATCCTAAAAACCATAGACCGGTATCATGCTTATCCACCATCTACAAGCCACTTACGTCCATCCTGACATCAAAAATTAATTCACATAATAAAATTAATTTAGCAAACAATTTCATGGCTCATAATCAGAATGGATGTAAGGCTCAGTCCCGTGGTACTAAGGAGCTCCTCCTCATTGATATGACCGTTTGCCAAGGTCCGGCATGGTAAAGTCTGCTGTCTGCTGCTTGGATAGACTACAAGAAATCTTATGACTCGGTGCCTCATTCATGGTTGGAGAGGATATTGGAGCTGTACAAGGTTGATGCAGCTCTGTTAGCTCCCTTGAGTTCGTGTATGAGAAAGTGGGTCACAATTATTCGTCTTCCGAGTAGTATGATGGATCCCCCTCAAAATCAAAATTGAAAGAGGTATATTTCAGGGCGATGTTTTGAGTCCCTTGTGGTTTTGCTTGGCTCTGAACCCTCGAAGTACCTACCCTCTTAGAGGATTCAGGTCTGGGTTATATACAAGTATTGAGGCTTTGGAGAAACAGCGTGCCCATCTCTCATCTTTTTTATACGGACGACCTCAAACTTTTTGCCCCAAACAAACTAGATTTGTTAAACACTATATTGGTGTTTAGTAATGCTATCAATATAGTGTTTGGGTTTGGGAAACCTAACACCTCTTTCACTGACAAACTAGAACTGGCGTAAACCTCTGGCGTTTAGCACCAAGGATCGCAAGAACGTGTGGATGAACAAGGAGCTACACGGGCGGTTCTACAAGGCCTTTTTGGGGAAACCGAGGATTTTGCCTGTGCATTTGCGGATAAAGTTATCAAGACGAACAACTAGCGGAAGTACATCCTAAACGACGGTATGGTCGCCATCTGTCGGACAAGCCGCCGTCATGGCATGTCACTTAGGCATGTTATTTCTGGTTGTTCTCATTTTGCTAACGAAGAGTATTTGTAGATTGTCTTGTAGATTCTGAGGTTCCGTACTATTAGTACGCACCGACGTCGGTTTTCAAAAACAGTCATTCCAATCTCTATTGGGACCGGTCTATCATCACAGATAGGATTTTTGTTGCCAATAAGCCTGGCATTGTGCTGGTAGGCCGGATAGCAATAAGGGCGATACTTGTTGACATCACTGTTCCACATGACGAGAATGTGGATTGAGCTGAGCTCCATTTTTGTATCTTATTTTCATATTTTCTTTTTATTATTGTTTAATATCTATATTGAACTTAAGAAACTATTTGAGAATATTATTTGTTTTATTTTCACCATCACAATCGTGAAATTGATATACTTACGTCTGTATTGGAATATTGTTATTTTCCTATTTTGGACAGGCCAAATGGACGTATAATGAACGAAAATGGTAGAAATAGAGGACTTTTTTAAACAAAAAATGACTGTAATAAAATATTTCTCATCATTTATACAAACTTCATTTGTTTTTTTTATTTCGTGTTACAAATAAAAATTTTGCTTTATACGTCCATTCCTTGAAAGCATTTTCTTGGAAAAAATAACAATCAGTTTATCTAATACTGTCGAACCATATAGACGTAAGCGCGATATTATGGGTAACAAATTATATTTTTTAATAAATAAGCCTTTCACATAATAAAGAACGTAAATTTATGAAACACGTAAAAAAAATCAAAAATGTAGGTACTTTTGCTTGTACGCCCCTTTGGTTTGAAGCCCGCAATATGCTTGCCAAGCATGAATTTCTGTAGTTAATTCCTATATCAAGCAATGGATGTTTACTATTTATCCAATGTAAAATTGTGATTATGACTAGCCAATCCCTGTACTAATATGGTGTGTGAATGAGAAGCAGCGGCCCAACAGTGGGATGATCTTACAAGTACTATAAGTACTATTAAATATGTCCACTGTGTTTAACATTAAAATTCCTTATAAGTTTTCAATAGATACCTTAAATATTTTCTCTATGAACTTCTAGCAATCAATATATTGTAACATTTATCTCAAAAACATGTCTGATCATTTAAATATTTTTTTTAATTTTTTTGTTCGACTATGTGGGCAGATGCCACCACAGTAGTACAGAAAAATTGGAAAGCTTGATCACTTGATGTAAAAAAAAATGACTATTTATATTTATTACAACTCTCATTACATTGTTGTTATCTTAACATCAAAGTAACATTAATTAATTCCGAATATTTTAAGTATATCTGTAAACAATGAGGTTAAATAAATAATATACTTATTTTGTTATTCATCAACAGATTTTTCCTTGTACTGTAAATGTTTGTTTATTTTACAGTAATTATTTTGAGAAATTCAGTGTTTTCATATGTTTCCTTTATGTAATTGATAATGCTATATATTATGGCAATCATTACATAGGTAGTGTAGGTCATGGTACAAATAATTATAGACAATTCTTTGCAATATGTTCAAGTATTATACATTAAAAATTATTTTAGCATGGTTTTTTTAATAGGGTGCCAATGGTACTTATTTTTTTGGTTCAATGTACTTAAATTAATGTAAGTATATATTTATATTGTACATGTACATACAGTTCAAATACAAACAGTACTTGCATGACATAATTTTTTTATCAACAGGACATTCAGCAAGTATGTAATCTGGGGCAACTAAACATGTTCCCATATGCAATATAGATAAATTATACCATAGAAATTACTGATTTATGGTTGATGTACTCACCTTGTATCTCTGTTCTCTGCCTCACTGGACCACAGCCAAGAAAATCATTACTTTTACTTTCAAAACCAAGTGTAATAACACCTTTACGACTAGAACCTGACTCCGATCTTACGGCCCGCAATCAATACTGAAATTCCAACTATAATAGCACCGAATACACCCCAATAATCAACCACAATATTACCAAAATACGTAAATACTTCTAAATTACTAGAGACTATTTCGTTCGCGACCGAACCGAAGAAATATTCGTTACCGCAACAAGAACTCATCACAGTTTAACATAATAAAAACAATTTTAATATAATATTTGGACTAGTTTTAATATTTAAATTAAATTTTGTAAAAAAAATTGGCCTAAATACAACACTCGGCATGTAAGTAAACATCTGACATTTTGACAATGACAATAAATAGATAAAAAAATGACAGCGACACCTATGGCGTAATGACAGTTACATACTTTGCATCAGCTGTTTAGTAATTCCATGATCTATGTACCTAACTCGCCAAAAGTTTTTTTACAAGATTTTTATAATTTTTGGAATTTTCTAGTAAGGAAATCATAGAAGGAAATGCGGTAATGCCTAGAATAACAACAAACTAAATAAATTACATTAAACTTTATTTAGTAAATTATACGAGTATAAACTAAGTATGTATTTTAAATATAATTAAAATTATATTATGTATTTAAGTAATTATAAATTACATTTTTTAAATGCACAAAATAGAAACTGGATTATCTTAATATCCACTGTTTAAGATAATTAAATCCTTTTTAAGGTACTATTTGATACTGTTACATTATAATTAAAATTATATTAGGTAATTAAGCTAATACCAAATGCTCACAAGTTATATATGTCACAAGTGGGACAATCACATTGATGTTGTGATTACATTTACACATAGACCTTACAGCTAAAATACACACTCAAAATCGAAACTGATTTTACATTAAAATTATAAGAAAACATGTACTATAGAGATAAATTAATGTCAAACTAAGATAAATTAAAACCTTCAGAACAAAAGGTTAGTCAGTCAGTATTATAATATTCTTCTTTGAGGAATAATCTTGATGGGAGATGTCGTGATAGGTTTCTTCGGGCTCATTTTGGCGGGAGAGCTCATGACGACATCGACAGCTTTGCGAAGTATTTGGTGTTCACTTTTCTTGTACTCTTCAGTGATTTCGGACAGATCTAAATCGGCATCCAGCACTAATACCTGAAATTTTAAAATGATGATCTTTCTTTAGTAACCTCACTAGGATTATTAATATACGTCAGCTCATATATGTCCCTACTGAGGAGCTCAAGCATATCCTGCATTTTATAGTTTTGTAACAAAGGAATCCTACCTATAGATTTCTATTTTATATTCTATTTTTACAAATCTTAAACAATATTAGTCCCCAACCTTGGCTTTGCAAAACAAATTTTATTTGACACTGCAATGGCCTTGAGTTTGTTGTTCATAAACGAGCAGTTTCCTGCAGATAGACCTAACTAGTTTGTTTGCATCTTTTGTGCATCTTTACATAGGATAAAATGAAGACGTTTCTGCTATCTTTTCCTTTAGATCTTTAAAGTACTCTACAGATTTTGATTCAGTTTTCAGCAACAGATAGACAGTTACTTTAATTAAAGTTTTAATAAGTCTTGCTACTGATTGTAAACTTAAAATAAATAAAAATAAATTGTCACTTACAGGTGCAGGACACTCTCCATGTACCCTATTTATTAACCAGTCTTCGTGTAGTGTATGCAGCTCCTCTATGTAAGATAACGGTACACATTGTTCCTCCGAGCGAGCCCTCTTTTTGATCCTTTCATACACTCTCTGTGGATTCGCTTTTAGGTACACTGGAAGGTAAAAATTAAAAGTAATAAGCATAAGTAAATTTAATGTAATATAATTTAAAACTACGTGGATTTTTTGTCATACTGTATAATATTTTATATTGCTTTTTTATTCGTGTATTTAATTAGATTAGAGATTAAGAAAATAATAAATACCTAGATCTCATACAGAAAACATTTACCATTACCAAGTTATTACAATACAAACATGAAAAATAGTTATTAAAATGTACTTTACAATACCTATTAGATCAGCTTCAATGGGTATCTGATTCTGTATGAATCTGAACCACTCATCGAGGACAGAGAACTCTGCATGGTGAATAGTGCCACTTCTCATCATGTGCTCCACAAAGCAATAACGGGCGCTGTACAGGGATCTCTCCATTAACTTGACAGGGGTGGGTGAGGGCTTCCGATGCATGTCCAGCATGGTCAGAGCCACATACGATTGGAATGTCATTGCCCATTTTGAAGGGTCTTTGTACATCAAGTCCTGAAATGAATTGATCAGTTTGATGTTGTTTGATTACTTTAGAACTCTGAATGGATGGTTTATTGACTTGTCTACTAAATGTAGAGCTTTCAATAGTTCATGTAAACTGCATTAGGGTACATTTTCAAGGATACCCACCCATTTCAATTTCTTCTTTATTGAAAGCAAATAATGATGATGAATGCTTGCTTTCATTCATAATTTGGATAATTTAAAAGATTATACTCACAAGCAGATTCCACCCATTGAGATTGCGCCACTGTTCCACGGGTTCCGTTAGCAAGGTGATGTCTTCAAATTGTCTAAAATGTTCCAGAAAAGTAGTTTTTCCACTACCAATATTTCCTTCGACGAAAACAGTAAACGGCTTTGCAAGGTTCGAACACATTTTCCGCAACTGAACTACTGAAATAAAAGCAAAACAAAAACTAAACCCGAGTGGATAGGATTGTGTGTAGTGTAGAAAATCATTCAGCCATCATCAACCAGCGCGTAACGTTTCCCGCCTAAATTGACCCAATCCCGAAATAGTAGACGGACAGTCGCCATCTGTCAAGCATGAAATTAGTAAATACACCTACCATTTTTAAACATTATTTTATTCAGGTGATAGAACATGGTTCACATTATTCCAAATTTACTTAAAAATATGTACATAATATTATTAAAATATTTTTTCACTGTATTATTCTTCAAATCGTGAGAAATATCAATCAAACTACGATCAAAACAATTCATCGCATGCTTGTTTCTTGCTTGACATTGACAACAATGATTGACATGACAATGACAAACTTGCTGAATGTGATGCCAATTCTGAAAACTTTATACCCTATTTACACTATGATGCAATGAGCAGGAAAGTGGGCAGCGGCATAGTGTAAACAGTTAAAATAAAAATAAAACTTATTGCTACACCTATTTATACTATGCCACTGCCCACTTCCCTCCTAACTTCCCTGCTCATTGCAGCATAGTGTAAGTAGCATACTGCCGCGGAAGTATTTTGGGAAATATTTCCGGCAACGCGAGTAGCAGTAGCAGGAGCATAGTGTAAATAGGGTATTATAGAATGATGTTTTTGAATTGAACAAAAAAAAACAAAGTGAAGGACGACATTATGGGGAAAGTTTCTTAGCGTTAGTGCCAAGGTCACTTATACAAATTCCCCATTATTATAATCCTACTAATATTATAAATGCGAAAGTTTGTATGTATGGATGTTTGTTCCTCTTTCACGCAAAAACTACTGAATGGATTTTAATGAAATTTGGTACAGATGTTCCTCATACCTAGGAATAACACATAGGATACTTTTTATCCCAAAATTCCCACGGGATAAGGTTTCACGCGGGTAAAACCGCGGGGCACAGCTAGTAAATAATATTAACAGTAATCAAAAAATTAAGAAATAAATTGAATTGAAAAGCGTTTTTCGTGTGAAGCAAACATGAGTTTTATTGACTCTGATTTTTTATACTTAGATTAGATTTATTTTTATGTCTGATTTTTCCTATCTTTAGCTTTTTTGCGGTAGCATCCAATTATTTTTCTCCAATATTCTCTGCTATATGCTGATAGAAGAGAGTGGAAGAGAAAAACATATTGTGCCGACCTCACTTAAGTGGGACAAGGGCAGGAAGATGATGATGATTCTCTGCTATATGCTATATCAGCCCCCCTAGACAAGTGGCAAACGCTCCCAGTCTATTCCTTTTCTCCACAAACGAACGTCGTCTCTACAACAGCGCTAACTTCTTTGATATCGTTGGTGCACGTCATTTTTTACAATTGTCAAACAGTACAAAACGCTTCAACTGACATAGCAAGTTAGTTAATGAAATGAGTTTGACATTTGCTTGTGAATAGAAATTACAAATTGGCAGCCAAGTGGCAGTTTGACAAACGTTTTCGGGCCGCGAGCGTATGAATTTTAGCGCATGCTAGGACCATGCAGAAAACTTAAGAAGAGAGAAACGCTAAAACCGCGACGATTGATCAGCTGATGCTTTATTTGCAAATTTTGTAGTAATGTTTGCATGAATCTTGATATTAACTAATAAATAATATAATTTCGATTAAAAGAAATATTTAATAACATAGATGAACAAAATGAATGCATCAGATTTTTTGTTTAAAGTTAGTTTACCATTACCAAACTGGAAGGTCAAAGCACAAATGTACTTAAGTACATACTTATACTTAAACTTGATTATATTAGTACCTAATTATATCCTAGTACATATACGTGGTGATATGTTCGTAATTTTACCTTCTAGTTTTTGATAAATATTAAAAATAAATATACAAAGTATTTTTATTCTCTATTATGATAATAACTGTGTACATTATCTTTAAAAATCTAGGCTACCAACATTTCGTATGTGCAACTATCTACCTAATGCCTTAATTATTATGTATTTATATTTACTCTAAGTATTTAAGTATCTATTATTCTTTATGTTGTAAAACTTAAGACTTTACACTCGATAATTGACGGTTTTTGTACTTTTTGATCTAGTCATATTATATGAAAAGCGTATTTTATAAACATGCTTTTAGGTAATAATTAAAGGAAATATTGTCATCTAAGAAATACTCTGAGAAAAACAATATTATACAGAAAACTTAAAAAATATATCAAGAAAACTGAACATATGTTTTCTGAATTTCACGTTTAGCATTAACTTCCATGCCTTCCAATTCTAGTAATTCGACCAATTTAGCACTAAAAATTAAACAAACTTAAAGTCCAGATCCTTATTAAGGAAATACTCATAGGAAAATTTAATTGTTATTATAATTATTATTGAAATCGAAAAAAATATAAAGTTAGAATTTGTAAAAATCACACTCAAGAAAATCGTAATTTACGTTGATAAATGATGCTCAAAACGTTATTAAAATTACCTCATGTAATAAAAGAACATTTTCTACAACGATTATACTAAAAAAAAATCTCTAAATCAATTTGTCTTTTTTTCTATAAATATTTTAAAATCATCATAAAACTACTATAAAATCGGACGCACGAAACAATTCAAATCAGTCTGCCGCGAGGCTTTTTAGAGAGAGGACGTATCGCTTGTACTCAGCGTTTCACCTTCGCGGCGCGTACGAATTTTATGCAAGTAACTCATAAACACATTTTGATACTTGGTACGTATTTTTTTTTTTGTTATATTATTTGTTGTTTTTTTTTTAAATATTAACATTGATGATTGTAAATATTTCAGACAGAATGGGTAGAAAAACAAAATTATTTTTAAACAAAAAAAGGAAAGGATGTAATTTAGAAAGTCTGGCTTTAGCAAGAGCTAAAAGGTTGGTACCGAAAATTTATATTATACTCATACGTAACAAATATTTTTCAATATTCTTCTTAATCTTGTAACTAATAATTATCATATCATTAATTATCTTAATTTTTAAGTTTTTACAATATATATTATTATTATCCTACTAGTTCTACTTATACAACGTGGAGATGAAAATACAATAAAAAATTTAAACACTAATAATATTAGTCCATATAATATGTAGGAGTAACTTATTAGTCCTACATATATGGACTAATATTATAAGTGTTTTAATTTTTTATTGTATGCGTGTAATTTTTTAAAAATATTTTTAAAAAATCTAACAAAATAGCACGAAAATTATAACAAATCAGAACACCATTTGCAAATATCAGTTCACTAAACTGTATCATAATATAGTCCTGAAACAAAAGCGGTAACGGCGCGCGTGTGCTGAAATATTGTACCTATTTTTGTAATACGACGTGAATGGAGATTAGGTACCTAGGTCCTTTGTCGCTTTGTCGGCGCGCGGGCGGCGGGCGGCGCGGGCGCCCCGATTCGGCCGCGCGGCCGGGCGGCAACGTACCTACTCCGAGAAGCCGTGTAATGTAACGAGGCATTATAGATAATTTTAATTAATGACTACCTAGTATGCAGTTTTATGCATTTTCACCGCGTTAAAAAATAGATAAGGTCAACCGGGGCTGTTGCGTACCATTTTTCAATCACTCTAAATTAACATCATACCTATTATGAGCAAAATTATGACACTATGCACTTCTTTAAACTGTAGTCCATACTATGGCTTTTTTGTATAAAGTACCAGGGATGTTTTTTTGCCGGAGTTTTAAAAATATATTAAATTCACTGTTTCTTTTTAATTGTCTTTTTTGACGCATTTACCCCGTTTTGGGGTAAATGTATCTTTCTTAAATAAATACTTTATTAATACCATTATATATATTTTACCATACCATTTTGTAGAAGTGACTAGAGAAATTTGGAATCGTGATTTGTCGATAAAAAATGCATCATATTTTACCCTCCTAAAGTATTCGACATCGAAGTCCGGACACTCTGTATACAATAATGAAATACCGAAACGAAACGTATAATGTAAATTATATCTAATCATATCTTACGCAACGATTTTTTTACATAAGTATGTATTTTATACTTTAGACTTGATTTTATATATACTCATACTTTTGTCAATCACTTTTACACAATTTATAATTTCCAATGGATCAAAACCGTTCGGCCGGAGTATTCAGAGCGAGCGCGCCGTCACCACATAGACAGTGTGCATGCGGACACGCGTGCGCGTCTGTGTGAGTGAAAATTTGAGTTGTCGCGCGCCAGATTACGGCTCTTAATTTATTTCATTGAAGTTTCGTTTCTTATGGCTTTTGCTGGCGTCAAATCCATAGTATAATACAATGTATAATACCTCTATGGTCAAATCACACCAACCTTTTATTACAACGCCATCTTTTGGCTCTTGAAAATAATAAATCCTAATAAACATGATGTCTAACCTTTGATTATATATTTGTCTAGATAGAGTAATGCCAACAAACGACGCGTTATAATTGTCCTCAAATTGCGGGATATGTGTGAGTACGGCTCGTTTATTATTGTATTAGGTATTATGTCAATGTCAATATACCTAATTAAATAAAATAAAATAGTAATTAGTAATAGAAAATAAATAAACTTCAATTGAACTAATTTTTAAATCTAATTTACTTAATTCATTCAATATCTCTGTACGGATATTGACTTGTTACAATTTTAATATACATGTGTAGGTAGGCCTTTCTCTGGCGACCAAATTATATTTTAAAGTAAAACGTGGTAAAACTAAGTGAGCGACGATTGCATCTAGACAAGTATATAATCAAAGCTTCAAACAATGAAACTGTAGACAAGACCACTGACTTTTACCTTTAAACGAATAGACTATGCGTTAATTATGTTTTTGTATATACACTTGGCTACCAATTGACAACCTATTGCGCCACAGGGCGAGGATTTGGCATATATTTGGAGCGTTCGCCAGTTCGCCACAGAACACATTATACAAAGTATCTCTGTGCCATGGAATAATAAACATTTTGTTCATAATTTATTTAACTTTAAAATTTATTTTTACTTTGTCAAATAATTATTCAAGTATTTATTACCATTATAAACTATTAAAAAACTTAAATTTTTGTACATTTTATAAACTTTGCGCAATTAAAATTATGAACTTTGGTTTTACTAATATAATATTATCTGTGGTTTTACTATGAACTACAATTTAATCTTTAATATTAATATAAATAGTAAAAAAACGGAAAATAAATGTTGATAATTAATTTTTATGAAATTAAATTATTTTTTTAGTATATTTATTAAAACAATATTGACACAAACGTGAACAATTTGAATCAAACAAATCAATAATTCACCATTTTGAATGAAAAATGTACTACTGTGGCATTTCCTTGAAGTTTCCTTGCGACGAAATCCGACGAATAGATAATTGACCACTTGTCTTCCAACTTCACGTTTCGTAACGCGGCAAAATTACAAGTCGTAAGCAAATATCAATTTCATTCATAAAAACGAACTTTCTGTTCTATACGTCT
The DNA here is from genome assembly GCA_958496195.1 of Timandra comae. Taxonomy (NCBI): domain Eukaryota; kingdom Metazoa; phylum Arthropoda; class Insecta; order Lepidoptera; family Geometridae; genus Timandra; species Timandra comae. The sequence goes on from OY292354.1 coordinate 1,983,369, forward strand.
AACGTAATTGCCATTTGTCTAGGGGGGCTGAGCGGAGAACGAAAATCAGAGTTCAACCGTACTAAAGAGGTTCTTCGCTTGCCTTCAACTTTCTTGGTCGAATGATCGTGGAAGCTTGTATGATTAAGGGCGCTTTCAGACTAGCGTATTTTTCTGCGTATTTTTTGTTACACGCGTCACGCTTTAATACTCAATACTCAATTTTTATTGCTCACCACAATTACAAGATACAAGTTATTGTGGACCCTGTTAGGGCACACGCAAAAGATCGTATAAAATAAAAAAATAAAATAAATAATTTTTTTTTGCCAAAACGAGAACTTAAGCTAATTACATATATATGTATTTTATAAATTATACGAATACGTTTGACAAAAGGAAATGTCTCAGCACATGCTGCATGAGATGTGCATCCCAGGCAGCGCTGATTTATTAGCAAGTTGATACGGACGTGACACGACACCACACAAGCGGTCTTTGGTAATTTTTACTAAATAGAAACCCACATTATTTGTGAGTGTCTTAGCCTATATATATCCCTGTATTATCACAGGAACGGGAAATAAGCGGACGAGACCGCGGGACGCTGCTAGTATAAAAATAAAGGTATGTAAGCTGTGGGCTGTGAATGACCCCGCCTACCAATCGCCTGCCATCAATAGGGCGGTAAAGTTTAAACGCGCCAATAATGTAGATCCACGAAATCCATCGACAACTTCTTTGTTTGTCTGTGTCTTGTCAGCTATGTTTCTTTCTTCATCGTTTGCAAAAAAATATTCAACTCATTCAATCAAAGACTGACGTGTATGTATGTTGATTTATCTATCTACTCGCGATCTCATCTCACATCCACACCGGTAAATTAGAATTATTTGTGTTAATATAGTGGAAAATTGGTGAAAATGTTAAACACAGTTATCCTAGGTATGTTTATAAACTTTCAATTTTACCGTGAACATATGACGAGGCATTGTTTTTGTGAATTTCATGCTGATTAATTTTATGTTCTTCTCGTTATTTCCAGGTGTTTTACTATGTTCCGTGGGATCGTTTGGTCTCTACGACAAGTCTTCAGACGTTATAGAGCTGACTCCTAGTAATTTTGATAAATTAGTTTCAAATTCTGATGAAGTGTGGATCGTAGAGTTTTTCGCTCCGTGGTGCGGTCATTGTAAGAATCTCGTGCCGGAATATAAGAAAACTGCTAAAGCTCTGAAGGTAAGAAAACTATTATTTGAAATTGTATTCCTAAACATAAAGATACACTCATACTCATCATATTGAGCATGTACTAAATACATTATTTGCCTGTCCAGGGTATTGTCAAAGTAGGAGCAGTAGATGCAGATGAACACAAGAGCCTAGCTCAGAAGTTCGGTGTCTCCGGGTTCCCTACTATCAAGATCTTCTCCGGCTCCAAACATGTGCCATACCAGGGCCAGAGGACAGCCGAGTCCTTCGTGGACGCCGCCATCAAAGCAGCTAAGGACAGAGCGTATGAAAACCTCGGCAAGAAAGCCAGTTCATCGGACAAGGTAGATTTCAAGTCAAAACCAGTTAACAGTTTAATTGCTAAATATTTTCCGTCAATATATTTAAGTATTTTCAACAAGACCCTTCATAAGTTTTTGCAATAACAGTACTATGAAAAGGGTATCTATGAAATAAGTATTTCTGAACAAATAGGTCTATATTTGGGTGTAAGCTAAACTTTCTAGTCTTACCTTTAATGTGTGGGTCATTCTAAGTTCAGTTCAGACATGGTTGCCTGTTCAGGAAGGCAGCAAGGTAAAAAAGTTATAATTTTGATCCAATTAATATTCTTCATTTATTGAAATGACTACTGAGGTGCTCAGTCTAATTTCGAATTCATATTGTTTTATAAGAAACCAGGGGAAATACAAAACATGCAGGGTAGGTTACTTTATGAACAGGGGAGAAGTTCTTACACTAAACCACTATTTGTTTTTTAACTTTTTAATATATTCTTATTTGAATTATAATCATAAAGAAATGTAGAGTAATAACTAATAACACAAGTATCTTTCTCACAACATGAAATAACAAACATGATAGTAAATAAACAATAAAATGATTATCATATATTATTCATTGTAGGTAAACAATAAATCTTTTATTCTATAGATTTTTTCACAATAATTATAGTCAGGTATAAGAAAGGGTACTTGAAATGCAAAACAATAGTTTTATGTCTTTTTGTTGGTAATCATCATCATTGCGTATGGCATTAATCCTGCGAGGATCAGATTTGAATGTCCAGGTTATGAATCCAGCTTATAGCGGCAGGTGTATGCTTATAATTTAATTTTCTGGTAATCAAATCACATTAGTTGTTGAATATTAATACTATGATTTCGAGTGTTAGCAAGCGTTCTTATTCTAAGCTATGAATGTTCTTTAGTTTTTATACCTCCCCTGTCATTATCTTTTCCCCTGGTAACTTTTAGGCAGAGGATATAAGGCTGAGTACTGACTGACATAGGTTGAGTGAGAGAGATACTTGGCCAAAAAATATACACATGACATGACAAAAAAACGAAATACATGCATTCAATATACAGACATGTTGTATTTATTGTGTGTAGAGAGAGAAATAATATGAAAAGCTATGTATAAATAACTAAACTAAATATACAAACAAAATGGAGAGTTTCAGTGAATAATCATAAACTAATTCACAGTTATACTAACAGTGTTGTTGATGATGCGTACAAGTGTTTTGTCATAAAGACTGTATTACTAATTAGTGCAACATAAATTATTTTCTTGCTAACTTAAAACTAAATAGTGTTTAAAGTTTACAATTTCTCATGACAACAAATACAGTGACAAGAGCAAGGGGATGTCAAAACATAAACTTTTTTAGGGTGGATATCTATTTTACTTGATAACAATATAATAAAAAACTTATCCTATAAATAGTTTTCGATATAAGGATATTTATAATTATAATTGAAAATAACTCTTAGAATGACCCACACACATTGCATATTCATATCATATACATATTAATAAACATACTTACATTAGTTTCATTCATCATTATTGTTGGAAAGGTATTAATGATTTAAGTTTACCCTCAACATTGCTCAAATAATTTTAAACTACCTTAATATTTTGCTCAATTAATATAAATGAAGTATAAATAAAGTATGATATGATATGCATATCATACTTTAGACCTTATTTATATTAGATTTCAATATATTCAATTTAAAGATTGTGTGACGCAGGACTCTCCACAATCATACTATTTTCATGTTATTTGTGTTAATATTAAACCTAAGTCACACTAACTGGACCGTTGTATGCACTCAAATAATAAAATATATAACAAATAGATTTCATCAAAACTTTATTCATGTATCATTTTATCATTAACATTTTTATATTTATTCATTATCTACTAATAGTATTTTAATGGGTGTTTTATTGCCGATATTTATACAATCGTGATCGTGTTACAATAGTTTAACAGGAGAGTATTGGCTAGAGGCAGGCCCTCAATTAAACAAAAGAAATATTGGTTTTTCTTTATTAAAGTATTTATTCAATATACTTACCACAATATAATTGGCCACAGTACTCAAAGGAAAAACGCTACTGCTTTTTCTGTACGGGAATGTTGGGATTCACTAATTATCACCCATCCTCATTAGTTTCATTATTTTCAATTCATTACAAATTTAAAATCGAAGTAATTATGTAGTGTTAATTGGGTTTTATCTTTAACTAACTCAAAAAATATTTTTATGCGAACAAGCCGAGTTTGCGACGTGAAAGGGCTTTGATGTGTGCCTTTTTATCTATAACTTCCCACGAGATCCATGGAAATATAATAATTTTCTGAGTGGTTTGAAAAAGTGTACCTACACCTAACAAAAACGCACATGAAACGCCTATGCCTAGTAATATTTGTACTCGTAAGAGAAGAGGATAGTATTTCAGCCGACCCAACATACATTGATGCTGTTTTCTTAGTAATAAAAAAATAGATCCAATAAATATTCAATTGATATCCTTTTAAGAGATCAAGAACAGTTTACGGTCATAATATACCGTGGAGACCGGTGAAAAAGCAAGCAAAAAAACGTGGTAGAAACGCGCTAAGGGTCACCAACAATAACACGCCTCATGTGGTCTTTTACCAGTCCCCATATGACTTGATGAGAATGAAGAAATTAGAAGCGCAATTGTTCCGCGGAAGAAATAATCATGGTCAACCGAAAATTGTCAAAGGGTACCATACTCGGATCAACAATTTCTCTGATTCGAATTCAAACGGCAGAAGGAGACATATTTAAAAAAAGAATAATAGACCATAGACCAACTTTATTGTCTTGTGATTTCGTCGGATATTTACAATGGTGTTTCATATAATTATCGTATACATTTGCCAAGCAAACTTATTATATTCGAATTGATTTTACGGTGAACAAATACATAATAAAACATTTAACAGTATTTAATTAAAATAGTATTTCTAAGTCTTTAAACACATTTTCTTTTTTAATTAAAGAGTAGGTATGTTAGTAAGTAAATATTTGTTGATTAAAACTAAACGTTAATTTATAACAGTAGCTCACAGTCAAAGGTCGTTCACACTGAACGTTATCAGAAAATGTTATGTGTACCACATTATAATCTTGTTTGTTTATGTAGATTTTTCTAGAATATTTTAAATTGAACAGTATGGAGTTTGTTACATTATCAATTATTAAGAACATAGAAGCAACTTTATCAAATACATATTACGAATATAATTTAGTATTTAATATAATTTAATTAGCATTTAAACTACTTGAACTAATATCATTTGGCAGTAAATTAACCCAATTTTTAATTCTTTTGGCATATTTGAAAATCATGTTTCACCTATTTCCTACTCGAGGGTTGAAACCAAACACTTTCTGTGCCAAATCTAGATTCAATTTCAACTAAAATAATATGATAGCTATCGTTTGAAACACATATCAAAAGAGAATATCTACACTTTTCTATAAGTATTAAAAATAACTATATTGAAATTAATATATTCAGAACACTTACTAAAATATAACAATTTATCAAAGATCACGTGCCAAAAATATGTCCCGTTACACTTTAAATAGCTAACCCAATATTAAATTGTCGTCTACTAGATCTATGGCCTAGTTTAATTATTTCCGTAACTAGCCCCGCGGTTTTTCCCGAGTAAATCTCAATTCCGTGGGAATTTCGGGATAAAAAGTATCCTATGTTTATTCCTACTTATAAGGGACATCTGTACCGAATTTCATTTAAATCGATTCAGTAGTTTTTGCGTGAAAGAGTAACAAACATACAACCATTCGTATAAACTTTCGCGTTCATTATATTAGTAGCATTTTATGGAACATCTTAATCGAATTTCATCTAAATCGATACAGTAGTTTTTGCGTGAAAGAGTAACAAACCATTCTTTCTTATAAACGTTACAAGTAAGCATATTACAAACTTTCGCGTTTAGGATGTCTAGAAGTTTCTAAACTCTCGATAAGTAGGTGTAGATTTGGCAACTACGCCCACATTATAGACATGTAATCTTGATCCTACGCATACGTTCACCGTTACTATTGGGACACGTCACTTCAATGACTGCTTTTATATCTTATTATAATAATAATGAGCTCAACCTGAGTGGCTGCTAATATGGAATACTAAAGAAAAGGTCACCGTTCCGTTTCCATTTTAGGGATGTTGTATGAATGTATGTGTAGTTTGTAATAGCCTGGCTAGATAGATGTATATCAGTATCTAGAGCATTAGAAAAGTTTTCCAAAATTGTGAATGAGTGTGTGCGTAGTTTCTGTTACCCTAGATACAAGTTTCGAACTTAGTTAGGGGTCAGTTACTGTAATGAGAAGATGTACCTAGTGAATGATTATGTCTTTATGTTATGTTATTTTCTAAAGGATTCCTACATAACATACCGTACAGCATCATAAGTAGATTGACATATTCAAAACTGTGACCTTCCAAAAGCTAGACATGGTTATTTTAATTATATTTCTATCACTTAATTCTTATTCAATCTTATTAAAGACTAGCGGCGTCTCGCGGTTTCACCCGTGTGGTTCCCGTTCCTGTGGGAATACGGGGAAAAAATATAGCCTATGTTACTCAGGGTGAATGTAGCTTTCTAATGAAAAAATAATTATTAAAATCGGTCCAGTACTTTTTGAGTTTATTCGTTACATACAAAAATACAAATCTTTCCTCTTTATAATATTAGTGTACAAAGGACCTAAGAGAGGCCTGATTGTGAAAACTACCCACTTACGAGTACATACACAATTATATCTAAGAACTATCTTAGAAATGAAACACATCACCCAATAAATCTTTATTCAACATTTAATCACTAAATCCCTTTTACCTTTCAGTCTGACGTCATCACGCTCACAGACAGTAACTTCAAAGAGCTGGTTCTGGACAGCGAGGACCTGTGGTTGGTGGAGTTCTACGCGCCGTGGTGCGGACACTGCAAGAACTTGGAGCCTCACTGGGCTAAGGCGGCCACTGAGCTTAAAGGAAAGGTAAGGAAAGTTAGGTGGTAGTGATATGTAACCCCATATTTTATGCGTTTTCTGGCAACATTGGATTCTTTTAGGATATTTTATCTTGAGGATCTTCAGTTCAGCCTTGGTAGTTTGTTATTTATGGCAGTTGAGATACCATAGTATTCTGTAAAACAAAAAACTATTATTTTCCCTGAAAACAAAAGAAAATTCTTAATACAGATATTGCAATAAAACTACTATATACGGACTATCATCTCTGACAATAAAGAGGTCTAAAATGTAATACAAAAATATAGTTATTTTATCATCCACATAGTGTATGCAGAAATCAATATATAATATGCCTCTCAAGATCATAACTCATCAAATGAACATTCATCCAAACCGAATCCATTTAAAACCCCTCAAATTTCTCCACCAGGTAAAAGTAGGAGCGCTCGACGCGACGGTTCACACGATGATGGCCTCCCGCTACCAAGTGCAAGGGTATCCCACCATCAAGATGTTCCCCTCCGGCAAGAAGACCAGTGACAGTGTAGAAGATTACAACGGAGGCAGGACGTCAAGCGATATTGTGTCTTGGGCCCTTGAGAAGTTGGCTGAAAATGTGCCGGCACCTGAAATTGTGCAGGTATGGTGATGTTATATGTTATTATTGTTAATTGATATTAGTTGTTATTGTCTGATAGATAAGGTTTTAATTTGGGTAACACAGGTAGGTCTAAATACATAATAATTATTCTAAATTTAAAAATGATAGTGAAGAAATTATAATAATACTTTCCGTGAACGCGGACCGGCCGTCGCGTACCATAGAAAAACTTCACACCACAAGAACTCTATTAACAGGCGTCCGTTTCAATGTAGTCTGGAATCTCTGGAACATATATAAACAAAATGTTATCGAACTTCAAAACTTCTTATTCAAAGTCGAGAAAAACTAGCACATTAATGAAATAACATCAGTCACTCTATCATCACTCAAATTATTATGATTAACGGGATATTTACCATGTATATTGCAACAGCGTCGAAATATCGGAATCTCGAAATAAATAATATACATACATGGTAAATATCCCGTTAATCATAATAATTTGAGTGCCAATAACCGTGATAACTATAAAAACTACCATCACTCATCAGCAACTCTAGGTTTACTACTTGTATTTCGCGAATCAGAAACAATGCACATACACGAGAATTGATATTATTATATAAAAGAAAAATATTTTATTCCTATATTATACTAGCTGCGCCCCGCGGTTTCACACGCGTAGTTCTCGTTCCCGTAGGAATTTCGGAATGAAAAATAGATGTTGGCCGATTCTCAGACCTACTGAATATGCTCACAAAATTTCATGAGAATCGGTCAAGCCGTTTCGGAGGAGTATGGCAACGAAAAATGTGACACGATAATTTTATATATTAGAAGATTTACCTAGTTAACTATACTAAACCCCGAGTTAAATTGAACACGATGCGAAGCGCCGAGACATCTCCCCTCTATTCTTCTTTTGTTTTCCATTGATGACATAGTTCAGGAATGCGTGAGTGAAGTCAATCATCAATACGGTAGATCGTTCTTACGGTCCATTGTCTTAATTCTTAGATATGTTTAAATAAGTCTTCTTTAAAAGTTTTCAAACTATCTTGAGATCTGTCGTCTCAGCTCTCCAGTATGTTTTATTTAAGCCTTCTTTAGTCTTACTTAGATTTTTCTATAAATAATCCAATCCAAAAATAGTACTTTATATTCTTCTTCTTTGCGTGTCGACTCATATTTTAGAGGACCAGAACTCGGCCACCGATTTTTTTTTTTTAATTATTATTTAATACAAAATAAATTTACAATGGCAATATGGCACTATCAGTGGCCTTGTAAAGGTCCTCGCGTGTGCAGGTGTAGGGACACGCACTCCAAGTTAGGAGATGGACCATTGTTTGGGGAGAAATGCCACATAGACATGCAATATCAGAGCTGTAGCCCCACCACCACTTTATATTACGAAGCAAATATTTATCATTAAAACTCCAAGAATAATTATAATAAATATTTTTTATCTTAATTAATTTACAATAATATTATAATCAGCGTTAACCATTATAATGGCAGCGTGAAACTGAAACTATTCGCTTTTCACACAATCGAGTTGGTCTCGATTGATCTTTGATGTTGGTACTGTCAAGAACAAAAGTGGATTGTATAATAGAAGAATAGCATATTATTATGATTTGTTACGGTCACGGTATAGGTCTTTATTAAATAACTGATATGCTTCAATTTAGCATGGTTTTCTAAGTTATTATAGTGTTAATGATAAATGAAAATAAATCAAACGTAAAATCAAAACTCTGAACGAATGCAACGATAAACTATTATTATATTAAATATCGATGAATTTTATACCTTGTATAACAAAATAAATTGTTAGTAAGAAAATGATTATATTTGATAAAAATTAAAAATGATTTTATTATTTCCAATATTAGAATATTAAAAAAAAATTGACATTAAAAATTTGACATCCAAATCGATCAAGCGGGTGAAACCGAGGGGCACAGCTAAACATTAGTTGAAATCGTTTCAGAAACTATTTTAGATATAATTCCTGATCTTAATATTTTTTTAATCCTAATATCTCTTTTAAGAAATAGTTCTGTCCCTGACTGTACATACAATACAATATAGTGACTGCACTATAAATATTGTTATATAAATAATGTTGTTATATGTATTTTATTGTTATGTAAACATGAGATTGGGAAACTAAACTGTTTGAGAGGCTACCAATCATTTGAATATTTATTTCATTGTTCAGTTTTAGAATCACTCTGTATATGGACACGTTTTTAAGAATTATCATCATCAGCTGATATAATGTCGCCACCGAGGGCTACCCTGAATCAGTGTGATTTTGCCTTAGTCAACCACGCTGGCCAAGTGCGGGTTGGTCGACTTCACACACAACCTTAGAATTTCTTCCCAGGAATGTGCAGGTTTCCTCACGATGTTTTCCTTCACCGTAAGAGCGTCGAAATTAACGTACTTATGAATTCGAAAATTGAAAACACATTGGTACGTGGCGGGACTGTTGGTTTTCGAACCAGGCACCTTCAGATCGGAAGTCAACGGCCTTAATTATTTAATATTTTGTTTCTTGTTAATATAAAGTAAATCCGTAATTGGACGTAAGATTTAAGTTAAGTATTGTTAATTATGTTAAGGTCTGTGGATTTTGTAATAAATAAAATAAAATAAATAAATAAATTAACTCCTGCACCACCGACGCTCTTCTTAAGAATAATACAGATTAATTAATATAACACAAACATGAACGGCGGTTGTCACTTACCATTAGGTGTACTTTCCCTTCAATAAATAACTCTAGTTTACCCTTCAGTAATTGTCCATTGTATTTTTCCTAATAACATTATTATCAACCAGTTGTCGACTACATAGACTTCCCTTAATTATTTCCAGCCAGAACAATTCGGCGAAACCTTTCCATGACATACATTTCCTTAATAAATTCTTCTTTAATTTCACCAGGTTATAAACGAGGAAGCCCTCAAAGCGTGCAGCGAGAAGCCGCTATGCGTAGTGTCCATCCTGCCTCACATCCTGGACTGCAACGCGGCGTGCCGCAACGACTATCTGAAGATCCTCGCCAAGCTCGGCGACAAGTACAAGAGCAAGATGTGGGGGTATGTACTGATTACTTGAATATTATAGTCATATCATAACATAATCATTATTGTAGTCACTCTATCATATTCATGTTAAAATTGTTACCTAACTAGTTGTTTAAGTTACTAGAAACTATGAATACACTAAGAATATAAATCCATTAATTAATAACATTGTACCACATTTTGTAACACAGCTATAATAATTGTATACAGCATATTGTTAATGATATGGAAGAGCGTTGTCTCCTGGCACAGGCGTTAAGCTTAAAAGGAGACACACTAATGTATCAGAAATGTAATGTATACCTAATGAATAAACATTTATTATATTATTATTATTAATAATTCACCACTATCATCTTTATGGTAATTGTCACCTTCTTGATTTGTTACCTGTATCTATGGTATCAGAAACGACACCCACGCTCAGAATGATCTATAAACATAATGAACATAGAAAAAACTATTTACAAATATTTACTTAAACGGAAGTCGAACCTGTATACCTTTGTTTTATAGTATAAAAGTCAAAATGGTTTTAACCCTATAACACCTAATTCAAAGCAAAAAATTCACACATCTTAAACCCAATTACCTTATAATTTACCTTCTTGATGACATCACACCTAACCCCATAATAACCAATCACCACAACGTTCCAGCTGGATGTGGGCGGAGGCGGGCGCGCAGCCGGCGCTGGAGGAGGCGCTGGAGATGGGCGGGTTCGGGTACCCGGCGATGGCGGTCGTCAACGCCAAGAAACTCAAGTTCTCCACGCTCCGGGGCTCCTTCTCCGAGTCCGGCATTAATGAGTTCTTGAGGTATGTTTATGTGGATACTAGCAGTGCAGTATAATTCCTAATATTGTTGATCATATGGGATACAGAAGATCTACAAATTCCTCATGGTGAAGGCCTGTACAACTAATCCTACTAATATTATAAATGTGAAAGTTTTATGTATTGATTAAATTTGATACAGATGTTCCTTACAACGAGGAATAACACATAGGATACTTTTTATCCCGAACTTCCCATGGGATTGTGTATAAGTAATCGTATGTTTTATTGTAACTTTTTGTAGTCGCAAATCGAACCAGATGGCACTGCAACTTATTTTTTTAACACACGATGGTGAATTGTGCCGAGATTGTATGATATTACGAGATACGGATTCTAACGGGTGCGGTACTACGCGGCTAAAACCGCGGGGCGCTGCTAGTACTGTTACAAAACTGAAGATTTTTGTTTGTTTGAATGCCCTAAACTAAGGAACTACTAATTGAGCTGAAAAACAATTTTTTTTAGTGTTGGATAGCCTATACCGCGAGTGAAACTGCGGAGTAGTTTGTTTATTATACACTAGCAGCGCCCCGCGGTTTCACCCGCGTAGTTCCTTATCCCGTGGGAATGTGGGGATAAAATGCTAAAAACCTTCCTCTTGAATTACTCTATCTATCTCTATCTATTACTGAAAACCGCATCAAAATCCATTGCGCAGTTTTAAAGATTTAATCATACATAGGGACAGAGAAAGCGACTTTGTTTTATACTATGTAGTGATAAACTAAAAGATGAATTTATATTATAGTTACATAGATTTATCTTTTACACCTAATCTTGGTCCTATAATAGTATCGTCAATAGTAAAATGTCCTAACAAGGATGTCGGCAATCACAGCTCAGATATAGAACAGGCACTAAATTACTAAATGACAACCACTAATAGATAGATCTAACCAGAGACCAGAGCTAACAAATAGGTATAAATACCTATAGTATGTTACATTAACAACATATGCTATGTTTAAGTGGAATATGAACAATTGTACCATATGACTTTCATCACTGCATAGTATAAAATGAAGTCGCTTCCCGCTGTCCGTCCCTATGTATTCTTAGATCTTTAAAACTACGCAACGGATTGTAAAGGTATAAGTTGGTAGCCGACTGCAGACAGTAGCAGCAGACTACACGACGCCGCCTAACGTCATCATGACACTTCGCCGTCCGCTGCTCGGCGACGCGAAGCTAGCTTCATGTCGCCCACCACCAATGTAATTTCATAGAAATACATACAAACCAGTAGTGACGCAGCGACGTGTGGTCTGCTGCTGCTGTCTGCTACCAACTTATACCTTTAAGCAGATTTTTTTAATACATGAGGGTGATTTAAGGGGAAGGTTTTTAGCAAAATTTTATCCTCGAAATCTCAAGGGAGCGAGGAGCGATCTCAAGGGAGGAAAGCGGGCGCTTCAACCTAAAATTAAACACACATATCTTTCCAGGGACCTATCATTCGGTCGCGGTCAAACAGCCCCAGTGAGAGGTGCGGAGATGCCCAAGATTTCGACCACGGACCCGTGGGACGGCAAGGACGGGGAACTGCCTCTTGAAGAGGACATTGACCTCTCGGACGTCGATCTTGAAAAGGACGAGTTATAAGACTTTTGACAGTGAGAATGGTGGTTTAAATGTCATGTTTTGAATTCAATCTTGTATTGTTAGATAAGTAATGTAAAAGTGTTTTAATTCTGGGATTGGCGTCGTTTATACTGTATCAGTATCAATAGCCCTCCGGCCACACTTACGCGATAACGCGAACATTTACGTTGTCGCGACACGTCAAGAATTCGTCCTATCGCGAATCAGTTCCGCGAACCGAATGCCCTTCGCTCGCTGTCAGTAATTAAAGGATTTTGTTGCGACAGTTTCGCACGACAGTGTGGCCGTAGAGTTACTGAATGTTTTTGTAATTTTTTAGTGTTACGCATTTGGATATCTGAATGTTCACTATAGATAATACAAATAACTACCATGAACGTCAATCTGACATTCAATTTTTTCTGTCTGTGGTGTGGACCTCATATCATAAGCTTAGTTGGTTAATGTCGTTACGGCGAATATGCTTAAATCCCAGCTAAGATTGTTAAATTAAGCTTTTATTTTTACTTATCTAATAAATTAATAATCAGATAACTTCATAGGCTGTCATGTGTACTTAGACATTATGTATAGCACAAACATCACATAATTTCAGTGAATCTTGTATAAAATAAGAATTTTAAGTCAATTTAATTAAAGTAATAACTTTTGAAGCATTCCTATCATAATCATTATTATAATATAAATTCTAGTGTTGTTCTAATATAAATCTTATCAATTCGTAAAATATATTTGTAACGGACTGAATTTTTTATCACAAATGTCGTGAAATGACTTCTTCCAGTACTGTGTGGTCGTGTTTAGATATGATTTTATGCTAATAAATTTTTATTTAATATAAATTGTGTTTTATTTTATCATTCTTAGATGTCTTCATTAGATCGCATACAGTTTTATCAGTTTGATTATATTAATTGAGCACATTATGTAAGATATTTCCTAGTTAATTGGTGCAGGGTTGATGCGGTGTGATCTTTTAATGAATGATATATCTTATTACACACAAAATACAGATCTAAACAATATTTGCATTTGTAATAATGTTTATATTTATCGTATTTTTAACACTTGTATGGGAAGTTATGGAAACCAAGATAATATATTTTCTCGTGACACAAAAGTTTGTTTCATAAATTACTATCTACACAGAAACTACTTCTTTTTTGTCTAACAAAATGAAACAAAAAAATACAGTTTAAAATTGTATATATTTTTATTTGAGCATTTAATAATATCAGTAAAAAATTACTTAATTCTAAATAGGCACAATAATTCTCATTTACATTTTTTCTTGCATTAATTAATAATGTTAATACAATTATTCATACACATTTTACTAAAATAATAATACCTAAGTCATTTATAATTAAATAAACAAATAGAAGACTATCTTAATAAGAACTAAATTGTAGAACATACAATCATATACATGAGTACATAACATAATCTATGTACCTACATAAAAAGTAGGCTAAGGTTTGAATACAGCAGGCGTTCATAAAATTAAATATAATAGCCTCAAGAGATGTTAATTTTCTGTAGCTGTACAGTATAGAGACTGTACTAAGATAGTAATTTAAATATTCAATTTTTTTGCCCCACAATACAACACTTTGATTCTCATAGAACTTTTCTCAGTGGTTACCACTTCAGGGTTTTACAGACTTAAAACTTGAATATGTGTAAGATTTGTTCAAGGAAAATGTTACATATATTGACATAATTTCATAAATATCAATGTATTTCCCTGTATTACAAATAGCAGTTTGCATTTGCTTGTTTTCTGTTTCTTTTAAAGTTAATATAAGTGTTACATTGTTTAGTCACAGAATTATAGTTCTAATTGTATTTTGTTACTATGGCATTCGATTTGAGGTATGTTTCTTTCTACAACTAATGATATGAAATATGAACACAACATTTTTACTTTTTAGAACTCCATTAAAAATTTTGGTCCTTTTCAGCAGTCTTTAAAAGTTTTTTGGTCCCAAATCAGTACTTTTACATGCATATTAATTTAATTCAACTGGTTTTGAACTGGTAATACTTTACGTAATAAAAATTAATATAAAATTTTCACAAGTAGATCACAACCGCCTATAAAATATTCTGTAAAACTAGATATGTTTGTGATATTCTATAGATATATTCATGCCATGGCTGGTAGGCTCATTTTGTCGTACTTGTTGCTGGTGGCATAGCCTTGGCACATTGGGTAACACAGTGAGAAGTAGTAGAAGCCCGCGCCAGCCATGATGATACTGACCACGACGAGGACTATGCCCCACGCTGATATTCCCAGACCTCTGCGACTGGCGTTCTGCGAAGGAAGACCAGGCGAAGTCCCAGCCAGTGTCTTGGGTTTATCATTGAATCCTTTGTCGGACTTCCCGGCTCTTGGACGGATAGCTTCCGAGGGATCCACGAATACAGTTAGAACTAAAAATAAGAAAATATTGGTATAGCCAATGTGGTTTTTACAATTTCAATGTAGGTTCTTGGAAGTTTACACTTGCTTACCTAGAAATACGAGCCCCAAACGTATCAATACTCGCAGCATTTTATTGTCTGCCAGAAGCTAGTGTTTGAATGTTAATTTGTAATTGATAATTGTGATCCTTTTCGTTGTACTTAGTTTTGATAAATGTTTCATTTACTATAGTTTGTTGAAGTCACGAATTTTCTTAATTTTAATTAAATTTTTAATATTATTTTTAAAAACACATGACCGTCCTTTACCAAAATCAAAGTGAATTTGATGAATGAAAGAATTCAAAGAAAAAATTGAATGAAACACAAACTCGCCACAGATAACCTTAGGGTTCGGTCGCAGACTTAGTCGATTATTAATCGATTTGATCGATTTCACACACAGACAGCACTATTTTTATTTAATGTTTGCGAACAAACCATAGGCAATCGGCTTCCGGTTAGCTATGTTTTGATTTTTAGTGTATAGTGTATGTCGTGTACTTCCGTTTATGCGTTGTCAAACGTCAAATGAAAGAACTCACCGGCAATGGCTAAATTACAATTTTGTGTTTTATTTCTGCTTTATTCAATTATAAACAGTTATAGTGCAAATGTTGACACAGTATCCAGTGATCTAAAGCTCAAAAATGTCGAAAGATCGATAGATATATCGTCTCAACTCGTTAAAGTCGTTACGAAAATAACCTTGGAGAATGCTGGGAAATCGCCGGTAAAGAACTTTTTAGTAGCTGTAGAGGACTCTTTGAAGAATAATTTAGCTTTTATCGGTGTGAAGGACAATACCAACAAAGAACTTCGCATCTCAGAAACGACAGTCAAAGGTAATGACAATGGTAAATTCTGGCGTGTCGACTTGAAAGATAGTTTGAATGCCGGAGCTACAGTCCTTGTCACCGTCGACACGATCTTCACAAAGGCCCTACAGCCGTACCCCACAGCCATCACCCAGTCAGAAGACCAACTAGTCAAGTACAATGGTAATTTATACATATACTCGCCATATCATGTTACTTCTCAGAAAACCTCAGTAATTGTAAACACTAAGAGTGTAGAAACGTTTACCAAAGTTAAGCCATTCTCGCAACTTGATGGTTTAATTACATTTGGTCCGTATCCTAACATAGCACCATTTTCTGAGAAAGAGCTCAGTATCCATTACAAGAATAACTCTCCATTCTTGACTGTCACAAGGGTAGAGCGATTGATTGAAGTATCACACTGGGGTAACATTGCTATTGAGGAGGTGATTGAGATTGAACATACTGGAGCCAAGCTGAAGGGACCTTTCTCCCGCTATGACTACCAACAAGACCATCACAGTGGACCCGCCAGTGTACGCGCATACAAAACCATGCTCCCAGCATCTGCTTCTGATGTCTACTACAGAGACACCAACGGCAACATCTCTACATCCAACATGAAGGTGAAGAAAGACTCAGTTGAGCTCGACCTGAGACCTAGATACCCACTTTTTGGGGGATGGAGAACTCACTACACCCTGGGCTACAATGTTCCAAGCTACGAGTACTTATACCACAATGGTAACGATTATCTGTTGAAAATGAGAGTGCTCGATCACATTTTTGATGATATGCAAGTCGATGAAGTTGTTACCAAAGTGGTATTACCAGAGGGATCTACTGGTATCAAGTTGAGTATCCCGTACGCAGTCACAAGATACCCGGACAGTCTACATTACACATACTTGGACACTACAGGCCGTCCAGTCATTTCTTTCAGTAAGAAGAATGTTGTCGAGAACCACATTCAAGATTTCCAAATCCGCTACACATTCCCACGCCTCTTGATGTTCCAAGAACCTTTACTGGTTGTTGGTTTCCTGTACGCACTATTCCTTTGTGTTATTATTTATGTTAGACTAGACTTCTCTATTCATAAGGCTGAACATCATCATAAAGAATAATCTATTATTACAATTAATTTATGTTTAATTCAACACTTCTAGTATAACTGCATTTTATTTGTGTGTGTTATGTACTCCAGAATAAAAGTGTTTTAATGATAATTGGTATTTTAATTACCTAATGTATGTAGTATACCTAATCTAATAAAAACCAATGAACTTTCTGTTCACATTCTACTGAAATTGATGCTGTAGAGGGCACTAAAGACTATACCCGAGTCTTGTGAAATCATACCCAGGAATGTTATGAAACCTTATAATAATTATAGTTGGTTTACTTCCTAGAGGTACTTGATGGATGGCAAAATCAAAGAAAAACGCGTAAGAGATGTCTAATTAAATTACAGAAAGCTGGAGACATACAAATGAAAACCATTTATATATTTACATATAGTTTATTATTTACACAAAGAAAACTGTACACGGTTTTTAGAGCAGCTAATTATTATTTTTTAGTAGAAAAATATAACACTAAGGGCCTATTTCACAATTCTCAAGTAAAGTTAATTTTGTCTCTTTCTTACTTTATGTCAAGTGACAAAGACAAAACATGTGAGTTGGTAGCTGCTTGGAACATTACTTGAAGATGGTGAAATAGGCCCTAGCATTTTCCAATATATTTCATTTCAATTTATCCAATTTTATTATAAATACAGAACAAGGTAAGTTATAGTTGATGAATAGCTAGCTGTGTACCATGGTTTAACCAATAAGAGCGTTATACATAACCTTATTGCCTGACAATTAGGCTATATTAGTTTAGACATTGCAAAAAATAAATATGAGAACTAACAAATCTATATACCATATTCAGACAATTTGAATCTTAGTACTACAGGGGCACTAGTACAGGGCAATATGGCTAGTTCCGTGACCACAGCGGTGATCAAACTCGGCGGGGTGATGTCATACTTCAGGTTGAGGAGGGTTAGGTTGGGCTTAGACTTCCAATCCTTGAGGGGCGAGTTCTCGTCTTGAGTATCAAATATTTCATCTGGGTCGCCTGGAATTGAAATGAATACTGTAGTTTTATGTTTTGTCAAAGTTCATGTATTTCAAACTTATTACACGCATAGCAGTGCAGAGATTAAATTTATGGTGTGTGTTAATCTTGGTTATAGGTAACATGTGTATCAAATTTCATCACAATCAGGTTAGTAGTCTTTACGTGAAGGAGTATATGCCAGCTCCTACAGCTGGCCTGTTCCATAGGTGTCACCCCCAAACTCAATCAAAACTGGAATGTGTGTGTACGAACCCATTTCGTTGTAGACGAGCGCGTCGGTGTGCACCTGGTCGCTGAACTTGTGCGTCTCGCAGGCGACCAGCACGGGCACGTTGAGCGCGCGCGCCGCCAGCGCCGCCGCCGCGCTGCCCGCCGCGCCCACCACGTGCCCGTTGGCCAGCAGCGCCACGGCGCCCAGCACCACCTTCGACACCTACACCCCGGACGATGTGCTCCAATGACAATCGGATATCATAGGCAGCCAAGTTATTTGAATGAGTAAAACAGACATTCCTATTAAGACGTCGCTGACTTTGACTCGATTTAGTTGTGATAGGTAGGCTACTCATTAAATTCGTAACCTGTGAAATTTCGAATCACGGAGACCTGATTGAGTCGATTGCGAGCATCAACTGAAGCTCAACTTAATGTACCCTGAGCACCGTTCACCCACCGACTTCATAACAAAATTGATAGCGCTGAGATCGACGATGATGCAGCGCAGCCCCTTGGCCGTGAGTCGGCGCGCCATGAGCGCGGCGCCGGCGCCGGGCGGGCGCTCCGCCCCGCACACCACCACGCGGAACCGCACGCCCGCCGCGTGCGCTTCTACCAGGATACGCTCGATCAGGGACGAGCTGTACACGTTTAATTTCATAAGTAATCAGTACTAAGGAAAGTAATAGTATATTTAAGGACATTGTTCGGGATAGGAATTTATGAATTTTTTTGTTGATTTATGTAGGAATCTACACCATTATTAAAAATAGGCTTATTTTTCTTTTTCATCTTTTTACTTTAATGAGAGAAGGTTTCAAATGGTTGATGTGAATGGGAAACTATTGTATTAGTTGTAGCGAGTGCCGCAAGGGTTAATATTGGGGCCATTTTTGTTTCTTGTCTATATTAACGACTTACTTATCTTGTGATGAACAACTACAAAGTATTATTGTAGTCTTATATATTTGCAAATTATTTATAAAACCATTAATTTTATTGTATTCTTACCATCCATAAGTGAGTATGTTGTCCCCGTCAGATATCTTCTTCCTGACCGCTATACTGATCGCCTCCCCGGCCATGTCTATCTGTTCTCTGATGTATCTGTCTATCTCCTCTTGAAGGGTTTTTTTTGCCTACAAATAAATACCATGGTTCCAATAAGTTCCGTATGTGATTGTACCGACTAAAATATTTATATTCTGACAGTTTCGGATAGCTCAAAAATTGGTGACCTTGACTTGACTTTAATTTGATTTAACCTGTATTGGTTATGTAAATTTTAGGTAAAGTTAGGGCTTTTGTCCTAACCTTAGCTAAAATTTACAGCAGACGGATCACCTACTTCTGCGACTCCCCTTTAATACAAAAAAAACTAAATTAAAATCGGTTCATCCGTTCGGGAGCTATGATGCCACAGACAGACAGATACACACACACAGACACGTCAAACTTATAACACCCCTCTTTTTGCGTCGGGGGTTAAAAAACCTAAAATTCACAACAACTATAAACATTTACCAACCTCAACTAAGCAATAAAAAACCTACCTTAACCACCCGAAAATAAAGTTCAACTCACATCAAACTCGTCGACATTATTAGGTAGCTGATTGAGGTGATGCCTAAAGAACTTGACGGCGTTGGTCTGCGAGGCGGCGGGCTGGCGCAGCGCCCACAGGAAGTCCAGGCTCGCCGCCAGGTGCGCCTCCAGCCCGCGCGCGAACTCCGTCTTCGCGGGGAGGGCGTAGTCTCGGACCATCTGTCTCATCAAGTATGATCATGTTTCAATCAAAATTTGAGAATAATAAAACTGCAGTAACTTTAGATGGAGATTTGGTAGAAATTTACGAATAAGGGCCAATTTTTCCATCGCCAGAACTTTTATTCGACGAATAAAATTGACGTTTGACAGATTTTGTATGAAATAAGTGTCAAAATTTCAAAGTTATTCGTCGAATAAAGTTATCTGGCGATGGAAAAATTGGCCCTAAGTGTAATAAGTAATGTAATAGGTATTTGTATATCAAATAATTCGTTGGTTGGTACAAAACTAAGCAGAATTTGTTAATTACAACCTTATTATTTTGCCATTTCAGTTTGATGGCAAAGCATCCACAACATAACTAACAGGCAAATAATAATTTTTGCATTTATAATATTAGTAGGAATTGCCTCTAAAGGATGTTGCAAACTTGTACTCTATTCAATTCTTTAATTTAGGTCCTTATTAAATAAGGTAATACATACAAGTATTTAATGGTTATAGTCTTCAATTTATCAATTTAACTATACAGATAAGATAGCAAAACAATAGTCCTTAAATAGGTCGAGTGTTTGCACAATCTAATAATTCTATAACACCAACAGTTAAGTTTCGCCTAATATTTAATACTTCATACTACTCATAATACTTACTGCATAATATAGGTAAATGTGTAAGTTTGTATGGAGAATTTAGGTGTAATTTAGTACACACTAGCTGTGCCCCGCGGTTTCACCCACGTAGTTCCCGTTCCTGTAGGAATTTCGGGATAAAACATAGCCTATGTTGTTCCCCGGAACATAAGCTACCCCTGTACCAAATTTCAAGTCAATCGGTTCAGTAGTTTGGCCGTGAAAAGGTAACAGACAGACAGACAGAGTTACTTTCGCATTTATAATATTAGTAGGGATTGGACATTTTACACACAGGTCTTTTTATTGGGAGTAAAATCTCTGCGAGTGAAACTGCGGGGCGTTGCTATTTCAACTATCATTAGGTGACAATTTAAATGTATTTTAAAGAAATGAGAATATTATAACCTTACCTTCTTGAGGGCATCCAACAAAGCGACGCACCTCGCGTTCGAACCCGACACTACTTTCGTTGCCAACTGTACGCCCAGCTTCACTATGGCTGGGTGTAAGCTATAAACAATACATTTATAGGGTCATTTTTTAAATATAAAACTTGCAAATATACACAAAATTTATTAAAACTGTAATTAACGACATACATATTTTTTCTGATTTTTTCTTAGACCCAGATTATAGAGAAGAAAATTTAAAAAACCCCCAACTTTTAAACGGGTTAACAGATTTTCATCAAACATGTCTAAGAACACTCGCACGTAAGTCCCCTTTAATAAAAAAAAAACTAAATTGAAATCGGTTCATCCGTTGGGGGGCTATGATGCCCGACGCAAAAAGAGGGGTGTTATAAGTTTGACGTGTCTGTGTACGTCAAACTTATAACACCCCTCTTTTTGCGTCGGGGGTTAAAAAGGTTTAAAATGAAAGGTCTATACTTAGTGTATGTATGAGGTCATAGATCATTTAGTCAAAGAATAAATTTGTTGTATTGTTTTCTTTGATTTACATGAACGCTACACATTGAAATAAAACACTTAAACCGATTTTTGCCGTGGTTATATTTTCATCACGTCGTTTTCATCGTCAGTAAATGTAAAACAAAATATAACCACAACAAAATCCGTTTAAGTGTTTTATTTCAATAAATGTATTGACCTAAAATTACAATTATATTTAAAATGAACAGTACTCACTTTGAATTAATAGGTATCTTGTTCAATGATTCCTTGTCAAACACTTTGTAATCACCAAACCAGTCGAAATCATTATGTAACTGTAACTTCGTTTTCACCTTTTCTAATTTCGGTTTTGGTGATTTTTCCTGTGGAAAATAAATAAATCATTAACCTACTTATACGAACTGATTTCTTAATAGTTTAGGGGGCACCAGGGCTGTAGCTATGCCTGAAAAAACAAATGCCCCACCTTGTTGAATAGCGAGCTCAGTGTTAGCTGACCTTTTATTTTTCGTCAAATTCCACTCTAGCTAGAAGGCTTGGATCGCTTAGGGCATCATGAAGTCTCAATCCATCACTGCCCATAACATATTATTAAATAGAATAAAAAGAGATTCACCGAAAACCAAACATACCTTTTTAACTTTAGCGTCAGGCACAGTGACTGTCTCCTTAACCTCTTTAGGTTTGGGAGGTGCCTTCTCCTGCTGCGCGGCTTGCTTGGCCGCTCTCTGAGCTTCCTGCTTCGCGCGCCTCTCCGCTCGCAACTCAGCCTTGCTTTTACCTGAATCTTCAGTCTAGAATGTGATGTATTTCATTAAATAATGGAAGACATAGGGATTATTCAAAAATTCATATAAAAAATATTAACATGTAAATCATAAATTAATCAATATGTAAGTTTAAAATACATTTTAGTGACAAAGCAACGCAAAATGGAAATATGTACTCATTAAATTGTAGTTGGATCTGAGCTGGCAATAATAAAAGAGTCCATCTCACTTAGAAATATTGTAACATGACCTAATCTGACTTGGCTAGAAGTAATCAAGTTTGTTAGCACATGTTTATAGCTGCAGCTGCAGAGTACTAAGGGCTTATTTCACGGCCTCCAAGTAAAGTTAGTTTTGTCTCTTTCTTACTTTATATGAAGTGACAAAGACAAAACATGTGACTGGCTACTCGGAATGTTACTTGAAGATGGTGAAATAAGCCCTAAAAGTATCAGAGAGCCAAAAAAATTATTGTAACCCGAAAAGCAATCATAGAAGCTTGATTGCACTGTTTAAAAGTTAAACATCTGCTATAGAGCTAGTAGATACCGGAGCTTACAACATACCTTATTATCGCCACTATCTTTCTTTCCTTCCAATTCTAAAGCCTGCACTTTAGCAGTTACTTCTTTGACTTCTTTTGCTACATTCTTTATATCTCTCAATGTTTCTACTACATCTTTAACTGTCATATCTTGACTGACAGCCTCTTTAACTGATGGAACATCCCCACTATCATCACTTTTCTTCTTAGCTTGCTTAGCAGCTTTCTTTGCAGCTCTTTCTGCTTTTATCTTTTCTTTATCATCTATTACAGCTTCTATTTTTACAGCTGCTTTATCGACTTCATCTTTGCTTTCTCTTGCTTTTGAGTCAGTAGTATCACTTACTGATTTTGAGTCGGCACTTTCATTTACTTTTGAGTCTATACTTTCATTGACTTTTAAGTCTGTGATTTCTTGAGTGACTGCTTTTAAAGAATCTTCTTTTTCTACAGTTTTTCCTTTGCTTTTAGATTTTTGTTTTGCTAATTTCTTAGCTTCTCTTGCAGCTTTTACATCGTCCCTAGATTTCTCACTTTCTTTGGAAGACATGTTTATTAAATCTGTATTCAGTTCTTTATTATTATCATTACCTGTATCGTGGGTATTATTTACTATTGTTTCTATTTCAACAGACTGTTTTAAACCTTGTTCTTTTGAGTTACGGTTTAAATTACCTGTTTTAGCTATTTGTATCTTTTTCCTTCTGTTTCTCCTTCTCTGAGATGACGTTAGAGCTCCAGAATTATTGTTGGTGATATTCTGAAAGGAATTTAAATTAAGCATAAAATATTGAAGAAAAATCACAAAAACTAGACATGATAAGTAGGTACTAAATATATTGAGATTTTGTTTTGCTATTGTAGATCCTACTAATATTATAAATGCGAAAGTTTGTATGTATGGATGTTTGTTACTCTTTCACGCAAAAACTACTGAATGGATTTTAATGAAACTTTACAATAATCTTGCTTATACATCAGAATAACACATAGGATACTTTTTATCCCAAAATTCCCACGGGAACGGGAACTATGCGGGTGAAGCCGCGGGGCGCTGCTAGTAAATAATATTTTTTGTTTTGATTTAAGACACAGATTTTTTTTGCCATCTCTTTAATAATCTCTTAGATAACCATAATAATTTTAGATGAGGGTAAAAATCTAATAGATACTTGGCATTAATGTAATTTGAAAATAAGTCTAGTAAATGCAAGATTGGCAATGCTATAATTATATCCTGTCTTTTAGAGGGAAAATAAATAAATCAAACTGTAAGAATAAAATTAGATCAAAGTGATCTTGAATCATAGAGGATGGAGATATTGAAAATAAAAAGACTTTATTCCAGCAGTAGAAATATTTATGGTCTTTAATCATACAAACAACTAGACACAATTATTTAGTAATAAACTGCATTTGTTGCAACATATTCTAACCTAAAAACACTAAACTTATTGACACATATGCATTGAATAATAAAGTAAATCTAAAATACCTCAGTTTGAGTCATATTTAAAATCCTTTGCAAGCTAAGAAAGAACATTAATTAGTAAAATAGTACACAAATACACTGTTATTGTACAAGAAAAATAAGATTTTCATTTACATACCTTATTCACAAAAGTATTATTTTTACGTGAAACTGTGAATGTTTTTGCCGACCATTAAGTAATGTTTATATAATAGGTAAGTAATAGTAGATTTATATTACAAAATCAATGTTCTATTAATTAAAATAACAAATTATTTTTACTGAACAAAAAGTTATTTCGATTTGAATGTCACCTACGATTTTACAAAGCTAGTTACATAAAAAAGTGACAGTGACATTTGACAACATTAGGTGACATCGGTTGCATTTCTGATTCGAAACATACTTTGTAAATGCTCTTTTCTACCCCTTTCAGTTTGAAAGCTCCTCCCATTTGCAATACAGAGTGTTTTAAAAACGCGTAGTATAGCCTTGATTTTTATTAGAAAGGTCAAGTTATTAATGTTTGTCTTATTCTGGATTGGTTAGAAAATGAATTGAATTAAAGTACTTACCTTAGTTTCATCATACGTGGAATTATATTTTTATGTGCGTTTCTAATTTATAGTAGTATTATTAAAGAAAACAATAATTACTTACTCTGAAAATAGTTTATTTTCTAAATTAATAACCAAAATATCTTAGTATCATGTTGTTAAAATAAATTACGACAATTTTATATTAAAATAAATGCTCTTTCATAATACATTTCCTCACATACATTAAGTTTGTTGTTTTATAATTTCATCACAAGAAAAAATATCATCCTATAGTAAACAATTATTTATTTAACAAAAATAGTAGCACCATGATTCGGCGTTGTGGCAAATATAAAGGAGCTTACATCATTTTCGTTTATGCTGTGATGTTTAACATAAAAGTTATCAATAATAGTTTTGATATAATCTTCTACTTCATTTTTGCGACAAATAGCTACGACACATCCTCCCCATCCAGCACCTGTGAGCCTTGCATTCACCCCGACTTCCTTTGACAAGTCCACGAGTAAGTCTAAATTATCATGTGAGCATTCGTAAAGGTTTTTCAAACTCTCATGACTTTTGTACATCAAATCGCCAAGAACGTTTATTATATCACTAGCTTTGCTGTTTCCATTTTTAACTACACCATTTCCATTGCCATTTTCATGATGCCTGTCCATAGAAGATTCAGAGCATGTTTTACGAAACATTTCCACTCTCAGCGCTTCCTCGTAAACGTGTAAGGCACGTTGCTTCAATTTGAAGTCGGTCACATGTTTCGTATTTTCAGAAAGATATAAATCACATAACTCTTCTTCAGAAATATTTAAAATCGTACTAATTTCACTCCTTTTAAAGTTGTCTTTTGGCAAATGTTTAGTAACTAAGGCTATCATTTCTTCTAAAGTTTTGCCAAGGTTTTTCTGTAGTTGGCTTAATGTTATTATTTTCTTATCAGTTTGCATTCCTTCTCGAGTGGCTATTATTTTCGCCGCTAATCTACACTCCATTACACGCTTATTGAAATCATTAGTAGCGGCTTTGTTTGCTTCTGCTAAGCTATGAGCTACAACAAAAGCTACTTCTTCAGGTAATGCTACTGGTGTAGCTTGCAAAGGGTTGAATGTTATGTACTGGGCAGCATATTTTTCACCAAGAAACGCTATAGCTTGGTCCATCCCTCCACCTTGGGTGCCAATGTATCTTTCGCTTACTGCGCATAAAGATGCAATATCCTTCTTCGACAAAGTAGCATTTTGTGCATGAAGGAAAGCTAGGCAAGATGCGCTAACTAGTGCAGACGAACTAGAAAGGCCTGAAGCGGGTGGAACATTACCGTCAAAGTACATTTGCAGACCATATTCAAAATTGTTTTTTAAATATTCCAAACCTCCTTTTATTCCGCACATTACGTAGTTATACCAAAATGGTTTACCGCTGATGTTTATATCTATTTCTTCAAATGATTTTATTGTTGTGTGGTATTTTAAATATTTATCATTGGTATTCCTCAAAATAATTTCGGGATTATCAATTATACCAACAGCAATAAATATATCTTGTTCCAAAGCCATTGGCAACACTGGATATCCACAATAATCAATATGTTCTCCAATAATGTTGACGCGTCCCGGCACTCGTACAAAAAACAATGGTTCGCATTGAAACTCGTTCACGAACAATTTATTTAAGTTATTTAATCTGTTATTATCACTGGGTAATTTCTTAATAGGCACCAAATCACTCTTCACTTTGGAATTCATTGTGTTAGTTTTATATAAGGAAATATATTTTACTGGAATTCCTTCAATAGAAATACAACTGTTCCTTAGCTGTGTTAACACGTCAATGAAAACAAATTGTTTGAGTATATGAGATATACGTACAATGTGTACAGAGGTTGTATTTACATTGGAACACACAACTACCTACTTATCACAATGCTTATCGCTTGCTATCATGCGAGCGGATGAAGCGACTCCGTTTCAATTTGTCCACAAACATGACCAAGTCCAAGTAATATCCGTGACTAAACCACAATACAATTGTTCTAACTATTACACTGAGTTAACCTCACTGACAATTAACCGTAGCGTCTTCAGAGGTATGCCACGCGCATCTCTTGTTCGATAATATTGTAAAAATGTGTTACTTTGATAAAAATATGTTAATGTTTTATGAAACAGGTTTTTTATAATCAGCTTTCTCTCGTATTGTATTAATATCTTCTGCAATTTTGACGTTTATATGTCAATTTTAGATTAATTTATGATATCTACACACCTAAATAATGTTTACAATGATATTACTTAGTTTATAACTTGAATTTCTTTAATTATATTCTGTATAAATACACTAAACTATTTAAAGCCATTTATAATATAAGTAAGTACAAGGTATTTTAAATATCTTAAGTACAATTTATGCACAAGGGTTTACACCATTTAAAACCCCGGTTTTAATTTTCGGTGTCTGCGGAGTCCGTGGTCTAGAAGACTAGGCGTCTTTCTATTTTTGAGATTTAAGCGAACATTATTTTTAATCATAAAATTTTAACTAGTAAGTAATTATTTCAAACTCGCTTAACTCGCGTTTATAAAATTATTTAAACACTTAACATCTTCTTGTAGTTTTTACTACGCAAACATTAAAAAATAATCATAATAGTACGTTATTTTTTTTTATAAACCAAATATACAGAAAAGTTCTCTTAAAGAAAATGTAACATGCTGTAGTTTGTCTCGATATTCAACAATGTATGGTCAGCCCTAATGTATGGTCGTCAATATAGGTACTTAATTCATTTACTTTTAAAATTACCACGGGTAATTACTAAAAGTAAAATCCCAATTTTTAATCAAAATAATTAAAAATATTTCCAAACTCCAATATCACTTTGTGATTTTGTCAAAAAAGCCAGTTTGGAAGAAAAATATTTTGCAATAAAAAATACACGAAAGAAAGAAGGTTCTATAGAAGTAGTTAAAAAGAAAAACTAATTAGAAAATAATTCTTGAATTAAGTTTATGTAACTCTTTTGAAAAAAAAAATCATCTGATTTGAAATTGTGGGACTAATTGGGCCCATATCCGGTCAATACCGCTCCGTATTCGGTGTCACATAAAATCCTACTACTATTATAAAGGCGAAAGTTTGTAAGTATGGATGTTTGTTACTCTTTCACGTAAAAACTACTGAATGGATTTGAATGAAACTTTACCACAATATAGCTTATACATCAGAATAACACATAGGATACTTTTTATCCCGAAATTCCCACGGGAACGGGAACTACGCGGGTGAAATCGCGGGGCGCCGCTAGTAATATTATACAGACGAAAGTTTGTGTGTGGTGTGAGTGTGTATGTTTGTTACTTCTTCACGCCTAAACGGCTGGAGCGGTTTATATGAAACCAGCGGCGCCCCACGGTTTCACCCGCGTAGTTCCCGTTCCCGTAGGAATATGGGCATAAAATTATGCTAAAAACCTTCACACTGAATCACTCTATAAGCATACATAGGGACATAGTGACAGAGAAAGCGACTTTGTTTTATACTATGCAGTGATTTGGTACAGATGTCCCTAATAGGAATAACAAATAGGATACTTTTTATGCCAGAATTCCCACGGTATACGCTTTTAAGCTGAATTGGGTTCCTTACTTAAATCATTGTAAAAAAAAAACAAATAAGCATATTTCCAATATTTTAATTAGCTATGTGTTTTCATATGTCTGTCCAATGCACATTTTTGTATGAACGCCTGCGCACAAAGTTGACATTTGTAGGGTCGCTCCCCAGTGTGTATCATTCGATGATTTCGCATCACTTTCACGGATGCAAACCTTTTTGGACAGAAATCGCAAGCGTATGGACGTTCACCTGAAAAAAACACCATCATTTTATATTTTCACAACATTACAAATGCAAACATACGTATGTACATACAATATTTGTATGGTTTTTTGTCTGGGTAAAATATTGTCATCTTCTTCTTTGCGTATCATGACATGACATGACTGGAATTATAGTAGTTATCTTCAACCGAATACGCTATTTGGCATAAACGAGAAAACGAGTGACGTCATTAAAAATGGTGGATTTTTAAAGATGGCAGATGAGTTTTTTGCAAGGAGTGGAAAAATGTGCCCCGTGGTTTTATCCGCGTAAATAGCAAACACAAGATTTTATTATAAGTAACACGTTGTTTTATTATATAGAACTATTTTATACACACCAGTATGACACCGCATATGTTCTATCCTGAATCTCGCAGACTTGAACATTTTCTCACAGAAATTGCACGCGTAAGGTTTCTCTGACGAATGTGATTTCATATGCCTTAATAAATCGCACTGTAATACAAAAATGATAAATACATGATTTATCACTCTCACCCGTGTATTACAAACACCCTGTATAGTGGTAGGTGGAAGGAAAATTATCCACAAGACTGAGTATTAAAAATGCTTGGTTGATGTATTTTGATATCAAGTAGTAGTTGCCGTGCGTGTCCCTACACCTGCACACGCGAGGACCTTTACTGATGGTGCCATATCGGTGGCCGAGTTCTGTCCCTCTAATATATGAGTCAACACGCAAAGAAGAAGAAGAAGTAGCAGTATAGTCCTGTAAGTCCAATTGCAGAACAAAGGTCACTGTTACAGGTCATAAACCCCAAATTGAACCATTTGTCGGTACAATATTTGAATGTAAAATAATTAAAATCTCATATTTTGATAATTACCTTCATATAAAAAGTCTTATCACATAATGTACAAGATATAGTCCTAACTCCCGTGTGCCGGACAACATGCCTTTTCAGACTGCTTGCCTGTGTGAACTTTTTATCACACTGATTGCACGAGTACTTGCGTTCTTGTGTGTGAGTGCGTAAGTGGATCTGAAATAATCCTAACTAATAATATAAATGCGAAAGTAACTCTGTCTGTCTGTCTGTTACCCTTTCACGGCTAAACTACTGAACCGATTGACTTGAAATTTGGTACAGGGATAGCTTATGGTCCGGGAAAGAACATAGGATACTTTTTATCCCGAAATTCCCACTACACGGGTGAAACCGCGGGGCGCTGCTAGTATGATAATAAATTCGTTTGTTCGTTTGGTTGAATGCGTTAATCTCAGGAGCTCTTTGTTCTAATTTAAAAAATATGGAAAGAGGAAAGCTTTTGTTAGCACTGGAGCAGTACTAAATTCACGCAAGTTAAGGCCTAGGCCCTGGTAATCAATCTATTTAGGAGTAAAATTTCTATATAGGTCGAAGAACATTTTTATTTAAAGTAACCAAATTCATTATTTGATTAGTATGTTAAAAAAAATGTAAGTACCTTCAAAGTACACTGCTGCACAAATTTCGAATCGCACAAGTGACATGCGTAGTTCTTAGTATTGGTGTGTATCATCTCATGAGCTTTCAGTACTTGTTGGTATCCAAACCTCTTCCCACAAGTCAGACATTGGTACTTCCGATCTAAATCGTGACGTTGTATGTGCCGCTGGAGGTTCCGAACTTTCGAGAACAATTTGTCACATTTAGGGCACTTAAGGTCTGGCTGAAACAGTTCTGTTTTGTTTATTAATCTGTTTTGTGAATAAGTTTCAGGTCTTAAAGAATCGTTAATCTTTAAAAAATAAAAAAACATTTATTGCTACATTAATAAGAAAACATAAGAAAAAAAAACATAAAACTAGGAAAAGAAAAACATGTAGCAATGGGAGCCGTCTTCAGCTTTAGCTGTACTGAGACCGAGATCTCAGTACAGCGCTGGTGATAGGCTAAAGTGAGTTAGGAGAATATACAATATGAAAAGGGTTTTAATACTGTTTTTATCTAAGCACTTACACACTTAATTTTCATGATATTCTATTATTTTATTTATAACTTTAAAGCTGTATAGTCATACACAGGGTGGGCAACAACAATTTAATGATAAATCAATATAGCAATTTTGGAACTTTATTTTTTATCCAATAAAATAATTAAAGCAATCATTTGTTATACCTGTTTCCCGAAATGTATTCTTATGTGAGCTTCAAATGATTCATATTTTTTGAATATTTTCGGGCATTTTGGACATTGCATGTTACTTTTATCTTTTGGAGGGTCTGTGGCTGGTTTTATTTGTTTTCTTCTTTTTCTGGAACTAAATTGTAAAAAAAACAACATAAGAGCTAAAGAATGGAGTTCCTATACAAAAGTTTTATTTTTTCTGACCTAAAGTTTATATTTGTGCCTTACAATATTTTTTCTTTCAACACCAGTCTTATGCTTTAAGGACTTATAAAAAACACATGAAAAGAAAACTTTTTATTTAAATAAAAGTGGTGAATTTTACTGCAAAAATACTTTGTAATTTATAATACCTTCACTGTATTTTTTTACTTATATCAAAGGGAAACTTACGACATTCAGCATATATTTAAAAATTGTATATATTGTTCTATTTGTATCACTTACATTGGTATTTCTTGTTTGCTAGGCAGCGGGTCTACAGCTTCATCATCACTTGACATTCTATCCTCAGCGACCTCCATACTTTGTGGTACTTCATTGACATTTACCACAACCATTTCAAGTTTTATATTATCATCATTGTCTTCTGTTAATTCTGATTTTATTTGTGGTTCTTTTATCTGAAATTAACAAAAATTTGAATTATGTATTTAGTTTGAGCAACAAATGTGCATAGTTTTTATATTCAGATAATTTAATCACCCGAATATCCTACTAATATTATAAAGCCGAATGTTTGTGAGTGTGGATGTTTGGATGTGTGGGTGTTTGTTCCTCTTTCATGCAAAAACTACTGAATGAATTTTAATGTTTACAATAATTTAGCTTATACATCAGAATAACACATAGGATACTTTTTATCCCGAAATTCCCATGGGAACGGAAACTATGCGGGTGAAACCGCAGAGCGCTGCTAGTAATATTTATTATTTTGATTAATTAGTAATTACACATGGGTCAGTTGATAAGATGATGATGAATAAATGATAATTGTCTTGTTTATATTCTTGCAATAAATACCTCAGTTTTCAATATATGATCTGATTTCAAAACCATTTGTTTGAAGTTGTAGAACTGTGTCATTAGTTCAGCACATTTCTCACACACTTCTTTTGGCAAATTGTCATCTTCAGGAACCTGTAAGCATACAAATTGGAATCTTATTGGATATGATTAGTTAGCTAAGTTATAATCCTACTAATATTATAAAGTCGAATGTTTGTGAGTGTGGATGTTTGTTCCTCTTTCACGTCAAAAACTACTGTATCGATTTAGGTTAAATTTTGTACAGATCTTCTTTATAACTAGGAATAACACATAGGATACTTTTTATCCCGAAATTCCCACGGGATTGGGATTCACCGGGGCAAAGCTAGTATAAAGCTATTAGATTTTTTACTTCAATGATTCCTAAAGTATTTAAAACTACACCTATTCCTTACTGTGCAAATATTATCATTGGGACATTTCTCTGCCATGCAGTGAGATCTTTCAGGCCCATTTCCATTGAAGGTAAATATTTGTGTGTGATCAAAAAAAATTTAAGTAAGTACTATAAGTACCTATTAATGCAGATGTGTGTGAATAGTTTCTGATACCCTAGACAGACTCTTAGGTACATCATCATCAAAGGCCTCTACATCTGTAACAGATGATTTAAGCAGTGTGTGGTGATATTGAGCGACATCTTCTCCGGTGACTAGTTAAACCGATGTGCGAATGGCAATTTTTTTCTTAGGTACAATAGGGCTCTTTATGTAGGGTCTAGTATAAGGGAACAGTTTATATAAAGATGATAGATTCTGAAAAAGTGTCTGTTAATTTATACTTACTGTGACAGAAGTGGTAAATGTGAATAGTTCAGAATAACTAACAGGTTCCAGTACTTCCAGTGGAGACATGGCTCCAAGACTTACAAAGGAACCACTGTCAACGCTATCCAGTAAACAAGCGCGGCATATTTTCTTCACAGTAGTTAATTCAGACATTTTTTGTTTATCAGAGTATTTCTATATTATGTCTGTTAAACTTAGTACTTATCTAACACCGCCACACAATTACTCTATGATACAAATATTGTTACACGATTAAAAACGAAGTTTTCTTTCACTATTCATATTATATTCATATATTTGAATAAAAGTAAATAGAAAAAGAATGAAATTCAACTCATTCAAGATTCAATCAAACAAAACTTGAAAAAAAAACAATAAGGTAAGTATATACCTATTTGACAGATAACAGCTGAGCTGACTGACATATGCCAATTTGACAATCGCTCACACTGAAATGTCAAAACAAAAATAACAAGGGAGCTTTCGTTTCGAGCAAGGAAAATAAAGCAATATTTTTAATCAAGTCTAATTTTAAATAAGCAATAATAAAATATTTGTACAAGGTATATTATGGGCGACGCGATAGACATAAATAAAGTATGCCGAGCGTGTTTAGTGGACACAGGACCGTTTACAAATCTCCTCACTTTGTCCTCAATGGATTCTATGTATTATTCGGAAATATTTACGTTTTGTACTTCTGTAAATGTAAGTATTATTATTACACCTTAGTCTCTGTTCGATTACATTAATAAAAACAACTGGGCGCACACATCACATCGCTATCTAGTTACAAACCAAGCAAGTAAGGTGATATAAACAAAGGCATAATACAACTTAAGCCGTATATTATTTGTCTCGTAATTTTTCTTTATATAAGTATGTAAAATATAAAAGAAAAGCATATTTTTTGTTCAACAAAATAATATTTTTATATTCTTAAGTACTTATGTCTTATAGTGTTGGCTTGGCTGTTTAAATTTATTTGAACCATAGTTATAAATAATAACTCACAGTTATATTTTTGTTGATATACTTACTACATATTATCATCATTTCAGGTATCTGAAACGGACAATTTACCAAAACAAACCTGCATGCCTTGTGTAGATATAATGAAAACATTTTTGGCCTTCAAACAAATGGCAATCAAATCCGATGTTATACTGAAACAACATTTAGATAAAGAACAGGTAAGGAATGATTATCTACATTAATTGATAATATTTTATTTGTTTTCTCAATAATAATATTCTGCCACTTTTTACGTGTTTATAGCATAGTATCGGCGGGTGCCATAGTCCCCATAGTTCCCCTATATCCAGTCCATTGAACATCCCCATTCCCATAGCCCAGTCGTAGTTTTCCATATATTTGTAATAGTCCCAGCAGAACCGGGGACTGTCCAAAAGATTAAATATGTCAAAGGGCTTCCGTGTGTTGGGTTTGGCCCCATACTAGCCTTCCAAAAGTTCGGGTCTCCTTAATAATCCTGTGAAAGGAAAAGACATAAATTATTTATTTTATAATTTATTAATATAAGGTTCAATTTACTGTGTTCTTGTTTTTTTAGTGGCTGCTAGGGTATAACAGATTGGTAAACAACTATACATTTTGCATTCGGTATGGTACAGTGATATCCTATTTAATTTTGTTGAGTTGAGATTGATTGACCCCCTCTGTGACATCTCACCACCACAAATTCAACAAGCTCTACTACTTATCAACCATTCCTCATTGAGAATATATTTTACTTTATAATTTACTAGCTGTGCCCCTTGGTTTCACCCGCGTAGTTCCCGTTCCCGTGGGAATTTCGGGATAAAAAGTATCCTATGTATGTTCTTTCCCGGATCATAAGCTACCCCAGTACCAAATCTCAAGTCAATCGGTTCAGTAGTTTAGCCGTGAAAAGGTAACAGACAGACAGACAGAGTTACTTTCGCATTTATAATATTATTTATTTATCAAAAATAATTATGATCTCATTATGTTTTATGTTAAGTTTTATTGTAAACTATTAATTTGATTGCATGCCAAAAAAACTGTTGTCCAATTGATATATTTTAAAGAAGACCTACATGTATTCTTATTAATATTTTAAAAACAACTGTTACAGTCAAAAGAAACAGTAAAATTAGAGTTAACAGAAGTGAATGTGAATGAAATGTCAACAGATAGCAATGAACCTGGTTCCAATGAATCATCATCATCCAGTGAAGATGATGAACTAGAACCACTGGTTAAGGGAACTACCACGTAAGTAATAATTAACATAACATAATCATTCACTACATCATCTCATTATAGTAATTGACCCCTAACTAAGTTCGAAAATTGTATCTAGGGTATCAGAATACGCACACACTCATTCACACACACACACACACACCCAGACTGAGACAAACATTTGTGTTTCATACAAATATTCACCCCGCACGGGAATCGAACCCGCAACCTTACGGATGGCAGTCCGGCATGGTGACCACGCTGCCATCGAGGTTGTCAAAAATATTACTTATTAACATTGTATAATTGTAACTTTAACTAATCTCATCTGTTAAAGTTATTGTGTGTTTGTATAAATATTAAACCATTTAAATGGTTTAAATATTATAGCTACTGAAATGCCACCTTAAAAAAATGCTGGTTGCATTTGAAAATTTTCACACATACAACCACTGGTAATTTATATAATTCTTAAATAATGTTGACTTTCAATAATAATTATTAATATAATTTATAGAAATGAATTATAAAGGTTTCTTGTAGAAAATGGTATCTCTCACAGATTTTCACTAAGGGATTTATAAGATTAATTATTAAAAGGGGTCAGTTACTGATGTGCGCGGGACGCGGCAGCGCTAACTAACGTGTTTACGTATTGCTCGTGATTAATAAAATATTATTGGTGTTTACAATAATCGATTACGGTCGGACTATACGCCAAAAGAAAGCTTAAAGTGCAACTTTTCGAGTGAATTATATTTCAAAACTGGATGTGCAGTGGTTTTGCTACAATAATAAATTATATTGTGCGGTGTGATCAGCTGTTTCGCGTGTGACCTTGTGATAACTGCATGAATGTCATTCACCTTTCACTTTGTGACGCTCTTTTTTGTATGCAGTAAATAATTTTAGCGGCCTCTACAAGTGAACGTTGGCTAAGCGGTCGACGCACGTAGAATTTATTCAGCAATACTGTGGATTACTAGAGTTCGAATCCGAGAGCTTGGGATTTTTTATTTTTTTATTTATTATTTTTTTTTCTCCCTCGCTTATTTTATTTTATATTTTTTTTGTTTTTTACAACTTTTATAATTACCTAAAGAACACTTGTAATTGAAACATAGCTACAAATTCTCAAAATGTCTGAAAATAAAAGCTGTTTTGGATGTAGACAACCAATTAAGGATACTCGTTATCTTAATTGCAATGTATGTAATAAAAACTATGATTTGCTATGTGCCAACGTATCAGAGCAGCGTTTCTTCAATACGCTAACTGGAGACCATAGAGTTACCTGGAAATGTTCTTTATGTATTGGGAAACAACCTAGAACTGACAATACTAATACTCCGGTAAGAACTTCAATGGATTATGGTGTGACTATACGACGAGGAGCAGAAATTACTACCAGTCCACCTGATCGTATGGACGTGTCACTGTTGGACACTACACTGAACCACTATGGACAAAATACGACTGAGGATGAACCACATTCGGTTACGTTGGCGAATGAAATCCATTTGTTTAGAGAAGAGTTAGCATCTACAAGACATATAATGACTGTATTAAACGAGACAATTGGTAAACTTAACTCCCGAATGGACGCCTGTGAAAGTCGCATTAGCAAACTAGATGAACGTGTAACGTCATTGGAGCGCAACGTTGATATTTCCCGATCTTCAGGAGGAGACGCCGCACTAATTGCCAACATTGAACAGCTAAAAACAGAACTAAACGACCGCGACCAGGAGTTGCTCTATAATGATGTCGAGGTATCATGTATCCCTGAAGAAAAGGGTGAAAACTTGCAACATGTTTTCATCACTATTGCAAATAAGCTGGGTGTCGGTCTGGGTGAGCAGGACATTGTAAGTGCCACCCGCGTGGGGCGCCCCCCAGGAGATGTCGACGGGCCTCCGATCTCTGCAGCACGCCCGAGGCTCATCGTCGTGCGCCTGGCACGTCGCGCTGTACGCGACCAGATGTTACAGGCGGCCCGGGTGCGTCGTGGAGCCACCACTGAGGGCACAGGCTTGCCTGGCCCGCCTCGCCGGTTCTACATAAACGAACGCCTGACTCGATCAAATAGGGCGATATTTCGACGAGCTCGCGAGGTGGCTGGCCGGCTGAACTGGCGCTACGTATGGACGCGAGACGGAAGGGTGTATGCGCGTCAGAATCAGGGCGTGGATACACCGCGCCATCGCCTGCGCTTCGAAGCTGATATTAACCGTGTTTTTGGCATTGGACAGATTGGAGTGTAACAAGTCTGTGACTTATAACATTTTAGAATATAGTTGTGAGTTACATAATATAATCATTTTATCTGTGTTAAACTTTATTATGCATGCATCTTATTTCTGCCAAGTAAGTGGAAGCTTGTTATCAATATGCATGTATTATTCCATATTTTATTATTTTAATTTATATCTTTTTAATATAATTATTTTAATGTTTATAAAGTACGAATGTTTACTGGTAAGAAATAAATATGTTTTGAGATCGCTTTATTATTATTATTCTATATTTTATTATTTTAATTTATGTAATCTTTTTATTACAATTGTTTTAACGATTATTAATTGCATATTTTGTATACTGTTAAGAAAACTAGATATTCTAAAATCACTGTATATATTTTATTGTTGTATATTTTACTATCTTAATTTATGTAATCTTTTTATTGGAATTGTTCTGATGTTTATTTTTCCCATTTGTATACTGTTAAGAGATTTAGATGTTTTAAAATCGCTATATATTGATACAATATTCTGTAAGAGATCGCTCACTGGCAAAAAGCCCTTTTATTTAGTTAATGTTTATTACATAACTGTGTCATGCCTTGAAGTGTTGTTTATTATTTATTTAACTTATTATCTTAAATTATACTCTATTTTTATCAGAATTATTTTGATGTTAATGAATTGCAATTATGTTCTATTAAAAAATGTAGGTGTTTTAAGTTTATTGTCTATTGGTATAATAATCTGTAAGAGACCGCTGCCTTTTAAAAAGTTTAATTATACTGTTAATAATTATTACATAACTGTTTGTTTTAAAATGATGAATTTATTTGCATTTTCTTTATTTAAACATAGTTTTATTCAGTTCTTTGTACTCTTAAAAGTGCTGTTGATCATTTATTTATGCTGTAGTGGTTCAACAGGGCCTGGTCAACGTTACAACTATTCAACGTACACGATTCTTGTACACTTTAAAATATTATTTAATATGACTAATAAATTAAAAAAGGTTATTTATGTTATTAATATATGCATAATATATAAAATACTTAATTTTAATTATATATGCATTTTTAAATTCTATATTGTATGTTTATTACCCATAACACTAATAATAAGTGGTAACCACTATTGTAAAATTAAAATTAAATATCTCACACACTTGACTCGAGTTGTTGCTATTTTCATCTGCTTCTTAAATGGCTCCTAGAACAAAGCTTATTACATTAGGACTTTATAATGCAGGCTCATTAAACACAGGACATGATGATTTTCTAATTGCAATGGACCGTTTTAATACTGACATAGTCGCTATAAATGAGACATGGCTGGCTGCTAAACAAGAGGCATGTGCTCCTGCGCCGCCAGGGTACAAGCTACGGTGCACGCCTCGCCCCGTTGAAATGTGTGGAGGAAGGGGAGGTGGCCTAGCTTTTTATGTCAAAAACGATCTAAGTGTTCGTTACTTAAAAAACCCCGATACCACGATAGAGCAAATGTGGCTAACAACTAGAATAAACGGATACTCATTAGTTGTTGGTACGGCATATCGACCACAATGGATGAATGTAGACTTGTTCATTGATGTCCTGACTGATTCTATCTCAAAGTTCTCGCGATACGATTATTTAATACTAATGGGAGATTTCAATATAAATATGTTCCAAGTAAATGATAGTAAAACAGTGAGGTTTGAAGAGTTTCTGCGTTGCATGGATATACGCCAAGTCGTAACTAAGTCAACTCACATAACAGCGGATTCAGAGTCATTAATTGACGTTGTGTGCACTAATTGTCCAGTTCGCGAAGTATCTGTTAACAATATTACTGGGTCCATAGGACACTCCATGATCAATGTTACGTTGGCTATAAAAAAGGTGAAATTACCGGCCAAAACTGTAACATACAGGCCTATGCGCGATATACACATGGACACCTTTAATGCAGATCTAAATAAAATTGACTGGGAATCGATATCCTGCGAAGCCACTGTTGACGCTATGGTTAGTAAATTTAATACTAAACTCTTGGACCTGTTTGACAGACATGCCCCTGTTAAGACCATTCACATTAAGAGCCAAAATTCACTGCCGTGGATTACTGACACGCTTAAACTTATGATTAAATTCCGCAATGAAGCTTTAGATAAGAAAAGGAAATCTAACACAGAATCAAACAAAGCATCGTACAAACAAATGAAAAATTTAGTGGAGTCTACTATATATTACGAGAAGCGTGCTTATTTCAACCATTGCATTAACTCTAAGGTAAATAATAGTGTAAAATTTTGGAAAAACTTGAAAAATCAAATTTTAATAGATCCCAGTAAGCATGAATACCTACCTGAGTGTTTCATCGACCCCAACAATATCAACGATTACTTTCTGGACATCCCTAGTAATGGTCTCACGGTTTCTACGTTGGAAAAGAATAAATTTGAATCTTCAACTTATGGTATTACTTCCTTGACTCTACAACCTGTATCTGAACTTGACATATCTAAGTATATTATGTCCATTAAATCAGATGCAACAGGATTAGATAGCATCAGTAGAGATATGATTGTACTTACTTTGCCAAGAACCTTGTCCATCTTAACTAAGATTATAAATGAATCTATACTTTCTGCTACGGTTCCTAGTGTGTGGAAGGACGCATTGGTCACTCCTTTGCCTAAAGTAGACAATCCTAGTGAAATGAAAGATCTTAGGCCCATCAGTATACTGCCGTTTCTATCGAAAATTTTAGAAAGGACTATTTATTGCCAGCTCCTAAGCTATGTAGAAAAGAATAATATATTACCTTCTTTCCAGTCTGGCTTTCGTAAAGGTCGAGGGACAACTACTGCTTTATTAGATGTAACGGACAGTATACTGACGGAACAGGATAATGGCCGGGGTACGATTCTTACGCTTCTAGATTTTTCTCGTGCTTTTGATAGCATTGACGTTTCTCTACTTATATCAAAATTAAAATATTATGGATTAGACATACATGCTGTTGAATGGTTTAAAAGCTACTTAAATAATCGAAGACAATCCGTAATTCTGCGAAAACGAGACGGTTCCAGGCTTATTTCCAAACCAAAAATGATAAATCGTGGAGTCCCGCAGGGTTCCATATTGGGGCCCCTCTTATATATTATATATAGTGCTGATTTAGTGAAGACAATAAAACATTGCAAATTTCATATATATGCTGACGATGTTCAATTGTATATTCCAGTTACACCAGATAATATAGTGAATTCGTTGGATAAACTTAATGAGGATCTAAACAGTATAGGTGAATGGTCAATTAACAATGGTTTACTACTCAACCCAAATAAATCAAAATTTATGGTCTTAGG
Organism: Timandra comae; assembly: GCA_958496195.1. Lineage (NCBI taxonomy): Eukaryota > Metazoa > Arthropoda > Insecta > Lepidoptera > Geometridae > Timandra > Timandra comae. The sequence goes on from OY292354.1 coordinate 2,024,041, forward strand.
TTCAAAGAATCATATCAAAAAAATTCAGAGTCAGTCGCCAGTAGTTAAGATTCTGGGAGCATGTATTGGACAGGTTGAGGAGGCCAAAAATCTTGGAGTTTTGTTTGACAGTGAGCTACGTTTCCAAAGACATGTACAGAACCTTGCACGAAACTGTTTTTACAGACTTAAAGTTCTGTACAAAATAAGAAACTTGCTAACTGAGAAGGTGAGAATCACTCTATGCGAGTCTCTAGTGTTATCTCGACTTAATTATGGTGATGTCGTCTACGGGCCTCGTCTCCTGTACAAAACAAGCCGCTTAATACAACGCGTACAGAATGCTTGTTGTAGATTTATTTTTAATGTGCCACCCAGGAGCCATATTACACCTTTCTTAAATAACGCATGCATCCTTAACATGGAATATCGTAGGCAGCTACATCTCGCTTCTCTAATGTTTGACATAATGAAGTTTAAAACACCAGATTATCTTTTTAATAAGCTGAAATTCCCACACTTTAACACATTTTACTCAACTAAACCTAGATCAGTACGACCAGTTCTGAGTATACAAAAACATAAAACTGCATCGTTCACCGGCAGCTTTCGTTACCACGCTACTAAGTGTTGGAACAATATACCTCCGCCTTTGAGAGCGTTAAAGACCAAAACAATTTTCAAGGAAAAGGTAAAGGCTCTACTTCTTGAAAGCCAGAAAAGTGGTATTCTCAAACGCTTAGGTTAGAGTGGTAATAGTGCAAGAACCTAGTTTTAAGCAGTTGGGGCGGTAACATTCATGTTTAAATATACCTATATTTCTTATCAATGTTTGACATATTATTAACTTTTTTATAATCTAATATTATGCATACTTATTTTATTTATTTATTTATTTTCACAATAATTTCATTTTAATTTTGTGAACTTTATATTTTATTATTTCTATATATGTAATTGTTGAAGAATTTATATTTCATAATATCATACAAAACAAACACACTGCACTACTAGAGCATGTTTGGTTAGTTAATTTTGTTGCCGCGACCGTGTCTTCCTTTGGGTTGTAGCTGAAAATCAGCGTATTGCTCGTTGGCAATAACAGACGCTGAGCTATGGCCTTTTTGTGCTGCTACAGCATACATACTTACATATTTGTACAGTGATTAAGGATTTTTTTATTTTTAGTCCTATTTTATTTATTTATTTATTTATTTATTGAGACACAAAACAAGTTGCAACTTATGCTAACAAATACAAAAAAAATATAATAAGTTTAAAACTAAGTTACACCTCAGACTATGTGTTCATACAAAGAAACAATTTTTAATTAACATATGGTTTGCCCTTGACCATTGTGACGGCTATTTTAGTACATAACATTAAATTTAAAAAGAAATACATATTACATAAACACTAATCCTGAATACTGAGACACCCGGAGGATGTATCATGGAGGATATATTTTACCATTGATCTGAATTTAGGTAATTTAAATCTAAAAATATCGAAATCTCGATGTTTTATTGACATTTCACAATAAGTTCTTGCCATTCGTACCAAGGGATTATAATAGGATATATTATTTTTTGAGATATCTAAAATAAAAACATTTGTGGAGTTGGATCTGCGAGCACTGAATTTAATATTAAAAGAAAATTGGGACAGAAGTTCAGGGGAGTCAATTAAGGAATGCAATAATTTGTAGAAATAAATGAGATCAAAATATACACGGCGATCTTGTAATGATTGGAGATGGAAATTAGCTAGTCGTTTGTCGTAGTTAAGATGAAGGTTGGAGCGACCAGGCTGTAACCGATAGCAAAGATTTCGGAGAAATTTCTTCTGAACTTTCTCAATGGTCTCAATATGAACGCTGTAAAATGGTGACCATATTGGCGAACCATATTCGAGCACACTCCTCACAATAGAGTTAAATAAGTAGATCAGAGCAGCTGGTTTCTTAAAACCCTTGGTTGACCTCAGTACAAAGCCTAACAGTTTGTTTGCTTTGGCAGTGATATTAGCATAATGTGGTCTGAATGTTAACCTATCGTCAAAAAGAATACCCAAGTCTTTAGCTACGGAAGACCGACATACAGTCTGACCATTAATGACGTAATCATGCATAATCTTATTTCGTTTATTTGTGAACGATATTACAAAACATTTACTAGTATTTAAGTATAATAAATTTAAGTTACACCAATCCAATATGTGATTTAAGTCACGTTGTAATAAAAGACAGTCTTCCGGGTTATTAATAATGTTAAATACTTTAAGATCATCCGCATATAAAAGATAGCGACAAGACAAATTTAGAACAAGATCGTTTATAAAAATCAAAAATAGCAAAGGTCCCAAATGGGACCCCTGCGGAACCCCCGATGTTATATTAATAGGCAAAGAAGTATATCCCTTTAGAGCTACCAACTGGCTACGGTTAAATAAATAAGAGCAAATCCATCGATACAAGTTCCCGTGAATGCCGTAATGTGCTAATTTACAACAGAGAATTCTATGATTGACTTTGTCAAATGCCTTTGCGAAATCGGTGTAAATTGAGTCTACCTGTTTTCCAGCAGCAAAAGCTTTACAAAGAAAATTCTTGTACACCAATAAATTGCTGACGGTAGACCTATTTCTAAAAAAGCCATGTTGACTATCTGTTAACAAAAAACTAATGTGATCGAAAATATATAAATAAACCAATGACTCAAAGATTTTGGCGAAACATGAAATTATACTAATTGGTCTATAATTTTCACACTTTGATTTATCTCCAGATTTAAAAATAGGAACTATATGAGCCGTTTTCCAACGCTTGGGAAATACGCCTGTACTAAGAGATTTATTAAATATAATAGTTAGTGGATAGGCTAATTCTTTAACACATTTTTTAACAAACACTGAAGGAATAAGGTCAGGCCCGGGCCCCTTATTAATATCTAAAACTTTAATTTTATCATACACTTCTCGGTATGTTAGTGTGATAGAAGATAAAACATTATTAACACTAGGTTCTGACATAGAAATATTAGAATTGGATAGAACATCTTTTTCAAAAACAGAGCCAAAATACAACGAAAACAGCTCACATATACCAGGACCATTAGTTGATGATACATTCCCAAAAGTCATATTATTTGGTATGCTAACATGTCCTTTTCTACTATTGACAAAGCTCCAGAACACATTTATATTTGAATCGATCGAGTCTTCTACTGCTCTAATATAATGATCATAACACTCATCTACCAATTTGTGAAAACGTGTACGTAACATTGAGAATACATCGTAATCTCTGGGGTTTTCATTTTTCTTATATAACTTATGATACTTATGCTTCTCTTTGTTACAATTTATTACAGCTTTACTGTACCAAATAGGGTAATCATAATCTTTAAGCGTCATGAAAGGCGTATGTCGATAAATAATTTTAAATAGGTTTTCATAGAATAAATCCAAACATAAATCTACATTATCACTACTGAGAATATCATTCCAATTTAGAGAATTCAATTCAGCTCGAATATTGAGATAATCACATTTTTTAAAATTTAAACGCTTAGTAATTTGCTTTGTAAGACCTTTAGCAAGTTTAAAAACAGGTATCAAGATTTCGAAGGCAGGATGATGTCTGTCTTCTAAGCTTAAAGGTTGTGTAATAGAAACACACAACAATTCACGTGTAGATAAAACCAAGTCTAATACACGGTCATTAGCATTACTAATGTTGTTAAATTGATTTAGGCTACAAGTAGTAATAAAATCATATAGTAATAGTGCTTTCTTTTTGTGATTTGCTGGTATATTATCTGAGATAGTCGAAATTTGGGGAGAGCTCCATGTTATTCCTAACGTATTGAAATCACCCAGGATTATGTAATCATCATTAATACTTTTATTCAGTATGACATTTTGGCAATTTGAATAAAATGAATCTAAGAAATCATTAGATATATCAGGAGGCAAATAGCACAAGCATATGTTGATATTAGGACATTGAGAACATCCTGATTTTACCGTTATCCAGATATCCTCCACGATACTATCCCATGATGCCTGACGAATAACATCAAATTTTTTAAGAACTGCAATGAGAACACCGCCTCCTTCGCGTTTTTTAGCATTAGTACTTTCACGATCTCGACGAAAAATATTATAGCGGTTATCCAATACTTCACTATCATAAACACTGGAATTAAGGTTAGTTTCCGTCAGGCATATAACATCAAAATTACATTTTAATACATTTAAAAAGAAAACTGACAGTTTACTGCGAAACCGATTTACATTTTGGTAATATATCTTAATCATAATTAACAGTGAAAGAAAATTATAAACAATTAAAACAGAATAGGGTATAAACGCTAATACTAATTAAATTAATTTGAGTAGTACATCAGAATTCTTGACATGTATAGCAGGACTTTTCTCATTTTTACGTACATATATTTGACCAAATCTAATCCAAACAAAATTATATTTATTATCCCTACAAAACTGTCTAGCTAACCTATGTAGTTCTTTAGCTTCTGGTGACAGATGCTCGGATAGATAAATTCTACTGCTGCTGCCATCGATACCAATATGCTTTGTTGATAGTTTATCCTCAGCATGAGCCTTATTAAAACGTGTTGAAGCAGATAATACATTATCTCGCAGACGTTGGGACGAAAGAGATACCAGCACGTTACGCGGACGCTTAGAGTCTGTATTCAATTTAGAGACACGCCGACATGATTTTATTTCAGAGTCCGACACCACAACATTCATGCAATCACAAAGTTTCTTGAATAAGGCCAACAAATTTTCGTTTTTTTTTTCAGGGATTTCGTGGATTTCAATATTCATATCCCGAGAAATCTTCTCAATTGCAGATAGACGACTTATTACTTTATCATGTGAGATTTTAGCTTGATCCAATTCCGATTCCAACTTCTTTATGCGTGTTTCATAAGTCTTTAAATTGGTTTTGATATCTTTCTGCTCAGCAGCAATGAAGTCTGTGGTCTCCGTGAAATCAAGTTTCATTTTATCAACGACTCGATCGACCTCAATTGACACCATTTCTTTCAAATCTTCTTTAAGAGCCGATCGCAGATTTGTCATAAATAGAGAGCCCAAGGATAGTTTAGTATCCAGCAGTTTACTAATGTCGTCTAGATTAATAATATCACGTCTCACCCTAGATGATCCAGGTTGCTCCTCATCCGTCGATTTAGAACATGATATATTCATCGTTTCCATACTTGAAAGATTACGCGATTTCTGACCAAGCGGTGTGCATGGAGAACTGTCTCTAATAACTCGACGAGTTACATTCTGGCAATAGGGGCAGCTCAGTGCAGCTAGCTGTTCAGCACTTAAGTTTTTTGCTATCGTCGAAGTAATATTTAAACATTCGTAACAGTAGCTCGAAGAACAAGAATTACATTTCAGGAATTTAGACTTTTCCAATATATTCTCACATCCATGGCACTTCATTGTAAATAATATTATGTGCGAAAAGGAACGTAAAATATTGTACAATCTGTGGTATTGAGTATTTGATGTTGACACTGACGGTTGTTCAACTGACAGTTCACACTGTCACTGTCAATATAGTTTGACAATCCCAAGTTGTAGACCGAGATAGCCGGTAACGCAGATTACAAAGTTCACCAAAACAAAGTCAAATCTGTACAGAGTTGAAAAATTGTTTATAAACGTTAGTTTTATAAAAGTTTTATACCGTCCTGGGTTAATTTCAATAGGTTTCTGCAGAATCGTCACAGTTCACTATAAAAATTGCAGATATTAACACAAAAATGATTTTAATATACGGAGCACAAATCAACCAGACTGTTAATCTCAACTACCCACATCGAAAAAAAAAAAAATTATATTTTAATCTTAGTTGTATGAATTTTGTATTTTTGTACCTACTTTAGTATTTGTGTAAGTATGTGCGATTGTAGAACCAAATAAACTTTTTATCTATCTATCTATCTAAAAGACTTAAATCTTTAGTTTCAGAAAACGTAAAAGAAGAAGAGAACTTTTACAGCCAAGAGATAAAGCGAGTATGCCGTGTCCAAAATGTCCCAAAACATTCAAAAAATATGAAAACTTTGAAGCTCATATAAGAATACATTTTGGTAAAAAGGTAAGACTGTAGTTTCCTCCTTGACCTCTTCCAATTCTTGGCCCCATGTCTAATTTTGGATTCTAGCTTTCTAGTTTACCATAATTGAGCGAAAATTCAATACATGGAACAGTATATTATTTGTTAATAAAACTACGAATTACTAATTTCCTATTTAGAATACTTACTTTATTTTCCAGCCAGACACAAAATGCACAACATGCGGCAAAGTATTCTCAACACTTCGCAATCTAAACCGTCACATGCAACGTCACAACGTCGTCCGCAAGTACCAATGTCTGACATGCGGCAAGAGATTCGCGTACCAACACGTTCTGAAGACCCACGAAATGATACACGCCAATATAAAGAAACACGCATGTCATTTGTGTAACGCCAAGTTTGTACAACTGTCTAATTTGAAGGTAGTTGTTCATTTTTTTTTTTTTTTTTTTTTTTTTTTTATTCATACAGAAACAACAGCACTTAAATGTAAATTAAAAATACAAACTTAAAATTATTTCTTATTGCCAATAACAGTTTCTTATTTTATACAATTAAACAATTTTAAATAGACGTGTGTTAAGAACAATTTATGTTATGCTTGTAGATAATTAGGTGTTAGTTATGTATATAAAGAAAAAAAAAAAACAGATAAAAATGTACAAATTATTTTAAGTAATGAAAAGAGTCTTATTAGATGACTTGGTCATGTTGCGTTGTGTAGTGTCATGAGTAGAGGTGAGGTGAGTGTTCACCTGTGTGTTTATGTTGTATTAGTTGTATGTATTGTGTATATAAGTGTGTGTGTAGAGATGTGATATGATTAACTTACTAATTTAGTGTTCATAGGAATCATGTGTTTACCAGCAATTTAACCATTTCTTTCTTAAATGAAGATTTACTCAAAAGAAAAATGTCAAGTAATGAGAATTTATGATTGTAGCATTGTAGGGTACGACAAACAACCGAGTTTTGACCATAATTTGTTTTGTTAAAAGGCACATCAAACAGCAAATGTTGTGTATGTCGAGTGCGAATATTTGTTGTTCTTAGTCTCAGAAATAAAGATGTTAGTTCAGGACAGTCAATGTTATTGTTACATGCATCATGTAGGAACAACATCTGCAGTACCGTACGGCGATCACTAAGCTGTGTTAAATTGTGTTTCTTGCAAGAGTCTTCGTAGTTATCTTGTGTAGTAAATGTTCTGTAATTAAGATTTTTTATAAATTTCGATTGAATCCGTTCAATTTCGTGGGTGTGCGTTAAGTAGTTTGGGTTCCAGATATTGCTGCAGTACTCTAGAACACTGCGTACATAGGAAAAGTAAAGGACCTTAATGCACCCTATATCAGAAAATGGACGACTGACCCGTAGAACGAAACCCAAATTTTTGTAAGCTTTTTTTGTTATTGCTTCAATATGTTCAGACATCAACATTTTAGAGTCGAAAATCACACCAAGATCCTTAATGGAGTTGGTTGAGCTTATGGGTAGGTTGTTTAAAAGGTATTGGTGTGATATTGTATTCCTCCTGCGAGAAAAGCTTATTTGGAAACATTTACCTACATTAACATTTATACGATTGTCTTTGTAATAATCACAGAGCCGATTTAGGTCGTCTTGAAGTTTTATTGCATCATGGTTAGTCTTAATAAAACTGTATACTTTGGTGTCATCAGCATACATCAAGAACTTGGCAAATTTAAAACAGCTTCCTATATCGTATAGGTAAGCCGCATAGAGCAACGGGGCTATAATTGATCCTTGAGGGACTCCCGAGGGTATGTTAACGTAATCGGATCGGAATCCTGCTACTACCACAGCCTGAGAGCGATTTCGTAAGTAAGATTCAACCCATCGAAGAAGATTCCCATGAATTCCTAGCTCCTGTAATTTGCGCAACAGAATAACGTGATCAACCCGGTCAAACGCTTTCTCAAAGTCTGTGTATATGACGTCAGTTTGAGCGCCGCTCTCCATTCCATGTAGTACGTCATTGGAAAAGACTGCAAGATTGGTGCATGTGGAGCGGCCCTTAACGAAACCATGCTGTTGAGGAGGTATGTAGCGTATGATGAAAGGATATAACTGTCTGTGTACGATTCTTTCCATTACCTTAGATAATACATTTAAGATTGAAATAGGTCTGTAGTTTTCAATCATACCTTTAGGTCCTTTTTTGTGCACGGGAACAATCAAAGCTGATTTCCATATGTTCGGAACATAACCCTCAGAGAAACACCTGTTAAATATGACTGTAATTGGATTGGCCAAAGAATCTGCTGTTTTGATGAAGAAGTAAGGTGGGATTCCATCGCAACCAGCACCCTTTGAGCAATTAAGGGAAAGAAGCAGTTTATGAACATCTTGCATTGATATTTGTATGGAGCTAAGCACATCTTGGGAGACACAGTGATTTACGGGAGAAACGTTGTGACCACTCGGTGTACTAAAATTGTTGTGAAAAAAATTATTAAAAGCGTTACAGATGTCTTTCGGATTGGTATAAGTACAATTTTCATACTGCATTTGATTTGGGTAACTAAGGTTATTTGTTTTACGTTTCGAGTTTACGTAGTTCCAGAGTAACTTTGGAGTTTGCTTAATATTTTGTTGAGAATATGTAATGTAGCTTTGATAACATTTATTTTCTAGTTGTTTAAGACGGGATCGTAACGTGGAGAAGGAATCATAATCGTTTGGATTATCATAACGTTTCCATAATTTGTGGTATTTGACTTTTTCCTTTATTACATTAATTAAAGCTCTGCTGTACCATACCGGATAGCTGTATTTGTGTGAGATTGTTCTTTGAGGTATACATTTTGAGATAATAAGTTTCAAAGAGGAATAGAAAGCATCAATAGCCACCGGTAGGCTTTCAGCAAAAAGAAAAGACCAGTCGCACTCTTGAAATAATCTGTTTATATTTATATAATCACCTTTTCTGTATAATAATTTAGTACGTTTGGGCGGAGTGGTTATTGGTGTACAAATATCAGTCATAATAATGTCAAGAACAGTATGGGACGTGTCCTCCTTAACGAGCGGAAAGTTAGATTTAGTAACAGCTAAGTGTGAGTTACAAAAAACTAGGTCTAGCGTGTTATCCGACGAGTTAACAAAAGAGTTAAATTGAGATAAACATAAGAACGCCATGGAGTGGATTAAGTTGCGCGCGGCTGTTTGTTTATCAATCGATCCTTTTTTTAAAATTAGTGGTGATATTGCCTTCCAGTCGATACAGGGTAAATTAAAATCTCCCGCAATAAGATAATTATCATTTGAGTTTTTATAAATAAATGTGGTTATAAAATCTATCAATTTATTTATGCGTCTAGGCGCTTGCGAGTCTGGTGGAATGTATACACAAAATAAATGCAGATTGCACTTTGAGCCGAGTGACCGAGCAGGTATTGTTATACATAAACATTCGATATCATCGTCAAGCTCAGCGTTAGTTACGACGTTCGCGCTGGCAGCGAGGTGGGGCGCACACGCCACCAACACTCCGCCGGCATACGCGCCTCTGTCTCGGCGAAATAAGTCGTACCGACTCGGACTGCATAGCTCGGTATCGAGAATGCCTTCATGCAGCCAAGTCTCTGTAATTAGTATTATATCTGCTTGCGACAAGTGTATGTTATTGAAAAAGGTATTAGTTTTAGTGCGTAGGCCGCGTACATTCTGATAGAATAAGTGTAATTGGTTATTTGGTGCCGCCATTGTGCATTGAAGTTAACTTGATAGTTTTAAAATTGTGTCTAATTAGAGTAAATTTTACGGATAATATATTTATTGGCAAGATATATACTATAAGTATTATAAAGTTACTTGACATAATACCGATACATGACCTTGTGTCCTCATATGTGTATAATGAATGAAAGAATAAGTAAATACGTAATTGATGATAAATATTATTACTAGTATAGAAATTGGTTATAATTGGTGGTAAACATTGAGGTAGTAGATATAATTCGTTGCTAAATTTATGAGATGTGAGTTTGGTTATTGTTAAATGTGATTTTGTGTGAGAATTGTGATATGGTGTACAAATAAAGGAGTGGGTACTTATATAAAAAGAATGTGTAGGTAAAGTATTGTGAATGTGAAACTTTCTGTAACAATCTAAACAGAGTTCAAAGTAAACAACGTGGAGACCAAGATTGGGATTTAAGCTATTTTCATTAGATCGGCTGCAGTACTGATAGAAATGGGTGGCGAGGTTTCGTTCTTTCGAACGTAGATTCGACAGTTTTTTGTCCATACAAATTTGTAATTTGATTCCTTAATTTTAAGCTTACATTGTTTTAGTAGTGATTTATTAGTTTTAGTAAGATGTTCATTAATATAGATATTACGTTCGGTCTTACCCTTGTCACCCATTCCTATATCCGACGGCTTTATTCCACGGTGTTTACGTGTCGAAGCAATTACAAGATCTTTAGTGCGGCGATGACGGAACCGAGCGATGATCGTGCGACCGATGGCAGCGCTGGTCGGTCGAATTGGTTGCACACGATGGGCGAATTCCAGGTCATTTTGGTTGAGCTCCATGCCAGTTTTATTTACTACGCTGATGACAACTGCCATGGTATCTTCGTCTTTGGATTCCGGGACGCCTACTAGTTCTATGTTTTGGAGACGGCTCCATTGCTGCTGACGAGCTAACTCATCCTCTAGACTCTGCATACGAGCGGTGTTCACATCCAGGTCAGAGCGGAGACGTACATTTTCTGCCTTTAATGACTTTACCTCAGCTGAAGTCGACTTTAAAGTTTTTATTAAGTCATCATATTGTGAACTTAAGTAGCTAATAGAAGTTTCAATAGCTGTTACTTGTTTATGCAACGGGCCTAGCTCCGATTTTAAGGCGCTCTGTACCAAGCTCAGCAATTCATCTCGAATAGAAAGCATGAAGTCGGCATTTTGATTTGATGACGGGGCTTGCGCTTGCCCCTCTGTATACTGCTTCCTTATAGTAACATAAGAACAGCCGTCAGTCCCCGGGGATTCTTGTTGAGTGATATTTCTGACGGGTGTGTTTGTGTTATTCCCTGTTTTTGGAATTTTGCTAGTGCAGTCAGGGCAAATCCACGACGTCGGTTTTTTGCTAGATTTCGTTGACATTCCAACACATAGGAGGTGAAATGATCTAGTGCATGTTGATCGACTGCATACAATTTTGTCCGCCTGACGAACTGTATCCTGGCAAGCATCACACTTTGACATTTTGTATCAAAAATACGGGATATAATTTCCAGTAATCTGTACTTGAAGGTAGACTCACTTATTCGGAGAAAATAGTTTGAACTTAGAGCGCGTTGGAATAAGGGTGATTATTGAGTAAAGTAGTGATTAAAATACACTTCAATTTAACACACGTCCAAATTATGAGAGTGTCAGATGACGAATGAATTTTTATTTTATTAGAATTCAGTTTGAAAATAAATCTAACCTAGTATCAACTCTATTTCTATTTATTTAAGGCTACTGTGATTCTGGAATCTAGGCAAAGCAATTTTAAAAGCTATACATATTACTATTCGATAGGAATTTTAAAAATACATATAGGTATCTATGAAATATTGGTTTTACGTTATACATAAGTACTTACTTATAGTTGTTAAGCCAAAAATTAGGATTTTCTAAAACCAACAATTGTATGGTCTGTAAATCAACTTATTTCATTTCTAGGTACATTTAATAACACACAGACAAGAGAGAAACTATCCGTGTACACAATGTGACAAGAAGTTCACTCAGCCTGGAAACTTGAAGATGCATCTCATGAGGCATACTGGGATCAAAAACATATCCTGCTCAATGTGTGATATGAAGTTTTATATTAAGGTTTGTATAATAAAACCTTATAAACCAGCGGAAGGTCCACTAATTTGTTTATAATTAACTTGATTTATTATTTTTAAGGCTTATATCCAGCAGTGGATGGTTACGGGCTGACGATGATGATGATGATTTTTTTAGTGAATGGGATTTAATTGAGTGTTCTTATCTTAACAGCCGCCATCTTTGAAAGTCCGCCATATTGGATTTAACCGCCATAATGGTATCACATACTTACATGACCTTACTAATTGGATATATCATTGTTACAGAGTGATTTATGTAAACACATGCGCTCTCATTCAACGGAAAAGCCATATTCTTGCGATTACTGTGATAAATCATTTAAATCTGCTAGGTTTAGGATAGAACATATGAGATGTCATACAGGTATGTATCCATTTTGGATTACCTTTGGTGTTGCTAGACGTACTGTATTGTCAGTGCAATAAAAAGAATACAATTTTCAGGTGAACGTCCATACGCGTGCGATCTCTGCCCAAAACGTTTTATGTCCGTTAAAGTGATGCGAAATCATCGAATGATACACACGGGAGAGAAACCACATAAATGTCAGCTATGTGCACAAGCTTTTATACAGAAATGTGCATTGGACAGACATATGAAGAGCCATAACAAACAAGACGACTCACAGACAAGAATACAGACTACAGAACAATCTACGTCATCGACATACTATCCTTTGTTGAACCCTAAAATTGTAAGGACTATGTAAAAATAAAAACAATCTTTTAAATATCGAAACCAGTATCTCATCTTACACTTCGTAGGAACATTACGTCCTGGAATTAAGTACAGTTGAATTTATTAAGTTAAAATTTTATTCTAATAAAACTTATGATTCCTGTTAATTGTTATAGTAATTTATAATCCCCTTTGTTATAATTATAGTGGTGTAGATCTTTAGAAATACATGGTAATTGAGAAGCTGTTCCCCATGATTGCTCATCGATGGCAGATAAAGAGGAAAGATTAGATTCTTTGTTTGAAATGAATAGACTTCGTAACTACTCGACTAATTTGAAAAAACCTTTTACTATTAGATAGTTTGCTTTTCAGGGAGTACTATAGACATTTTATCTCGGTATGTCCACGGGAAAGAGAAATACGCGGGTGAAACCGCGAGGCGTCGTTAGTTATTAATAAAATGTTTGCTTGTCAGTACTAAAACTGACGACGTAGACTTTTATGCTGTCAGTGTCTGTTTTACAGTGTTGTCATTGTCAATTCATGTCAAATCAATCAATCTGAATTTGGATGCAGGACGGGACGGAACAGATGTTTTTGTGATCATCGTTTACAGAGAGTTTTTAGATGATCACAAACAATTCAATAAATAATAAAATACAAAAATCCCTCAAATTTACCGTTTTCTTAAGTGCAGATACTATGGCAGACTCAATAGATGTCCAAAAAATATGTCGTGCTTGCCTTGTTGACACAGGATCTTTTACAAGTCTCCTTACAGTTTCTATGCCCGAATCTTTGTTATTTTCTGAGATTTATAAATATTGTACTTCAGTGACTGTAAGTATATTAAGAGTATTATTCTAATGATGACCTAACACAGACGGCACAGATCCCCATGGCGAACTGCCTAATAGAAGGTTGCGGGTTCGATTCCCGTGCGAGGTTTATATTTATTCAAATGTCCGGTCCGTAGTTTCTGATATCCTAGATATCGATACTAAACTTAGCTAAGGGTCATATCAGAAGAACAGTTTTCAATTTTCAATTCATATATGAAAATACTAGCTGTGCCCCGCGATTTTACCCGCGTGGAACCTTATCCTGTGGTTTTTGTATAAAAAGTATCCTTTGTGTTATTCCTAGGTATAAGGAATATCTGTACCAAATTTCATTAAAATCCATTCAGTAGTTTTTGCGTGAAAGAGGAACAAACATCCACACTCACAAACATTTGGCTTTATAATATTAGTAGGACATATATGAAGATCTATTATTTTATATGTAATTTTCAGGTTTCAGACAGTGATAAATTGCCAAAACAAATGTGTGAAACATGTGCGGATTTGCTCAGAAAGTTGTACAACTTCAAACAAATGGCATTGAAGTCTAATGTTATTTTGAAACAACACCTCGGTCAGGTCAGTATACATCAACACAAATTAATAGTTCTTTTGATACCTACTACTTTCCAACACTGTTTAAAATAATGTGTTACCAAAAATCCTGTATGGTCCTATATGATAAAATCATTTACTCCCACCTGTTCTGTTGACAGAACTACTGGGTTTTTTCCCCCCATTAGTCATGAAAACCCACACATAGGCTAAATACTTAGGCAACTGACAAATCATAGTTACCACATAAATAGGTAATTATCACATTATTGTTGTCACAACCTTACTGTAAGCCTATTTATATCCTAGCTGAGGTGTTTGGAATGTAAATATTTTCAGATATATCTTACTTTTTACCAACTCGTTTTTGTAACTCCTTTAACACATCCTCTAGGTATCGGTAAAAGAAGAGTACAATCAAATAGACAGTCGCACATGTGATGAATCTTTGCCAGACACAGTTGATCCAGTGTGCGAACAGTCATCCTCCAGTGAAGACGACTCACAAGAACAGGCACCTATATTGTAAGTTATTACAGAAATACACAGTTTACTATAAACATTTAAGTCAAGGTTTTATACTTCATTCTTTTTAGAATAAATTTAATAAAAAGGGCCTAATTACTCCTTAAAATAATCCTGCCAAAATCTGGCCAAACATTTTGGGAATTAGCTGGTACACTAGTTACAAACAGACAATTTTATTGATTGTTTGCATGCCACCAATGAAATCAGGTTATCATACTATTATTTCTTAGTTAGATTTATGTCTTATCTAAGAAATAAGAGTTATATTTTCATAATATTTGTTGATTCTAGAGTAAGAAGACGGAGGAAAAGAAATGGAGTAACATTAAGAAACAAGATTAGATTACAATGTCCCAAGTGTACGAGATCATTTCAAAAGTATGAGAATTTTGAAGCTCACATGAGAAATCATTTTGGGAAAAAGGTGAGATTAAATAATAAAACACATAGAGTGTCTCTAACTGGTAAATTGGTTTAAGATTACATTCAAGCTTTATAAATGTTTTAGATTAATGCTGTGATATTTTTAAGAATTACAGAATTCTGTTTTAAGTTTTCTGCAGATCTAGACATGAATTGAAATAACTATTAATTAAAGCTGTAGTTTTCCGTAACACAAAACTGTGTAAATTATTGAATTAGAAGGGCTTTCTTCCGTGTTTTAATTATTATACGACCTCGATGGCAGAGTGGTCACCATGCCGGACTGCCATCCGTAAGGTTGCGGGTTCGATTCCCGTGCGGGGTGAATATTTGTGTGAACGACAAATCTTTGTCTCGGCCTGGGTGTGTGTGAGAATGAGTGTGTCTGTAGTTTCTGATACCCTAGATACAAGCTTCGAACTTAGTTAGGGGTCAGTTACTATAATGATATGATGTAGTGAATGATTATGTTATGTTATTTTTGTGTTTTTCCAGCCAGACATAAAATGCGATACATGCGACAAGATCTTCCCGACCTTACGCAACCTACATAGTCACATGCGAATGCACACAGGAATTAAGAAATACCAATGTCTCACTTGCGGAAAGAGCTTCGCGTATCTAAATGTCTTGAAAACACACGAACTCATACACGCGGGGGTCAAGAAACACGCATGCCATTTGTGCGACGCTAAATTTGTTCAGCGGTCTAATTTAAAGGTAATCTTTTGAACTTGTTTTCTTTAATAGATCCCAATGTCTGTTATGTAGATTACATCTATTAATTAACAAGTGAGCTTGATTTACTTGCACGTGTTATAATTTCTGAATGCTTTTATTAATATTAGGGCCTAATTCACCAGCAACAAGTAACATTCCCAACTCACATGTTTTGTCTTTGTCACTTGACATAAAGAAAGAAAGAGACAAAACTAACTCTACTTGGTGAGTAACTGTACTTGAAGGTCGTGAAATAGGCCTTGAAACAAAATATCTGAAGCACTGTGTTCTATTAGTTCTTAAGTAAAATCTGAATCTGCTTTCTTTTTCAAAATCGGCGATGATGATTTTTGAAGTAAAAACTTCTTTAGCGGCGCTGAGCACTTTTTTTTGTATGGGTAAAAACTTTCAAACTCGCGTCAGGGTCACGTGATGCTGATCGAAAAAGCGTAAGATCGAGGGGAAGGGAGAGGAACTAGTATCTCCCACTCTTTCTACCGTGCCTGAGTGTGCTGCAGCGGTATCCTCGTAACAAATGTCATTGTGACATTGCGTAAAACTAATCGTGACCCGCGGTTTTGCTCGCGATATTCTTGATACCATAAGAATTTCTGGATGAAAATTTTTGGCTGTATACTTTCGTACTTAAATACAATTCTGTTAACAATTTATGGATTTTAGATGTAAAAAGGTCCAGTTTTTTCACTTCTGCCGGCACTCCCGGAGTGCTACCTTTTTTTTTAATTCATTTCAGTCCCACCTAGAAACCCATAAGAAAGAGAAAAACTACAACTGCGCCCAATGCGGCAAGAAGTTCTCTCAGGCCGGCAACCTGAAGATACATCTGATACGGCACACCGGCATCAAGAACATCGCTTGTACCATATGTGATATGAGGTTTTATATTAAAGTGAGTTATTAGTTCATTCGTCTCTATTATTTAGAGGTTTAATACCTAAATAGTAGCAACAGTCAAATAACTATGCCAGTAAATAGAAATACTAACTTTAACTAGGCCTGGCACTATTGACGAAACGTAAAGGACTACTTGCATAGTAAATCACCATTGCTAGTAAGCTTAAAAATGTTCTTTAATTCCAGAGACATAAAAACTTCATAAATTATAGAACCATAGAAAAGGTAAAATAACAGAATGCAACTATATATTTTTTTCTAATCTGTTACAGAGTGATTTATTCAAACACATGCGAACACATTCGACCGACAAACCATTTTCGTGCGAATACTGTGATAAAACATTTAAAACGAAGAGCTTTCAAGTTGTGCATATGAGGACGCATACGGGTAAGGACATCATGAAAAAAAAAACGAAATTAAATAGTAAGAAAATGCTCGAACATGCATATTATACTAGTTAAATAGAAAACTGCCCTTTTTCAAAATTGGTTAAAATAAACTAGTTCGTTCATGCCATCGTACTAATATTATAAAGCCGAATGTTTGTGAGTGTGGATGTATGAATGTTTTTTGTTCCTCTTTCACGCAAAAGCTACTGAATGGATTTTAATGAAATTTGGTACAGATGTTCCTCATACCTAAATACCTAGGAATAACACATAGGATACTTTTTATCCCAAAATTCCCACGAGATAAGGTTCCACGCGGGTAAAACCGCGGAATACAGCTAGTTACTCATAAATCTCAAAATTCAACATTATATTTTCCTTTACAGGCGAACGTCCCTACGCATGCGATTTATGTCCAAAACGCTTTATGGCCCAAAAAGATATGCGCAATCACCGTATGATACACACGGGCGAAAAGCCACACAAATGTCAGTTATGCGCGCAGGCGTTCATACAAAAATGCGCGCTCAACAGACATATGAAGAGCCATTGTAAGAACGATGACACGCAAGAGATTAGACCCCATAAACAGAATAATCAAAATGAAACGCCGCTATGGATTATATTGTAAATTTTAGGATAGGATATGGAATTTCATTGTAATACTTTACACGGTAAAAAGTCAATTTAGGTAGTCTTTTAAAGCATGATTGTGTGTATGTAGTTCTGATACCCTAAATTCTGGTAATAAACCTAGTTAGGGGTCAGTTGCTATATGATTATATTACATATTATATGGATTGGAATCTCGTAACTTATGTGCTTGGTTGGTCCATAAGATCACAAAGGAGTCCTATTTTGAACTGTATTCATTAGCTAAGTCAATATATCAATATGCATATA
This sequence comes from Timandra comae, assembly GCA_958496195.1. Lineage (NCBI taxonomy): Eukaryota > Metazoa > Arthropoda > Insecta > Lepidoptera > Geometridae > Timandra > Timandra comae. Next base: position 2,041,992 of record OY292354.1, read on the forward strand.
TGATAAATTATATAATAATTAGGATAGTATGATCTCAAGATAATCGGAAAAACATTGAATTTAATTATGTACTTATAGGGATACAAATCAAGTTGTCATGTGATATTAATGTAAGATGTTATAAACTTTAAATAATTTATTTTGTAGAATGTATTTAGTAATTATTAAATAAGTAATTTAAATTGAAAAGTCCTTTTATTTACGATTTTTTATTGATATCTTACTTTCTCTAAAATATGGCATTTTTTTAAGCACATACAGCACCAACTATTAACATAGAACTTTCTCCAACAAAATCTGGTAATAAAACAATACATTTCACTTTAAAACCAATTTAATATCAAATCCCCATCAAAGTTACTTTATTATGTATTTTCATGTGCCTCTTCAACGATCCACGCTGCGTATACGCCTGATTACAAACATTACATCGGAACGGTCTCTCTCCTGTATGAATCCTTATATGATCCACCAACCTACTCTTAGAAATAAAAGCTTTAGGACAAAAACTGCATAAATAAGGCCTTTCACCGGAGTGAGTTCGCTTATGGATCACTAAGCTATGTTGAGTACCGAATAGTTTATCGCAAAGGTCACATTTATAGTTCTTTATTCCCTCGTGTATTAGTAGATGTTTGGATAGGTTGTATTTGTCCGTGAAAGGGTAGTTGCACACTTGGCAGTGGTAGCGGCGGCCGGCGTGCGCGCGCGCCACGTGCGTCATCAGAACGCCATTGTTGAAGAACTTTTTGCCGCAATGCTCGCACGAATATGTGCGTTCTCTGTTCTCGTTGTGGATTTGGAGGTGACCCTGGGGATAATTGGAAAAAATGATGATTTAATTAGCTTGACCCTTTGTTTTTATGGGCAGTATGGTAAGCAGTTAGTAGACAAATAGATTTGGTTTACAATATTTTAGTTCTTAGTAGTAAGTACTTATTTTAGCGAAAATGTCAAAAGTATTAAGTTCTTCGATACTTAATAGTTAACTTTGATTGAAATCCATAAATTACTTATTTGAGACTGTTTTTATCCAAGGAATATGTAACTGCCAATACAAAAAAAAAATACTTACTTTCAAAACAAATCTTGTAGAAAAATTCTTGCCGCAAATATCACAAACATACAAGCTCTTGTTCTCATTCATGTGAAGCTTCGAGTGTATTTTTAACGTTTCTTTATTTTTAAATATTTTCCCACATTTTGTACATTTGAGAGTATCCAGTTTGACTTGCGTGTGCTCACTGATGAAGTGCCGTTGATGGCCGCTCCATGTCATGAATGGTTTGGAACATATCTTGCAAAGTATTGATGCCTAAAAATACAGTTAATAAAAAACTTAGTTTTCAAATTTTTGATAGTGAAGTCAAGGCCTCAGTCACAGAAATCGTAGCATGTCATTGAAGTTGTAGCGTCAGTCACAAAAATCGTAGCGCCAGTCATTGAAGTCGTCGAATCAGTCACTGAAGTCGTAGCGTACTAAAGTCGTCGTAGCGTCAGTCATTGATATCGTAGAATCATTGACTGAAATCGTAGTGTCAGTCACTGAGATTGTAGCGTCAGCCAATGACGTCGTAGTGCTACGACTACAACGTCATTGACTGACGCTACAATCTCCGTAACTGAATACAGAAGTCGTAGTGTAAGCTATTGAAGTCGTAGCGTAACTCAATAAAGTCGTAGCGTCAATCATTGAGTAACAAAACATTATCTTATAAACAATTTAGGTAGTACTTACAGTTTTACCCTGGTGTATAAGTTTGTGTGCTTCATATCTGTCTTCATATTTAAACTTTTTGGTACATATTTCACATGTGAATGAGAAGTGACCTCTTTTTAGTTTCACCTTCTTGTGTTCTTTAATTTTCAGTTTTCTACAACATAAATCTTTCATAATAACAACAAATGAATAAGTTTTTAACTTTTGACTCAAAAGAGAGTTAAAGTTATATGAGGATTTAATATTTATTTCAAACTAATTCTAGTGAACATGATATGTACTTCCTACTAATATTATAAAGCCGAATGTTGTGTGAGTGTGGATATTTGGATGTGTGGATGTTTGTTCCTCTTTCACGCAAAAACTACTGAATGGATTTAAATGAAATTTGGTACAGATGTTCTCCATACCTAGTAATAACACATAGGACATACTTTTTATCCCAAAATTCCCACGGGATATGATTCCACGCGGGTAAAACCGCGGGACACAGCTATAAGGAATATTTTTTAAAGATGTAACACACATTTTAAAAAGTTGATATTTACACAAACCTTTTCTTACTCTTGATCCTAGGTGCTGTATTTTTAATATTTTCTAAATATTCATTATCATCCTCAGGTTCTAGTGCATCTGAAATATAAATAAAAGCATATTTTTAGATTCACCAATATCTCGCTAAGCTTATGATGCCTTAGTTACAAATAAAGTAAGTGATTACAGAGCGTAAAGAAAATTACATATTCTTTACATAACATATAAAAAGATTATGTTTTATTAAAAAAAAACAAAAATATGGAATAAGTTTGGTTGGAGATGTTTGGGGGAGACCTTTGCCCAGCAGTGGGACACTATAGGTTGACAAAAAAAAGTTTGTTTAGGGTGCAAAATATATAAAATAAGAAACATATGTAAAATAAAAAAAATACCATCACAACAACCATCATCATCCTCAGTTTTAATATCAACATCTCTCTTAACATTATCTTCATCGACAAACATCTTATCAGTGGACATTTCTTCATTTTCCAACTTCAAATCGTTCCTCAAACCTATCAATGTGTTCTGTGATTGTATACAAGTTCTTTTGAATTCTGTAAACTTGTCTAGGAGTTCGTAGCAACTGTTGCACAGTGTTCTGGGCATATCTTCTTCTTCATTTATCTGTAAGATTGTTAAATAAGGTTTTGATTAATAACAAAACGGATATCTGATTTTATTGAGAACTAGCTGTGCCCCGCATAGTACCCGTTCCCGTGTTCCCGGCAATTATTCGAATTTTTCTCACCTTTTAAACCTTCCCTAGACCCTCCACGAACATTTCAAGACCAAGATAAGATAAATCCGTTCAGCCGTTCTCGAGTTTTAGCGAGACTAACAAACAGCAATTGATTTTTATATATATAGATGGATACAGGGTTTTATTAATATTCTTCTTGAATTTCATGTACAAATGTATGAATAAGAGTAAATTTATTATCGAGGCTAATATCACTTCGCTACGAATTAGATTTAAACAAGGCTTATTACACTGTACTTTTAGCTAGATTCTTGAATGCTATAAGTACTTATACCAAAGTAATACTACAACAGATCTTGTTGTGTTAATGTTAATGCATAAAAACAACCTTACCTCTATCGAAGTGCAGAAGCAAAACACATCCGGCGAAACGTTCTCAAAGAAAACATAATTGAACGCTTCCTCCTTCACCAGGCAAGCGCGACATATTTTCATGTTTTTGCTATCGATGGATAATTTCTGACTGTCCATATTTATTTATAGAACTAAATGTTATTAAATATATAAGGTGCTTGTTCTTTGGATTAAATTGCTAAAATCAATAGATTTTTTATTTGTTTACTAACAAAAACTCTTCCTACCTCAATTCAATTTTTGACAGGCGTTTGAGGCGTTATTGTAATTTCGTGACATTGACTGACGTATTTTAAGTGACATGACAACGAATTCAACGTTGCCATTATATTGTTTTATACCAGCAGCGCCTCACGGTTTCACTCGCGTAGTTCCCATTCCCGTGGGAATACATGGATAAAATATAACCTATATTACTCAGGGTGAATGTAGCTACCTAAAGGTGAAAGAATTTTTGAAACCGGTTCAGTCGTTTCGGAGTCTATTCGTGACAAACAAATTTTTCCTCTTTAGAATATTTAGTACTTATAGAAAAGTTAATCCACCATGGCATGGCATTCAAATATTGATTTAAGTATTAAATTGTATTTTATCCTAAAACTGTAATCTGAAATCAAAGTTATTTCATTTATCTTTAAAATGAATAGCAACAAACTGTACCCCGCTATTTTATACATAAAATTTCCTTTCTGCAGATTCCATGGGGAATGAAATCGGTTCACCTGTTCTCGAGATTTGAGCTTCTTCTCTGAGCAACACATTCAGCGATTCATTTTTATATTATAAGGGAAGGTTCATATTTGACGGAACATGCGTCGCGTATTATCGCACTAACGTATAATCGTTTGAGTGTGAGCGGTTAAGTATTTTTCTATACATTTGTCTGTTCTGGTGTTACGCGACGCATGTTCCGTCAGATATGAACCTTCCCTAAGTAGTTTAATAATAATAAAAAAATAATTCAAATTATATTAAATTTTATATTTCAGACCATTAACAATAAAATCTCATAAAATCTCAACATGGAATGTTTTCGACTCCGATTTTGGAACGTATCAATGGGGATGATGACAGTAAGCAAGAATCATTAAAATATTATGTCTATCAAGTAAATTATAGTATACATATCATGGAAAAAAATATCATTTTTATTTATAAGACGAGATTATTATTTTAAATTAGAAAATAAAATTACGAAATTCTATAATCCGCCATGATTTTTAAAACACCAATCAGATTGCGTGACGTCAGTCCTCAGTAAATACTGCCACTGTCACTGAATTTTCATACGAATTTCGACTATCTCTGAGTTTCTGTATTGTATTTATCTGATTATAAATATTATTATAAATATAATATCAATCTGTTGCTTAGTTTAATAATTAATTAAGCCATGGAACAAGGATTTACTAAGGCAAACAGTTCTAATTTGCCCCGAGTGGATTTGTTAATGCTGGGAGAGTTCCTGGCATCAAACAAAGACTTCTGTTCAGCAGAATTCAGAAATGTGAAAACTACAGTGTAAGTAAAATAGTACTTTATTCAATGTGTAAAAATTTTGGAGCTATGTTTAAGAATATGGAATTATACCACTTGATATGCTTAGTGTTTGAGGTTATGTTTTTGTTATGAAAAAAATGTGTTTTAGTATTAACGGTATACTTACAAGTCGATTTCTTTGCTATAGATCCTCCAGGCCATCGTATGGTGATGACGCCGTAAGCTACGTTCAGTTAAAACGCGATGGCAATCTATGTGTAGTGAAGTCAAAAATCTGCCCCGAACACAAGGTCCATGGAAAGTTATATGGAGTAACATTAATAGTTGATGTAGTCAATGAAACTGTTGTATCAGTGGAATGCCATGATTGTGTTGCATCGCAAGGAGGCTGCAAACATGCTGTAGCTTTTCTTATGTGGGTCCATCGCAGGAGTGAAGAACCATCCGTTACATCAGTGGAATGCTACTGGAAGAAGTCTAAGCTATCGAGGGTTGGAACGACCATAAAATATATATCAGCAAAAGATTTATCTAATGCTAAGCCTAGTTTGCCATCAAATACTGTAGTATTTGAGAAATTTATTATGGAAGGAAAGAAAAGGCAACTTCACAACTGCGAATTAATTAAATTTCAGGGAGATTATGTGCCTGATACAGTCAATACATTCTCCATGCACAAATTAGTATTTAAATATAAGGAAAAATCCTGTGACACTTTCTTGGAGAAACTTTTGTTTACTGATGTAGATGTTAAATTGGTTGAGGAAAAAACAAGAGAACAACATCAAAGTGGTCTTTGGCATGAACTAAGATACGGCAGGGTGACAGCTTCACGAGCATACGAATTTAGTCGGTGCAAAACGAGTGATCGCTTTAATAATGGGTGGACGAATTCCAGACACACAGGCCATGAAACGTGGAAGACTGTTGGAGGATGAAGTGAGGGAAACTGTCGCTGGCAGTCTGAGGAAATCAATTAAGAAATGTGGCCTATTTATTAGTAAAAATTATCCCATGATAGCGGGATCACCAGATGGGGTCTGTAAAGACAGTATCATAGAAATTAAGTGTCCAGTAAGTGATAAGACTTACAAAAATTATGAAATCAATGGGAAACCAACAAAAAAGTATTATGCACAGATGCAGTTACAAATGTATTTGACAGGTCTCCACAAAGGCTACTTCTGTGTTGCTGATTGCAGTTACAGTAAGAATAAAAATGTAAATATAATGAGTGTGAATTATGATGACAAATATGTTACAGAATTAACTTTAACTTTAGTCAGTGCATGGAAGGATAATGTGTACCCATTATTGTACCAAAGTGTTATTTAGTTATAATATGTAAATAAAACAAACAAAGTTAATTTTGTACTTTTATTTATTCCTAATTAAATCATGTTATTGCATAATAAAGGTACTACTACATATAACCATTCCAGTACATCACTCCAACATAGGTTACCTATTTAATTAAAGAATCCTGTAAATTTATCAAACCACAGGCAATGGTTATTATATCATCAAGTACTTTAACAAGATTATTATTCACACATGCATGTGGTTTCAGTATACTAAACTCTCTCAAGCGACGAATCACTCTCTCTATGTGTATCCGTAGGCTAGCAATTTGTTTAGTTTCCCTAACCTCAGTCTTTGAAAGCTTAGCCCCTGTTGCAACACTTGGAGGTCGCACTAATTTTACTCCATGTTTCAATAAATATGATTCGACATGCTTAAAACCTCTATCTGCCATAATGCACATGCCTGGTTGCAAAGATGTAATAAAATCACATGATTCTACCAAACATGTGTCCGTTATTCTTCCTCCATACCCAGGTGATATATAATTTACTAAGCCATTTGGTGTGCAAGAGACAAGATATTTGACAGTATTAGCTTTTTTGTATTCAGACCAGGAGAGGGATTGGTTTAAAGCTTTTGAAGGCTTTTGTATTTCTATTTCTAAACAGTCAATAATGCAACTTACATGATTATACTTATGTCTAAATGCCATTGGTAAATTGTTTTTTATATTATAATTATCTAATTTTACAAGGAAAGGACGCAAAACACTAGCCAACAAAGGAATATTTTTAAGAAATATCTTACTAGCATATGTTGGTGTCATGGCAAAATCATCAGCAAGCTCTTTGAACGAGTTATTTAATCTAATCTTTTTTAAACACATGAGTAAATGACTTGGAGGAATATTCATGTTTTCTTCGATTAATCCAATTAAATAATAACAGTCTTTAGGTACACCTATATAAGAGCGAGGATTTCTGTAAATTTTAAGTAATGTACACTGTAGCATTTGAGTTGTCTCTTTCTGTTTATCATCTTGTACCAACTCACTGCAATCTGAAGTTGATTTTGTTTGAACAGATATAGATGGTGATGATCCTCCATGCGTTAAAGATGGTGTATACGAAATATCACTATCCGATTGGTCTTCGGCTACCAATATTTTTCTTGAACTTATGTTTGATGTGGTTGGTTTAATTTTGGAAATGCATCTTGTTATCTTAAACGGTGATGTAGAGACAGTTTGGCAATCCGGTTTCAATGGTGATGTCATCTGGTTTACAATTTTAACTTCAGTTTGAATGGCTTTGCTTCTAAATTTGTGTGTCATGCAAACTTGGATTGATTTATTTGCAGTCTTATTTTCTTCCTGTGTAATACTTTCGACACCTCCATGCACAGCTGAAAAACAACCATATTAAGTACCCAATATTAAAACTCAAGTACTTGTACAGTACATATTATAGATATGAAAAATAACTAAGTATCAAGTAATAATAAATCCTTAAATAATGAGAAGTTAAATACACATGCTATGTAATATATTAGTCATTTAATATAATCTTAAACTGTAACATATAACTATACTTTTTTAAGCTCGGCTCAGACAGTAGCAATACAGAGGCTGTTTCTTAGGTATAGCATAACTTTCCTCAAGATTGTTTTTAATTAGTTTACTCGGCTATCTTTTATCTTTATAATAAATAATAGAGAATAGATAGGTACCTGAACTTCCAAATGATGTCTCTTCAAGCTCTAAGGGCTTTTTTAAAGTACATTTCTCTTCCAGATCTTTTAATGATTCTTGAATTAATTCCTGTCTTTGTTTTTTTAAAGAATATGGTCGTTCTCTGGTATCAGATGCTCGTTTTCTCCTATCTGCTTGGCATTCAAATTTTGTGGGTATACATCCTGGTTTCATGCGAACTTTCGACACGGAACCCATTATATGATATTCCATGTAATTTTCCATATCATTTGGCAACTGGAAAATGAATAAAGAACTCATTAGTACAGTGGTGAACATAGAGAGGATTCAACAAGTTCTATTAATTTTGAGGTTAGATTTACTTCTGAAATTTAATGTAACATGTCATAAAGTAGAAAAACAAAGTCCACACCATAGAATATATGAATTAAATTATAACTTACGTCAAAGTGATCTTCACAGAAATAAACAGAAGTGTTTAGACTAATGGCCTTTGGATCTCTCCGTGCAAGAGTAAGCCACTTATAACGCATCGTTTTGTCGTTTGGCAAGTAAATAAACACTTTCTCAGGGGTTTTTAGTGACGTATTAGTGCACTGAGGGACCGCACACCACTTGTATACTTTGGAATTCATATTTAATTAATATTTACGAAAAGATTTGTTGCTATAGCACTCTGTTTACAAGATGTTTACTGAGGTCTGACGTCACAGCAGACGCCATGATACCGTGACCGCGTTTTGGCGCTAATTTATTTTTTTCTCTTTAAAATTGCATTTTATTCAGTAATACCTTTGTTTATTGAAGAAATAATATATTTTTGGGAAATAGTAGATAATTAAGAATATTTTAGAACACTTTTTCAAAATCTGTCATCTTGCCCATTCCCTAGCACCAATAAAATACAAATAAAAACTATATAACCACACCCTCCTTATAATATTAAGTAAATATTAAAGTATGATTCTTGTATAAAAATAATATATTTTGTACAATTTAATTACATGCCGAGTTATATATCACAATACATTCGTGTCTTAAAATCTATCACAGTTTCCCCTGCATGAGCGGCTTGAGATACTTGTGGAAGCTGCTGTTCACGGGCTCTGCGTTGAGCGGGCTCTTCAGCGCCTCCTCCATCAGGCGCTCGTACACGCGACCGTCGTACGAACCCAGGGTCGAGTGTAATATCTATTGAGGAAAAAAATTGTTCATTAGATCAACTGTTATGATTAAAATATGTAGCACTGACCAAATTATCAGCCACATGGCAACCCTTGAAAAAGAGTTGAAGTTTATGATCAATCATTCATTCATTCTTAATTAAACTTTAAAGAACTTTAAGACTTTTTGTATAGTTTTGGAAATAACTGTTTCTCTATTATTAGATTTATTAGCGTTACATTTTTAGTCTGGTTTAGCAATAAACTAGGATTTACAACCTGTTAACCTGAATGATTTGTAACGATAGCACAGATTATATGGTTCATTAAATGAACATAACCATAGATTAATTTAAGTTTTTTGGATTTCTTGGTCTAACTTTAGTTCTAAAATGGTATTTTTTTAATGTTTTAATATTTAACTAGTCTTATTATCATGTATCCTGTAAGATTTTTTTCTTACCTCATCCCTAATATCAAAAGCGTCAACAAGTCCCACAGCATTGGGCCTCAGTTTTGTCAATAGTTCTTCATACCAGTGTTGCAATTTCTCGATATCACGTTCCGATATTGATGTGAACTAGAAAGAAAATATAAATGTTTTAAAACGGTTAAGAAATATAGGTGGAGCCAATTTTATATGAGAATTTGAGACGAATATATTTAGCGAGGAAGAGTTGTGGCACAAGAAGCAATACATAGGTAACTAAAAATTTAATAATAGATGATTGCCATAATCATCCCAAATGATGAGAGACATACCATTGTCTTCCAATAGGTATCATACAGCACATCAATTATTTTATCAACAATTAACATTAATGTAGGTACATACCCTAAGCAGATCTCCAACGCGTTCCAACGCCCAGTACACGACAAACAGGTCGACCAACAAGTGTAACACTTCACGGAGTTCGGGAGATATATTCTTCACGATATTCTCAGTTTCAGTGTAATATGTTTGTAAGAGAATCGCTCGACAGTGGGCCTGTAACAAAAATAACAATATTAGAAATACAAGGGAATTTGAAAAGTGGGCGGGGCGAGCCGGGCGAGCGTGTCTTAAGTAGGCCACAATCTTTTCTGTGCCGGTGACAGCGTCGCTGTAATCGCATCTTTTGGTTGTCACTTTAATGAAAATGTATCCAAATGACATTAAAATCAAAATGACAATAGTAGCTTCCATTTTTAGCCGACGGCACAGAAAAGATTGTGAGTCATAAATGCTTACTCAGCTCTTAAATGTCATCAGTAAATGTGACACGGTAAATGACTACCTGAATCTGCTACGGAAATCAAAGTCGTAACCTTAGTTGTTTATTTTTTAGTTATCACTGCTATTTAGTTAGAGAAATGCTAGTCATGCTAGTAAGAATCAAACTTTAAGTCAACTGAATAAAGTTGAAATTGTATCATACCTCTGAAGCCGAAGTGAGTTGCACTGACGTCATATTCCACGCGTCTTCATATGACATGCCGGTTTTTTGTCTCTTCTCAATGTTTTTGACACACAATTCGATTTTTCTGCAATAATAAAAACAGTTAACACCCCCAATAGAAATATGCAATTTTTGGACTTGAAAGAAACATTAAATTTAAGGACGAAGAAGGATTCAAAACATATTACGCACAACTGTTTGGCAGCAGAATATCTGGCTCCGCAATAACACCCAATCAGTCAAAATTGTGCAAGAAGCGGGTATATTAATAACATCATAATTTTCCTATACTTTCTTTATTCAATCATCTGCAATAAGCTAAGGTGATAAGTCATATTTTTTGTAAATCTGCGACTGATTCATAAATTGCATTAGTTAAAGAACAAATAGTAAAATACCAACCCAGCAGCCACCCTCTGGAACCCTTGTATGATTCCTTCCACCGTGTTGTCCCACGGCGGCTGGCGGCGGCCGGAACTGACGCGGGAAAGGTACGACACTGTAGGTGTAGGCTCAGTGCCGCCCGCGCACTGCTGCCATGACTTTACTAGGAACCTGTGGCAAATAGATATGTTATGGTGAGGTCTGGATGTATGTATATAGCTAGCTATTAAAATCAAGAGAAACTGTACAATATGATTTACATCTTATCTGATGGTGAAGGGTATTAGTAAGGAGAAGGACAAGCTCGCCCCCCTCAAAACCAAATATTTTAAAGAAACTTGATTACTCTTGACTTGTGAGATTTACTCAAGAGTCACGCATTTGCTACGTAGACAAAGCGTTATCCAATAATATGTGTGTGCTCGCGTATGTGTGTCTATGATGATGTGTGCGTGCGTGCGTGTGTGTGATTTGATCGTGTCTGTGTGTGTGTACCTGGCCGTCTGCAGCAGCAGCACGGTGTTCTCGCCCTCGTAGGTGCAGGCGGCGGTGACGAGCCCGTAGGTGTGCGGCAGGTTGGAGGAGAGCATGTAGCCGTGTCCGCCGCACGCCAGCCGGCAGCGCTCCACGCACGCGGCCGCCTCGCGCGTCGACTCCGCCTTCAGGCAGCACGACAGCGCGTGCAGCTACACACACCGCGCATGGAATTACACCATCGTACATACAACGCTTAGCACCTTCACTTTGAAGCGACCCCGGCAGTACAGTAAATGTGTGTCCAAACATATCGCGGCAATTGCACGCGGCGGTCGCGCGCGGGATATCCACATTGCTTTGAAAGAGTTCTGCATAATCCAACGAGTCCAATCTCAATGCGGACTTGCCACACGGCCGCCGCGTTCAAACACCGCGCTATGTTTGGACTCACCTTAAGAGTCAAAAGTTTTCCCAGGACAGGACTAAACATACTACCCAAAAACTAATAGTGATAAAATATATCGACGAAAAGAGCATGGAGACGCTAGATAATCCAATTTCTTTCTACATTAAAAAACATGAGGTTTTTCTATTTGTAACGCTTAAAAAGAGGGCGCCTTTACGATATTTCTGTCTTAACTCCAAAAACCTTACACCATGCTAAAACACTCACCTCAGGCAATCTATCCATATCGCCGGCCTCCAGCTCGGCGGTGACGTTATTGTACATGTTCCAGAGCCACTCGGCGCTCAGTTGGAACGCGTGGACGGACGCGATGCCTATCAACAGCTTGTGTTGTTGGGTCACGTAGTCCAGGATCTGGGGCTCGGGTTCGCTAGGGGATTGATGGAACTAGTTAGGAAAAGTTTACCTATCACATTTTTTAATTTTGAAAAAACATTAATATTGAATTGCTTACTGGAGAGGACTACGGTGGTATGTATGTGTGGAACACTCAATATAAATAACAAAATAAATGGAAAAGGGAAAGAGATAAAAATTAAAAGAATGTAATTTTTAAAATTGATAGCAACTGTTTCGGACATTTGTTCAAATATAAACTTTTTTATTTTAATTACTTACTTACTTAAATAGGCAGGTTAATAAATATTAAAATTATGTATATTTTATAATTTTCTTTAATTTAATTGAATGGTATTTACCCACTATGATGATTGCCAGGTGTGACCTTCAATTCGATGCAAGTATATTATTGAATATTTAAACAGTGTTTGACTTGACAAACATTTAAGTAAGTAAACATTAATTCATCTTCAGTGAACATACTCGTAAGACACCATAAAAAAGGATAAACTTAAACTATTGTTACTAACGTCACGGAGTTGGTATGGATTTAATGTTTATATCATGATACAGGATATATTTCTTGTGGGCGTGGTAGGGCAAAACTATAAAGGTTGGTAAAAAATGGTCAAGACTTTCAAAGATTATATTCATAAAAAGATAAAACTGCATCGTTAGTTTATTAAAAAATCAATATTCCTAATCAAGAATCGAACCATCTACACCACCAAATTAATTTAAAAAACACAATTGAACTAACCAAAGTCTAAATCGGAAAAAGTCAAAAAGGAAAGCTAATTAGTCATAAACTCATAAATTATGTGTAATCTATGACCTTGGTCTTGGACCAAGCATCACAATGACGCATAGGACCCATTGTTTATTTTGTAATTAGTAAAAAACCAACGTGTTGCTGACTCAGGGTTTTGTAGGCATAAGTATGTAGATATGTGTGCATAACTTTGTTTTGTTCTATTTTTATAAGTAGGTAGAAATATAGAAATAAAAAGTTTTTTTTCGTCAACCCACATCGCCACTGCTGGGCAAAGGTCTCTCAACTCGTAGATCACTACATAGTATAAAACAAAGTCGCTTTCTCTGTCCCTATGTATGCTTAGATCTTTAAAACTACGCAACGGATTTTGATGCGGTTTGTTTTAATAGATAGAGTGATTCAGTGGGAAGGTTTTTAGCATTATTTTATCCCAATATTCCTACGGGAACGGGAACTACGCGGGTGAAACCGCGGGGCGCCGTTAGTAAATTATAAAAAATATTCTTGAAGTAAAGTCTTGCAAGCTCAAAATGAATTGCTTTTCGTTAGTCGACGCGAATCTCAGGAACTACTGGTACAAATTGAAATGCTTTTACTGTTAGACAGATATAGCCCTTGCATCCATACAGTTATAGGCTAAAATAAAATCTAAATCAATTTACACCAGGAATAGCCAGTATTGTAAGATAATATGTGTGCCCCGCGATTTTACCCACATAGTTCCCGATTCCGTGGGAATTTCGAGATAAAACAGCTTATGGCCTTCCCCGGACCATAAGCTACGCCTGTACCAAAATTCGAGTCAATCGGTTCAGTAGTTCAGCCGTGAAAAGGTAACAGACAGAGTTATTTCGCATTTATAATATTTACTAGCGCAGTTTCACCCGCGTAGTTCCCGTTCCCGTGGGAATTTCGGGATAAAAAGTATCCTATGTTCTTTCCCGGACCATAAGCTACCCCTGTACCAAATTTCAAGTCAATCAGTTCATTAGTTTAGCCGTGAAAAGGTAACAGATAGACAGACAGAGTTACTTTCGCATTTATAATATTTATTATTGGTAAGGATACTTACTTAGGTTTCGGCTGCGACTGCCTCCTCACAGCGGAATACCGCGTGGCTATAGTGACCGCCTTCGCCATATAGTTGCACATGTCTTTGACCAACACCACTCGCACAAACATCATCGTGCCGTACGTCAGTTTGGAGCTGGGAGCGTTCACATATGTACCGTCCTGGAGAGTGAAACAATATTATTTTTACCTAAATGTGTGAAATACAATAAAAACACACCAAGATCATATGTGATTAATGCATTTATTTTTCCCAAAATTTGTGAAATACAATAAGAAAATATTACCAAAATGTTTGTCTTCCGACCCTTTATGATTGTCATGTCTAATTGGAGTATTTTTTGGTTTAACCAGATTTGGTGGAATTACGAAATTATAGGTGGAGCGATTTCTTTTAGCTTTGCTAAAAACTCAAAACTTTTTGACTGACTTTGATTTGTACCTCAAAGTAAAATATTTTGATGTTCTGTCCTCTTCGATATAGAAATGCTTTTAAGCCGAAAAGGAAACAGAGAAGTAAAAAAATAATCAAATGATGTTTGGGGATGAGTAATAAACTAAATATATGGATTTTTTGATAAAAGTTCATTTCCTAGTTCTTACATACTTACATAAAACTTTTGCTCACCTCTAAAACCTTAGAATTCTTCATCAACATATTCTCTCTCGGTATCCTCACATGGTCGAACCCTAAGAAACCGTTGTTAGTGCCATTCATGCCGAGCTTCGCGCCAATCTCGCCCACTTTGATACCGGGCAATGGCATATGAGTCTCTTCATCTCTCAGCTGGACGATAAAGGCGTGAATCCCGTGGCACTGACCGTTGGTGTATAGTTGGGCCATTACTATGCAGTAGTTCGCTGTGTGAGCCACTGGGGACAATAAATAGAAAAAAATGTTATTGTATGTACTGTATAACTAGTTGAGCTCCGCGGTTTATCTCACGTAAATGGAGGAAAGAAAGAAACATTTATTTAGATTCTACCTACGTCATACAAAAAAAGCTTCTAAGCCTATGGGTCCTTTGGGTGTAATGTATAGTTAGCATTATACTGTTTTTATAGTTATCATGGTTATTAGCACTCAAATTATTATGATTAACGGGATATTTACCATGTAGGTATATTATTTATTTCTAGTTTCCGATATTTCGACGCTGTTGCAAGCGCCATGACCTCGGATGAACTGTACCTGATGTAACTGCAGTTTAGAAATATCGGAAACACGAAATAAATAATATACAATATGGTAAATATCCCGTTAATCATAATAATTTGAGAATTATACTGGTTTATTTATATATCAACTTAGTAGTACCATGTGGTTTCTCACTCATAATGAGGATAAAAAGCATATAAGTTTAGTATGTGTTTTATTTTTGGAACATATGGAAATTTTACTTTAAACTTTCTAGTATTTTTTGCGTGAAAGAGTAATTAGCAGTCGAGTAGTTTTATGTCAATGAATATTTTCAATAGTACATAAAAATAAGTCCATTATAACAAATTATTTAAGTCAATTAATAACTCTTTAGAATGGTTACTTAAAATAAAGAATAATTAATTAAAAATACCCTAAAAAATTTAAAATTCCAACTTATTTAAATTTTACAAGTAGGTCAAATGTTAAATTACTTAGTTGTAATGCGCTGCATAATATTAATATTTTAGAAATTATAAATTCGATTCACTTAATACTTAGTTTTGTTTTTCGGTTTCACTCGCGTGAAATCTACTTATATCATATTAATCTAAATCTATACTAATATATAAAGCTGAACTGTTTTTGTTTGTTTGGTTGAAGGCGCTAATCTCTGGAACATATCCTGGTGTTACATATCCCATTTATCGAGGAAGGCTATATTTTATCTCCTTTAACGGGAACTACGGGGGTAAAACCGCGGGGCGCTGCTAATCTACTTATATCCTATTAATATTATAAAATAGTTGCGCTCAGTGGTTTTATCTGCATAATTCACTATTTTAACAATCCCATAAGAATTTCGGGATGGAAAGTATACTATGTGCTAGCTACTTAGTTCAAATTATAAAGAATATCTGTTGCAAATCACTACATTGTATAAAACAAAGTCGCTTTCTCTGTCCCTTTGTCCCTATGTATGCTTAGATCTTCAAAACTACGCAACGGATTTTGATGCGGTTTGTTTTAATAGATAGAGTGATTCAGTGGGAAGGTTTTTAGCATAATTTTATCCCCATATTCCTACGGGAACGGGAACTACGCGGGTGAAACCGCTAGTTTTATATAAATTGACCCAGTTCATAGCTTGGTTTATGCAAGTCATAATTATTATATAATTTGTGTTCTTAAGTCATAGCCGTAACATAATTTAGTGTCTAGTAAAAATAATAAACAATTGATTATGATAATTTGAAATTATCAATAAAATTATCGGTTAATCTAATACATTAGTGATAAATATTAGCATACATGTATGAAATACATATTAATCCATTTAACCTGCGAATTCATTTAATTAAAAACAATTGATAATTATATTTGCCAAAATACTATTTTGTTTTCAATTAAGTATACTTCATTCATAGTTATATTAGGTATAAGCGAGGTAAGTTGGTGATTACTTCCGAGGCGCTATTGAGGCCCGAGCCGTCAGGCGAGGGTCTGAAGATAGCCGAGGAGAGTAATCATCAATACTCGCGTGTACCATACAACGTTTTTCAACACATTTGCGAAGAAATAATCATTTTTCGCTAATAAATAAACAGTTTTTCTATTCGCGCGCATCCAACACAACAATGCTGATCGCCAAAGACTAAAAGAATATACTCATTAAAAAAAATATCGAATGAATGGAATCGACCATAGACCTACCAAAAGTAAGGCAACATGGTTGAAGTTTATTTTTAAAAATGTATGGACACCATTTTTTTGGTGTCGAAACTATTTTAAAACTAAACAATTTAAAAAAAAATCTATGACTCACTAGTGAATCAAGCATGTCATTATTCAACTGTTTTTGCACAAATAAGAGCCCCTTTATGAGCAAGTGTGTTGAAAAATTAATTATTTATTTTGAACTTCAAAGTTGTATCTCATAATAAGATTGTATGATGGATTAATGTTGCTAATAAGGATCAAATTCAGGGAAACGGGAAGATGCTCTAGCTCTCTAGTTCGCGATCGGCAAAATCACGTCATACACACACTTAGTAGGCGAAAAGATGTTTTTTGCCACCGCTAAAAGTAATATCCGTTAGCAGACTTGATAGAATAGAATTTGTAGGAAAAATGAAATTATTATATTACAACTTGATCGATGTTCATGATCAGCCTAAATCTGTCAACTGCTGAACATATGCCTCCCCTAATTGTTTCCAGCGGGGACGGTTTTGTCCAGCAACCAACGGTTTCCGGCAACCTTTACCAGGTCGTCCGTCCATAGGATAGGGAGTCATCGTAGTCCGGCAAAAACTCCATAGCAACTCAATATTATAAATACGAAAGTTTATATGTTTGTGAGTTTGGATGTTTGCAAAACCTCCATAGCAATATTATATTATAAATGCGAAAGTTTATAAGTTTGTGAGTTTGGATGTTTGTTACTCTTTTACACAAAAACTACCATATCGATATAGATTAAATTTGGTACAGATGTTTCTTATAACTAGGGATAACATAGGATACTTTTTATGCCAAAATTCCCATGGGATTGGGATTCACGCGAGTAAAAGCGCAGGGCGCAGCTAACTAGCTATATTTATAACTATAAATATAAATTAAAAATTGATCAATAGCATTTTTTAATTAAGGGATTTAAATAAAGCAATAAATATTCGTTAAAATGTTATTCGTATTTAAATTAATGATTTAATAAGTATGCTTTGTTTCACAATTAATGTTATTTTATTGAATTACGTTATTTATTAAGTTTTATGACGCACTAATTATAATTTATATTAAAATATTTAACCCGCATTTTCAATATAAGTAATTTCTACCTAAAAATATACCCACTAACCTATGAGAAACAACAAATAATAACATCAACTGGTTTACTTACGTTGCTTATATATTTATTACATATTCGATGGTTTTACGGTGAAGGAAAACATGGTGAGGATGCAGGAATCCCCACGATGTTTTGATCTGCGTAGATGTTCAAAGACTGTGAAGTGGACTAACCCGCACTGATCGCCCAATTAAATGTATTCTCGAACCTCCTAGTGGGGACATAAGTATAGCTGATCCCGAGTTTCTTGCCGATTCTTCTCGGCTGATGTAATTCCGAATCGGTGGTAGATTCAGTGACGTTCATAAGTGCCTCATTGAGGCCTTAATTGAACAAATAATTTTTGAATTTTGAATTGAATTTTGATGATGTTAATTTAACGATTTTAAAGTAATACTATTTAAAGTTGAGTAAGTCACCTTTGTTCTATAATGAATATAATGATTCATAAGTACACGACTGCTTGAAGACGCATGTTTACATAAATAAGTTTCAATAATACAGATTGTAATCATTTAATTTAGGCAATAATATCGTGTTCATTATTAATATTTATTGACTCAGAATAAGTAGAGAACTAGTCTAGTATAGTATGTTTTCATTCTAGTATAATAATTATGTGAAAGTCCGCATGTTTATTACTCAATTACGCAAAAACCGCTGGACGTTACGATATACTCGTATGTTTTCTTACTTCGAAACCGGTATTAGTAAGATGATACTTTTAATTCCCAAATTACCATGGAATTTTGAACATTTTGGGATTTAAAGTAGCTTGCTGTACTACTAGTGATGGTAAATTATTATTTTTAATTTCGATATAATAGGACACCCTATACTTATAGAGACAAGGTCGCTGTCGTGTCGGGTAAGGCTCAGCGCAGACAGAACGGAGCGCAACGGAGAGGACTTTATTAATACACTTGAAAATAATCTTTAAAATTATTACAATAAAGTGTATAAATGCTTGAACCTGATAAAAATGCTCGCCCGTCCTTGAAGATACGCGGATAAGCATACGCGATCCGTAAAAAAAATGCCTGAGACCGCGCGGGGATTATTCCTCTCTGTCTGCGCTCACCCTTAGGAGGTGAAGGAGACTGCATTGGAAAGGGGCAGATGGAGGGAGTTGCACCTGTTACACCGACAAGAGCAACAGCTCTTAAGTTGATGATAAGTTACATCTTTCATTAGTACTGTATTATGTATTGTGTTATGTACTTACGTCCACCCGGCCACCATTTATAAGCCGTCAACGTAGGACTATGTAGTACAAACTCCTTAGTTTTCGGGTCGTACGTGCTCGTTGTCTCCAAACCTCTGATAAACGTGCCGTGGCCCAGTTCTGTCTGTTAAAAACGATTAATATTAGCACAGTTATTTGTACGTAATAGGTTATCAGAATTAATAAATGGGACAGATTGTGTGTTGTTATTGTTAATTACGCATGATTTTAATTGATAAGATATATGAAAATTCATTTCTAAAAAGGTTTTTATAAACCTTAATTTTGAAAGTGATCATAGCCCTTATGAAGTGGCTTTTAATTTCATCTGCGTGGAATAATGACTTCCGGTAGAATTTGGGTTTTCCCCCCCTTTTCTCCACCTAGAGAGGGAATTCCCAAAAATCCTCTCTTAGTGGTAGCCTACTCCCCCCGACAAACATACGGGCCAAATATCATTATACGACCAGTAGTTTCGGCTGTGCGTTGTCTGTCAGTCAGTCAGTCAGTACACATTACTCAGTAACGGAAGAGTTTTATATATGTAAATAATATAAAGATAGATAGATTCTCACCTGTGCATAAGTCCCAATAATATCTAAGTTGAAAGCCCTGCCGATCCAATACGCCTGTTGCTCTACAGACGCCTGGCCCATCAGTGTGGGTATGAACATCACATAGTGCAGTGTTAAGGGCGAGCCGTCTTGTAGGATAGCTGAGCCTAGGGAACCGCCGAGTACTGCCCTGTACATAATATTTATAAATGTACAATGAAACTTATTGTTAAGAGCATCACTCACATGAATTTTAATGAAATTAAGAACGGACTTAAATCTTAAGATCACAATCGAGCAATCTTAAAAAAAAATTAAAGAAATTTACAGAGAGAAGTATAAATTTAAATGAAATTAAGAACGGACTTAAATCTTAAGATCAAAATCTTAAGAAATTTTAAAGAAATCCACAGGGAGAGAGAAGTGTATTAACGATTTACATGCAGTTAAAGGACAACTCAGTATAATCGACATCAAATCAGTTCAGTATTTATCAGAGTTGAAATCGTAACACAATTGCTTCGCCTCGGGATACGATAAACAAGGGATTTTGGTGACAATTCCATTACAATATAATAAGTGTAGGATTCTTTGATTAACAAGAAATAAAACTACTATAATGTTCTGTGCTACACTCATAAAGTCGAAAAGTAGTTATTGTATTCTTACCTAAAGTTCTCCATCCCTGTATTTTCTTCTTCCTGCCATCTTCTAAGGAGTTTGAACAGAAGACTGGCCTTTTTGATAGCCAGCTCATACTTTTGTTTGTGACTGAGATACTCTGATGGGACTTCTTCTATGTGAATACCTTCTTTTAATACCATTTCCTCTAAAATAAACGAAATGTATGCTCATTATAACAGCAAGTGAATATTATAATAATTGTCTTTGTTAAAACCTATTACTGCAAACGTTTTTTTTGTTGTAGAAAATTATTATTTTGCTCTATATTATTTGGCTGTATACTTAATATGAAATAAGAATTATAATATCTGATCTGCCATTTTTGAGATTCCGCCATGTTGAATTTCGAATGACGTCACTTTGCTAACCATGCAATGTCATACAAACTAATGGGTTCATAGTTCAAAATATAACTGTTTTTAAATTTAGGTAATTTGTGCCCACAGATAAGTAGAGTAGATATAGAGGATTATATACGGATTTTTTTTTGGAAAAGCCTGCTTTATGTTCTAGTTATAAGTCTAGCATAGATTATAGTAATTTTATAGCATTAAATAATAATCTTGTCAAAGCAATAATAAAGAAGAATCTTATTTATAAAAGGCAATAAACTTAGTTAAAACCACAATGAAACAACAAAATATGAACAAAATAATAACACATTTACCAGAGATAAGATAATTGTTTGAACTCTGATCTCCTACCTCATTCTGTATGGTTGATGTACCTACTACTCGGTACAGTTAGCAACAAAAGTTGATTGACACATTGATATATGTACTTATTAACACAAAAACAAAAGAAATATGTCCATATAATTTGGTACTCAATCAATCATTTACTAATTATCCTACTAATATTAAGTCGAATGTTTGTGATTGTGGATGTTTGTTTCTCTTTCACGCAAAAACTACTGACTGGATTTTAATGAAATTTAGTACAGATGTTCCTCATACCTAGGAATGAAACACATGAAAGAACACATGATGATACTTTTTATCCCAAATTTCCCACGGGATATGGTTCACGCGGGTAAAAGCGCGGGGCAGAGCTAGTTCATAATAATGGAAAAACTATAAAAAGTACTAAGCTTTTTAAGTTAAAAAAATAGTTGATTAAATGTAGGTATGTATTAATTTCAATAGTATTAAAGATTTAAAAATGAAATGGTAATACATACATAAGACAAAAATACTTTTCCCAACCGGCATTTTATTTTTCTTCATAATTATTCCATAAATAGAATCAACAACTATTTGGATAATTTTATAATTGGTATGTTCTTAAAAGCACTACCAACATAATGAGGGCCTTATGCATATGCATACTTTATCATTAACTAACTTTTGTTGCCAACTGTACTCCTATTAATTTATTTGTTTAGTTATTAATCACAGCTTGAAGTTCTATTGTCAGTACATACCTACACAGTTTATTTAGTATTTTATAGTTGTACCTATTTATTAGTTTCATGGTTTTCAATATTATTTTAAATACCTATACAATTTATAAATGGTAGGTAAACAATTTTTATAAAAAAAATTGAGCAATTAAATTATTATAATAATAAATGTTGTTTACTTCAAGTCATTATAATGTACTTGGTATACTTTTTGTTTCACCCTGAAAGTTATTTCAATAATTAATTTATTTAATTATCTATAAATGTAAAATTGAGTTTATTAAAATTTTATTTTATATTTCAATTTTAACACACATTGTCAAGGTTACAAAAAGAGTATGGGTTAGTTATAATTATTACTATGTGATCAGCAGAAACAAGTTAGGTACTTTTTTGGTTTTTAGGAATTTGAATTAAAATACAATACACCCTACTTTGTTGTAACATCTCATTTTTACTTTTTATTATAAACAAAGTCAAAAATTGTAAACCAACATTAAAAGTAGGTATCAAGTTAATTCATTAGATAAATATTTTTACGAAGCAAAATTCTATCTTAAAATATTTTTTATCACACATTTAATAGGTACCCTATATAGTATAATTAATAACTCTTAATTACTTCAATAATGTTATTTAAGACAAGTTTAAAACCGTCTAAATCTTTTGAAATAACTACATAAATAAATATTCTAATCCAGTATAAGTATGATTATATATCTGAATGAATAAAACAACTTTTTGTACATGCCAAAACAAGGTAAATAACTTTTTATAGCTAAAGTTTCTTTCTATGGAATATTCTGACTAATGTTGTAGATAAAGTACGTGAAAAAAATAATTGATCGTCATAAATAATAATTGATAGGTACCTCTTTTCTTCCTCTCCTCCGTAACATGAGCTCCTCCATCGATGATATTTGTAAGTTCGGTAACGTTAAACGTACATTTTTCCCTTTCATTTTGCAAATCTGGGTTAACTTTGGTATTAGTTTTCATTGTGAAAATTTTAATATCAACAGCACGTAACAACTGTTGTCGCCGGAGACGAAAAAGTAACTGAACTATCGGCTGGTTCTGTTAATTTCTTGTCCGTGAAGCTGCTCGTCACACCGAAAAAACAAGTTTGTAAAATGGGCACAAGTGAACGTGCGTTTCAACACTAATCAATTAAACGATATCTGTTTCTAAGGATTTAAAAGATAAAGTAGCTATCAGAAACGTGTCGTCTCCAATTAACATGTCAAATTAGGTTTATAATCTCTCTAATTTCATAAATTAATTACAAATTACAGTAGGTATTACAATACAATACAAATCACAACAACAACATGCACACATGCAAGTCACGTCACGTCATCAACACACATACAAAATGAACCGATTCACCAACACACACAATCGAATAAAAGTACCTACATTATTCATGTACACATGCACGCACACAGAGGAATATTTCAAGAATTTTGACATAACTGCAAATGTCAGGATTAGACAGATAAATAGAGTGACAGTGACAAAGTTCTATTGATGTGACAAAATCTCAACGAGCTAATTTTGGTCATGGAATTATTAAATCCAGCCATCCAGTATATGTATAATCGATTATATAGACTTAACTTCCTTTATAATCAATATTATATTTTAGTCCTTGTTCTTATTAAATATTTATTATTTGTGATTAGTTTTATGGACCTCAAAAAAAAAAAAAGTTTTTTTTTGAGCAAAGCAAAGATCACATTCACAACTCGAAATAATCGATTTAGTAGTTGGGTGAGCGAAACAAATCCTCTATTTTCGCGAGAACACCTACGAAGACGTGCTTCCATTCTTTTGATAATATTAAATGAAACAAATATGTAGCATATGTATTTGTATTTTATAATTATTTACAATGAATTAGTCCGAATAGCACAAATGGTTATCGATTAAAAAAATCGACTAAATCATCAAGTATCAACACGTCACTAAAAATGTCAGCCATATTTCTTTCTTGTGTGCGTTGGATCTCACCCTGTCGAGATGAGGTTAGTTTTGTGAAAAAATAATTATTTTAAATAATTAGACCCCTAAAAACGTTATAAATATGGTATATTACTTTGTATCTTCCATACACAGATGTTATTTTTTCATTCCAAGTTATATTATCGTCCGTAGTAACATGTTGTCGGTCGCGCCTCAAGCCATGTGGTCATTGTGTTGTATTTTATTATTTTCAGTTCCCTCAAGCTACAGAAGAGGCTTGCAGCCTCGGTGATGCGATGTGGTAAAAAGAAAGTATGGCTTGATCCAAACGAGATCAATGAAATCGCCAACACAAACTCCAGTAAGTACCGACATGACTTGTGTTGCCGCATTTTAGTGCCCGCTTGCATGCTGCTAGAATGTATACCTTCGTAACATGCACTTGTTTACATTGAGGGATAGATAGATGGACCTAAATATTTTTAAAATTCGATTACAAAAAAATGGTTCTAAACCAAAAAGTCGATAATGATAATAATGATACTTTTAGTTCATAAGATAACACATCTTATGAACTAAAAGTATCATTAATACTAGTTTCACAATAATTACTTCTAATATTGAAATAACAATTTCGCCTCATAGTTAACATGCTTATAAGTTTTGAAAAATACATTCTAAATTTTCGCCTCAGCCAGGGCTTGAACCCGGAACCATGCTGAACCGTTGTACCACCCTTCCAAATTGATGCTTACAAGTTTTAATATACATGTATTCTGTGATTCCATCTTCTTATCATGTGAGAATCCTTCCCTAACATTGCAAACCTTTGCTCTTGAGCAAGATGATATTTTAATTTAATAATATTGATTTTTGCTGAAAGTTTATTTACACACTAATAACAAGTCTGCTTCTATATTTACACAAATAAGTATTAATTTCTTAATTAAGCACACCAAAAAAATACAAGAATAACACTAAAATGTCTTCAAAATCAATGTTCAAACTTATCATTACAAACTTTCAGGACAAAACATCCGTAAGATGATCAAGGATGGTCTGGTGATCAAGAAACCAGTAGCGGTGCACTCACGTGCCCGCGTCCGCAAGAACACAGAGGCCCGCAGAAAGGGGCGTCACTGTGGGTTCGGTAAAAGAAGAGGTACTGCTAATGCCAGAATGCCACAGAAGGTGAGAAAACAATATAATAAAACTTTATAATTTTTACTTAGGGCTGATTTTTCCATCACCAGATAACTTTATTCGACAAATAACTTTGAAATTTTGACAGTTATTTCATACAAAATCTGTCGTCAATTTTATTCGTCGAATAAAAGTTGAAGAAATCGGCCCTTAAACAAAAGAACATTATTTGCTACAAATATTTAAAACATAGATAACTTATCCATCTAGATGGTGATGTTTTATTCTCAAATTTAAATATGGTCAGTAGTATATTTTAACATTGTGGTCTGCTACAGAAAGTCCTTCTTACAATTTTCGAAATAAACAATCCTGTGCTCTGTGGTTTCTTTATTCTGATAATGCTAGTAATAAAAAGTTGATCTACAACCAACTTTCATAATCAGCACTAGAATTAGAATTATTTTTGTGATGATAACACTTATTTATTAATCTTGTAATGTGACTAGCTTTGTTTATACTAAGTAAACCGTTTAATTCTAGGAACTATGGGTACAAAGACAAAGGGTACTCCGTAAACTGCTCCTCAAGTACAGAACGGCCAAGAAGATTGACAGACATCTATACCACGCGCTGTACATGAAGGCAAAGGGTAATGTGTTCAAGAACAAGCGTGTGCTCATGGAGTACATCCACAGGAAGAAGGCCGAGAAGGCTAGGACTAAGATGTTGAGGTGTGTATGAAAACTTACACTTGAAGCGTGGGTATCAGTTATGTTTAGCAACTAAAACAGAATTTTGTACCATTATAATGGGAAAATATAATGGTATAGGCGAAAAACATGAGGTGTTACATAAATTGTTTGACCTAGTTTTAAAAGTTCATTCAACAGTTCCCATTTGAAAAAGGACTAGATGAATGTATGTATTTTTTTATAAGTGGGTAGTTTTTCGTATTTAAACCGTTCTGATTAGGATTTTGTGCATGCTAAAATATTTTTATAGAAACGACAACCCTTTTTTGAAAGCCATTTGATGTTTTTAACCTTCATTGCCCCACTTTTTGGCAAAAGTTCTCCCTATTTCCAGCTCCTAATATTACTCTGCTTATCATATTATATCTAAAAGTTTTTCTTCCGTGCAGTGACCAGGCCGAAGCCCGCCGTAACAAGGTGAAGGAAGCCCGCAAGCGCCGTGAGGAGCGTATCGCCGCTAAGAAGGAGGAACTCCTGCAGACCTTCGCGAGGGAGGACGAGGCCGCGGTCACCGCCAAGAAGTGATTACACCCTTTGTAATTAATGTTAAAATGGTCCAATAAATGCTTTGGGTCGATGTCTGACTTTTATTTAAATTATCTGTAAGCTATCCTGTTATGGTATCCTGTTTTAGTGCTAGTTATTCATATGGAACGTGTTAAGATGAACGTTATAAGTTAGCGCACAAATGTTGGTTAACTTCAAAATAGTCCAAACTTATAGTTTATGTCATGTGGATCGGTTTATATTTCAATTAACACAAAGAAAAACTAAACGTAGAATCTTCAATAGGATATCCACTGTAAAGTTTTATTTAGACTGCTTGCCCATGTCCGATAAATCGGTGACCAAGTTTGTGTAGGAGAAAAATGAACTTACTGATAGCATATGTCTTACAAAAAGTCTGATAAAAAATCCACAGATCAGCGAGTCACCTTAGGACTTCCGTCCTAAAGAGACGCCTATTTCTCTTTTCCATGATAAAATCAGTATCGGCACACGTATCAGCTCGACTATAGAAACCAAAGGTCGGTCAACGATTATCGCAAGTGAGCGGGCCAGCCCAATCAGCAAAAAAATATGTACCTAAGTAATTGTAATAAAAACCATCTATTTTTGATCAAGGAAAAAGTGAATAAATCAGCATAAACATTTTTATCAAAGTAAATAGGTAGGTATGTAATGATAAAGTTAGTGTATGTTGCGTTCGTTGGTTTTAATAATTTGTTGTAATTTTGTTTTAACCTTCTATCTCCTAATGAGTTATTTATGAACTTATACAATTATAGCCTAATATTTATTAGAAAAAAAAAATGCTCTAAAATGAATGCGCCTTATTTTTCTTAATCTAGAAACTAAGTATAGTCTAGACTTTGTCATAGACAAGATGGTCCGTAGGTAATTCAATCGCATGATTACTACCTAATTACATATTTGTCTTTCTTGTTAATAGATAGATAGACATTTGTTATGTAAGTATTTGTTTTAACTATCCGCCAACGAAATGGAACGTCTATTGTCAGTCACACATTCGATTTTGAGGGGACCGCTTGACCGGCGCGCACGCAATCGCAGAAACGAACGGTACTATATTTTTTATATCTCAAAAACAGGTTCTTTATTGAGATTTAGTCAGTGTTTTTAATATACGGCTTATATTTTATAAATTTATTGGACATTTGATTCCAATAACTACAGTTTCAAGTAAGTTTTGTGTTTATTTACAATGGTATAAATAATGAACTATTAATTGTAATGTTAAGTGATAGGTACGTTATTAATTATTGTAGCTATTACGGATAAGTACTACCTATCTATTAACTTGTGCTATAATCAGCTTACTCTAACAACTAACTAATTAAAGATATTCCTATTTCTATTATTGGTGCTTATATTATTGTAACAAAATAAACTGTCCATAAATAATTAAGAGCGCTCGAGCGGTTATTCAACTTTCGTTATCGTCTTGAGCAGTTGGATGATAGTGTCCTCAGATTTTAGTATTTTAGGTTTATAGAAAGTTATTTATAGGCCATACTAACTTTTAGTGTGATGTGAAAGTGTGTCTTGTCTTGTTTGATTCTTTGAAGAGTTTCAAGTAGCGACGACTACGAGACGGCACGGTGTTGATTTCGGTTTTGACTTCCTTCCTATATTCCTTACCTTCCTATTTCACCATCTTCAAGTAACGTTCCGAGTATTTACTCACATGTTTTGTCTTTGTCACTTGATATAAAGTAAGAAAGAGACAAAACTAACTTTACTTGGTGAGTACATTTACTTGAAGCTCGTAAAATAGACCCTAAGGCTCTTAGGGTGCGACAGTAAGATAATTTAACTAGTTTTCTATAAAAATATAAAAAGTTAGAAAATTATGAGTGTGTGCGTAGTTTCTGATACCCTAGATACAAGCTTCGAGCTTAGTTACTTGTTATATGATGTAGTGAATGATTATGTTATGTTATGTTATGTTATTTCATAGAATTACAAATAAGTAAAGAATGAAATAAAAAATGGATTATTTTTTGGCACCCCAAGGGGCACAGTAGTCACCAACCATGCCGAACTGCCAAACAAAGATTTGCGGATTCATGCGAGGTAAATATTGCTGCGTGCGTGTGTATATGAATGAGTGTGTTTGTATGAATGCGTGCGTGAATACCCTAGAACCCTAGATACCGGCAGACCTAAACCTAGTACTTATGTTATATTTTGTGATGCGATTCCCGACTAGGTCTAAAATTACCTTGGATGAATAGGAATAATAATAATCTACTTAAGTACTTATATTTGTTTTCATTTGTCAAGTGATATGTGCGATAAATCTAAGTATTTTGGCCTACCGCGATTATACTTACATGTACCTACTTACCTACAATTATTTTTGATTTAACACTAATAAGTAATACTTATATTAAAAGTATTAATTAATTTACTACCAAATTCAAATCATTATGTACATTACATACATATTTATATATTACTCTTTAACCTTACTAATTATAAATGCAAAAGTTTATTTGTTAGATTTGTCCATTCACGCAACTTTGAAACAATGGATTGATGTATTTTTTGCATAATTATAATTCACGAGTAGATTAAATTAAAATAATATTAACAAATATTTTTACATATATGTACTTACTTACATTATTATTATAACTATCTACTTATAACTTACATAAAGCACAGTACTTAAAGGGTAGGTAAGTGTTAAAAACTAGTTCGCCATCTTTAGGAGTCCGTTATATTGAATTTAGAATGACGTTAGTTTGTCTTTCAGACTAAACGTGTAAAGCAAAATGTCTGCTTTGTAATTGTGATATTTTTACGGAATTACGTAGGATTTCCATTAGTCAGACTTTAATAAAAATCACTTCACATTTATGTACTTATCTACTTACTGTCTATATGACGGATGTACAAACTTACACATTTCTTTTCTTCACTACATAGTATAAAACAAAGTCGCTTTCTCTGTCCCTATGTATGCTTAGATCTTTAAAATTACGCAACGGATTTTAATGCGGTTTGATTTAATAGATAGAGTGATTCAGTGGGAAGGTTTTTAGGATAATTTTATCCCCATATTCCTACGGGAACGGGAACTACGCGTGTAAAACCGCGGGCGCCGCTAGTATAGTATATTTAGTAGTTTTTGTTTACTGATTTAATTTAATTTAAATTCTGATTGAAAGTTGTTTTACTATATAAGTAGGTGCCTAATACCTATATACATGCGTTTTAGCGCATTCATTCATGAATTATTTATTGAACTCATATTTTATTTATTAACTTATTTTAAAGGAACTAGAACTCGCCCAATGGCTAAAGTAAATGAAGATTTGCAAAATGAAAGAAATAAATGCACGTTTAACATACGGGAGATGACCGAATTTTATGATGGAGGTCCAGAACATACTGCTACAAGGAAGAAACGAGGTAATCTATTCTCTATTATTAAGGAAGAGTTGTTTGTCTGGTTGAACGAACGAGCTATTCTCAGGAACTGCTCTAGTAGGATCTTGTGATCGATGAGGGCGGAGCTAACGCGAGTTAAACCACGGAGCGCAGCTAGTTTCAGATACTGTCAGTAACGATCGTCAAATGAAAAACGTATGAATGTGTTTTAGATATTTATTAAACGGAATAAAAGTTATTGATTTGCGTAATGCTATTTCGTTTACAAATATAAATGTTATGGCATAGTTTCACGACAGCACGTTAATCATTGTTTGGTATAGGTATATTTGTTATTGTCATGACAAAGTGAATTTCATGCTAATATTAGATTTATTTACTTGCAGAACAAAATTTACTAACAATAAAAGATGAGTTATTGAATGGTGTCCCAGACTCGTATCTAAGTCACAAAGAAAAATATGAAACAGCCGTCAGAAAAACCGTAACATTGTTTCGCCTACTGAGAAGATTAATGTTTGATGATAACGCTAATTTAACTAATTACAGGTAAGCAAATAGAAATAAAAAAGAACTTTTAATTGTGTTGCTAAGCGTAAAACTTGAAAACTGTGGGACAGAATGGTTTTTTTTGCGCAAATAAATGTAATTTCGAATTTTTTGTCGTAAAGTCGAATGAGGTTCGTAGGAAAAAAAATAAGATTAATGTATTAATAATAAGTTCAAAAGTGCGTGTATACTGTATGCATTGTTTTTCACAAAAGCCTCCCCATGTAAGTATTACCAGGGGACGAGAAATGTACTGTTTTACATTAGGTGTAATTTTAATACGCACTACTAAGGATTACCTTACTACCTAAGCAAAAAAGAAAAACTCAATTCTAATTTGGGCTTAATTATAAAATGGTCTTAATTATAATTTTCGGTTTTCCTTTTGTCCATAAACAAACAGAATTATTTTTCATCCAGGGAACTCCTAAGCAGTCTACTGGACTCATCCATGTCTCA
Organism: Timandra comae; assembly: GCA_958496195.1. Classification (NCBI taxonomy): domain Eukaryota; kingdom Metazoa; phylum Arthropoda; class Insecta; order Lepidoptera; family Geometridae; genus Timandra; species Timandra comae. Next base: position 2,072,645 of record OY292354.1, read on the forward strand.
CGATGGGACACCTCTAGGAGTTCACTACATGGTGTTCCTACCGGTGCTGATGAGCCAGGCGAATGATGACCAGCAGGCGCAGTGGCTGCCCAGAGCATGGGCTTGTAATATTATAGGGACTTATGCACAGGTATGTTTTTGCAATAAACATAGATAAGTATATGGGCGTTTGTGGTTGACCTAAGAACTTTGTGCCTAAGTATGAGTACCTTATATTACTCGTCTCGTAGTAAGAGGTTCAGAAGAAGCCGCTTGTCTTGGACTTATAGTGCTATAATTTATGTGTGACTTTCGCCAGACAGATAAATAAATTACAGTGTCATGGAATCCGAAAGTACTTAAATTTTGATCAACTCCTCACTATTTAAGATCTTACTGGGTCGAACACGCCTATTAAAAAAGAATGTACGTATAAAAATTTAAAACTTGATTTTATAATATTGCAGACAGAACTTGGACACGGCACGTTTATCCGTGGGCTGGAGACCACAGCGACATACGATCCCGACACTCAGGAGTTTGTGTTAAACAGCCCCACACTTACCTCGTATAAATGGTGGCCTGGTGGCAGTAAGTACTATACATTACACCTACTACCTACTAACCTACTACCTAGTTAAGTACCTATTTTACGGGTACTTATACAAATAAAAATAAATCTGGAGACACAAACACACATACGCGTATATTCCTTTCTTTTATCAATTTATTTCGGTGATATAGGGATAGGGATCCCCATCCCTATCGAAGGTCCCTAACATAGGGACCTTCTAGAATATGTAGAACAAAACAAATCAATTATTAAATGACACACTATACTAAACTAAGAAATTTATGTGCTAAAGTTGAAAAAAATATTGATTTTCCGCTGACTAAAAATTAACGCCTGTAAAATTACGAAACGCAACGCAACTTTAGTTTCATGCATTTTACAACTCAACGAAGTAAATGAAAACATTGCATTTTTCAGTGGGTCAAACAGCAAATTACTGCATACTAATAGCTCAGCTGTACACCAAAAGTGAATGCCACGGAATCCACGCCTTCATAGTACAATTAAGAGATGAAGAAACACACATGCCTCTACCGGGATTGAAGATAGGAGAGATTGGAGCCAAAATGGGCCTGAATGTCGTTAATAACGGGTTCTTAGGGTTTGACAACGTGCGGATACCTCGGGATAATATGTTGATGAAGTATGCTCAGGTTTTGGAGGTAAAAATTTCGTGAATAAATTAACGCTTACGGGCATACACTCATACACTCTACTTTTTATATGTGGACAGGCTTTCATTTCCACATTTTCATCATAAACATCCTAGTCTTGAGAAAAATTTACATTGCATTGCGCAAAACTTTATTCGGTAGAGGATCGGACTCCCTTTTTTTTAACACTGTGAAAATGTATATAGTTGCATACCACCGTGAGCCGAGATTGGGACCCCGGGGTATGTAGGGCTCTCCCAGCCAGAAGGGCTGGGCCTACCCACTAAAAACACAGCGACTTCCGTCCGCGTTACATTGGGGTGCCGTAGGATCCCGAGGGCGATTACTACCACGGCACTCCAAGAGGATCGACCTCCCTTGTGTCAAGGATTTTTTCTTTTGCCAACTCAGGTTCATACAATATTTTCACAAACTTGTGCTCTACTCCAGGCACGTCCGTCCATATCCAAGTAAATTTGTACATTTGATGACTAATGGAAACAATTTTCCATACCTTTTTCTAGGACGGAACCTACGTAAAATCGAAGAACAGTAAACTCTCCTACGGCGGCATGGTGTTCGTACGGGTGGTGATTGTGTACGATATGGTCAACTACTTGTCAAAGGCTGTGACGATCGCTACGCGGTACTCCGCTGTCAGGAGACAGTGTCAGATCAAGGAGGAGTAAGGGATTTAGTTAATGTTTTGGTTTTTGAAGTACTTGACGACCTCGATGGCAGAGTGGTCACCATGCCGGACTGCCATCCGTAAGGTTGCGGGTTTGATTCCCGTGCGGGGTGAATATTTGTGTGAACCACAAATGTTTGTCTCGGTCTGGGTGTGTGTGTAAATGAGTGTGTGCGTAGTTTCTGATACCCTGGATACAAGCTTTGAGCTTAGTTAGGGGTCAGTTACTATAATGAGATGATGTAGTGAATGATTATGTTATGTTACTTTTGATTGATTTTAAGATAAATTAAAAAAATCTTTTGTACTTAATTGTCTTAGTGAGGATCGAAGACCTTTGCTCTAGTCTAAATCTTACTCCGGTACTTTCTGATGGTTGATATACTTAGCAAAATGGATTTGTTATCCAAAATATAAAACCATAATTGTCTGTGTATTGTGCTATTACCAAATAGAAAATTAAACTGTAATTTTACTTTAGTATCAAATTAAATTTTAACGATATTTTCTACAGCGAGCCAGAAGTTCAGATATTGGACTTTGTGATACAGCAACATAAGATCTTTATTGGAATAGCGACGTGTCACGCGCTGAAGCTGACAGCCAACAAACTTTGGGACACCTTCAATGATGTTAACCAACAACTCACTGAGGGGAACATGGATAGATTGCCAGAGGTATGTTAATAATAATCAAATCTAAAACTCTACATTTAGGCATTCCAGATAGTCTACTTATGTGCTATCCTTATAGTAACACAGAGCAAGTAACGTCAGAATGGAACACGTCCGTAGCGCTACATTATCTGTTCATCAAAAATTATTAGTACTTATAAGTACCTACAGGGCGCAACGCCATATCTTACCTCCTTTAGTGTTACCAAAATCCGTTTCTAGGGCTAATAGGTACATTATTTTTGAAATTCTTGTGCATTACAATATTGCAGCACCTTTTAGTTTCACCCGCGTAGTTCCCGTTCCCGTAGGAATATAGGGATAAACCTAAATGCTAAAAACCTTCCTCTTGAATCACTCTATCTATTAAAACAAACCACATCAAAATCCGTTGCGTAGTTTTAAAGATCTAAGCACACAGAGAAAGCGACTTTGTTTTATACTATGTAGTTATTGTCACTTTATGCTGTTCGCTAGATAGACACTGTTACATTATCTTCCAGCTCCACGCCCTAGCCTGTTGTCTAAAAGCAGTGAGTACATCCGACACTGCCTCCATGGTCGAGAAGTGTCGGCTCGCGTGCGGCGGCCATGGATACATGCACTCCTCCAACCTGCCGCTGACGTACAGCCTGGTGGCTGCCTCTTGTACATACGAAGGAGATAACACTGTGTTGCTGTTGCAGACTGCTAGGTAAGGGATAGTATTTTTATTTTGAAAAATTAAGTTTCATTGTTCTAAAACGGCTTAAAAATGCTTTGGTTTGGCGATCGAGAAGTCGTAAGTTCGATCCTCGTCCAATGCACTATTGACGTGAACCTACTGTACGTAAGCCAATGCCTGTGCCAATACTAAGCTTTGGAGGGGCTAACAAATTTTAAGGGAAAGAGTCTTAATAACCACGCTTTATAGATCTACTTTCCCATAACTTTTAATTACACGCACATAAAAATACCTATGAGTAGTAGATGATAAGTACTTAATAATGTTTATTTTTCCAGATATTTAGTAAAAACCTGGCAGTATATGGATAGTAAACCGCTGACACCAACAGTTGCGTATCTCAAAACTTCTCTAAACGAAATTTATTACCCTAAACCTTGGGAAAATACAATAAATGGTATCATTCGGGGATTCCAATTTGTTGCAATGAAGTAAGATTTTAAACATAATGTTATTTTTATAAAATGTATTGATTTCCGAGTTCAATACATTAATTTTGAATATTTTTGCTTCTAGAAAAATATCAAAATGTGTGGAAATAATTCAGCAAAGAGTAGATTCAGGAATGGCATTAGAAGATTCATGGAATCTCACATCTGTACAGCTTGTTGCTGCAGCTGAAGTAAGTTTAATAAAAACTAGTTTAACATTGAAGACTTGAAAATTGGAGTAGTATTTTACGCAGAATCAAAGAATTGTAATTTTAAAAAAAATGATGCTCTGTTTTTTTTATTTATTCAATAAAGAATAATGTTATGCATTAATTTATTCACATACAGCGTAAACTGACGTAACTTATATTGCAAGCGCAGCATAGCATAGGTAACAAAAAACTATGCGGAAGAAAGAAATTCACTTTTATCTTGTTTAAACGTTGTCTTTTTTCTAGGCTCATTGCCGTGTGATGATCTTGTCGACGTTCAATGAGGAAATTTCTAGAAGGACAGTCAATTCTTCGACCGTAGTAAAACAGCAACTGGGCCAGCTTGTAGAACTTTATACATTGTACTGGGCATTGGAACGAGTTAACGATTTACTTCAGGTAAGTAATAATAAGTACCTACTTAAACTCAACATATTTGGCATACAGAACTGCCGAATTTCTTTATGGAAATGCATTCAATTTAAGTAGATAATTATTATCTACGAATATTAAGATTTTTCGTTTCATTACCTAGCAACATTTTAGAGTTACTTTGAGGGTTGTCGTTGTCAATTACTTTGCTCAATATACTTACTCTGCTCTTGTATGTAACGTAAGGTACTTAACGTATATATTGTTTCAGTTCACAACAATGTCCAGACAAGACGTGGAATATATTCAGGAGCGTTACGAAGAGCTGCTGGTTGCGATCAGACCTAACGCTGTGGGACTGGTGGACTCTTTTGATATTATAGATGAGGTATATTTTATAATAGGAAATATGAGATAATTCAAGGAATTAATGTGTCGATTTTTACTAATTGAAGCAAATGAATGGTTTGTGGCAAATCGGACTGACTGCTTAATGTGCCCCAAAGGACATATAATATTCACAGCCGTGTTTCAGATGAATATAATTACTTATAAGTAATCTTCCTTAATATTTTTGTGAATGTTTCTATTGTGTTTACTTCTAGATAGATACAGGTAACAAACCTAGTTAGGAGTCATTTGCTATACGAAGCTGGTAGAGTGATAAGTTTTCCCTAGGCACGTGTCTAATCAACCCATGGAAATACTTATAATACACTTTTTTCCAGTTATTACAATCAACATTAGGAGCGTACGACGGCCGCGTGTACGAGCGCCTGATGGAGGAGGCGCTGAAGAGCCCGCTCAACGCAGAGCCGGTGAACAGCAGCTTCCACAAGTATCTCAAGCCGTTTATGCGAGCTAAAATGTGAAATTAGTTTATAATTATTTAATGTATGGTCAGCGTCATATATAAGGTATCTCTCTTGGTTGGCAATAACAAAGTGAGCATTACCCAGGGGGGTACCTTTTATATTACTTTGACTGTACGATGCCTTCAAGGGCTTGCCCAGGCAAGGCAAGTAACCTATATAAATGTTACGAAGTCGAGCTATGCCTAATAAAGCGAGCGTGTTTATATGGTACGTTAGTTTTGTGATATTTTTGTATAAATTTATATTTTTAATATTATTTACTTACATGTTTGCAAATTTTTATTTTTATAGTCACTTATTTATGGGTGTAAACACAATATATTCTAAACTAGTACAACCATTGTATTTTTTTAATTTTATTCAAATGATGGATTCTGAATTCAAATAAATTCCATAGATAAGTGACTTTAAAAAGTGTCCAGTTTATTTGTGATGGGTTTTTGACAATAAAAGAATGTTTTGTTTTAATTTATGGTCTTTTATTTATTATAAGTATATAGTTCGTATATACATTTTATTCATTCTTTAAACACATAAGTAAGTGGTTTCTTTAGATTCATAGTAAATAACAGTGTGATGCTAATGAATATTTAATTAGGTAATGTCATAAGGTCTCAATAAGAATAGATGTTTATGTAGGCTAGGTTTGCCTCGATAGTAATTTTAATAAATTAAAAAGAAGTATATTTGTTTTCTGATCCAATTTTGAATAAACTTTGGCAAGAGAATACAACTCAAGAAACCTGTGGAAAGAAAAAATATTTCAATTTTAATAATATAAAAGTGAGTAAACTCATGTGATGCATCTAGTTTAATCGGTAAGTCACTATTTAAATGAATATTGATGATAAAGTTATTTTATACATAATGTGTTAAATAGTAAAAAAATTCGTGTATGTGTTTTTCAGTTAAATCCTATTCAAGTATTGCATAACTGCTAGTTAAAATTGTATGTTATTTTTAACGGCTAACAGTTAATTGCTCGAACATAATAGAAATTGGATTTGTTACTTGTAACATACTGCTTTTGGAAGAGTATAATCTTTATAAAGAGCATTTACCTTTTAATTTAAAAATCAGTTAAGAACTTCTTACTCTTTGACAAGTCGATGTTTTATGAATAAAAAACCGAAAAATATTCTCAAGTGCCAGTACGTGATCAAAATTCTAATATTTATTTATGACGCGGTGTTTGTTATAATAATGATCTTGTGACAAAACCTTTATTCGATCTTTAGACTTTAGCGTTAATAAGTAAAATAAAGTAGAAGGTTCAAGAACCAATGTATTTAAGTTATTTTACAGCGCAAATTAGCAACAGATTAGATAATATTGACTTCGCCGAGTGCGTAACTTTCTTGCTTGGAGATACGAGTACAAGTCGAGTCTAACCGGCCAGTGTTAGTTTAATTTTACATAGCGTAGTGTATATACGTCAGGCACTGGCAGGAAAGGAAAATAACATTCGAAATTCGAACGGAGAACACAATTATGTTTTGAATTGTTGACAATAGTTTGCGCGGTTGTGAATAAATTAAATTATTATTTTAAAATCAGTTTTACAATTTTGTTTTAAGTAAGTATTCTGTTAATTAATATTAAGAGTTCAGAGTAAATAAATTTAGCATGTTATCAATGTTGTTTGGCGTCATACCGTGTTGTGTAGCATCCGTGTGTGTAATCTTTTGTGAGATACTGCTTTGTGGTTATTTAGTTCGCTATCGTGTCAAAAGATGGCACTGTTAATACGATTTATAAATGATAATGATAATACAAAACTATGTGATTTTCAGGTGTACCTATCATCTTAGTAAAGTTTTTTGACATAGTTTTGGTCATAGTAGTTTTTATTAATTAGAATTCAAAATATAATGTTATTAATCGCTTAACGAAAATAAAGGATTAGTAGACCTTATATAAAGGTATCAAGAAAATTGCTTTCTATTTCCCGTTTTCCCCACTCACCTAATAGTAGCAGTTGTTTACATTAACAAACCATCCTAAGTAATATTATAAATGCGAAAGTAACTCTGTCTGTCTGTCTGTCTGTTACCTTTTCACGGCTAAACTACTGAACCGATTGACTTGAAATTTGGTACAGGGGTAGCTTATGGTTCGGGAAAGAATATAGGACTTTTTATCCTGAAATTCCCACGGGAACGGGAACTACGCGGGTGAAACCGCGGGGCGCTCCTAGTAATTGATAAGTGCATCATGTACAGTACCTACTTAAGGTTAAATGAACTTGTATTTTATAATCGAACTGGTTATTAATATTGTCTCAAAAGAAAATGTTTATAACTTATGTATTTCGTTATCTTTCTTTGTTTTTCGATTTAATTTTCCTGTTTCGGTATAATCTACATAGTTACTACAAGTACTAATAATATAAAACGGTAGAGTTTGTTTATTTATGTGCGCTCTGAGAAACCATTAATGTGATTAAAACAAAATGTTAATACATAGGTAATATACTGTTTTGAGACTGCGAAAGATAAAAAATAGTGGGAAATGTGGGAGACCTTTGCGCAGCAGTTGAAGGATATGAGTTCATATTTATCCTGTTTATTAAAGAATTCTATAAACTGAAATTTTAATACCTAAGAATTCCTTAATAAACAGGAAATCATTATGCTATTACTTACTCAATGTAATGAACCAATAATCACTAACGCGGGTAAATCCGTGGGACACACCTACTCAATTATATCTTATCAGACCAAAAATCGCATACAGTACTTTAAACTTTGATCTCTTAGAATAAAAACGTAAATTCATAGTTTTAAAACTAATTTATCATGAATTATAGCGATAAAATATTTTGAAGTACATTTTTTTGATTCAGTAGTGCGAGCGTACTGTGTGTAAGATGCCGTCTCCTAAAGTTAATGAAGACTTGGTGAAGGAAAGGAATAAATGTACTTTTAATGTGGAAGAGCTGATCAACCTTATTGATGGAGGGGCGGAACATACTCAGCAGAGGAGGAAATTGGGTGAGTTTAATATAAATAATTTTATTTAATTAAGTAAATCGACGTCCTGTGGCTAGGTGAAGCGATGATCTGCGCAGGGTAGCCGGGAGAGAGAGAGAGTGGATGCGACGTGCCGCCGACAGGGCACATTGGCGCGAATTGAGAGAGGCCTATGTCCTATGTATAGCAGTGGACAAACACAGACTGTTGATGATGAGGATGAAAAACAAAAAGAACCGCCTTCAAAAACACCTAGAACAATAGTTATTTATGGTACAAGCGAGGTAAGTTGGTGATTATTTCCGAGGCGCTATTGAGGCCCGAGCCGTCAGGCGAGGGTCTGAAGATAGCCGAGGATAGTATTCATCAATACACGCGTGTACCATACAACGTTTTTCAACACATTTGCGAAGAAATTATCATTTTTTGCTAATAAATAAACAATGGTGATCGGCCAAAGACTAAAAGAATATACTTATTAAAAAACATCGAACGAATGAATGAATGGAATCGACCATAGATCTACCAAAAGTAAGGCAACATAGTTGAAGTTTGTTTTTAAAATGTATGGACACAATTTTTTTTTGGTATCGAAACTTTTTTAATGATCCATTGAAAAGTTACATTTGTGCGTTTCTTAGAGGACGCAATTTTATTTTTTTGATGTGTAGGGGGGGTAAGTGTAAAGCTAAAATCAAGTTTGTGGGGTCGCCACCCTTGTCCCACGGCCGCCATCTTGAAAATAGGGGTTGAAACGGTTTTTACGATATATCTCTTAAACTATTTATCTGATAAAAATTTTTTTTTAACGTTTTTTGTTGCAAATTAAATTCTCTATAACTTTGGTCCAGTAATTTATAAATAAAAAAGTTATAAGTGAAAATGTTCAGAAATTCGAGAAAAAAAAAATATTTTTCGGTATAACTTTTTTTTATCATTTGACGAAAAAACGATATCAGACCATTTTTGCAGATCGTTTTTTCGACAACTTTTATATGCAACATTTTTTCATTAAGTCAATAGCTAAGGTTTTACAGCGCTAAACTTAACTATTATTATTTATTTAACTACTCCGTCCTCGGTCTTTTCGATGGACCAGGCTGCGGCTCAGCATCTGATCGGTTTTCTGAATCAAATATCCGTGGGAGAACTGTAGAAGGAAGGGGTGTCAATGTCGGCGGTTCATCATCAAAGTCATTTTCATTTATTAATTCTGAGAGTTCTATTACGTTGCTGCAAGTCTCTCCAGAACAATGGAAGCACACTGCGGAACATTTTAGCCCTGCTTTTCGACATCCACACATCGCTCCACAGTTTCCTTTGCATTTGCAAAAGATCAATTTTAGAAGCTCAGGGGGTTTTAGGTTCGGGTTTATTTCTGTGTCTTGATTAATTTTAAAACTGGACCTTTTTACATCTAAAATCCATAAATTGTTAACAGAATTAAGTACGAAAGTATACAGCCAAAAATTTTCATCCAGAAATTCTTATGGTATCAAGAATATCGCGAGCAAACCCGCGGGTCACGATTAGTTTTACGCAATGTTACAATGACATTTGTTACGAGGATACCGCTGCAGCACACTCAGGCACGGTAGAAAGAGTGGGAGATACTAGTTCCTCTCCCTTCCCCTCGATCTTACGCTTTTTCGATCAGCATCACGTGACCCTGACGCGAGTTTGAAAGTTTTTACCCATACAAAAAAAAGTGCTCAGCGCCGCTAAAGAAGTTTTCACTTCAAAAAAAGAATAGTACAGTAAGAGAGGTTAGAAATAATGATAATAATAATAGCAGCTTTTCTTTTGTTCCCTAATGGTCGCTTGGGTATTTTCTACCTGGACAGCATTCTCGGTAATTTTTTTCTCGAATTTCTGTACATTTTCACTTATAACTTTTTTATTTATAGTTTTACGACAAAAAATTACTGGACCTAAGTTATAGAGAATTTAATTTGCAACAAAAAACGTAATTTTTTTTTTTATCAGATAAATAGTTTAAGAGATATATCGTAAAAACCGTTTAAACCCCTATTTTCAAGATGGCGGCCGTGGGACAATAGTGGCGACCCCACAAACTTGATTTTAGCTTTACACTTACCCCCCCTACACGTCAAAAAAATAAAATTGCGTCCTCTAAGAAACGCAAGGTAAGGCCTAAAAAATGTAACATTTCAATGGATCATAAACGAAACAATAAAAAAAATAAAATCTATAACTCACTAGTGAATCAAGCGTGTCATTATTCAACTGTTTTTGCACAAATAAGAGCCCCTTTATGAGCAAGGGTGTTTTAATCACCGTTTGAAGTTGAAATATAATCTTTTCTTCCAGAGGGTATCGTCCTTAGCGTCGAAGAGTTAAAAGACGAGGTCCCTGAGGAATACCTGAGCCACAAGGAGAGATACGAAAATGCCATCAGAAAAGTGTGCATTCTCTACAAAGTTATGAAGGAACATATCCTCACTGATATGAATCTTGATGTTTTCTCGTGAGTTTGTTTGTTAATTTATGGGCCTATTTCAAGTATCGTTCCGAGTACCTACTAACATGTTTTGTCTTTGTCATTTGATATAAAGTAAGAAAGAGGCGAAACTAAATTTACTTGGTGAGTAACTTTACTTGAAGGTCGTGAAATAGGCCTTAAGTATAACATTTGTATCTAACCACTCTTAGAATGGGCAGTATCAGTCTATAAGATCCCGCTGACAGTCTTCTAAGATCCTATATGTCTATACGATAAGCATTTGCTCAACAATGGGACACTGCAGAACAAAAGCTTCTCGCTCACAAATGAGACAGCAAAATTGAAGAAATATTTGCGCAAGTTAATTTATAAAACTAAATCTTTTTATCTTCTTTCTTCCGAAACTTCAAAATTTAGTTTCTTAATATTACAATCTAGCCTTAGCCTTAGTAATTTTAATGATATATTTTCTGATACGAGGACCAAGACACGACTCCAAGATGGTGGGTGCAGTTACCACTAAAAGACATCTACAGGTTGAAGCTAGATTTCCATTAAAACATTTTTTTTTATCCTACAGCCCAACTAACAAATACCGTATCCAGAGAGCGGTTGTAAAGGACGTGTCTCCATTCATGCTCCACATGGGCATGTTTGTGCCGACCATCCTCAACCAATCCTCGGAGGAACAACTACAGGAGTGGCTGTATAAGGCCTGGACCTTCCAGATTATTGGGACTTATGCGCAGGTAAGTTTGTTGTATTGAGTCCAATGATAACATGGGTAGTACCGAGTCGCGTCCGAGAGGTGTCAGGGGTTGGCTGAAAATCAGCGTTGAATACAGCTTCAACACATGCTGAGCCAATTTTTCGACACAAAGCACAATAAAACAAAGCTAAGTGCATTATTTTTTAGTTATCAAAATTTATATTGTGTATGATGGCCGATTCTCAGACCTACTGAATACGCTCACAAAATTTCATGAGAATCGGTCAAGACGTTTCGGAGGAGTATGGCAACGAAAACTGTGACACGAGAATTTTATATAATAGATTAATTGATTATTAATATTATAAAGAGGAAAGATTTGATTGTTTGTTTGTAACGAATAGGCTTCGAAACTACTGGTCCGATTAAAAAAAATCTTTCACTATTGGAAAGCCACATTATCCCGGAGTGTGATAGGCTATATTATATTTACGCGGGTGAAACCGCGGGGCGCTAGTTATTAATATGTTTTAAAGGTCGCTGGTTGATTATTTTAATAGTCAATAATTGCTTAAAATCAAATTCAAATTGTTACTAAAAAATCCGTTTTTGCTAACATTGTTTTTTGTCTACTTTATTATCGTGTAAAATGTCTCTTTTATTTAAATGTTTTATTCTTTTATTCTATGTAAAAAAGCGTAATTATGTGTAATTCATATTAATTATGCGACTGATTGTCTTCATTATCATTAATTGCTAAAATGCAAATGTTGAGAATAATGTTTTATCATAGTTTTATGTCTGAAACGATTGTACTCAACCTGTCTTTGCCTTCTGCAGCATAGTGCATTTATTTAGGGAACTCGAATGTCCATTCGGTATGCTTAAGTGACATGAAAAGTGGATATTCAAAGTCATATCGGCACAATTTCGCATACACCAAACATCCTTACGAAATAGAAGCAAGCACCGTATCGCAACACATCATTGCTCACGAAGGACATGCGTTTGCTTCACAGACTGAACTGGGCCATGGAACGTTCTTAAGAGGGTTGGAGACCACGGCTACTTATGATGCTGATAAGGAAGAATTTGTGATACATAGCCCTACTTTGACGTCGTACAAATGGTGGCCTGGTGGTTGTAAGTACATGGTTGATGTTTATTCTGTTAATGAAATTAAACATTTATCCTCAACTAGCGGCCCGCCCCGGTTTCGCACGGGTCCAATATTCCCGTTGATTTTCCAGATTTTTTTACATAAGAACCTTCTACAGCGTATTAGAAAACTACAAAAGAAAAAAATAGCCAAATCGGTTTAGCCGTTCTCAAGTTATAACGTTAGGAAGGAAAACCCGACTTATTTTTGTATAGTAGATTACATGCACATATAACATACTCATAAATACATACGTTTTAACTTAAAAAAAACCTAGATCAAGACAAAACATACACGCACCCGAAACGTTTGTCTCCAGCAGGAATTAAACCCACAGCTACACAATACGCAAGGTCACTAGATCACTACCAACTAAGCTACTAGGTCAATTTAAAGATATACATATCAAAAAATATCCTATATGAGTGTGTGCGTAGTTTCTGATACCCTAGATACAAGTTTCGAACTTAGGGGTCAGTTACTATAATGAGATGATATAGTGAATGATTATGTTATGTTATTTTTCAGTGGCACACACAGCAAACCACTGCATAGTGGTTGCTCAGCTCTACACCCAAGGGAAGTGCTATGGAGTCCATCCATTCTTAGTCCAAATCAGAGATACAGAAACTCACATGCCTCTACCTGGAGTCAAAGTTGGTGAGATTGGGCCGAAGTTGGGATTCCAGACTGCTAATAATGGGTTCTTGGGCTTTGACAAGTTCAGGATACCGAGGAAGAATATGCTTATGAAGAATGCTCAGGTTTTGAAGGTCAGTATTATTTATGAGATTTGGTTATTTGGGAAGTTGCGAAGGATAGAGTTGTACGGAAATGTTTGGGGAAGATCTTTGGCAAAACGCACTCGGAAGTTCCTGTATCAAATGAACCAATATCAATATATAACTTAGTTAATTTTGGATTAAAAACCTTATAGAATGTAACAAATCCTCTATAAAAATTTAAGAATAAAAAAATCTCTCCGAGTAGCAAATATGACGATGGTAGCCACTTATCATAAGACGAGTCACATGGCTTTGTTCTTTTGTCATAAAAACCAATAAAAAAATACGTCTTCGACTTCTTCTTCTTTAAAAGTACAAACAAACATGTTTTTGTCCTTACCTGAACTTTGTTAAGTATGATAAGACTACGATTGTCGAAAACATCCTACACCGTAAGGTATTATATTATTGTTATCAGATAAATTGGTCTGTTATTAATTTATTTTATTTTATCTATGTTATTATATTATGTAAATAATCGTTAATGACCGATTTGACACACGCAGCTATGATAACCAACCATAAAGTACTAGATTACTTAAAGAATTTAAAGAAATTAAATGTTTTATCTGCCTTTGAAATATTTCATTTATGCATATACTATAGCCGATAAGCTTGTAAAATTCCACGAGGAAATCATCTCTCTTACGTAAGACGTAATCACCATATTTGTTTATGTACGTTTGTGATCAAATAACTATAAGCTGACCAAAAATCCAGTAATTAACTAGGGGATGCTCCATGGACCTCTTTTCAAGTTGCCATGATCCAAAACTATTCTTAGATATGACTAAAAAAATACATCATCTTTAGTTATTCAAAAACCAATTTCTGTTATTAAAGGATGGAACATACGTAAAGTCCAAGAACGACAAACTGACCTACGGCACGATGGTGTTCGTCCGTGTCACCATTGTGACTGACCTGGCGTATGACCTCGGTATTGCGTCCACTATCGCTGTCAGATATTCAGCTGTCAGGCATCAGTCGCAGCCGAAACCTGGGTAAGTGTTTCTAGAATATTTTTTGTCTAAAAATTGGATGTATTAGACTTTATGAATTGTGTGGGTATTATAGAATCCAAGTTCCTTCCTTTTCATACACATGTTGTTGAGAATGAGGGAGGAAAAAACGTGAATTAACTATACTGTTCTTATTTTGACTAGTAATATGAGTAATATGAGCATCTTCCTTAAGTTTGCCATTGGTTTTTGATGATGTAATAATACAGGAAGTGTTTTTTTTGCAAAACGAACTGGTTCGAATCCTTGCTAGGACATGACTTTTCCAAAATCCAATGATGCAGTTTTAAGTTTCTATCAAAATCGGTTTCGAGACTCCTTTCAGCATTTTTTGTTATTCCTTATATTTTCTTTATTTACCATACCCTACTTATAAATTCACCCAATACAACATATATAATCTCATGTAGAATCTTGGCTCTAAACCTTCAAAAACCCCACATAACTAAACACTTCCCCTCAGCCAACCCGAGCCCCAGATCCTGGACTACGTGACCCAACAGCACAAGCTGTTCATCGGCGTGGCCACCAGCCACGTGTTCCGCCTCGTCGGCATGTGGCTCTGGGACACGTACTCCAGGGTCATCAAGGATATCGGCCAGGGGAACATGGATCAGCTGCCTGAGGTGATTAGTTTAAGAATTTTAACTAGACAATGAAAAGATAGAAAAAAAAAGAAGTTTAAAATGGGTTCGGTACTTATCGAAGTTCGTGCGAAAATATGGACGAAAGAGTTTAAGGCCGATTTTAACAACAACTAATTACTCGAAAATTGTGAAAGAAGAGAAGTGCAAAGGCAAACTACCGATTGATTTCTCAACACACAGATCAAATTGTGATCACTGACCCAGATAGTTATCCGCTAAAACAAAAAAAAACTCGGTAGCCCAGATCAGTTTCTTCTGCACAATTGTTCCGCTTGGTAGGCATAGCATCAGAGTAAAATCTGCAAAATGATAACAATCCCTTCCCATTCCCAGCTGCACGCGCTCGCCTGCTGCCTGAAGGCGGTGTGCAGTCGCGACGCGTCGGCGCGCGCGGAGGAGCTGCGGCTGGCGTGCGGCGGGCACGGGTACATGCTCTCCTCCAACATGCCGCTGGTCGGAGGCGTCGTCACCGCCGCCGTCACCTACGAGGGGGAGTACACCGTGCTCATGCTGCAGACGGCCAGGTATGGACTAGTTTGAGAAACTTTTTGCTGGATACGAACGTATTTTTTTATAGCGAATATGATGATTGGCCGAATCTTTAGTTCGAAATTCATTTTATCAGGCATTAGTCGTCCACTGCTGGACATAGGCCTCCAGGACATCTTCCACCTCCTCCAATCACTTCCAAAGAGATCGAAGATAAGCGACCTGCATCCAGCGACTTTCTGCGATCTTTTTAAGGTCGTCTATCTACCTTGTGGCTGGACGTCCTACGCTGCACCTGCCGATCCGTGCTCTCCACTCGAGAATCTTCCCTTTCGGTTCAAAATTACTGGCATCTGATTTCGATTCCACTGTATTTATTCCATGCCGGTTTCGGCAACTTACCTTAAATTAGTGCCTGGGCAAAGCTCACTGGCCTGGTCACTAGAGAGGAGAACAAAATCATTAAGTGGCTATAATATTAGTATCTGAAAATAGTGACAGTCTTTGTCCATAAAGTAGGACAAAGGCGTCTATTACCAACCGCCTGACCAGGCTGTCCACCTAGTAGGAGTTACAAAAACATGGTATAGTAATAGGTGTCATAAATAGAAAGTCATAATTAATACTCCATAATCCACAGGTTCCTAGAAAAAGCATGGAAGCAAGCGATCCTGGGTACTTCTATGACTCCCACCGTCTCATACCTGGTCGAGTACCAGAAGAACAAAAGCCACAAATGGCAGAACAACGCACAGAGCATCATCAAGGGATTCCAAGCTGTCGCTGCTGGGTAATGATTTATTTAAAAAAATATATACTTAGAAACAAGATACGCTTTAATATTCAGGTGATTTGAGAACCTGCCTGAGAGAGGCCATTGCCTTCATAGAACATTTTTAAGATTAATCCAGTTCGAAGCTTATGTGTCATAGAAGCTATCATTTAAACTACAATCTTCTGTATGAAGCTTAAACTCTTATACTTTGTATAAGTTTTATATGAATGTTCTCACCAGGAAAACTCAGACTGCTTATGAAGCACTTCGCAAACACGAGAAGTCTGGCATGGACTACGAAGACGCGTGGAATCTAGCTTCAGTACAACTAGTTAACGCTAGTGAGGTAACTATAACTTTAATCCTTTCAAATGATTCGTCTAATCATTATTTTCTTTGGTACCCAAATGGTAAAGTGGTCAGCATGGTATATATATTTTTAGGGTACCGATTTGTATTTCCGTACGAGGCATTATATTTGTGTGATCCTCAAATATTTATCTTAGTCCGCTTCTGTACAAATGAGTGTGCCTAGTCTCTGATACTTTAGGCACAGCTAATTTTAGGAATCAATTGTTTTGAGATTATGCTAAGTCAACTATGTTTATGCTTTTTTCTATAGATTTTTAGATTGGACATTTGGATATCGTTTCTCTGTTACTTATGATTTACTTACTTGTGATTTCCCCAGGCTCATTGCCGCGCTATCCTTCTCGACGTCGTGTGGCGTGAAGTTCAGAGGATATCTTCAAATGTATCTCCGAGTCTGGCCGCCGTTCTGTTACAGTTGGTTGAACTGTACATCGTGTACTGGACGTTAGAAAAGAAGGGAGATTTGTTGGTGGTGAGTTGATGAGGTTTCTTAAATTATTCAAGTACTAGCAGCGCCCCGCGGCTTCACCCGCGTGGTTCCCGTTCCCGTGGGAATTTTGGGATAAAAAGTATCCTATGTGTTATTCTGATGTATAAGCAAGATTATTGTAAAGTTTCATTAAAATCCATTCAGTAGTTTTTGCGTGAAAGAGTAACAAACATCCATACATACAAACTTTCGCCTTTATAATATTAGTAGGATTTTTTTACGATTATGAAGTGGAAGTACAAGCACAAGGCTAACCCTAAGAAGATTCTCTGAGTGATATGCCGCCTCCAGACCATTTGGAGCTACCAGATGTTCCTCCGCACCATTTAGGAAAGGGAGGCACAAGTTGCACTTGGCGGTGTATTCTCTCCCGGTCTTGTGCTGATATTTATAAATTAAACATGAAAATGTTCTGTATGTTTATACTTATAATATTGTTTCAGTACTCGACCATATCTAAAGATGACCTCAGTACCCTGCAGACCCGATACGAAGAACTCCTCGCTCTGATCAGACCCAACGCCGTCAGTATCGTCGACGCGTTTGATATTAGAGACGAGGTAAATTTTGATTCAGACTATTTATTTAGTTTAAGATAAGCATATGGAAAACAGTTAACAAGCAGAGCGGTTCAAATTTGTAGTGGAGTTCTTTGGAAGTATGACTTCATTTATACTCCTCATTAAGCTTAGGGCAAGGATTATTAAAATAAGGACTTATGGCTACATATCTTAGGGGTTCCAGGCAGAACTATCTGAAAGGCATATTCTGACTTACTATACCATAATAGTTATGACTTATTTCTCCGCGTTTTTGGCTCGGTGAGTGATATAGATTATTCTTTTTTCTCTGTAGATCCTGAACTCGACTCTCGGCTCGTACGACGGCCGCGTGTACGAGCGCCTGATGGAGGAGGCGCTGAAGAGCCCGCTCAACGCAGAGCCGGTGAACAGCAGCTTCCACAAGTATCTCAAGCCGTTTATGATGAATGCTAAACTATAATTTGATTAATATTCCCACAATAAGACATTAGCGCTCAAGCAAGTGTCGCCGTGTTTGCTAAGTTCGGTTCATTGTATGTATTATACATTATAATGTTACATATTGCTATGCGAAGCAGTTTCACTCAAGTCGCTTTACTCAAAGGGTTATGATACAAACCAAATTCTCATATAAGATAAATAATTCCTGAGATTAACAAACTCTCTTTTTGTAAAATTAGTATTGAACAAATAACATGAGATTTTGTAGTAACTTTTTGCAGTAGGATTGTGACGCTGGCGTGGCAAATGGGGGAATGGGGAATTTGATAGGAAAGCTCTGACATTTCATTTACACCAGTCTTGCAATGTGTATGAGATACATATTTCAATCATACTAATCTTACGATGTAAGAAGTATGGAAGATATTTAGAGATTTTAGATATAATATTTTTATATAAATATATTTGGTTTTAAGGGCTGACTTTCTAGGCCCGCGCCAAACTCCTTGATATACTAAGATTTATTTATAATTGTGATAATATAATTAATTTTGTATAAAAAAATATTTTATATTGTAGATAAAATGTAGAGCTATAATATACTAATTTCTATATAAATATATGGTGTATATAGGATAAATATTGTGTTTTATTTAATCTTATTTCATACAATCTCCAATGGGTAATTCATAAAATTTATTCCTTAAATATTCTTCACAAATACAATTAACATATAATCTCATACATGATATTTAAAAACAACAAATTGAATTAAAAAAATAAATTAAAAATTTAAATATCAATAGATATTTATACAACTTAAAATTATAAATACGTAAGTAAAGAAAAAAAAAGACAGTTAATCCAGTAACCCCCCCGGATCGCCCCCGAATCCCGATCTCCAATAGGGTAATTGACAAAAAAATATCTAATAAGTCTGTCAGAAGATTTCCTAATAAATATTGGACATGTATTTTTTTCTTTAATAAAATACAATGAAGACGATGCAGTCCCGAGTCCCTAGTGCCAAGTTCCAAAGACCGAGAGCCAATTTACAAAGTCCAAGTACCAAGTTCCATAATCCAAAAGCCAAGTTCCAAAAAACAAGTGCCAATTCCCAAAGTTTAAGAGTCAAGTTCCAAAATGAAGAGCCAAGTTCCAAAGTCCAAGAGCCAAGTTCCAAAGTCAAAAGCCAAGTTCCAAAGTCTAAGATCCAAGTGCCAAAGTTCAAGAGCCAAGTTCCAAAATCCAAGTGCCAAGTTCCAAAATCAAGAGCCAAGTTCCAAAATCAAGAGCCAAGTTCCAAAATCCAAGAGCCAAATTCCAAAGTCCAAGAGCCAAGTTCTAAAGTCAAGGCCAAGTTCCAAAGTCAATGAGCCAAGTTCCAAAGTCCAAGAGCCAAGTTACAAATTCCAAGAGCCAAGTTCCAAAGTCAAAAGCCAAGTTCCAAAGTCAAAAGCCAAGAACCAAAGTCAAGAGCCAAGTTCCAAAATCTATAAGCCAAGTTCCAAAGTCCGAGAGCCAAGTTCCAAAGTTCAAGAGCCAAGTTCCAAAGTCCAAAAGCCAAGTTCCAAAATCAATGAGCCAAGTTCCAAAGTCCAAGAGCCAAGTTCCAAAGTTCAAGAGCCAAGTTCCAAAGTCCAAGTGCCAAGTTCCAAAGTTCAAGAGCCAAGTTCCAAAGTCCAAAAGCCAAGTTCCAAAGTCCAAGAGCCAAGTTCCAAAGTCCAAGAGCCAAGTTCCAAAATCAAGAGCCAAGTTCCAAAATCCAAGAGCCAAATTCCAAAGTCCAAGAGCCAAGTTCCAAAGTCAAGAGCCAAGTTCCAAAGTCTAACAGCTAAGTTCCAAAGTCCAAGACCCAAGCTCCAAAGTTCAAGAGCCAAGTTCCAAAGTCCAAAAGCCAAGTTCCAAAGTCAAGAGCAAAGTTCCAAAGCCCAAGAGACAAGTTCCAAAGTCCAAGAGCCAAGTTTCAAAGTCAAAAGCCAAGTTCCAAAGTCCAAGAGCCAAGTTCCAAAATCACGAGCCAAGTTCCAAAGTTAAAATGCCAAGTTCCAAAATCCAAGTGCCAAGATCCAAAATCAAGGTGCCAAGTTCCAAAGTCCAAGAGCCAAGTTCCAAAATCACGAGCCAAGTTCCAAAGTCAAGAGCCAAGTTCCAAAGTACAAGAGCCAAGTTCCAAAGTTCAAGAGCCAAGTTCCAAAGTCAAGAGCCAAGTTCCAAAGTCAAGAGCCAAGTTCTAAAATCCAAGAGCCAAGTTCCAAAGTCTAACAGCTAAGTTCCAAAAACCAAGAGCCAAGCTCCAAAGTCAAGAGCCAAGTTCCAAAATCTATGAGCCAAGTACCAAAGTCAATGAGCAAAGTTCCAAAGTCCAAAAGCCAAGTTCCAAAGTCAAGAGCCAAGTTCCAAAATCTATGAGCCAAGTTCCAAAGTACAAGAGCCAAGTTCCAAAGTTCAAGAGCCAAGTTCCAAAGTCAAGAGCCAAGTTCCAAAGTCAAGAGCCAAGTTACAAAGTCCAAGAGCCAAGTTCCAAAATCACGAGCCAAGTTCCAAAGTTACAATGCCAAGTTCCAAAATCACGAGCAAAGTTCCAAAGTCAAGAGCCAAGTTCCAAAGTCCAAGAGCCAAGTTCCAAAGTCCAAGAGCCAAGTTCCAAAGTCAAGAGCCAAGTTCCAAAATCAAGAGCCACGTTCCAAAATCCAAGAGCCAAGTTCCAAAGTCTAAAAGCAAAGTTCCAAAGTCCAAGAGCCAAGTTCCAAAGTCAAGAGCCAAGTTCCAAAATCTATGAGCCAAGTTCCAAAGTCCAAGAGCCAAGTTCCAAAGTCAAAAGCCAAGTTCCAAAGTCAAGAGCCAAGTTTCAAAGCCCAAGAGACAAGTTCCAAAGTCCAAGAGACAAGTTCCAAAGTCAAAAGCCAAGTTCCAAAGCCCAAGAGACAAGTTCCAAAGTCCAAGAGCCAAGTTCCAAAATCCAAGAGCCAAGTTCCAAAGTCGAAGAGCTAAGTTCCAAAGTCCAAGAGCCAAGTTCCAAAGTCAAGAGCCAATATAGCCAAATTTGGAAAGACAAGCCATATTAACAAATTTTTAACAAAATAGCAAATTGTGGCCATAATAGCAAATTTAAGCCAAAATAGCATATGTAAGCCAAAATAACAAATTTTAGCCAAAAAAGCAAAATGTGGCCAAAATAGCAAAATGCGGCCAAAATAGCAAAATGTGGCCAAATTAGCGAAATGTGGCCAAATTAGCGAATTGTCGCCAAAATAGCAAATTTTAGCCAAAATAGCAAAATGTGGCCAAAATAGCAAATTGTAGCCAAAATAGCAAAATGTGGCCAAATTAGCAAATTGTCGCCAAAATAGCATATTGTGGCCAAAATAGCAAATTGTAGCCGAAATAGCAAAATGTGGCCAAAATAGCAAATATTAGCGAATTGTCGCCAAAATAGCAAAATGTGGCCAAATTAGCAAAATGTGGCCAAAATAGCAAATTTTAGCCAAAATAGCAAAATGTGGCCAAATTAGCAAATTGTCGCTAAAATAGCATATTGTGGCCAAAATAGCAAATTTTAGCCAAAATAGCAAATTGTGGCCAAAATAGCAAATTTTAGCCAAAATAGCAAATTGTGGTCAAAATAGCAAATTTTAACCAAAATAGCAAAATGTGGTCAAAATAGCAAATTTTAGCCAAAATAGCAAAATGTGGCCAAAATAGCAAATTGTAGCCAAAATAGCAAATTGTGGCCAAAATAGCAAAATGTGGCCAAAATAGCTAATTGTGGTCAAAAAAGCAAATTTTAGCCAAAATAGCAAAATGTGGCCAAAATAGCTAATTGTGGCAAAAAAAGCAAAATATGGCCAAATTAGCAAATTGTCGCCAAAATAGCAAATTGTAGCCAAAATAGCAAAAAGTGGCCAAAATAGCAAATTGTAGCCAAAATAGCAAATTGTGGCCAAAATATCAAAATGTGGCCAAAAAAGCAAATTGTAGCTATAATAGCAAATTTTAGTCAAAATAGCAAATTATAGCTAAAATAGCAAATTTAAGCCAAAATAGCATATGTAAGCCAAAATAACAAATTTTAGCCAAAAAAGCAAAATGTGGCCAAAATAGCAAAATGCGGCCAAAATAGCAAAATGTGGCCAAATTAGCGAAATGTGGCCAAATTAGCGAATTGTCGCCAAAATAGCAAATTTTAGCCAAAATAGCAAAATGTGGCCAAAATAGCAAATTGTAGCCAAAATAGCAAAATGTGGCCAAATTAGCAAATTGTCGCCAAAATAGCATATTGTGGCCAAAATAGCAAATTGTAGCCGAAATAGCAAAATGTGGCCAAAATAGCAAATATTAGCGAATTGTCGCCAAAATAGCAAAATGTGGCCAAATTAGCAAAATGTGGCCAAAATAGCAAATTTTAGCCAAAATAGCAAAATGTGGCCAAATTAGCAAATTGTCGCTAAAATAGCATATTGTGGCCAAAATAGCAAATTTTAGCCAAAATAGCAAATTGTGGCCAAAATAGCAAATTTTAGCCAAAATAGCAAATTGTGGTCAAAATAGCAAATTTTAACCAAAATAGCAAAATGTGGTCAAAATAGCAAATTTTAGCCAAAATAGCAAAATGTGGCCAAAATAGCAAATTGTAGCCAAAATAGCAAATTGTGGCCAAAATAGCAAAATGTGGCCAAAATAGCTAATTGTGGTCAAAAAAGCAAATTTTAGCCAAAATAGCAAAATGTGGCCAAAATAGCTAATTGTGGCAAAAAAAGCAAAATATGGCCAAATTAGCAAATTGTCGCCAAAATAGCAAATTGTAGCCAAAATAGCAAAAAGTGGCCAAAATAGCAAATTGTAGCCAAAATAGCAAATTGTGGCCAAAATATCAAAATGTGGCCAAAAAAGCAAATTGTAGCTATAATAGCAAATTTTAGTCAAAATAGCAAATTATAGCTAAAATAGCAAATTTAAGCCAAAATAGCATATGTAAGCCAAAATAACAAATTTTAGCCAAAAAAGCAAAATGTGGCCAAAATAGCAAAATGCGGCCAAAATAGCAAAATGTGGCCAAATTAGCGAAATGTGGCCAAATTAGCGAATTGTCGCCAAAATAGCAAATTTTAGCCAAAATAGCAAAATGTGGCCAAAATAGCAAATTGTAGCCAAAATAGCAAAATGTGGCCAAATTAGCAAATTGTCGCCAAAATAGCATATTGTGGCCAAAATAGCAAATTGTAGCCGAAATAGCAAAATGTGGCCAAAATAGCAAATATTAGCCAAAATAGCAAAAATTTGCCAAAATAACAAATATTAGCCAAATTAGCAATATGTGGCCAAAATAGCAAATTGTAGCCGAAATAGCATATTGTGGCCAAAATAGCAAATTTTTGCCAAAATAGCAAATTGTGGTCAAAAAAGCAAATTTTAGCCAAAAAAGCAAAATGTGGCCAATACAGCTAATTGTGGCAAAAATAGCAAAATGTGGCGATATTAGCAAATTGTCGCCAAAATAGCAAAATGTGGCCAAAATAGCAAATTGTAGCCAAAATAGCAAATTGTGGCCAAAATAGCAAAATGTGGCCAAAATAGCAAAATGTGGCCAAAATAGCAAATATTAGCCAAAATAGCAAAAATTTGCCAAAATAACAAATTTTAGCCAAATTAGCAAAATGTGGCCAAAATAGCAAATTGTAGCCGAAATAGCATATTGTGGCCAAAATAGCAAATTTTAGCCAAAATAGCAAATTGTGGTCAAAAAAGCAAATTTTAGCCAAAATAGCAAAATGTGGCCAAAATAGCTAATTGTGGCAAAAATAGCAAAATGTGGCCAAAATAGCAAATTGTAGCCAAAATAGCAAATTGTGGCCAAAATAGCAAAATGTGGCCAAAATAGCAAATATTAGCCAAAATAGCAAAAATTAGCCAAAATAACAAATTTTAGCCAAAATAGCAAATTTTTGCCAATAAGCAAATTGTGGCCAAAATAGCAAATTGTAGCCAAAATAGCAAATTGTAGCCACAATAGCAAAATGTGGCCAAAATAACATCGTGTCGCAAAAATAGCAAATAGTAGCCAAAATAGCAAATTTTAGCCAAAATAGCAAATTGTAGCCAAAATAGCAAATCTAAGCCAAAATAACAAATTTTAGCCAAAATAGCAATATGTGGCCAAAATAGCAATATGTGGCCAAAATAGCAAAATGTGGCCAAAATAGCATATTGTTAACGTAATAGCAAAATGAGGACAAAATAAAAACGAACCGCCAAATTAGCAAATTTCAGGCAAAATAGCAAATTTTAGCCAATATAGCAAATTTTAGCCAAAATAGCAAATTGTTGCCGTTATAGCAAAATGTGGCCAAAATAACTACGTGTCGCCAAAATAGCAAATTTTAGCCACAATAGCAAATTGTAGCCAAAATAGCAAAATGTGGCAAAAGTAGCAAAATGTGGCCAAATATTATACAAAAAAGCAAATTCAAGCCAAAATAGCAAATTGTTACCGTAATAGCAAAATGAGGCAAAAATATCAACGTGTCGCCATAATAGCAAATTTTAGCCAAATTACCAAATTTTGGCCTAAATAGCAAATTGTGGCCAAAATAGCTAATTGTGGCCAAAATAGCAAATTGTAGCCAAAATAGCAAAATGTGGCCAAAATAGCAAATTTTAGCAAACAGCAAATGTAAACCAAAATAGCAAATTGTGGCCAAAATAGCAAATTGTGGCCAAATTAGCAAATTGTAGCCAAATATTAGCCAAAATAGCAAATTTAAGCCAAAATGGCAAATTTAAGCCAAAATAGCAAATTTTATCCAAAACAGCAAATTTTAGCCAAGATAGCAAATTGTAGCCACAATAGCAAAATGTGGCCAAAATAACATCGTGTCGCAAAAATAACAAATACTAGCCAAAATAGCAAATATTAGCCAAAATAGCAAAATGTGGCCAAAATAGCTACGTGTCGCCGAAATAGCAAATTGTAGCCAAAATAGCAAAATGTGGCCAAAATAGCTTAGTGTGGCAAAAATAGCAAAATGTGGCCAAAATAGCAAATTGAAGCCAAAATAGCAAATCGTAGCCAAAATAGCAAAAAGTGGCCAAAATAGCAAATTGTAGCCGAAATAGCATATTGTGGCAAAAATAGCAAATTGTAGCCAAAATAGCAAATTTTAGCCAAAAAAGCAAACTAGCCAAAATAGCATAATGTGGCAAAAATAGCATCGTGTCGCCAAAATAGCAGAATGTAGCCAAAATAGCCATAGTTGGAAGGACAAGCCATAATAGCAAATTTTTGCCAAAATGGCAAATTTTAGCCAAAATAGAAAAATGTGGCCAAGTTCCAAAGTCTAAGTGCTAAGTTCCAAAGTCAAGAGCCAAGTTCCAAAGTCTAAGAGCCAAGTTCCAAAGTCTAAGTGCTAAGTTCCAAAGTCCAAGAGCCAAGTTCCAAAGTCTAAGAGCTAAGTTCCAAAGTCCAAGAGCCAAGTTCCAAAGTCTAAGAGCTAAGTTCCAAGTTCCAAAGTCCAAGTGCCAAGTTCCAAAGTCTAAGTGCTAAGTTCCATAGTCAAGAGCCAAGTTCCAAAGTCTAAGAGCCAAGTTCCAAAGTCTTAGTGCTAAGTTCCAAAGTCCAAGAGCCAAGTTCCAAAGTCTAAGAGCTAAGTTCCAAAGTCCAAGAGCCAAGTTCCAAAGTCTAAGAGCTAAGTTCCAAGTTCCAAAGTCCAAGTGCCAAGTTCCAAAGTCCAAATGCCAAGTTCCAAAGTCCAAGTGCCAAGTGCTAAGTTCCAAAGTCCAAGAGCCAAGTTCCAAAGTCTAAGAGCTAAGTTCCAAATTCCAAAGTCCAAGTGCCAAGTTCCAAAGTCCAAGTGCCAAGTTCCAAAGTCAAGAGCCAAGTTCCAAAGTCCAAATGCCAAGTTCCAAAGTCCAAGTGCCAAGTGCCAAGTTCCAAAGTCCAAGAGCCAAGTTCCAAAGTCCAAGTGCCAAGTTCCAAAGTCCAAGTGCCAAGTTCCAAAGTCCAAGTGCCAAGTTCCAAAGTCAAGAGCCAAGTGCCAAAGTCCATGAGCCAAGTTCCAAAGTCCAAGGAGCCAAGTTCCGAAGTCAAGGGCCAAGTTCTAAAGTCAAGAGCCAAGTTCCAAAGTCCGACTGAAAATCACGAAATAAAATTTTAATCCTATGGAAAATCGTTATCATTGAATTTAATGTTTTGGAATTCGCTGGAAAATTTGAAAATGTCGCTCAATTTCATTTAATTTTAAAAATGTTGAAAAGTAAAAATAGTTCACTGTACGCTACTATCACGATTGAGGAATTTTTTTTTTGGGAAATTCGTTAAAAATCGAAAAGGATTTTTTGTTATTTTTCCGGAGTAGTAAAAGAGAAGTTAGTAGGTATTCTTTTTACAAGCTTTTATTTACCTGTCCCGTCGTTGTCTGTAATCAAATTAATCTTGCAGGCCATTTTCCAAATTTTCGACCACTTCTTGTTATCCGATTGAGCTTAAATTCGGCATTCTTATGTCAGTTCAATGCCCATGCAATAAAAGCTTAAAGAAGCTTGTTTTTAAAAATACTTTTTTTATTTATTCTTGTTTAAAACATCAGGATCATTTTTAACTTTATAGTCCGGGAGCCAGCAACAGATTTTCATGACCAATTTCCTCTCAAGCGCTAATTAGTAAAATGCATCAGAGTATAGTATTATGAAGCCTTGTGAACGTCAGCTGGCACTCGGTTGGGGGGATGAGCGGGTGTAGCCTCCCACGCATGAAAAAAAAAAAATACATTCCCTGATTTCCCCTCAGCTGAAATTTTGTCAAATTGTAGCTCATCTAATATCTCAACGAAAAAAAATAATCAGCTGGTTACAACGTGGTGTATTGTACGTCAGCTGGTGTCTCGAACATGAAAAAAAAAAAAAAATTTTCAGTGATTAAAAAAATATTTCAGCCATAAATACCTTTTTTTGGTAACTTGAAAGTTTCAGTAGGTATCCAAAAATTTATGTTTTTTCAAACGACGCTACTCTTGCCTCATTGATCTTTTTTAGACGATTAAATCCATACATATGGCAAACAAACTCTTCTATCTTCTAAGAAAAGAAGCAGCGCTATGTCGAATAATTAAAGATACGTCATTTCCTTCCAGATGAAAATTTGTGAGTTGATTGTTAATATACTGATGCGATAAATAAAAAAAATCAGCTAGCAATAAGTCGAGGAAAAGCTAGTCAGCTGATGCATTTAAATTGACAGTAGATGCTCCTGCCTAACTCCTATGTAATAACTTTCAGACGGTTTTTCCACCAAGATACAGCCAGCTGACCTATATATTTATCCACAGTTACATATAAGCTATCATCAGGTAAATTTTTGTTTGAGAGGAAATCACTGAAAATATTTTTTTTTTTTCATGTTCGAGACACCAGCTGACGTACAATACACCACGTTGTAACCAGCTGATTATTTTTTTTCGTTGAGATATTAGATGAGCTACAATTTGACAAAATTTCAGCTGAGAGGAAATCAGGGAATGTATTTTTTTTTTTCATGCGTGGGAGGCTACACCCGCTCATCCCCCCAACCGGGCACCAGCTGACTTTCACGACGCTTTATAATACTATACTCTGATGCGTCTCACGAATTATCTCTTGAGAGGAAATAATTAACCAAATTTGCACCTGGCTCACGGACTATTAATACATATAATTACTTACATTTATCTACAAGAACATCAAAATTTATTATTATTTATCTTTATGCAATAAAAAATGCATTTATGAATACTTAATCCATTCATACTTAAAGACTTTACGGTACATGACGACAATTTGAAGTACAAACTCCAGACTAAGTCATTTGCACTCGAACGTTACCACAGTTAAAACATATTTAAAGTAAACTTATTTATTTAATTCAAGTGCCAAAGTTCAGTTTTTACTTAACAATGAGTGAATTAAAACAAAAATATGAAGTGAATAAAGACTTGGCTAACGAAAGATTGAAATGCAACTTTAATGTAGAAGAAATAACGTTCATATTTGATGGTGGCAAAGAAAAAACATTACAGAGACGGAAAATAGGTAAGTTGTTGCATTTTTATAGATTTAAGACAGACTTGTCTGTATGGCAGTTTTAAGATAGGAATATGCATGTGATAAATTATTTATTAAATATTATTACACGTAATATAATTGTATAAGAGAACTTTCATCACAGAATGAAGAATCAATTTGAAAGCAGTGTTTCGTATAATTTAGAAGAACAGGAATTTACTTAATTTGACATAAACATAAACACTTTAATGATATACCTATTGTGAATGATTCGATTTATTTAATAAGTTACACCAATAGCATTAACACATAACATTTTAATATCATCTAGCCACGATTCCATTTTGATCAGGACTAACCTTAACTTTTTTATTATGATCATTTACTACATCAGCTCATTATAGTAATAGACCCCTAAACTTCGAAACCTGTGACTTAAAGGGTATAAGAAACTACGCACACACTCACACACACCTATTGAATTCATAGAATAAAATTTTAGAGACCTCTATTTCTGTAAGTTACCTATAAGACAAATCAATAAACACTCTATGCACGTTACAAGTTTAATTATATTAAATTGTAAAGAATTGTGATTTATTTTTAAACAAATAAATTATTTATTAGTAAGTATACTTTATAATTTAACATTGAATTTTTCGAATGTTAATTCGGTAGCCGAAATAGGTATTTTGGAATAATTCATGATTTCAGTTAATAATTGAAAATCATGACTCATGAGCAATATCGGCACACTATTGTTTTGTTTACATAGTAAACCATACAAATTTGAACTTTATATATAGTACAATAAGAGACACATTCTTTCAGAGGAGATAGCTCTAGATGGTGGAGCCTCGTTAGACACAATACCAGAAGAATGTTTAGGTCCAGTACAGAAATATGAGAACGCCATCAGAAAGTCTGTGTTGTACAGTAAAATTGTTAAAGAAAAGCTGCAAGATTTCAATGGATTGGAGGCGTTTGGGTAAGTTATTGTGAGATGGAATACTAACAAATCTTTTTCTATACCTGAAGAACGAATGAAGTATCAATTGCTCTATATTTCCATAGAAATACCTTATATTAACAATCAATTACTCAACATTTTCTGATAGCAACTAACCTCTGGATAACCAGTATCTATGGTATCAGAAACTACACACAGACATTGATACTCACATCCAGACAATAAAAAACATTTGTGGATCACTGGCTTGCGTTGTTAATTTGGTGGTTCTATTTGTTGTCAACTTGTATTTGTTAGGTTTCTGACACTCCTACTCACGGTTTCATTTATTTTTCTACTGTCGTCGTTAGCCATGAAACATCCATCATCATTCTAATTACTTACTTGTTACATACCATCGTATATTCTAATTACTTACTTGTTTAAGCAGCGCTTCAGCTATCCGCCGTACAGCAGACGCATTTTTCAAGGACATATCTCCCTTACTTCTCCACCTGGGTATGTTCGTACCCACTATTATAGGTCAGGGCACACAAGACCAGCAAGCACATTGGCTCCCTCGGGCGTTGGACATGCAAATCATTGGGACCTATGCCCAGGTGACCACCTCCTATAACTTGTAATTGTAACTCATTATAAATTTAAAATAACTTTCATTGTTCACCGAATTTCCGGAGTTAATTTAAGGTTTGTTTTGTTAAGTAGACTGACTACTACGTAGAAATATGACTGTTTATATTAATTTGTAATTCATTTTGTGATTAATACAAATAGGTATTCTGAAAATATAATGTATCTATTAAAAATGTTCACCTGAACTGGAATTTGACCTTAGGAACGCGCTGAACTGTGGTACTGCTTTAACCAATTAACTGATTATATTATTATACTTTAAAATGTTTTAAAAGTAAACTTAAAAACGTAGTAAAATTGAAAATAATTCACGAAAATTCAGTATAAAATGTTAAAGATAAAACTGGTATACTTATTTGAATATTTTTCTTATCAGACAGAGCTTGGCCACGGCACATTCATCCGAGGGTTGGAGACCACAGCCACTTATGATCCAGAAACTGAAGAGTTTGTTCTGAACAGCCCCACTTTGACTTCCTACAAATGGTGGCCGGGAGGACGTAAGTAGAAAGTAACATATAAGTGTAACAGTTTTTTCAGCATTCTGACCACTTATCAAACCCATGACTCTAATTATCTGTATAGCATGGTCTTCTTATGTATAATAAAATGCAGTGACTATAGAATAACCTAATCAATGACTCTATCATCTTGTTCTATCAACTGTTCCTTAGCCTGTATCTAGAGTATCAAAACTACACATATTCATACACACACCCAATCCGACATAAACATTTCTGGGCCACATCACCTTCATAGTCAATAAATTATGTTATATTTATAATGATTTTAGTGGGAAAAACAGCAAACTACTGCATAGTAATGGCCCAACTATACACAAAAGGAGTGTGTCATGGAGTACATACGTTCATGGTCCAAATACGAGACGAGGACACCCATATACCTCTTCCTGGTATTAAGGTGGGAGACATCGGACCAAGGATGGGCTTCAATACGGCTGATAACGGGTTCTTAGGCTTTAACAACTGTAGGATACCGAGGGAGCATATGATGATGAAGAATTCACAGGTTTTAAAGGTAATTATAATTTTATTTTTATTTAAACGACGTCTGAATCTAGGTAAAAATATGTAATCGTGATAACTTTGAAGGTGCAACAAAAGTCAAAATTATAATTTGGTTTTTCATTCGGTCACTTTAGTATGTTGGTGACCTTAAGTTATACTTCTAGTTAAAATCGCTCAACGTGTCTATCATACTATATTTATTTATCATTTCTGGGATAAAAATTTGAGCATAAAAACCCTTAACATATATGACTTTTTCTCATTGATTCCCACAAAGATATAACAAACACACAACGTACATGATAACAATAACAAATAATCAACTTCAAATTGACTACTCAAGGGAGTTGAATGACCACTGTCCGGATAAATGCACTTTCAAGGCAAAATCACAAGTGCAATGTACTTTGGGATATTTTATCTTTGTCATAATCTTTAGACTAAGCCTTTGTCACACGTCCAAAGACTTACAACATGTAATAAAAATGTTACATGTTTCGCTACAAAATGTCTGAATAAAGTTATTATATAATTGTTATATTCTATTCTATTTTTAAATAAGATTAATTAGTAAAATATGTGTTATTTCGTAATTTTTTAAAAAGGAATGAGAAGAGTATTATTTTCGTAAAAGCATGATAAGTCTTTGAATCTGTATAAAATTAGAATGAACGGATGTGAACGGTTTCAATAAAATCAAAGTTATGAAAACCAAACTTGGTGTGAGTGATGCAGCGCTAATTTAATTTTATCAATCTATTGCTTCTCTTCCAGGACGGCACATACGTAAAGGTAGCAAGACATGGTAAACTGACGTACGGTACAATGGTGTTCGTACGAGTGATGTTGGTCGGGGAAGCGGCTTTCAACCTGGCTAAGGCCGTGACGATAGCCACTCGGTACTCAGCTGTGAGACGGCAGTCGGAACCACGACCGGGGTAATGCATATGGACTAGATTTAGGATGTTTTATAGCTGATGGTTTGGGAAAGCCCAAAAAATAGTTTTTGATGGCATATAGCTTTGGGTAGCATAGATTTAAAGAAATCAGCATACGCATCTGCCTGCCAAGCCTTAGGTCTTCAGTTAATTCTTGGAACAAAATTTGACTATTAGATAGAAAGATACCTGGAGCATCATTTTTCAAAAATTCAATGTTGCAGTTTTAGTTTTTCAAATATGGTATCGAGTCTCATGTCCCCTCTTCCTTATCATTTTAGATACAGTCTACCACACACGCGTACTAATATCATATTTCCAACCCTCAGCCAACCAGAGCCCCTGATCCTCGACTACATGACCCAACAACACAAGCTGTTCATATGTATCGCCACTTCGTACGCGCTCCAACTCACCAGAGACTGGCTGTGGAACACCTTCACTGGAGTCCTCGCTGACATGCGCACTGGAAACGTTGATAGTCTACCTGAGGTAATAAGCAATTAACCACACACCGAAGCAGCAAATGTTTCAAGGCAACTAATGTGGCCAGAAACAAATTTTACCGTCATACATTTACGCACACCGAAGACACATTTGCTTCTCGATTAATGTATGCGGCAAATTGTTACTTGGAAACATTTGTTGCGTCAGCGTGCGGCCTGGTTTACAATGCTTTTTAGCTGTTTGGCAACGTCGCTTATTTGGAAGCGAGGCCACCACGGAAGAAAGAACTATATCTCTCTCTCTCTCTGGTGGCCACGAACTATCTATGTGGTTTCTGGATACTCTTGGCGACGTTGCCACTTTAAGTAAATTAAGTATACGTGCAAACTGCACTTCGCTCACCCAGTTATCAGAAATATATAAAAAAAGAAATAAGATTTACTTCTACATGCTTTTCGAACTGACTGTCGCCATGGCCACTCGACCCCATGTCTCGTCCTAATAAGGGAGAACTCTAAAATGTTCCATGTTTTTATGTTAATGATAATTACGTCAAAGAAAAATCTAGCAATCGCTTTTTAATGGTACTCGTAGATGGGTACTTTTGTATAATGAGTCGAAAATGACCTTGATTTGTGAATATTATGTAATTTGTATCTGAGTGTTACTGTGACATAAAAGTAGATAAGGAAAAGCAGAAGATAGAGGTTGATTTAACAATATCTTTGCATTAGATAAATTAATCGTAAATTAACTTAAAGATAACGTTATAAACTACATATTTTAAATGATATCAAATTGACCATTTTAGAATGGTTACCATGCAGGACTGCTTGGGGCAAACTCTTGTTTATCAATCCTGCTTAGTGGCAATCTAGGGGGTTCTCGCGGGTTCAACTCCCGTCCAAGGTAAAAACGACAACCAACAACGTTTTTAACCATCTCTGTCAGTTAACACATCATAACTTAACATTAATTATTTCTTCCAGTTACACGCCTTATCAAGTTGTTTGAAAGCCATCAGCACATCAGACTCTGCTGCCCTAATAGAGCAGTGCCGCATGGCCTGCGGCGGTCACGGATACATGATGTCTTCCAACCTGCCCTTGTTGTACTCCTTTGTAACAGCTACCAGAACCTATGAGGGAGATTATACTGTGTTGTTGTTGCAGACTGCTAGGTATTTAGTATCTTCAATACGTTTACTAATAATTAGTACTATATTTTAATGACTAATTATGTTGATGACTGTAACCATCAAGGAGGTCGCGGAAATTAAATTGTATACCTAAATGCCATGAAGGTCGTGATAATACAATTATGGAGGTCTGTGAAGGATCCAATATTAAAAAGTTCAAGAGAGTTTTAGTCTGTTGATCGACGATCGAAATAAATAAGTTATGACGTTCTTTTAATATTGTACTCCTAAGTTTAAGGTTAATCCAGTACCTTCTCAATAGAACATTGATAAAACCTTTCAGATTCCTAATCAAGGCCTGGGATCAGGCGGAATCAGGACAAACTGTTACACCAACTGTGGCGTACTTAGCGGACGCTGTTAAGAGGAAAAAAGGGTCCTGGGATATTAGTCTCGATGGCATGATCAGAGAATTCCAAGCTGTGGCTGCTGGGTAAGATATAATTAATGAGTAGGTACCTAAAATTAGAGTGATATGAATTGTATTAATTGCTAAACATGTCTCAAGTATGGAATCACTAATATGCATTGGACAATTGTGGGATTCCATTTACTTAGCATAACATACGTAACATAACATAATCATTCACTCCATCATCTCATTATAGTAACTGACCCCTAACTAAGTTCGAAACTTGTATCTAGGGTATCAGAAACTACGCACACGCTCATTCACACACTTATATCACCAATGAGAGACATTTCCCCTATAGTGGGATCTTCAGAACATTAGTGTTTTTAGCATAATGATAGCAAAATGTAACAAGTATTTTGACTTTCTACAGGAAGATATCAACATGCGCGTCCAATATAAAACTTAAAATGCAATCTGGTATGACTTTTGAAGACGCCTGGCAATTGACGACCGTGCAACTAGTTTCTGCAGCCGAGGTAATAATTATTCTTTTATAATCTAATCAAATAGAAATTAGGTGATATTTTGTGACGACCAAGAGTCTAGTTGGTAGTGACTGCCTGCTATGCCAATGGATACGGGTTCGATAATCGCTAAAGATAACATTTTACAAATTGGTATGTTGTGCTTGTAACCCTGTTTGCTATGCTAATGGTCACAAGTTCGATTCCTGCATATTTCAAGCACCAATATTGTTCTTTCCACCAGGCTCACTGCAGAGCACTTATATACTATACGTACAAGAACGAGATAATAAGACTGACGCAGACATCAAGTCCTAACGCAAAGACCGTTATGGAGCAACTGACACACTTGTATCTGTTGTACTGGACTTTGGAAAGGAGCGGGGACTTGTTAAGGGTGAGTATAGAGGAAATAGCGGCTTATAAATAGTTGGAGGAATTTTGTGTTATACTATTTAAAGAATAGTGAAGAACTAATTTATTTTTCCAGTATATAGGCCAGCTTTAAGTAACATTTTAACCTTCATAGGTAGTGCCAAATAGGGTGCGGATCTGGTTGAATTTGTTGATGGAAAATCCGTAATATATCTATACTCATATTATAAAGAAGTAAAGTGTGTGTTTTTTAAATTAAAATATCTCGGGATCTACTGAACAGATTTGGAATTTTATCCCTGTATTCACGCGAGAACGGGAACTACGCGGGTGAAACCGCAGGGCGCTGCTAGTGTTTAAGTGTGCATAATGATAAACAGCTATCACGCGAGTAAAACCACGATTGTCATGAATAGGTCATTAGCCCTGAGTACTCATAAGTAATGGATTAATTATCAAACAACCGTATCTAGAAACTTTACTTTAGTTTTAAAGGCAACTATCATTAAATCTCTTATCTTATCAACATTTTACAATGAGACCTAAGTAAATACTATATGTTTCAGTACACTACAATATCTGAAGAGGATCTGAACAAGGTCCAGTTGAAATATGAAGAGCTGTTAGCGTTATTGAGACCGAATGCAGTTGGATTAGTAGACGCGTTCGATTTGAGAGATGAGGTGAGTTATGGGTAATGTCATTGGTTGTGTTCTGATGACAAAAAGTTCTATGTAAGATTTTCTAACTTTTTGAGATTGTTGTCGCCATTGTACCTGAGTTGTCTGTCAATTCTGATACTAAAACAATAGATTATCAGTTACAGAAACCTCCTGAAACTGACTGCGCTCAGAAAGTCAGACCTAAAAGTCTGTTACTTAGCGCTTCTATTGTCCAAAACACAACCTAGCAAATGTTTTGTTATATATTTTTGGGATGGGCTTTACTCTCAGAACTACCGAATATACACAAAAATCAAACATTGTGACAAAAAAGTTTTATATTTATGTATAGATGGGACAATCTTAAGAAAGGGGGAAAATAATGAATGTTAGAGAAAATAAGATGCTTTCGTAAAAGTAAGAATGATATACACTTTCTCTGTAGATCCTGAACTCGACTCTCGGCTCGTACGACGGCCGCGTGTACGAGCGCCTGATGGAGGAGGCGCTGAAGAGCCCGCTCAACGCGGAGCCGGTGAACAGCAGCTTCCACAAGTATCTCAAGCCGCTTATGCAGGGGAAACTATGATAGAAATAATATATTATTCGATATAACTAGAAATAAAAAAGGCATTTGTGAAATATAATAAGTTTTTTAAGAGAATGATTTTTATTTTACTCATCTGAATGTATTTGGATTTGATGATGGTGAGTTGGTGATACACACGGGTGAGACATTAAACGAATTTAGCAGCTGCGGTATTAGGCACTGAGGTGATCTATGAAATAGATAGAACACCGTCAACAGTATAGATAGAGTAAATAAACTACAGTTGTTTTATCGTAAGTGGACAATTTTCTGCAATAAGACCACTCTCATTTGGGTTAGTTGTTCGTATTGCGATATTTTAGGCTGTTGCTAGCCGTCCGCTAGAATGGACGTTTAATATAATGTCATTCGTTCGCTAGTCGGATGAATAAGATTATATTAGTCGTCCGTAAATTTTTCATTTCAAATATGAATTAAATATAAAGTGTTTTGGCACTAAAATTGCTTTTTGAGGACTCTAACTCTCCAAAACATAGAATAACTACGCCATTGATATTCCTCGATTATTAATAAGAGAGCAAAAGTCAAGGTCAAAGTCAGAGTCAAAATTTTTATTATGCATATTAAACCATTATACAATCACAATCTTTTTATTATAACAACTGATAACGTAACGTTAGTGAAAAACATTGTTATCTGTTAACGTATAGTTACTTATATCTATGTATAATAATAAACGCTTGATACTAAACGTGTTATTTATTACACCACACCAAACCAGCTGATTCATTCCATCCTTGATAGTTCACGAGGTATTACGTACAAAGATTGAATAAAACCGGTTTGATTGATATTGTTATTT
The DNA here is from genome assembly GCA_958496195.1 of Timandra comae. Classification (NCBI taxonomy): domain Eukaryota; kingdom Metazoa; phylum Arthropoda; class Insecta; order Lepidoptera; family Geometridae; genus Timandra; species Timandra comae. The sequence continues at coordinate 2,109,271 of OY292354.1, forward strand.
TGTGTTAAACAAATATATAATTTAACTATTAAATTATATATTTGTTTAACTGTTTATACGTTTATATTAAGTTATTTATCATTTTGATAGTGTTAAATTGATATACTTATGTACATATTTGTTTGTTAATTCATATTATTTGTAATCTTTTAGTGGTATTAAAATGGTGTCAAAACAAGTGAATAAAGATTTACAAAATGAAAGAAACAAGTGCAGTTTTGATATCGAAGAGTTGACCAACTTTTTAGATGGAGGAGTTAAATACACAAATCTTAGAAGAGGTGTTGGTAAGTAAAAAGTAAAGTGTTTGTTTATAAAACTATTTTCCGCAATAAGAACCTAAGTCTTGCTAGTCATCAAGCTGAACCAAAGGCCGCTGGTTCTCCCTTGCAAGGTAAATAAGTTCACAAATGTTAGTAGATGTGTGTATGATAGAGTGAGTTCGCACGGTGAGTTGTCAGTGTCACCTACTACTATTAATTATTCTGTGGTGTCACTCATAAGAAGGAAAGTTTCCTTCCTTTCCTATTTTATTTATTTATTACATCCACATAATATTATATTTCACAATAATAAATTCTTCCAATCAATATTATAATCCTATCAATATCTTACTGGTTCATAAAGGCCGGCTACTTGTGAACTCTTCTGAGTTGCAAGTGTCTATGGGCAAAGGAAACGCACTTGTGAATCTTCTGGGTTATTAAGTTGCATGTGCCTCTGGGCAAAGGTTGCTTACTATCTGATGAGCCTGTCTGCTCGTATATTATTTTACCACAGGTAACCTAAAGCGCTACCTAGGACTATAATACCGGGTAGCAACAGCTGAGAAATCTCTTCTGTGTCAGAGATTTTAGTAAGAGAGTTTAGATAGTAATCATCAATACTCGCGTGTACCATACAACGTTTTTCAACACATTTGCGAAGAAATTTTCATTTTTTGCTAATAAATAAACAGTTTTTCTATTCGCGTGCATCCAACACAACAATGGTGATCGGCCATAGATTAAAAGAATATACTTATTAAAAAAAAATCGAATGAATGAATGAATGGAATCGACCATAGACCTACCAAAAGTGAGGCAACATAGTTGAAGTTTGTTTTTAAAATGTATGGACACGATTTTTTTTGGTATCGAAACTTTTTTAAAACTAAACAATTTAAAAAAAAATCTATAACTCACTAGTGAATCAAGCGTGTCATTATTCAACTGTTTTTGCATAAATAAGAGCCCCTTTATGAGCAAGTGTGTTGAAAATGCTTTTTTTTCATGTTAACTTCTAATGGGCTTGCACTTGACTCTAACTGATACCCTAGATACAAGTTTCGAACTTAGTTAGGTATCAGTTACTATAATGAGATGATGGAGTGAATGATTATGTTATGTTATAACTTGCCTGATGGAAAGCGATGATACTCGCTGTTCTTAAACACTATTTATTCCGTTTTCAGAAAACAAAATCCTGAGTATTGAAGGTCTCCGGGACAAGGTATCCGATGATTATATGAGCCATGTAGAGAAATATGAAAACGCGCTGCGAAAAGCTGTTATTTACCACAAAGCTATGAGAAAGTTGGAGGAAACGTATTATAATGAGGAAGATAGAGCTAGGTAAGACTCTCCATCATCAGCTCCTATACGTCCTCGCTGACTCAGTCTGAATATGGATGATCAGATCTTAGGGACTAGACATATTTATTCAGCTCCATTCAGCGTTTGTCCATACAAAACAACGATTTTGTTTGGAGACGATTTAGCTGTTGTCCATAAAAAAACGTTGTTTTGTATGGACAAACACTGAATGGAGCTTAATAAATGTGTCTAGTCCCTTACACGCTTCAAATTCGCGTTGAGGTTGAGGCCCATATGGGTAAAACTATTTTCATCCCACTAGCTCGGAAAGTATGTTTTTAATCCCCGATATCTAGGGGTAAAAGTCGATTTTAATCTCAAGAGTGGAAAGTATCGGGGTCGCTGTGACAGCCCGTGCAGGATCCAAGATATTTTCGATAACTGGGAGTAAAAGTCGTTTTTGCGCTCTAGAGGTTAAAGTAAATTTGAATTTAGAACATCGTGTGCACTAAGTGTGATGATGTTTTGAATTCACAAACCATCATACAACTTTTTTTTTATTTAAAATTCAAACTCGGAACCTTCTTGGTGTACAAGACTTACCTATTTTTTAATTTGCTTTGCGCGTGATATTTTGTTTTCATTTAATATTGTGATTGTTTTATGTTTCCATTTAGTAATTTCCTCGCTGAGGGGGGATGAAAATAATGTGTTGCACTCGAGTGCAAGCAATTTTTAACCTTGTGCTCTTTTGAGTCCCTCGCTAACGCTCAGGATTCTTATTTTGAATCCCTCGCTGCGCTCGTGATTCAATTTTAGAATCCTTCGCTGGCTCGGTCCTCAACTGGAGCCCCGGTTAAAAAGCAACTTTGCACTCTTGTATAACAAATAACTATTTATATTGTCAAAAAACGCAAATTACTTCGGACTTTGAACATTTACAATAATAAATTCGTAAGTGCAAATTCAAAGTTCAATTTGTTACCATATACTTACAAAGATCCATAATATAAAAACGATTTCTTCCTTCTATAAAAACAATTTAGGTAAAATATTACTAAGATTGTTTTCTTGATTAAAGTATTCTTTATTAATTTTAGAGTATTCCGAAGATGCTTAGTTACGTCAGGGATCTTTAGTGAAAATACCCCGTTAGCTCTGCACTATTCCATGTTTATTCCAACGTTGTTGGGCCAAGGTTCACAAGAACAGAAAGATACTTGGCTGCAGAGAGCAAAGAATTTGGAAATTATTGGCACTTACGCTCAGGTAAAGATGATTTTATTATTTTTAGCTGTATTTGTTTCTGTTTTAGTAAACTTGTGACACGAAAATTCTTTTTTAGATATTCGGGATTTTTCTCTATAAAACATTAGCTTTCTGACAATGAAAGCTCCATTGAAAACGGTCCAGCGCGCTTTTAGAAATTTTACGGAACATTTTTTTGTTCCTTTTGTGTGATATAAATAATAAAAATGTTTGGCTGCCGACCCGTGGTCCAAAAGCTATTTTGTTGATAAAAGTATTTGTATAATTTATGACACGATAATATCTAAATTTTTGCAATAAAATCATATCTTTGTTTGCTTATAATGGTGATACTAGGTAAAGACATTATGTATACTTACATTGATAATTTATTCATGTACTTAATAATTATATGAATAAATCATCTTTAAATTTACAATACACACGAACGATTGTGTGAAAACATAGCATTTTGAACCAAATTTAGTTCTAGAAATTCTATATTTATTTCTAATGTTCAACAAATTCTATACCTCTAACGATGTTTCCAGACTGAGCTCGGCCACGGCACCTTCATCAGAGGTCTGGAGACGACGGCTACATACGACCCTGCAACCGAAGAGTTTGTACTGAACAGCCCCACTCTTACTTCTTACAAATGGTGGCCTGGCTCTTGTGAGTTTACGTTTTGTAGAGGTTTTTAATTATTTTGTGGAGCCCAAATTGCCTGAAGGGCAAAGTACATACAAAAATCCAAAGGATTTTTACAAGCCACATGAGTGCCGTAGGATCTATGTGTTTACCACTACAGCTCTCGGTCGCTGACCATCACACAAAAGGCTGGTCCTTACCTGATGAGACGCCTCCGGGAATCAGAGGCATCCCCAGACCGTACCGTAGTCGGTCGCAGTTTACTTCAACTTCCACTCAAGTAAATGAGCATGAGGGTGGACCTAATATGAGTACATTTAGCGTCATATAAAAGGTTTCCCTCCTTTGGTATTGCCAACCAAGGCCAGGTTAAGCCAAGACCTTTTATCTGCCGTTGAAGGTACATTAGCTAACCTATCTTTTCTATTGCAGTGGGCCACACTTCAAATTACAGCGTGGTGATGGCACAGCTCTATACCAAAGGAAAGAATTGCGGAATCCAGTTTTTTTTGGTTCAAATCCGAGATGAAGACACTCACATGCCTCTCCCGGGAATCAAAGTGGGGGAGATTGGAGCGAAGATGAACTTCAACACTGTCAATAATGGTTTCCTTGGATTTGATAACGTTAGAATACCGAGGGACAGGATGATGATGAATAACGCACAGGTTTTAAAGGTAAATATTGCTTTGAATAGAGTTGTTCCATTTGCTTTCGCATAAATCTTCAATCCGGTTGATTATATACTTGAATAGCTGTGCTCTGTGGTTAAATACGATCGCTCTGCTTCTATTGGTCGTAGCTTAATGCCTTTCTCGATAAACGAGCTATCGAAAACTAAAATATTTTTCAAACCAGTAGTTCCTGAGATTTTTTCCTCGCTTTCAACGAAACTAGCTCTTCAGATATTTAGATATTCTACCACATTCATATACAACCATTTTCATATACAGGATGGAACATTCGTCAGTTCACCCGACACCAAGCTAACATACGGCACTATGGTGTTTGTGAGGGTGATAATCGTGAACAACCAGGCCAATCTGCTGGCCATGGCGTCTACCATCGCTGTTAGATATGCCGCTGTTAGAAGACAATCGCAAATAAAGCCTAAGTAAGTTAAATAATATTCTTGATTTTTCAGGCTGGAATATTTAAAGCATAATTTTGGCAATGTATTGTAAAGAAATTCAATTTACTATCTTATCTATCCACGATAATTCCGTTGTATTATAATAGATATTTACATAATTATCAAAATTGATCAAAGGTTTATAGTCAAAGATTGTCAATTAATCTTCGATCAAAATCGGCCTTACATGACTGAGTAACAAACAACTGGAATGGATACTTGAGTGTATTAAATCTTCTTCCGAATATGCGTCATATATCTGAGTTGAGTGGCATTAGTTTTTAGATTAAATTTCTTTTAATATTTGACGGAATGTCACCATTTTACGTGGAATTACTGCAATCAGACCTTCACAACCCAGAGGGCGATAAAACCAATAAAATCAATTCAAATCAAATCAAAATTCTTTATTGCTTGCTAAGTGTAGGTACATAGGTGTTACAATAATAAAAGGTGGCAATGTGTTAAAATGATACACTTTTTTTACTAGATTGTAAATTGTACTAATTTGACCAAGTATATAAATTACTAACGTATGTTCCAGTGAACCCGAGCCCCAAATAATGGACTTTGTGACACAACAGCACAAGTTGTTCATATCCATCGCGAGCAGTCACGCGTTGTACTTCACAGCGTTCCACCTCTGGGACTTGTACGCCAAAGTCATGGCAGAACTACAGGCCGGGAATACTGAGTCTTTGCCGGAGGTATTTTATTTAATCAATGATTTCTTACACTAATTCTCTTTTTTGTTATAATAGCGAATTAGGCTTAGAAACTTTTCGTGGATTTTCCAAAAGTCGATCTTTTGCGCTTAACAACAATTGGCAAAAAAAATAAACCATGTTCTCTTACTAAATAGATCATCTTCTCTCTAATATTTATTTATAAAAAAAATTCTTAATACTGAGATAATTCCAAATATTTAAGAGGATAATTATTCTTAGAACTTTACATTCACTTACTTCTTGACAAAACTTAACTAGGAACTTCTCTTCCACTAAATTATCCCATCTAATATTTCAGCTGCACGCCCTATCGTGTTGTCTAAAAGCAGTATCGACATCCGACGTGGGCGGCATGGTGGAGCGGTGTCGCATGGCGTGCGGGGGTCACGGGTTCCTACTGTCTGCTAACCTGGCACACATCTACGGCCTCACTGCAGCCGCTTGCACTTACGAGGGAGAGAACACTGTTCTTATGCTTCAGACTGCCAGGTATACCAATGATTATATTGTATGGATAGTCCATGTTGCGTGCTTTATATTAACTATGAAAATGTAGGATAATATCTACTGTAAATAGCATAAATGCTCATTCAGAAAGGCGGGTGATGTCATCATCATAATAGTGTATGCATTAATATTGTGATGATTTTTACGGGCAGGTTATTTAGCAACAGTGCAATTGTGGATAGTATCCATTCAACGTATTACGTTGAAAAAGTCGAGGCAATTTATTCGCAACTAGCTGTGCTCCGCGGTTTCACCCGCGTAGTTTCCGATCCCGTGGGAATTTCGGGATAAAACGTAGCCTATGTTCTTTCCCGGACCATAAGCTAACCCTGTACCAAATTTCAAGTCAATCGGTTCAGTAGTTTAGTCGTGAAAAGGTAACAGACAGACAGACAGACAGAGTTACTTTCGCATTTATAATACTAGCAGCGCCCCGCGGTTTCACCCGCGTAGTACCCGTTCCCGTGGGAATTTCGGGATAAAAAGTATCCTATGTTCTTTCCCGGACCATAAGCTACCCCTGTACCAAATTTCAAGTCAATCGGTCCAGTAGTTTAGCCGTGAAAAGGTAACAGACAGACAGACAGACAGACAGACAGAGTTACTTTCGCATTTATAATATTAGTTAGGATTATAGTTAGGATTAGGATCAGGACTAGTTAGGATAGTTAGGATTAGTTAGGATTAGGATGACACTAAAATTGCGCATTTAGTTAGATTAATTTACTGAGAATTTTCTATAGGAACGCGGGTAAAACCGCTACTTACCGTATACAGGCTGGCCCAAATAGAACAGTCATGGAAGTTTGAATCTATAAGATATACAAAGATCTGTTCTTATGAACCGATGACATGGTTCCTAAGAACAAATCTTTGTATCTCCATTTCCTTAACAGATCTTTAGTGAAAGCGTGGGAGCGAGCAAGCAGTGGACATCCTCTAAGTCCATCGATGTCCTACTTAACGGACAAAAGTAATCCAGGGAAATGGGACGGCTCTATTGAAGGAATTGTAAGGAGTTTCCAAATTGTTGCTAGAGGGTAAGATATACTAATTTATTTATTTGAATATTTTTTATTGAAAATATTTACTTTTTCTGCAAGCCTTGCAATAAAAAAACCCTTTTTCTTAAACAACTTCTTCTCATCGGTTCGAGCCATTTGCACGTTTAGTTAGACAAAAAATCTTGGTTAACTTAATGACGTCATTGGAAATACAATATGGCGTATTTTCAAAGATGGCGGAGTAATTGAGCATCATGATATGGGTTTTAATTGTGAGCATTTTGACACCTAATATTTATTTCAGTAAATTGTCATCAGCTGTGACTAGTTTAAAGAATTATGCCAAATCAGGATTGGCGCCCGAAGATGCCTGGAATAAAAGCTCTGTGCAATTAGTAGCGGCAAGTGAGGTTAGTGACTTCCTTTTTTTGTCATCTGTGTATTACATTACAACTCGAACTTTATCCATTGTGTACCTATTACTTTAAGTTGAGTCTTTTTTGACGACGTCGATGGCACCATGTCACCATGTCGGACTGCCATCCATAAGGTTGCGGGTTCGATTCCCATGCGGGTTGAATATTTGGGTGAACCATAAATGTTTTTTTTTCGGTCTGGGTGTGTGTGTGAATGAGTGTGCGTAGTTTCTGATCTAGATACAAGTTACGAATCAGTTACTATAATGAGATGATGTAGTGAATGATTATGTTATGTTTTAATTACCGTAAAAACTTGCAAAAAAACATTTTCATTTGGAGTTGCTATTGTTATAAAACGAAAATATAATTCATTTAAGTAATATATTTACAGGGTCACTGTCGGTCGTTCTTAATGTCAACATACAGTTCGGAAATAAAGAAGAAGCTACCATCCTTATCACCTTCTCTCGGGAAAGTGTTGAAACAGTTGTTAGAACTGTACATCGTTTACTGGAGTTTGGAGAAATTGGCTGATTTGTTACTGGTAACTTTAAAATTCTATTAAATATTGTATGAGAATTACTGATGAAAACATAATCTTTTGGGCTCAGAAACATGAATGTTTGTGATAAAGAAATAAGCTCAGATAAAATAAATCATAAACTGTAGACAACCGAGACAAAACTGTGATTCGTAAAATATTTTGCTTTGTGATATACTTAACGGAGGTTAATAAAATCATTTCAAATATACCAGACCTTCCCTATCTCGTATTCTCGTTAAGTATAACAGCGAAAAAATACTTAGGGCCTATTTCACCATCTTCAAGTAACACTCCGAGTAGCCACTCACATGTTTTGTCTTTGTCACTTGATATAAATTAAGAAAGAGACAAAACTAACTTTACTTGAAGGTCGTGAAATAGGCCCTTAGTCGTAAGCTTTACGACCTTTAGTTACCGATTAGAAGACTCACTTGAAAGGTGTCCCGCAAGGCTTCATGTTTTCGCCCTAACTGTTCAGCTTGTTCATTAAAGATTCTTCTAAAGGATTTTTCGAGACCAACTGAAACCATCATTATATTATACTGGTTATATTTTGTATCTTACTGCAAAAATAGTTATTTATGGTACAAGCGAGGTAAGTTGGTGATTACTCCCGAGGCGCTATTGAGGCCCGAGCCGTCAGGCGAGGGTCTGAAGATAGCCGAGGATAGTAATCATCAATACACGCGTGTACCATACAACGTTTTTCAACACATTTGCGAAGAAATTATCATTTTTCGCTAATAAATAAATAGTTTTTCTATTCGCGCGCATCCAACACAACAATGGTGATCGGCCATAGATTAAAAGAATATACTTATTAAAAAAAATAGAATGAATGAATGGAATCGACCATAGACCTACCAAAAGTAAGGCAACATAGTTGAAGTTTGTGTTTAAAATGTATGGACACAATTTTTTTTGGTATCGAAACTTTTTTAAAACTAAACAATTAAAAAAAAACTATAACTCACTAGTGAATCAAGCGTGTCATTATTCAACTGTTTTTGCACAAATAAGAGCCCCTTTATGAGCAAATGTGTTGAAAAATAATTGTTTTCAGTACACTTCCATCTCAGAAAAGGATGTGATTGAACTTCGTCGGCGGTATGAAGACTTGCTGGAGGAAATACGACCAAATGCCGTCGGATTAGTGGATAGTTTCGATTTCAGGGATGAGGTAAGGAAACATAATTATCTGACAATATTTGAAGATTGTATAATAATACTGAAAACATTGAAAAAGAAGACATTTTTTAAACTAGAATTCACTGCGGCAGTGCATTGTCATATGTATCACACTGCCTTGGGTTTCAATACTTGCGTCAAGTAATGCCGGTTTGTTAATTCCAAACGTAATTCGGGTTTGAGATCACCTACACCATCCTCACGCGCATTGGGTTCATGCGATAATGATGGAATAAAATGAGGCAGGATAGACTTATTCACTAATAAGTCTATCATTTATAATATTAGAGTGAGGTAGCCTTTGCCTTGTTTTGGCTTTTTGGCCCCTGCCCAAGGGCACCTTATAAGTATACTTACATACTTATTTTAATTAATAATGTGACTTATTTCCTATCTTTGCTCATGTCTAGATCCTGAACTCGACTCTCGGCTCGTACGACGGCCGCGTGTACGAGCGCCTGATGGAGGAGGCGCTGAAGAGTCCGCTCAACGCCGAGCCGGTGAACAGCAGCTTCCACAAGTATCTCAAGCCGCTCATGCAGGGGAAACTGTGATAGAAAATGTTCAAACCAAATTAAATATGTATTTACCTTGTTTTGTATTTGAAATATATTTTGTTACGTTTTACTTTAAGTGTTTGCTTATTTGAGTATTTCTTTATTCATTTTTAACCCCCGACGCAAAAAGAGGGTTGTTATAAGTTTGACGTGCGTGTGTATGTATATGTGTGTGTGTGTGTCTGTCTGTGGCATCATAGCTCCCGAACGGATGAACCGATTTTAATTTAGTTTTTTTTTTGTATTAAAGGGGACTTACGTGCGAGTGTTCTTAGACATGTTTGATGAAAATCGGTTGACCCGTTTTAAAGTTATGGGGGATTGAAAGTAATTGTGTTGGGGGTTTTTAAAATTTTTAATATCTGTTAATATGATGATAGCCTTGTTCTTTCATCATCTCAGTTACAATTTGCCGTCCACTGCTGAACAAAGACTTCTCCCATCTACTTCCACAGCGACCGATCACACACGCTCTCTGCACACGAGTCCTTGCGACTCTTATTAGCTCGCTGAGCGACTCCAAGCTATCATAATATAAGGTAAGTGGAAATATACTGTAATATTTCCATTTTCATCTAAATATATCTTTATTAGGTACAATAATCATTAAAATATTATTATTTATAACCATGTTTTCTCATTAATTTAAACAAATACATGGATTAAATTAAATATTTTTCAAATTCACAGTTGTAGAGAAATGTAAGATTTATTAAGTACTAGCTGTGCCCCGCGGTTTCACCCGCGTAGTTCCCGATCCCGTGGGAATTTCGGGATAAAACATAGCCTATGTTCTTTCCCGGATCATAAGCTACCCCTGTACAAAATTTCAAGTCAATCGGTTCAGTAGTTTAGCCGTGAAAAGGTAACAGACAGACAGACAGACAGACAGACAGAGTTACTTTCGCATTTATAATATTAGTTAGGATTAGGATAGATGATCTCACCTTTAATGATGTTTAATGATCAAAATATAATATATTCCAGCATCTGTCCAAAATATTTTGTTAGTTCATTTTATATGTTTTTTAGGAATAAATTATATTCATCCTAATATAAAGCCGAAGAGTTTGTCTGTCTGGTTGAACGCACTAATCGGAACTGGGTATTGAAAAAAAATACGTGTAAAAAATAGGGCTATTTTATCGAGCAAGGCTATAAAATCATGCTAAGACCAATAGGACTAAAGCTAACGCAAGTGAAACCGAGGGGCACGGGTAATATCACGGATCATAATTATAAACTAATCTCAGGAACTAATGGTATCTTTCAGTGTTGGATAGTCTATTTATCGGACTGCCATCCGTAAGGTTGCGCGTTCGATTCCCGCGCGGGGTGAATATTTGTGTGAACCACAATTGTTTGTCTCGGTCTGGGTGTTTGTGTGAATGAGTGTGTGCGTAGTTTCTGATATCCTAGATACAAGTTACGAACTTAGTTAGGGGTCAGTTACTATAATGAGCTGATGTAGTGAATGATTATGTTATGTTATTTATCGAGAAAGGATGTTATGACCAAAAAGAGCGGAGTAAACTCGAGATAAATCGCGGGGCACAGCTAGTGTTTTGTATGAATAAATTAGTAATACTTATATGTATTTAAGGCTATTTATTAATTCAGAACAGGTGACAGTCATTAGACAGGTATCCATATAAATATTTACATATCTATAGCAGATTTTATTTGATATGAATTGGTAACTGTTTTGACTAAATTTATATGTATCGGATAGATTTTATATGAGGAGGATGTGCTTTAATTTTTATTGGTTATATATTATTTCTTTCTCTTATTTTTATTATAAACACGGAGTGAACCGCGGTTTTATTAGGTAGGTATACAAATCTGCTTCTTCTTCTTCTATCGTGTCAATTGCCACAAAAAGATATATTTAAGTGTAGAAAATGGAATAATAAATACTAAATTTTCCCGGACCAAAACTCAGCTACATCTACATCACCAGTTTGCCTCCATCATGTCTTCTCGTGTACAAATAAACATTTCTCTTGAATCACTCTATCTATCGCTGCAAACTTTATTCGTTACGTAGGTTAAAAGTTTTTAGTACTTACATTCTTTTTAATAATTACTCATTATGCTGCAATAATTATTTTGAATTGCATTTGCATCGCCCTGGCTTCGCAAAGTTGCAATTTTTTTGGATATATGGGCCCCTTGTTGTGGTCGATCACACTAAAATTAAAAGTTTAGTGACAGCGGCCACCAGTGGTGGCGGATTTAGTGGTGGCCGTTGGGAGTAAACCCTTCTAATCAGGTTTGCCAAAATGGAAAATCCCACTTATCTTTTAAAACATTTTTGACAAAATTCTATTAAAATTTAAACAAATTAACAGCTCCAATAAACCTATCGCTACCTATTGTATTATTTATTGTCCTAAAACGGATATTATAATACATTTTGACACTACGATGTTAATATAACGGTACTTGTCACGTTATAATGAATTACTAGAATATTTTGACAGCCACTCGTTAAAGGGAACCGATGAGTCATGTTAATTATTAACTATGTGTAAACAAACATAATAAAATACATTAATATATGAGAAAAATGAGGAAGTATAGAAATCATTACTATGCGTGTTGGTGATCTCAAATCAAACTTATCAGAAATGAATTATAAAAATAGTTTCATCAATCAATAGGTACCTTTGATCTTATTAAAGAATACTGACGCTTATAAAATAACATTAAATTAAAAATTTAAAAAACCCCCAACGCAATTACTTTCAAACCCCCATAACTTTTAAACGGGTCAACCGATTTTCATCAAACATGTCTAAGAACACTTGCACGTAAGTCCCCTTTAATACAAAAAAACTAAATTGAAATCGGTTCATCCGTTCGGGAGCTATGATGCCACAGACAGACAAATACACACACACACACACACACAGACACGTCAAACTTATAACACCCTACTTTTTGCGTCGGGGGTTAAAAATAGAACAAAAACAATATAACAATCCCTAGTCACACACGGTGAACTCCCTTGTTTTTGCTTTGGGGGTTGAAAAGTTAGAAATCCGATTACGTATTTTTCTTATACTTAATTATGTTTTTTTTTGTTTTCGTTTTTTATGTTGTCTGTCTCATTATTACTTCTTTGTATGAGTGTTGTGCATGCCTGTAATTGGCACACACACCAGAACTAGTATATAAGTGATACTTTTGTAATTTTTATTTGTGTGTGTTGTTGGCGATGCCTTAATTAATAAATAAATAGTGTTCCCAGTAACTATTTACGTTACTACTGGAAAAATACTTTTGATTCAAGTAGGTACTTCTTTAAAAGCGTATCAAATTGTGCCCGTTATAAGAAATCCAGTACTGTTAGGTATTCCTAGTATAACACGATTTGATGTAACAAGTTCAAATTGAGATAATAAATAATACAATAGCATCGATTAATCTGATCGAGTACAGTTATTAAAATGTTCCATACAAAAAACTTAACTACGATTAGTTTCAGATTTTAATCGATTAATGAGAAAGTGATTTGTTTTTTAAGACCACTTGGGGCGATAAAAGCAAATGTTTAATTTGAAGTTGGAAGCTGCAATTTAAATTTGTTCGAAAAGTTTTTAAATTATAAAAAAATATTGTAATAGAGTTGGGATCAGAGACCAGAGAGAATCCTGGTCGTGATCCTTATTCTATGGTTGAGATATTTTGTTACTAAATAATGATCATAAGTTGGACTTTATGGTTTCACTTGCGGTTCTTTATACACCCCTATTTTGAAATTGCGATACCTTATCACACAGCTAATGTAAATTGGGGTTAACAATATAATGGTGAAGTTAGTTTTTTTCTTTTGCTTTTATTTAAAAAGTTATGATAAGTCAAAGTTTTTCAAAATCCCGCCGAATTTTATTGTTATTGTACACCGAACAACAGGCGAACGCTGCGATACACAGCTGAGCGCGGTCATCGACCCGAGCTGTCACAGAATACTTGATAGTTAGTGTGCCGTCTGGTAATACGACATTTATTTAGTATTTTTTAAAGATAAGTAATCGACTATCACTTTTGATATTTTTATTGGATATATGAATTCAGTTACTGCTACAAATATTCTGATTTTAATAAGTCCCATCATTTCAAAATAGGGGTGTATATTTTTCAAATGTAGTTCCTAAAATAGGTATGTGGTACATAAACAAATAATCTAAACATTAATAAAGATAACCTGTTCCCTAATCAGTAGTTAGAAGCCTAATATTTAATGGTCATATTAAATATTAAAACATAAATTATTTCTCAAAAGATGTCTTGTCATATTAGAAATATAACGTTCTATATTAGTTATGGCTACTGGCCATAAACAACTTCTTGAGAGCAACATCCTTATACATTTTCTCACACAAGTAAATAAAAAAAAGTAAGATTTATAATATCTAATCAATGACTTGTAAAAGCTAAAAATTACTTTTAAATATTTATTGATTTTGTATTTATTTGTTAGTATTAAAGTCTATCTCGGTTTTTCGAAGTGCTTACCTACTTCCGTGGAAATCTTTCTATGATAATACTAAGTTTTAAAATTTAAAAGGTACTAGTTAGACTGTAAATCAACTAGTACATAGTAAAAAACAAAGTCGCTTTCTCTGTCCCTATGTATGCTTAGATCTTTACAACTACGCAACGGATTTTGATGCGGTTTATTTTAATAGATAGAGTAATTCAGTGGGAAGCTTTTAGCATAATTTTATCCCCATATTCCTACGGGAACGAGAACTACGCGGGTGAAACCGCGGGGCGCCGTTAGTACATTATACACACAAACTCCATAGTTAATGTCTTTTAAAAAGCTTACTAACTTAACGGACGAAATAGAAATTTTCATAATTTTCCCTATTTCTTAGAGAAACTTTCTAGATTTTCTTTTATTTAAAAAAGCAAATTTCCTAACTTTTCCATTGATATTCAATTTAACTTTGTAATTAATACTTAGATATAAGTATATAAATATAAGTATTTAGCTATCTCAGTCCGATCGTTCGTATGATCTATGAATAACAAACACTATTTTTTGTTTATCCAAATATTGTTGTGAGTAATCAAAATGATAAGTGACCTTGAGGTCTTGTTACAGTTACTTGTATAGAGGTCAATATTCTATGTCCCTCGCAAAAAGTAATTATTGAATTTAATGTTGCATTTGATGTATAGTTTATTTATATTATACGGTTTTATTTATTAACGTTAACTAACGGTTCCTGCTGTGGTTTATTGTTGTATATTATGTAAGTTCTGGGGGATTTTACGTAAGTTCTGAGGGATTTTCGGGATTTTATTTGAATAGTAAGTTTACATGCCTTAGGAAAGTAGTAAACGAGTATTTTTTCCTAAATAAAACCACTCCAATTTGGGTCTTTTGTGCGTACGGCGATATTTTTGTTTTAATCAATTTATTTATTACTAACGGCGTCTCGCGGTTCCACTCGTGTGGTTCCCGTTCCTGTAGGGATACGGGGATAAAATATAACCTATGTTACTCAGGGTGAATGTAGCTTTCTAATGAAAAAAGAATTATAAAAATCGGTCCAGTACTTTTTGAGTTTATTCGTTACATACAAAAATATAAATATTTCCTCTTTATAATATTAGTGTAGATGAAATTGAATCCTCTAATTACTCGTAACGGCTGTCGATGATTTAAGTAAGTCTACGGATTTTTTTTCATTGCATAAGTTTTGAAAAATAATGTCCTCTTTATTTTATATGTACTTAGAGGTCAAGCTACACTTTTTAGATTAAGAGACTAATGGTAAGGGGTTTGCCTCATCATGAACTTTATGTATAATAATAAATCTTACAAACAGAGAAAGTGTTGTTAGTTTGTTTAAATTAACATCAAACATTTTGGATGGATGTTGATTTTCTAGATCATTTGGAGTAATTTTTATCTTTCATTTTTAACTTTCTCTATGATGTTAAACATTAATTTATAGCACAAACATGCCTTAAATACATTCGCATATCATTTACTGTCACTTTACATCTTCTGCCTGGCAGAGTCTTTGTTTTGAATTGTCGGTTTTAATTTCACTGATTTGGACGAGAATAGTTTTCTCTACCCAGCGTAAATAAAAAAAACATACGCGTCGAATAGAGAACCTCCTCCTGTTTTTTAGTCGTCGGTTAAAAAGGAGGAGGGTGTGGATAAATAATATAAGTATGTAAACAGTAGATTAATTTTGAACTAGTATTTATTATACAACAAACTTTTACAAACAAAGGTCCTTTTTAATTAAATGTAATTTAGAAAAAAAGACGTCATTTCTGAATGAACTTCGATATTATAATGTTTGTTTTATAAGTAGGTACTACTCGTATATAAAATTAATAACAGTATCTTGGTTAAATGATTTCGGTAAAATATTATGACAGTAAATTAGGTTTGACCAACATTAGTCTTTTATTTGGAGCACATATCAATTTAGAAGTAAGTATAGTAAAACTTAATATGTAATAATATACCTCTTAGGGCCTATTTCACGAACTTCAAGTAAAACTACTCACCAAGTAAAGTTAGTTTTATCTCTTTCTTACTTTATATCAAGTGACAAAGACATAACATGTGAGTCGCTACTCGGAAAGTTACTTGCATATGGTGAAATAGGCCCTTATAGTAATAATATATACCTCTTACTTTTGGACTCTTTGTGTGTACATACTGATTTTTTATTTAGACTTTTATTCAATCTACTCTCTTAGGACAGTTCCGTGTTTCATCGAGCAAGTTACGCCCTCGATTCCAGGTGCCATATCCTACTAATATTTTAGATAGCCTTTATGGATAGTTAGAATCTCACTAAAGTCTGACAGATAATCAAATTATGTTTATCGTATCACGCATAAGGACCCAAATTGGACAGGCTTAATTGTGGAAAATTACCGGCAAAACCATTATTTAAATTAATTGATCTACGTTCTATATCTTTCTAAGTAATTTATTGTAACTTATCAGCATGATCTACTTTATTTTTTGCACAAATTAATAATTATTATGGTGATTAACCAGTTCTTAATTGAAATCTCGTAAGATTTACGAATGTTAATATTTTATAGCTGCTAATGGCGATTTGTTTAATACATAGTGTTATTAACTTTGGCTTGAATGTGTTTGTAATATTAATTGACTTAAAACTTTAATAAATTAATTGATTTGAATTGAATAATTGAATGGGTATTGGATAGTTAGTATCTATGATTAAATAAAAAAGTTTGTTTAAATGACAAAATCTTTTAATATGGCATTTAAAATGGCATCCTTTTGCATTGCATACAATGTTTTTTAAATTTAGAATAAGTTAAATAAATAATAAATTAAGTCTATAAACTAGTGCTTTACCGCACGGCAAATACATCAAGACAAGTTTTCAATTGTTCTCGAAGTCGTCGTGATGTGGTTGCGATGTTGAGATGATGAGCTTACAGGCTCTGTGCGTTGGCGCGAGCGTTGCCCCAACCTGAGCTGTTGGCAGCGGTGTTGACCACTCTGTAAGCGGTGTTCACTCCCTGGCTCTTAACCGAAGAGTTAGCTGATCCATAGCCGCTCGACTGAGCGTTGGTGACAGCGTTACCGCCCCAAGAGCCGATACCAGACTTGGCAGCTCCGTATCCCAAACCGGTGTTGGCACTTGAAAGAGCCGATCCTTGACCACGAGAGTTGGCTACAGACCTGATGGCGCCAAATGTGTTATCGATGTCAGAGTTAGCGTCAGCGGAGCCGTATCCGTTAGAGTTGGCAGTCGACTTGAGGGAACCGAAACCAGCATTGTTTACGTTGGCGTTGGCTGATCCGTGTCCGTGGGTGTTAGCGGAAGTCTTGGCGTTACCGTAACTGATGGCGACAACTGGCTCGGATCTGAACACGGAGTATCCAGCGTTGTTGATGTTAGCATTGGCGTTCGCGTATCCGAGACCGTTTGTGTTAGCAGTAGACTTGGCAGAGCCAGCTCCGTTTACATCGGCGTTGGCGTTGGCAGATCCGTAGTTGTGAGCGTTGGCGGCGGCCTTAGCGTAACCGGCGGGGATATCGTACGCGGTACCGAAGTGCCAGTGGATGCTACGGCGCTGGGGAGGGCCGGTCTTGGCGGACGATGTGGCGGAACCGTGGCCGTGGACTTTAGCGCTGGAAGAAGCAGAGTCGTAGCTGACAGGTGTGTACACAGTTCTGTATCCTTGGTCCTTCGCTACGATGACAGAGGGGAGGAGTTCTTCAGTGATGATGGGAGCGGCGATACCGTTAGTCTGAGCGCTGGAAGACGCGGTACCGAAACCATTTGTGTTGGCGTTCGACACGGCAGATCCAAGACCACCGTAAGTCTTCGCGTTGGTGGATGTCACTCCGTAGTTGCCAACACCCCTTTGAGTCTGGGCGGTGGATTCAGCATTGCCTGCGCCGTTGGAAGTAGCAATAGAGCTTGAGGAGTCGGAGATACCGTCACTGGTGGCGACAGATTGGGCGGCGATCTGACCTTGGGGTTCGTAGATGACTTCTACGGGAGTTCCAAAGTTCTGGTTGTAAGAGATCACATTTGCCGGCGCAGGGAGGGGGTAGTACGCTCCATTGTTAGCTTGGGCTTGAGCTTTAGCGATTTCAATACCAGCGTTCTCGGGTCCATCGATAGTTTCGGCTTTAGCGAGGACCTGTCCAGGGTAGAGGTTTCCGAAAGCATCGCGGACGTAGTTCCCTCCGTTGGAGTTGCTACCGAAGGCCTGAGCTACTCCGTTGTTGACGTTGGCAGACGCTTGGTTGGAGCCGAAGCCGCTGCTGTAGCCCTGGCCGATTGAGTATGAGCGTCCATCGCGGGTTTGTACACCTGAAGCAAAATAAATAGATTTTTAATATCTTGATTAAGTATTAAAAAAAAAAATACTTTAAATACATTTAATTATTAGATACTCACTGCTTATGAGGACCGGGCTGGTGTGGCAGGTGGCGACCAACGCCAAGGCTACAATGAATCTGGCTGCCATGTTTGTTTACCCTTCGAGAGGAGCCGGGTGAGTGGATGCAGTGATAGCATTTCTCCACGCTTATATACAACGTGTGTACCGCCCCCCGCTGCTACGCGACTGACCCATAAGCCGTGAACTTAACCCAATGTGATGGACACTCATAAATTAAAGTGATAGGTTACGGTAGATTAATGCGCGCGCGATTCGCGAATATCGGCGAATAGACGTTTTTTTCTTGTTAATTGCCATTTAGGAGATACAGAAGTGTTTGTAACTGACGCTAAGAGATGAAGTGCACTGACCTGCACTGCAAAAACATCTAGTTCCTTAATGATGTCGGACTGTGACTTATGGTTTTTATTTCAACGATAAAATAATCCAGTTTACAGATATTTTTAATTATAAAATGTAAATTATTGGATATAAAAAGTTTAGAGTTTTGTTTTTAAAACCTATTTTTAAACCTAACTTAGCGGAGTAACGTCGATCTAATCGTAGTTAAGTATTTACACACGTAAGTAAACATAAAAACGTAAGAGTTCCGTTTAATTACAAAATATTTTGATAGAAAAACATATTTTTCATTAAATTCAAAACATTTATTTACTGCATGTGAAAACATATTTATGATTGATTCTTTAAACTGTCAGATTTTAGACGATACAAACTTACAAAAAAGGTTTAACTTTTAAAGATTGGATATTTGTTTATCCTAAAATATTTTAATACGATAATCAACAATACCGTTCCTAATTTCGTTTAAAGTGGAAAATGCCTCGAACAATCTGAATATAAGTACTAAAATTTGTTTTATTAGCTTCTAAACCTGCAACCCAAAAGAGAGAAGGAAAAAGGTTTCACAGCCAGTTTTTCCATAAGATAAACTTAAAATAAGGAAATACAGTAAAGTTTAACTAATTATATTTATAATTCTTTATGATTCAAGTAGAGTTGAATGGCCGCGATCCTTACCGGATGTCTAAAATCCATCAAAGTCATAAAACTAGACCATTTGGAGTCTGATCCAGTTTAATAATCATTTAACTTCTCACGATTCGCATTATTTATTGATAATGATTGAATTTTTGTAATTTATTAGTTTACCTGGCAAGACTATATTATCCTTAGGGCATTTTATTTAAATAAAGTCACAAAATTAAAAAATAGTAGTCCTGAATCTTTATACGAGTATTTTCAGAATTTCACAAGAGAAGAGACTCAAACTGAAAATGTCTAATTGGTGTAAACTGCCATTTACAAACACAAGTAGTTATTTACACCTAATGGACTTTTATATTTTCAGATCTATATCATCTCAAGCTGTGCCCCGCGGTTTCACCCGCGTAGTTCCCGATCCCATGGGAATTTCGCGATAAAACATAGCCTATGTCCTTTCCCGGACCATAAGCTACCCTTGTACCAAATTTCAAGTCAATCGGTTCAGTAGTTTAGCCGTGAAAAGGTAACAGACAGACAGAGTTACTTTCGCATTTATAATATTAGTTAGGATTAGTTAGGATTAGGATTAGGAAGTTAGGATTAGGATGTCTAGTACTATAACTTTCTTATTATACTAGCTGCGCTCCGCGGTTTCACACGCGTAGTTCCCGTTCCCGTTCCCGTAAGAATTTCGGGATGAAAAATAGATGTTGGCCGATTCTCAGACCTACTGAATATGCTCACAAAATTTCATGAGAATCGGTCAAGCCGTTTCGGAGGAGTATGGCAACGAAAACTGTGACACGAGAGTTTTATGTATTAGATTAAAAGTCCTCTTCTACAGATACTAAGGAAAGTTACAAATAGTTACCTTCAATACAAGTTTGTACTTAAGCAAATGACGCCATCAAGTCTGCTAAAATAACCGATAGGTATTAAGAGAAGAAGCGAATTAAACAGTTTATAAACATGTTTAATTCAATTAAATCTTTCATTTATGCAAATTAGATATAATATTTATAGTTACATTTTATATTAATTTAATATACTTCTTACTATCTATGTGTTTGTCCGTTCGTGCTTTTTTAACCTCCGACGCAAAAAGAGGGGTGTTATAAGTTTGACGTGTCTGTGTGTGTGTGTGTGTATCTGTCTGTCTGTGGCATCATAGCTCCCGAACGGATGAACCGATTTCAATTTAGTTTTTTTTTGTATTAAAGGGGACTTACGTGCGAGTGTTCTTAGACATGTTTGATGAAAATCGGTTGACCCGTTTAAAAGTTAAGGGGGTTTGAAAGTAATTGTGTTGGGGGTTTTTTTTATTTTTTTTATTTTATCAATTAGTTAGTTTTTTCGATTAGTACTTACTTGATTAATTTATCTTGCATTTGATTTATCATAAAGTTGAAATGAAATCGTAGTTCGTAAGTTTCAAAAACGATTTTAACAATTTGTTTTTGAAATTGATTCCATTCATATTTTTGACGTTTAGCAATTATTGGCAACCTAATGTTTAGGATTTAATAGGACGATTAGAATTGAATATTAATATTGGGCGTTTAGTAAAGTTATCTGTCTGCTTGTTTGCCTTCTAAACACACAATATTTGGCAAGCAAACCCACAGGCCCAAACAGTTCTCGGTATATAT
This sequence comes from Timandra comae, assembly GCA_958496195.1. Taxonomy (NCBI): domain Eukaryota; kingdom Metazoa; phylum Arthropoda; class Insecta; order Lepidoptera; family Geometridae; genus Timandra; species Timandra comae. The sequence goes on from OY292354.1 coordinate 2,130,405, forward strand.
TCTTCAAAGTGGTTGAACAGGATTATATTCACAAATTATTGACATCAGTTGTCGTCCGGATGTCACTTTCATATCTCGATACAATCTTAACATGATTGTCAACTCGATTCTCTCACAAATAAACTGCTTAGATTCAAACATATAATGGACTAGCTTTTTTCTGCGACGATGTCTGTGGGCTTTAGACTAGGGTCTGAATGAATATTTAAAGTCCTGCAAGTACTTAATTACTTTTTTTTAACAATTTCACAAGAATGAATTTGTTTTCCGGGGTAAAAATATATCGTATAAGTAGTATCATACATACTTACTTAATTATGTTAAGTACTGTTCGTATAAGTGGGTAGTTTTTCGCAAAAAAAAACCGAATGGGTCTTTAGTTGTTAGACAACGATAAAACCTTAACGTGCCCATTGAAGAAAGGTTTAATTTAGGTACTACTTATCTACTTGTGAAAACAAACATCCAAACATGCAAACTTTCACATTTATAATATTAATTAGCCGCATTTATAAATTCACTAAAATTGAATGCTTTTAAACCATAAATAAACTAAATATTGCTTCGGATTAGATCATGTAGTTTATTTATATTTTTTATCGTTGTAATAAAATTTAAAAGTTAGATTTTTACGGAAGATGTAAATCAGAGAGACATGGCAACAGCCTGATTATGTCCTCTTAGTTCATTAAACTTTCATAAAGTATAACTGGGATAACAACTAGTAACTTCGTCAACTTCAAACATCTCTGAAATTAATATTATAAGTACATCTATGAAGTTGATCATACAACAAACTAATTTTGTCAAAAAATCTATTTTAAATATTTTTTTACTCAAAACCGCTACATGTGTTGGGGTGGTTTACATTCTTTAAACATAAAGTTTTAATCATTTGGTTTTTTTTACCGTACGGAACCTGAACGTATACAACCAGAGGTTCCAGGTTCGACACATATCTGGATCGAGCGATGCAATTATGGTAATTTTCCAAATACGTCTCAGGTTTGAGATCATCAACACCTTTGCTATAAGTATGCCATGCCAAGCGAGATTACGCTTACTCATCCTTACTGTATCTCTACTGTACTCAGCGCGCGAGCGGCTTTTGTCTTTCAAAAGATATATCTTAGTAGCTGATACCAACTTTATGTAACTATATAAATAAAGGAAAACAAAAGTTTTATAACAGTACCTTATAGTAACGGTTACTTACCAAAAGTCGACCGTAAGTTCTTGGTAGAAGTTAAATCGTAAATTGTCTTTGTTATATTGTGTTTACTTACATAAAACGTACAATAACGTAATATTCCCGTTTTATTCTCGTAATATTAAGTAACTTTTTTGGTAAAGGAAGTACTTAAAAACGTATAAGAACTATAATCCGTTAATAACATGGCGACGACAGTCGTAGAATTACTTATTGTATTTTAGTTTTGCCCCGCGGCTTAACCCGCGTAAGCTTTGCTCCTCCTATTGGTCAGAGCGTAATATTATCACTACATAGTATAAAACCATTATATTCATTTGGTCATGCTCGCGAAATCGATATTATTTCGTGGTGTCTATATCATTTATCACGCACAGTCATGCTAGGGGGCTGGTGTAACTACTGTTACCTGACAAGGATATATGTATCCTTATGAATACTTATACATACAAACTTTACGGTAAGTATGTACATAGGTACATAAAATCCCTAATTTGCTTCGCCATAGTCGAGTATAAAACTTACAAATACTTTTTTATTTATCAGCAATATTAATGGAATTATTATGTTATGTAAATAAACTTAACAACATAAATAAATAACTTTAATTTAGAAAGGATATCCGTCACAATATATTAATATCACCATTGATGGAAAAAGACTGAATTCAAATTACCTATATTAATTAACTTTCTAGAGCTTGACGAGGTTTCAGCATGATCGATATGTTTACTTTTTTTTTTTGAGAGTAACTTATGTATTTTAATAAAATATGTTAATTAATACTTAAAGTGCCTGTAAGAAACCACTGGCGATCAAAAGGCAGTACATCAAGAAAGAACATGCCAAGTCACCACCAATAACGCATGTAATTTTTTTCTGTCTTTAAATATTAGCTAGCGTCGCTGATCATGAAATACTAACGTCTACAATACTCGTACCTATCTATAATAATAACAAAAATGCTCGCATCTTTTTTTTTTTTTCTTCAACCCGCATCGTCCCTCTGCTGGGTAAAGGTCTCCCCCAGACATCTCCAAGTCTTTCCTTCGCAGTCTCCCACCAGCTACTGTCGAAGGCAACAAGATCATCCCGCCAAGGCTTTCTCGGCCGACCCCGACGAACGCCCTCCTTCGGGAACCCATACCGTTGTTATGTGGGCCCACTTCTCAGGTACCATCCGACTTACGTGGCCCGACGCATCTTATTAACGGCTATAAAATTAAGATTTATGTTTTGTCATACTTTTTATACGCAGTACCTAAGTAAGTAAATAATAATTAGTAAAAATAAATACCTTGGTGTTTTTTGAATAATAAAGTTTAGCACTAAATCAATTCAAATACTAGGTACCTATTTCCTGTGCCGTAGTAGAAATCCCCCTCGGGATCCTACGGCACCTTAATGTAATGCGGACGGAAGTCGCTGTGTTTTTAGTGGGTAGGCCCAGCCCTTCTGGCTGGGAGAGCCCTACATGCCCCGGGGGCCCTCCCAATATCGGCTCACGGTGGTATGCAGTTTTATGCGTTTTCACTGCGTTCAAACAAAAAGGTACCTATTACCTATACCTATACTATACCTAAGTATACTTGATTGTGGTCAATAACCAATACCTAGTTTATCTAATCTCTTAATACTTCACATCCCGTTGTGCATTTGATGTCTTTTGTTACGAGATGTTAACTGACGTCATTTAACAATCGGTTTTAATAGCCATAAGATTCGCAGTTAGGTATACTTATTTACAAAGAAATCTTAGAACTTTAGATAAAAACTAAAAATATCTAAACACAACGTTCAATAACATGTTCTACGAACATCCACAAGATAGCTAGCTTCTAAAGGATGAAATATATTGTGAAAAATATAAGTGTTAAGCTTACTTAAGCTAATCCTAGCCAAGTTCACCTTTGTACTTATATTTTTAAATCTTGGAGATAGTTTGCATCGGAAGTTAGAATTACACACTAAGAAGCAAAAAAAAATCTCTATCACTATATCATCTATCTTTCTTCTATTATCTATGTAACATTTCTTACGAGTTCTTAGCCAGACAGTTGTCTAAAAATAGGACAAAATCATACATAAAATTTCTATCTATAAATCTACATATTCTGAAAGTTATCAGTAAACTATTACTATTGACCTGGCCGTGTCTAATTTATTATAATTTATAATAATACAAGCTAATGTTGTTGTATGCGCGCTGTAGTCATGACACCGATTAATTACGCTCAACGACGACAGATTTGGCGTCAGCGGGTTTGGGGTTCCTCATGCAAATATAAAATATCAACAAGCAATATCAATGTAGAGGTCCCAGGTATTATATGGTAGTATATGAGTGATCAATGATTATGTATAACACATGATCATGGCTCACTCACGCGTGGACGCGGTGTGTTTTTTAGTGATAAACGAATTTTTGCACAGTTTATTTTGTCTCGTATTATATGTAAGGACTTGTTTGTTTTTTCTCCACTGAACAATTTGATGTTGAACATTGCCGGTCATGGTTGATGAATGATGGGAAAAGTGGCAGGCAAACGAGCAGTTGGACGTAGGAAAAAGTCTTGGCTACGTAATATCCGGGAATGGACAGGAATACGGAGTGCCGCAGAACTGTTCAGTCTGGCGAGAGATCCTGAGAAATATGCGGGTCTGATTGCCAACCTCCACTAGTTGGAGAGGCACTGAAAGAAGAAGAAGAAGAAGGTCATGGTTAAAGATTAGCAATATCAAAGGTTTTGGGGCGTAATAGTGACGTTTATTCTGTTTATTTTCTTAAGACCTATATTAAATATCCTGTAATGAATAGTACAATACTTTTCTTTCATTGTCTAAGCCGTAGCTGGTAGTAATGTCGTGGCCACATCATGAAATGTGACCACTTCATGAAATGGTCGATAATTTCATGATATGGGCAAATTTACGGTATAGCCATGACAGTAATACAATGGTCAAAATGTATGAGCCGTAACCGGTGGCAATGCAAAAATAAATAGACACAACACACAAATCATTTACATACGGGACCCTCAAAATCAACGCTACACTCTCGCACGCTCGTTGATTTATTTGACGAGCTACTTTTACAGGCGAATCTGATTTACTATACCGATACATTTTTTGTTCCTAATTGATGGACGCGAAAGCCAGTTCATAAAATACATCGTATAATTATGTACATACTGTGCTAAAATAGTATTTTTTATTTTGGTGAGTTTTATCTATGCGAAGAGCAGAGAAATATTGATACTTAAGTACTTACTTAATTTATAATAAATTAATTTTTAAAAGGATGTGTGCAGCGAATTTTCTCGAAATACATAATAATAATATTCATATTCAGCATCACCTACCTATATTAGTTAGTCGGGTTATACTAGTTATGTCCTTCTCTTGGTTTTGCTCAGATTGACTTTTGTGTATTAAAAATATCGAATTAAGTATAAATAACATAAACTACAAAAAGTTAATTAAATTAACTTCAAAATCCTTTATAAACGGCAACCACCTAAAATAACATCATCTTTTATTAAAGTTGGTTGATACTATACTTATAACGAGGGATATACTTTTATAACTAAATTTCGACCCTCTTAAGAACAGGCAGCGTGGCCGAGTGGTCTAAGGCGCTGGTTTTAGGCACCAGTCCGAAAGGGCGTGGGTTCGAATCCCACCGCTGTCAAAACCTTTTGCTGTTCTTATAATTTTTATTTACCATATATTATATGGCATTGATATTTTTTATTGAATTTCTCGATTTATTTAAGTACTTTAATGAGAACTTATGTAATTTATCGTTAATAAAATTTTTTCACACCTAATTATTTTAACCAAAAAGGAACATAATCTAACAATTGTTTAATAATATTTCTTTTAAATAAGTTTTCACAAGGTTTGTAATATAACAGCCTTACCAATAAAAAATACCCACTGTGTATATTCTTGATATAACGAATTATTAATATCCTTCACACTCGTTATATCAAGAATATACACAGTGGGTATTTTTTATTAGTAAGGCTGTAAGTGTTTTTTCTGCATTTTCTAAAATGTTCAAGTAACATGGAACCGTAATACCTCTAGCGGAATTTATAAGAACTAAAAAACTGTATTGATAACTAACATGATTCATAAGTTTTAACCTCATATCAAAAATATAACCTCTCATCAAACTATTCTAATATTATAAAGAGACTAGCTGCGCCCCGCGGTTTCACACGCGTAGTTCCCGTTCCCGTGGGAATTTCGGGATGAAAAATAGATGTTGGCCGATTCTCAGACCTGAATATGCTCACAAAAATTTATGAGAATCGGTCAAGCCGTTTCGGAGGAGTATGGCAACGAAAACTGTGACACGAGAATTATGAATAAGATAGAGTTTGTTTGAACAAGCTAATCTTTGGAACTAAGTATTTTTTTTACTTTTTAGAACAGTCTAGATTGATTATGGCTCTAAGCCAATGTCTCATTGTTTGGCTATGACTCAGTAATTTTCATTCTGCATGACTCAATAGTTAAAAATTAAGTACGTAGTATGATTTTTATAAACAAAATACTACTTATTTATCCAAACACTTTTTATAAAGTAAGAAAGAGACTAAACTAACTTTACTTGGTGAGTAACCTTACTTGAAGGTCGTGAAATAGGCCATTAGTATGTTGATAGTTCTTCACATTAAAGATACTTTAGGGGCTCTATATAGTAACATATTTTTTTTTATTTCTGTGTGACCAATCGTATAGCAAAACCTTTCAAAATATAGAGATATAGAACCTGCTTTTTGTAAGTCGGTCATAGAAGGTTGCATGCAATAATGTAAATTAAAAATATAGGTAGAGTAAATAAAACATAACACATTTTTTATAATATTCTGTATATTTACCTAAGTGTAAAGGAGAATTATTTACAAGGTGGACATCAATAAGTATATGTCTACCTTAACCTAAATTTCCAAACTATTTAATTACATACACTAAACATTACATAGAGACAAACAATTGATCAATTCGAAACATAAAATTATAAGACATCCATTTTGAAAAAAAGGGCGCGGAATCGGTTGTAAACGTTTCGTTTTACATAAATCCTATTTAACATTGATCTCTTTTATAGCCTCATAAAATTGTGAAAACATGTGCTGCCATCTAGTGAGTTATTACAACATTAGCGTGTAGCTATGAAAACTTCTTGCTAAGTTAGGACTTTTAAATAACAACTATTATATGAAGCTACCACAATAATTAATAATATTTGGTTAATGATTTCGTTCTTTAAACTCATAGGACATTTTGATTTTCAAAAATTTACAATTTCTTTAATTACAAAACTTACGCTAAGTAGAGCACCGGGCTCTTTAAATAAATTGATATTATTTTAGGCAAATTCAATTCAAATACTTAGTACTTAAGGTTGTTATTCCCTTAATATATTTGAATTAAATTGTCCTAAAGGATTTTTCAATCCGATAATTAGGAATGTACTTGGATCGTTAATTGTCAATACTTACATTAACGTTGTTAGGTTCGAAACAGATTGAGGGAAATTCAATTTGTGTGACGTAACGACGTTACTGTCATTAATATTGACAGATCATTGACATTATTAGACGTTTCTAGAAGTAAACTGAATTTTTACGTCAATTTTGCAAATCTTTTTGAATTTGAATAGTTTTTTGTCAATCCCATCTTTAGAATATTATTTATTTATGTAAAATTTGCATAGAAATGGCTTATTAAAAGGAGCACATACATAGACAACTTTTTTCAAATTTTCTCAAATAAAAATCTTTGGAAAAGAAGTATTTTTACGTATCTCGACTATAGCTTGTTGGAGGTTATACATTCAAGCAGATTAAGAAATTGTACTTTATTGATATTAACGCCATTTCTTTGTTTTCCTATATGTTTTCTGTTTATACAGTTTCATCATCATTGGCCTATACATCTACATAAGATGATGGTGTCAGGTGATTGAACAATTCGTGATAGAACATTTCTGTTCATGGCTAAAGAGCCCTATGTGGGAGTGACAGCCGCAGTTATTAGTTGTTATCAGTTATTCAGTTTACCCTTGAAAGTTCATAACAAGTCATCATAATTAAGTTTTAACTTAGAGCTAGATCGATTATTCACAATGAACTATATTCCGAATCTTACTATCTACAGGTTTACATCAATTCGACGAAATTATGCCCAAAATGCTTATTTCATATTTCTTTGATAGATTTTAATGTAATAACTTTCTGTTATTAATATTACTGCGATTACGGACAACAATTAATCCTTCTAAGTAAAATAATTTATTAAATAACAATTAAAATTAAATTATTGTTTTACCAAAATAATGTAAAATTAAATTAGACAGCACTGGATTAAAGTTAAAAACTATGAAATGAAATGGCACAAAGTTTAAGATTAAAAATAGTTACAAAAAATGATAAAATAAATATAATCGTTGCACAACATATCGTTAAAATTAAAATAAGTATTCAAAAATATATATTTAAAAAAAGAACCCAATAATATTTAAAAATAAAACCCACTGATAAAAATAAAAAAGCATGCATTGAAAATGGAACGTAAACAGTTCGATATTTATATTAGAGAAAACATTTCATCATACCTACGAGTACAATAAAATTTAAAACCTTATCATTAGAGTCACACTAAATACATATCGCTACACATCCTCATTACATTAAATTCATTTAACAGATATGGACGTGTCCATAAATTTAATAATCCGTAATAAAACATTAGGCAAAGATACAGCATTGTACAGAAGGATAGCGAATGGCACAATTCATCAGAAAACGTAAGACTAAGAAAATTTTTCTCAGTTATTCCATACATCATTCAAATCAAGAATACATGATATTTAGATCCTCATACACTTCACAAAGTATGTTATAAAAGTTGGTCTCAAAACACGATAGGTAAATATTAATAATTTAATTCAACGATTTTCCAATCATACTCTCGCCTTGAGTAACATTCCGGTACATGATTTGTACAATTTACAGTACAAATCGTACACACCTATCTCATTATAACATTGTTTAGGTTATAAAAATGTTTCAGCCGTTTCGTTTCAATTTGATTAAATAAATTGCAGAACAAATTCTAGCCACGTTGGTAAATGATAAATTAATAATAAATGTGTCAGTTGGAACGCATGGGTCTATTTTTAAATGCGTTTTCGTTCGATTATCGGCCATTGTTATTGATGGTCAGTGTTGTGTCGGTTAATAAACACGTGGCAAGTTTTGTTCCGAGTGTTCTCACGCGTAGAACTCGCGGTTGTTATGACCCTTCCCATAGGACGAGGCGGCGGGACTCCGTTTGGGCTCGTCGAGGGCGTAGGAGCCTTCATCCTTCTTGCGCATGCGGTAGACTATGAACATTACCACCAGTATCGCGCATAGCAGCCCTACTACTGCGCCACCGATTACGGCTGAAATAGGAAAAGGTATTAATTAGTCATTCGTATTAATATTATATAAAAATAATGCATTTACAATGAACTGATTTTGATGTTTAGTAGAGTTATCACCAGCTCATATATTATGTCCTCACTGAGAAGCTTGAGGGCGATCAGGCCTTAGTCAGCCAAGGGCTGCTTGCAGGTTGTTTGACTACACACACAACTTTAGAATTTTGTCGGAGGTGTTTGAAAGGAAAATGAAAAAACGGCGTTCCTTCAAAATCCCATTTGGTTTGCGTGACTAAAGCCTGATACAGAGTAGACTGGTGCCCCTCAGTGGGGATATAAGTATGAGTCGTTATGATGAAGATGATGTACGTACCGGCGAGTATTCCGGGCTGCGCGAAGAAGCTGGTGGCCCTGTCCTCGGGTTTAGAGTTCATGATGAACACCACGTTGTCCGGCGGACGCGACTCCGGGTTCACGTTGCTGCCCGCCTGGTCTTGGTCCTGGAATACACAATACAACATGTTACAGACAAACACTTCAGCTTTATATTGTTAGTATAGACAAAGTTATCAAAAATAAATTAATATTTGGTTTCGACACCTAAGTGATCAAAGTTAGTTTCCAACTAACTCTGAAAAGCTACTCTGAACCCAGGAACGTCCAGAAGTGGTCTATACCAACCTAGCTACAGTAATCACATCTCGACTGCTAAAAATCTTGAATGCTAGATTGGCTTTACGGCAGCCACTAGTGTCATCTCTTAAGAGGTTCTTACAAGTAAAATTATCTCAGTTTTCAAGTAGAAAGACCTAGATATAACTATATGACCAAGTGCTCAGAGATCTAGTTGCTCTTTAAATGGATAAATGTCAAGAAGCATTAAATAGGTGCCATTTTGCCTACAATGGCATCGCTTCGAGATGGCGAACCTCCATCCACCTTGGGTCAAACCATATAGAAGAAATAGGAATAGAATATTACTGTAGAATACTCACGGTAGACGAAGGATTGAGATCCTCTCCCGAGATGCTGATGTCTGTCTGTTCGGGGCGCGAGGGTGTGTCCTCCCCCGCGCCGGGCCTCTCCTCCGCGCCCTCGCTCGGCTTCTTTATGTTCGCTGGAATATACAGGCAGAGAATATGAGGATTTGGAACCAGGTTTAGAGAAAATTTGTAAGTACTGTAGTATAGGTAACTAAAGTTAGGTTAGTTAGGGTAAGTAAGATTTTAATTTGGTATTACAATATTAGTTGGTATTATTTTGAATTCCAAATTCAAAAACAATGTTTAGTGCCAGCTAACTTAATTTTTGAATTTGGAATTAAAATAACTCTTACTAATTTGGACTCTTATTTTTAAATAAATTTGGAATTATTATTTTTTATTTTACTTGTTTTATTTCTTAATTTTAAATTTGTATTCAATGTCTTTTTAATTCTATTCAATATACCAGTATAATTATTATTTTTTAAATTTAGAATTAGAACATTATGGATTGGAAGAACAATATTGGTGTGCGTCATAAATTCAAGTGTATCATTTGTTTGTAAGTAGTATAATAAGTACAATAAGTAGGTGTTATACTGTTTTGATAATTCCCAGTTTTAGTAATTAGTAAACAGATGACGAAGACTTCAAGAGGTTTAGGTTAGTTCGGAATAAGGAAGGACAATCGTAAAGCATTCAATGAAGAACAACTAGTTATAATGTTTAATAATAATAAAATAATATGCTAAGCTAATGGGTTAATGAGATGAAGTTATAGAAATATAAAGAACTTTTACTAATATAGTTTTATGTATCATGTACCTATTTAGGTTTTTATTCTGTATCTAGGGTATCAGAAACTATAACTCATGCAAACACACATCCAAATCATGATACACATCACACACAAACAATCACTCTATCATATTTTGACATCAAATTTATAGGTAATTCCTTTTTTGTATTTAGAACATAGACTATTATAAACTTACTTATATGCTTCTAAAACCTCGTCCCAATCCGAGATAAACTGTTGATGACATATTCAATCATTCATCATCTTATCACACAAACTGATTATCCTCAATATTATCCATCGGCATTCTCACCGATCATCTCCAAAATGTATGTGTATTTGCAGCGAAATACTTGTGGCTTGATGCCTTCAGAAGCCAAAAAATAAGAGTTAAATTGAAATCAGGCGGGAGAAAATAAGTGAAGTAAGCAATTTTTTTATGTACCTTGATAACCCGATATCTGGAAATTGGCCGTTTGATCAAACTAGCAAGTAGGCATACGATCTTAGTACATACTAACACTACCCAATCGTCCACATTTCGTCCGGGAGAAAATAAGTGAGGTCTGGTGGCTCTGGGATCTCTCTCTAAATTGAATTGATACTATACCCCCCTCGACTATGTCTAGGTTTACTACTTGTATCTAAAGTATTGAAATTGAAGTATCTGTACTATCAGAAACTACGTACCACACTTACAAACACATCCAAACTAAAAAAAAAACACTCAATAACACATTATTTTCGAAAAGTTGTCACTGCACTTACATATAAACACAATCGTTCTTTCAACTCATCCTTACTTTTACTTTTTTTAATCTTTATCTAGATCTAGGGCATCAGAAACTACACAGATATACAGAGAAACATTCAAAGATAACATAGAAACATTAAAAAAACAACTACATGCCAATCTAGATGTAGTTTAATTAAATTATAAAAAATAATTAAGTACTATAAAAATTCGCATGATTCAGTCATGCAGAGAGATAAAAAAATGGTTTGTAGGAAACGCTTTACTTACCTATATCCCGGTTAGATATAGCACAGTTAAATGTTTAATTAAATAGAGGAATAAAATAATGTATTAATGTGTGTTGTTCGACAATTATTAGTTGAATGGTGAGAGGGAACTAGCGTGGTAATTATTGTACTTAGCGTAATGTATGTCGCAGGCATATTGACAAAACCGTGATATTACCAGTTTGCTAGTGAAATTATAATTGAACGGTATATTGTGAATTGGTTATACTTATTTATTTATTAACTTACTAGTCCTTAATTGAAAATCGGCTTCATACTTCATCCTTACTTACTTACTAATATTATAAATGTGAAAGTAACTCTGTCTGTCTGGTGCGTTTTCACGCCAAAATGACTGAACCGATTATTTTTTTTTGGTATCGAGATAAACTAGAAAATCGGATAGGTTACATTTTATCAAAATTTAGTACATGATGTACCTATGCGGATTTAAAGTTGCCCTTCCGTACCAAAACCTTATGTTTTGAGTACCTAATTTTCTTCTGACTTAGGTTGTGGTACGTCGTTATACACCACTAAGGGGGGCTTGTGATATTACAATTAGTTCGTTAAATAATGGTAATTACTTGCAATTAACGAACTAATTGTGTTAAATAATGGTAATTGACAACCCATTTAATTATATTATAATATCACTAGTAAACTTGAAATATCACTGCTTTGACGATATATCTGCGACATGTATAAAACAATGTGAAAAATTATAATGTTAATTCAAGATTACGTCATTGTTATTGCGTTGTTTTTTTAACAGTACGTTTGCTGTTGAAAATTTTGCTCATTTGTCTAATTATTATTAATAGACAATAATAATTAGACAAATGAGCAAAATTTTATGTTTATAAAAATATTTATTATTACATGGGATTGAATTTGCTGTTAATTTAGTTCGTTATAAAATAAACGAGGAAAAGTTATTAATATAAAAAATAACTAGAACTTTATCTGTTTTTAACTAACTTCAAATAATATATCAAAGTTATTTTGTAAGTTATCCCTATTGTTAGTAAATGTTATTTTGTTAGTAGATACGTATATAACAGACATAATGCGACTGATTTAAAGATATGTTTTAAATAAGTACCTATATATGAATATGTCTGTGTGTAAATGTCATTGCAGAAAAGATAGAAGGAAATTTTAAAGTCTGATTAAGTTTTATATAGTTAAAATACTTATGTTTTTTTTCGCAAATGACAGCTAATATCTTCAATAGCTTATTGAAAATTACCAAAAATAAATAGCATTATGATGATGAAACTTGAAGATATGAACTGATGTTAATGAATTAAATTACTGTTAGTGGAAGACCATCATTTTGACCAAACAATAAAGCAAAAAATATTCGATTTTCAAATGACTCAATCAAATGTGAAATCATATTTCGAACAATTGGAAATTGAGAAATAGTTTATGGTTTCGAGAATTCTCTCTGAAAATTTCGCCGAAATTGAAAATCTTTCTAGAACTTCCGACTTAAATTCAAAGAGTGAATGACTTATACTGTCTTCGTTCTGTCTGTCTCTTGAAAATGGTCGTCCAAAAACAGTACTCAAATAAAATAAAACGCAAATAAACTGGCATGCTTCAGCCACTACTCACGAACGACTACATCGAAATCTCTGGATCTAAGGATCGGTGTTTCTGTGGTGGGAGCGGGGGTTTCAGTACGCTCGGGAGTTATTGGTTGCTGCGGCGTTTCTGGCTCTGGATTATCGTAATAGTCAATGATCTCTGTGGTTGTAGACGTGGCTCGAGGGGCGAAGTCTTCGTCATCTTCGGGGACTTCGACCGGCGGGGAGTCACCTGAGCCTCGGCCGTCCTCGTCGTCCGGGCCGGGACCGGCGCCCCACCCAGATCCCGAGCTCTCGTCGGGGTCTACGCCAGAGCCCTCATCCTCTGCGTCGTCGAGGTACGTGTCCTTCGCAGTGCTCACTTGCTGGTCGTTCAGTATCTGCTTCGACCAGTGTTCTGTGGTGACGGCGTCGGCGACAGCGTCCTGGAATCGAGATTGGGATGATTGAGTATGTTTTACGGGTTATTGATTTTAGAATATTACGTATGTTTGCAGAAGTAATTGTAATGTCTACTCATCAAACTTTGAAAACTATAAAATATTGTACATAATGAATCGTAAAATGTAGTTCTGGAGTCCCAAAATTATCACAATGATTATTATGTCCGCCTGATCAATATGTATGTTCTAGACAAAGTTGAGTCAGACTATTAACTAAACTGAAGATAGTTATTTGACGAAACTACGCAGATATCATGACAGGAAAGTTCCATCGCCATTACGGTTTAGACAGGTGCGTATAAGTACAACCTCAAATTCTAATTTTATTTATATTATACCAGCAAAAGAACAACTTTGCGTATAAAATTCTCAAAGGCGTGATCTCAATTGTTTATGCGAATAACTAAAATGGGTATCACACTCGGGAATAAAGTTTACAAATAACGTAATATATTTTTGCATGTATCCTAAATAAGAAATGTGTCACGGCACCAAATAAAGATTTCAGTGAACCCACTCAAATATTAATGGCACATTATGGCGATGCAAACAACCTATTTCCAGAAACTTCATTCAGGGTATCAAGTTTTTATCGTTGACCTAATTCCACTAATATCGTATAACACAACTTATAACCACTTGAAGCGAACCACAAAACAATTGTCGTTTATAAAATAGACCATAAAAATATGGAAAAAAGTAATAAATCAGCGTATTGCTTATACGTCATCATGAATGAAGCGGGTATGAATGGGGGATCGTTAAATGTTTTATTGGGCCACTCACCTTGGAACGTTGCGTGAACTATCACAAATGATTCCGATTAGGCCTGATCGTTTGTTATTCGAATTTTGAATTTTATAAGCCGTGAAAGAGGTTTGTCTGGTTTCACCCGGGTTTTGCGTAAGTTGTATGGTGCGGATCGATAGCTTTTGCGGAGGAGGGAGAGACTCGAGTGGGGTGGGGTTGCAAAGTACACGTTCCCGTAGGTGCCGACAGATGCCGGGATAGAGGCTTTCGAGGTTCAGAAAGGTTTCGGGGGACGGTAGTTTGGCATTTTAACTCTGGGAAACGTTAAGAGATGGCGTTAGTGGTACGATTTTAATTTTGTTGTCATTTTGAAGTTTTACGAATTACATTGCCTATAATAAAACATATTGGTAAGTTAGTATTAATATGTTTTAATAAAGAATGACTTATAAATAAATATGAATACAACATTTTGTTGTAAGCTTTAATAAAAGTGGAAACATCCGAGTCAGATAACAATGTACCTAATGCCTACCAAAATTAGGTCTAAAATCCAAACCAAAAAACCTCTTGCCAACAATTCATTATTCACCACAAACATTAATACCCAATTAATATTCAAAACTAACTTATTTCATAATCTATTAAAACCCAAACTTTCACAAGATTTAATCCCAACTAATGCTTATTAGAATATCAGCGAACAATAAAGCGTACAGATTACTGAATAGTTACTACGGTAATGTTTACGTAGTAGAAACTATTTAGTAATCTGTGGCACCTAATGGTAACAAATGACGTCGAAACCGCCCTCAACCCCCTCCGTGATTACCGGACGGGTATCGTAAATCCCGTCCAGGGACCTTCCCCGACGGGTAATGAGAAATATTATTTATTGTTCCCGGTTACAACTTACCCCCCCAGTATACTTTCTAAAGGTTTATTACGGTACCCTCTATTAATACACGTTAGTTGACACTGATTTGTTTTAATTATTAGTACGTTGATTAGGTGATGTTGTCGATGTAATAATTTGGTTTTGAGTAAAGATGAGTAGCTTGATTAAAAGTTGTACGAGTATATTTTTTAGGCTATAATAAAGAGATAAGCCCATTTGCGTACATTTTTGTGCGATGTTAAATTTCTCTGTAAATTTTCCATTTTTCATTCACATAATCCTTGGTCTGTGAATAAAAGAAAAAATTCTGGTTGACATATGACGTAAGCATATCCGTACAATATGTCTACGTCATGTCCATTAAAACAAAATAATCAATACAAAAAAAAATTTTTAGGATAAGCAAAACTCGTTTTGGAAAAAATTTTGGTATGTAGTTCCATGTTTTTATGCTAGATGGCGTTACTATGGTGCAAGGGTAATTAAATTTAGCTTGTATGTATGTATGGGAAGATCTTGCAAATGCATTTAATTAATACCAGTTATCCTCGACCGATTGAGCTGAAATCTTGCATACTCGATTAGGTTGTATGACTATGCATGCATGTTGGCTAAGTGACGTCATTCCGTATCTAATATGGCGGACTTTAAAAAATGGTGGAATTGTTTATTTTAGGAATCCAATTTTATGACTGTAATTCAAAATATTGTTTCAAAAATGTGGCTTTTTAATCTGTATACCAAATTTCAATTTAAATTGATCCAGTCATTTTTGACTTATAAATATTGTAAACAGCCCTTTGTTTTATGTAAACAGATAGATTAACCAATCAATCGATTCCTCATCTAAACCCAAAAACAATTGAAGATTCGCGATGCGTATCTTGAAACCGTTCAAAAAGTTAAACAAAGCTTTTTGTGGACCTTAAATATGCGATGAATTTTGAAGTGGGTTCAAAAGGCAACTGTTCCAAATGTACAAAGTTTAATGGAAATCCGTAACGCTGAGGGAATATTAAGGGTAATGGGGTGGTTGACAAGACGTCTTTACTTGATAACGAGTTGATAAGGACGCACAGGTACCCTCGTAGACAACTTTGATCGGGGGTCTCTCGCTGTGTGTGTGAGTAGTTTCTGATACCTTAGTTACAGATAGTAGTAGATTAGTTACTTATACATTATATCAGAAAATACACTCTCATACATACATACATACACACACATACAATATTCTTCTTAATAAATATTAGATTTTGTATCATTGACATTTGATTGCTTTATAACTCAATCACGCAGAGAATCGGATTCGGATAAAATTCTCAAAAATAGTTTGTGTATTTCATATTTAACACTATAATAATAAATAAAAAAGCCATTTATTTCTTGCATTACCTATTCTAGTACAATGTAAATTGATAGTAACAATATGCTTGCAAAGCATGTATTGTACAGTATTGGCAACTACAGACCGATAAGTCTCCTACCTTCACTATATAAACTTTAACACTATAAGATACTTTATTTATATCTCGAAATTAAGGAAAAGATGACAGACAACTGTGTTGAGAAAACCGTTAGGCCTAGGACATTGCGAGTAGCTTAGTAATCTAGGAAAATTCTATCTACTTAATTGATTTCGTTTACAAGGTCTTGTACATAGTAAATTGTCATATTTTACTGAAGGTTTCAATATAAAACAAAAAAACTGAATCAAATAAATCCATTTAATTGAATCTAAAAATAGACTGTCACTCGATGTCTAACTGCACTGGCCAAACAGACTTGACCCCTCTTGCGATTTAAGATCCCTCTTGCCTGGTCTATTTGTGTATGCAGGGGAGGGCCGGCGGAGGTCAAGATACAGTAGCGAGTCTATTGGGTCATCCGCTCTGTTGTCATATATGTAACCTTCCGGTGGTCTAAGGTAGAGAGTTTTGGCTAATTTACTTAGATAATTTTGGTAAAAAATATGTCAAAATCTTGAACCACAGACGATTTAAGTACATTATGTCTAGTCTATGGATATTTAAAAAAACCGATTTATTTTTGTTCCAATCAATAATTAAATACGCTAATCTTTTCAGAAAAGTATGTATTCGCGTAGCCAAGTAAAACCAGTTAAAATCACATAATGTTTTTCGAGATAAGAGAGAGGGAGAAATTCACCAAGATTGCTTTTTTTGAAGTTGCTCTGTGGTCAATATTACTTTTCAACTACACACAAAATACTATATTCAAACTAGCTGTGCCCCGCGGTTTCACTCGCATAAGAAATGCGGATGCCTACGTCATAACATTTACCTGCATGCCAAATTTCAGCCCGATCCGTCCAGTGGTTTGGGCTGTGCGTTGATAGATCACTATGTCAGTCAGTCAGTCAGTCACCTTTGAGTTATATATATTTAGATATTTCTATCCCAAACCCACCTACATTCTATGCCTTGTGCCAATCACTTCCATTTTATTTGTATCCCTCGTTAGTGAACTGACCTACATGTGTAAACCTACCCGAACAACGTTGGATTGAATGTCACTCCGATTCTAAATATTTGACCGATTCAATTAAATATCGCATGCAACGGAAACAAATATTCCAGCGTATTGTATTATTACTTAGAATTATTTATTGGAAATTGAAATATGTAGGTTTGTTGGAGGACTAGAAATATTAATATGATATGTTTAACTTATTCAATTTAATATGATATTCTAGGGAAACTAATATCAGTTCTAATTTTGAATTAATCAGTATAGTATTATTCGTCTATTAAATAATAAATTGAACGTGTTATGTTTTGTTATTATAATATTGGCAGGCGTTAATTTTTAATTAAATACTTCACCATACCCACAATTCTATAGTTCTTCTTTTCTATCCGGTTAACTTTCATAGGAAAGTTATGACACAGTATTTCTTTTACATACATTTTATATATGTTATGTACATACTTCGTCCATTGCTCACATTTAGTGCAATAGAGTTTTCCAACTTCCATCCACAACTTTAAATGTTGTCAAAGCTCTTTTAAATATTTTATACCTCAACTAAAACTAATACAGCATAAATAAATTACGGTATCCGGTCATAAATTAAACGTAAATAATTACCGTTGTTATTACGTAATAACATCACAATTCCGTACCATTATCCGGATCCGGTAACCGTATCCGATTATACCGGATATCTCGCGGGTGCTGTGATCAGTAAATGAGCAACAAACTCGGTACCTCTAAGGGATCTTACACACTTACTTTTGGGTCATCCCAAAAGTTACATAAACTTGCCACTTCCTTTTTTATGGATGAACTTATTGGGTGCGACCTGTAACTTTGTTTCGGGATATTGAATGCTATCCAATTTATATTTTATTGGTAACTAACAATCCGCACTGGTTTTGCACGCAGCATTTTTCATGATATTTTGTTTTTTTGAAGTGAAAACTTCTTAAGCGGCGCTGAGCACTTTTTTTTGTATGGGTAAAAACTTTCAAACTCGCGTCAGGGTCACGTGATGCTGATCGAAAAAGCGTAAGATCGAGGGGAAGGGAGAGGAACTAGTATCTCCCACTCTTTCTACCGTGCCTGAGTGTGCTGCAGCGGTATAGTACTTTTATACTTATAATTAAACACAACGTTAATATTGAAGTTTTCACTTCTGCCGGCACTCCCGGAGTGCTACCTTTTTTTTTTACAAAAGCTTTGTACTACTGCCTATCAAATATGGAAATTAGCCGAATAAGTGCCTTCCGATCCTATCTTGTAACCATTACTTTTCAATTTGATACGGGATATTTGCACGTACCGATGGTCGAAACCCTCGACTAGTTTCAGCCACATTCGGCGGCCTTCATCAGGAGGATGAGTGAGATGCGCCCGCGACGGCGTCTCGCTCTGCACTCTATCTTGTAACCGTCACCAAGTGTGGACAAACATTTAATACTAATTGTTTTTATCATGAATGTAATAGTTATTTCAAGTATCAGTAATCTCAAAATATGTAGTAACAATTAGCTTTTTTGCCAATCACATTGTTTTTACTCTGTATAGATTATTTATCGTAACGTAACATTGTAAAGACATAAATACTTCACACACCCATCCCCAAAATCGAACCCGCGAAACCACTTAACCGGATCGCATCGCGGTCACACTTTGACCCTACTTTGTTACTCTACCACTCAAAACTTGTACAAACTTCTTTAAAGCAGAACACGACAAATAAAACAATTAAGCGCCACAGAGCTAAGTAAAGAGTAAATGTTTATAAAAACTCCCGCCATTACGTTGTAAGTGTGTGTCGTTTTGTACCACAAACGGTCGTTAGCCTTCATAATTACCCATTGCCGACAATTAGCCGACATAACGTCTTCGTGTCGGCTCAAAAAACCGTTTTTGAAAACATTTTTGGCCTTATCTGACACATATTGTGCACAACCCTTTAGACGGACGCGAATTTAAGCTTAATAATGGTATCTTTCATGATTTAAGTTGAATTTTCGTTGGTTATTTGATTATGTTATTGGGTAGAATTTATCTAAGTTGAGAGAAATTCAGTGGTCCAAACACAGATCAGGGAGTCACCTTAGGACTTCCGTTCTAACTTTTCTCTATGGGTCCAAACATCTAACCACAATCTAATTAGTCTTAATACTGTGATATAAATACAGGGTGGCGCAATAGAACGTGCATATTGCATCATCTTTTTTTGCGTGGTAGAAGGGGCGTGGGCGGGGGGAGACCGATATCGTTGGGTAGCGCGGTTCATAAAGTTTTAGTCACTATGAGTCACTTCGACGGGAAGCGTCGCGCATTTTGCGTGCGCGCATTTTACGAAAACTCTCGTTCGTACGTAGTTGTCAGGCGACTATTTTGTTCTGAGTATGGTGTACGGCAAATTAGGGAGGCTCCGAGTGCTAATTTAATTAAAATCTGGATAAAGCGTTTTAAAGAGACTGGATCGACGTTTAAACCACACGCGAAAGGTCGTCCACGCACATCTAGGACCGAAGACAATATTGAGAGTGTTAAGCAGTCGGTACGAGAAGATCCACAAATGTCTACTCGCAAGAGATCGTCTGTCCTAAACATATCGCGACGAAGTTTGCAACGAATTTTAAACTTGGATCTTAAATTGCATCCATACAAGCTGCAATTAACTCAAGAATTGAAAGACTCTGACTTCATAGCACGGCTCACATTTGCTAATGAAATGCTCAATCGGTTTTCAAATTTTGAAAACATCCTTTTCTCTGATGAGGCATATTTTCATATGAATGGGTTCGTAAACCGCCAAAATTGTCGTTATTGGAATAGTGAAAATCCCAGACTCAAACATCAAAAACCGTTACATAGCCCTAAAGTGACAGTTTGGGCCGCAATATCTGCCAAAGGAATAATTGGTCCTTATTTTTTTGAAAACGCACGGGGGCAAAACATCACTGTTAATACCGAACGCTATGTTGCGATGTTGGAAGGTTTTTTGGCCCCAGAACTTGAAAATTCAAGAATAAAGAACTCTAGGACTTGGTTCCAACAAGACGGAGCTACCAGTCACACATCAAATGACTCCATGGCGGTTGTGAAGCAGATGTTCCCTGGCAAACTGATTTCGAAAAGAGGTGATATCCCATGGCCTCCGCGCAGTCCAGACTTGACGCCTCCTGACTTTTTTTTGTGGGGATACCTCAAACACAAAGTCTACACCAATAATCCGAGAAACATCAGTCAGCTCAAGGAGAATATTCGTGGTGAAATGGCAGCAATCACACCAGCACTACTTAAGAAAGTTTTCGGTAATTTCCGTTTGCGGTTAGAGGAGTGCCAACGTAGAGAGGGTCATCATTTAGATGATGTTATTTTTAAAAAATAAACTTCAGTTATCACTTAATAATTGCTTAGTTTTATTTTAACTATACCTTTTGTATTTATTTTTTAATAATTATTTTAATAAAGTTAATTTAAAAAAATAAGAAACCGACTTCAGCACTAAAAAGTAAGAAAATAATTTAAAATAAATATAGAGATATAAGATATTATTAATACATATTTACAATTTATAATTAGTTACTTTTGGAGTCAGTGCCAGCCCAGGATAGTTTTTTGTCCTTATAAGATAGCACGAGACGCGCCTATAATATTAATGAAGGCTTTGGCTGTCACCGACTTCAAAGGTAACTAATTATAAATTGTAAATATGTATTAATAATATCTTATATCTCTATATTTATTTTAAATTATTTTCTTACTTTTTAGTGCTGAAGTCGGTTTCTTATTTTTTTAAATTAACTTTATTTTAAAAATTTTAGTGGGAAGCAAGTCTCCTTCTACAAAAGACGCTTAAATTTTCTTCCAGAAGAGCTTTTGACTCCTGGATCACTTGAATCCTTTTTTGTGGGAGGAAGACTTTACGTCTTTCCTCTGTCCAGGGGAACGACGGGGTATGTCGGACTCCGCGCCGCAAAGATAGAGCGGCGACGCGCTTGGTGTGCCACCTCTGCGCTTATGGCCGAAACCGGAAGAAACGCGGCTGCACGCTACTACGATCCCGGACAGCACCTCTACCCTGTTAAGGGTTTCTCCTCCGAGCTAGAATGTAGCTCTAGGCGACAGATGTTGAGTTACCCCCTTCCGAAAGTACCGCGCGCCACCTCGAGGCCTATATGGCGGCAGTGGATCTCCCCCCGGGGATCACTGCCGCAGGTCGGGCGTATGACGGTTGCAGGACAAAGTGGTAGGCCCGCTTCCGTCTGCCCAATCTTCTGCTGCGGATAGTATTAGTTTATTAGAGGGCTTCGCGCTCTATCTCCGCAGCTTTTTTTTGCGAGAGTACGACCTCACAAGGTGGACACTCCAATCCAAGACCTCTCCTCGCTCACCATAGCAAAGACTACATTTGGCAAGGAGAGGTCGTTTCCCACGATTGCCGCGAGAGTTGCGAGGGCAATAGCCTCTTGCAGGGATTTTTTCGCTGCTCTATAAGTGTCAAGCAGTTCAACCTCAACGGGTACCGCTTGAATCCTGTCCCATGAGCTGATGTTACTCATGATTCATAATCTAACACAACCCTGCATTTTATTACTTCTTTTTAACTTCATCATCCCAATTAAACCATTATTTTATTACAAAACTGCTTTATAAACACAAAGGTATAAGAACTTTTTAGAAAATTAACCAAAGTAAAAATAAAAACGAAAATAGAGGCTGACGTTTATACTGTCTATTTATTAATTAAAATATCTATACAAACTAATCTGGTGCAGTGTTTGTTTGTAATATCTAAATACATATTTTTACGAAAAGTTTTATGAAAACGCACTGAAGATATATGTGTAATAGGTACCTATAATAGTATAAAAATAACATTTTTAAAAATTTTGTAGGTTCGGGTTTATTTCAGTATGTTTTGACGAATTAAAAAACTGGACCTTTTTATATCTAAAACCCATGAATTGTGAACAGCATTTGATTTAAATACGAAAGAATACAACCAAAAAATTTTCATCCAGAAATTCTTATGGTATCAAGAATATCGCGAGCAAAACCACGGGTCACAGGTAGTTTTACTTTTAATAATGTCAATCGACACCCCAGCCTACATTGTTGCGGGTTTTTGCTCGATTTTTCCTGGATCCCATCATCAGATTCCGATTTCCTTGACATGGGACCACTTCGCGAATATCCGCTTTCTAATGAAACAAGAATTTTAAAATGCTCCATTCATGATTACAAAGAAATCGCGTAACAAACACACAAAAAAAAAAAAAAAATATACACGTCGAATAGAGAACCTCCTCCTGTTTTTTTGGAAGTCGGTTAAAAATGCACGTTCTATTGCGCCACCCTGTAGTTAAATTTTACAAACTTTTATACGCTCAGATATTTTATGAAAGTTTTCAGTTAATAATTTTCTAAATTAGACAAAGGAGACTCATTGAAAATCCACTTAAAATGATTAGATTTCAAAAATACAAAACAAATTCTATTTGTCGCCTTTATCAATAGCTTACGGACTGATGCATAATTCATTTTATTAAACTTAACAGAAATCTATTGATATCTTTGATTTACACGAACACTACACATTGAAATAAAACACTTAAACGAACTTAACAGAAATCTTTAAAAGAAATGACGCAGACTTTAACTAAAGAAATTCTTTGCAAACTCCCGAGTTTTTCACAAAAAAGTAACATATTCTAAACGGAAGAATAGTCGATGCATGTCTTTGAATTCAAAGTTTCATACTATCTTCGTAACAAGCTGACATCTTCATACATTTGAGTTACTTTTGAAGAATTTCATATATCTCGTGTAATTGAGTAAGTTTTGTAACTTAAACGTTCAAAACAGATTGCCATGGAACTCCAACCTTATGTCTATAGGAATAAGGAGAAATGAACTTATTTTGGGTAAAATTTATGACTGTAAATTAAATTAGGACTTGGCACAGCATGTTACGACAGCAGTTAGTAAACGTATTAAATTAATAATTGAAGGCAATTCGACATTGTAATTGGCAATTAATTACATCGAAGTATTTTAGATCACCCTAGTTCGAGTAATTGTTATAATTATTGAATAGATTATATTCGATTGTAAACTAATCCGGATTCAATTCGGGAATCGGTTTTAGTGTTATTAGTGAAAATAATTACGAATAGTTCAGGTTATTTGAATAGGCAACAAAATAAAAGTATAAGTATTATCGGCCACAATTTGAACTATACTCTACAATATGACGACCTCGATGGCAGAGTGGTCACCATGCCGGACTGCCATCAGCAAGGTTGCGGGTTCGATTCCCGTGCGGGGTGAATATTTGAGTGAGCCACAAATGTTTGTCTCGGTCTGGATGTGTGTGTGAAAGAGTGTGCGTAGTTTCTGATACCCTAGATACAAGCTTCGAGCTTAGTTAGGGGTCAGTTACTATAATGAGATGATGTAGTGAATGATTGTTGATTGATGTTATGTTAATTTTTAGACGACTTGCATATCAGTGGTTTTTATTATGTTTATTATCATCATCATCTGATCCATAACTAGGTTTATTATCTAGGGTTAGTTTGCCATTAACCTTATATCTAGTTTTTACTGAGGTGACCACATCGCTATCCATTTGCTTATAGATTAGAAAACTCATCTCCCCAAATTTTCGTATAAATACCTACCTATATGAACGTGTACCTATGTATAAGCTTGTCGTTAAGGTTAGCCTTTCTTCAATACCTTTTCAATTTGATTTTATCCCGTCAACCTTTTCCAATATTCTCATTTATAGCCTGATACACATTACAGCTTTCTTTAAAGGATATTAAATTGAGTAATGTAAAAAGAGGGTGATTGATTTTTAAAGGACAACATGATCTAACAGATGGATTTAGTGTAGAGTTTGGACGCTAAATCGCGCTATTGAAATTGGTAGACTTTTATACTCGTATAACCTTAGTTAAGCTCAAACAAAAAAATGTTCTACGTTGCACAAAATCAATGCTAAGTTAATGACATCAAAGAAATACAATGACAAAGAACATCACTGACAGTTTGTTAGGGGCAGAATGAACATCCAAAAGTTAATTGGATATAAACCAAAAATTGTATGGTACCACATAAGTAACTAACTGGAACAAAAGCTATTTAAACGGATTTGATTGCGAAAAACTGCCAATTTAAACGTATTTAGTTACAATAAAACACAATCATAAACAAATGATTGATTTTTTGAGGTGATCCTCAAAATACATTTCACAACTCAACATTTTACTTTGTTATTAATTTTATTATTATTTTTCTTTTCAATTTTTTATTGTAATTCGCTTTTTTTTCTTAGTTTTTCAATTATTGTAAGTGGGTTTTACCGTTATAATTGAAATAAATAAATAAACTCAAAACCATTCCTTCTTATAACTTAGTCTGACTGTTTGAAAGACATCAGAAAGTAGAAGAAGCAAAGCGTTGTATTCAACTAGCCGTCGAGACGCCAACTGACCGAAGATATACAATAACAATGAACGCGTTGGACCGAGATCACGAATGGTTCAAAGTGGATTGGTTCAACCACGGAACGATTTGTAAAAACACTTTAGTTTATTTTGTTAGGATTTTAAGGTATTTTGTTAACAGACAAGGTGGTGACAATTTTTTAAATAAGATAAGTGGGTCTATTTAAAAATCATAAGGATTTAAAATCATAAACTTTACATAAATTTCATTAACTTAAATTTAAGTATTTTGCTTATTTTCATACACTTAGATTTTTACCTTTTTTGTTCTCATTTTAAGATATTTTATTTAAAAGGTTATTTGCTTTTATTTAAGAATTCTAATAATTTCACTTAAATAACTGACCTTTCTTTATGAAAATGTTTTTCTTTAAAAATGTTTTAAAATTTTATCTGTTGAACTGAATTCCATTCAGAGTAAAAATTGAATGGAATTTTCTTGTAAAATATGATCTTAAATTCCACTTTATATTTTTTTATAATAGGACCCTGTATCTTTGTAGTCAATTGATTATAAACTTTAACTAAACAGAATAAAGTAAAAAATCCAATCGTATCTTTAAGTAAACCAGTCTAATGCTTGCAAACGGGTGGCTGCGGTTTTCCTCATGAGCAAAATTACTCTAAGGAGTTGCTTTATATTAAACTGGCTGTGCCCCGCGGCTTCATCTGCGGTTTAATTATACATATAAACCTTCCCCTTAAATCAATATATCTATTGTTAAAATCTGCATCAAAATCCGTTGCGTAGTTTACAAGATCTAAGCGAATTAACAACGGCCTTCGTTTAATAGTATATACAGAAAATTGAATTTTATCAGTTTTTAAAGATTATATTATTTAAGCAAATCGTATTTATGTGTATATAGTATGTTTTGAAATAACATAAGTAACATAATCATTTACTACATCATCTTATTACAGTAACTGACCCCTAACTAAGTTTGAAACTTGTATCTAGCTAGGGTATCAGAAAACGCATACACACATTAATTTAATACATATCCTTTAAATAAGAACTTTTTAAAGTCCTACATGCTTTCATATGTGGTGACAATAGTACAAGCGCATTGGAAGCCAAAGCAATGCAGTACCATTATCGCATGAGGCTAAGTGTATTCTGTAGTCCATAAAAGATAAACCCAATTTCATATTAAAACTTCTTGGTTTATTAAAATTTTGTTATAGAAAAATGTTACTTATTTTACTCTACAAACTCTAGGAGGATTTTAATGTTCAAAAATCAACTATTTTTGTCCTAGATGTGACAGATTAGTTTTTGTTTTTAATTTTTGAATTTAGAACAAATTACTTAATCCTCTTCTAGTCTATTTTTTATTAGTAGCCAGTATTTTTTAGGAGTATTTTTTATTCTAGATGTGACACATTTCTTTTTTGATTCATTTATTTGAATTTCGAATACATTAGTTAATCCGCTTCCAAAAAATTTAGTAGCCAGTATTTTTTACGAGTTCTATCAATAAGTTTAAATACATAGTTTGCTTGTTTTGATATGTCCCATTAAACTACATTTTGTATATGTTCAATGCCAAAATAGCTAAAGTTTTTAAGTTTTCTGGTAAACTTAGTATCAGCTGGCTCGTGTTTCAGTTAATTAGTGTAACTGCGAGTATGTATAGTGTTGCATAAACGGGCCCAAACAATTGTCGGTAATGACTTTCGTATGGACACTGCCATTTTGTTTCTAACCTTTACTGCTTTGAGAAATGTTTTTAAATACACTAAAAGATCGGAAAAAGAGAAGAAAGTAGAAGAAAAACGTACTTGAACAATAAATTGAACTTTGGACTTCAGATTACAGACTTTAGATCCTCATACCACTTGGCTACTGAAGCGTTAAAATCCTATATTATGTATAAACACACACACACACATATTCGTCAACCCTTCTTTACGTACTTGTACACAAAAATAATATCAAGAACAGCAATGCAAACAAAAACCATAACATCTTTACATATTTACCAATAATTATACGGACTTTATTTTCAAATTTTAGTAGCCGCTATAAAATTCCCTTTTTGTCAGCTGAATTAGATATCGTAAGCTATTTTAGAGGAGATCGGGGTTCGGGTAGCATTTGGGCCAAATAGCCCGGGAAATGGCCGGCCTCCGGCCAACACGCCCGAAATTAGGTCAAGACGAACCATCGCGCCTCTTCTACACAATTATGTTGGATTTGATTCCATATTTTGTTGGTTTTACGTTCAAAAAATTGATTTTAAATACTAATACAAAAGTTTATTTGTGGCCAAAGTTATACATTACATAATAATAGTTATTTTTGGAGTAGCAATCGCAAAATATTCATGGTGCGATCCATCGTAAGTATGTAATTTTAACAATGTTATTCTGTCTGCAAATGTGCAATAGAAGGCATCTTGCTACGAAACCGATGTTACTTGAATTGGAGAAAGAAATTTAGAGATCGAGAAAAGTATATGAGAAAATACTTGCCTAAAGAGTGCATTAAAAACATTTCTAAAAACTTTATAGATAAAACGTTTTATTGTTAATAGTTTCTAAGGATACATATTCTTTGAATAAATAAACTAATATATTCCTAAATAAATAAACACATCATTTATCCTAAACGACTATTAATAAATTACCAAAATTAACAGTTCGGTAACTTTATCATCCCTTTTCCTTAACTACAATAAACATGTTCCTGCTAAAACAAAAAGGTAAAACGGTGTCTCAAGGTAACAGTATCATTGTTTATTTGGTTAAGATCCAATGTAAAGGCAACGTTACTGATAATGTAATTTATAAAATGAACCAACCCATATCATTTAATGTAGCAAAAATAAAATTTCCAGACAGTACCGTAAATGGATAAAATTCTATTACTGTTCCCGCCTCTGGAGATTCGGCATGAGAAAAATAATTTAAGCATTATCAGCGGAGCGAATTAAAACACAAATATTTTAGCTCTTATCTCGTTTGAATAAGGTCTGATTTGTGTACTCTTTATATATTCATTGGGTAAGGGCATAGTGACCGTATTGTAGTGGCTATCTGGGTATGTTTGTGCAAACGGCAGCGATTATAAATTGTGCACATTTATATTACGTAGAGGCATTTGGAAAGTATCCAGAAGATCTAAATACGTATGTGACTACGCAGTTTCATTTGAAATTACCTTTTAATAAGACTAAGACAAAAAACAGATAGTTTGTTTCTAGAAATTAAATAATTTTGTGAAAAAGTTTATCACATCTAGTGTACTCCACAGATCTTCTGTTCTTTCATCAAAAATGTCTTTTAAAACCCTATGTATTTTTCACATTTTCCAAATTTTTAGGCAAAAAGAAATAGTTAATCGGTTCAGCCATTTTTGTGTTTTGAGTTTTGCTTAGCAACACGTTTACCTATTCCTTTTTGGTCACCAGCCTTCGAAACAGATGGTTGCAAGTTTTATTTTCGTAAGTGATACATTTTTGTGCAATCTACAATTTTTTTTCGGTCTGAAATTGAATGTTCTAGAGTCTAGACCTAGACACATATAGAAAGAAAGAAAGAAAGAAGAAAGAAAAGGTATTTATTTTAACACACGCAAACATACAAAAATCGCATATACTGAACGTAGCTTTAAAATATCTAATTATTAAAATATGTATTGATCTACGAGTACATCTCAGAAAACCGCTTCTTGCCCGTGGTCCACCTACATAGTTCACCTGGTTGTACCACGGGTAATTTTTTTTACCCGTGGTCCACCTCAGTTTAACTGGGTGTACCATGGGAAATAATGTTTTCCCGTGGTCCACCTTAGTTCACCTGGTTGTACCACGGGTATTTTTGTTCCCCCGTGGTCCACCTGAACAAAATAATATATCATGTACAAGCATACAAACTTGAGTTTGTAGAACACCTTGCATAGAATCATTGTGCATAAAACACTGCTACGCGCAATTTGTGGACAAATGTACCAGGCAAACATGGGTTATTAGGAGTTTTACATATAAATAGTCGTACTGCTGGTGAGGGTGGTACAGTCAAATAAAAAATAACGAAAGTGCTCTGTTCAAAAAAATAAACATTATGTGCAAGAAATTTTAAAATAATATATTTTTCAACACACTTGCTCATAAAGGGGCTCTTATTTGTGCAAAAACAGTTGAATAATGACACGTTTTATTCACTAGTGAGTTATAGATTGTTTTTTTAAATTGCTTTGTTTTTAAAAAAGTTTCGACACCAAAAAAATGGTGTCCATACATTTTAAAAACAAACTTCAACTATGTTGCCTTATTTTTGGTACGTCTATGGTCGATTCCATTCATTCATTCATTCGAATTTTTTTTTAATGAGTATATTCTTTTAGTCTTTGGCGATCACCATTGTAGTGTTGGATGCGCGCGAATAGAAAAACTGTTTATTTATTAGCGAAAAATTATAATTTCTTCGCAAATGTGTTGAAAAACGTTGTATGGTACACGCGAGTATTGATGATTACTATCCTCGGCTATCTTCTGACCCTCGCCTGACGGCTCGGGCCTCAATAGCGCCTCGGAAATAATCACCAACTTACCTCGCTTGTACCATAAATAACTATTAAATACCAGGAGAACAGAAATGTAGAGGAGGTCTAAAACTTTGTTAGATTGTATCACAAAATTAAATAAAGGTCTTGGTCTAATAATGTTTTCCCGTGGTTTAATTTTGTGAATCAATCTAACAAAGTTTTAGACTTCCTCTACATTTCTGTTCTCCTGGTATTTAAAATATATTATTTTAAAATTTCTTGCACATAATGTTTATTTTTTTGAACAGAGCACTTTCGTTATTTTTTATTTGACTGTATCACCCTCACCAGCAGTACGACTATTTATATGTAAAACTCCTAATAACCCATGTTTGCCTGGTACATTTGTCCACAAATTGCGCGTAGCAGTGTTTTATGCACAATGATTCTATGCAAGGTGTTCTACAAACTCAAGTTTGTATGCTTGTACATGATATATTATTTTGTTCAGGTGGACCACGGGGGAACAAAAATACCCGTGGTACAACCAGGTGAACTAAGGTGGACCACGGGAAAACATTATTTCCCATGGTACACCCAGTTAAACTGAGGTGGACCACGGGTAAAAAAAATTACCCGTGGTACAACCAGGTGAACTATGTAGGTGGACCACGGGCAAGAAGCGCAGAAAACACATAACTAACCAAACTCAGCTCGAAATAAAATCACAAACAATAAATTTCTAAACAATTGGACACGTTTTTCAGTACAATTAATATTAATTGGACAGATTAATTAATAACGTGTTCTTTTGCAGATGTTGCGTAAACGGTTGTCTGTCTCGAGCGGGTACCGTCATTTTTTCTGTTCTATAATTTTTCCGACGCTGGATGTCAGACGGGGTTGTACATGTTGATTTATGAGGCAATCTTTTAGTCGTAAATCAAAAGTGTAACACCGCGATCCTATTCTATAGGTACCTCGGTTCCGAACGTAACTTTTAAACAATCGCCCGCTTTTTTCGCTGCCACGCGTTTTTCCCCTGATTTATACACAAATTCTGGTATTAAATTTAAGTAAGTACTGCTTTATTGAGTTTGTAATTTTGTTATGTTGCCGTTTTATTTTAAGGTCGTTAGCAAACGTTTTAGGTTTCTAGTTCTAGCTTGCTAAGTCTTAGATTCTGGATATAATTCTCGGGTGGAGTAACATAAGCAAAGTTGGAGGACTTAAAAAGTCTACTAGCAATGAGTTTGAGACCACCAACACGCATGATTATCATGCCTATTCGTCATGTACGTAAATCATCAATCAGTTAGAATACAGTGAGAATTTACAAGCAGATTTGAAAATTGAAAATATTGCTACGTAAAAGAAACAGTTCGAATACGTTCAAATCAAGCGAGACTTTTCCGACCGAGATTTTTCCAGGAGAGATTTTGCAAATTACAACTCAAATGACATCGTATTAGTTAGAATTAGAAGAAAGAGCCGATATCGTAAGATATACCTTAATACCTATTAAAGCAGCCGTGTGCCTCCGGCGTCTTGGAAGAGATTTTGGGGCTTAAGTAAAACGAATTTGACAAAGTAAAAAGCCTTCAATTTTATCACGTAATTGTGAGATTGGGTACATCGACCTGAATGTACTACAGATCAGCTATAATATGGATTTAATTGGATTCCGGATTAACCAGGACTCGAGAATCAGGGTTCGCTTTTAAATTTTAACTTTGTAGCCTTTCTTTTTATGTATAATCCTATTTCCTAGTCCTATAATGATGGCAGTTTTTAGATTTCAATTATATTCTTATTTTTTATAAAATATGATCTTACTCTTAACCTCATTCTATGCCTCATAAGAAAGCCTACTTTAGAGGAAGCTAGCCTAAAAAGTTCCACCCACATTTTTGCCAGACTAATCAATTCTAACATAATCCTTATTACCCTACAATAACCTAAAGGCAAACCAAATATTTGTACATATAACATCGGTATCCTCCAATTATTAATAAAAGAGAGAGCCAAACATGTTGTTAGGGATGTAATTCATAACAGGCCTGTACAAATATGGCCGCCGATGGACCAGGAACACGCGTGTTTACCTGAAACCAAACAGAATATTTATTAGTAAAACATTTATTTTATATATTTACTAAACGAATGTTAGTAGGTGTGTTCCGGGTATTGCCCCGTAATTTTCTTTTTCTTCCTTTTTTTTGTTAGACTTTGAGGACTTTAACTACCCGATGTCGATGTTGTTAATTTATTTATTTATTTATTTATTAGATGCACAAAACACATTACAACCTAATACAACATTTAGTACAAAAACAACAAGTTTCGATCTGGGCCGTAACGCAACAACATGTGCATTCAGCAACAATTATACATCATTAATACATCATTTCGAATTCAATTTAGCTGTACAATGTTGAAAAATTTTACAGGAAAAGTTTACACATTGATACAGAAATATTTAACATAGGAAAAAAAAGAAAAAACGAAATAAAATTAAAATTAATATGTAAATCACGATTCATTCAATTTATAAATCACAAATAAAATAAGAATTGTAAAATAAATATAAATAAAAATTGTAAAAATTGTAAAATCAAATAAAAGTTGTGAAATCAAATTAAAATTGTAAAATAAAATAAAAAAAATCATATTATGGTGTGTCATGGAGGATGTCTTTCAACTGTCTAATCTATGTACCTAGTTTTGGATGAAATACATCCAGTTGTGTGTTTTTCCTAACTAAGTCGTTGTATTGACGAACCATCCTTGTAAGCGAGTTATAGTAGGAAATGTTGTTTTTATGAACATAAAGGAAATAGTTATTTATGGTACAAGCGAGGTAGGTTGGTGATTACTTCCGAGGCGCTATTGAGGCCCGAGCCGTCAGGCGAGGGTCAGAAGATAGCCGAGGATAGTAATCATCAATACACGCGTGTACCATACAACGTTTTTCAACACATTTGCGAAGAAATTATCATTTTTCGCTAATAAATAAACAGTTTTTCTATTCGCGCGCATCCAACACAACAATGGTGATCAGCCAAAGACTAAAAGAATATACTTATTCAAAAAAAATCGAATGAATGAATGCATGGAATCGACCATAGACCTACCAAAAGAAAGGCAACATAGTTGAAGTTTGTTTTTAAAATGTATGGACACGATTTTTTTTGGTATCGAAACTTTTTTAAAACTAAACAATTTAAAAAAAAAATCTATAACTCACTAGTGAATCAAGCGTGTCATTATTCAACTGTTTTTGCACAAATAAGAGCCCCTTTATGAGCAAGTGTGTTGAAAAATAAATTATTCTGGTTCAATCTGCGGGCGCTAAACTTAATGTTAAAATTAATTTGCGATAATAACTCCGTTGACTCAATCTTGAAGTGGATAATTTTATAAAGGTGGACCATATCGAAGTATGTCCGTCTGGTTTCTAATGATTGAACCCTGAAATAGCTCAATCTAGAATCATAATTTAGGTCAGATCGACCAGGCTGCAGACGGTAATATAAAATTCTAAGGCATTTCTTTTGTATACGTTCTATATCTGTTATGTGAGTCCTATAAAAGAACTCGTACGACTACCGGGACTAACTGTTTGTCATGCCTTGCCTTCCCAAGTAAGGAATCTCTCACGAAGTTAAAGCTACTTTGGTAACACCACCCATCACTATTATAATGGTTCCAAGCGTGAGAAATGTTCATCTTGTTATAAGTTAAACCTAAAGATTTTATTTCTTTACGCTAATCTTAAAAATAGCCAATCATATTACAACAAATACCAAAAACACTAACAGGAAACCTTCTTTTTATTAAACATCGACCAACTTTTCCATCTACAAAGTATAAAACAAGACTTCCTACAACTTCTATTTTTAACCAATATATACACGTTACTTCTGCATCAGGAGTTGGTAACTTTGCAAACAATAAAAGAGATGCCAATTTCTATGTATCCCCAATGGATTCCCCCCTACTTTATAGAGATCATATGTAACGACCCGGAGTATACATACAGGTAATACAAAACTTTTAAAAACCTTGTTTTCTTCGTAAATAATGTACTGGAATGTTCTGTTTGTTCGGTAAAAGATCGGGGAATTACATGGGTAAGTAATTCTTGCTTTTATTCGTTCAATAAAAGCGTTATTTGTGATTAAGTTTGAGTAGAAATTATGGGATTTTTGTTTCTATTTTTGCCAATATTATCGATGATTTGCAAAAGTGTACGCTTAAAAGATATTATGTAGATAACTATGTTTTACTAAGTATTTACCGTAGGAGTTTCGGTTTCTTATTTTACAGACAA
The DNA here is from genome assembly GCA_958496195.1 of Timandra comae. Lineage (NCBI taxonomy): Eukaryota > Metazoa > Arthropoda > Insecta > Lepidoptera > Geometridae > Timandra > Timandra comae. The sequence continues at coordinate 2,164,370 of OY292354.1, forward strand.
TAAGCTATATATGCGTACCTACTTACATTGTGTGTATTATGTATGAGTATGTCCTTACTTACTGCCGTCCTAGATTTAGGATCACTAAAGGCTCTAAGCTCTAAGGGTCTAAAGGTCAGTACTATAATAACTTGATTGATTGATTATTTTAGTAATAGTAGAATACATATTTCATAAAAAAATCAACCTATCAACTTAGATCTTTCCTTGGAGAAAAATATTTGTAAAAAGCAGACTTAATTTTCTAAAGAACATATACTTAGAACATTTTTCGCTCAATTGTAAGCCTTTTGTATGCGAATGGTTATTTTCATGATAATACTTTAAACATTTTTTTCGTTCTTATCCTACTATCCTACTAATATTATAAAGGCGAAAGTTTGTATGTGTGGATGTTTGTTACTCTTTCACGCAAAAACTACTGAATGGATTTTAATGAAACTTTACAATAATCTTGCTTATACATCAGAATAACACATAGGATACTTTTTATCCCAAAATTCCCACGGGAACGGGAACTACGCGGGTGAAGCCGCGGGGCGCTGCTAGTTGCAAATACATGCTTATGCAATGATATGGTTGTTTAACGTGGCGTGTTATAAGTTTGACGTGTCTGTGTATGTGTATATCTGTCTGTCTGTGGCATCATAGTTCCCGAAAGGATGAACCGATTTCAATTTAGATTTTTTTTTATTAAAGGGGACTTACGTGCGAGTGTTCTTAGACATGTTTGATGAAAATCGGTTGACCCTTTTAAAAGTTATAGGGGTTAGAAAGAAATTGTGTTGGGGGTTTTTAAATTTTTAATTTAATGTTTACCGATTTCAGTAGCAAAATTTCTACATAAAAACACATTCGTTGATACAGTAAAAGTGCCTTTGTAAAAGGCAAAGGTATGGTAGTTTCTGATACCCTAGATACAAGTTTCGAACTTAGTTAGGGGTCAGTTACTATAACGAGATGATGTAGTGAATGATTATGTTATGTTAAATGCGTAATCAAACTCTTTCTAATACATCTACCTAAATAGCATAGTGGTCATAACCAGAGGACTGCCAAATATACCGTTGCGTGTTTGATTCCCATGCATGGTAATTATTTATGTGATCCGCGAACGTTTATCTCTGTCTTAGCGTTTATTGTGTGAATGCGTAGTTTCCTAGATATTCTTAGGTAATAAACCTAGTTAGGATCGAGCTTCTAGCTAGGTTTATTACCTAGGAAACTAGCTAGTGGTTTAAAGAAGTTGATAGAGTAATTAAAAACTAGGTATAACTATAAAGTCAAAACATGCAGTTTCGTTTATGATAGTAATAATGCAAAAATAAATGTTTGTATTATTTATTTATTTAATAGTTTGCACAAAAAATCAGTGTACAGGAAGTCATTAATGCTAGCAAGTATTTTCTACCAGTCTTCCTTGAGCGTGGAGAAATATATTATTAGATAAACACACAATATTTCGAAAATACATATTTAATTTTTGATTTAGTTTTGTTCAACGCTTCCTAGCTAAGAAATAACGTATTTTTCAGAATACCTAAGTGTTCATCGTTGCATAATTTACAGGTCTTAATCGCGTAAAACATAATTATTATTTACCTCGACGTTTCGACCGGGTTACACCGATCGTGGTCACGAGACGACTGACCTGTAAATTATGCAACGATGAATTCTGATGGCGAAAGTTTAAAAAGTGTATACCTAAGTGTATTAAACACTGTAAAAATCCATTAAAAAACTATTTTTGCCCGATATCCCCACCCTCCTAACCACTGCTAAACCGAAGAAATGCTCAAAACACTCAGAGTATTCTACTTAAAGTTATTCTGCATACAGTCACGTGGTTGTAAGCGTTATACGTCTAATAAAAAGATTCCTGATCCCAGTGGAATGAACTGTGTCACTGGGTCACACGATATGTACAATAAAACTGTAGTTAATGGATAGTAGAATATAATATATAGGTTTTTGAATGTAGTGATATTGAGTAGAATATTTAAATATATGTCTGGTGGGTTGGTTTCTCTCTCACTGATGCTTAAAGCCCTTCCTAACGGTTTGTAAGACTGCATTACCAAGCTTTGTTTGTTTGTTACATATAGGCTTCGAAACTACTGAACCGATTTTAAAAAATCTTTCACCATTAGAAAGCTACATTCACTAGCTATATTTTATTCCCGTATTCTCACGGGAACGGGAACCACACGGGTAAAATCGCAAAGGCCGCTAGTTGATAAATATTGGTATAGACGTAATCACAATGCTTGACCGCTTACCCAAAGCATGTCGCTGATTTTAAACTCGAGCCATGCTTAAATTTAGAGTGGTTACCATGCCGAATTTTTGCAGTCTGCTGTGTGACCTAGGCTGTTGGATTCGATTCCCGTGCGAGTAGTATATAAATTTACCAGTAACCATACTAAAAATAAGACGGCAAATCACCTCAGGATAGGTAAACAAGAACCTCTTTAGGTACTACTTTAATTTATAACTCTAATCAAATGAAAAACCCCAATCCTAATTTGTCGTCTTGCACAAATTCCCTCAAAGCACATAAACTCAGAGTAAGTCTGTCAGTCAGAGCCGAATTTCTGTACCTTTTTTCTAAACCACAGTAATTTATCAACAAAGATACCTCAGCATTGAGTGTTCCATACAAATTCCCTTAAATCCGGCCTCATTACGATTCCACTGGTCCACCGCTAGAGAAATTTGCGTAATCTTAAAGCGCTTGTTTGACCTTAACTGTCTCCCAGATATTGGTTCGACGATTCGTATTTGTAATTCAAAATTCATATTCAATGTTCTGAAGCGTTTTACGGTATATTCAATTCGAATTTGCGTAGTTACGTGATTCAAATGTTTTTCTGGATAGAAACTGTACAAGACGAGAAATATCCCAGATTGGTATGTATTTGTGGATAGAAATTGTATTAATATTCATTATTTTAACTTGGTACCAGTATTCTAGTTCAAAATTATAGTTTTCATCTTTAAAAGTCTACAGAAAGATAGTTTACTATTTCATCACACTATACTCGTAAAATTCATTCTATCATTTTTTAAAAACAACTGAAAGTGTACCTATATGGACAGTTTAAGATACTAAAAAAAGAATATCTTAACAGAATTTCCTCCATTATCGCTATTCCGATTCCCTTCACCAAAAATCATAGTATTTCCTCCCGTTTTTACCATCTCGCCAAAACCGTGAGTGCGCAATAGTATGGTAAAATCCTCTCGTTACGTCTGATAATCTCAAATCCTGTTGATCTTACAACTTGACAGGTTTTTATATCTTAATGGACGTCTTAAAGGTATATTTCGGAAATGGGAGCACTAGACAGTAAGATAAATCATCGGAGTAAGGATTAGGGGCCGTAATCTCTCTGACATAATGTTTGGAGCCCAACCCTCTGTGGTCACTGCCAAAAGAGGTCGAGTATTGAACAACCTCTGTTAGTTGAGTTGTGATTTACCTTGGTATATCTAAGAAGGGAGGAATTTAAATTTAGAACATAATATTAATACTATTCATTAATGTTTAAAATAACACATCACTACATAGTATAAAACAAAGTAGCTTTCTTTGTCCCTATGTCCATATGTTCTTATATATGCTTAGATCTTCAAAACTACGCAACCGATTTTGATGCGGTTTGTTTTAATAGATAGAGTGATTCAGTGAAAAGGTTTTTAGCATAATTTTATCCCCATATTCCTACGGCAACAGGGACTACGCGGGTGAAACCGCGGGGCGCCGATAGTATTATTATAAAGCAGAGTTTATTTGTACGTGCTAATCTTAGGAACTAACCCAAGATGAATAAATATGTGTATATTAATATAAATAGTCTGTTAGTTGAGGAAGGTTATGTGTGTTGTATGTGACAAATCGTAAGTTTAGTGGCGTCATGAAAGATAAACGCATGAACAAGCATGGATGGCTCAAAACAATTATCAATTTTAATTTATTCAATGAAAAAATCGAAACAATACATTTTTGCAGTTGCACAATATCCAGAAAATCATGATAATGACCACATTGGTAAAACAGAAAACATAATTATTTCTTCTTTACATTACCCAAGTAAACGAGTTTGTAGTACATATAATAATTACTTAGTAAATATACAAATAATGATATTAAAACAATAACAATAATTACAATTGTACGGTATACATTGACAGTATAATTAGGTTGGCTAATGTAAATTGTAATACAAGTCACGCAATCAACAACGTGCAAATTAATAGGACTTAATTAATTAAATAATAAGTATTAGCTTTACAACATGATTAGGTCTGTTTTGTGATGATTGCCAAAATGGAGGAAGGACGCCTCAAGTGAATTAATTATGGTAGTATTAGTAATTAATTATGCAAAATTTCATCAAAATCGTTAGAGCCGTTTTCGAGATAGCCGGAAGATACAAGATAGACAGATACAAGAATTGCTCGTTTAAAGTATAGGATTTAATTTTGTTATAAAGCCGTCAAATATTAGTTAGATAAAAGGGAATCGGCACTGACTGACTGATCTATTAACTAAATATGTACGGATTGCGCTGTTTGGCACGCAGATATAGGAATACGCTAACAAAGAAAAGACGTAAGTCACATCGTTGGACATAGCTAGTTTGTAATTAATATATTGAAGAATTGTTTATAGTTAATTTTATAAGTCAACACGGTATAGGTACTATTCCAATATCATCAGTAGGAGAACCTTTGGTGTACAGCGGGATGTAACAGACCGATGCTTAACTTACTTTAGTAATATTTTTAACCCCCGACGCAAAAAGAGGGGTGTTATAAGTTTGACGTGTCTGTGTGTGTGTGTATCTGTCTGTCTGTGGCATCATAGTTCCCGAATGGATGAACCGATTTCAATTTGTTTTTTTTTTGTATTAAAGGGGACTTACGTGCGGGTGTTCTTAGACATGTTTGATGAAAATCGGTTGACCCGTTTAAAAGTTATGGGGGTTTGAAAGTAATTGTGTTGGGGGTTTTTTAAATTTTTAATTTTAAGTCACCAACACGGTATAGGTACTATTCCAATATCATCAGTAGGAGAACCTTTGGTGTACAGTGGGGTGACAGTGGGATATCACAGACCGATATTTAACTTACGTTAGTAAAATTTTTATTAAAAATCTTCAGGCCATGTCTTGTGTACACTAGTACTACACTCTATACACTAAGTAGCTGCCAATAATAGTTATTTATGGTACAAGCGAGGTAAGTTGGTGATTACTTCCGAGGCGCTATTGAGGCCCGAGCCGTTAGGCGAGGGTCAGAAGATAGCCGAAGTAGTAATCATCAATACACCGCGTGTACCATACAACGTTTTTCAACACACTTGCGAAGAAATTAATAATAAAATATCATTTTTCGCTATTAAATAAACAGTTTTTCTATTCGCGCGCATCCAACACAACAATGGTGATCGGCCATAGATTAAAATAATATACCTAATTATTAAAAAAAATCGAATGAATGAATGAATGGAATCGACCATAGACCTACCAGAAGTAAGGCAACATGGTTGAAGTTTGTTTTTAAAATGTATGGACACGATTTTCATTGGTTTCGAAACTTTTTTAAAACTAAACAATTTAAAAAAAATATCTATAACTCACTAGTGAATCAAGTGTGTCATTATTCAACTGTTTTTGCACAAATAAGAGTCCCTTTATGAGCAAGTGTGTTGAAAAATATTTAATTTATGACAATATGTACAAAACCAAAGACCAAAATATCCGTATACTTCCCAAAATTCTCTCATAGAATATGTAATTGAAAGCACATTGCACATGTCTCGTCTACCAAATCAAACAATCGCGGATCAAGTGTTGATGTACCGACTCTTTCCACAGGACGAGCGGTTACCATGACAATGGGGGAATTTGAATAAAATAATAGTTTCAAACTGTCGCCCGTGGAGTGAAAGGGCTCGGATCACAATGGGCCTTCGATGTACCGCGATGTACCGTGAATGCCTTGGACTATTGAAACCGGTGAAAGTAGTGGAATTAGTTCTTTAGGTTTTAAGGGTAAGGTTTAGTATTTTGTAAATAGATCGATTTTTAAATATGTGTTCTAATATTGTTAATCTAGCGTTGTCTATAGGTACAAATTGAAAAACTAATTTAGTTATGGAGAAAAGCTATATCACGCTACGACCTATAGGAACTAGCTAACGCGGGTTAAACAACGGGGTGCTGCTAGTGTATAATATGTTTTATATTTGGAATCACAACATGAGTTTTGAGCTGGATTAGACCTTATATAAGTCTAAACGATGGTAAAGAGTCACCATCTTTTCTGTGCCGGTGCCAGCGTTCGCTGTAATGGCATCTTTTGGTTGTCAGTTTACTGAAAAAGTATCTAAATGACATTAGAATCAAATTGACAATAGTAGCTTCGAATTTTGGCCGCTGGCACAGAAAACTTTTTGAGTCTCTATGCAGTTCAGCAGTGGACTATCCATAGACTAAAATGACAGTTAAAAAAAGTTTTTAAACCTTTCTCTCATTAACCCCTGACTTGCCAGTTTTGCCTGCAAAGGTCGCTTGTCTAGACCAACTTATCACATAAAAATATTATGCTAAAAAGTAAGTATAATTTAATTGGTCCAAATTAACCTTATTAAATTAATTAGCTATATTAAACTCAATAAAGTATCTAATAAAAATATTAAGCCTTAAGAATTTCGTAATTTATTTTTATTACATTTTCGAGTGTACTTACTTGATATGATAATAGCGGTAGCAATATTATTTAATGAAGTAATAACTATATAATTTGACAAAATTCCGGACGAGGAAAAAAGTCGAATGAGATAAGAATATTAAATATAATAAATATTATTCAGATTACTCGGTACTGTTATCGTTTGATATTAAGATTTCGGTGGTAATACGCATTTTTCTAATGACGCGAGTTTCCTCAATAAAAATAGCTAATTTTATTTTATTTGGTACGCTTCTCTAAGTTACTGTAAGAAAAAGGAACATTGATTTATTTGATTTAGGGCCTATTTCTCCATTTTCAGTAAGGTGCCGAGTACTTACTCACAAGTTTTTTCTTTTTCACTTGATATAAAGTAAGAAAGAGACGAACTAACTTTACTTGGTGAGTAATTTTACTTGAAGGTCGTGAATAGGCCCTTATGCAAACACTATGGGCTTATTAACTATGTAATTTCTTGAATTTCAATGGTGCGTGTTGTAAGATCGGTTTCAGTGCTTATGGGAAAAGACCTATGTCCAGCTGTGGACTGAGATACGCTGATGATCATAACATAATCATTCACTACATCATCTCATTATAGTAACTGACCCTTAGCTAAGTTCGTGACTTGTATCTAGGGTATCAGAAACTACGCACACACTCATTCACACACACACCCAGACCGAGATAAACTTGATGATAACTTGTACGTTTACGAAACAATAAAGTATTTTCTACTATAACTATACGTATATTAAATATAACCTTATCACACATAACCATAAAATAAATCACAGTAATTCAGAAATAGCTTATCTCATCATATCGAATGGCCGTGAGGTCGTTTGTGTGATAGTAACTAATATCTCAGATCATATTATTATTAATAGGAGGGACTCCCGTTACCAAATTATAGGACCAAGAGGTAAAGGTTTTATGTATGACTGTTGCTAGGCGTCCGCTAGAATGGATGATTAATATAATGTTATTCGTTCGCTAGTCAGATGAATCATTATTCGTCCGAATTACTGGACGACTAGACATTTCGTTTATGTATAGTAGTATGTACGGATACATACGCGAAGATCTTTTAACTACGTAACACAATGTTCGTTCCCGAACTCATCCGAAACTTGACTTGACCGATTCTCATGAAATTTTGTGAGCATATTCAGTAGGTCTGAGAATCGGCCAACATCTATTTTTCATCCCGAAATTCCCACGGGAACGGGAACTACGCGTGTGAAACCGCGGGTCACAGCTAGTGCACTTATATTAAAATAAGAATTCTGTTAAAACCACTAAACACAGCAGTAAACAACCATCACCTACTTTTTACCATTACAGCTTTGTTACCTGTATATTCTGCCAAACTAAGCACGTACATAGTGTACCATAAAGTTAAGTTATATTAGGTGTACAATAGGTCATTCCGGTGGCAGACGGTCGGTATGAACACGTCACACGTCACAACAACTAAATTACCCGAGATGGTTTGAATGCGGGGTGAACGAGGTTATAGGAGCGTTTGGGGTAGGTGATTTTGTACGATCATGTATGATAGTATGAAATGTCGTGCTAGTTGTTAATCGTGTAAGTCTTTGAAGATATTATGTGTATGAACGTGTATTGATAATGATAGTTGTTAAATGTTATGTAGACCAAAAAATTAAAGATTGATTGATTTTTAATGAAAAATATGGGTTTAGCTTTTACGGCTAGCCTCTCTGTGGATTTTGGCTGTAAAGCGTCTTTGAAAGAACTCTTTTACGTAACATTAGTTAGCATACAATTTTAAATCACTTTGTTAAAATAATCGGGCCCTTCCTTGGTACTTGTAGGCGGCCGTATTGTAGCCACATTTATAAGTAGTTTAAAGCTTTCTTTTGAACTAAAATCTTTTAAAATAACCCAATTAAACTAAAAACTAAACGAAAACCTCTTCATTTGTACCACACGTAAAACTAACAAGTCTTGAAGTCAGTAATGAGAGGTACAAATGACATACACCTGCGCGCACCAACAAATGCTGGGGAGTGAACCTGCGACGTGTGTTCATTAATTTAGGACGGTAATTGTTTATGTACAGTTTACCGTTAAATATATCCATCAGTTAAGGTTAAGCTTGAAATATTTGACGGTTAAATATTTGGTTTAACTCTGTGATAGTGTAGTTTTAGTATATTATCGTGGATTTTATAGTATTAATTTTAAAGTGTAGGATGATTGGGTGTTTGTTATGTAAAGGCTGGATTGTTTGATATCAGAATTTTATAGATTTGGTAAAAAATACTGAATTATTCCCTTACTTTTAAGTGGTGAATTACTGCAATTACCTTGCGGGGAAATCGAGAGACTTTACTATATCTTTGTGTACTAAGTTCATTTTACAGGAAACAAAGAAAACTAACATTTCATATTGCTAGAAAACAAAACAAAAGAAAACCTAACTCCCATTACTTATTATTAATACTAAAACGCTCACAATTTTATTGAAACCCAATAAAATAGTTACTATAACATACTTAAATTATATGTAAGCAATAACAATTCCGGCTGCCATTAGATTTCTCTAAAAACATATGAAAGGGATCTGCCATACGGCGATATTTGAATAATACAATAGTTTTGGAGTGTCCCCTTCGGTGCGTGGATCGAATGTCGGAAAAACCGGCCAAGGGCGGGTCGGACTCACACACGAAGGGTTCCGTACCAACAAAGGCAAAAAATATTATGATTAACGGGATATTTACCATGTACACTTTTTAAACTTTCGCTATCGGAATTCATCGTTGCATAATTTACAAGTCTTAATTATACGATCGGTGTAACCCGGTCGAAACGTCGAGGTGAATAATAATTATGTTTTACGTGATTATTTACCATGTACATTAGTTATTTCGAGTTTCCGATATTTCGATAATAATTTGAGTGCTTATAACCATGATAACTATAAAGGCAAAAAAAAACAAGTTTGTTATATGGGAGCCCCCTTTTAATATTTATTTCACTGTATTTGTTGTTCTAGCGGCAATAGAAATACATCATCTGTGAAAATTTCAACTGTCTAGCAAACACCGTTCTTGAGATACAGCCTGGTGACAGCCAGACGGAAGGAAAGCGTAGTCTCAGTAATAGGGTCCCGTTTTTACCCTTTGGGTATGGGACCCTAAAAGGTCCGCCATTACTTACTATGTCCCTTTTTCTGGCTCGAACCTTGGACCTACTCACAGCTTCTTACAATGTAATATTTATATGATTTGTGGACCTAACTCGTACGTTCAGATTTTTATTGAAGTCCGCAACTTTTTTGAAAGTAAATGAGATTCATTTACAACAGTTTTTAGTGTTTGGTTTCTTTTCGCTATTTATTATGTTTTGGTGCTGAATTGTGAAGGCTTTTTCGATTGGAGTAAGGTTACTTTGAACCGTTTTTTGTAGAAGTTATTTGATACTGACTTCTACTATCATCCTTCTTTTTAATACACTGAACTTTAAAAACATATGAAGGGAATATTAAAACTTTAGCTGCCTTATTGGCGTAGCATTTTTAGTCTGGTTTAACAAAACCTGGTAAGCATTTGACACCTTGTCAGTCAAATCTGTCAATTTGACAGTTCTGGTAAGCATTTGGCACCTTGTCAGTCAAATCTGTCACTTTGATAGTATTCAAAATTGATTGTAAAACCTGGTTTAGTGCTGAAACCAGACTAAAAATGCAACGCAAATAAGGCAGAATATGTTTTTATTATACCTACTTAGAGTTTATTATGATCATAAGATTAAAAGGGTTCCTATATATTTATCATAATACTCACACAGTAACGTAAATTAATAAGGGAACACAGCGAGTAATAAATATACTTTCAAAAACAGTTATAAATGACAAACATTTGCGACAATTTCTTCACAGATTTTCAAAGAAAAATGTGCTATATACATTAGTATGTAAAGTCTAAAGTCGTAATCACGCGTCTCGCATAAGTCAGAAGTCAGTCGGCATTGTGAACATAATAACCGTTAAATAACACCTGACTTGTACACGTACTAATACAACGACTACGATATTTCTAAAGGATTTTAATTTGAATTTCCCTTTTGTTTGGAACGGGATTAATTTGGCTTTTATATTATAGGTAGTAAAACAAAGTTATCGCGACTTATATTTAAAGTTAAAGTAATTATTTGGGAATAGGTTCGGATTTTGAAAAATGCATTCAAAATTTTCGCCGCAGCCAGAACTTGAACCTGGAACCATGCTGAATCGTAGCACTGCTCTTTCCAATTGAGCTACCGTGGCTTCAAGGCGAGCGACCGGTCGAAAATCTTGAACGCTTGGTATTGAGTTTCTTAGGGCAGACGCTAGTGACATCTATGGAGATAATAGGTTTTAGGTGTTACAACGTTAAAACCGTGACACATTGTTATGGTATATTATTAATATATTTGTGCGGGATATAAGTCGAATCCCTCGACTAGTTGCAGCCACATTCCACATTGTTATAGTAGTTTTAATTCAATGCTGTGTTCGAGTAAATCAAATAAGCAAATAAATAGGTTTTAGGTAGGTTTAATTCTCGAGTTAGGAATCTACCAGTAACGACTGTCGATGTTGTTAGTACCACAACTATTGATGGTTCACCGAAGTACGAAATTTAATAGAAACAAAAATTTTCCTCCGCCAATAAACATAAAATTAAAAATTAACATTTTTATTAAGTGCAAATAAAAAAAAACCTTTACTTGGAAAAATACAATTCAAATTTTTTATTTTAACTAGCTCCTAATATAATAATTATCATCTTAACTTTAACACTTAACTGCCATAATACGTTTAATTTTAAAGCATATTTAATACTTTTTGTCGAAAACTCATTTCATTACCTGGTGTAGTAAAATGGCGTAATTAAACGAGGCTCCAAGGTTTCCCTGAAAAGCTTAAAATTGTGCGAGGGTCGCTCTTTTTGAAATGCAAATCGAAACCCCAAAAAGCCTTCCAATTTCTCTTTGATGTGTTAATTTTATATTCGCGAACTGTCCCAGTCACAATCTCTTATCGGATTTACATTAATTAAAATATTCACTTGACGCTACATCTGAGCTGTTTGACACTATCTAATGTCATTTATTGAGATTAAAAGTCGGGAAATCATAACGTTATTGAATCTTGTAGAGAGAATATTAATATTTATAATGATGTATTATTTCGCTTTCAATCTGGCAAGTTACAGTCAAGTGCAAGCCTATTCAATGATTTATTTATCCTGTTTTTTACATTGTTGCAAACAAGTGAGTATTATAGGCCATGGATGGTTAGTAACTTCTTTTCAAGAGTCTAATTTATCTTACTTCCACCATGATTAGGCCCTGGGCTCTGTGAAACGCTGGCTTTATTTGTAAAAACACATATTATACATAGCATCAAAAGACAAATTCCTATTTTAAAACAAAAAATCATCCTAATTTCGATATATGCAAAATAAATATAAAAGAATTGCTCGTTTAAATATACAAATAAGCTTTCTCTATTATAATTGGACGTCCATCACAGAAACATCTCATTTCTCAAATCATTTGTGAACAAAAACACACGCCATATTGGATTTATACCTTTATCAGATTTAGTAAACATATTCAATATAAAAGTTTCAGATATCCATTCGAAAGGATTTGTATCGAAATGTCGAGAATTGAATATACAAATTGAAAATATGATTCTATCATAATTTTTATTTACTTGTATGATATTGAATTTTAATAAAACAATGATAGAATTCAAAATACAATGACAACATTCCTAGTACATAAAGATATATAATTATATAGCGGCATCCCGCGGTTTCACCCGCGTAGTTCCCGTTCCCGTAGGAATATGGGGATAAAAACGCTAAAAACCTTCCCACTGAATCAATCTATCTATTAAAACAAACCGCATCAAAATCCTTTGCGTAGTTTTAAAGATCTAAGCATACATAGGGACATAGGGACAGAGAAAGTGACTTTGTTTTATACTATGTAGTGATAGCCATTGGATTACATAAAAAATGTATAAATATATGTATAGCCATGGGATTGAAAATTTCTAATTAGGTTCACTACCCGTATATAAGGTATCAGAAACCATGCTCACACTTTTTCATACGCTCAATCAAACTGAGATAAATAGTGAATCACAAAAATGCCTTGCATGTGGATTGAACCCGTAACCTCATCTGTTCGACATGGTGACGTTCTACTTTTGTTTTAATACATTATACCTAAACTATTTTAACATATAACTTTCATAGTCTAAAAATCCCCACTAATATTATAAATGCGAAAGTAACTCTGTCTGTCTGTCTGTTACCTTTTCACGGCTAAACTACTGAACCGATTGACTTGAAATTTTGTACAGGGGTAGCTTATGATCCGGGAAAGAACATAGGCTATGTTTTATCCTGAAATTCCCACGGGATCGGGAACTACGCGGGTGAAACCGCGGGGCACAGCTAGTAACCCATAAAATGATAAATATGTCTACAAACTTACAAAAATAATAGCAATAAACGCCGTATAATGTTCCTTCCCATAAATAAACTGTATTATGTGATCAGTATGGAAAACATTATTCAACAATATAGGCCTGACCTGGGGTTATTTAACCGTAACTATGATACATTAAACTAACCGCCAGTTTATTATATTCAGGATATAATATCTTGCAAAAACGAGGGTAAGTAGGTTGGTTAGGGTGTAACTTATATATAAATAGTATATTACAGTTGTTTTAGGTTTTATAGGTATGGGAAAAAGGTCTTGTTTATTTGTTATTGTTAAAAGGTTTGTTGTGCAGGAAAGTATTGGAAAATTCTTAGTTAGAAAGAGACTTTTTGTATTATTGCAATAGAAGAAAAAGCAATTAAGGAAACTGATTATTTGCTTTTTAATCTATACTTCTATACTAATATTATAAAGAAGTATAGTTTGTGTGTTTGTTAAATTGTAAGGGGTAATCTCGGGATCTACTGAACCGATTTCAAAAATTCTTTCACTCATAGAAAGCTAATTTATCAGTTCGTGACATAGGCTATATATTTTATCCCTGTATTCCCACGGGAACGGGAACTACGCGGGTGAAACCGCGGGGCGCTGCTAATCTCTTATATTTATGGTCTGAGCAACCGTTACTGACTGAATGACTGATCCATAAACACACAAGACAATCCACTGTAGTATGACACGCAGACAGTTCTTGCATTATGTTATGATGAAGGCATCCGATAAAAATAAAAAAGACCGAGTGTGGTGTCGTGGGACACCAGGTAGGAACGATGTTACATTTATATTAAGTATTAACTTCAATGGTCAAAGTAAGAAGAAAATAAATCATTATGATTTTCAAAAAAGTTTCTACTCGAAAGAGTTAGCTATAGGTTACCATTTTAATAATTATAAAATAAACGCGCGCTGTTCGAAATTTGAAAGTTACCTACCTTTTTAGTAATTATAAAATAAACGCGCGCTGTTCGAAATTTGAAAGTTACCTACCTTTTTTAGTAATTATAAAATAAACACGCGCTGTTCGAAATTTGAAAAAACTGTCGTGACAACTTTTCGTCTTAATTTTCCGTCTAACCCACTTTCGCAACGCGCGATAAGGAACTTCGTTTCAATAACATAAATAAAAATTGCTGTTAAAACCGAAGCACAGTTGGTAATCAAATAAACAGATTACACAGATACCACAGTCACGTCACTCGTCCCTCAAACGTGAGGTCACCGGTTCAAAGGCGGATTGTATACCGATGTGTTCTTGACATGAGTCGCCGTCCTTCAGGACTCGCCCGCAGACCAAATATGTAGGGGGTGACCTGACACCCTACCCATTACTGATACAAGGTGAAATTTTCAAGTGGACGTTGTGAGTATACTAGAGAAATAGTGAAAAATACAGAGAGAAGAGTTTGGCCGTTGATTTTGATAAAAGATTGTATCACTACATTTTTTTATAAATTGACCTAGGCAGGAATTAAATCTGTTAACTTGAAAAAAACTTTGTCAGCCTTAAAGGCATAAGAAGACATAGGAATGGGAGTAAGAAGAGAAGAAGAAGGGCTCTGCCGGGCTAGCATGACTTCGAAAACGCGATAGATAAATTTATCAACATCCAACTGTCAAAATTTGATGAAAATATCCGCCATATTTGATTTTACCACGTAATAAATTTTATGACATTTGGTCATGCTCGCGAAATCGATATAGCTATTTATCCACAACCACCTGTCAAAATATAATAAATATAGCCTGTTTTATGAACGAAGTTTTGTTGGCACCAGACACGACATAGAATAGGGAACAGTTACAAAAAGCATCCACGCGTTTATAGCATTCGCAAATTTCAAAAGTTAACACACAAATATCTTCGTTATTCTAGTAATTCACTACTTTTCAGCCGAGAAACATTCATTTTGTTATTCACATAATTCACTAGTTTTTGTAATAATTCTGAACTAGTGAAAAGTTTGCTAAATGAAATGTGCTAAAAGTTGTTACTGGAGTGATATTTTTTTGGTGCATTACGTTTTGGGAGTTTTATACTCGTATCTTATATGCACCTTTTATTTTGAGTTAAGTAAAAATATAATACATAGGAAAAGAAACCTTATTACACAATTGTATTAGGTTGGTTTTGTTTTAATAACTACTAATATTACATTGCTGAAGAGTTGGTTTGTATGAGTTGTTGAAATAATAAAAGCTTTTCAGTATATTTGAGCGGATTGCCCATTTATCGAGGAAGGCAACATAGGCTATACAAAATCACGCTACAACCAAAAGTAGTGTAGCTAACGCGAGTAAAACAGCAGGACACAGCTAGTTTTATATAAGTACAAGCTTCCCAATTCCCGTTCACGCAGAAAAGAACCCTATAACAACACCTGATAGTCTTTTTTCCTTTACCAAAAGTAGTGGTCCTGGTTTCCAGTGTTTGTTGACCGTAATTCCTTTGACTTGACTTTAACAACTGTTCGGAGTGACAGCTTAAACGTGCTCCGGGAAGTGCAGGAACTGGACTGATCCATCTTTATATATAGAGGTTTCTATCATCGGAATCTATGACCTAGGACCTAGCTAGGAAATAATTTAATTGTCTTTATAATTATGGTTAAAGTTTTGCGTATGTGATAATCGGTTATATTACGTTCCCGAAGAACGATCTTTGAAACACGGAAATAAAACGATGATTTAAACCATTCCCTGGGATATTACTCATACTCACATACTCTTGGATATAACATACAATATTAAATAGCGTAGCTGCTAGTGGACTATATAAAAGCTCAAACCCACCGAAGTACACGTACACGCTACGCACGTGTACTCAGCTTCGCTTTCTATGAAAATGTATGAGGTAAAACCCATCGAAGTACACGCACACGCTACGCACGAAAATGACGTCATTGATACATTCGTGGCTGAATCGGCTATAGCTCAACGTAGCTGAGCTGCGTGGCCGTGGACCGTTGGCGTAGCGTGCGCGGCGGTGAATTCGCGGCTTTATGGTTTAACAAAATAGCCTATCCAATTAGCTTACATCAGTCTATCTTTGAGCAAAAGTAACCTTCTCCATTATATCTAGATAAAGGACTGACCCTGATCTTAACCTTTTGTTTTCCACTATATACCCATAATAAGGGTAATATAATATAATATAACATCAAATATCAAAACCCATTTCGTATAACATTTGATTTCAATAGGGCACCGAAAGCAGTCGAGTTTCAAAGTATTCGTGCCCAAGGTGTAGTCAAGTAGGTACTTGTAATAGATACGGAGCGGTGCTTTGGAGTCCCAGATTAATCCTTCGACTCACTCTACCCTTCATAATTTAACTATTTTGTTGAAATCTTGAAACGTGTTCTTTTGACATCTCTATGAAACTTGCTCTTTTGTTAAACAAATGAAAAGCGTATTTGTGATGTTTTGTATATGCTTTTGGTTATAACTTTGATTATGCAAATTATTTGGTTCGATGGTCAGTTTAAATATTTTTATAGAACATGTACTATTTTTTATAGTACATGTTTGGTTCAATTTTGGAGAGTGTATTTGCGGAAAATGGTAAAGGTAATTACGGAAACTACCCGCTTACAAGCACATTTTCTCAGTATTTACCAATTATCTGGCCAAGATTTTATATCTGCAACAGAACTATTAACAGATTAAAATGTACTTAAGAGATCTTCTAAATAACTTCTAAATGATCTTTAAAGCTCTTTTTGTCATTGGAGTTTCATCATCTTAAGAATGATGTAATGACCACAGTTTCTATTCAAAACATATCACAAACATTTTATTATTAAACGAAACGTACGTCATTGTTTATATTTAATATATTTTATGGGACATTTACACGTACCTATGTCGAAACCCTCGACATCATCAGGAGGATGAGTGCAATGAGTGCCACCGGACGTGGCTGAAACTAGTCGAGGGTTTCGACATAGGTACGTGTAAATGTCCCGTAAAATATATTAAATATATCACAAACAAACCCAATTTAAATCTACAAAACCCAACCAACTTATTACCTAACAACGAATTCTAACAAAGGTCCAGAAACTCCGAATCTCAGTACAAAATAAAATAAAATTAATATAGTGTAATACCGCGTACACGTCTCAGGTTTCATTTCCATCCAATCTGCCTCGATCGGCCGCACAATGGCTCGGAAGAAAACAATCTTTAGGCCCCAACAAACCATTGTGTTTTACCAATGGCCGCTCGGAAACGAAACATTCCTTTATTGTTTTTTTTTTATTTTTACTACTGAAAAACGGTTCGGTTCATTTCTAAGGAACCATGTGTAGGCTTATATGTTTAATTTAATAGGTAATTAAATTTATGTTGCATGTCGGACGTTATTAGAAATTGAATATTTATTGAAAATCATG
This sequence comes from Timandra comae, assembly GCA_958496195.1. NCBI lineage: Eukaryota > Metazoa > Arthropoda > Insecta > Lepidoptera > Geometridae > Timandra > Timandra comae. The sequence goes on from OY292354.1 coordinate 2,182,042, forward strand.
AATAGTAATTTAAATGAATGTTGAATTATTGTGAGGATGCTTGGATAGTTCTTGCTCTTTTACGTAAAAATTATAACCGGGAATAATGCAAAAGAAACTTTTTGTTCCTAAATTCCCACGGAATAGGGCTAAAACAGCGGAGCATAATTGACAAAAGAAATCACAAAAAATAATAGTAAGTACTACTACGAACCGCCTACGACTTTATTGCTTTTGCTACAAATATTGCTACGCGGTAGTAAAGTGCTACGGAGATGAACGATACGTAATAAGAATACCTTATTATTACTAAAATACCTTTTGTTACGGATTTTCTGAAAACGTAGATAAGGTAAATCGGATTTCTTCAACAATTATTTTTTATTCAAAGTAAATTTGAAAACTTCGTAGAATTTCGTAGCCTACTTAGATGTAGACGCCTACGTCTATTTAGCAAACTTTCAAAACCAAATAGAATAATGAAAGGTTTAGTTCATACAATCAATGGTCCTTTGAATCCTAGTCTTTGATTGTAAGATACAACATACAACCTGTCTTTAGTTAAATCTCAGTCCTAGTTCGAAATTCGAACGCTAGACACAGTCTCACACGTGTTAGTCAAATGTGGGTGGAACGCAAACATCTTGCTATACTGCTGGGTAACTCGTTTGTGACAAGGTTAATGCAATTACATCGTATTTGTAGGGAAAATAGGTACTTATGGGACTATTGTATAAACTTTTTACAGCATACCTTTTTACAAGAAAGGTTTGTTTTTAATCGATACTCTTTGTATGTAACAATGAATATTTCATAAATAATGAAAACATATACGATGTTTGAATAAAGAACACAGTTTTCATTTTGTTGACAAAACAATGCAGTGTTCTTATTTTAAAAATATTTAGAACATACTCAAACACTAACCATACGGATTCGAAATTCAAAATCAAGCAAAACTCAAACATCGAACGCACGTTCCGAATTTCGGTACGTTAGTACAGTGAGCGTCACAAGTGTTAGTTCGAAGTGCGATTAGATGCGGGAGGACGGTAAACATCTTGCACTCCTGTTTGTTTACACTTGCCGTGTACAGGCGAGCGAGTAAGTACGTACGTCTTTGGACAACCGAAAACAGAAGTAGGTCAAGTGATTTGTTGTTCAATGTTCGGTTACGGTACTGTGACGTACAATAGTTATTTGATTACAGTATTATTGAGTTATTGGACATGCCTAGTGATGTAGACGTGACGTGAGCGTCTGAGAGGATAAGGCGTCGTTTGTTGATTTGATTGTGAATGATAAGGGCTGTGACTAACGTGGTATGAAACATCGTTGTTACAACAAAATAAAGGACCATATATCTGTACGTTTTACGCGAAATAATACTTAGTAATCGAAATAGACATAACCTATGAACTTAATCTCTCCAAACTGTTTTTATTACGCAATTTATTTATTTATTTATTTAAGAAAGGTACATTTACAGTAATGCATATAATATACAGATATGAAGTATTATAAAGGTGGTTTTGTTCTTATATGACTACCAATAACAAATGTACACAACATTGACAATAATTACACAAGACAAATAAAAATAAAAACTATGGATATAAAGGTTACATGGTAAAAAATAACATTAAACCATAATAAGTATAAAAAAGGGGGAAAATATAAACAAAAATGAGAAAGAAAAATAAAAGGAAAACAAAAAGTGATTGTTAGTACTAAGTAGTACGTGGTACTTAGTACAAACATGAACTTATAAAATACTTAACTATTAATGTGACTTAATATCTTAATTCTAAATTTATTTAAGGAATCGTGGAATATATCCAGATCCAATTTGGCATTAAGGTCATTGTATTTAGTACAGATTCTGGGTAGTGGACTGTGAAGGGTGTAATTAGTGCGACAGTGGGAAACATTGAATATTTTACAAATTTTATGTCTAGGGTATTTGAAGGGAATGTTAATATTAATATGATTGAGAAGATCACTGCAATTTATTTTGGAGTTGATGAGTTGATGACGCAATGAAATTATGTCTTCTTTTTCTGTTTATATAGGTACCTACGTACCATTTATCCGTATTAAATTATACTATAAACAGTTAACGATAAAATAATTAATTTTATATTAAAAAAGGTTCCTTGTTCTTTATTATATTAATTAACGTAATGAAGTCTTATTATCATACATACTTTTTAATAAAATTATACATTAATAGAATAGATAACAAAGCTTTCCATGACTGAGATACATCTAGCTAATAAAACATTATATAATAAAGATGTTATAACAGTTCTCTGGAAGTCGTCACGGCGCGTTCCGCTACAGACTTGAGATTAATTGGAGTTGCGATTGCAAGGCGCGTTTACGTGCCGTGTGTTGTTTACCTTGCTTTGATTTAACATTTGTGTTGCTAGTTCCATTGTTATGTTATAAAATATTTTTTGTTTGTGACTGTACTTGATTTAAGATTGTTTTAATATAAATTGTGTACGAGATAATTATGGTGTGTAAAGTTTAAACGGTTAATCTGTACAAGTAGATTATGATATTTTCTTCACGACTGTACATGTAACAATGTAGGCGTATTTTAAAAATAGAACACAAAATAACAAACATGATTCTCAACTTTAAAGTTTCGGAGCAACATGTTCTAAATTCAAATTAGGTAATTTTCATTGTAAAGATATTTTAGAAAGTAAAATTAAATTTATAAATAGAATACCTAACACAAAATATTAAACAAAATTCCGAACTCTATCTCGATTATCAAGTTTTTCATGTTCTAAATTTAAATTAAGTATTTTTTATTATTGTGTTACGTTTTTTTTGGTTCACATTATTCAGATGATTTATCGTTGTTTTTTTTTGATAAATCCTTTGAAAAAAAAGCTTATATTACGTAAATTGATAATTGAAGAACGTACAAGTAGGATAGTAATAAAGAATACCGAAGTTTCTTTTGAGAATTTTCATCACATTTTCATAAAAATATGACATTTGGATAGTCTATTTGACATCTCAAATATGAACTGACGTCCACATTTCTCCCTTCAGATTTTATGTTTAGTTTCACGTCTAGACGAGCCACAGACTGTTTGCACTGTACACGACGAAGGTTCCCCTTTAGGGCTTGCAAATATGAAATATATTTTGATTGTGTGTTTTAAAAAGTTAATTATGCGCATAAACTGAAGTAATAATATGGATTAAATTAATATTTACTTGTCATGGAAATCGAACCCTTTTTGTAGTAATTTATTATTAGTTAAGTAATGGTTATTCTCCATTATGGTCCATTACTCTTACTACATATCCTAACTAATATTATAAATGCGAAAGTAACTGTGTCTGTCTGTCTGTCTGTTACTTTTCACGGCTAAACTACTGAACCGATTGACTTGAAATTTGGTACAGGGGTAGCTTATTGTCCGGGAAAGAACATAGGACATTTTTATCCCGAAATTCCCACGGGAACGGGAACAAAAACCGCGAGGCGCTGCTAGTATTAAATAAAGCGTATACTATTTTTTAAGCATTTTTCTAAAAATACTCAAAATAAGTCCCAAAAAAGTTTAACAGAAAATTCGTTTAAAATCTTACATTCGGCCCAAAACGATTGAAGTTACGAACCATTTAATTCACTCCTACAACGTTATTCTGATTACATCTGTTCAAAATTGTTTATAGCCCAAGAGGATCGCCATTTCTTAAGTCCGAGACAGAACTAAAATGGACGAACTCGGAAATATATCCTCAATATTGTATAATAAAGGAAAAACTCCTTGGAAAGTCTCTTAAGTAAATTTAAGGGCGGTACGGAGCTCGAATTATTATTTTTATTGGTCTAATAACACGGCCCCGGACGGGAAATTAATTAAACTGTGAGTGTTCTGTTAAATCATTTATAAGTTATTATATTACGAGTAGGGGCGTAATTTAAATTGTCATGCGAAAGAGTTTTAGGTAAAAAAATCAAATAACGGCCTTTATGATCCATCTGCAAGACAAAGGCTTCTTTTTCAATTATGATATTAGTATGGTTAGTGCAGACGAGTAATACAAAACGTTATTTATAATTTAAATTATTTTTTAATTCTATTGTTTGTGGCCATTTTTTCTGTAAATAATTCGAAACATGAAAAAATGTTAAACATGAATTAATACCGCGACAAATCTCCCTTAGAGTTCATTTTATTTCTATGTCTAGTGTTCATATAAATAAAAGAAATTTAAAATAAATTGTTACCAAGAACCCGCTGACTTTTAAATGGTACGCGGAACAATGTTTCCCAAACAAATGAAAAAGAAATCAACACTCTGGTAATTACTCAATAATGTGACGTTTTTGTTAAGGACTTTTATTCTTTGAGATTGTTCCACATTTAAATGATGGTTGAATTCAAAATGAGTTTGCTTTGTGGAGAAAGCATATTTTTTTTAACTGACTTCAAATATTAAAATAAGAATATTGTTTTTAACCGCCTTTTTAATTCGTTTGAATCTTTTTATAATATAAAAAAAATTGAACATGATTAAAATATAAATGGTTTTAAGTAACTTTTGTTAGTAATTAGTGTTTTGATGTAACTTACAATATAAGATGATGCTCGATTTGTTTAGATGCTTACCTGAAAAAATACAAACACAATTATTATATTAATAGAAACATAGCTTACCACTTACTTATATAAAAGACAACAACATTTAAGTACTTATATAAAGTTTTGTTAGGTAAAGAGTTAAAAGTTTTTAAGATTAATATTTATAACTAGCTGTGCCCCGCGGTTTCACCCGCTTAGTACCCGTTCCCGTGTTCCCGGCAATTATTCGATTTATTCTCACCTTTTAAATCTTCCCTAGACCTCCACAAACATTTCAAGACCAAGATAAGATACATCCGTTCAGCCGTTCTCGAGTTTTAGCGAGACTAACGAACAGCAATTGATTTTTATATATATAGATTACAGTAATGTTTCGTTTACAATACACACAGGAAAAGTAAATTAAATTCGATTATTACTAAATAGACAAGTCATAAAAATACCTTTTACTCATACGTAGTTATAGGTAGCACGTAAAGGATAAAATATTCGAATATTTCCAACTTTTCGCTCGAATACTCTCAATTTTTACGACATTAAAATCGAATAGCCTGAATTCTTTGGCCTTTTCTGAACGCTTTCGAAAGATGCACCTAGTTTCTGTCTATATTGAAAACAATAAGGTGAATTCTGGTTTAAACGCAGTTATAGAAAAGTCTATGTTACTTTAAACTTGTATGTTTATACTACAACTTTTATATTAATAATTTTATTGTAAAACTAAGTCAATCCTTTGTGATGCGTTATATTACAACTTTTATAAGTATTTTTATTGTAAAACTGAAGTGAAAAATCCACTATGATGCTCGTTCATGTTACGATAATTATTAGATCTTTTTAATTTCGGTGGTTTGTTCGTGCTGTGAGATTTTAGGGTGAGACTTTCAAGACCCCTACTACCCGTAACTAATGTTAAGATAATATGACTATTATTTATTTAATACCTTAGATATTTTAATTTGGGTGGTTTGTGCGATATTAGGGTGAGACATTTGAGACCTCTTACTACCCGTAACTAATGTTAAGACAATACGACAATCAAGAGCGTCAGCTTAACGTGCCTTCGGAGTAAGGAAACTCGCATAAAACACCCATCACTCTTATTCCAATTCACACGTTATAAAAATAATAATTAGTTAACTCTGGCAAAGACTAACGGTCCTGCCGATACAGTTTTAAACACATAAACGCACAACTTACTATTACCGTCCTTTTAAAAGACAGTCAAAAACCAATGCTTCATGTAAGTAAGTACATTTTTACCGCTACAAATATGACTAGGTCCTACTTTATGTTAATACCACAAAGCTAGAATTTATTGGTGTGAAAATTTCAGTGGTAAGTTAGTGAATACACTAGTGATATGTCCACGTACACATGTTTTATTCATTGTTAATGTACGCGAATTCTACGTGGAACAGATCCGGGCTTGCTAGTTAATTCCCCGACTGTACTGGTTTAAGGAATACTCGTGTGACAGAAAAAGTTTGGACATTTTCAAGCGTTTTATTGGATTTTAATGTTTTCACGGATATTTGGTAGTTTTGTTCGTTTATAGTTTAATAATTTTAAAATAACGTAGTAGATTTAGTTATTCACATATTCTTTAGGACGTTACAATATGCCATCCAAAATACTTGTTAACTTTAGTATAAAAAAAGTGTAGAATGTCCCATTCTATCACAAGTATATTATTACTTAAAAGAATGTTCCTGTTAAACTTATTTATGATATAAACTTGAAAGGAATAAATTATTTTTATTTAATTAAATTCTTCCATATTAACATCAAAATGAGATTAATTATACGAGGATAAAACTTTGACCTTTGACAGCAATCAAACCCATCAATCTGGTACTCGTAGTCCTGTTCATTCCTAATGATTTATAACCAAATCAAATCTATAACAAATCTTTACGTCCTCAAATCAAAATTATAAAAATTATATTTATAAACCAAAACATTTCTGATAAAAACACCCAATTATCTGCAGTAATTCTAGAAAACGCGTCAGCTGCGAAACAATTAATTATTCTGCATAGAAGGAGCCGCGCGCAACCAAATTATACGCTCTATATGACAAATAAGCGCTCCAGCGCTGTATTACAGCTTGAGTTAGCGACAATTTGTTCTCAAGCGGTGCTCTGTCAACTGTATTGGAAAATTGGAGTTAAAAATACACTGGGAGCTGGATTTCCTTAGAGAATGTTTAGTATAAAGTTTAGGGAGGAAAAATAGTGAGTATTTTTTAAAGGCTTATGTTGGTAAACTTTAGGATTGAGCCACTTTTACGAAAAGGCTGATAATATTGATGTAAAATAATCTAAAGTTTAGTTATTTTTGTGTGTTTCTATTTATATTTTTCAAGCGCCACTGAATTACAAAGAGATATATTTTATTCTGGTGAAAGACAGATGGCATTACCACCTTGCATCTCGAAATTTTAAACAGCATAGGTACCTATTCCACTCAGAATTTTCTTTGTTTACAGTTGATATGACAAACTATTCGTTTTAAGATACAACGTTTAACGATTGATAGAGTAATTAAAAACTCATATTACTTAATAAATAAATCCAAACCAACTTCAACTTTACCAAAATCAGACACTAAATTCAAAAAACACATTCGTTCTAAAATATATACTAAAATATACACAATAGTAGTACACATAGTACTACATAGTACGCTTGGCACATATTAGAGCGTACAGCTGAGCCGAAACGTTTCTCTCAACGTTTTGTGGTCACAAAACTGCATGGAAGACCTGTTTAATTGAAACTCGCATTTCAGTTAAGAAAATGTATATTAACGTTTTATGTAACAGCACTCCTGTTAGGATTTCACTTCATATTTAGAAGTTTTATTAAAAATTGTTTGTTGTGAGTTACTGTGTGTTTGTATTGATAAATAAGTCCGTTTTAATTTTAAATGGACTTTTTTAAAGTGTGTCAGTTTGATGAGTCACAACTGTAAAGATGTTATTGAAGTGTTTAAATGAATACATACTTCGAGGAATCGATCTTGGGATAGTGTGTTTTGACCAGGGTGCGCCAAGCTGACTGATATCCTGTTCATCGCTCGTGAAATCCTCTCCTCCTCTTCGCGTAAGTTTGATTATGTTGCAAGTTATGTTATTTAGTGATCACACAAAATATTGCCCAAGGAGGTTCTATAATTAAATGAAAATGAAATTTAAGCACTAAGTAAAGAACAAGTCCATCCAAAAATGGTCGTCAATCACCAAAACGATTCCAGATTCCAGTGGGGAAATCTAGTTGGCCTAAAACTTTTTGAGTGACTCTACAGTTTTAAGTCTGGATATCATAAGAAATCCTCATACTTCAAACCAAACTAAACTAGTGAAGAAGTCATAAATAAAACGCCAATGAACCGGTCACATGTAACACACTGTGTGTTTACAAGTAGCTTTGTACAAGTTTCAAGTTTATTGCGGGCTAATTGTTGCTTCCAGTTTCACTAGTTTAGTACAACTAAGTTCCCGGCACTTGAACGCTTTGGATAATCGTGAGGGAGCTGAGTTTGTTACAGTTTAGTTAAAGAATATGTATCTTAGTTAGTGGGACGGAGATTTATTGGGAAAATTAACTGGTTTCTAGGTTATGTTGTTAGGTTTAGAAGGTACTTATATGAGCAAAATTTTAGCATATTAAGTGTTCCTTGTTTTGTATACTTATTACTGACTGAGCTCTGTAGGTATTTTATGTCCCAAAGGGCTGGCTTAAATATCGTATAGAAGTGAAGAAGAACCTCATGAGAATCGGCCGAAATATGAATGATATATGTAAATAATAAATAACTTATTTACATTGTTTAAAACAAAGTCACTTCCCCCTGTCTATCCCTCTTTAAGAATATGACACAGGTAAATCGACAGGGCACACCTACTCAACCACGATATCGAAGTTAAGTTTTTTATGAAAGAAGTTGGAGCCGCATCTGATATTAAATTGAAGTATTATCCCGTTGTGTAAACTTTCCCTGAACATGAGTTACGAAGATTTGGTCCTTACTTCATTACAACTACTTTGTCGGAACTAAATTAAGATGGAGTTTGTTGTTTCACTGGATTCAAACTAAATACTTTCTGATGAGAGAAAATAGGACTTTAACCATTTATATTTAACGTCCAATTTGACTTGAAGAGTTATTGTTGGTGGTTATTTTAAGTGATCTCAAAAATGGTTATTGTTTTAGTTGTTTTTAACTTACTTATTTTTATTATTTTAACTAAGTCTATGATGAACCGATTGATTTTTTAATGCAAAACTTTTTCAATTTAATAATACTTCAATCGCAAATAAGTAGAAACAAAAACAAATCAAAGTCAGCCTTCCAATTACATTTGTTGAATCCTTTGAATACATTCTTTACAAGCGGACCAGACGTTTTCAAACATCAATTTATTTCAACTGGGCCTATAAAAATATCGTACAGCTCTCTTCAAATTTGTACCCCTTATTATGTTTGTCGCAATAAAATATTTATTTAGTCCCGCAAAGTAAAAGATACTAAACATAAACCAGGACTAAGAGGGCCGTAATAAATTTTAATCCCGGGCCAGTACTTGCATATAATTAAAGGGAAATTTCTTTATATACATAAGTACTTTTTTCTTAGAATGTTTGGGAAAGCGATTTATAACCGAGATAGGATATGCATAAGGGATTTGTTTGCGAATTTATGTGGGTACTTTTGTATGCGAATGGAGCTTGTTTTATCATTTAGTTTTCCTTTTAATCTTCTGCGAAGATAAGATGGTGGGTTCTACTTTGCCAATCTGTTAACTTATAAGTATTGTGCTGTTTCGTTTACTCTAATAAGGAATGTGTTACACAATCATTGTTTTTCTTCTTCCCACTCTTTTGGACACAATAATATATGTTTTTCTATCCTATGTTTGTGTATCAACATTCACTATTATAAATGTGAATTTGTGTTTGTTTGTACTTGTTTCGTGAGGACCGAATAACATAGTCTATGCCACTTAGAGAAAATGTGTCTAATTTAAGCTTTATATTCATGAATGAATATATTCTTCATAGGTGTATATAAATATACAGTTTGATTTATCGTTTAATAATAGAGGAGGTTGGTAGGAGGTTGTTCAATATAATTTTTATCTTAACTAAAACAATAATATTATAATTTTTTAATTTACAACAAATGACTAACAGACACTAACCAATTGGTTATATGTATTTTCTTAAATTGAAGATCTTTTTTTCAAATTTTTTAATTATTAAAAATCAACTTTTTAACGTAACCGGTAGACCAACATGTACAAGACCACATCACACAGCACGACAGTTAATTGGAAACACTATCCAGACAAAAACGTTATAAAAACGTTGAAATATAACAAAAACTAGAGCGAGTGCGCGGAGTACTGAAACAACGGTTTGGTTACTTCCGCATAATTTAATTTCAGATTGGTGCTGTACTGAAATTTAATCTGAACAAGTTACCCTCGGCTCTGAGTGTTCTGTACGTCTGATGGTTAAATAATGTTTAATTGTAACGGTTACTGACCTCCAACTCTGTTATAATCGATATTTAGAATTAATTGTGATGGGATTTTCGAATCGTATTTGAATTATTTTAATGGTCTTGTGGTAAATCGAAGTTATTAATTTGTGAACTTTGGAATTCCGTTTATTAAACCACTGTTTAGAATAAATAGAGAGGAAAATCATAGCTATCGACCTTATTTTAATTTTGGAAAATGGGTAGAGTAACATGCGGCTTCACGAGATTTTTCCATACTCACGTATTTTTTATTTAGAAAATGATAAACTGTTTTTATTCCTAAGCTTACAAAACGCAGGGCCAAGAAAGGAAATAGTTAATAAACATTCTGGACTTTCCAGTAAGATCGATAACATGGGAAATACCGCGACGTTCCATTTAAATACAAACCAAACGTGAAGAACAAAGGAAGAAAAGGTTTCTTCTATTGGATCCTTTGAGACATCATCAAATTCAAATCACTTATTCTAAAAGCGGGGTTTAAAGCGTAGTTTAGCCGAATACACAAATAAAATTTAAGATTAACGTATAAAACACACCTCCAAATCAAACATAAAATGTTAAATATTTTTCCACCATTTCATTTAAACATTTCCCAAATAGTTCCAACAGATGCAATGCTGTAAATCATACGCCGTATCAAAGGTGCAATGAAATTGAATAGGAATCCGTCCAGCGAATATTATTTAGTAAAGCATCTTCGAGTCTAGCTTTGAGACGGAGACGGAATACCTCGGGGATTCCTGGTACCAACTGAATTGTTTGACGGTATTTCGCAGGCTACTTTAGCTCCTATATTAAAATATCATTTGAATCTTCAATTGAGAAGCTTGTGCAGTGTAACTGGACTGCTAAAGACAGGGTCGAGGTTTTAAAAAAGTATGAGGTAATATTTGTGACTTTTAAGTCGATGACTGTTTAAAAAAACTGTAATTTGTGTAAAGAATGCTGGGAAACAAAGAAGGAGGATAGTGACTTAGTAATAGAAAAGTATTATTCTTTCGCTAGTCAAGAAACCTCTTCATATATTAATTAAATGAAAACTTTCTTTTTTAATTTCAAGTCGGTTAACAACCGTATCAAAATTTGGATAGAGACAGCATGCAAACAAAGGAAAGAGTATAGTGACTTTGTCATATCACAAAATAACAATGTCGACTCATAAACTCAAACACTTGAACATAACGCTTTAAACTTCAAAATTGAAACGTCATTTGGTATCGAATCCGAAAATCAGTTTGATTTACATCAGGTAAAACGAATGATTATCGGGCACCGGGCAGACGTTAATGTCCCTATCAAAGCTAGCACTGAACAGTAAATCTGTTGTAGTATCGCCGCAAATCATAGCGGCCATTTTGATAAGTGCCGCCGTCCGCCATTTTGACGTGGCAACGCTAGGTGTGCGTGACGTCGACATGATTGAGGTGGGATCGTTAGATTTATGGCGGGAGATGGTTAGAGGGCTACTGGGCCTACCAAGTTCAATTGTATGATTTAATTCCTACTGGGCCCTACCAAGTTCAGACCAATTGATTTAATTACTCGTTATTACGTGGGTTTATATTGAGAATTAAAATGATTGGCCGATTTTATGAATCAAGTGTCGTTGGTTCAAACGATATAATCGTTCTTTTCAGTCATTTTTTTGTTTTGGTCGTCTTAATCTCAGTATATGAGCAAAGTTTTGAGTAGTAAAAAGCTAAAACGAGATCACTTATAATATTGTTTGCCGATCGATTGAAACTTCCCGACGTTTGTGTGTTTTTATTCATAAGATTGACATAAAATACAAGATGATATTCCCTCCATTATAATATCGAAATGTAAAATTCTATTAGATGCTAATACTAACTGTAACATTCCATACGTAAAGAAATTTCTAGAATAAATACGGAAAATTCCAGAGAACTCACCACTTAAGTAAATTAATACCTATCCTTACTACAATGTATTAAATAATAAATATGCGTGTTATTATATGTAAAATGACATTTATCAAGAGTCTATTAAAACAGTTACAATATATGGGTTTACGTAAAGTAAAAAAAAAAGTGGAAAACACAACCTTTTATTGCAAGTACCAGTAATTTTTGCTTTTTGTTTTAATCAAGGTCAATTCTACCCTCATTAACGCAAAATATCTATAACATGTAATATGAGAAAACATTATAATTTGTTTTCGCACAACTTATTTATTTTGTTACTTAGTTTCCAAAACACTCAAACATCAGAAACATACATTTAGATTATTCGTACGTACCAAAACGCTTTGTAGTCTTAGCTCGAAATGACGGTCGATTATGACTCGTATGTATATATACAACAAGAATTAGACTCGCATAATTTCCTCCAAACGGAGCCTATTAAATTAAAATAAACAAATCAACATCACCATTAATTCTCAACATCGTGTATTATTATTTTAACATTTCCCTGCATTCGTAATAACGTTTGAATAAGACAACACAAGCCTTTGGTAGGATTTAATTAACGTCGAGCGGAGCACTTACTGACTGTTATATAATCTGTGGTGAAAGTTGGATCACAATCTCAATGTTGTAGTAGAATAAACTGAGCTTAGTTTTAAACGTTGATGTTTGAATTGTATACTCTATGTGTTGGTGATAACGTTTGTATTTGAGTGAAAGATATGATTGGAAAAATCTGTTTTTTATTTTTATATAGAAACTTATCCATATTTTAACCTCTAACTTCTTCCTTTATGATTGTTATTTGGTTGGCTTCGATGATGGCAGACTTAAAATTCCACATATCTATTCATGCTGATTGGGAGATTGCAAGCTTCTACAACCCTTGCGCCTATACATCTAAGTACTAAGCGAAAGGTTGCTAGGTGAAGGAAGATTCTAGTCCTAAGTAGTTTATGCGAGACACTTTTTGGCTACATTTTACCGATATCAAGCTGTTTTGAGATAGAAATGAATACTCATAGTTATAAGAAAAATCTGAACACCAATCTATAAGAATCCGTAGGTACTACGGTTTGAGCGTAATTACATCAAAAACAAAAATACTTTTAATATCATTAAAGTTTTCCCCGCTAATTAAAAAAACAACTCCGAAAAACAAACATCAAAGTGTCAATACTTCAAACCAAAAGTCTTGTGATAAAGATGCCTGCAAAGAGTCTTTAGTTAAATCAAAACAAAAGGCTTCCGACAGTTTCGTCCATAAAGGGGGCTACAGGAGTACCAACCGTGGGGGGATAGAAGAAGGTACAGGGGTACCAACTGTCACGGCACCTGCCTTTTGTTCCGGTTCAATTAATCGCAAGCACTAAATGAACTTGGTCGGCTCCTTCATAGGTATTTTTAATTAAAGCAAGCCTCGTCGCCTACTAAGAGGTTTGGATAGCGGGCTTAGTGATGTCTCCGTATTAATTAAATTGCAGTTTGTTAATTTAATAACGTTACGGAGATTGAATGATATTAAGGTATTTTGGAATTGGAAGGTAACGAAATAATTATTATAAGTGAAATTAGACAGGGTTGAATTTTGAACAGATTGTGCTGTCTCATCTTTAATTATGACGTCTTCTTTCGAAACTTTAGCCTATTAATAATTGTAGTCAGATTTTTGTTAAACCAACCAACCATTTTACTACAATTTTAAACATGAGAAAGAAACTGTTTGTTTGTTTATTGTTGGCAGGTAAACTGCCGAGTATGATAAAGAAGGACATAAGCTAGGTTTATTACCTTAAGCTTACTTTATTTTCAAATTTTGTTTCTGAGAGAAATAGCTAACAATGTTTATGAAGTTTAGTCTTATAACGGTTTAAAGACCCATATAGGTTTGCATCATAACTTTAACTAGTAACTTGTATATCAAAATCAAGTATCTATGCTTAAGTTCCTCTTTGCTGCAATCATGAATTAAATTACTAGAAAATTCACACATAAAGCGAAAGAAATACGAAATTTAACCGAAAATCATTAGAAAATGAATACCATAAATCGAACAAAGACCAAAAATCCTATAATTTCGTGTGCAGATCACTGCAACTTGTACAATGTACAGTAACCGCAGTGAAGCAGAAATCTTTGCAATATGCGACCAAAAATCGTACGAAATGGAAAAATCGATTGAAAAGGACCAAAAATCGTATTACTTCGCTGCACGTAGCACTATGACCGCAGCCTTACCGAGCCGCCGGCATTCTTACCTGTACTAATGGGATAAAGTTTTACGAGCGGAAAAACGGTTTCAATGAACCGTCCCAGGGATCATGTGCAGTAATGCAACGGAAACTTCTGGAAGGTTTTCATGTAAGTTTAAGAGAAGAAATTCTTTAGTTTAATTTTAATCAGTGACGCAGTTGGTTCGTTTCTTTCTAGGGCCTATTTCAGCATCTTCAAGTAACATACCGAGTCTACTTACATGTTTTGTCTTTGTCACTATAAAGTAAGAAAGAGATAAAACTAATTTTACTTGGTGAGTAACGTTACTTGAAGGTTGTGAAATAGGCCCTAAGTATTATGTTATAAGTATTGAGGAATAGTTTGTACTTTTATCTCGGGTTTGATATCACCTACATATTTGCAAGTGTGGTAATTACGCCTATTTAATTATCTTCTACTAAACCTAAAATAATAACGTACAGATATCTCATCTCAAAGAAATACAATGTTTGTAACAAAAACAAATAGTTCAGTTACAATTTAAACCCTAATACAGTAACAATAGGACCGCATTTACAAAATGTGGTCTAAACAAAAAGCGGTCACTCACCACAGTATTGAAGTTTCAATTAAATTGTTTGTATCCATCGAAAGAGAAACCATCTAAACCGTTTCACATCGAAAATATTCATTTTAATTAATCCCTTCAAAGCTACGCTCGAAAAGGTTCACTGACAGACATGTAGAAAACATTTTTTTAAATCCTATTGTACACGTCGTATGCGAATTGAAATGTCAGAGTTTGATTGATACCGTTAACTTTGCGATTTTTATTAGGTATTTACTGTGTTCCACTGTATCTGGTGAAAGGTCTTGGGCGTATTTTGGGATGAAAAGTATCTTAGGTAATGTAATAAACAATAAGGGTTAAAAAATATCTGAGTAAAACTATTTAGTTTTTCGCAAACTACATTCATAGTTTATTAAAATACAAGCGAAATGTCAAAAATTACTAACACAGATTCAAAATAGAACGAATAATAGACTAGTAGTATCTGTGGCACCCAATTGAAGTAACAAATAAAAACCAGTACGTAATCTAGTCGCGTTTGCTTTTTAGGTCAATTAAAATACTATAAAATGTCAACGTATACCTTTTAACAATAATATAAAATACTGAAATGAATATAGTATATTCAAAATAAACACAGTGTCGATTTCAGATAAGCGCAGTCAAAGGCTGTACTAACTGGCTGTACAGAGAGATCTTTGTCCGAATGCACTGTTACGTTCATTGCATATTCATGCTTTGGCTTTGTGAAAAAAAATGGTCCCAGTTATTGTCTCTGATTTGTGTTTTTAAATTCCGAATGCTGTGGTATTGTGATATAGGTGGATGGTAAATGTGTGCTAATAGGAAATGTGTATTGTTCTTTTTTTAAATTCTATTTGTATTCCAATTTTAATTTTGGAATATCAGTTTTTTCTTTTTATGGATATAACACCCTCATGTTATAAAATGACTTTTAGCTTTTGAAGTATCAAATTTTAAATATTTCAAGCTATATAAGTATAATTTACGTTTGACAAAATGAGTATTTGCATTAAACACGTTATATATACTTATATTTTCCTTGTCTCAAGGAAAATATAAGTATATATAATTTGTTAGTGGCAGTTTTTCCGTAATTAAACCTCTCTAAATTTGGGTCCTTATGACAATATCTATTTGGCCTTTAAGGGCTCTAACGACCCTTAACACCTTTTTATGCTATTACTCGCAACTAGTATTTTATGTAATAAAAAGTTATTTCAGTATCTAAGATAAATTATAAAAAAATAATTTAAAGAAAGGTCAAAAATAAAGAAAAGTTTAAATGAATACAAAAAGAGTTTTTGTAACTGGCCAAAAATAAACCGTTAATAATCGAAGTTTAAAAACAAAATAATAAAAAAGTT
Organism: Timandra comae; assembly: GCA_958496195.1. Classification (NCBI taxonomy): domain Eukaryota; kingdom Metazoa; phylum Arthropoda; class Insecta; order Lepidoptera; family Geometridae; genus Timandra; species Timandra comae. The sequence continues at coordinate 2,198,294 of OY292354.1, forward strand.
GGACATTTAAAGAAACGCGAACAAACATCGGATAACTAATAATCCCGGGGGATAAGAAAACAATAATTGGTTTGGTTTAATTAAACTTCTATCAGACAAACCTTTTTATTTTATTATACTATATTTTCCTGTACGTACCTGAAACAAATAACAAACGAAATTATTAGCCATTTTAATCAACTATTAATGGTCTAAACAAACAAATCTTCTTATTACTTGTGATGCTATAAGCTGGATTCATAACCTGGACATTCAAATTGAATCTAATCCTCGCAGGATTAATGCCATACGCAATGATGATGATTACTTGTGATGCGATCATTTATGTTATTTAAGTTTCATCTATGCGTCATTTTTTCATTAATGGTTTTTTCAACACACTTGCTCATAAAGGGGCTATTATTTGTGCAAAAACAGTTGAATTATGACACGCTTGATTCACTAGTGAGTCATAGATTCTTTTTTAAATTGTTTAGTTTTAAAAAAGTTTCGATACCAAAAAAAAACGTGTCCATACATTTTAAAAACAAACTTCAACTATGTTGCCTTACTTTTGGTAGGTCTATGGTCGATTCCATTCATTCATTCATTCGATTTTTTTTTAAAGTATATTCTTTTAGTCTTTGGCTGATCACCATTGTTGTGTTGGATGCGCGCGAATAGAAAAACTGTTTATTTATTTGCGAAAAATGATAATTTCTTCGCAAATGTGTTGAAAAACGTTGTATGGTACACGCGTGTATTGATGATTACTATCCTCGGCTATCCTCTGACCCTCGCCTGACGGCTCGGGCCTCAATAGCGCCTCGGAAGTAATCACCAACTTACCTCGCTTGTACCATAAATAACTATTGTCTTTCACGTGAATACTACTGACTCAATTCACGTTATACTTCAATTGAGTTTGGTTCAGATGTTCCGTAACCAGTTCAAATTATCCATAGTATGTATATAATACTAGAAGCACCCCGGGCCTTTACCCGCGCAAATCCCAATCCCGTGGGAATATTGGGATAAAAAGTATCCTATATGTTATTATATTATAGGAGACAACTGTACCAAATTAAATCTAAATCGATTCAGTATTTTTAACATTCTTCTTCTATCGTGTCAATGGCCAAAAAATAATATATTTAAGTGAAGAAAATGGAATAATAAATATTAAATAATACTAAATTTTCCCGGACCAAAACTCAGCTACATCTACACCAGCGCTAGCTGCCTTCATCAGGTCTTCTCGTGTGCAGGTGGAAGGGCACAGCGGGCACGACAGTAGGTGGGTCATATCCTGCTTTGGAGTCGCAATAAGACAATTTTTTACATTAAAGAGTAACACATATCCCCATTATAATATATCCTCACGAACTTTCGCATGTACATCTATAATATTAGCAGGATTAAGTAAATACATATAGTATACATAATATATTAAATGTAGGTAGAATTCTGTTCGTAAACTTAGGTAATTCAATATTGATATTCAGATGTTTATGTAGAACCCTTTGGGACGGTTAATATTATTATTCTCACACATTTGTATGTAAACATTTAATAATAAAGTACCCTTACTTATTAACGATAAAAGTTATTTAATTTATAATGAGAAAGGATGAGGAGGATTATATGTACTTATTTAGGGAAAAAAAAATTGAGAAGCAAAAATTAGTAAACTAAATATTTTTTGAAAACGTGGGTAAAATGTTCCACGAATTTCCGATTATATGTAGGTTACATAATTAATGTTACTTTCCTAGAAAATAACTAAAATATATATGTCACAATTTCCCGCTGCTTATGGATTAAATATCCACTTTCTAGGAATTCTAAATAATCACGAAATACATTCATTTCTGGGAACAAATATAATTTTAACTTGCAGTAAAAGCCAGTTTAGAAGCACGTCAACTTAATTACGGGACAAAAGTATCTACTCTTGTTAGTTACAGTAACAGTTGTCCACAAAGTATCTTCACTACATAGTATAAAACAAAGTCGCTTTCTCTGTCCCTATGTCTCTATGTATGCTTAAATCTTTAAAACTACGCAACGGATTTTGATGTGGTTTGTTTTAATAGATACAGTGATTCAGTGGGAAGGTTTTTAGCATAATTTTATCCCCATATTCCTTCGGGAACGGAAACTACGCGGGTGAAACCGCGGGGCGCCGCTAGTTACTAACAATCAGGACACGCGATGAGAGAGTCACGAACTATTCTATATTCCAAGGCCGGGGTTCAATCTCTTAAGATTTATTACTGGCAATGTGTATTTGGCTTTTTTCTTATCACTCACGCACCTGGTAAGTATTTGTATTTGTAAATATTGGAAACAGTTTAGGATATTCATGTGTGGGCCGACTTAGTACGTGTATCAACTCATGCTTGAACACGGAACACATAACCCGTGATCACAGAAGTCTTTCTTCTGTGATCACGGGTTCTGTAAAGAATCCGAAACGTCAGATAATGTAAAACAAAATATAACCACGACAAAAATCCATTTAAGTGTTTTATTTCAATGTGTAGTTCTTGTGTATATCAAAGAAATCATTGGATTCCGTATTTAATTCGTTGGTCGAGCAATACATATTTGCTAGTTTATAAACATGGCTTAGGTTTAAGATCACCGACACGCATTAGAATAGCGTATTCATTACGCCAATCTGTCCTCATTGTATAGGATGGTAATAGGCAACAAATTACAGGCATTTGATGGAATACGTAAATTCTTACTGGAGCGTATAATTTAATAGACATTTCTTTACATTTTCAATTAGAATCATCAATCCTTATTTATTCTTTTAATTTGATTCATCAATTATTTTGAATGATCTAAATAATTTATCAATTGTATAACCAAAAGATATCTTCAACAAACGCTCTCTTTCAGATACAAATGTATAAAAATACCTTTGAATTATGTCAAAGTACTGCTCCTAAATATTTTCAAATGCTAAAATATGTTCAAAATTTCAAACCAGACGAAGGGGTGTGAGATGCAGAGTAGAGACACCTATCATTTTGATTGTCAGAGAGGAAATAAGAAGCGAGGGGAGTCGCACTTCACAACACTTATTCAGATGACGTGGACCATTTTATAATTAAGATATTTACTCTTTTACCAGACTTGAAAAAGTCTAAAATCAGCTCTATTTTTATTTTTATCACCTAAAATAAGGGAATTTGTAAATAATTGTCACTATCAACCTTCATACATATAATTAGGTATATTACAATACAACGATATTAATATGCGTTTTTTTTAATTCTCAAGGAAATCACTTGTATGGAAAAGATGTTCTTAATTGATTAGACTGAGTTATTTTTAATAGTATTACATACTATTCAAAACACATAATTTATTGAGACAATTTAGGCTACCTTTTATATAGGTACAATACAGATATTTAATCAGTCAGTCAGTCAGTGTTATCTGTAGTATAATTTCAAGATAACTGTAGCCAAAGTGGCGCCCCCTACACAATAGGCAGTTCCATCTCGTTAGTATTGTACTCAAAGTTCGTACGTGATGCTTTCAACACAATTTGCGTTGATTATGCTAATACTACACTCGGAATTTTCACCACCTGTACATTACAATCAAGCGTTTGAATTCACAGAGTTTCATCAAGGTTACACCTACTGCCTACGCCTAATGACTTCTTATTTATTTAAACTTATATTATGCTAGCTTTTAGGTATAGATAATGTATCCCGTAGGTTCACTGTGAGAACTTTGGGGTAGAAAGTATTCATTGTACAATAAACGTCATATAATCCTGATGTACCCACTTGGTAATGCTCATTTTGGTATTGCCAACCAAAGGAGGTATCTTTTTTCTGAAACCATAATAAACCTTCAAAATAAAGCATTACCAGTAAACTAAAAGATAGTTATTCCTACTTCCAAAGCAGTAACTCGCAATTTCCTAACACAATTTCCTTGAAGAGAAACAAATGAAATGGAAAGAGGTGTGGTGGCGGGAAGTCGCTGCCGTCTGCCGTCGGTTTTATGATGTTATTTCGGAATCGGAACTAAATTAGGATTCCCAGCCAGGAACCGCCAACAGGTATTCGCTGGCTGGTTCTGGGAAAGGAATATGAATATGTATAATATGTATGCGATAGGAATATTGCAGGTTTTACTAATGTTTGGGCGTGTGTAATATTATAGTAGGTACCTAAGGGCTTATTTCAATATCTTCAAGTAACATTTCCGAGCTACTCACATGTTTTGTCTTTGTCACTTGATATAAAGTAAGAAAGACACAAAACTAAGTTTACTTGGTGAGTAAGTTTACTTGAAGGCCCTAAGAGTTGTATCGACGATATAATAAAACGAGGTGTTAGTTAGATTTGTTTGAAGTACCCAAATTGTAGAACATCGTCCAGTTACAAATACTAACACATTTTATCAATAATTTTTTTTCTTTGGCTGTTTCTTTAAAGCCCGAACAGAAATAATATTTTGAATTTTCTGTAGTACGATTAGTAGTTTATTGACTTCTTAATAGATGGCATGACATTGTCCTTTTATTTACTTGTAGCATTCTACCTTCAAGTTAACGCCCTTCAAATTAAATTACAAAACAATAAAACGAAACTTTTCATAAAACTTACACAAAGACAGAATAACTAAATAGAATTAAAAACAAAATGGCGGCTTATAATAATTTTTAATTTATCGCAAAGTGGTCTGTAGTAGCAATTAGTGTTGTCACAGCTATGGTCGGTCCAAGTTTTAATGGCCTCCGAGCCTCGCTCAGATAAGAGCCCGTAGGAACTCAAGGAGTACTGTTTAATTTAATAAGTTGTGTTTTGAGGACATGGACTTCAACTATACTGTAACATACGTGACTGTAGGTACATAATGTTGGATCCCTACAGATGTATACATATTATACAGATGTAATGTATATAACTAGCAGTAAGTTTTCCATAAATAAATAAATAATGTACTTCCCACACAATTGTATGAGAATAAGCGAAAGAAAGATGTTGTTAAATATTTTGTCAGTTGAAACCTTTTTCGTTGATGTAAAATTTTACAAAAAAAAAATTTTTTTGGTGTGGAAAATAATGAAGATTAGCGCACCCTAAAGTTGGTTTCCAGCTCAGTCAAGTTATCCAGGTAATGTCCAGCTCACTGACGAGACGACAGAACTATCTCTCCCTCATGTCTTATTCGTGGTCCAGCTAAAAACACAATTCACTGAAAGCTGAACGTTTCCATCAAGCGACTTATATTAATTCGTAAAAATCATCATCAAAAATTTTTTTACCCATTTTGGATAAAAATATTGGACACATTTGAATTACACCAACAAACAACAGTCTTTTTCATTACATTTTACTTTTCACAACACTGCTCTATATCAATCAATATCAATATAAAAGAAAGTCGTGTTAGTTACACTATTTTTAGCTCAAGAACGGCTGAACTCATTTGGCTGAAAATTGGTGAGGTGGTAGCTTAGAACCAGGAAAAGGATATAGGATACTTTTTATCCCGAAATTCCCACGGGAACGGGAACTACGCGAGCCAAACCGTGGGGCACAGGTAGTTTATTAAATAGATTTGACCCCCAAAATGTAGAGACTACTATGCAGAGGTAGAGAAACAAAAATAAATAAAATATTTAATAAAATCCTTTATTTTGTATAAAAGTTTAGAATCTTTACAACCTCTTCGCAGCACACGCTCGAATGTTAGTATGAAAATTCAATTTGGCGCATGCAATTTTTGCACGAAAAAAATTACTTCAATATGCAAAGTGACTCTAGTTTTATTTTATGTCGTAAAGCTAAAATGTTTTTACTTTTGTAAAAATATATATTTGTTTAGAGTGCTTTATATTTATTAGATTTTTATTATTTTGTTATATTGACATGTGTCGCGTCGTGACGTATTTTTATTAGATACTAGCGGCCCGCCCCGGCTTCGCACGGGTCCAATTTTCACGTTGATTTTTCGTGTTTTTTTTATATAAGAACCTTCTCCTAATAACAACAAATACAACAAAAAAAGAATTAGTGAAATCGGTCCAGCCATTCACGCGTGATGCCGTGACCAAGGAAAACGGGTTTCATTTTTATATATATAGATTAACTTCTAAGGGCTGCTCTTCAATGACAGCTACGTTGGTTATCGCATAAAAAATATAATCAGCGTAAAAAGTACGAGTATATGGTTACAATAATTGCGTTGCGTATAGAGGCGTTACAAGAACAAGAGCGTATTTTAAATATAAATTTTGACAGCTGCATGTCGTCGGCCAATCACAGCTGACCTGTGATTTACGTTCCATTTTGCGGCTGCGGCACCATGAAATAGAGGTTGTTGCTGTAATTGTTAAATAATTAAATTAAAAATTAAAAAAAATCCCAACACAATTAAACTTTCAAACCCCCATAACTTTTAAACGGGTCAACCGATATTCATCAAACATGTCTAAGAACACTCGCACGTAAGTCCCCTTTAATACAAAAAAAAAACTAAATTAAAATCGATTCGGGAGCTATGATGCCACATACAGACAGATACACACACACAGACACGTCAAACTTATAACACCCCTCTTTTGCGTCGGGGGTTAAAAAGCTATTGTAACATCTGGTGACCAAATCCATACAACTAACACCATCATATTTTAAAACTTTCATTAATCTTAAACAACCCAAACTGTGCATAAATAATACCAATATAAACCCAACTCGTTCTTCGAAACTTCGCACTAATCCTATTAGAGTACCTATTTTCTTTTAAGAAACTACACTGTAATCTGTGTGTCTAGAAAGACCTCGTCAAAACATTGTGAGCAGAAATGCTCTCAAGATGACTGAGTGCCGCTTAACTCAGAGCGTCGACCTCGCACTATACTGACGTACATACCGACGTACTTTATACATAATTACCTCTGTCACTCAGTGAATGCAAGTGAATTTAAGATTTATATACTGCTTGAGTATACTGCGTAGTGACTTTTGGCTGTACTGAAGGAAAGATTGTGTTTTGAAAGCATATTAACTTTACACATTTTTTAGACTCAACGCATTAATTTATCGCAATTTTTGGACGTCGTTTCCAATCTATTATGAAACTTGTAAGTTGAGAAGCAAGGTCAGCGAAATTGGGGGTACAGCTACGGTACAGGTTATTAAAAATACCCAGCGTCGATTCATACAGTTCTACTGAAGATTCAGACTCCATCGATGTGGAGTGATTCAAGTGAAGTTTTTAAGAAAAGTAAGTCGTAAAAAAATTAAATAAAAATTAACAAAAAAACCCCAACACAACTTTTAAACGGGTTAACCGATTTTCATCAAACATGTCTAAGAACACTCGCACGTAAGTCCCCTTTAATACAAAAAAACTAAATTGAAATCGGTTCATCCATTCGGGAGCTATGATGCCACAGACAGACAGATACACACACACACACACACACAGACACGTCAAACTTATAACACCCCTCTTTTTGCGTCGGAGGTTAAAAAGAAATAAAAGAGGTTGCTTTGGATAGCAGCAAGTGGAGGGACATACCAACAAGACCAATGCTCTTAAATGTGATAGAAAAAGTCATTCTATAAACACAAATTGAAGAACAAACACAAGTTTTAATTGAATAAAGTACATGTACTGAGAATAACATTAATTGAGTACGCAGTCAGTCCCAGTCGCGTTTGAGATTACTTATCATAACAAAGTTATATCGTTATACGTATATTATGTATCTGCGAGATATATTCACCCTTTGTTTTGAGATAACGAACACGCCCTGTATGCAAAATATTTAATTAAATGTTTTATAAGTAATTCTATTAAAACCAAGTTTATAACGTTATATTTTGTAATGGAAACCTTGTTAGTTATAGTCAATTTAAGATTTTCATGTGTTATTAAAAAGTGTTCAAAATTTTACATCACGCCAATTAAGTGTAGATTATGACGAACTAACTGCGCACTGCAGATTTACGCGTGTAAAGAGTTGACTTCAAGATTCTCATGTTCCACTCAAAAATGCCATGTACTTTAGCACGACAACAAACATTATTTGATTTAAATGTAGCAAAAAAGAAGATTTATTGCGAGCAATCATTTTTTTGCTGATTACCAAAAATGTGCAAAAAATGAGTGTTCAGAAAACGTTTTATTATTTACCCAAACTGTAGCAAATAAACTCGTCAAAAGTAGTACATTTGCCACCTCGATACTCGAGTGATTTATCCCCGGCATCCGTCGCTCTTATTGTTTAAAACATCACTTCAAGTTACTTTGCGGTAAACAAAAAGTTGGGACCGCTTAAGGTGGCCATTGACGACTCAGTTTAACTGATCAGTGGAACTGACCTCCAAAAATGATCGTCAATCACTGGAGCGACGGAAATCCAACGCGGCGCATCGCCAACGATTTGAAATTATTGACATTGAATATAGACGTGAGTCTACGGAAAAAATAACTATATTTCAATAATAATAAGTTAATTAATGGAATTAACAGAAGAGCCGGGGTGACGCCAGTCAGTGGGGAAATCTGGTTAGCCTAAAACTTTTGGAATGACGCACAGTTTTATGTCTGGACTGATCAGTTAAACTGACTCGCCAACGGCCTTTAGGCTTACTAGATTTCCTCACTGGCATCTGGAATTTCTCCGGTGATCCTCGACCATTTTTGGATAAACGCCAGTTCAACTGATCAGTTCGACTGGCTCGTCAATGGCCGCCTTTACTTCGCAATACCAATACTTATTGATCGTAGACGGTTGACATCGAACTTTTCCCATTAGAAGTTTATACGTAAAAATTCAACCTTTCGTCTTGACATTCTATATGACAATGAAAGTGACGAATTTATGGAGCAACTTTGTTTTTTGGTAGGTCGTTCTCAACTTTGTAAAGGATACAGCGTTCCGGTCCTTATGTATTATAAGATTTATAAAGATCTTAACTCATAACGGAGTATGTATTGCAACATCTAAGATATGACATTAGGAAAATACGTGTGGCACTCGGGGACTGTCGCGGTAAAGCTATTGCATAGCAATTTTATCAACTAATTGTTTTTAATCCTAACCTTAGAAATTTTTATGTCGTACTTGGGACTTCATACAATAAAAACTTTATGGAAAATTTACAAAAAAAAAAGTTTTCGATAAAAAAATAATAAAAACGTGAGGTTTTTTTTCGTTACGGAATTTCTGGATTCGGTCCCCGCGCTCAAGGCCCTCGATAGAAGCTATGCAATAGCTTAAAAGTGCATTTTATAAGAGTATTCGTACTTCAAATCTAAATGTAGGTCCAATTGTGTGGACCACAAATGTTTGTCTCGGTCTGGATGTGTGTGTGAATGAGAGTGTGCGTAGTTTCTGATACAGGTTACGAACTTAGGGGTCAGTTACTATAATGAGATGATGTAGTGAATGATTATGTTATGTTAATTGTAAGATAACCTTAGTTTTTGTCATATGCTGATTTAACAGTGTAGTGCTAGGACAGTGTTTTTAGTAATCTGTTTAATTACTTTGTAGCAATCACTAAATCAAATATGAATTGTTAAAAATGAACACATGTATGTGTCTGTATTATTTCCATAAGAATAAAACTGTTTTGTTCCTTTAACAATTCTTTACAATAATATTAATTAGGTGGGTACATCTTAAAACTGTCGCCTCTTGAATATGAATGAAAGTTGGCCCTTTTTTAAACAAAATTACCCGAGCGAAGACTAAGAGAGGAAATAACATGAATATTTATTACTTAAAGTACTGCATGATGGATTGTTTTTATTTTTTGTTTGCATTTTGTAATTAAAATGGTGTCATTGTAGAGCAAAATAAGAATAAACGTTTGAAATTAAGAAAACAGGCATTTTTTACAACATAAACTTTTGCCCAATTTAAGAATTACTAGATAAAAATATTACGGGATTCATTTGATAGATATTATGGTTAAGACAATCATGATCATCAGGCAGTGTTCAAAAAAAGAATCTCTGTGATTTATGCTAAAATTAAACATGTTTTACCATTATAAGCACTTTACGCATCGGATTTTGATGCGTTTTTTTTAATGAATAGAGTGATTCAAGAGGAAGATTTATATGTATAATACTTGCAAAGAAAAGCAGAGAAAATGCTTAAGTTGTTTACATTTTCAGTTCAAACTATTTGTCAAAAAATACATAATATTTTAAACAAAAATCAGTTAGCTGAACTTTCATTCGTTACCCGTAGTACTCTGGCCACAGATTGATGTACCGGAGTTCATTGTATGACTAGGCCTGAACGCTCCCGTTTCCGCTCTCTAAGTACAATCACACACACAATGTTTACTTCAGATATTTTTTTAATAAAAAAAAAACAATTTTGTGACAGTATCTTTCAATGACGTAGTTTTTTCCAAGTATTGAAGATATGGTGTGTCATAGCACAGGTTAAAGTATAAAGAACTAGCTGTGCCACGCGGTTTCACCCGCGTAGTTCACGATCCCTTGGGAATTTCGGGATAAAACTACCCCTGTACAAAATTTCAAGTCAATCGGTTCAGTAGTATAGCCGTGAAAAGGTAACAGACAAACAGAGTTACTTTCGCATTTATAGTAGGTTATATTTTGTAGTAATTTATATTTTGTATGGATGTGGAAACAAATGGTTTTAATCTTTGACAGAGCGAGCAAGGTCACTACCAACATCATGGTAACATGGGTTATTTGTAGGGAATTTCGTGTAGTAGAGTAATCTACTACACGAAAATCCCTACTAATCCCATGCATGTTTTATCCTGAAATTCCTACAGGAACGGGAACTACGTGGGTGAAACCGCGGGGCATAGCTAGTAATGTTATAAGATTACGGGTCCGATTCCCACTCAAGAGGAAAATTTATTCGTATACTTATAGCATTTTGTCTTGGTCCGGCCGATTTATATGAATTCTTAAGTATTTAGGTATCGAAAGAGTATTAAATTATGTGGTGATCGTCCAGTAAAACCTTACCTTACTCCTCTAAGAATAAAACGTCTTAGAACACGAGGATTCAGTAGAAAAAAAAACCGAATACGAAAATCAACACAAAAACTTTTTGACTTTGGAATTACTCTTGGAATTATAATCTTTTTAAATTCAAATCACCTCGGAATCCGAGGACAAATTACCGTCCATTCAAAAAGTGTTTATCCAACTTTGTTTGAGAGCGGTTCTTTAGTACAAAATAAATATAACACCGTTTGTGGTCAACTGTACCTTAGTTTTATTTGGCGGGCGGCGTCAACTTTTTAATTTCGTACAGTGAGTTGCAAAATTTTCAGAATTTTCAGTCGCAATACGCGATGTTACGATTGTTATGGGTTTTGCGGAATTCGCTTTTTTTGTACGATATTTTTTTTTTTGTTGAACCTGTTCCGAATTTGTTTTAAAGCGATTTCGAATCAGGTGTTATAACTAGGTGATATTTGATTATTAGTAACTTTTTTCATTAAAGCTTTTTGTTTGTGTGGGGTGTGATTGCGAACACATTTGGTTTTTTCCAGTATCTTTGTGTCGATCAAGGGATTTTTTTTGTAGAACGAAAACACGGTGTACTGACAGGATATAAGTAGCAGTATTTATGCTGTGATTAAATTAGTAGCTGTATTTAAGTATATATTATGTATGCTGGGCGAAGAAGAAAATAATGACTGCGACATTTGGAAGTGGACTGGTCTGACATATATTGAATACATTCTAGAACTTCAAAAAGCTGACAATGGAAACTTTTCTATATTTTTCACTTAATTATTTACTTATAAGTACTTATTATGATAAGACTAATAACTTGACACGTTGGTTTCCGAAATTGACTTATAAAATAGACAATTATTACCACTGATATCTATTAAATTTCATAGTAAGACTTCTATAATCTAAATATCCAACATCATAAAATATCTAACAACGATAAACAAATAACAAAAGAATAAAACATCGTTTGAACTCAAAAACAAAAGTTCACCAAACGGATATACAGCAAACGTTCGCTCAGAAATTGAAAATATTTTTAAATGGTATTCCTGTAAGCGGTACAAACCTGTAGGTTATTTAAATAACTAAACTTCAGTTTGGCGAAAATGAAAATTCCACAAGTTTCCAATAACTGTTGTCTGTGTGCCGAATATTCGTATTGGTGCCAATGATTATTAAAATATAGACGCGCCATGCAAATTGTGGATCTCAAAAATAGAGCCTTTGATAAATATGTAGAAAAGGCTCTATTTTTCAGATCTGTTCCGAATTATTTATTCTGTGGTTCCAATCCGATCTTTTCACGAAACCTCGCAACTCAATCCGGTAGTGTGACTAAGCCTAATGTTGGTAATTATGTTTTTTTTATATAGTTATTTTACCAAGCTTACCGTCGCGATAATGTTTAGTGTAGAAATAAAATCTAATCTCAGTAATTAAACTCTTTTAAGTACTTTTTTTGCGAAGGAAACCGTCGCGATATTGATAAGCTCATAACTAAACATAATGTCGGCAACTACCTCCTTTCTACATTTCCATTTTCAAATACCTCCAACACATCTACAATTTATTATATCATTGTTTTGTGCAACGAAACTTGGTACATTCCTTTCGGCTCGCTTCGCAAATGGACGAAGTTTAGTAATTAATGATGAGCCAGGTTAACCGGCTACTGTTACGTCAATTCTGATTCCGTTTGTGTTTTATCCAAGTGTTGTTTGTGACTTGAAAGGAGTTTCTTAACGATTTATATCCATTTTTGTGGGAGTTTTTGTTAGGAAATGTTTGTAAGTCATTTATTTAGGTTAATGTGGTTTATTGTACCTTGGTCTTACGGTAAATACAGGTAATGAATGGATATTGGAAGATGTGAAAAGTAAGTACTTATATTCGTATGAGTCCCAACAAAGAAACAAATGGATAATTCCTCAATAGGGAAGAATATTTAAAAAAAATCCAGATATAAACGAATTACTTGCATCGATTGTAATCATGGTTGACGTAGTATTATAACAGGTAATTAGAAGGAAAGAATCATAACATAACATAATCATTCACTACATCCTCTCATTATAGTAACTGACCCCAAACTAAGTCCGTAACTTGTATCTAGGATTTCAAAAACTACGCACACACTCATTCACACACACCAGAACCATGTCATCATTTCATATTATCAGATTACTATTAATTATTCTATGACAAAAAAAATTAAAACTTAAAAAAACAACATTTTAAAAACAGTAAAAATAAAAAAGTCATCTCTTTTTATTTAAAAAGTAAAACGTCGGTTTAAGTGCAGTTCTGCACTCAGATGGTTTCTTTTAGCATTCTTAAGACATAAAAACTTCATCTTTATACCAGTAACTCCATTAAAAGGCTCTCACGAAAACTCTTTAACCAACTTTAAGTAAACAAGAATATCTAATTATATATGAAGTTGTTTGTTTGTTGATCTTAGCCAAGTGGTCAACAATCTTTGACTTGGGTGCGAAAGAGTTTTAGTTCAATTCTTACGGAATCCATTTATTGAATACGTGAATAATCTGATCTTCTTCTTTGAGTGTCGACTCATATTTTTGAAGACCAGAGCTCGGCCACCGATATGGCACTATCAGTGGCCTTGTAAAGGTCCTCGCAGTGTGTGCAGGTGTAGGGACGCGCACGGCAAGTTATTTACCGTTGAGTCGTGGTGGGAGGATCGGCTAGTCTGATAATCTGATTAAAATCTAGTAGAATCTAGTTTTTCAAACATTCAGTATTTTTATGTATCAGAGGTCCGCCTCTTGATTTGTTAATTACTTACTTATTATGCTTGTATTAGTTGATTTACGATTGTAATAAGAACAATGGCCTGTCTTCCGTTGATTATGTTTTACTACAGAGAGGATCAGAGGTAGGCGTAGTCACCACGCTTGGCTATTCTAATTCTAACGCCTACAAATAACGAAGTCCACCACGAGATGCCAACGTCAAAAAATGCATTGATCTAGGAGTCAAACCTATGACTTCTGGCTTCTGCACCTGCAGTTTAAAGATATCAAACTTGGGACCACTGGTTTGTCCACCATGACAATAGTTTCAAAGACTAAATTTCTAAGACTAAAACATAACGTTTCTCCTACAAAGCAAAATTACACCTTATGAAACCAATATAAGGTCCAAAACTCTTCAATTAAGGTGTGTAATATAACGTTATATGAAAAACACTCTATCGTCAAAGCTAAAGTTACTAGACGTAGTTCTACTTATACTTCGAAGTTCCATCATGTAAGTCCATCATACGACGTAAGGACCTTCAAAGTGTCCTCACAAATTGAATTTCAAAGTTTTTGAATGGCTTCTTAATGAAATATGCGGAATAATTTCTCTCTAACTTTGTATTAATTATATTTCAATGTCTTTACGCGAGTATAATTGCTTTGTGGATAATTTTCGTGTTTGTTTATTTAAAAGTATAATTTAATTATAAAAAGAGCTCAATTTTGTATTCGAAATAAACGCACTTATAATTAGAATACAAACTAAAAAAACTTTTTATGCGATGCAACTGTGTGTGGTTATTATTTAAAGTACAGTTTATACTTATTATAGTACACTATTAGTTTGGATTCTAATTCAAATGTCAGTTGACATTCCACTAAACTTGATTAAACTAGAACCAACCTCACTTGGTCAAGATTGGTCAAACGTTTAAAAATCAACTTTTCAACGATTTAGAACTAGTTGTAGAGCTGTGAAAGTGATGTATTAATTAAAAGTATTATTATAAGTAACCAAAGGCTTCGATTCCCGTGCGGGGTGAATATTTGTGTGAACCACAAATTTGTCTCGGTGTGGGTGTGTGTGTGAATGAGTGTGTGCGTAGTTTCTGATACCCTAGATACAAGCTTCGAACTTAGTTAGGGGTAAGTTACTATAATGAGATGATGGAGTGAATGATTATGTTATGTTATGGCTAAGGCCGGAATAAAATTTAATAAACATTTACTTTTCGTACATTTTTACCAGTTACAGCTTAATGCCTACCCTTTGTAGGTTATTATGTAAAAACTGCATTTCACTTACATGCAACCAATATCGGGTTGGTCACGACAATATAAAAACTTCAATTTACTTACAGCACATTAAATGTGTTCGTGTTCTATACAATGTTGCATTTACTTAGTAGATTATGGGGAAATGAATTTATTTAATGTTTTCTGTTAATATTAGTAATACTCGTAGTATGTATATTAAAGTGAAGTATATTTTTGGCTGTAATGGAATAAATTAGTACTTATACTGGATTAATTTAAAAATGGAATGCTACATAATCAGTGACGGATTAAGACTTCATGATGCCCTAAGCAATCCAAGCCTTTGGGCCCCCAGGGATGGAATTTGACAAAAAAAAACCTCGCTATGTTCAAGATAGGGCATTTGTAATTTAAACATAACTACGGCCGTAGGGCCCCCCCATCCTTATGTCAACTAAGAAGTTTTCTGGTGTGCCCTTTCTGGTGTTTTCTGGTGCCTCCCCTGACTTAGGTAATTGCTTAATTTGATTAAGGGTTAATCCGTGACTGACATAATCATAGACACTGAGAAATATATGAATATGAGAAATTTAGCATTCGACCAAACCTGGTTAATCTAAAAAGACACGAAACAACGGTTTTGAAGAAGAAAAACAAGTATTGCTCTAGAGTCTAGTATGCTCAATCTTACTACTTTACTTAAGAAGGAAAAGTGCAATTCATCACGAACATTTAAAATAAGGTGTTTTAATTACAGATCCACAAATTACAACAAATGTTTACCTACATAGAAACAGTAACAATGTGAGTGCCTATGGTTAATAGCACTTACAAACAACTTGCGTTCAAAGCGCTTTAAGCTGGAGAGCTCTTTTGTAGCGAAAAATATAAATTCGCTTAATGACAGCGCCCGGCAACCGTTCCAAATCATTTTCATATTTTTCAAGCGACTTTCGCCCGGTCCTGTTGTTTTTGTCGTCAATTTACACACCCACTCAGAGCCTTTATATTTTGAATCGCAATTTTTTAAAATCACAGCTTTTTGTACAATGGTATTCTCTGTATTGAATGCAATGTTTGCGGTATGAAAATATTATCTGATTTCAATAAAAAAGGTTGTTATGCTTTCATTACGATAATTGTAGGTTATTCTTTAATTATAAACATAGTTATTATACTTATTTAAATATACATTGTTTTTTCTATGAAACATAGACGATAAAGTGGCGTAGTTAATATTTTAATTATGTACTACCCTGCCTGCCATGCCGATGGTTACTAGGTTCAATTTCCGTTTAAGGCAAGCTTTTATGCCCTTGTCTGTGTTGATTCAAGTGTTTTTCGGTTCTAAGTATGTATTTACTAAAGAAATGTTTTTATAAATCTATCCGATGTCTAGTATAACAGTTTTACTTATTTACTATATGACGATGTGTAGAATGTGTAAAAAAACCTTCCTACAAACCAAAAAAAAACCATTCTCAACAACTAGTACAAATATTCCATCACAACGCAAAATAATTCAGCCCCCAAAATTCATTTAAACCAAAAAAATCAATATCCAAACCGATTCCCAAACCAGAATCATACAATCGACGCAATAAACCGAAAACAATGTAACTTTTAATTAAATAAGACACGATACAGGAATAATATCAACACATCCTTTGTCCGTACTTAATTACATTTCAAGCGGTCAGACCTGACCAGTCTAACTAGACCTCTACCCTTCCCTAAACGAACGCAGAACGAACACAAACAGTTAGGTTTATAGAGGTCTTCATATACTGGATAACCAGTCTCGATAGCTTTTTAAAATCCCTCAATTTCTCATCAAAGAAAAAGTTTCGCGATTGTTTCGGCTTTTTAACTAGTGATGAATTTGTTGAGAGTTAGTTTAGTAAATAATAAGTTTATTTAATTTAAATAGTGGTAATAGTTCAATGTCGCCATTGAACTCGACTTGACGATCAAGAGGTCGTAAGGTCGATTCCCAATTATTGCTATTAGTTGAAGGAGAGAGCAATACCACACAGCAATAAGTTTATAAAATATATTTTACATAAAATTATTTAAAGATGTAAGGATTTACGTTAATAAAATGTTCATAAGGTTTATAATCCAATAAAAAATAAGCTCGTTATAACTCAGTACATAACTTAAAACTTGTTATTTTATAATATAAATTGAAGCTATTGTATAAATAATGATGTTTATATTTTAGAAAAAAGATACACATTTTATATCGTCGTAGTTTTCCAACTGAAAATTATATGATATTTGATATGAAAATGAAATGTTATTTAAGTACGAACCGACTTCAAAAAAGGATGTTCTCAATTTGCTTCAGTTCTCAAGGCTTGTCTGTCACTGATAATATTAGCAAAAAGAGCAGAAATTAGGATAATCACCACGCTTGCCTAATGCGTGTTGATGACGTCAAATTCGAGTCATGTTTTGGCACCCATACTTCGCTCAAAAAATATGCCATTAAAATATATATTTAAATTAAACTACTCTATTACTACTATATTTATATTTAAATTTAAGTTTGTGTGTGAAATCGACCAACCCGCACTTGGCCAGCGTGGTTGACTAAGGCCTAATCACCCTAATTCAGGGTAGGCTCGTGCCCCTCGGTGGGGACATTATATGAGCTGATGATGATGATGATGAAACTACTCGTTTTGGAAGTTCAAGTGTCTCACTATACCTTCTAATTTTAATATCTGTGCAACTATGTATTATACATCGTTAGAAAATTGTATATAATTAATTAATTACCTACTTCAATTTAAAAACAAAGGCTACGATCCCGATACGTATTCCAATAATCCCATTAAGTAGGTTCCCCTGATTTGAACGATGGACTAGATAGCACTAGAGAGACGCATTAAGGCTACATTAAAAGCTGAGCTTATCTCTCCTCCCCTCTCTAGTACAGAGGTTTATGGTATTACTTTCTAATAGTTCTGTTTGACCTTATATATTAGATCAGATCTTTGTGTTTTATAAATATAAATACCTAGTTTTAAAACTAGTTAAAAACATTTTAATGCCTAAAAATTTAATCCCCCCCTGACAGATAGATAGGCAACTGTATACAGTACACTTTCAAATCAAGGTAATAACATAACATAACATAATCATTCACTACATCGTCTCGTTATAGTAACTGACCCCTAATTAAGCACGAAGCTTGTATCTAGGGTATCACAAACTACGCACACACTCATTCACATACACACCCAGACCGAGACAAACATTTGTGGATCACACAAATATTCACCCCGCACGGGAATCGAACCCGCAACCTTACGGATGGCAGTCCGGCATGGTGACCACTCTGCCATCGAGGTCGTCATAATACCATGTATGTACCCATTTTTCTGTACTTAATAATTTTTGTTACTATTTTTAGTCAATAAAATACTTTTTATTTTATTATTTTTATTTTTGCAGATGGGAATTAAAAGTTTATTCTGTTCCCGAAGTTTAGCATTATTAATCGCCAATTCAGGTATCTGTTTCGTATCCGTTTTAATTGTATTTTTATAGTTATTTTTATGAAGTCACAAATATTTGAATATATTTATAATACTATTTTGAGCTAAGTCTGAGAGTTGAGGTTTAAAAACTGAGGGATTGATCAATAGGGATTAATCAAATAATAAAGTAATAAATATCAGGCTCATTGAAAAGAGGAAGAATAGGCGTTATCACCACGAGTTTTTGTTACAAACCAAGCAACATAATATTATAAGTAATTAATAATACATCGTATTACAATCCATTAGTGTCTATGTGTCGGCAATATAATGAAATTGTATCGACACACCATGCAATCGACCTATTTAGCTCTAATTTCTATTCATTTTGCAGTCACTTAAAAAACATCGTATATCAATCAAATAGAAACAATTAAATATTTTATGTAATTTTATCCTTTTTATTTATTATTATTATTCCTTTTTATATAAGCAAAATTATAAACAATATATAAGTACATAGGTAAATATTGGTTGTTATTAATACAAATTTATGCTAGATTACCGCAACCTGACGCTGTGAAAATAACGCCCACTCATCGTAATTAATATTACTTAACATTCTGATGTTACCGTGATGATCTCCAAATATTTACCTGGAACCAAAAATATTTTAATTATTACACGTTTTGTTGACACAAATTGTTTATTAATATTATTTAATAATTATTTTACGTATTTAAACGTTATTAATAAATAAAATTTATCGCAGAATACTAGTTAACGTTTTCACAAGAAAATTTTCACACGGACGTGAAAATATAGGGACAACTAGCTGCGCCCCGCGGTTTCACACGCGTAGTTCCCGTAGAAATTTCGGGATGAAAAATAGATGTTGGCCGATTCTCAGACCTACTGAATATGCTCACAAAATTTCATGAGAATCGGTCAAGCCGTTTCGGAGGAGTATGGCAACGAAAGCTGTGACACGAGAATTCTATATATAAGATTATTTTATGTATTTAAACGTTATTAATAAATATTCCCGTTAACGTTTTCAGAAGAAAATTTTCACATGGACGTGTAAATATAGAGACAACATTACTTAAAAAGTCACCAGGTTTTCTGTGCCGGCGGCCATAAGTGGAAGTAACTATTGTCATTTTGATTCTGATGTCATTTGGATACATTTTCAATAAACTGACAACCAAAGGATGCGATTACAGCGACGCTGTCACCGGCACAGAAACTTGATGACTATAGATAAAGTTTGTGGTCATTTTTACATGTCAAGACAATTACTGATCCCCGATTAGTATTTGTAAAAAGACAGAAAAAATAAACCAATTTTGATGTTTTGTTTCTTATGTAAAACATTTCCAGGTCTAAAGATACTTAGTTTTCAAAATTTTCCTTACGGCAGAAATACTTATATTTCATCATTAAATAGTATAAAACAAAGTCGCTTTCTCTGTCCCTATATCCCTATGTATGCTTTGTTTTAAAAGATAGAGTGATTCAGTGGGAAGGTTTTTAGCATAATTTTATCCCCATATTCCTACTTGAACGGGAACTACGCGGGTGAAAGCACGGGGCGCCGCTAGTTAATATTGTAACTAAAACCGTACCTAACCACAACTCGTGTCACAATATAAAGATAAAATAAAGTATATAATCCTCTTTGGTAGTATTCCGATCACGGAGTTCACCGATAAAGCATGGGTCTTCAATAAGAGGAGCAATTAGGTTCGGTCGCTCGCTCTAAATTGGATCCTATTCTTTAACAGATAAGGTTTAAGATATATTAAATAAAAATGTTAGAAATAGATATTGATTTGTAAGAAAAAATGTTATAGGTATTATTAATAGTGTTGGGTGCAATGGTTTTATTTTCTTTATTATATGGTTGTGGAAAAAATATGAAAGCGTTGATCTCTGTAGTTTTGACGGGGGATGGTGGGATAAGGATATTTAATGAACTTTATAAGTAATTCGTTGCATTTTAAATTAATACTACTTTTCACAGAACAATCATAGATCTGTTAGTATTTGATGTCGAAGTGTACAGTCTCACAAAAATTACTAATATTCATCTTTACCTTTCATTATCGGAACATAATATAACAAAACATGATCATTCTACATCATCTCATATAGTAATTGACCCTAGGTTCGAGACTTGTATCTAGGGTACCAGAAACTACGCACACACTCATTCACACACACACCCAGACCGAGACAAACATTTGTGGTTCACACAAATATTCACCCCGCACGGGAATCGAACCCGCAACCTTACGGAATAAAATAACATACCCAATAAAAAATCCAATATTCATCTTTACTTTTCATTATCAGAACATCATGTTAAATAATCTCTCTTTTGACAATACTACAATAAAAAGGTACATACCATCACATAACTATTGACAAACGTACCTTATGTAACGCAACTAAGGACAGTCCTTCCTTCGATCATAAATATGTGACACATAACATGTTGAAGGCAACAACAGTTTTACGAGACCTAACTTTTGCAATAAAATATATGAAAAACCTTCGAGAGATGGCCAAGAGTACTTTAACTTAGTACGGTCGCGTCAACAGTAACTGGCTGTGAAATGGTAACAAAGTTAACGATGGACTGTTTCAGAGGATCATAGTTGGCCTATTTATTTACTTGTATTGTCACGTGCGATTTTATGTGCGTTTTTTGCCAAAGATAATTGATTTAAAAAAAAAAAAATGTAATATTAATGTGTAATTTATTACTATAATATTTATATACTATGAGTAGATGACTTATCTGCACTGTGTTCTAGTTCTACTTTTTCTTTATTAAATTGCGATTTAATCTTTTTTCTTTAATCAATCGATCTATTGACGGAAACTGCATATAAAATTCGATGTATAGAGTTTATAAATACTGAGGAACAGGTCACTGGAAACGATTTTTTTATAATACACATGTTTCAACGAACTATGTTACAATAACAATCTATATAGTCAAACTTCCATTACAAGTAAACATAAAATTACCCCAAAAAGAAAATACATTCATGATAAATTAATTATTCAGTACATTTCATGAGTAATTCAACACATGAAAAGCCCTTGACCAACCGAAAATCGATTCAGACCAAACTAGTGCTTGAACTCGGTAATCGAATGGAGGTTGCTTCTGTAATCGACCGGCTGCAGCGGCGCGTCTAGCAACGTGAAAATAAAACCAGCCTATAGGCACTCGCCAATACGATATGACGCGGTTGACATACACAATCGAAATCGATTTATGAATGTGTACTTAATTGAAATTGATGTTAGTTTCAAAATGGTTTGATTCGATTATCTGTTGGATTTCTGATGTTGTTTGACAGAATTTTCGTTTGAAAAAGTATCTCATCAGCTCTCACTGATGTAGTAGCAGTTTTTCGAAATTGGTCTTTTCGATTTGGGTACCATATGCGTGCTGCGTTTTTTTTGGACTTTTGATTTGAAGGTTCTATAACTGCATGGCAAGAGGAAAGATTTGATTGTTTCTTTGTATCGAATAGGCGCCGAAACTACAAAACCGATTTAAAAAATTCTCACTAATGGAAAGCTAATTTATCAGTGCGTGACACAGGCAATATTTTATTCCCGTATTCTCATGGGAACGGGAACTACTTGGATGAAACCGCTGGGCGCTACTAGTAAAGTATTCATATAGTTTCAAAAAGTTTTAATTAAATACCCATCTTCAAACTAAGCAGGCAGTTATTAAAAAAAAACTTATTTTTTAAAGGCGGTTCAATAACTAACTTACCTACATCGGCTTTCCCTGTTCTGATACCTATTTCATTCCCTAAGAGGTGGATTTACGTAAACTTTTTCTCAGCAGAGCCTTCTCTCCAAGGAAATTGTCTGCCTTTCAAGTTTTAAAGCTTTACCGAGATTTCTTTACGGTTATTTAGTGAGTGCGGGTGATTATTTAAATTTATTAAAAACTAGTTAGAGGAACTTACCCTGTTTTTTCATACAAGTTTTGTTTTGTCAATTATGAACTACAGTTAAATTATAAACCAATTATGTGTAATGTAGGTGAGACTGCGTTTGTTTGTTCTGATTTCAAGAACTATATAAATGAATGGAATCGACCATAGACCTACCGAAAGTAAGGTAACATAGTTGAAGTTTGTTTTTAAAATGTATGGATACAATTTTTTTGGTATTGAAACTTTTTTAAAAACAAAGCTATTTAAAAAACAATCTATAACTCACTAGTGAATAAAACGTGTCATTATTCAACTGTTTTTGCACAAATAAGAGTCCCTTTATGAGCTGATAAGTGTGTTGAAAAATTACATTTTTATACATTATTATATATTAAGGCTACAAAATATAAATGTTGGTGAAACTGAGGGACACAACAAAACTTAGTACTTATTATACATGTCCCTTTTGTCGCGTACCATATGTGTCCAGTACTAAAACAACAGCCTAACAGAGGCATTTATTAACATTATACGGTATATTTACGGCTAATAAATAGAAATTTCGAGAACAAACTAACTCCGCCAGTCCGTAGACTAACATCCCTATGTAATTTCGCTATTTGACCGCCCAAAAGCAATTAAATTCAATTGTCCTTACGAAACATTAGGCACAGTCGGGGTCTGAGCATAATCAACATTGATTACGCAGTTTTCGGCTCTATATAATTGTGTTAAAGTCTCTAATGGTGTAATTATTAAGCTGGTAATGATTGTTTTAAGAAGTAAGTTTGTGGTTGTAGAAAAAAGTTTCAAAAACGGCGGCCATTATTGTTTTTGAAGGTATTCATTTACGAAATATTCGTTTCTAATTTTAAATTTCGCACAATTTGTTTTTGAAGGATTGAAAGGTATTCAAATAAAGTTATTTTATGTACATTGTTATTAAGTATTTTATTTGAGCATGGGTTATTTTTACATAACCATTTTGTCTAGTCGATTGTAGACCAAGTTTAGTCCTTAGAATTCCTCGACCAATTTCAACTCCATACCACAGCCCATACGGTGGCCTTCATCAGAAGTAAGATATGTTTGCGATAGCTGAAACTAGTCGAGAAATATGACTAAGTTTGATACATACACATTATCCGTAATAATAATACAAATAAGTAGTTAAAATGTCTATATTATCCTGTGTTTTCGTTTACAAAAACAGTTCTGTTACTGACACAGAATGAATGACAAAGAATATTCCAATATTCCTACGTGTTCTTTTTCTTACATTTCTATACAATAATATCGTTAATACGTACAGCAAAATCTTGTTATCTTCAATCAAAAGTTTGTATTATATAGCGAAACAATTTAATATTACGGAAATTAAATTTGGGGCAATTCCATCTCACGGGAAATCTCCATTTGATTCATACACAATGTTGTTGGTAGTCTATGAGGGGAATTGTTTTCGTCGACTTATTTGGGTATTGTTAAGTGAAATTATTACTAGCTAACAGCCTTACCAATAAAAAATACCCACTGTGTGTATTCTTGATATAACGAATTATTAATATGCTTCACACTCGTTATACATAGAATATACACAGTGGGTATTTTTTATTAGTAAAGCTGTAAGTTATTGAATTATGTGTAACGTACTGAAGTCAAATACAATTTATTCACTTTGTTGATTGATTGTCAATTTAGTATTAAGATTGAGAAAGAGATAATTAAGTATATTATTAATGTCTTTGATTTACAAGAACACTACACATTGAAATGAAACACTTAAACGGATTTTTGTCGTGGTTGTATTTTGATGAATGTATATGAATGTAATGTGTATGTTAAATGAATGTAATCAAAATACAACTACGACAAAAATCCGTTTGATTGTTCAATTTCTTTTTTGATTATTCGACTTTACTTTCCGTGTATTTGATATAACTTGTAAGCTACAAAAATGCTTGATTCAGTTTTTAAATATTTGACTTGATTTGATTTTTTTAACTATCATCTTATAAGAGACATACTTTGTAAATCTTAAGCTCTAGGTACTTATTAATAAACGACGAACCCAACCAAATCATGATTACAAAATCCAGCAGTTAATTTGTGTGGATTATTTCAATAAACACCATTAAAATTGTTACTTTACCTCCAACAAACTGTTAAATAAACATTAAACCTACATTTTATCGACTCTATCCTGCTTAACGCTTTGATAATCCCTAAAAGAGGCTTCTCGAACATTCTAAGACCCGCAGATCCGTAATTCGGGAATCCAGTTCCAGAGAATACAATAATATAGGCTTTTTATACTTCTTACAAAATTGTGTGAAAATCTTCGAATAAAATTCTTAGAAAAATAGGTTTTTTTCTTTTTGAATTGACTGGAATTGATGGTAAGGTATCCTTTTTTCCTGGAATAACCTACCTTGATTTGTAACTATATTGTTGTTTTTTAAACTGATTATTTTTATTGATGTCTTTGATTTACACGAACATAAAATAAAACACTTAAACAGATTTTTGTCGTGGTTGTATTTTGTTTTACATTTTCTGTGTACAATGTATTTAAAATTATATTCAAAATATTGAAGGTAGGAAGTAAACTTTTTACATTACTTTGTACAGACGTCTTCCATCTTAGTCTTCTGTGATCACGGGTTCTGTAAAGAATCCGAAACGTCAGAAAATGTAAATCAAAATATAACCACGACAAAAATCCGTTTAAGTGTTTCGATTATTTTTATCCTCATATCCACATGTGATAAGAATTCCTACGTCTGTTAATAGTTTAAAATTAAACTAAACTTCGTATTATTTTCAACTGGCAACCTTCTATTCATTGTTACCAACTTTTAAACCCGAGAACCTTCAAGGAAATCTATGAGAGCGAAACTTTTTTCACTCCGGTAATGTCTTCGGGTTAATCGAAGTAAAATTGACAGAATTGATTCCAGGAAGGCAAGGTGAACAGTAAAATGAATTTTCGTTCCGATAAGATATAAAAGTTTCGTTTTTTAATGCATTTTAAGCGATTTTAGTTAGTTTTCGATTTAGGTTGAAATGGATTTGAAAATATGTGTGTGTATTATCGATAGTGGGAAGTTTTTCCCAAGAAGATCTCTGTAATTTCGGTTCTTTGTACTGCCATTTTTTTATTAGGGCGCTAATTACCCGTAGCGACTGTCGATGACGCTAATACAACTGTTGGGACCAAGGTAGGAAATAACAGAAGCAAGCACAGAGAATCCCTACTATCCCTAGCCCTACTAGTCCCTACTATATTAATATTATAAATGCGACGGCTAAACTACAGAACCGATTGACTTGAAATTTGGTACAGGGGTAGCTTATGGTCCGGGAAAGAACATAGGATACTTTTTATCCCGAAATTCCCACGGGAACGGGAACTACGCGGGTGAAACCGCGGGGCGCTGCTAGTTAAATTAAATATTGAAGGTGCGGCTAACTTTTCAACCAAAACGACTTCACTTGCGCTATTAACACTCAGACGCCATATTAAAAAAAAATCTATATCGACTATATTTTCTTCAGTATATATAAATTTAGTATATAAAGTGCAATATAAGGCAGTCCATACACGTATTTACGACGCGCTAAGTTAATTGGTGGCACGGCCCGGCGCGGGTAGACGGACGTTACTGCCAGTTACGGTCATTTAGACTGCGTGAGTCGAATACCTAATCTCGGATATTCATCGATAATAAAAAATATCACTTAAAATTATTAGCCAAATTTTCCTTAGTGTACCTCTGTGAGAATCAAGCGAGGAAGTCTAAGTTGTTGTAAGTCTGTTGGACTATTTGCCTTAGGAAAGTATTTGGTCGTATTTAGATTCTATAATAAGATAAACCGATATATCAGTTACCTTCATAAGTTTATGACCTGGTGAGAAAGCCTTTTAGATTCATTAATAAGATAAAAACTATACGCATGAGTTCACTAGTTCGGTTGTACCTAGTTTTACATAACAATTCAGAAGTAAAAAGAAAAGTAGATAAGAATGTAAAAAAGCCTTAAGATTTTCCTTTCAAAATCGTTCCCAACATCATCGACACTGCATAAACCTCATCATTTTGTCATGTTGTCAACGACACGTACGATTAATAGTTTAACCGGTTGAACCAAAGGCGTCAGAATGTGAAAATCAAACTACTGTAAAAACCTAGTAGTTTGTTAGTCACCTTAAGTTTCAAGTTCAGATAAATAACAAGACAAAAGAAAAGAATACAAAAGAATACATTCAAGTTATTGAACTTTAGTTATAAAACATTGTTCTATAAGATTTTCCATTAAAAGCGTTCTTGATTTGTGTCACTATGCAACACTAGCTCATCATATTGTCATGTTGTCAACGACACATCAGATTAATAGTTCAATCGGTTGAACCAAAGGCGTCAGAATGTGAAAATCAAACTACTAGAGACGATGTTCATGCGCTATTAACCAGAGGTGATTGCTAGCTCTTCGTTCCGCGAGGACCGTCAAATTGGGTTATCCTCTTCGAGTGTGGTTTTCCTCTAAGGTTGAGATTTTAGTGACGTAATGATTGTTGTTAAATAGCTGTATCGTAAGTGCTTGTGAATAAGGTAGGTGTTAAAATAAGGACTTGGGTACAATAATGAAAAAAATCAAATCAAATCATGTATCAAAATTCATTTGCTACACTAATAAATATGCATCCATTACAAAAGATTAAATATGTCAAAGGGCTTCGTGTGTGTTGGCTTTGGCCCCATACTAGCCTTCCAATAGACCGGGTCTCCTTAATAATCCCGTGAAAGGAAAAGTCATTACAATATACTAGATATAAAGTTTCAATAATTACACCAAAATAGATAAAAGTACTTTATGAGTAAGTTTTGTTTGTGAATATAAAGAATATAAATTTTCCCAGAAGTGAGACTGAGATATATTGATATTTTACCCCCGTAATATAAAAACAAATATTCAATCTACTATCTATCATCTTTTATATTTCATAGAAGTATTTGAAGAAATCGTTAGATTTTGTATCATAAGAATTCTTCGAAATTAATTTAGTAAGATTTCGTTTCTCGGAAAATCTACTATATCGTATCGTAAATTGTAAACGTATTTAATTATACCAATATTGTTGGATAATTTCCTGTAATAAATATGCTTTCTATGTACTGTTTTCTAAGAGTTCGATATATTAAAAAATACCTTGATAATTACGTAAAAATCGTATAATATCTTAGACAATAATACATATATCGACTTGACGGGGGGCACTGCCGCGCCCCCAGATTAATAAAAAAACTACTTAACAAATGATTAAACTTTTATTTCAACGATAAAAATTATCCAATATCCATCGATATCGCTCTACGGACATTACAAAGCTTCGTTTTAACATAGTTACTATAGCTTGTTAACACAATTATTGCACAGCGAACGCTCGATATATGGCACTTCCATGAATATTTATTTTCATACATTTTACACGTGAAATTTTTCAGTAACGAATGTTAATTAAAATAATATCTCATTGTTAGTTTATTGATTCTATACAGAGTTCAATAATATTGGTTTATTCAATAAAGTATGAGTATTTATTTTGTTTTTGGAATTGAATTGCAATTACAAAATGAATTAAACATACTATGTGCCTATAGGTACGTACTTGAAATAATTAAACAAACACTCTATCATCTTGAAGAAACGGCCCCGACAACTAGGTTTGTTAACTGTATCTAGGACATATTGATATCTTTGATTTACACGAACACTACACATTTTGAAATAAAATAAATTACATTAGAAATAAAACACTTAAACGTATTTTTGTCGGGGTTGTATTTTGTTTTACATTTTCTGACGTTTCGGATTCTTTACAGAACCCGTGATCACAGAAGACGTCTTCTGTGATCACGGGTTCTATAAAGAATCTGTGGAATGTTTTATTTTAATGTGTATCTAGGACATTAGAATCTACGCACATACTTAACCTTTCTTAACAAGAGGGGCATCTAATGTTAACAAGCTTTTTCGAATCGGAGTAGTAGTTCTTGAGATTTGTGTAATTAAGTAAACTAACAAATCTATAGCTTTATAGACAGCTTCTTAAAACCGTTTGCCTAAATTTATGAGTAATAATTCATATAAATGTATAATTGAATTGATACATCTTTACAAATTCCCAGCACCGAGTTAGCGATGACTTCTGAATTCGAATTTCAAGGCTCTTCGCAGACGTTCTGTTATTTATAATTCAAAATTCAAGAGAGTACCGCATAAAAAATTCTGTTTAAAGCCATGAAAAAGCCGCACTTTCGCAACATAATTTGATGAGGGTAGGTTAAAAAGTTACCCCAGTTTGTTCCAAAGCTTTGCAAGTTAAAAGTTTTAGCTATGTTAAATTATGTGCCATTTGTTAATAGGAAACAGTGCCTTTTAAACAAACATTCAGAACTAGCTTTGCCCTTTAGATATAGCTGTATCTCACAATTTCATTCACATTGAAACATGCTACAGCCTTCCTCTATGAACTAACTGTCTAATGCAGAAGTATTTCTTCAAATTGGATTAATAGTTTCTGAAATTATCGCGTGAAAACAATCAATCAAACTCTATCTCTTCATAATATTAATTTATGTCTTAAAACAATACTTAATTCTTTCCAGCTATACAAGTTAATTATACTTGTCTAGAGACTTTAATAATTAGTTTCATTAAATATTAAATACGAGCCGGACTGCCATCCGTAAGATTGCGGGTTCGATTCCCGCGCGGTGAATATTTGTGTGAACGACAAATGTTTATCTCGGTCTGGGTGCGTGTGTGAATGAGTGTGTGCGTAGTTTCTGATACCCTAGATACAGTATCGAACTTAGTTAGGGGATAAGTACGTCATACGTTTATCAATATGAACGTTAATCTTAGATATAAAATTTCAAACCGTCCTTCATAAACGGGGACCGTAAACGTAAAACGTAGATGCGATAGTTTACGTTAAGTTTATGCAAATTCATATAAAGTTTATGTTGGGGCGCAGATCCGATTACTGGTATTACTTACATCACCTAAGGATCGAATGTTTACCATAAAATATAACATAATATATATATAATAACATAATAGTAAACGCGAGGCTTGTGATCTATTTTCCTTGTTTTCCTAAACATAAGCTTATGTTTTGCAAATATTTGTAGTATAGAGAGGCGATGGATCATGTTAATAATGTTTTGTAGTTACTTTGACTCTAAAGTAACTGCTGAATTATTATTAACTATGGCTATATTGATACCACAATGCTCTTATTCTTATTGTAGGAAGTAATTTTGGAAATTTAAACCGTAATTTGAAGCCAAAGGGATTATTTCTATTAATTTTGTTTTAGAATACGGAATTTTTGAATAAAGTTTCATAAAAATCCGTTACAAATTAAAAAAGACGTCACGTAAAATTTTCAAACTCAAACTCAAACGCATTTGAACTGCAACTGTTTGTCGAAAGTTACTCAGTGCATTCGAATTAGGTGTTGTTATAGACGTGCGTCTATGCGGTCTTGTCATCGTGGTGGAAGGATTTGACAGCCGAGACCCAGCGTTACCTGGTCCGGCTTACCAGATGCGCCACGGGGAGGCTCCTTCCATGCCTCCACAAAAGCTTTTTAAGTAAATAAATAAGTATGTAGGTACAGATTTTTGTTTTGGTAGTATGTTTGTAGCTCATTCAGTTCAATTGCCAATCTGTTATTAGGTACTTAAACGAAAGTGATAAAATACGTATATCTGATAAATTCCTTTAACACCTGTTAATTTGTAAGATCTTAATCATTGGCACACGTGCAATACGTCATTTTCATCTTTTTGTAGATCAATTATTATCAATCAATATGTACGTAAAATCCAAATTATTATAATAATCCTTGAGTATAATGATATTTTCAACACGCTTGCTCATAAAAGGGCTCTTATTTGTGCAAAAACAGTTCAATAATAACACGTTTTATTCACAAGTGTTATAGTTTTTTTAAGTTGCTTTGTTTTAAAAAAAGTTTTGATACCAAAAAACGTGTGCTGATGGTTACTATCCTCGGCTATCTTCAGACCCGCTCGGTCTTACTAGCTTGTACCATAAATAACTATTTTTGATATCTCGACATTTAATTGTTTTTTTAAGAACTTTTTAGTTTACGTAATATGTTTACACACATTTTACCAATCTGTTATTATTCGAAAGTAAGAGATTAAATGCGTTTATCTGATAATTTCCTTGAAGATTTATAACACCTGTTTATTACGAAGATGATAATCGTTGGCACACGTATGCAATACATAATTTTTCATCAACATTAATTGCCTTATTATTATGCTAATTCATCATGAGTTGAGTATACTAAGTACTTACACTATTTAAAGGTGCTCCTTCACCGGGAGCATTATATGTAATGTAACGTTACAGATTCGTCTTTGAGCATTACAATAATACCTCCCTGACTACGAGCATTCGCGTGTAATAATTACAAATTACAATTAATAAATTACAAGGAGCGCATTGTAATGCTCGGTTCTCCTCCTTCACTGATGTTTTGATTCTGTAACGTTACATTACACGCGAATGCTCCCGGTGAAGGAACACCTTAAGCTATTACGTTTTCAACTCATTTTTATAACTACGTAACATGAAAAAACATTTTTAGCTCTACGTTTCGACCTTATCGCAATTGTATGGAGACATTTTCAGCGTAGCTCATATGGGACCGAATACGTAATGTTCTTTTTACCATTCTATCGATAATGTACATAATGGTACAATTGAGAATAATTTATTTATTTATTTAAAGACACACCAACAGTATACATATTAAGAAATTACAAAAAAAAAACAATAAAAAATTACAAGTTCTGATATGTACACCAATAACAGGCGTGTACAGCATTTACAATAAAATTAGTGACACGTTACAAAGAAGAAGGTAAAAATAAAATTAAGAATTAAGCAAGAAAAACAATAATGAGTAAGCAAATCTACGAAACATAACAATATTAAAAGTTTCAAAATAATAAAAGCTTAAAAAATAAATGACATTTATTAGATACTAGCAGCGCCCCGCGGCTTCACCCGCGTTGTTCCCGTTCCCGTGGGAATTTTGGGATAAAAAGTATCCTATGTGTTATTCTGATGTATAAGCAAGATTATTGTAAAGTTTAATTAAAATCCATTCAGTAGTTTTTGCGTGAAAGAGTAACAAACATCCATACATACAAACTTTCGCCTTTATAATATTAGTAGGATAAGTATATAAATTATGCATAATTCTAATCTAAGTATTCGCAGTAGTTCCATTATTTCATATTGACGTATGAATGGAACTAATGCGAAAGCAATCGCAGTAGTTCCATCATGGAACTCACCAATGGAACTAGTGCGAACGAACCCTCATATGTACATGATATAAGTATTAAATTATAATCGAAAATAAATATAAAAAAATGAAATGAAATTGATCAAATTATTATAAACTGATTTAAGAATAACGAGACATTAGGAGGGGGAGAAAGGGAAAGGAAGAGAGGAGAAAGGGGATATCGTAAAGTTATACAATGCTGAGAGAAAATACATCTGCTGCTTTTTTATTATTTAATAGCAGTACCCCGCATAGTACCCGCTCCCGAAAATGCGTAGATAAAATTATGCTAAAAACCTTCCTCTTGAATCACTCTATCTATTAAAGAAAACCGCATCAAAATCCGTCGCGTAGTTTTAAAGATCTAAGCATACATAGGGACAGAGAAAGCGACTTTGTTTTATACTATGTAGTGATGTAGTGACTAGCAGCGCCCTGCGGTTTCACCTGCGTAGTATCCGCACCCAAAAATGCGTAGATAAAATTATGCTAAAAACCTTCCTCTTGAATCACTCTATCTATTAAAGAAAACCGCATCAAAATCCGTTGCGTTTTAAAGATCTAAGCATACATAGGGACAGAGAGCGGGAAGCGACTTTGCTTTATACTATGTAGTGATTTGTGTCATTTCGATTATAAACACTAAGTAAAAATGTTTTTAAAGACATTATTGGAACCACACTTGGCGCCACCGTGGTTGACTAAGGCCTGATCACCCAAATTCAGGGTATCGAGCTCGAGCCCCTCGAGCCCCTCGGTGGGGGCATTATATGAGCTGATGATGTAAGCGAAAATATTGCGATTAAGGTATTAGATTAATATGACTGATAGGTATGTATTAATCGCCTCATTCACTGTTTGTTAAAATACTAGCAGCGCCCCGTGGTTTCACTCGCGTAGATCCCATTCCCGTGGAAATACGACGATCTCGATGGCAGAGTGGTTACCACGCCGAACTGCCATCCGTAAGGTTGCGGGTTCGATTCCCGTGCGGGGTGAATATTTGTGTGAACCACAAATGTTTGTCTCAGTCTGGGTGTGTGTGTGTGAATGAGTGTGTGCGAAGTTTCTGGTACCCTAGATACAAGCTCCAAGCGTAATTGGGGGTCAGTTACTATAATAAGATGATGTAGTGAATGATTATGAAATATAGGGATAAAATATAGCCTATGTTGCTCAGAGTGAATGTAGCTTTCTAATGGTAAAAGAATTCTTGAAATCAGTTCAGGAGTTTAGGAGCCTATTCGTTACAAAACAAACAAACAAATTTTTTCTCCTATATATAGATATTATTATATCAAATATATATCTATTGATCATTAGTTTTTCGATAGATATCGATAAAGTTTACACGATAGGCAGGAAAACATTAATCCACGCGATTATTTACTTCAAATCTAGGTATTAAAGTATTACGTATAGAAATTGATAATAAAATTAATTTGACATATTTATTGCTCGTGTACTTAAGAATTTATTTTATTTATGATATAAATTATAATAAGTATTAACAGAATGTATACATATTACCAAGTGTGGTCTTTGCGTATTGCTTAGTCATTATGGTGCAATTTTCAAAAGCGATTGACGTCATGCTTAACTTTGTTTTCACGATAATGATGAAAGTCGATGAATTGGGATCATCAACTCGCATTAGGCAAGTGTGATATTTAGACCTAAATAAATACAATGTAATAGGGATGTCGACTAAAAAAATCTAATTAGTCCGTCAGATAAATTTCGCAAAAATATTGGATACGTATTTTCTCTTTTTTGATACAAACAAATAATTAAAACGATATAGTGCATAGAAAACTCGTGTGACGTCACAGCTACATACATTTTTTACCAAGAATTATCGTCACAAGCCCCCACTCCTGAACTTTAAAGGCGTTGTAACTAAGTCAGTATTATTAATTTGATAAAACAAAAAAATACGTGTTTAATATTTTTTCGAAATCTATCTGACGGACTAATTAGGATTTCATTTTGTTTACCCAGTCGACATCCCTGTTATTGTACTATTAAATGTGCTAAAATGTTACAAATGTAAGCATAGTTTTAACACTCCCTGCTATTAATAAACAAGGAATAAACACTGTATAGTTAGTCTTTCTATGAATGTAGGTAAGTATGTAGGAGAGGGCTTCATATTTACATTCATAAGAATGAATGAAAGAAAACGCGAATCAACATTTTTTTTCACTTTTTTTCCCACTTTATTATAATTTAAAAGATACATTTACAATACTAGGTTACATAACATCTAAAAAACCACATTGGTTTGTGATGATGTTAAACTTACATCTACATCAATACAACAGTAATTTATGTAGGTAATACAAATTATACTTAGTTATAAAAGAAAACGGTAGGTTGGTAAAACATTTGAGAGTTGTGCTCACAGTTAAACTATTGTATAATAGATAAAAATATTTATTTAAGTAGAAATAAAAAAAGAATGTGCAAGTAAGTAAGTATATAATAAACCTTATGAATTTTATTTTATAAGTTGGTTAGAAAGTGTGATTTTAACCACACGATTATTCTTCCTCGTTTCATGAAAAGATTGATAAACATTCTAAAGTACATTTTCTAAAATGAATGAAAGAAAAAGTGTGTTAACAACACCGTTAATATAAAAGTGATACATTCTACAGGACATTTTCTTAAAAGGATGAAAGAAAATGTGAATGAATTACGGACATTTTCCATATTTATCCCCCGTATCCTCAGAGTGATGAAGTATCGACAAGTATCTCTCAAGGGGCCTCATTGTAGTCTGTAGATAATTGGTCTAATTAATTCTATAGCGTTTCGAGATTGGACTCTAATTAAGGGATTAGATTGTGGCGACGTGACGCTGTGTTCAGCTTTTATTAATTAAATTATAATGCTTTGTTTCCTTTAATCATATACTGTTTATAGATTTAGGTTTAGAAAATATTATTCGCTAATTATTTGATGGTATTTTGGTAACTTAGAAGACTGGGATATCAGAAAATCTATTTGATTTAAGGATCAAGTGTAAGTAGGACTTACTTGATATTTTCTTCTTAAA
Source organism: Timandra comae (assembly GCA_958496195.1). Taxonomy (NCBI): domain Eukaryota; kingdom Metazoa; phylum Arthropoda; class Insecta; order Lepidoptera; family Geometridae; genus Timandra; species Timandra comae. The sequence goes on from OY292354.1 coordinate 2,233,231, forward strand.
ACCAATTTTAAGTGTGTGTGTATGTATGTTTAAAAAGTTTTGTATATCTCTGTAAGTGGATGCGGTAAAATAAAAACATAATTTTAGAATTAATCATATAATTAACAAAATACCTAATACAAATTACGAGTACAATAACTAAACAATGTTATCAATACAACTAAAAACACTAAGTAACAAGCGCCTCAGTAAGCTCGCCTCAAACTCATCCACATTTTCTTATTTGTTTTCAAAAACCGGACGACGCCATAAAAATAAATCCCTCCACAGAAAATCACTAGAAAACAAATACCAACATTTTCATTTACAACAGTTATAAGAAAACACGAACTAATAAAGATTGTCATTATAACTACATGGAATATTATGTACCAATAATGATATTTGAAGATCGGCTGCCTTCTTTTCCAGAAGCTGAGTATCAGTATCGAAGTAGCGACGAACAGTTGGACGTATAGCAGACCGAATATGAACTCCACGATGAACTTAGTTGATATATTCGTGTAGTCCTCCACGTTTACCAGTGAAGCGAACAATAATACAACAGCGAAGACTATCATTGGCAGTATCGCTGATACGGCAACGACTATGAAGGATCTTCGTAGCTGAGCGCAGTGTGAGCAAGGAATTTCTTCTGAATCTTCTATTAGAATCGTCATTTTTGTAGAAGAAATATTTAATTCTTTATGTAAAGTAACGTGCGCACTGTTTGAAGTGGTTTTATGTTTGACATCTGATCTGACAGAATAATAATGCATAGACTATAATAAGGACAGTATTGTTTCGTTTAAGGATTCATTTAGCCATATCCATGTAACCATAGAATTAGGATCACGACCAGGATTCTCTTTTTATCAAAGCACATAACCTAAAGCTTAACCTAAAGTTATGATCCTGGATAAGATTATAATCTTGGGTTTTCTGAAATAAGTTAATGTGTGTGTGTTTCAGGGTTGTTTCTGACACTAGGCAGTTTTAACCACGTTGATATACAACCTTCCACAATAATTAGGCTGTCTATTGCAATTTTAAAAGGCTTCGAAATTACAGAACCAATCTAGATGAAGTTTGGTACAGATACTTTTTACAACAGGAATGAACAGGATTGTATCCTTTAAAACAGGAACGAAATATAATTTTTATCTTTCTATTTATTAAGACTTTTCATCCTCCTTTTCATTCCCACTAACACTATAAATCCACGATTTAAACACTACTTCATATACCAAACGTATTACCTCCCAAGCCACATCATACGTCTCTCGAGTACTATCATCATTAAACATTTGGTAGTACGTCACCGTCACGACTGCATCTTGTCAGCAGCTTATCCTGAGCTATCCATCAACCGGCGACATTAGTAAATAAATACGACGGAACATAATTTGTTAGACCAAGTTACGACGCAGTCTTCGGATATGTTGTACTTAGTGTACTTAGTACACTGAATCATTATCTAATTATGCGATTTTATATGAGTTTATCAGGTTAGCGGCTTATTAGCATGTTTGCACTTGTCTGAGGCAAGAGGTTAGCAAGAAGTTTAGGGAGCAGATCATGTATATTTTTTGAAAATCGCTCGAGTATGTATGGTGATTACATCTGTATTATATTAGTTAGTTCCAATGTTATAACTTAGTCATGGCGTAATGTTTCAAGTTTATAGGTTAGCCTTCCTTGATAAATGGATTATCAAACACTATGATATTTTTCAATTTAGACCAGTTCGAGATTAACGCGTTCAATCAAACAAACTCTTCAGCTTTATAATATTTGTATAGATTGGTGCTTCGGAGGGCACGTAAAGCCGTCGGTCTGTCCCGGCTGTCTAACATCATCGATAGTCGTTAGGAGTAGTTAGAGCCCTCAAAAGTCTAACATTTGCTTTATCCAAAAAATTTCGTATAGCCCTCTGGGTTGTGAAGGTCTGATGGCAGTCGCTTCACGTAAAATGCTAAAATTCCACCAAGGCTAGTTAAACTGAAAACCGACCCCAAATAGACATGGGATAAAGGTTCGGGAAAACGAGATAGAAGTATAGATTGGGTTAAACGTTAACCCCAATATTGCCATTAAAGTAAGTAGTAACAATTCTCGATACATTTCCGCGTCAAGAGACATCAATTTGAAATCTTCCAGTGCATTAAATAAAATAATCACAAGAATTTTACGAACTCTACTTAACTTTGAGTGTAAAAAGGGCTTATCGTGAATTTTGCGGTTGTTATAACCCCCATAAATACCCGTTTATTGTCGATGCCTCCAAAATAGATAAAAATACTCTGAACAAGTACTAATATTTGGATTTTATGGCATACTGGTTGATATTGTCGGTTTTAACCGTTTTGATTTTGATGCCGAAGGAATTTTGTAATATTTTTTGTTCTTTTTATTTCACTTAGATACTTTCTCTAAAATCTAGTTATTTATTTAGTGACATGTCAGATTGTCAAACACAATGTTGTGGGTTCGATTCCCGAGCGAAGTAAATATGGGATATTTATTGATTTATTATTAGTCATTCGTCGGGCGGTAAGGACTTCATTCCCAGTCAGAAAAAATATGTCAAACCCAAAAATTTTAACCTACACCTTCATAATCGGGCATAGATTCTATGACCCATTTAACAGATATGAGGTACTTTACCTGGTTTCGACTGTCTGTCGTTAACAATTAAGATACAATATCAAGATTGAAATAATATCAAGAAGATAATCTTTAAAGATAATTTCGTAGACGTAAGGTAATTCACATTTTTAACATTCAAGAGTACTGCAATGACAATTCATCAATGTTAATTAAGTAGACAGATACTTGCCTCCTGATATTTATTTAAGTATATTATTTAAACATCTTTTCTATCTTCTTAGTGTGGATAGCACATTTTTTTTTGTTAACCAATATTGTCCCACTGCTGGGCAAAGGTCTCCCCCAAACAGCTCCAACCATCCCTATCCTTCGCAGTCTCCCACCAACTACTGTCGAAGGTAGCCAAATGGGTAGCATATTATAGGAAGTTTTTGAAAAACACTTTGAAAGTGTACTTATTAGGTATCAAACTTACGACCACTCGATTACCTAGGTCGATGCCTTACCTATATATGTATTCATAATACCCATACGAAAACTTTAACATCCAAACCACAGAACAAAACTATAAAATATACATTACAGACCTACATAACACAAACCTCTTTATGTACCGACGGGCGGGCCGGCCATGATTCTTCTGTTATCAGAACGGGTCATTGAGGGCGCACCCCTTGATGTTTCTGTGCCTCACAATTTATTATACCCTCATTATGGAAATCTATGGGGCGAGCTCAAAACTTGGGGTTGAACAGTATTGTCGAATTACATTTTTTACGATGCAGTTCTGAACTGTAATATCTTAATCAGACAGAATCGGGGTTGATGAGATTTCTAAAAGGACCATTCAGCCATGTAATCTTAAGTTTTTCTAAGAACCATAGTATCATGTCATTTAGAGTGGTGACTTTGAATAAGCATCACGAGAGGAGATTCTCTCTGGTCTCTACGTCCATTGGCATGGGTGACTTCAATATTATAGAGTCACCAAGTTTTCTGTGCCGGTGACAGCGTCGCTGTAATCGCATAATTTGGTTGTCAGTTTATTGAAAATGTATCCAAATGAAATTAGACTCAAGATGACAATAGTAGCTTCCACTTTAAACCATTTATTTCTACACCACAATACATAAAAGAAAGATACAAAAAAAAGAAAATACTTATGCTCTAATTAAACAAAAACAACAACTTTTGGCTACGGGCACAGTTAACTTGGTGACTCTATACAATAAATAAAAACGTTACAAATGCTGGTTTATAGAAAGTAAATTAATTTCAAGAAGCTAATCTTAAAACACAAATAAATCTAATTGCACGTACACGGGAATTAAATGAGAAATCTGTACACTACCATAAGCTAAATAGACCCACGCTAATATTTAATATATGTATAAATACCAGTATGCATTACAAATATACATTAACAAAACATTAATCCTCACTGATAGATTCGGTCGGATCTGACACAGTACTTAATTATTTAAGTTTAATCCACGACAGCTCCTGACAACCAGAGGTAAGTTGACTGATAGTATCTAAACTAAAACCCACTTCGTCGTTCATTATTAATTACGTCTTCAATACGAACGGAAACAGAGTCGTAACTCCAAAGTTAGAGCTCACTGATTTTGGTCAGATGTTGATGAGAGGTATTATAGGTAAGTAAAGTTGAATTTTATACTTTAAATAGTTTTTTTTTGATAGATTCTTTTCATTGCACTTTTCTATTATTTGATAGGCGAGAGAAACCGTAACATAATGAGTGGAGTGAATGCCTTCAGACCTCCAAAACTTAGATATAAATTAATATTACATTTTGGTAACTTTATAAGTACATTTTAGAAAAATCTGTTTACTTAACTTATTCTTAACAAAATAGAAATATTAAGTTCATCATGGTTTGAACGATATCTTCTGCTTCATTAAATGGTATGTAATAGATGATTGATACGAAAATTTTATTCCTTAGAAACCATTACAGTAACACCAACATAACAAAAGTTCCAAAGTTCCGAGATATTCTAAGAAATCAATTACCGTTCCTACCTGTTAATTCGGTAGGGAATCGAATTTATGAACTTGTTTGGAAGAAAAAAGTCAGAAGTAAAGAATCATGTTTCGTTGAGGATTAATTAAGTTTAGTCTTCTGAGGGAGGGATTAGGGATTGTCCTTTCTTAAGCGCAATATACACTGGACTTGCCGAGCCGCCGGCCTATGTCGGCGGCTTCATATAGCTGCTTCACTCATTGCAAGTCGGAAAAGTTTGTCAGCAACATGTCGGCGACTTGAGATGAGGAACTTTTGTTTGGGTTAGTGATTGCTATAGCTCGAGTGTCACCGGCCAACTGAGCGCCGTACGCAAACCGCCAGCATGACGGCGGACAACAACCGCGGCGGGTCATGTTGCCGAGATGATTCTTTTCATAAAAGCCGCCGGGTCATGCCGGCGGCGCGGCGGGCTGTGACGTTGGCTCAGTGTGTATTCAAATTATTATGATTAACGAGATAATTACCATGAACAACAGTTCCTCCGTAATCACGGCAATAGCAACAGGGTCGAAACTCGAAATAAATAATATACCTACCTGTCAGTGTGTATTGCGCTTTAGTTTCGTTAAATATTCTCCTTGTTTTAATCTGTGGTTAGCTTGATATACTCTCCATGGGATCAACCTTCCATCCAACCTTCGTGGGCTCACTGACCCGTACTTGATCTTAGTTCTTGGTTTTGAAACAGGGGTTGTCCATCTCTTTCTGTCCACAATTAATTCCCAAGCTTACGTCGTACTTAGCTTATAATACTTTAGTAAAGACTGACGACGAATAATTTATGGCTTTTCCTTTGGGATGCATAGTATCGACTAAATATTTATATAAGTGAAAGTTTGAATGGATAGGTGAATGTTTGTGGATCTATCACGTAAAAACTACTGAATCGATTTTGATGAAATTTGGTACTGATGTTCCTCGTAACTAGGAATAACATAAGATACTTTTAATTCTGAAATTCTCCAGGGATTGAGATTTACGTGGTAAAACCGCGGGGCACAGCTGCTATTTGACTATAAACATTTTATTTCAATATTTTTTACATAATTTCTACCAAATAATGGTTTACCAAAAAAATTTCGTATAGCCCTCTGGGTTGTGAAGGTCTGATGGCAGTCGCTTCACGTAAAATACTGACATTCCTCCAAATCTGGTTAAACTGAAAACCGACCCCAAATAGACATGGGATAAAGGTTCGGAAGAAGAAGATTTCTACCAAATGATATTATATAAGAACATGATACTACCTGTAAAATTGATATTCTATAAAAAATATATGACAATATCATGCGTTTAATTACCTATTCTTATCAATTAATTAAACTAAGTACTACTAAGTAGAGTATCATCGTTACGTACATATTGTTTTGTTATTTTGTGTTAAGTACATTGTAATTTGGGGATTAATTGATGACATTAATGATTGAAATAATTATATTAATACATTGGCTATCTAGCACATTCTTTTGATATGGTATGAAGTGTTTGAGGCCCTTTTGGGCTGTTTCGAAATTACGCAATTATTCTTGACTAGCGGCGCCCCGCGGTTTCACCCGCGTAGTTCCCGTTCCCGTAGAATATGGGGATAAAATTATGTTAAAAATCTTCCTACTGAATCACTCTATCTATTAAAACAAACCGCATCAAAATCCGTTGGGTAGTTTTAAAGATCTAAGCATACGTAGGGACAGAGGAAGCGACTTTGTTATATACTACGAGTATGTAGTGATTTTTGCCAAAATACTATAAAAGAATATTAGGCAAAACCATATAAGGAATATTTGTACCAATTTTCACGTAATTTTGCAAAACTATTCTTGAGTTTTAAATAGTGTAAATAACCCGACTTGATTATGTAATTTTGAAATCTCTTATACAAAATATGGTATCAATAAAATCCTTATCCTCATTTTATGACCAACTTTTTGTTGGACGCTTTTTTTCCTGCTATCATCGGTCGTGGGCATGCCTAAATGTAGCCCAACAATGGAGTGTTTGAGCGTAAAACCCAATCTTGTTTGCCTACTTTCAACATGTGACGCCTATTTTGTAATCGTTCGTAGATATTTACTCAGAATATTAGTAATAACAACAAAATATATGCATATTATATACGAGTACAAATGCATTCTAGTACCAAAATACAACGTCTTTCCAATAGCAACGCATATTGCAAAGGTGATAAAAGATAATAGAGATACAAAAGCAATAAGAACTACAAAAGGCTTTCAGATACCAAAAGTGGTTAACCCAGATCCAATATTACCGATAACAGTACAAGAACTGTTTTAACCAATTCAACTGTAACTGATACAGTTGCAAAGTCTATAGAAGTTTAAACAATACACTAGCGACACTTGAATTAAAGTAGACAATGGTTGGCATTATCTGAAATTAAAAATCCTTACATTGTTAAGTCTCCTCTAGTTAATAACTAGCTCTGTTTTTTTAGCGGACTTGTCATAATAACGGACTGCGTGCTATCCATTCAGTGTCGTTTGATTGAACTGTGTGTTTATGAATCAGTCACCAGTAACGGCTTTTATAATTATAAAAAAATATATATATTGCATCCCAAAGTTTACATTAAACATTTGCAGTGATTCCTCACTAGGCAGAGCCTGTATTGAGGATATCAATTTCGTACACGTTAATCGTTAGGACTTAAATTCTAAAAAATAAAAGTTAAATTAAGATAAGTATTATGAAAGTACAAATTATAAAAAAAAAGTAGAGTAAATTATAATATAGGACTTCGAACAATTCACTGGCGGAGAAAAGTTTATCAGGGTTCACAGCGCATCTCACTTCTCTTGATGAAGACCATCGAAATAAGTCCAACCGGGCTAGCATGACTTCGAAAACGCGATAGATAGAAGCAATTTATTGACATCCAACTGTCAAAATATGATAAAAATACCCGCCATATTTAATTTTACCCCGTGATTAATTTTATGACATTTGGTCATGCTCGCGAAATCGATATTATTTCGTGGTGTCTATATTTTTTATCACGCAAAGTCATGCTACGGGGGCTGGGGTTTGATTAAAATTACTTAGCACTAAGTAAAATATAAACAGCCAACATTATGTGAAATGAAAAATTCTTACATCACAAACCCTTAGTGGTGTATTCGACTAGTTTTTGTGTTGCTAGACGTTCTTAGATAGACGTTGGAAGGCACGTGACCCGGTATAGACACCCCCGATATAAAAGTACTACAAGACGCCGATAAACTGAAGTTTCTTCGAGGAGAAAAATGATGGCACTTTTGATTTTTATTTGGAACGTGACTATTTTTATTTATGAAGTGGTCTTGTATTAGATGGATTGCCTTCATTTGGTAGTTTGCGTGTGGGTATTTGTTATTTGAATATATTATTATAGTTTGAGAGAGGGTTTTTCTATACAGCTGAAACCGGTTTGACGTATTTCTATGACTATTTGTCTAAAGGTGCTCCTTCACCGGGAGCCTTCGAGTGTAATGTAACGTTACAGATTTGAGTATTACATCAGTGAAGGAGCAGAACCGAGTGGAGCAGAACCAATGCGCACCTTGTAATTTATTAATTGTAATTTGTAATTATTACACGCGAATGCTCGATAGTCAGGGAGGTATTATTGTAATGTAATGCTCAAAGACTAATTTGTAACGTTGTATTACACGCGAATGCTCCCAGTGAAGGAGCACCTTTAATCTAAAGAAACCAAATTGAAGCGAAAATCTATAAAATCCCAACCATGAAAAAATATTGACTCAACTGAGAATATTCCCGTAAAATTAAATTAAAACCTGAACCCAAAAACAAAAATTAAAACTTTACCGTAACAAGATAACATTATATAAAATACTTTTTAAAGGCCATTAAAAGCAAATTCCGAAAACAAAACAAAGAAAGATGTTTAAGGAAAACACCAGACGAAAAATACTTTTATCCCATAAAAAAGTAACATACTTAAGAGAATCCGAAACCGCGGGGGATCCTTGGAATTGTCCAAATTGCAAATTATCTTGTAAAAACCAAATCACCGGAATAAATCCACTTCATCCACTTGTCCTAAGACACCACCGTTTTAACTTTCCTCGTTACTCATAGGCCAACTTTATTTGTTTCGATCAACTTCTTTTCTAGAAACCATTAAAAGTTTTAATTCATTTAGAAACGAACGTTTTACGATGAGAACGCGAGATTCTTATCTTGTGCCAATAAAGTGCAAGAGTTGTGATGGTACTATGATTTTATTGTGATATACATTTTGAAATTCTAATTCTACAAAACCAATATTATAAAATGAGAAAGTTTGTATGGATAGATGGATGTTTATTACTTTTCACGCTAAAACTATTATTATTGAACTTATTTGGTACTTGTTATACCAAAAATCTCAAGGAATTAGGATTTACAAGGGTAAAGCCATAGGCTGCTGCATAGAATGAAGTGAATGAAAAAGATAATGGTTCCTATGACGAACTGCTAATAAATAAAATAGCTAATAATATCTGTATGTCGCTCTCAAAATTACAAACAAGTAAAATAAAAGCAACATTAACTAACTCTAACGTTGGTAGACATGACAATTTACCACAAGATCCAAGGTTATCCCTAAAACAACAATCTTCATTTTACGTAAAGAGGTTCTAAGTTACTTCCAAGACTTGATTACAAGTGTCTTCATGTAGCCTTTGTAAATGCTATGACGATGACGTCACTTTGAAATTACAAACGTTGAAGACCTTTAAGAATTAGGGACGTTACAAATGTAAAAGGTCTGTATTAATTGGTGTGACAAGGTTGTAGGTTTCAAATGTTATACTTGTTAGATGGGTATTGTGTCGGCTATATAATCGGCTTATGGAAACCGTTTGTATCATACACTGAGCAAGGAATCTTGCCTTGTAGTCAGATATTTATCCCGCGCCCCTTCCATGGACGATCCGTTCTCTACGTGTAATAGTCTAACTGAACTTTAAGAGTTAAAAGCATAATTCAGCAGTAGCTTTCCATAAAATATAAAAGCCTACTAAAAAAATTGCTTTAAACGCACTATCCAGTAAGGCAGCTCGGGAATACGCTTGTATGGAAAGCTGCTTGACAACCATGAATTGAGATCTACGATTTTCACCTAGTTTTATAAATTCTTAAAACTTACCCACCCATTTTTTGTATAGTAAGGGGGTTCCCATATTGAATTATTTATTTCCTGACAAGTTGCAGTAGAGTGATCAATCAATATTTTTATCTAAATCTTTTTGTAAAGAAAATTAAATTGGTTATGATCTTTGTTTGTGCTTTATACGATACTAGCTGTGCCCCGCGGTTTCTCTCGCGTAGTTCCAGTTCCCGTGGGAATTTCGGGATAAAAATCCTATGTCCTTCTCCTGGTTCTTAGGTACCTCTCCACCAATTTTCAGCCAAATCAGTTTAGCCGTTCTTGAGTTATAAATAGTGTAACTAACACGACTTTCTTTTATATATATTACTAGCTGTGCCCCGCGGTTTCTCTCGCGTAGTTCCCGTTGCCGTTCCCGTGGGAGTTTCGGGATAAAAAGTATCCTATGTCCTTCTCCTGGTTCTAAGCTACCTCCCTACCAATTTTCAGCCAAATCGGTCCAGCCGTTCTTGAGTTATAAGTGGCGTAACTAACACGACTTTCTTTTATATATATTTTTAGGAACCAGAAGTGGAGTTAGTTAAAAAAAAAGAAACGGAATCACAAACAACCTTTTTATATTTTATTCAATTAACACGAATTACACTTAAATACTAAAATCTAATAAAAATCACCAAATTACAACAATAATACAGAAAGGAAACAATCAACCACCAAATATACAGAAAACCGTTAATTTGAATTTACCGACCGAGTTACGAAACGCTACAGAGAACCTATCCGTCCGAGCGCCGACCGACAAATGAGTTGCCAACCGCCGCTCAACTGGTTTTATAGGAAAGGCTGCAACGTCACGCACTTAGTCGTAACAAAAATAAAACATTAATCTAATTGATCCTGATACGGCCTCTCCTGACTGTGTCCGTCCTCGGGCACTTCTTCAGCGGCAACCTCGTCTGCAGAGATGGTAGGAGGCTGGGTGGAAGGTCCCGCCTCTGTAAAATCGTCCTGAGCCTGAGCAACATCCTCATTACCTAAAATTGTAACAATTGTTTGCATTAGTTCAGAATTAACTTTGCAAGTTTGCATACTCGAACATTCATCTCGCTTTCAAGGCCCTCTTTCGAATATAATTTAAATCATTCACGCCTCTAATCATACCAAACCCTTACATATCAATTGACATATTTTCATATGTCAATTAATATGCCTGATACCAAATGCACTGCAGTACATTTGTTGAATGTGTGGACAACCGTACCACACCTAGTTGCCACACCACATTCCCCGGACTCGTCTCACAGTTCGAGTCCAGTTACATCGGATACCAAAGTACCGACACTCGGGATATGCACACAGCTAAACATCCCTCTCAACGAATATCGTAACGATACTCAGGATGTGCACACAGCTAAACATCCATCAACGAGTATCGTACTGACATTCAGGATGTGCACACAGCTAAACATCCATCAGGGTGTGCACACAGCTAAACACCCACCAGGGTGTGCACACAGCTAAACACCCTTATCCAAACAGCTAAAGCGACCAGTACTACAGTACAGTCTCCTTGACAACAGTGGCTTCTCAGGGTTCCCTCCTTATGTACAGTAACACTTGTACAGCCACCACACCAGCGATGTCAGTCACCGATGTTCATATTCACAACTGTAACATAAGTAAGACCATTACTCACTCTCAAAGAAAGAGGCACACGTATCTGGACACCATTCTCCTTTCCAGGGAACCATATATTGAGCTGCCGCCTGTGTTGTTTTCCCCCGAGCACCACTCAATAACTTAAGCTCATATCTGTCGCTGGGCAAGATTTTGGTGACTCGATAGGGTCCTCTCATCCCGGAGTCCAACTTGCCTGTGCTCTGGGAATACTTAATCACAAACACTAGGTCTTGAAGCTTAAACACCCTCGGAGATTTTCGGTGCCGGTTAACACGAGAGTCTTGCTCCGTTTGGTTACTGCTCAGCATCTCACTGGCTCGAGCTCTGCATAACTCGCGCCACGCTAGACGATTTGGACGAGCGTCTTCAAGTGCCACATCTCGAACCAGGACACGAAGTACGGGAGTAGTCGCATCAGTACCGATTAATAAATTTAAAGCAGAATATTTGGTAGTCTTTTGCTTTGTTATATTTAAAACTAATTGAAGTTTCCACAAGTATTCGGACCAACAAGTATTTTTATTACTTACCTCAATACGAATCATGTTAAGGACAGTACGTATATAACGCTCCGCTTGACCATTTGCATGGTGCATTTCGGGCGTAATATAATGTATGTCACAACCCATATCGTTAATTAATTTTACAAAACTAGAAGCTTCGAACATACGTCCGCGATCACAAATCAATAATTTTGGAACACCAAACAAAGCAATTGCATTATTAAAAACGCGATTCAAATCATCTGCATCTTGTCTATACATGGGGTTTAACAAAGTAAATTTCGTAAAAGAATCAACAATGACCAATACAAATTTATAGCCATTAGACTCGGGTAAGGGGCCCAGAGCATCTATGTGTACCGTGTTAAAGGGGATGTCTGATTTCTCCCATGATGTAATCGGTTGTTGTGGAGCTCTAGGGACACGTTTCTTTGAGATACATGTAAGACAGTGAGACACGTATTTATTTACAAAGGCCCTAAGCCCAGGGAACCAAAAATGTCTAAGGATCAAATGTAATGTCTTTTCAGCTCCAATATGCTCATGTTCGTCGTGAAAAATTCTTAAGAGGCTCAATCTATGGCCTTTTGGAATATAGCATAGGAGTCGCGGCTCCTCACCGACAGGAGTGTAACGATAGTAAAGTAAATCATTTTGACAGACATACCTTTGAGAATCCAAGCTACCTTCGTTTAACTTTTGAATTAGTTCTTGAGTTTCAGTATCCGCATTTTGAGCAATTTGAGCCCAATTACGAGGTCTGTTAACCTGATTCACCTGCGTCGCTGGTGGATTCCTGCTAAAGTAGTCAGCATGAGGCATTAAAACGCCTTTTCTATATTCAATTGTAAAATTGTAATCCTGCAAATAAATCCACCAGCGTGCAACTCTGGGTAGTAAGTCCTTTTTTCGTTCGGTAGCCTTTAGAGCGTTGCAGTCAGTAATAATTTTAAATTCAATACCGATGAGATAGTGCCTTAGATATTGCAACGCCCTAACGACTGCCAACGTTTCTAATTCATAGGAGTGATATCTACACTCAGCCCCTTGTGTAGTTCGGCTGAAGTAAGTAACTACACGTTTCTTACCGTCGTCGTTGTGAGTTTGTAACAACACGGCTCCATATCCTACACTGCTGGCATCCGTGTGCAACTCCGTAGGCAGAGATGTATCAAAAATTGCAAGAACCGGCTCAGTGGTCAGTTTTTGAATGATATACTGGCGGGCAGACTCTTGTTCTGACCCCCATTCAAATTTGACATTTTTCTTTAGTAAGCGAGATATACTTGCAGTTTTTGATGCGTAGCCCTCGATATAGCGGCGGAAGTATCCCGCCAATCCTAAGAACTGACGGATTTGCTTTACATTACCTGGTATCGGAGAGTTTATCAAGGCCGCCACCTTACACGGGCTCGGCCTAACCTGCCCATGAGAGATAACTCGACCAAGATATTCTACCTGCTGGGTGAGAAACGAACACTTTCTGAGATTGACTGAAAATCCGGCATCTGTCAACGTTTTCAAAACTTCGCGTAATAACGCTATCCCATCTAAAACGGTTTCGCTCATTAGTAAAACATCGTCTACATACACTAATACATTGCCAGCTTCAATCAATCTCCTAAGAGTGGTGTTAATGATTCTTTGATATACCGTCGGAGAATTACATAAACCGAACGGCATTTTCACATACTCGTAGTGACCCTCCGGAGTCACAAACCCAGTTTTGTGTATTGATGCCTCATGAATAGGAATTTGATGAAAGCCTGAGGCCATGTCAAGGCACGTGAAGAATTTAGAAGATCCTAGACGGTCTATATGGTCCTCGATCAGCGGCAATGGATACCTGTCCTTTATCGTGATCCTATTTAGGGCTCGAAAATCAACACACAGCCTATTGGAACCATCTTTCTTTTTAACCAGTAATATTGGGCTGGCGTATTCCGACTCAGATTCCCTAATTATTCCCTTTTCTAATAAATCATTAATTATTTCCCTAACCTTAACTTTCTCCTGATATGACAAGCGATATGGATGATAGACTACTGGTGTATCACTAGTAAGATTTATGTGCATCTGTCCCGTTGTCACTGTGGTGGTAGCAGTACCAGAAATTAAAAATTTTGAAAAATCATTGATTACTGACATCAACGCAGCGAGGTCATCACCACGGAGTGGCGTGTTAACGTTGTTAGTTAAACCTTTCTCAACTGAATTAACCATTACTGCGCTATTGGAACTGTGAGTTAAGTATTGTTTGTCTTTGGTGCGATAATAAATAATGCCGTCTCTATTTAATACGTCTGTACCGATAATTATCGGAGTATTCATACACGAAGCGGGTACAATAATCAAATCGACATCAAGCGAAATATCCTCAAATTCGATGGTTAAAGTGACGTATTCGCGACAAGATATCTCCTTATTACCTACTCCTCTAATAAGGCACTCGGTAAATTTGCGCTGACAAGAAAACAACTTAATTACGTCAGATGCGATCAAAGAAATGTTTAAAGCCCCACTATCTATCAAGACATCCACGGGGATGCCCTGAATGACCGCCGGTACGACATCTTTTTTATTAGAACTATTAGAAATTTCTTTACACAAGTTCACCCTTCTATTCTGATTATTATTATTTCGAGCTTCCGAACGCTCTTTAGAAAAACAGTCGCTCTCTTTATGTCCTATCTTTTTACAGAAGGTACAAGTCGGGGCAGTTGTCGGTTTGGCTACCGTTCCCGATTGTCGGGCGTTATTTGACGTGTCTGCTCTCTTGAAACAATCTTGGCTCTTATGTCCATTGCGTCCGCACGAATAACATTTAATATTAGATCTGCCATTTTTATGCCCTCTTAGTAAATGTGAGGGTAGACGAGAATATAATTTTGTAACGGCGGGCTTAACGTAAATTGATAAAAATGAAACTAAATTGTCAATTGATAAGTCAGCGTTTGCAGCCGCGGCACGCACTTGCGGATCCGTTATCCCTCGAACAATAATTTGGATCATAAGATCTTTACTCAAACCTTTTATTATTCGTAAACGCAGTAGGGAACGTCGAGCGTACTCGGCGTACGTCGAATATCTATCTGAGTTGGTGTTCATGACATCATACAAAATATTAGCATAGTCTAACTTACGCGGGCACAACGGTGTAAATTCCAACTTGAAATTAGACCATGACCTATCGTTAGTAACCCATTCGTTAAGCCAGGTTTTTGCATCGCCTTTTAAGCAATTGGAAACTCTCGAAAGACACTCGGTATCGCTCCAACCGTTGGCGACCCTAGCCCGTTCAACCTCCTCGCACCACACCGCGATATCGTTAATTAAAGGATCGAAATTTGAAACAAAATAGCTATGAGATTTGTTCATCATCGCAGTACCCAAAAGTTCAACTAACGCGTTACTCGCGGAAGGCGCACTCGAGTTTGGTTGGCAGGCACTATGAGCTACAGGGCGCGGTGATTTTCGCGATTCATCTAAAGAGCTCCCCTCTATAGCGTTAAGACGTGAGAGTATCGAACTCAAAGCTTGTTTTACCGAACTATCACGACGTGAATGCGAGTCCCGCGATCGTGAACGCATGTCCCGTGAATATGACCGACTACGGTTTCGGTTATAACGTCGAGAACGTTCGCGAGAAGGGCGTGGAGGCGTCTCGGGCGTATCACGCCTAGCACGATTACGAACCCAACCGCGCGAACGGCTTCTAGACCGAGATCTCTCAGGTGTGTAGTGTCTAGGCCGACTACGAGACAGTTCACGCGAATTCCGCCGTTTTCGAGAATGTTCCGTAGAACGTTCGCGTATACGACCACGATAACCTACGTCAGAAGACCTACTACGCGACCGCAGGGTCCGAGGCATTGTATTTGATAGCTGATTGCTTCCTCACAAACACTTGTGGACACAGGCCTATCCCACTTCTGATTTTAGGAACCAGAAGTGGAGTTAGTTAAAAAAAAAGAAACGGAATCACAAACAACCTTTTTATATTTTATTCAATTAACACGAATTACACTTAAATACTAAAATCTAATAAAAATCACCAAATTACAACAATAATACAGAAAGGAAACAATCAACCACCAAATATACAGAAAACCGTTAATTTGAATTTACCGACCGAGTTACGAAACGCTACAGAGAACCTATCCGTCCGAGCGCCGACCGACAAATGAGTTGCCAACCGCCGCTCAACTGGTTTTATAGGAAAGGCTGCAACGTCACGCACTTAGTCGTAACAAAAATAAAACATTAATCTAATTGATCCTGATAATATAGATATACGATTACTGGTATTGTTTGGTTTGAGATCACCAATACTCATCAGGGTAGCAAGGAAGAGTCTTTTGCTCTGCAGAGGGATTTTACAAGGCGATACAGTGACTATAATGAATAATTTGATCGTTTCTAAAAACCTACTAGGTTTAACAAATGGATAAAATCAGTGATTTTTATCTTTATGACGATACAATCAAATTACTAATTTTGACTAACTTTTAATTTGATATTGTTATGTAAAATGCTGTTTAAATTATTTATCTGTTGATCTAGCTTGTGATATAGAATGACTATGATCACAGTTAGATCATGGTGATACGGACAACCTAGAAAAATACTACATTTTTACAGAATATTATCGTCAAGCAGTTACCCAAGCTAAAGCATTTTGCCTAGAGTAAGAGGTTCGGAGTCTAATCTTCTCCTCATTCTACCTTTTCTCTTATTTTCCCATAAGGCAGGTATCAAACTTAATATGAGTTTATTAAGGGAAAATGGAAATTTCTAACCATCGTTCTCAAACTAATAAAATAGAATAGAAAACAGAACTTTGGTGTATTATAATGAGATCGTGGAAATATACACCGACGACAGCAGGTACACATTAATTAGAGGACTAGGGTAAATCCACTTGTATGTAACACCAATCTTACAGATACAGTTAATGCTATTAATTTTATTATTATCATGTAATTACATCTAGAATTATTTCGATACGAATGTTGAATCTTATGATAAAAATAAATAGCATGTGCTCTGATAATTACTGTCTAAAAATTACAATTTGCTACGATAACATTTTTGTAAAAATATTCATATGCAGACGGGACTTTACAAATATGCTTGAAACAAAGTAGGTTAAGATAATAAATGTAAGCGACGCAATAAGATAAGAACTGCGTAGCTTTTTACCAAAGCTGAGATTTGAAGTTGAACTGAGGACCGCGCTGATCAGTGGCTCAAATGTCAGCTAGATGATTTTCAAAATGCCTACCTTAGCCACTGTTTCCTGCTCTAAGTCAAGGAGATAAGCCATGATGAAACTAGTGGTAAAATAAAGTATCCTATATTTCTATACGATTTCTTATGACCATGAAATGGATCGATGATAGTGACTAAATAAGCAAGCGTCTCGCCCTGCGGACGGATTCCTCAGCCGCACAGCAGTAGCCGCGACTGACGTTAATGGTCCTTGATTATGATCAAGCACGTCATAATAGACTAAATTATTGACATGATAATGATAAAAATAATCCATTATAATATTCTTAACTCTCACGTATGCCTAATCGATTTTGGAAAGTAAACAAAACATGCTTACTAACGTAAACACGGTGGTACAGATACAATCTTTAATTTTATCCATTGTTGAATGAGTTTATGTATTTATATCAATAAATTTTCAGTTGGATTTGTTTGTTTGGCTCAAAAAAGGGTGAATTATGTTCTTCATTTACTCATTGTTTTTATATAACGTTTATTACCACCACCTCCACAAATGGGGTTTATGGGAGTTACCACAGTGCGATTGCGGAGCACTTGACCAGACCCTGTTCCATGTGGTAAACGAATGCCCGCTCCGGTGCTTCCCCGGCGGAATATCGGAGGTCCGTAGGATCGCACCTGCCACTATAAGCTGGTTAAATAACCTAGACATAGAAATCTGATTCTCGCAGAATGCCATATGCAATGATGATTATAACTAAGAACTCGTTTTAATTCCTGGGTTGAGTAACGCATTTTTACTGTTCCAAATATGTCTCGGGTTTGATTAGGCTAGCATGATGATATCGTCCAGTCCTCCTCACTGTACAAATATCATCAGAAAGAGTGGGTCATGTCTTGTAGGGGTCTTACTGTCTGATACTGATTGTCTTCGACAACAAAACGTTACAGAACTGAACCACGCGGTAGTTCCTACCACACTCCTGTGCACGTGACAGCCGACACCATAGAATAAGGATCACGACCAGGATTCTCTCTGGCTGACACTGTTACTTTAACTATAATAATAAATATTATGATTAAGTTTGATGTTTATTAACATACATAATCAAAAATACCTACACGAATCACTTGCAAGCCAAGTGTTAATCCGTAATCTAAGTCGGTTGCAATTCCATTGTCTACAAATCAAATCTAAATAATTAGGGATTTAAACGATAGTAAGATAAACGAAATAATATAAATTGGCCGCGATTCAAGCTTAAGGCGTTAATAAAATCTTACCCATGGTGTTAATAAAACTGTTAGTAGTCGTCGCAGTGGTGGTGTGTGTGAGTGGTTACCCCTTTACGGGGGAACCCGATGGAGTCTCTAGCACAGTACGTTTCTCAAAATTATCAAGTTCAGAATTTACTTTATCATCATTTAACTATGTTTTAAAATCCCTTTGTGTTTCCCTTAGATAAAGTCCATACGTTCCTATGGATATCCTGCTGAAGCCCATGACCTCATCACCAGCGATGGCTACATTTTGCAAATGCACAGAATCCCACACGGAAAAGGTCAAAACCCTTCTGGGGACAGGCCAGTTGTCTTCCTGATGCATGGACTTCTTGCTGCTTCTGACTGTTATACTCACCTGGGACCAGAACTGGCTCAAGGTAAGATGTTATATAACTTAAGTGTTATTTTTAATCTTACTAGCAATGTGGGTAGTTCATTACTAGAAACTTTGATAGCTCCTCCAACGAAGCTAAGTATGTTTGTGTCTGAAGTGGGTTCAGGTGGGCTCAGGTCAGGGTTGCTTTTTGATAAATTATTTTGTTATAGAATAAGATTTACTATGTTACAATCTTTCATTTTCAGCATACAACCTCGCTGACGCTGGTTTCGATGTCTGGATGGGCAATGCCCGTGGTAACAAAGATTCACGTAGACATGTGACCCTAAACCCTGATGATGAAAGGGAGAAATTCGCGTTCTTCGATTTCTCGTTCGAACAAATAGCTCTCATAGACGTGCCAGCTATGATTGACTACGCTCTGGAATACACTGGCAAACAAAAACTGCATTACTTGGGACACTCTCAAGGAGGAACCGTGTTCCTGATTCTGTGCTCGATGAAGCCTGAGTACAATGACAAGATGGCGTCCGTGCACTTGATGGCTGGAGTTGGATACCAAAGACATTTCCCAACGTCGGGTCTTGCTGCAGCTGCCTTGCTTACAAACACCATCCACGTAAGTTAAACATAAACAAAGCAATTTTTAAAAGAAATAATGTATCATCAAAGATAGAAAGGCAATAAAAGTAACTATATTTTTAGAGTGTGGCAATAACCAATGGTTTCGTGGAACTATTCCCACCATCTGATGATGAAGACGCCCAGATTGAGTTAGCTGACTACTGCCTCGGTGATGCAGCTATGGCTGCCATTTGTAACATGATTGGAATGGACGAACTTGTGGTAAGTACCAATATTACAAAACACTTAATAAATTTCCTCCTTATATCTTCAATTTCGTTTAGAGTACCCTTAATTTAAGCACTCAGGAGTACTAAAGAGCAAATTTGTGACCCAATTCAAAAATTAAGCATTATTCGGTACCAAATGATTATATTTGTGAATACAAAATAACTTTATCAGTCATTTAATGTCTACGTATTTGACTTCAGTGCAAATGATAAATGCTACGTAATAAACTGATTAAAATGATAGCAATCATAATTACCGTGATATGCTTGTTTTTAATAAACATATTTTTGATTGATTGTTTATTGGCCAATATACTTCTATTGTTAAATTTTAAGACATAGTAATTTGAAATATTTATTCTATTTATACTTCCTACGAGTACTATGTAAACACTTCATATTATGAATCCACTTAGGTCAAAATTTGTGTGACATGCGAAGCGACATAAGCAGGAACGTTTGCCGGGACTTACGCTTCTATCTCTTTTTTTGGGTGCTCCCAAAAAAGCATACTAAAGTATGCGTAACAAAAGCATACTAAAGTATTTGGGTTTAAATATATCACCATCATCATCAGCAGCAGCGTATATTTCGTTTTTTAAATAACTTTAATTTTCAGGATGAAGATTCTCTCCACGGTTTAAGACCAGCTGGATCTGCCTTGAAACAAGTAGCCCATTACGGCCAAAACATTCGCGACAAAGAATTCAGAAGATGGTCATACGGTATCATACAGAACATTGCCGTATACGGAAGCACGTCTCCTCCTAACTACAACTTGAAGGCTATCACTGCTGACGTCACTATGCATTACTCACTGAACGACATTCTCTTGGGAGAAGGTGATGTTCTAGCCATGGCTGCCGATATGCCCAACGCTAAGACAAGGAAAGTGGCCAGAGACAGTTTCCTCCACGTAGATTTCGTTGTAGGCAATGACGCCAAAGAACTAGTCACTGACTATATCTTAGACGCTCTTAAATCCTATGAAAAAATGGCATAAATGTAATTGATTCCACTGCACATTGTGATTATTTTATTGATCCCATCCGTATTTTGGTACAAATTAGTAATAAGAGATATAGTTAAGACAATGTAACGATGCTTTAAAATAATGAGTTTTATTTCAAACGGGCTGGCCCAATTAATGTTATCCTATGCAAATTTAAAGGGTTTTTATATGAATACAATAAAAATACAAAAAGCACTTTGAGTTTTTGCAATTTTTCAATTTTCTGGGAAACGTTTCCAATTACCCATACCATCAGAACCATGCTTGGAATATCAGTATTTTAAATAGAAATAAGTCAAACAGTTCAGTTTCTCTGAAGTAATACATTCTACACATAATTATTAATTAGGTACACGAATTAATTGAAGGCTTCTTTACCGATTGACCGATAACAGCAGTGATACGAACAGAAGTTCAACTGCCGAACTATTCATGGCCGAATTTCACCCACTAAATGGGGAACTAATGGAAAGCTAAATTTATCATTGAGTCATATAGGAATATAGGTTATACTATAATTGGGAGAATCTTTAGTACATAATAAGTAGAGAAATCTACGGAGGAGATAAAGCATTTATTTTTGCTACCAAAAAGATCTAAAAAAATCTCTAAGTTACCTTTGTTGTTTATTTATTTATTGTATACTAGCGCCCCCGCGTTTTTACCCGCGTGTAACCTTATCCCGTGGGAATTTTGGGATAAAAAGTCATCTGTACCAAATTTCATTAAAATCCATTCAGCAGTTTTTGCGTGAAAGAGGAACAAACATCCACACATCCACACTCACAAACATTCGGCTTTACAATATTCAGTAGGATGGCCTGTTCTATGCTGCTCATAATACATTGTTTCTATAATTAAAAATCATAACAAAAATTAGTTAGTTGTTATTACGGAAACTACAAAAATATTTATATTTTCATAAATGGCTGAGGGAAAATTTTAAAAGACAATAAAAGACTGATAAAATGACAATAATAAACCGGACAGATTAACTCGGCTTAGGTTTTATATTTATACTAATATAAAACCATAAATATTGATAAATTAAAAAAAACAGTAATAGTATAGAAAGTCTGGCTAAATAGCCGGAACTATTGAAATGGAAATTTTCATTTACACAAATATTATAAAGAGGAAAGATTTGATTGTTTGCAACGAATAGCCTCCGAAACTACTGAACAGATTTCGAAAATTCTTTCAATAGTGGAAAGCTAATTTATCGGTGCATGGCATAAGCTATATTATCATATTATTTTATCTCTGTATTCCCACGGGAACGGGAACTACGCATGTGAAACCGTGGGGCGCTACTATTTTTCTTATAACTATATATTTTTATTTACAACTTCTTAACCCTTTTGGCTCGGTTTTTGCATCTATTGGTTTTATAACCGACTTCAAAAAAACTATTAGTTTTTACGTTATAAGTACTTACACTGTATTTTTATCAGGCTCATTTTCCCCTTTATCTGTGTCTTATTGTGTAAAACGATTAGCAATTGTGCAATGTGAATGCTTCCTGCATGAATAATCCGCAACGTTTGTTATTGAGCGATGTCTGATTAATATTTTCGATAAAAGTAGCTTTACCAAAATACTTGAATTACAATTAAATGTAATATAAATACTTTGGTCATTTGTAGAAGTAATTTTACAAATGACCAAATTACTATATTAGTACAGAAATGAACTAAAAGAAAATTTTAACCACGACAACAGTTCGTTAAAGAGGTTTTATTTCAATAATCAATTCGAATCGTCCCAAATCCTTTTTTATACTTATTATGGTTTAATGTTATTTTTTACCATGTAACCTTTATATCCATAGTTTTTATTTTTTATTTTATTTGTCTTGTGTAATTATTGTCAATGTTGTGTACATTTGTTATTGGTAGTCATATAAGAACAAAACCACCTTTATAATACTTCATATCTGTATATTATATGCATTAATTTAAATGTACCTTTCTTAAATAAATAAATAAATAAATCAAAAAAAGAACATTACTTATTATTGACGACCTCGATGGCAAAGTGGTCACCATGCCGGACTGCCATCCGTAAGGTTGCGGGTTCGATTCCCGTGCGGGGTGAATATTTGTGTGAACCACAAATGTTTGTCTCAGTCTGGGTGTGTGTGTGAATGAGTGTGTGCGTAGTTTCTGATACCCTAGATACAAGTTTCGAACTTAGTTAGGGGTCAGTTACTATAACTAGATGATGTAGTGAATGATTATGTTATGTTATGTTATTTGCGAGGGGCTTTCTAGAAGCCTTTAACCTTTAGACTTTAATTACTTTAATTCTAACAATCATAATTAGTTTCTATGCAAAACAACATCATAATTTATACAGAAGATAAATAAATAACATAATCCTAGAACGATAATGTAGCTTAACTACTATCAAATGAAGTATAAGGCAAAAACATTTTATTTTTCTATTGGAAAATATTATAATTTTACTCGTAATAAAAAGGAATTTTATTATTTTTACTTTATAATGTTTATATGCGTATTTCAATACTATATCTTTACGTTATATCAAAGATTATTTATCAAGGTCTTTAAACTACGATTTGATTTATTTACTTCGTCGTATGTTTATGTCGTAAATGAAAATAAACTTAAAAATATGTTTACAATGGCCAAGACAATAGCCAGCAATAATCGCTTTGATTTGGCCAAAATTTATTACATTATTAGGAAATCAAATTGCTTTTTACATACTAAACATATTTAGCATTCATTTATAGTAACAGAACGCCAATTATAGGATCTTAAAAATGAAAAAAAAAACAAAAATAAAGAAAACGAATTGCATTTCAATGAATTCAAATAATTACTTGCAGAAAAAACTGTTTTTCAAAATAAAAATATAATTAATTTTACCAAAATTGAGACCACTATTGTCACTTTTGAACAGGTTTATTGGCATAAGTAAATAAATCCTATTTGATTATAAATACTTTACAAAAAATGAGGAAAGGAATAAGTTCGCTGGGGTTGCTTGCTTATAAATACTTAGTCTAGTTTTCGGCCACACCTACAATCCATATTGTATCTATTGTTTTATTACTAACCTATTGTGTATGTGCCACACCTGAACCGCTATCGAAGCTCTAACCATCATTATCTATATCTGCGGTGTTCCTTCTGATTGCAATCCACTAGCTTCGTATTAGCAAATCGCTTAATTATTTTACGATACGTAGATAATGAGAATACTATATATTGTGTGTGTATTTTAATATCAGGTGTTATTAAAATCTTAACCATGGCGTTGATTAAACTGTTAGTTGCAGTAGTATTGGTGGTGTGTGTGAGTGGTTATCCCTTTACTGGGAAGTCTGATGGTGTTTCGGAAACTGTAAGTGGATTTTTTGTTTTTTTTGACGTGTTTTTTTCAAGTATTTTGTTCCTCTTTTGAAGTAGAAAGAACGCAGAAAATGCCTGGCAAAAACCAAGGAGGTGCTGAGGACTAAATTATTTTATAAACTGTCTAAACGTTTTTTTTAGCACTAACTTTAATGTTTTCTAAGTAAAATATATTTTCCTAAATTTCCGGAGAAAATCTAAGAAGTTGATAGAAGATTTCATTCTTTCTTATAAGCATCTTAGTATTTGAAAGTAACAAGCTAATAAAATTAATAAGGAAGGTGTCGAAAAAAAACTGTTTTCCAAACATTTGAAAAATACTACTCATATTGTCAACAAAAGAATCCATTTTAATATTGTCATCTCTCAACAGATAAAGTCCATACGTTCTAATGGATATCCTGCTGAAGCCCATGACCTCATCACAAGCGATGGCTACATTTTGCAAGTGCACAGAATCCCACACGGAAAAGGTCAAAGCCCTTCTGGGGACAGGCCCGTGGTGTTCATGATGCACGGATTGCTAGCCTCTTCTAACTGTTACATTCATCTCGGACCCGAAATGTCTCAAGGTAATTAGTATTCTAAGTCTATTGTAATATGGTTGAATTTCGTTCTTTCTTTTTGAGAAGTTGCCATAACATATTGGTGTATTTTCAGCATACAACTTAGCTGATGCTGGCTTCGACGTCTGGATGGGCAACGCTCGTGGTAACAGAGAATCACGCAGACACGTGACTCTTAACCCTGATGATGAAAACGATAAATACGCGTTCTTCGACTTTTCGTTCGAAGAAATCGCTATCATAGACTTGCCAGCTATGATTGACTACGCTCTGGAATACACTGGTAAACAAAAACTGCATTACTTGGGACATTCTCAAGGAGGAACCGTGTTCCTGATCCTGTGCTCGATGAAGCCTGAGTACAATGACAAGATGGCGTCCGTGCACTTGATGGCTGGAGTTGGATACCAAAGGAATTTCCCAACTTCAGCTCTTGCAACTGTGGCGTTACTTTCCGATACCATCTACGTAAGTTTTACACCAAAATTTTGAAATAAAGTGCTGTTTTTCATAAAGTATTTGTCTAATTTGGTGATTATAATTTCAGAGTGTAGCTAAATCCAATGGTTTAGTGGAGCTGTTCCCACCGGGATCTGACCAAGATTCTTTGGCAGATCTTACTGACATGTGCTTCGGTAACCCAGCTCTTGCCGTCGTCTGTGACCTTCTCGGCATGGAAGATTTAGTGGTAAGTTCTTTTTATTTAAACTATCTACTAAGTAACTGCAATCCTTAGGGCCTATTTCATCATCCTCAAGTAACGTTTCGAGTACGTACTCGCATGTTTTGTCTTTGTCACTTGATATAAAGTAAAAAAGAGACAACACTCACTTCACTTAGTGAGTAACTTTACTTGAAGGTCGTGAAATAGGCCATTAATCCCTTACGAGTCAGCAATCTGCTCCTAAATTATCCTTGGGCTACAGTAGTTACTAACTGCCAGGTGATCCATCTGTTGGTTTACTCCCTTTATCATGGAAGTAATTAAATCTTATTTATTTATTATCTCTGTATACCTAGTAAAAACCTAAAATCAGTAGTTACGCGTGTAAAAACCCAAGGGACGCAGTTATTAACTAAAATTGATTATACTCGTATTTCCCTGAACCTGAAGATAAACCCTCAACTTGTCCTTATCCAAAATCGTATCAATATCAGTCAATGTTAATTCATTTAAATTCAAGAATGCAATTCCACATACGTAGCCCACTGATAAAATTAATTACAATCTTAGAAACTGATAAAATTTGTTCGATAATTAATTAAAATGAGGTGATATTTTGTCAAAAAACCTAATTAAGTTACGTAATATTTCTACCTTCAATTCAATTCTGATAATATCTATAATTATTACGTATTTGATTCAATGATATATTAATGACGAAATTATAGATATTTTATACTTCTATTTAAATTTCAGGATGAAGATGACCTTAAAGGCTTATCCCCAGCTGGAGCCGCCTTCAAGCAAATAGCTCATTACGGTCAGAACCTTCGCGACAGAGAATTCAGAAGATGGTCTTACGGACTAATATCAAATATTGGTATTTACGGAAGCACGTCTCCTCCTAGATACAACTTGGGAGCAATCACTGCTGACGTCACTATGCATTACTCAGTAAGTGACATTCTCTTGGGAGAAGGTGATGTTCTAGCCATGGCTGCCGATATGCCCAACGCTAAGACAAGGAAGGTGGCCAGAGACAGTTTCCTCCACGTTGATTTCCTCGTAGGAGACGACCTTAAAGAACTAGTTACAGATTACATCTTAGACGCTTTAAGATCATACGAAAGAATGTGATAATTAAATGCTTGTATAATATAATTATTTTATTGAATTCACCTACTAGTGTTAAGAGTACAAATTAGACTGTAAGTAGTTATAAGTATACAACAAGTGTTAATTAAATATTTAGTGTTTATTAAATAAATTGTTGTGTCCAACACAAATATCTGACTAAAGGTTTTTTTATTGTTGGATAAAACTAGGCTATCATGACCCGATAACACGAGTTAATCGTCAAATAACAAAACAACGTTTAGCAAGAAACCCGAATGAGCCACTTGTGACTCGGCGAATTAACGTGTGCATTCAACCTTAAACTTTATACGACTTTAATTGCTCCACCGTCGAATAAACAACTGTTAAATTGGAGCTAAAAGTCGCAAGGAACAGCTGGGTTTTACGGCGTAACAACAGTTACAAGAGTAGGTAGGTTTTGTGAACAGATGTGGTCAAATCTTCATATAATGCGTGGAGGCGGGAACAGACAACGAGTTGATGACACTCGTGTATACAAAACATGGGTGTTTTATGCCTTTACTTATTTTGGTAGTAGTAGGTAGTATTGGTATTGAAATTAAATGAGATCTTTTGCCTAAAGCTTGTCGCTCAACGAGATTATGAATATTTGTCATTCTTCTTCTTCTTCTGTACATCTTTTTGTGTCAAATGGGGGTCAGTTTTTGACAAAATTATTACAGTATTTAACGAGGAGAGACTGCTATCATCATCATATCAGACAATAACCCAATCAAGGGTGTCAATATACCTCTCAATCTCCTACTCGAAATACAAAAATATAAACGAATAATCAAAAGCAATTCAGTCCCCATTTCAAAAAGATCCATAATAGATAACATTCGAAAAATCACATTAACATTTCCCATATTATTCAAAGACAGCTATTGAAAACCGCTGCCCAAAACCACGGTTTTCAGATTTCACAAAGAGGTCTAATGACAGTGGATACAACGGGTATTGAGGTGGCCATTGTCGAGTCAGTTTAACTGATCAGTTGAACTGGCGTCCATCCGAAAATAGTAGTCAATCACCGGATTCCAATGGTGAAATCTAGTGGGCCTAAAAGTTTTGGAGTGGATGCACAGTTTTGTGCCTGGACCGATCAGTTCAACTGACTCGTCAATGGCCACCTTTAGAGCGGGATGTATCTGGTGTCCAGTCCGGGTTCGAAAGCCGGATCTGGAACGAAATCCGGACATTGGAATAAATCACTGGATGGCCGGTTAAATGGGCCGCTGTCAGTGAGAGTTAATGATGGATCGGGGGCGACGGAGCGCGACCTTCGCGATTCACATTTGTCATCTCTAGGTGTACTCGTACACTTATTGAAAAATGGATCAGTCATTGTTTTGATTGAATATTCTATTTTATTTTAATATTATTATTTATTTATTTATGACCTTTCAATAATATTACGACAAAATAAATAGAGATTGAATAGATAGTAATGAGATTCCCAAAAGGGAATCTCTCGAGATCTTTTTGTGTGAATCAATTAAATGATTTATAAGTTTACTAGCCCACGTATTGCCGGTTTAATTATAAAATACAGTTTAAAATTATCTTTCTTTTATTCTTTTTTACATTAGAAGTGACTTACAGAGTTTATGTTTGTAACTAAGTCTTCTGATATTTAGTATAAGTTTTGAACTGTATATTCATGCGATAAATTAATTTAATTAGTGAAATAGGTTTTTAGTCTGCAGTAGGAGCTCAAAGGAACGTTAGTTGTGGAAGAAACTTGAAGCAAAATGAAAGGAAAACAGAACGTACAATTTCTAAAATTCAAATATACCCCATTTATTTGTTCAACTTAATAAACTAAGCACTTTAAAGACTTCCTTATCAAACGGCACCGCTAAAACGACCACGAAACGGTTAAAATATAAAGTCTAAACATTGCAAAGTTATAGTAACCATAACTTCCGGTGTTTTAAGCTCTGTTTTGTCATAAATTAGGGTGTTTTAAGATGGCACAAAATTTTATGAACATTTGAACATTTTCTCTTAAACATTACGTATTTACGACACGCGAGCTCACTCGTCTCTGAGGACAATATTGTGTCAATTTTCGCCTTCGCAATGCTATATATCTCCAACGAACCAGTTCCGTTGAAATGGAAATTCGCATTCATACATTTTCCTCACCGTATAACTCTTAAGTCGAGGGCATAAAGCACATTTTCACTCAACAAAATGCAGGAAAATAACTTGGGGTACTATAAAAGAGAAAAAATTAAGAAGTCTTTTGTTGAAAGCAGATCTGTTCACGCGTTTCTTAATCTTCAAAGAAATAAAGAAAATGTGATTCTTATTTTTGCTTTGATTCTTATAAAGGGATTCTTTGCTGGCTATAGGGGCCGGTGTTACTATTTGCTTAAATTCTCACCCACTACATCGAAAAAGTACGCTTTTCTTTTTATATCATATTTTTTCTTATTCTTTATAGGTATATGTTGATTACGGATTCAGCTTATGTTTAATTAATGACAACATAGTAGGTACTTATCTTTCATCATGAACTTCTATATTTATATTAGTAACTTACGTTACATTAGTGGCATACTTTTTTTCCTTTCCTTTTAAAGTTGATGAAGCTTACCTGAAACAAAAAAAGAAAAATAAAAATACAAAATACACATGAAACAAATGGATTAAAATGGCGTTTTTAATATTTTAAAACGGATTCCATAGAATCCGATACGTCTGATATACAAAACAAATATTGCCGAGAATTTAATTTGTATAAAGCACTTTATTTCAATTTAAGTTTATTACTGTGTTCACGTAAATCAAAGAACAAAATATATATTAATCGAATAATTAAAAACCGTTAGTAAGTAGACAATAAATAAAAACCATTTATAAACAAATATAGGTACGTAGAAACGTATGAAGATATTACATATTATAACGACCTAGATGGCAGAGTGGTCACCATGCCGGACTGCCATCCGTAAGGTGGCGGTTTCGATACCCGTGCGGGGTGAAAGTTTGTGTGAACCACAAATGTTTATCTCGGTCTGGGTGTGTGTGTGAATGAGTGTGTGCGTAGTTTCTGATACCCTAGATACAAGCTTGAGATTAGTTAGGGGTCAGTTACTATAATGAGATGATGTAGTGAATGATTATGTTATGCTATTTTGTTATGAGTACTAGTTGATATTTGAAATAGTCTAAATTTGTTTACTTAATAGTCCTTTGCCTAAATAACACCATTATTAAAAGTCTCTCGTAAGTGAGATAGTTAACCCAGTAAACAATAGCCATCAAAGATGCACTCCCGGTACGGTAAATGGTATTGTTCCAATCGGTTAGACAAACGATTGTCCCTGCAATGTTTGCGAGATGCCTGTATTGGAGCAAACAACGCCGCGTCGCGAATGGACGCTCGACCGCATTCGTGATTGCGTTCAATCGGTCGCGGTATCGAATCTAATGACCGTAATGGAATTGCTCACTTTTATACGTTGGCTTACATTTTCTAAGTTTAGATGTTAGAGAGTGCTTGGTTCAGGGCAAGATAGCTTACTAACCGAGCAAATAAGATGATTTGAAATGGTTAAGCATCGCCTGGCATCGCCAAAATAGTGATGGGTGGTCGTTTAGTCGGCGACCGGCCTTTAATTTTATATACGTTCCCATGCTCCGGAAGGCACGTCATAAAGCTATGTTGTCGTTCTAACATCGTCGTATTGGCAGCAGAGAGAGCTCAAAAGTTGAATATTTTGACGTCTCTTAGTGACATTTCGCCAAATCTGGTAACGGATAAAACTAAAAACTGATCCCAATTAGACACGACATAATGGTTCGGAAGAAGAAGTTTGTTTTTTGCGCTTTCATCTAAAATTGGTACCTACTCAATAACATGTTTCACCAGCTGAATTTACAGCCCTGGTAGAAGTCATATATTTTTAACATATTCCCCGAAGAGGTTATCGCAGGAAATTGGAATACTTCCAATGTTTCAAAGGTTAGTTCACATAATGTTACAAAAAAAAACGCGAAATTTTGAAAAGGTTAGGTAACAAAATGAAGGTTCGTATTGTATAAATATTGGTACGATCGCCATTAGTCGCCACTCCGCTCATAATAGAGCTTTAAAGAGTATCAACGCAACTTACCACAGGACCATTTAAATCTGACCTCTTCTCGCGCTTACACTCAGAACATAAACACTAACCACCATAGATCTCTATAGTTGGTCGTGTATAAACGTTAGAGCCAGCTATCAGACCGTTAAAAGGATAAACAGGTCTAGTTAACGTCACACCGAACTCTTAATGAAGGAAATCGGTGTAAAAGGAAGCCATTTTTCCCGAAGGTACGTCTAAAACTGTTAGCACGTAAAATATTTTGTTGTGTAAACTTCTAAGTGGCTTTTAGTGAATGTTTATTACCGAATAATGTTTGTTAACAGTCTTGATGTAGCTATGAACAGCTGTGACGTAGAATGTAGCTCGCGCACGTTATAATACGTAATACCAAAGGTTGTTTAGACTATTTTACATCTCATTTATTCACAAAGTGGGCGTTCAGGGTATGTTAGTAATTTGTTATTTGATAAATTATTCAAAGAAATGTCGGAACCGTATTGCTTTTGTGCGAGTATCAAGTTTTTATGAGCGTATTTTTAGATAAGTATTAATGTTGCTCATATTTTGTTAAAATATTTTTATTAAATAATTACATATTTTAGAAATGGAAATAAATTTTATTAGTTAGGAAATTATATCTTTTCCATAAATAACATCAAATATTACTCGACACAAACTAACTGCTATTTTATTCAAAAAATAAGAATTTACTAAAAACATTTTAAAAAAGGAACACTTATGTATTTTAGTTTAAAAGACAAAATGAACACAAAAACATTTTTAGAACAGTCAAGTCACGAATTTAAAAAAATGTTCTTATTTTGATTCCACGTTTAAACAAAATGTCGCCACACTAACTATAACTGGCTGTAAATAAAAGTAAAAATTAAAAAGTTTTAAATAAATTCTATTTCTCTCCAGCCAGTGAACATTTTTGACAGTGACAGGAAGAACACGAGCGCGCGTCACACTCGCCCGCTCGCATGACCGACTCCCATTTTATACTGCGACAAATTTTCACAAACAAAATTAATTTTACCCGGTAATTTAACAGCAACAAGTGCACAAAATGTTGTTACTTTTAAAATGTGAAAATAGACGATACGTTTTTTAATTAACTGTTGAAATAAAACACTTTTTTATTAATTTTAGTTGGAGATGTTGGCGCCTGAAATACTAGCGCTTTTCCACAATTCTGAGACCTACAGCTCAGTATAGCAACAGTTGAGATGCTTCTGTTTGCTGTAGGTACTTATTTACTAAGTTTTAATTATATTATTTTACACCGTAAATATGTATAAGTACATATAACTTATACTTACTTAAATATAATGCTTGAAAGGAATTTTAAACAAAATTTCTAATTTCTATTATTCGTAGTTCCTCCCAAATATTTTATTGAACGAGATATGTTCCGAATCTTTTCTTCCCGTATATTTTCAGTTTAAAAACCAGTAAGCAATCAACAGAGTTGTAAAAAGAAATATATGCCTTCCATTCAGTTTTATTTCCAATTCAGCCACTTCACTCGTATCGTTACAGTTTCAGCTAAACCAATGCAGAAAATAGAAATATACTCAAGTAGAATTCTTGGTAGTATTTTATACATATTGCTTTCGGGTGCAGCTTCGTTTGCATAGAATTCGATATTTTATTTAAATTGTGAAGAAATAATAATGGACAAAAACAGTTTTCAGCTGGTTTTATACTTACTGCAACTTACTTCTAATTGATATATTAATAAATATTGCAAAATATCTATTTCGTATAAATAAATAATATCGAACCTGCCACCCTATATAAGACAGTCCCATACACAGACTACACCATGCTAATCAACTCAAATATGATAAAATAAAAGCTATAAAACATATTATCTAAAAATAAAACAGTATAAAAACATGAAGAATTTAAAAATGTATATTTAATAGCTAAAAGATACTTTGAATCAGATCACGTGACCTTTTCCCAAGGGTGCGATTGATTGCTATTGTAACGAATACAGATAATATTATCTACAGTAAATCTCAGATATACAGTTCGTTTCATTCAGGACTCAACCTTTTTAAATATTCAACACAATATACTTAGTGTTCTCGTAAAAATATCTTTATTTCTCTTTCTATTATATTTTTATAGTTCTTCTTTCAGAATTTGTACGTATTGTTATTTATTTTCTGGGAAATTGAGATAACAAGACAGCCTATTTTTATCTATAAATCCTTTTATCTACACTACTATTATAAAGAGGAAAGACTTATATTTTTGTAATGAATAAACTCAAAAACGATTGAGCCGATTTCAAAAAATCTTTCACCATTAGAAAGCTACATTCACCCTGAGTAACATAGACATTTATCTCCGTATTCCTACGGGAACAGGAACCACGCGGGTGAAACTGCGAGACGCCGCTAGTGTAAGTACATATACAGGGTTATTGGTTAAGTCGACCTATTCCCGTCAAGGGCGTGTAGTTTACATCGTTTCCGACCGATTTCACCATGAAACACCCTACCCTAAACCTAACCGTTTAAGAGATATTTCAATTTATTTGTTTTTATAAAAATCACCGGATCTTCGGCTATAAGCTTGGATATTTTCAAATGCGCATGTCTTATTATTACTATTACTTGATTTTTACGTTTATAATAAGGTGCTTTGTGACCCCAATAACCAATATGGTACCTAAAATAAATAAATAAGTAGTTGTAGACGATTAAAACTTTTAAAAAATAATAACAATCAGAAAGTTTATATTTCTTTCAAGGATATCTAGAAAAAAAAATATGGCACCTGTTTGGCAGATGTGCTTAAAAATATCTACGTTTCATCGGCTATCCAACGAGCTATAACAACCTAGAGTTTTATCGAAATTTTGGACAAAACATGTAGTTTTATAGGCTAGCGGGGAGGTTAAATAAAACAATAGGTCAGCATACAGAACAAGACACTAAACTTATTAAACTTTTAAGTACTACACACACCATTTTTGAGTCTAAATTTCATGTTCGACATGTCGGCCCCTGCCTTGCACACATCTTCGCATTATTTTGCGAAGACCAGTTTTCACTACACCAGTAGTTAATTTTGTTCTTATTTCATTGGCCGCATTAATGATTCTGTCTCTCAGTACTTCAATTGATGAAATTGGGTTGGGCTCACTGTACATGAGACTATTTATGTACCCCCACGCATAAAAATCCATAGGGGTTAAGTCCGGACTTCTGGCTGGCCAGGGTATAGGCCCACTTCGTCCAATCCAATTGTTTGGATAAAACTTCTCCTGAAATGGGTAGGGCAGCCATCATGCTGAAACCACATGTATTGAATAAGATTGAGTGGCAAATCATCAAATAGATCATTTAAGTCTTCTCGCAGGAAATTTTCATAGTTTTTCCCATTTAAATTATCGGGGAGAAAGTAAGGCCCAATTGAATGATTGGAAATAATGCCCATCCACACATTCAGACAAATCGATTGGACGAAGTGGGCCCATATCCTGGTCAGCCAGAAGTCTGGACTTAACCCTCATGGATTTTTATGCGTGGGGGTACATAAAGAGTCTCATGTACAGTGAGCCCAACCCAATTTCATCAATTGAAGTACTGAGAGACCGAATCATTAATGCGGCAAATGAAATAAGAACAAAATTAATTACTGGTGTAGTGAAAACTGGTCTTCGCAAAATAATGCGAAGATGTGTGCAAGGCAGGGGCCGACATGTCGAACATGAAATTTAGACTCAAAAATGGTGTGTGTAGTACTTAAAAGTTTAATAAGTTTAGTATCTTGTTCTGTATGCTGACCTATTGTTTTATTTAACCTCCCCGGTAGCCTATAAAACTACATGTTTTGTCCAAAATTTCGATAAAACCCTAGGTTGTTATAGCTCGTTGGATAGCCGATGAAACGTAGATATTTTTAAGCACATCTGCCAAACAGGTGCCATATTTTTTTTTCTAGATATCCTTGAAAGAAAAATAAACTTTCTGATTGTTATTATTTTTTAAAAGTTTTAACCGTCTACAACTACTTATTTATTTATTTTAGGTACCATATTGGTTATTGGGGTCACAAAGCACCTTATTATAAACGTAAAAATCAAGTAATAGTAATAATAAGACATGCGCATTTGAAAATATCCAAGCTTATAGCCGAAGATCCGGTGATTTTTATAAAAACAAATAAATTGAAATATCTCTTAAACGGTTAGGTTTAGGGTAGGGTGTTTCATGGTGAAATCAGTCGGAAACGATGTAAACTACACGCCCTTGACGGGAATAGGTCGACTTAACCAATAACCCTGTATATAAAAAAATAAATTGCGTTTAAAAAAACCGACTTCAAAAACTGAAAAGTATAAAATAATGAAGGTTTAATTTAAATATGGTAATACCTTTTTGTATGTGCTACCTATTGATAAGTGTAAAGTCGGTGCCTGTCGGTGAATAGTTTTATTTCATTTAAGGCTTGGCACTGACTTCATAGGTGATATCCATGGAGATAATTCACCTGAAATTTGAAGCACTCGAAGTTCGAAGTTAAGCAACGTTTGTGTTGTGATAGGTAGCCATTTTGGAATCAGAAGTGACTTTTAATTTCTCATACTTTGAGGGCATGTAAAGTCGTCTCGGTCCGCTGTTATCATTCTAACATCACCAATCGAAGATAGAATAGAACCCCCAAAAGTATTTTTAGATAAATTCGGATATTACACATTAACCTCGATGGTGGTCTAAGGTTGCGGGTTCGACTCCCGTGCGGTATGAATATTTGTGTGGACCACAAATGTTTGTCGCGGTCTGGGTGTGTGTGTGAATGAGTGTGTGCGTAGTTTCTGATACCCTGGATACAAGTTGCGAACTTAGTTAGGAGTCAGTTACTATAATGAGATGATGTAGTGAATGATTATGTTATGTTACCTATTACTAAACTAATTTAAATAACATCTAAGATCTTCTCTTTCAAAGCTATTATCATGTCTCACGAAATTACCCACACATTACAACAAACACCTAATTTAATCACACCCTAACAGGCAAATACCCAGAGACCTAAATGTAATTACCGTTGAACAAGCACTAAGTACTCGCACCACGAAACAATAAATTCGCATTACCAGGAATCAACACCAACGGTATTCGAATACGAATCGATTATCGAATGAATGTCACATTAATTCATCTCAATGAAAGCATTTAAACGAATAATGAACTCGGTGATCGATTTAAATGTATTTGCCACAAGTATTTGTGGGATGATTTCTTTTACAAGCTTTAATTTAGTTTCACCTGTCCCGTTGTCTGTAATCAAATCTTGCAAGCCATTTTTCGACTCCATTGGTTATCCGATTGAGCTGAAATCCCATGACATTGCAATGAAAGCTTGTTTTTAACAACACACACACACACAAATACTTATTGTAGTATTTAATTTTAAATTTTAATTTCATGAGCGTTTCAGTGTTTCGGAGGGCACGTAAAACCGTCGGTCCCGGTTGTCGTACTAACATATAATAAACAGTCGATGTAACTACTAACTAGAGCCCTCAAAGTCTAAAATTTGGTTTAACAAAAAAATGTCGTATAGCCCTCTGAGTTGTGATGGTCTGATGGCAGTCGCTTCACGTAAAATACTGACATTCTGCCAAATCTGGTTAAACTGAAAAAACCGACCCCAAATAGACATGGGAAGGTAAAGGTTCGGAAGAAGAGACACACAAATAATTGTAAAAATGACATACCTACTACAGAAAAACCTTGATAACATTACCGTGGAAAAACTGTATCTACCGCATTCGTCTATGACAAATGAAAAACTGGATATGCTTTTACTAAACGTTTTGCATTTGGTCTTCACATCTTTGTGTTTTTTTTTGCTTGATTAAAGAAATCATATTATGAATTGCACTGTTAGAGTTTTTATTTATTGTCCTATATTATCCTTTCGAATATTTAAATATTAAATAATACTTTTAAATATTCTTTTGTTAAAGTTTACCTCTGTGTAGAGACCAAACACTTGTCTTCACAGACATTTAATCCGATCGGGGATCGAATCTGAAACCTTTGCAACCAATGCGAGTATTGTTAACGTTTAGTAACGGAGAACCGGGCGAATGTAGTGTAGTCTTGCAGTTTCCCTATGCAAAGCTGTGAATAGCATCACGGTAGTTACATTGTAGTAGTATTTACTATAGAAATGTATAATATAACATCTAAAATAGGAACTTTAAGAATTGTGTTATTAAATTTTGTTAAAAAAAGTGCAGTAACATAATCAAAAATAAATAGTTATTTGTTCTACAAGAGTGCAAAGTTGCTTTTTAACCGGGGCTCCAGTTGAGGACCGAGCCAGCGAAGGATTCTAAAATTGAATCACGAGCGCAGCGAGGGATTCAAAATAAGAATCCTGAGCGTCAGCGAGGGACTCAAAGGAGCACAAGGTTAAAAATTGTTTGCACTCGAATGCAACACATTATTTTTCATCCCCCCTCAGCGAGGAAATTACTAAATGAAAACATAAAACAATCACAATATTAAGTGAAAAGCAAAAATATCACGCGCAAAGCAAATAAAAAAATAAGTAAGTACACCAAGGAGGTTCCGAATTTGAATTTGAAATAAAAAAAAGTTGTATGACAGTTTGTGAATCCAAAACATCATCACACTTAGTGCACACGATGTTCTAAATTCAAATTTACTTTAACCTCTAGAGCGCAAAAACGACTTTTACTCCCAGTTAGCGAAATTGCCTTGGGTCCTGCACGGGCTGTCACAGCGACCCCGATACTTTCCACTCTTGAGATTAAAATCGACTTTTACCCCCAGATATCGAGGATTAAAAACATACTTTCCGAGCTAGTGGGATGAAAAATAAATCCTCTGCCTAAACGTCAAAGCATATTTCATGACTCGTCGTTTATTTATTTGCATGTTACGAATTTACGAGGCCTTAAAATAATATCTATAATATATTATTTGACGACCTAGATGGCAGAGTGGTCACCATGCCGGACTGCCATCCGTAAGGTTGCGGGGTGAATATTTGTGTGAACCACAATTACCACAAATGTTTGTCTCGGTCTGGGTGTGTGTGAGAATGAGTGTGTGCGTAGTTTCTGATACCCTAGATACAAGCTTCGAGCTTAGTTAGGGATCAGTTACTAGAATGAGATGATGGAATAAATGATTATGTTATGTTATTATACCTACCCTCTACCTAATTATAATACACCCTCTTATTGAGTCGAACTTTAAAAAAATCTTTAGCTGAAGCCGTGAGAAGCAGACCGAAAATATAATATTTATCGAGACCCTAGACGGGGCATGACCTAGGTGTCATCGGCGAACGACCTATAATTCACTTAATAAAACTTAATCGATTTTGTAGCGACTACTATGGCAATATTAATGTGTATCTAGAAGATATCGCTTTAATTTTGATATTTTAATAGGATTAGATTAGATTATATATTATGTAGAACTGGATGGATCTAAATAAGAGGAAAAGGGCTAGCTAATTTTTATCCTAAATGATATGATAAATATTACAGTATCTGACCTTTGACCCAACCGTCTCGAATTATTCCGAAAGTACCAAAAGATAAGTAAAATCTGAAATTACGAGGGTACAACCACAGAACACAACTTGTAGCCTATTTTAGAAGTGTTTTTTGGAGTTTCCACTTAGATTTCTTTTCATTTACTATTTATATAATAAATTCGCGAGAATTTTTCAATAAACCACATAAATTAAACAACACAAAATCCTTACAAACACAACAAACCGATCAAAACTAACCAAGGATACTGTTCATAGCCGCTACGTGCTTCAGACGTTGAATCGAACTTAACTATGCAGTTAGTTAACACTGTATGCATGATTTTATGAGCGCTATATTGGATGCAATTTACAAGATCAGCCTGAGTGGGTACGTGATAAGATTGTCAAGGGTGAGTGAGGAACTAACCTATTTTCTGGAAGCTTCTACAATATAAGGGGAAAGATAATTAATTAAAACTGAAATTTTCGAGGAGGTAGTAAAATTGTTGGGTTGAAAACTGTTATTTATATTTAGTTAAATATAGGAAAAAGGATAAACAAATATTCTATAAAAATATTGTTTTATTAAAAATATCAAATTAAGTATATAATTTATAGAAACTAAGTATCCCGTGTGCTAACTTTGGCGTAGGTAATGTTTTTTTTAATAAGCTACAAATCTCGTACTTTGTTTTAGAAATGATATTTCTAGTCGATTTTATTTCAAAAAGTTCATAATTTTCTATAAGTCTGGTCTAGAAATATGAAAACCTTTATAATTGAAGAGCAAATGTTAAAAAGGTTTACATCGTAAAGAAAATTTGTATCATAACTCGTTGAGAAAAGGTTTGAATAATACTATTTTCTATTCAATTAACTAAAAATAAACATTTGTACCAAAACTCCCAAATACATATAAAGTATGCAAATAAACTAATATGTATCTTATTTAACAAACAATTGAGTTTTTCCGAAACATTTGTTCAATTAAGGGCCGATTTTTCCATCGCCAGATATCTTTATTCGACGAATAACTTTGAATTTTTGACAGTTATTCCATACAAAATCTGTCAAACGTCAATTTTATTCATCGATATAAGTAAAAGTTATCTGGCGATGGAAAAATCGGCCCTAAATGTAGCGCAAACTGATTGAAAATATTTACTTTGGGAAAGTCTTGACAGTAGTCACTTTGTGAATTTGTTGTGAGTTTGTTGGACATTTTATTAATATTAATGTGTATGAATGTGTGTGTGTTCGTGTTCGTAGTTTCTGATAAGTACCATGTAATAAATCTAGTAAGGGGTAACTTTGAAAGACGATAGAGTGATTGATTATATAAATAGTAGGTATGTTTAGATAGTAAATATAACTTTAATAAATTATATACATATTTATTGTTGTCGCAATCATAGTCGCAGGTAAAGCTAAATAAACCTTATATCTATTTGTAGATATATTTATAGCTCCTAACAATTATTTTATAGCAATCTGTTACTATGAAAGTTGCTATTGTAATTAATATAACATTGTGTTACGCATGTGTTACGTTACGTTATGGTATAAGTGCCGCTGAAAGAAATTTCTGATTATAGGAGAACTTTACTCAGCAGTGAGACGTTAAGTATAATTTTAAAACTAAAATAAAGGAAGCAAAAATCAATATTAAAGAGTCACGGATCGGAATAATATTTGAATCCATCGGTGGATATTACCACCTAGAACACGGGTTATTAGTAAAATAAATCGCCAAAATCTATAACTTATACGGTATTCAATATCAAACGGGTATATAACCATAATACCACCACATGATGTGGACATAACAGGCAAGTAATAGTCGAATTTCGCTAAAATACGCCCCCGGCTCGTATCTCAAGTAAATACGAGGGGAACTAGGGCTGGCATTTTTTGTACCATATTTTTTCTCTGTACCTGTCTTTTATTCTAACATTATTTCAGTTTATGAGATACTAGATGTACTCATGTACTGCGCGGTTTTATTTATATCCTGCTATACTATTATTCAAATAACTTTAATTACTTATTAGTATATTATATTAGGGGGCCTTCAAGTAAAATTACTCACCAAGTACTAATATACCACCAATAATAAGCTACTCGGAACGTGACTTGAAGATGGTAAATAGGACTTTTAGTTTCGTGGATTTTTTGGGCGCAACCGTGAAGGAACCGTATCAAAATTTATCTATTACGGTCGCGCGGTCCTGCCGTTTTTGATTAGTCTCTAATAACTTTTAGCAATGAACTGAGCCTTCATCAATAACGCGTAGGTACAAACATCTATAGCCAAGAACAGACAAACCACTTGTACTTACACATTAATCCCTAAATAATAATACATTTTTTAAATCCTAAAAGAATTGTGTCAATCACCATAAAAATAAATTCTAATAAATAATAACAAAATCTGACTTTTGCTTTAAACAAAATATAAGAAAATATGTAACTTTTCCTTCGACTTTCAAAACATTTTTGTAACCAAGAAAAGACTATGTATACCATTTATTTAGTATGTTTCACCAAATAATCGATGACCCTGTTTACTCCAAGGTGTGATCCCGTTTATACCGCTCCACCGAGTGGAAATACGATAAAAATGGTTCAGAAACGTGTGTCGCCTTTTTCCGTGAATAAACAGCGGAACTTAACAATTATATTATACATAATGTTTCTTTTATACGGAATATAGACGCGGTATTTGGTTATGGTATTGCTAGATGTGTGCCACGGTATTTACTGGTATAAAATTGTGAAGGTTTCGTAGTGAATTTTGGGGGAAAATGTAGACTATATGTTGGATATATTAAGATACTTAAAATAATATTTTATTCATTTTATACCCGTACTTATAAACTATTTTCGCCTTAATAATTGAAGTTAGCAATATAGTAACGAAATTTTTGCTTTGAAAATATTTACCTAAATTAGATTTTTTTTTAATACAAAATATTTACAAAATTTGATTTGATAGTTAATTAATTGTTATGTTATATTAGTTTTAATGGAAAAGGCAAAAGAGAAAATATAAACAAAAATGTGTTTAATAAACCAAAGCGCCTGCCAAAAAAGTGTTAGCAAACCATTATTCCACTTCATGAAAAATGTTTTTTTTCATAACACATTTCATAGATTA
Organism: Timandra comae; assembly: GCA_958496195.1. Taxonomy (NCBI): domain Eukaryota; kingdom Metazoa; phylum Arthropoda; class Insecta; order Lepidoptera; family Geometridae; genus Timandra; species Timandra comae. The sequence goes on from OY292354.1 coordinate 2,274,437, forward strand.
GTTAATTGGTTTTTACGCTCAGTTACAAGCTTGGTAAGGGGTATATTTTGATGTGTGATTGATTTATTGTTTCTTTCCCATAGAGACTCAAACGATCTTTATTAGAGAATATCTTTTACGACATTGTAAGAATTATAAAACAAAATTTTAAACTAATCATATGTTTGCGCGTTTGTTTTAAAATTCGTGATTTTTTTATTTCAATGTGTCGTGTTCCCGCATGTAAGTAAATATAGAAATCCATATGGTCTCTCTCTCTTAATGTTATTTGTTTAAATTTTTAAAGTGGTTTAATTTCTTAAGATTAAATTCATTATACCTGGTGTTCACACTTAGGTAGTCTAAAAACTCAAATCTCTAGATTTAATTCATACAAACCACTAAAAGAAATCAAAATAATCAAGGAAACCATTAAGTAATTATAATTAATATAAAAACCGCAATCAATAAACACCATTCATTAATCGGACCATTAATGTGTATATTATTATTGCGGTTCGAACAATTATTGATAAACAAAGGATAAATAATTAATTTTATTTTAATTTTCCCTGATTTCAATACTTTATTTATATTTTTGGGAGGAGATTAAAAGTGATATTTCTGAATGAGGCAACTTTTTAAATTGTATAGCCAGCAGTTAGAGTATAATAGCAACCTAACTACTTAACCTTGGTTTGATACGGGATATTTGTACGTACTGTAGCGATACAACCTGTATCGCTAGTGATTGATTACAAACTTTTTGTGATCAAGAAAAAAAATATAAAATAAAGAATATTTGAATTTGTAATTGACGTAGAAATCGAATAAGTAAAAAAGTGAAGATTTCTGGCATATAGATCGGGACTGTGATCTTGAATGTATATCTTTACTGTGAAAGTGAAATGAAATATAAGTATATAAAGTGAAATATAAGTGTTTCTTATTGTTTGAATCCTCTCATAGGATAAGTGTGTCCTTATTAGTTTAATCCTTAGGTTATATATCCCGGGCACGTCGTTCGACGTCATAGTACCGATAGTCGAATCCCTCGACTAGTTTCAGCCACATTGGGTAGCCTCCTTCAGGAGGATGAGTGCGATGCGCCCGCGACGGCGTTTCGCTCTGCACTATCGGTACGTACAAATATCCCGTATCAAACCAATCTTAAACAATGACGTACGTTTCGTTTAATAATAAAAACTACTTAACCTGTTTACATCCAATTGTATACGGATATCTTTATCATAAACTAGCTGTGCCCCGCGGTTTTACCCGCGTGGAACCTTATCCCGTGGGAGTTTTGGGATAAAAAGTGTCCTATGTGTTATTCCTATGTATGAGGAACATCTGTACCAAATTTCATTAAAATCCATTCAGTAGTTTTAGCGTGAAAGAGGAACAAACATCCATACATCCACACATACAAACATTCGGCTTTATAATATTAGTAGGATTCTCCCCAACAGAAAATAAGCGTTAAAAGCGGTCAATTATTCTTGGAAAATTATAATAAACTAGTAGCTCCCCGCGGTTTCACCCGCGTAGTTCCCGTTCCCGTGGGATTATGTGGATAAAATATAGCCTATGTCACGCACTGATAAATTAGCTTTCCATTAGTGAAAGAATTTTTGAAATCGGTCCAGTAGTTTCGGAGCCTATTCATTACAAACAAACAAACAAATCTTTCCTCTTTATAATATTAGTATAGACAATAACAAATTAGTCACTTCAAAATCATATACAAATAGTTACAAATCAGTTTAGTATTTTCCAGACTCAACCCGGTCATACAGATAAAGCTATTACTATCATTGGGGAATTCCCATAGCTAAGATTGTTTATGATTGATAAATAAATGTAGGTACAATATTACTACATAGTATCAAACAAAGTCGCTTCCCACCGTCTGTCCCTATGTATGCTTAGATCTTTAAAACTACGCAACGGAATTTGATGCGGTTTTTTTATAGATGGAGTGATTCTAGAGGAAGGTTTTATTCCCATATTCTTACGGGAGCAGGAACTATGCGGGTAAGTCCGCGGGGCGCTGTTAATGACTGAAATAAATGTACCTATGTACAATCCCTACTAATATTATAAATGCGAAAGTCTGTCTGCCTGTCTGTCTGTCTGTTACCTTTTCAAGGCTAAACTACTGAACCGATTGACTTGAAATTTGGTACAGGGGTAGCTTATGGTCCGGGAAAGAACATAGGATACTTTTTATCCCGAAATTTCCATGAGAACGGGAACTACGCGAGTGAAACCGCGGGGCGCTACACGTATAAATTATTTCCCATTTTCCTGTTAGATATATAATTTACCGATACCCGTTTATTCAGGGAACCGTGAAATGGTTCTAGCCCGATTGATTAATTGCCGACACTCATGAAATCTATTTTTATTTTGTTTTGATTGAAAAATCGTTGGGAATCCTTTTGGTAAAAGTTCAATTTTACTGGACGTTGGGATTAAAATTGAGTTTATTTTATGAGCAATTGTTTTTGTTTTGATTTTCATTACGTAATTGTATTAAAAACTGTATTTTTATTCGTACTAAGTTTAATAATTTAAATTTTGGAAGTAACTATGTTAGACTAACTTCTTCATGACTGAAAAGTTTAATGAATTTTAATAAAATTTAGTATGGACATAAATAGTAACCTATGGTTAGATATAGAAGTAGAACGTAGTTAGGGGTCAGTTACTATAATGACATGTTGGAGTGAACGATTATAGGTTAGTTCTTGTCCCATAAATTTCTATTATACTTGTCTTTTAAAATAAATAATAATAAGGACTGAATTCATAATAAAAAGGATTAGTCCTAATCCTCCCACCATTTATTTCAACACTCCACATAGCAGAGGTCAATACATGCTAATTAGATATCTATAGAACATTCCTATGGTAACCACGAGTTGTGGCGTCCTTAGCCGTAAGTACCTGTGGTCGAAATCAATTCGGTACACGATAATTGAATGTACACTGCATAACTGGGAGAGTATTTGATTCATCATTTTTCGTGCAGTGGATTGGAATCTGGTTTAGATTGGAAGTGAATCGATTACAGATTTGTGAGGTCTAAACGTATTGGCAAACTTGCATTGTGACTATGAAGAATTAGGGATTATAACGTTAGAATTAAAAAGTAAAATAATAAATTGAAAAGTTGGAATACTTGTATTAGCAAAACAAACGTCAAAAATGCAAAAAAGAACAGAATAAACCTGGATGTAAATCAAACCTATAAGTAATATATTTAACTTAGGGCCTATTTCACCATCTTCAAGTAACATTCCGAGTAGTTACTCACATGTTTTGTCTTTGTCACTTGATATAAAGTAAGAAAGAGACAAGACTGTCTATACTTGGTGAATAACTTTACTTGAAGGTCGTGAAATAGGCCCTTAGCCGCAAGATTTTCCCTTCCAATAAAGATATTCATTCAAAATACTCCAGACTCCAGACTGTTATTACAAATTTACAGACATCGATAGAAAATTCATACTCATATTAACCAAAAACACCTGGACCCAAAAGCTAACAACATGCGTCAAATTCTTTTCGCATTAAACAGCGTTTCGTGCGTACAACATTGATAACAAAAAGGAAGCACAATATACAATACATTTAGAACAAAGTAAGCCGGGGCGTGCCCTTGTCAAGCGCACTCGGCCATTACGCCCAAGTCTTCGGCCGGTCCAAGCGATAAGCGGTTATAGATTACAATGTTTAGAACAGCGCCATCTATTGGTATGGTGTTGGAAATGTACCACCATTTTATAAAAAAACCTCTGCTAAATTCTTACGTGAAAATTAATTTGTTAAATAATACTCTCTCAGCCGTAACTTTAACTATGAGTAAAGACATGAATCTGATCGTTACGAAATTTCGCATTTACGTTGTGAGGGGTACGGAAAAATATAGTACAGGATGCCTTTAGCCCCTTAAATTCTGTTAAGATCAATAGAAACGGAAATTATGCGGGTAGTACTATAAAACGTAGTTTTTTAATTTGATGAAAAGTAGATAGTATTACAGATTGACTTTTTGACTCTAGTCGATTGGAACTACTACTGAAAATATTCTCATATGATAAGCTTTAATACGGGTAAGATTACAAGTTAGGGACTGGAAACATTTATTCAGCTCCATTCAGCGTTTGTCTATACAAAACAAACAACGATTATGTATAGAGACGCGTACGCACGCGTACGCATCCATTCAGCTGAATCGTATTCATACAAAATCGTTGTTTTGTATGGACAAATGCTGAATGGAGCTGAATAAGTGTGTCTAGTCCCTTACGAGGAAATACCAATAACGTAAATATATTAAAAAACCTTTTGTTACTAAAAACCTAGTCAATTTCTCATAACTTGGACCTCAAGCTAAGTAATGCTTTACTAATGACTGTGTGTCGAGATTTTCCCCCATTCATAAATATGCATTAATGATGGGTGTAACATTGTAAGCACATTTTAAATTTCAGCTTACACACAAAGAATTTTAAAACGACATGAATTATCTAGACTGCGTACATTTAATTTTAAACTTAGGCTGAATGTGGTTGGGACTTAAATTAAATGCGACTTTATAGTACTTACGGGGTTTGACTGCGACATTGTTTTAATTTATTTATTTAATTTTATTGTTTAACTTTATTTTCTATCTATGTGGTTGAAAAGAAAACTATATTTTGGTATTTAGATATACCAGTATAAACTGCTGATCAAAGGCCTATCTCTATCTCTGTTTTTCTCTATCTCTCTCTCTTTCTCTTTTCACTAATAATATTATAGTGAGGAGCAAAAAGTATAATCATCATCATCAGCTCATATAATGTCCCCACCGAGGGGCTCGAGCCTACCCTGAATTTAGGATGGTTAGGACATAGACATAAGTTTATTTGGTTAAAAAACACTGTACATTCTCTGAAATTTCTTACATTACAAAATAATTTAATTAAAAAACATTGTTACTTAAACCATAAAAAAAAGAAAAATACAATAATAAAATATAGTACAGCGCTAATAAAATACAGGACTTAGTCAATACTATATCATCATTCATCCATAATGCGTGTTGATAATGTTAACTTGAGCGATGTTAGGAAAGCAGACAGTGCCATACACACATAATTAATGTTTTCAAAATATACTTTGTATGTATAAATATGATGATGATGATCCTTTCTTAACGGATTTCGGCCTCAGCGACTGTTTGTTGGTGTTTTCGATATTAATTATATTATCAACTCGAGCTTTGCTGTTCAGCTCGCCGCAGGTGCGCTCGATGATATAAATATACTACGTACCTATAGGAGCTCAATGTGTGATTTGTGTCCCAATACATAAATTTAAGTCACAATAAATCTACATCTTTCAATAACCTAATATGTATAAATATTAGGTTATTGACTATTATTCATATCCTCAACTAATACCATCAAATAACATTTATTTCTAAGTAAGTAAGTAAACAAGTGTGACGCAACATGATACTGGAAGCCATAACAAATCTGACTCGAACAAGGTGACCGACTGAAGCCCCGCGCCCCGTGCAAAGGAAATATTACATTAATTAACTTTATTTTGGATAACTCTACGTGTTACCTATGTGTATATCATTTTTAGTAGGTAATTTTATAGGTTCACTAGCTGCGCCCCGCGGTTTCACACGCGTAGTTCCGTGGGAATTTCGGGATGAAAAATAGATGTTGGCCGATTCTCAGACCTACTGAATATGCTCACAAAATTTCATGAGAATCGGTCAATCCGTTTCGGAGGAGTATGGCAACGAAAACTGTGACACGAGAATTTTATATATTATTAGAGGTAACTACATAGTATAAAACAAAGTCGCTTTCTCAGTCCCTATATCCCTATGTATGCTTAAATCTTTAAAACTACGCAATGAATTTTGATGCGGTTTGTTTTAATAGATGGAGTGATTCAGTGGGAAAGTTTTTAGCATAATTTTATCCCCTTTATCTTCCTCCGGGAACGGGAACTACGCGGGTAAAAACGCGGGGCGTCGCTAGTTTAATATATAGGGAAGAAAAAGTATTTTAGTCTACTTACATATTTATAGGTGCCTAATACTGGAATAGTTTTGTTTGTAAATCCATACTTCGAGGCACAGTTTGTTTATGATTAATATGTGTCTAGATTTTGATACCTAGGTCTAGGTTGTTAGCCTATTAGCAGTTGCTATTTAAATAAGATGGCACTATTATTGAGAAGGTAAGTTATGATTACGTCATTAAGTAAAAACATACTAACTTTCACATACATGAAATATAGTAGAATAAACACAGAATATGCACTAAAATCTTTACCTTCCTCTAGCAATCGGGTAAAAAACTCCACGTATAAGGTTAAATCCGGGATTAACACACATTTTTTGTAATAAACAGAGTTCTAATTCGCATCTGCTACGGAGTTTTTCGTAGCAAGCTACACCGTAGGTATTCAATTTGCTGCTACATTTTCCGTAGTCAACGAATATTTACTTTTAGAAAATAAATAGATTTTACAGATGGTGTATTTTGTAAAGGCCATTAATTAGATTTATTTGTTTATTTATATTATTATCTAAATACATTACGTAAATGATTTAAATAACCAAAGGGTTTCGGGTTTGATACCCGTGTGAGGTAAATATTTGCGTGATCGACGTATGTTTATCTAGGGCTAGTTGTTTGATTGAATGATTTTGTTAGTAATTTCTGATATTGTCATGTGTCTGCAAATACTAACTAAGCTTTGAGTTAGTTGCCATTTACCCCTTTAAAACAATTAAGTAATATTTCTTTATCTACTGTTCTTCATATATCCAATATTTGGTGATACCTATAAAAAATCGAAACAAAAAATAACATAACCTTTCAACCGCTAACAACCTACAAAACACACTTCAAACAGAAATTTAAAACGAGAAAAAAGGTGAAAATACTTTTTTAATAGCCGCAAAGGTTGAATAGCTCATTGCTTCAACCACAAAGGTTGTATTCCAACACCTTAGATACAAACAGAGTGTAGTATTGTCTATGGACCCTCAGACGGTCACAGAGGTAGGAACCTCGTTGGAACCACTTTTGTTCTATGACGACTGACTTTGCCACCTCTTTTTGTATAGCATTTTTTATGTTAATGATATTTTAAAGTCGGTTCGAAAGGTTTTCTGTGATATTTTAATGTTGGTTTTCGTGTTTGAAGTCCGATTGTCTAAAAACTGTTTGATGGTAAATTAGTTTAGTTTACGTTTTTTAATGCAAATGTTGTTTGAATGTTTTGCAAAAATATTTGAATTAAAAGCGAAAATAATGTTATTGTATTAAGTTTGTGACAAAATATTATGTTTGTAATTAATTCACGCAACTGACGGGAGCGTATTAAAAGTAAAACTTGGGAAAATAATTATATATTTTACTAAAAAAATATGATATCAATTATGTGAAAAATCAACTTTCCCTAATCATATTCCTTTCCATACCATTATCGTACGTAATTACATTACCCAAACATAATCCCCCTCTGTTTCCATCAACAAATTGATTGATAGAGGTCAAGGCAACACCTGTCGTGAACAAAAGCATCGTATTACTTAGATAATGTACCTGCCATTAGAACGCCTAATGATCCCACGTCCATCATTCGTGGTCAGTAACTAGATACAGCCTCCCTAATGAGTTGGAAACACAATTTGTCGAAATGGGATTGTGCGAAACTTGACCGGGTACTATGTCAAAGTTAGAGTTAGTGTTACAATCTGACGCGGTTAGCGGGAAGTGGGATTTGATCACATATTTTGTTGGGATTTTTGGTTAGTGGTTGGTTGGTGTTGAGTTTTGAATTTAGATTTTGATTTTGATTATAGAGTGTTCTCACGATATTTTCCTTCATCGTGAGGGCGTAGAATAAATATATACATAAGTAAGTATATGAAAACAAAATTTATAAAAACATTGGTATGACGCGGGTATCGATCAGACAAGTATATTTCGAATTAAGTTAAATACTACGACATTCACACGTACTAACTAACTCTCTAACTCTCGAACGTACATATATACGGTCTGGGAGTGAGTGTGTGCGTAGTTTCTGACATGATACAAGTTTCGAGCTTAGTTAGGGGTCAGTTACTATAATGAATTGTGATTATAGTTTCAATATATTTGTGCGAATTTAAAGATTTGATTCTGAACAACTTTTAAGTTCCTTATCTTATTCTTATCAAACAATATACGCTTTATAAATAAAAAAATACAATTATTTAGTGACCACATTAAGTAGGTAATTAGCCCATATTTATAATAATGTGCGCATAAAACTTAACCTTCTGATATAATTTGACATTATAAAGTATCTTAATCTGGAATTCACGTTAAGATAAACAGGTCATTACAGATAAATTAAAGCAAATATTTTGCGTAAACGTTATTTCCAATGTTTTTATTCGTTGTTATAATACAAGAGGTTATCACAATTTATTTAGGTCTTAATATCTTGCTCTGGTTTTTATTTAATGCCTTGGATTATCAGTAAAATGTAATAAGTAAAAATCTTTTTAGAGTTCTGTGATAACATAACATTTTTACTGTATCATACGCAATGGATTTTTTATGCGGTGTTCGTATATATATATATATCAATAGATTTGGTGATTCAAAAGAAATATTTATATGTTATAATGAAAACGCGGGGTACGTACAGACTAGCAAATTCAATAGGTAATTTATGAGTAAGTATGTTTGACGACCTCGATGGCAGAGTGGTCACCACGCCGGACTATCCGTAAGGTTGCGGGTTCGATTGCCGTGCGGGGTGAAATATTTGTGTAACCACAAATGTTGGTCTCGGTCTGGGTGTGTGTGGGAATGAGTCATTCGCGTTCATACCGTCAACGCGAGCAGTTGTGTTATAGCGGCTGCCTCGATGTTTGAATAATAAATAAACGTCATCAAAACTGCGAAGATGGATGGACAACCTCCCTCCGCGGACGTCACGGATCAAGTCGACGTTAAAGCCTTGCTGCAGGATGTGTTGCTGCTGAAGGCCGAGGTCACCTACATCCGAGCCAAGCTGAAGGATTCGGAGCGCATTGTTTTGGAGTTAAGTACGGAGCTCGCCACATTGCGCAAGCAAAATGCAACAACGTCGGAAATGCCGCAGTCAGCACCTTACGTATGTGTGCGACGCGGTACTAAGAATTGTGAAACATCACCCGTCAGCAATAATGCTAGTAGCGCGAAAACCGACGCACAGGTCAAAGTGCGCCCGGCCCCGATTACCTCGGCTCCCGCGGCGCCTACTACGTCATCTGTGCCTACTCTACGAGTATGTAAGAAGAAGAGTTATGCGCAGGTGTCCTGTCCCCAAACTCTTCAACAGCAAGCACCTTGTAGTACACAGTCAACAAAGAAAGTCGACGGGGATGGTTTCACACTTGTGGAGAAAAAACGCCGACCGAGGTTGACTCGTAACCTAAGGGGTACCGCCACCGCTTCCGCTGCAGAAACAACTCTACGAATTGTGGAGCCGACCGTCTCTCTCTACATATCGAGATTTGACCCCAATACTACAGGCGAGGAGGTCCTGCGATATGTTAAGGAGAGAGCCTGTTTCTGGACGAAGGACACCATCCGGCTCAACCTGCGGCGCCTCGAGTCGACGAGGGACACCACCTTTAAGTCCTACGTGCTACAGGTGCCTGCGAAGTACAAGGACATGTTCCTGACTCCCGATTTTTGGCCTGCAGGAGTGGCGTTCCGGCGCTTTAGGGAGGCGAGACCGATAAGAACTCCCTAAACTTGTAGCTTTAAGTATATAAAATTATATATGTTAGTTTATAAGGTATATATTTAATTTCTTATCTTAGTTATATTTTATGTGTACGTGGTTTGAGAGGCCTTACTTCGCCGTAACACAGTTTATTAGTAACTACCACGGGAGGTAATGTCTCAATAACCACATCAAATAAATTGTAACTAAATTAGAAAATATTAATAAATTGAATTTGAATTTGAATTGAATTTGAGTGTGTGCGTAGTTTTATGATACCTTAGATACAAGTTTCGAACTTAGTTAGGGGTCAGTTATTATAATGAGATGATGTAGTGAATGATTTTGTTATGTACATATGTTATGTGTTTGTGTCTGTCCGCGGGCGTGCGTGCGCGCGTGCGTTTTTTTTTTAGAACCTACATACTAAATTTAAACTACCCGCGACACAATTTACTCCAACTAATTCAAAACAAAACCTACAATTGCATCATAAAACTCTTTTATTGCATGCAGTGGCGTGGTAAAGGACCCTGAGACGACATTTCACTGCAAATTACAGTAACCGCGCGACATTAATTCTGAGACACACCAGGTAAAGTATCTTAGGATTTATGAACGTTTTAAATATTCAAGTGAGACTATTTATCTAGTTCTTGGAAGATGGTGCGTATGTTACCTAACTAGGTACAAGTGTGGCTACGGAGTTGCTTTTTGTCTTGTAGATTTCGTTTAGAGTCTTAAATTTTGAGCGTAATCTTGTTATGGTGGCTTTAGGGTTTTTGGTTCTCAATTTAGTATGGGGAATTATGGTTAAAAAGAATTATTTTAATATTCAAGTTTAAAAGAAATCAATAGAATCTGTTCGTGACTTTAAAGTGTCTTTTTGATATTCGAATATATACTCGTATTTTCTCGTTGATAGTACCTCAATAGCTCTCTTAATGTCTATACTTAAAAAATATACCAATTTTCACTTACACTTTCTATGACAAGAGCTACAAAAAATAAATATAATAATTAAAAATCAAACTTCAAATAACATCGTACAAAACCATACACAATCTTATATAAAAACCATTCAATAAATGCTATAGAACATATCGTTACCCGAGCTCACATTTTAAGGAGCCGAAGGCAACTTATAAAACATCACGACTCAGTTACAATCCGTGTTCTACAAACTCAACCGAATAAAATAGAAAAAAAAAACAGGCTAAGTGGGAGTCGGACTCGCGGTTTCGTATATTATCAATACAATAGTAGAAAAAACAGGAAAAGAATGAGATGAGAGTATTTAAAATTATAATGGTGCCCCTCCTGGATATTTATTTTATTCTGCTTTTAGTATTTATTATTATGGCGGTAACAGAATTACATAATTTGTGAAAATTTCAACGGTCTATTTTACAATATTTATGAGATACAGTACAGCCTGGTGACAGACAGACACGACAGGACAGAAAACCTTCGTAATAGGGTGCCATTTTTACCATTGTAGACCTTTCTAGCTATCACGGTTTATGAGATAGCCTGGTGTGGTGACAGACAGACATACGATCATTGGAGTCTGTTTTATCTTACGCTTTTACCCATTAACTCTAAAAATAGAGTCTTAGTACTACTTTATAAGATTTCCTTTCTTTAATTATTTCATTACCTTATCCCGTTCTTGGATCCGTTTTTTAAATTTTTGTTCGGAACCCTAAAACTAAATCGGAATCGGTCAGCGGAGGCGAACGAACTAGATTGCTGACAGCAAGACACTTGTCCCGGGAATTTCTCAATGATATTGCAACTGAGCTAAATGCACGAACTCACAGAGGCTTCCACCACAGTACAAATTTAATAGTAAGTTTATTACATGAAGAAAAAAATGTTGTATCGTGTATTACGAGACGAGCGAGGTCATCTTATGGTGAGCATCACATCTGGCCATAACAGACACAGTGTACAATACTGAACTGCGCTCATCACCCCGAGACATCAGTTGGTAAGTGTTTTGTGCCCAGTTTTCATGTCTACATATATAAAATCAGTATTATAGAATGGTAGGAATATGTTACATAGTTGGGTACAACTATAATTAATTAAATAATAATCTACCACTATCATCATCTTACAACAACCGACCCCTTTATTAGTACTTGTATCTAGGTCTAGGGTATCTGAAACTTCGCACCCACTATTAACTTAATTGATGATACACAGAAATAGATATAGCATTTAAGATCTCTACCAATTTGTCATCCTTACTAGTCCTTACTAATATTATAAATGCGAAAGTAACTCTGTCTGTCTGTTACCTTTTCACAACTAAACTACTGAACCGATTGACTTAAAATTTGGTACAGGGGTAGCTTATGTTCCGAGGAAGGACATAAGTGTTTTTTCCCGAAATTTCCACGGGATCGGGAACTGTAAAACCGCAGTAAAGTATATGCACAGCTAGTCATCAATAATTTGAAACGCGAACAAAACATTTACCAAGAAATAAGAACATAGATAGGCCGAATGCACATACTAGATACATGAATTCACTGTGTCTCACACTGAATCACAATAAAGTTGTTCACTTATAACGCCCTCGGGCCAAATCACTAGATTCCACGTTTCCACCACTACGTATAAGATGAATGGAAAATACCGTACCTCGCGAACATGTTAAGTGAAGCTCAAACTTATCGCTTTTATTGTACTTAAATCAATTCTCTTTACGACCTCTCTGAGAGTGTAACACTTTAAAATGTTACGTTACATTGTAATGTAGGTTTTAAAGTTTTGTTTGTTGGTTTGTGAAAGATGTTAAAAGGATTTTTAGGGCTTATTGGACTAACTTCAGGAATTGTTTTGCTATTCAAAAGCTGTATTATCCTTGAAATACTGGCTATATTTCATCCTGCTAACTTTAGTTTAAGATCTTGTAACTGTAGATTCACTTTATCATGAAAATATTGTACTAAATCTAGATTCACAGTGTATCGGCTAGCAAGAATCAACTGGAAATCAAAGACAGAGAGGTTTATATAGATAGTTATAATGTGGAGTAATCACTAATCACCTAGTATGTTTACCTTTTACGTAGGTATTATTGATCTAACTACAACCCTCTTCATATTGGAAAAAATATCAAACATATATTATACCCTGTACTGTAATTTAAAGTACATTTGCGAGACAATGTCTACGAAATTCGTCAGTTTTTACTGTCTCCGTACGAGTATGCAATGTCTCAGTTTGGTACACATTCGGCGATGCCATCCATCAATCAGGCGTTGACGAGTTTCTGATCTATATTCAATGGCGGAGTGTCTACTTCTTTTTGTTAGTAATAAGGTGTTACTGTTACTTACGTATGGTGCGATTGATATTTTGGAAAATTCCAGTAAAATATTGTATTTAATAGTTATTTATGGTACAAGCGAGGTAAGTTGGTGATTACTTCTGAATCGAATGAATGAATGAATGGAATCGACCATAGACCTACCAAAAGTAAGGCAACATAGTTGAAGTTTGTTTTTAAAATGTATGGACACGATTTTTTTTGGTATCGAAACTTTTTTAAAACTAAACAATTTAAAAAAACACTATAACTCACTATTGAATCAAGCGTGTCATTATTCAACTGCAGAAATAAGAGCCCCTTTATGAGCAAGTGTGTTGAAAAATATTGTATTTTAAGTACTTACATTATTAAAAGTTTAAATATACAGATGATTTTAAGCACATTAGCAAGTATTTGTTCTATAATTGTTACAATTTGCCGTTGAGCCGTGCGTGGCCCTACACCTGCACACGCGAGGACCTTTGCAAGGCCACTGATAGTGCCATATCGGTGGCCGAGTTCTGGTCCTCAAAAATATAAGTCGACACTCAAAGAAGAAGAATTTTTACAACGCTAAATTATCGGAAAACTAAGTAACTATTATAATTACTTCCCTATTACTCACCGAATTATTGTTGTGCATCTACCACATTTTTTATCTCTGCATCCCCCTTAGGTTGACTGGCAAAAAATGCCATCAGGCATTAAGTCCGCCTTTGTACACGCTATTGTATATTAAGCATTAAATAAATAAATAACTAATTACGTAGTGTTTAGATATTATCCAATCAAATGTTAATCGTGTGCAGAAATCAATGCACAGATTAAGACAAGCATCGAATGCTGAAGCTGATTTCTCCTATACAATACCATCAGTGAGACAAAGACCTTTGCCCTACAGTAATCTTATACTAGGCCCATTACTTTACTTCAAATAGGTTAATACAAGCAGTACCTCAAGATATCACATCTTATAGATAAACGCAGGCGAAGTAACGGGAAAATCCGGTTTTAAGACAAAATAATATCATTACAAAACCAAATAAGAGTTGGTCCGTAAGTTTTAACGTCAAAGTAAAACAAAACGCAGGACAGTGTTGAGACTTGATCTTGTCAATTGAAAATAAACCTTGTTAGTTAAACTTTAAGGTCCCCAAACAAACAGTTTAGAATCGTAAAATTCCAATATCGCTAACTACAAATATTGGATTTCGATATTGCTTTTCTATCAGAATTATTTTGATGGAAACAAAAGAAAAGCGTGGGAATTATTTTTCAATTGTTATTTAGAATGGCGTTTGAACTCTTATTAATAAACGAGGAATAACAATGGTATAGCTAATTCACAACTCCTGTCTTTCATACTTTCATTGATCTTAAAAAAATAGAGAATGTTATATTCATAAATATTCGGTATAGTTTAGTTAATCTTATACAGTTTCTCTAGAGAAAAAACGTTTTGAAATCGTAAAACAAAAGAGATAAACTTAAAAACAATGACCAAGTAAGTAAATGTAAATAAATACTTACATTTTATAAGTAAATATACATAAATATATAATCTCATAATAATTAAATAAGTATTACTTAATACGAATAAATAGGTATTTAATTAAACATTATTATATATAAACATATGAGATGATGGTTATTATTATTATATATTTTTCTACGCCCGCAACATATAAACAAAAACATGTACATATGTAATTAATATGTTCTTACTTAATTATATAAATCCTTCCTTCATTCGTTTTCTCACTGCGTCGTGATGTACCCGACCAATTTTCCCATTGAGGACTTGCTTCCAGATGTTAGTCTTTGGCTATGTGCAATGAAGTATATAAATACATAGACATGTAATTGATATACCTTCTTTTTTTAACGCAGTGAAAAAGCATAGAACTGCATACCACCGTGAGCCGATATTGGGAGGACCCACGGGGCATGTAGGGCTCTCCTAGCCAGAAGGGCTGGGCCTACCCACTAAAAACACAGCGACTTCCGTCCACGTTACATTGGGGTACCGTAGGATCCCGAGGGGGATTTCTACTACGGCGTAATTGATATACCTACGTACATAACCGCCATAACCCTTTCAGATTTTGTTTAACTTACAAAGACACACTTCAAGGGGTTGTATCGTAAATCAATCCATCTGACAGCGCGGGAATTGTGTTTTTTACGATCACAGTGGCTTGCGACAAAATCACTAATGTTGTCCCACTCATACACATCACAAAACACAACAGTGTGAAAGAGATGAAACATGTCAAAGTTATTTTCTTATGTAAAAAGCTCGGGTGGTTCATAAGGAATGAATAAGTTTGTGCCTCATGCAGATTCTGTAATTGAATATCTTTATTTTTTAGGTGTCGCGTCATATTTAATTTTCTATTCCATTTTTATGGGGAAAAGCATCAATATTTTTACCCTTATTATCGTTTATTATAGAATGCTATATAAAAGTCTTAATTAATCGACAATTTTAAGCCTAAATTTTCATACCCAATTCAGACAATTTAGCATAAACATAGCTTTCAAAACCACCATCGAATATAACCTACTTGTTTTTCGATTTTTAATGTTTCGGACAAATATTCTCGACAGAAAAACTTAATTTATAAGGTGTTTCACAAACCTTTATAAGCCAGTTTATAGAGGCGATATTCCCATAACGCACCATATACTATTAGGATTAATTCCAAATAGTAAGTTAAAAGGATATGAAAGGTTAACTAACGCTCAGAAGTGACCGCAAAACCTTAATCCTGTGCCAAATAATCGGCCTACTTAATATTATGAATTCGCGTTTGATGTTTCAAAGCCTGGTTTTAAACAAAGTCCGCCGAAATCCCTTTTTAAAAGTTAGTTGAATACTCCCTTCGTTTTGTTTATTGTTTCGTTTTGTTTACCTGGAACAAAAATAACATATTTTTAGCATTTTGATTTATTTTGGTTAGAATTAAGATTGTAATTTTGATAACAAATTCGCATTTTTAGTCTGGTTTAACAAAACCTGGTAAGTATTTGACACCTTGTCAGTCAAATCTGTCACTTTGACAGTATTCAAAATTGATTGTAAAACCTGGTTTAGTGCTAAACCAGACTAAAAATGCAACGCAAATTAGGCTGTAGACGATTAATTATTAAGAGAAAATAGGCATACAAAACAATTAATGAAAAGCCAAGCTTTGCGCCCATAACGTTAGTACATCATTACATTAAATTTGCTAACACTCCCGCGATCAATAGCCATACGCTTTGCCTCTCTGATGAACATTACATTTATTACAATAATGCTAATAAACAGGGATTACTGAGAATTTTCATTAATGAACTGAACGCATTTCCATACGTAGATATTTTGGGAGGAATTTTGTTAGTAATTACTTACTGGTGGAGCGTTATATTACCAATTACTTACAACGATATGTAAAATAAAAATAAAATTAAATGAATTGCTGAATGTATGTTCCTATATGATTTCAAAATGGCTACCCTTATTTAGATAATTGTTTATTTGTTGTGTTTGTAATTCTGAGGAGGTTTATAAGAAAGTAACCTGAACGAAATTTTGAGATCAATGTTTTCATAACTTTTAAATGACAACAAAATATTTTTCCAGTTTTATCGTCGCGCTGCTAGACGCGCCGCTGGGCGGCGCACGGTGGTGGGCTGAAATCCGCTGTCATGGGCTTCCATAGAAAAAATAAATTCCTTTCAGCCCACCGCGCCGTGTGGCGCTGCTCAAACGCGTGACTCAGAAACGCAACTACAACACCATGCATCTCTAAACGCGCGCGTTTCGACGGCGCTGCCGAAACGCGTGACCATAATAATCACCCTAACCAACCAGACTACTTCTTTATACTCGTAGTATTAGTAAAGACACTATTAGTAGAGCCACAGTCTCTTAGAGATTCCTCTTAGATCTTAAAATACCTTAAAATATTTTAGTACTCCAACGATCAGACACTTCACGCGGTCTTATTTACATGTTAAATAGCCGTCTCCACACTACATATTTAATTATTAATCGTGCCACAATATACATCACGTTGTAACTAAATCTTAGCCCAGTGGATGCCAAAGTTCGACGTTAGTCTCAGGTGTTCTGCATCGCGCGATGCATGATTAATGCATTACATGTGCAAGCTCTTAACGCCATTGAAATAGAACATTAATTAAACTTGGTTATAAAAGAGTTTCAGAACCCAATTTAAACTGTCTCTTTACATGTGACGGTATCAATCTTCCCTGATGGGATTTGTTAAAGGGATTTTAATTTGAAAAGTTTTGATTGATGTTAATAATGCTCACACTTTTGTGGTATTAATTTTGGTGTTTATTTTTAAAGTGGTTTGTCATCGCTCTGTTGAGTTTGTGACCCCCAAGTTAGTTTGTTATTTGGAAGTATGGTTTGTAGGTAGGTTAGTATCAGAAACGTATTTATAGGAATTAGGATCATATATTTGTATATCTGTCCCTGGAATATATTTGCTAGTCTTTGGTTAGCAGACTAAGTTACTAATGCAGCTGAGGTTCCTTGCGCTGTCTGTAATAGCCTGCCTACTATATCACAAGTTGCGGGTTCGATTCCCGCCCAAGACAAAAATAGCAAAAATTCAGAATTATTGCATTATGAAGATAAGGAATTTAGGAAAAAAATGTCTGAAGAAAATTCTGGTGCTGATAGTTTTACTTTATAAAGGATTCCTTTTTAGTTTATAAACTGTTTATTTATCAAAGAATATTATTTTATAAAGTAATATTACATAATCTACCTAAATCCCTTCCATATAAGTTGGTTGCTTCAAAATTCCATTACTATTTCACACCGAACTGTATTCGAGAGTAAGTCTGAAAGACAAACATGTGGTCGGGGGCGAAACTTAGTCCGGGGTTCGACTCCGAGCGGATACAAACTTATATAATATTGACTGTATAGTGTATAGTATTTTATACAAATAGGTATAGTTATTGATTAGTTTGGATTAGCTTTGAATAGTCAAATAAGTACAAAATGTACTTAGTTGTTTTAGTTTTTAGTAAATAGCTTTAAATAGAGTTGAAAAATCATTTCTAAGTTCAAAAATCGAGATGGTTTCAATAAACATTAAATTTATGGAGAACATGTTAAACTTCTAAACAAAGGGTTCAATTCCCGTGCAAGGTAAATTGTTGATAAAACACTACAAAAATTAGAGATAAGAATATGCTATTTCAAAACAACTAATCCGCTACTGTAGTCATATCCAAGCTACTGGACAGACTTGAACAAAAATCAAATTTTAGATGAAGTAAAAATAGAGGTTTATATTATGAAAACAATAGTCTCCTATACCCCTATACAGATCATAGCCTCACCATATAAAACTAGTCCAACTAAACATTTGTATCAAAAACATATTAAATACAAACATTCGTTTCCCCGTGTTTGATATCCCAACGATAAACAAACAGCATTGAGCTCCTTTGACTTGCATTTCGACTCGTTCGCATAAAATATCCATTTGTGGGGCAAACAAAATATATTATACCTTCGATATAGGACTCAAGGGTTTATGTATCGTAACAATATGGATATAAGGGTCAATTTGCATTGACATTGATTGATAGGTGGTGTGAAAATCAATTGAATTTCATTATTGGTCTAATATTATCTAATATGATGTGCATTTGTGCAATGTGTGTATAGATAGACTACCAGTTTCTAAGTACATTTTTTGAGTCGAATAATGCATGTTTGTTGTTAGCTGAACTTGGTTCAATTTTGAGATCACCAACACGCACAAACCACACCGTAATAATATCGAAGTAATAGAGAAGCCATTGGAATCGGGTTGGGATTTTATACGTCATATGGGATTTGTGACTGCTTCATACTTTTTGGGATTGATAATCACAGATCATGGAGTTCAGGACTTCCGTCCTCTGAGATGCCTAGATCTCTTTTCCATGTTGATAATAGATAACATCGATAACAGAACCAAAGCAAAATATTAAAATGAAACTAAGTACTTTTAGGGGAATAATTTCGCGTAGTTTAATACAATGTTTACGTAAATCAAAGAGGTCAATAAAATACAAAATAATCAACCTTCTAGCTTTATGGCGTAGAAAAAATACCAATTTACTTATTTATTTTGATGTCTTCGTAACATTCCTAGACCAGACCAATGTAGAAACAAAGCTTTGAGCCTCACTGATTCCAAATGAGGCCAATTTGGTAAATAACTAACGAATACAGGGTTTTGTACATAAATATTTTTATATAGAAACATTTTAAACATCTAACAATTATTTTAACAAAGTATTTATTGAAAAAACTATCTGTGCCCCGTAGTTTTACCCGCGTGCAACCTTATCCCGTGGGAATTTTGGGATAAACAGTACCCAATGTGTTATTCCTAGGTATGAGGAACATCTGTACCAAATTTCATTAAAATCCATTCAGTAATTTTTGCGTGAAAGAGGAACGAACATCCACACTCACAAACATTCGGGTTTATAATATTAGAAGGATACTTATACATACTTTGCAAGAATACATTATGTACATAAAATAGTTATTTATGGTACAAGCGAGGTAAGTTGGTGATTACTTCCGAGGCGCTATTGAGGCCCGAGCCGTCAGGCGAGGGTCTGAAGATAGCCGAGGATAGTAATCATCAATACACGCGTGTACCATACAACGTTTTTCAACACTTTTGCGAAGAAATTATCATTTTTCGCTAATAAATAAACAGTTTTTCTATTCGCGCGCATTCAACACAACAATGGTGATCTGCCAAAGACTAAAAGAATATACTTATTAAAAAAAAAATCGAATGAATGTATGAATGAATGGAATCGACCATAGACCTACCAAAAGTAAGGAAACATAGTTGAAGTTTGTTTTTAAAATGTATGGACACAATTTTTTTGGTATCGAAACTTTTTTAAAATGAAAGCAATTTAAAAAAAAACAATCTATAACTCACTAGTGAATAAAACGTGTCATTATTCAACTGTTTTTGCACAAATAAGAGCCCCTTTTTGAGCAAGTGTGTTGAAAATGTATTTAAAAACATTCTTTAAACCACCGCTTTAAACATCCAACACTTATTTTAACAACAATTATTAAAATTTATAATGAATTGTTTGTTTCTTATATTATTTGAAGATCAAATTCCAAACCTTTTATTACTAAACTTATATACGCCTACCTCAATGGCATTAAGTACTGCGTAGTCATATAAGTCGATCATGTATGTAAACAAAATAAATAAAAAGTGCTCATATCACCAAACATAAACGTTACATTGCATCCATCTTTAGAGGAGCAGTCACAGGTGTAAAACCAGACTGCTCCTTTCATATTTTATCTATTTTACTGCCACTTTTAGATCTCAAATATATGGGAAACTTTACTGCCGAGAATATAAACCATTATTGTGACGTGTTTACGTGATCTGATACGTTAACGCGAAGGTTCTACAACCTACTATCTGTGCCCCGCAGTTTTACCCTCATAGTTCCCGATCCCGTGGGAATTTCGGGATAAAAAGTATCCTATGTTTTTGCTCGGACTATAAGCTACCCCTGCACCAAATTTCAAGTCAATCGGTTTAGTAGTTTAGCCGTGAAAAGGTAACAGACAGACAGAGTTACTTTCGCATTTATAATATTAATAAGGAAGGAATATTGTGACGTGTTTACGCGAAGGTTTTTATAACCTCTATTTCTATTTGAGTTGTTGTAAAAATGGGTCACCGGGGGCTCATGACGCGTCTGACAGAACGCACGTAATTAACTTTTGTATTAATTTTGAACAGGAAATAGGGGTGACGTGTGATGAACTGGTGGAAAATAATTGTGGTTTATTTTAAAATTTTATAAAATATTCTATACTTATCACTCTTCGTCTTCTATTTGAGAGTAGTACTTAGAGGAATCGAGAAGATAGTTGAAACATAGGCTGTATCGACCGTGGAAGTACCACATTCTCACAAAATATTGGCCTCAGGTAGTAGCTCAAGCTACACTACGTCTGAAACCCAACCCCTTCCCTTTTGTCTTCCCAATATCCCTCCTTAAAGGTCTGCATAACACTTAAGACTTTAGAAGTAAAGGTCCATGGCCGACAATTTTTATTTTGTTTCCGGAAATCGTACGTACAATGTGAAAACTACTAGTACCCACTCTGTATTATAGCCAAAATATTTTAATAAACAAAAACGCGAAACATCTCACTACAAATAACATTATTTTCCTGGAAAGTGTATCATCAAGTGAGTAGTATTTTTTATCAGTGACACGCCGACACGCGAGCAGATAGGGGATGGTACCACTAAAGGTTATCAATCACGAGGCGCCGACCGAGTCAAATATGAACGAGTGAATGAGTGAGTCTATATTTACGTAAAACTGAGATATTCACTGAACCTTATTTGGGGTGACGCTGACCTCATTACGGAAAGGGTTTGATTTAATAAAATACTGACTTTTGGATTGATGACACCATTGATGTGACGTCATGATTCTTTGATCATGTAGAGGATAATTGGCAGTGTTTTGGTGGTGGATAGGGGTTTGAGATAGCTTTGATCGACATGAAATGGATACAGAAAGAGCAATCATATCATATGATATACAGCGAAAAAAAGAGAGGCCATTTTTCTGCATTTGGATAATAAGGACCGATACTAAGCTAATATCATTTCATCAAAGTAATTCTACTTACATTTATGTTTACAAAGTGCCTACATAATATGCCTAATATTGAGTTAGACTAACATAACAATATAGACTAACTTCTACCCAACAATGTATCATCCTAATAAGAATCCACATGAAGTTATTACCAACTAACTCGGAGATTTCCCTCGAAACATCTACATTACCAAACCCAATCAATCAGGTACACCCTAAACAAACTTTCCGACCATATCCGAAATACAACCAAACATTTGATATATGTTCACAAGTAACAATTGAAAACAACTAAAGTTACAAACTTGATATCTTTCCCACAAAATTATACCAATAATGTACGCATCTGTACGCGAACCGATTGCGTATATTTCGTCCAAAACACATTGGTCTGGCAATTGGCTCGGGTTTTTTGTTTGTCTGTGTTGGAGGGTTGCCAGGAGTGGCGGTTATTGTCCCATCCAGGATTACATGTAAGCCGGTAAAGCCACGAATGATATGGCCAGTGAGATATGATAAGGATGAGTTAGGTGCT
The DNA here is from genome assembly GCA_958496195.1 of Timandra comae. Taxonomy (NCBI): domain Eukaryota; kingdom Metazoa; phylum Arthropoda; class Insecta; order Lepidoptera; family Geometridae; genus Timandra; species Timandra comae. Next base: position 2,296,768 of record OY292354.1, read on the forward strand.
GCGCTGAAAATCGGTCAAGGAGATTTACTTCAAGTGCATTGTTCCTTACGTTTTTAGTGAATGCTTTAAAATTGAGTAGGAATTTTTAATGTACTGGACATTTAATAAAGATGTAGAGGTATAATACATCGTCATAATGATGGGTGGCCGTTACTAAACGGGGCAGTTAGTAAAGTGGCTTTTATTTTCATGTGTGTTTTCATGTTTTTGGGCACGTTAAGCCATAGTTCTGCTTGTTGTACTAAGATCATTGACAGTGGTTACGGGTAGTAAGATCCTACGTTTGTTACCTTGTTGGTACATAACCATCATCAATTTTACTATTTTTGTGTTCGTTTTATATGTATATAGTTTGTGAGACAGAATAAGTAGTTATTGCTTGTTATCGTTATTGCTTAAAAAGTAAACAGCCAGCCTAAAAAACTCAACATCTAATCAAAACAAACTAACAGACAAAAATAAAAACCCCACTTAAAAGAAATGCAGAAAGTAATATTCAATACGAAAACTGATTTAATTTATACAACAGAAACTATAGTCGAGTTGGTTATTAGTACAGCCGTCCCCGGAGCAGAAATAACAAAGCTTCGGAGATCTAAAGAGCTCTCTCTTTAATGCTAACATTTAAATATTCATAAGGAGAATAAATCTTAAGTTAACATTGATATAAAGTAATTCACATTTAAGTTAATTGAAGTCATTCAGATTTCCATTGGGCTAATTGAACTTTTTTAAGTATTGGTGTGTAAGATTCCACTGTTGGGAAAGCCATTGATGATATTAGCATATTAGTAAAGTGAGAAATAGGCTTGATCATCACTCTTATAAAATGTATGATGATAAAATTACAAATACAAATACGTTTATTGTTCTAAAGAAAGAATAGCCTAAGTTATACAGTTTGGAGCTAAGTTTCGGTACAAAAGTATTTAATTACTACATATTACTAATAACTACACAATATTTAATATACTTAATAGCATACAATTGAACTTAAATATTACTAACATTTGAGGTAAATAACTATAGTAGTAAAATAGTCATAAGGTAGGACTTTCAAAAGATGATTGTGGATTCTATAGACTTATATAGAGGTATTTATTATGTGATTCACAAAAGTCACTGTAAGTGTAAGGGCCTATTTCACGACCTTTAAGTAAAGTTACTCACCAAGTAAAGATAGTTTTGTCTCTTTCTTACTTTATGTCAAGTGACAAAGACAAATCATGTGAGTACTACTCAGGCCGTTATTTGAAGATGGTGATATAGGCCCTAAGCATATTTTGATACCCTAAGTCCCTAAGTATATGTATTACAGTATTTGGTGTTGCTATTATGTTGTTTGTTGTTATGATTAAAAAAGCTAAATACGAGTTGTATTCGCACGTGCGTCACACTGTTTTTTTAACTGTCTAAGTTTATTAAAACCCAATCGTGTATGAACGAGGGGATTTAGTCCCCTCGTGATCACGGTCAGGTAACCTGATTGAAATGTCAGAATTAAACACGTGTATTCAGTTAACCGAATGAATTCAGCTTAAAAGTTTAGAGTACCTACTAAGTATTACAATATCCAGTATGGTGTCAATGAGTCCTAAGAAGAATAAGATTCAATGGCCTTCTTTAAGTCCAGAATTCGTTTCTATATACGAAGTAATTCAGAATCATTTATTCAGTTTGTTCAAAGAAATACTTGTGAACGTCAATTAGCTTTTTTTGTGAACCTATAGTGTCCCACTGCTGGGCAAGGGTCTCCACCAAACATCTCCAACCATCTCTATCCTTCGCAGTGTCCCACCAGCTACTGTCGAAGGTAGTAAGATCAATTAGCTTAACTATACTATAAAACTAATAATGAATTATCTTTAAATTACAAATAATATATAACATAAGATACAGAGTTTACATGCAATAGTGACGTACCTACTCTCCGTAACCACTGAAAATCTACTCCAAATTCGAAAATTAACCGAAATTAGCTGCAACGAAACGTCCAAACGCTAAAATTAAAATGCCAAAGCAATAGAAAAATGCGGTCAAATAACCAGAAAATAGTGCTGAAAGAGAATGCAATTCAGTGTTTAATTTTGAGATTAAATTCGCTGCGAAGTGGACATTCTAGTTAGAACTAGCCAAGATTTATAGTCTAGTTTATTTTGTAGCACACCATTGGGTTAGCTTTAGTTTAGTACTTGTTAATTTTAAAGTATTAAAAATGTAATGAAAATATCGCTACGTAGTTTTAAAGGCGGTAATACGAGTATGAATAACACATTTTGAACTAAATTGCATCTTGTATATACTCGTAAATGCACTTTTCCTCAATTTAACATAACATACCATAATCATTCACTACGTCATCTCATTATAGTAACTGACCCCTAACTATGCTTGGAGCTTGTATCTAGGATATCAGAAACTACGCATGCACTCATTCACACACACGCCCAGACCAAGACAAACATTTGTGGTTCACACAAATATTCACCCCGCACGGGAATCGAACCCGCAACCTTATGGATGGCAGTCCGGCTTGGTGACCACTCTGCACCCAGGTTGTCCGAGGTAATTTGATCTTGTTTTCTCGAATTTGGGTTCTTAGTGCGTGCTGTGATAAGTACTGTTTAAGTAAACTTTTGAGAGCTCTATCTACGCGCAATGACTGTTATTGATATTTGTGCTTCAACCGCGGCGTAAAACACAGAAACTCTCATGAAAATCTACTTCTATAACGTCCACTCGAGGTTAAAGATTTAAGAGGTTAGCATGCACTATATTATACATACATTCCGATCTAGTATAATCAATGATCATTGCAAAAGTAGGTTGATTGTCCGTATACGTTACGTGCTTGCGATCCGTACTAGTAAAATTAATAAAAACATGCACTTAACACCAAAAAACAACACACTTATCTCCAAACATATTAAGAGCACACATTATAACGACACTGTAATGCGTACACTCATTATACATGCATAAGTACCACACAAATAAATCGCATTACAAACCATGGAACCGACGACGCACCTATGAATAAATGAATGCCCTTAAATTTACGTTAGGAGCCCCACAGAGGATATGACGACCTTTCTAAGCAATTATATCTAACGGCACGTAATGTATGAATGTATGCACGAATACATATAATTTTGATAGGCAAATTTGGATGTTTAATATTATAATTTGTAATTCGATTCTCGTGTTTCTCTGGGGTAGAGCATAGATTGTGGGTATGTTTGTTTTTGTCGTGAGTAATTCTATGTATGATATGCGTCAGCTGTTTTGTCTCAGAGGTAATGAGGCGATAAAATGGTACAATGATAACGTAGAAAATGTTTCTCGATGAGACAGCTTCAAGTATTATTATTATTTTCTAGATTTCTGCACTTATAATACTACAATTTTTGAACGAGTTCTTTTACAATTCATTCACCCATCTCTTTGAGCTAATTTTGGCAGTATTTTATGTGTTTTAAACTATAGGCTATAATGTCAAAGATAGAGAGGCAGACCCAAGACGAGGTGGAGAGATGTAGTGTCAAAGGACATGGTGTGCAAGGTTTCCGAAGGAGACGTCGTGGATCGAGCAAAGTGGAGGAATAAGATACGGAAGGCTGACCCCACCACCATGTGGGATACATAGTCGGGAAGAGAGAGAGAGAAACTATAGGCTAAAGTATTTTATTTTTAGAAAATTCATCCTTTTATAACAGTAACAAACAAACAAAGTCACTCTCACATTTATCATATTAGCATCAAGAAGAGCTAAGATTAAAGCCATTTAAATAAACGAAGATTTCAGCATCCATACAACTTTAAAAACCCTGCATTAATGGAAATATTGTCGTTCAAAAAACAAAGTTATCAATACAATCACTCACAGAGCCATTGAACAGTGTTGATAATGAACAGGCACAAATGGATTCGACTGAATATGTGTTAATATGTACGTAAACTGATATCATTTGGACATACCGACTGCATCGATGTATTTATTATTTTTTGAAATAATCGTCACGATAATTAGAAATAAGGTACGACACACATAGCATACTTTCCGTGCTTCGAAGGGTACGTTGTTGGTCCGTCGCCATAGATTACCACTTTTGGGTAGTAGTCTATGTCCGTCGCCGTCGCACAGTGGGTCGAAACTGAAAAATCGCAGACTTAGGGAACTTTTTGAAAATTTTCATTTTTTTTAATGGGAACGGTTAGAGCTCCTAAACAATGATAAACTATTCTATAAAAGAAAACTTAAATGTGAAAACTTTCCGAGAAAATCGACATTCGTTAAAAAAAATATGAAATGACAAAGTTAGTTAGAGTCCTTAAAAGTCTAACATTTCGTTTAACCAAAGAATGTTGTATTGCCTTCTGCTTTGTAAAGGTCTAATAACAGTCGCTTCACGTAAAATACTAACATACCGCAAAATCTGGTTAAACTATTATATACTATTAGTGGCCCGCCCGGGCTTCGCACGGGTCCACGTTTCCCGTTTTTTTTTTACATAAGAATCTTCTCCTGACAATAACAAACACAGCAAAAAGAATTAGCCAAATCGGTCTAGCCGTTCTCAAGTTAATTTTTATATATACATATATGTAGATGTGTATACCTTTGCGTTGTTTGAGATAGCCAGACAGGTACAAAACCTAATTTAGGTCCACAAATAAACTAAGAGAAAGTGACTCACAAAAACCATGCGTGACTTAAACCAATAACACGCCGCCCGTATCAATATTTTCAATAGATAATTTAAAAATAAAATAAAACGAAATTGCGTTCGTGTAACAACAGCTTAAATTGCTTAGTTATTTGGTATTTTAATGGATTAAATTAATAAATTATTAATATTTGCTAATAACAGTGTAACGAATGATTACTGTCGATCATAACTGCAGTCAATCGATTTGTTTTTCAACCGTGACGATGCGCGGTTTGCTTACATGTCTAAGACGTTAATTATAGCTATTTACTTCTACACATGCTATTTATATACATACAATGATATACTACGTTGTATATAAGTGGTAGGAAGCAACGGTTCTAGGTTGAATAGTTTTCGCTTTTTTTAATGACGTCAAAATTGTGAGTTTTCAAATACTTGTTATTTATTTTGTAGGGGTATTTCACATGTTACATTGTTGAACTGACTTTTGTGAATAGTTTTATTGGGAAATGTTAAAAAGGCGTCATATCTGTAGGAAAAGTTCAATGTTGCAAGTATTTATCTCGAAAGATTTTGCGGCAACACGAACCGAACTTATACTGGATCTTCTATCATAGACTTATTTTATACTTTAAAAGCATGTACTAAAGTGACTTTATGTAAGAAAATTCAGATGTACACAGCGTTCTCAAGTAAAATTAATAATCGTAGGTGCAAACAATTACTTAACTTGTAGATATTTCTTTTCTAATTGGTTTTCTGTTTTAGATCTTTGTATAATTTTTAAACTGACATCTTTCAAATAGAATACTTCACAGAGACAGAATGGCGAAGCGAAGATGATTAGACTTATTTTTAGAAAAACTTAGGTAAGTATAAGAGATAAGTACTTAATTGTTTTTCGGACAATTGATAATTGTAGAAAAAAAATACAAGGAATCTTACAGAAAAAAACCAAATAACTACCATCAACAAAAACATTAATATCTTCAATATAATTCAAATTACAATTCATAGCCACATTATTTTCGTTGCTAATATTTTATCTATACGCGTAGCTATTATTTTCGGCAAACATGTCCTTAAGCACCCTCTAAATCACCAGAAAGCTATTCAGTATGAATATAAATCTTAAAAACAAACAGAAAGTCTCGCATTACTCTCAGAAACAGATGTTAACCAACGAATATTGTTGGCGACAAACACTTTATATAATACTATATTTATTTACATATACTAAGGGCCTATTTCACGACCTTCAAGTAAAGTTACTCACCAAGTAAACGTAGTCTTGTCTCTTTCTTACTTTATATCAAATGACAAAGACAAAACATGTGATTTACTCGGAACGTTACTTGAAGATGGTGAAATCGGCCCTAATACTTACTAACATTACATACAAATATAATTAATGTGAAACTGTGTGTAGGACACAATAATAAAATAGCTGTGTCCTGCTGTTTCACTCCAATTGATAGGGTAGATCAAAATTTGAAAACTAATTTAATTATATCTTGTTAATATTCAATTGAGCTGGGATTTACCATACATAAGTCAAGCATAACCTTATTCTATACATATTGACTCTATAAAGAGTTAAATTATAAATCTGGATTCAAATCTGCAACTCTTGGTAGTTGGGTCGGCTAATAAAAAGGACCTAAATATAAAAACATTAATTTTATTAAAATTAAAACTATTGGAAGCGGAATGCCAAGTTAATGTCAAACTTTTTCACGAACTGTCAACGTTTGGATTTAAAAAAAGTTGAGATACATTGACAAGTTTATCGGCACTAACGATTATACAATAAAATTATAAATGAATGAACAAAACCGAGCATCGAACGTGTTCTAAAAACGTTAATGAAATCGCTACATTAGAGACGTTGTCGTCAGTTGTGATAAGTTTGAATTATTAATTTTTATTTTAGTGTTCCGTACATCATTTTATTAACGTAATAAATTGTTTTTAATGATGTTTGATTCTTTTACATAATCTTAAATGTATATGTTATGTTAAGTATGTATAAGGCAGTTTTCCGCGATTACATATCTCTCATTTTGGGTCCTTTGTGTGTGCTACGATATTATTTGGAAACAGAAATATGTAGTATATTTTTATAGATTTTGTCTTATTCCTACGTGATCGATAAAAACCTAAAAATACCCCGCGTGAATCCGCAGTATACTCCCTACGAACTCATAACAATTTACCTTTAAAACAATTTATCGTAAATGTAAGAAAAATAGTAATATAAAAGACCACACAGCTAATCAATCAGTCGTAACAATGTTATTATAGCCGCTGACCTATAAATAGTATATTGTCTGCATCTAGGGCATCAGATATAAATATTTATTGATCACACAAATATTTACACCGTGCGGATGTTAATCGAACCGACTATTTGTATTTTATAGTATAACTACCTTACTTGCTGTGCTCTAGGGTTTAGATTTTGAACTGTAATGGGGTCTTTATTAGAGCAACAGATTATTATTAGATTACCTACATTTTGAGGAATAACTATATTGGTTCTTAATTAGAGCAACAGAGTCCTAAGCAACAGTTTAACCTTTTATACGCCTGTCGGTTCATTAGTACATGTACACGCCAAATGGAGCTACATTGACCCTTCGTGCGAGTGTGGAGCCCCTATACAAGATATGGCGCACCTGCTCTCCTGCCCCGCGTGTCCATCCTCCTGCACCATGGAGGAATTGATGGAGGCCTCTAGTAGTGCGATGGGGGTGGCTACTTTTTGGAGAGACAAACTATGAGAAGATGTGAACCGGACACGATGAATGAAAGTACATGTACATGCAATTTAGACGAAATAATGTGCAATTCTTATGATTAGGAATAGCGCAATATAATATATTTTGTATCCCAAAATTTCCACAGAAAAAAGGAACATTGAAGATAAAATAGGACGCAACTAGTTCTATTAAACCAAGCATATGTTCATTGAAAGATAAGTACGTTTTTCTCAGGTTTTTAAGGAACGACGTGTGTGCTGTGTGTGTGAATGTGTATACATGTTCACCTAGTGTAAGACCGTAAGTGTAAAGTGTAATTACCATCCGTTGTACAGTATAGTTGCAACATAATCATTAATTATTGGAGATTCCGTTCAAAGCTATACACTACGAGCTTATTATATGAATTTATAATGAATTGTTAAGTAATCCTTAGTTCATCCCTGTCTCGTATTAATTGCATTTTGCTTCGTAAACTAAAATTTGATGAGATTTTGAAATTTGTGAAGAAAATAAAGTGTATAATTTATTAAACAAATGTTTGTTTCTGACAAAAAACTTGAAAATGGTTCGATTGATTTTTGCTAGACTCAATATTAGGAAGTAATATAGCGGAATAAAAATATTTCAAAACATCCAGACCAAGTGCACGAAGATATCTTTAGCGCAAATCGAACCCGATACTTTGCCATTGCAGGCAATTATTGCTAATCTCAATATTGAGAAGTAATAATATAATAAATTATATGAAAACAAAACAGACATCTTCAAGCAAACAAATATTTGTCTTCAGCGGAAGTCACTACAAACGTCACCACTTGGCAATCAACATATTATAAACTGACTAGCGGTTTCACCCGCGTAGTTCCCACTCCCGTGAAAATATTGGAAAAAATATATACTAAAAACGTTCTTCTTGAATCACTCTATCTAAAGAAAACCACCTCAAACTACGTTGCGTAGTTTTAAAGATCTATCTATACATTCATAGGAACGGACAGGGACGACGACTTTGTTTTATACTACGTAGTGAAGCGTTTTCCAACACTCAATACTGAACCCTAATCGCGCAGAATATTTGGAATAAATTCCCGCTTTGAAACTGTCATTGACTTGCATGACAGCTCGGGTTCTCGACATCAACACTTTCGATTGTATAAAAACGAAACTGTATAGTTAACTTTGTTGCATTAAATGTATGAATTGGTGCATCAAATTGATTGATTAGTGCAGGAAGTGTGTAATAATAAAGTGTGTAGTGAATAGCTGTGTCCTGTGTGTACGCGTAGTTCCTAGTTTCTATTGCTTTTAGGTTTTTTCTAAATATTTTTTCTCGTATTATAGAAAACATATTCGGTCGGACGTTCTTAAGTTTTAGAGAAATTATTAATGATTACAATACACAGGCATAAGCATGACCATCAGTTTACCTCAATGCATAGCATACAACAAAAAATTACTAACAAGTGTTTATATCTTTTTGTGGTTTAGGTTTCTGTTTTGAACAGACTATCCTACGAACATAACAGAAAATAGTAACATTAAAAAAATAAAATACCCCCAACACAATTTACTTTCAAACCCCCATAACTTTTAAACGGGTCAACCGATTTTCATCAAACATGTCTAAGAACACTCGCACGTAAGTCCCCTTTAATACAAAAAAAAAACTAAATTAAAATCGGTTCATCCAATCGGGAGCTATGATGCCACAGACACACACACACACAAATATTATATACACACACACAGACACATCAAACTTATAACACCCCTCTTTCTGCGTCGGGGGCTAAAAATAAGAAATAAGTAAAAACACAACATAGATACCAAACGTATCAAAACCATACTCTAACTAAGCCGTTAAACGTACCAAAGCAACTAGGACCGTTAAAATTTGATATGGGACGTCCCGATGTTCCCTAAACGTCTGACCAGCACAGCTGCCGAATTATTGAGTTGACAACCCCTGACGCTGTGTCAAGGGGCACATAACTCGTAGGTATAAACGGAATAGTTACACACGGTATTGGTAAAAGACGACCAGACAACCATTGAAAGAGAAATTTGTATTGAATTTGAGCAGAAACCAAGTTATTCTAGTTCTTTTAGATTGATAGATTTTGGTTTATGGTGGTACTTCTGACTTGATGTTTCAACGATCAAGTGATACCTGCCTACTTCGCAAGTTTCGATACCTTGATCCTGGTTTGCTATTTCCCTAACATAATACGAAGTTATTGTAATTAACGGGATATTTACCATGTAAGTATATTATGTTTCGAGTTTCCGATATTTCGACGCTGTTGCAAGCGCCATGATCACGGATGAACTGTTGGACTGTACAAATAATACTCGTATACATGGTAAATATCCCGTTAATTATAATAATTTGAGTGCTAATAACCATGATAACTATAAAAACTATATAATACGAAGTGTCTAGTCGTCCAGTAATTCGGACGAATAAAATTATTTCAGTCCGAATTACTGCGAATGACATTACATTAAACGTCCATTCTAGCGGACGGCTAACAGCCAACATAATATGTACATAGATCTAAGATCGTGTTCAATTCGGTCCTTTTCACTGTTCAATATCATCAGTTTGAAAAGGATCTTACATGTACTTATTCTCTAGCATTTGCATTCTCGACTTTATTATTTTTCTCTTGCAGTTTTTATGTAAGTATACAATAAAACGGATTTTATAATCGGAACTGATGTAACTTAGAAAAAAAAAACATAAAATGTTTACTTATGCATTAGTTGCATACTTGTTTATTTAATTCATCTTAAAATATATAAACTATATAACAAGCAGTAAAGAATTTACATGTACTCGTAACATGTAAGTTAAATACATAAGTATACAGTATTAAATAATCGTCTGTCAGGTTAGTTGTAAAATAAAAATTTACATTTATTTTATTGAAATGGAAGTCAAATTAGACCTTGGGGAAAATTTGATCCAATAAACAAAATTGGTTAAAAATTAAAACGACTCTACAGAGAGTTCTTTATTAATTTATCTTACCATTAATTAGTAATTTAACGATCGGTGTCTGACCTTTAAAACCATTAAAAGCGAATTATATCTAGTTACGATAATATTGGCCAACTTTAAAGAGTTGTAGACGATTCTTACATCATAGATAGTACTCCCAAAAGATTCTTAGGAAGAGGCTTGGTTTTTATTGAAGTATAAATAATTATATTTATTTATTAACTAAGTCAGCATTAGCATTTACAGATAACATATAGTTTCGGTCATAGAATCACCAACAACATGTCGATAACGATCAACTCGCACTTATGACAAGCGTGGTCGACTAACTATGGCCTGATTACCCTAATTCAGGGTAGGCTCCAGCCCCTCGATGTGGACATACAAGAGCTGATAAATAATAGATCACCAATACGCTTTAGACAACTGCACCTATTCCTAGAAAGAAATTTCCTTCTCAGTCCTTATATCTTCTACTTCATTGCGTGTCGAGAGAGACCTCCGTCATTATATGAACTGATTTGTTATTTTTCCGTCCCAAGTCCCATAGATATTCTATTTTTAAATGGTAAATAAAATAATTTTGTAAAAAATAAACTAAATCCCACAAAGAATTCTCGTTACCTATATTATAAATACAAAGTAGAAGTTTCAATAGCATCAACGTTTTATTTGTGGCAATACACAAGTGGAACAGTGACCTAATAAATTGTTCAATGTACCTACCGAGCATGGCTCTCGGCTACTTGTCAAAACGCCAGCTAACTTTAATCCTTCTGTACCCATCCTTGGTTGAGCTTGATAACGTCGTATAGAAACAATAGTTTGTTGAGGTTTTTGGTGTTTAATTTTAATGCAAGTTGAGTTCTGGGGTTCTGAGGTTCTGGGTTCGAATCTCGGTTAAAGTGAAAATTTTGATTGGTTATATTGTCAGAGTACTTATCCTGGTATGTAAAACACTACAAAATAAAAATTTAAATTAATTGGAAGCGGGGAAATGGGAAGAACAACCCATCAAATAAGTACCTACTTAATACTTACATTGTTCAAAAAAACCTTATCCATAATTGTACTAAGCTACATGACATGTCAAAAGTCACGACGGTAGATTTTTTTAATTACCTGAAACAAAATGATAATTCCAATTAATACACAAACCCATAAAAATACAACAGACCTGAAAGGAGTGGTTTCAATTCAAATTTTTTTTTCTACTTAATGTGTGCAGTAAATCTATCAATAATCTTGCAAATTTTGTGGCATATCTGCCTACGAATCCCAAGACCCAAGTTCGATTCCTGAATCGAGAGATAGGTACATATTTTCATCCCAAAGTTCCCGGGGGAGTACGAGTTACGATTACTCTGTATAAGACGTGGCGCGTTATTATTGTACCTATATTTTATAAAATCTTTGCATAATTACACTACAATTACCAATATTTGAACAAACAATTAAAACTAAACATTCCCTGCCTGTCAAACTGCCTATTCCAGACAAGACCGTCTGTCAATTAGCGCCGCCCTTGAGAAAGAGACAGACATATTGGTGACAAGGACAAAAGAGGGTTAAAAGGGATAATTAAAACAATTTGAAATGTTATTGAAAGGAAAGAAAAGTAAGGATTTAAATATTGTTTTATCATGAGATTTATTTTAAATATTGTTATACTCGAATACTCGTATCCGACCTTGAATATTGAATGTAGGTAAGCGGTTATTTTTAAGTTGTGAGGGGATATTTTAAAGTGTTACAAATCGTATGATTCAGTAATTTAACCATGAAGGATAATCAAATATTAAAAATTTAAAAAACCCCCAACACAATCACTTTCAAACCAATATAACTTTTAAACGGGTCAACCGATTTTCATTTAACATGTCTAAGAACACTCGCATGTAAGTCCCCTTTAATACAAAAAAAAACTAAATTAAAATTGCTTCATCCGTTCGGGAGCTATGATGCCACAGACAGACATATACACACACACAGACACGTCAAACTTATAACACCCCTTTTTGCGTCGGGGGATAAAAATGAATTTTCACAAAATTCGACTAAGTACTAACAACATCAAGTAGAGAAAGACCTTCCAGGGGTCCTATGGCAGGACAATTCTTCACGGAATTTAGTGTAATCGTATGGAAACACAAAATAAATATTTAAACTGTATCTTTAATCAATACCAAACGTCACTTACAGCTACAAACATAAATTACTAAACCAATTATATCTTAAATAACGTAACATTATCGATTATCCGTTCGATTTCAGTTGACCTTAACCTCGATTGGTAGTTAAATAAAACACATTTCAATGTTTCAAATAATAGCGGTATAGATCAGTGGCTAAGACGTCGGGGAGGCGATTGGGAGGTCGTGAGTTTGATTGTCGTACATTGTTCTCAATAACGCGTATGTTATTGAGAATGTAATGACATGTAATTCGTGGACCCACTCCAAACTTACATACTAAGTAGTCGTATTGCTAAGTTTGAGGGGTTAATAAAAGTAAAAGTTGGTAGCCGACTCCAGGCAGCAGCAGTAGACCACACGTCACCGCGCCACTATCTACTGGTATGTACATACTTCTATGAAATTACATTCGTAGTGGGCGACATAAAACTAGCTTCGCGTCGCCGAGCAACAGACGGCGAAGTGTCATGATGACTTTAGGAGGCGACGTGTGGTCTGCTGCTGCTGTCTGCAGTCGGCTACCAACTTATACGATAGGAAAGCTTAAAAAACGAACAATAGAACACTTTTAATCGTATTCGTAAAAGCAAAAATCGATATAAAAAAGTAATCGCACAGACAATGGCTGTAATTTCCACAATGCCGTTTTGTACGCGATTAAATCGAGTGAAGGATCGAGTATTGAGTATCGAGAGTATCGGCTACTCGATACAATTCGATACTCTAATTCACTTTGACACGGTAACGGGTGTATCGATTCCTGTTACAATGATAGCAGCAGCTTCTGTATTGCGGGTCAAGTCTGCTAACTATAATGCTGCGATGTTAGTCAAATGTATTTTAATATCAACATTATGGCCGATTTTTTACCATTTTTTCAATGGCTCATACATACATGGTTGTCGTTGAAAAAGTATTCTGACGTTTATTTTTGAATTTTGACAAGCAACAAAGACCACTGAGACACCATACGCATATTGATGAATTTTAGCAGAATACCAAATTTTTGACACTCGTTATGGTGTCTCAAATGTTTCAATATCAACACATTGTCTGATCAAATTGTCAAATAGCGGAATCGACCCCCTGTTACAATGATAGCAGAAGCAGTACTGATGTACTGTTTGGTAAAGTACTTTCAATTTGCAAAGCAATTGAAGCCGATAATGTATTCCTTGATTCGATTGTATTAAATTGTCTTTACGATTGTTCGTGAATGCTACTGGCTTGATTAAAATTGCAGTTTACCGTATTTGCCGTGCTTGGCAAGTTTTGTCCAAATTTGTGACGAATGTTTGTTCTCAAATTACTGATATAATTACTTAATACTCTTTTGTATCACGTTCTAGGTATGTTTTTGTTTAGAAATATTTTGTATGTACTTGGTATATTTCGGGAACAATCATACGTAACCAATACCAGCTATTTATAGACTATTCAAAATTTCATCCCACTCGCACCTAAATAGATGTATTAAAATATAATATACATCCATATCCTTACAAACGAAACACCCACGTTTTTATACGTATAAGTATGATGTTTACTGTAAATGGTTAAATGAATATACATAATAGCAATATATTACGCTATCCATAATAATCGTATAAACCGTCTTCTCTTCTATATTGATGTCTTTGATTTACACGAACACGAAATAAAATACAACCGCGACAAAAATCCGTTTAAGTGTTTTACTTCTTCTCTTCTTCCTTGCCTTATCCCATCTACTTGGGGTCGGCCCTCCTCGTTCTTTGGCGCCAGGACGTTCGGTCCTGGGTTATCTGTGAGTTCAACTGTGCCCGCTTCATGTCTTTGGAGACGGTTGTCATCCACGTGGCTAGCGGCCGCCCTCAAATAATCGTATATACCTATTACGCGCTCCATCGTGACTTAACACAATGGAGCTATAGCTGAGACAGAACCATTTCAGCACATCTTTTATTTTGTTTCCTTTTTTTTTCTCTGTATTGGTGTCTGAATAAATGTTTTCTTTCTTTCTTTCTTATTACAAAAATATTCTATCTAGTCATATTTAATTTTCTCTATTTTTACAGCAAATCCCAGTCGGTATTGTTTTCAAAACTGCACTAAAACTAAACACAACCAATAACTTCAAAAGTCAACCCAGTATGACAAACAAACATAAAACACAAACCTTCTAACACAATTAAAAGTATTAGTTCTGTAATTGGTAATGGTGGCTATCCTCACGCGGCAAACCCTAAGTGATTAGCTTACTTGGAAAAGCTATCCGTGATAGTCGTAAAAGTACTTACAACATTGGACATTGGACATATTAATAGGTGTTTAATACTAATATACATAATCATGCGACCCAATTTGGATGTGCTCATTTAGAAATTCATTTCATTAATTCATTTATTTATAAAATAAAATAAAAAGGACGGAGAAAATATAACGTTTTGGTGGTTTTACTTTAAAGTCTTCATAGCTTCTGACTTTTTGTATTCTTAAAAACCGAGGTCGTTATAAAAACCTTTATCATTATACTATAGCATATATGTATAAAAAGACATCAAACTGGCATCACGATTGAAAAGTTATCTTAAGGACATCCACTACTAAACATGCTCTATTTCCAGATTTTCCAGTCCATTTCATATTTTTTTCCAAGTTCCTAATAATAATTAGATCAATTTATACCCAAAACCTAGGAAAAACCCAAACTAATTAAAAGCAAAGTAAAAGAAACCTTATTTTGTTGAACTAAAATAATAACTCAATTAGGAAAGGTCACAAAACACCTACACTTATAAATTACTGAGTATTTCACGAGAGGCACTCGGTTTGCGTCCTCAGGTGAATTTGAGATCAGGGTGTCGAGTCTGCTATTTAACATTATTTGATCTGACAATGTGTTCATATAGAGACACCATAAGGCCTTTCAAGGTACACACATCAAAAGTGTCTAGGGATCAACATATATTTTTGCAATAACTTTTCTCCTGATTGATATTAATTAAAATTTTCTTTAAGGATTCATCAAATAAAGTGTTTTCGTTTGTCACAGTAACGATAAACCAAGTCACCTTTGCATTAATAAAGAAATTTGCCATTTTCCTAATAAAGGGATTTTTGACATTTGAACCACTAACATTAAAGTTCGAAAAAAAGACTGAAATAACAGTTTTCTTTAAAATTTTATTGGGTAACTTAAACAATTAATAATCCGTGTTTCTACCGCGAACACTAACAACACAAGAACATCGGTTTGGCATACTCAAAATGAGTTCATCCAAATCACGCTGTGGAATGGCCGCCCATGTTCGTTGCAACAACAAAAAAAGGTCTTCTTGCGACTGGATACCCTCCATATTCGGCAGAGCTCTTCTCTGTAGCATATCCCATGCATGCTCAATCGGGTTCAAGTCTGGCGACTGACCAGGCCAGGGCAGGACATTGATGTTAGCTGCGGCGAGAGTCTGTCTTACAACTCTTGCGGTGTGCGGTCGTGCATTATCATGCATTAACTGAAATAAGGGACCGATTTGCACTTGTAGAGGAACGATGACGTCTGATACAATCGTCTCAGCATAAATTTGAGCGTTGAGGTTGCCTCTGATCCAAATCAACTCAGTTCTTCCGCCGATCCAAATACCCGCCCATGCCCATGATGGTTCCACCACTATAAGGATGGACTTCCTGGCAGGATTTTAATCGCTGTTGGCGTCCAGGGGTTCTCCAGTGTCGTATACGTCTTGTATCCGGTCTCATACCAAAACGAGACTCATCAGAAAAGCACACGAAACGCCATTGTTCTTCTGCCCAATTTCTGTGTTCAAGAGCCCATTGATATCGAATCCTACGATTGTGCATTGCTATAGGTGGTACCCGTAGCGGTCTTCGGGAATGAAGGTTCACTTCATGCAAGCGGTTTCTGACTGTTTGGTCGCTAATTAAGTTCCCTGAAGAGTGATGAAGCCGCACGGCTAACATCATGGCGGTTATTGTTGGAGCTCTTCGAGTTAAGATTTGAATGTATCGGTCTTGTCTCCGTGTGGTGCAGCGATACCGTCCTCCATGGCGCTCAGCCACGGTACCAGTGCTTCGGTAACGTGTCCAAAGTCGACTGATAACACTCTGACTTGTATTCAGAGCTAAAGCCACAGTACGTTGCCGGGAACCAGCTTCTATCATTCCCACGGCTCTGAGCATTTCTTCCCTGCTTAAATGACGTCGCCGCTCCATAATAACGTTGGTTTTAATCAGTAGTAGGGAAACAGTAGCACTAATAATGTCTTCAATGCGTTGTATGTTTTTATAGGGAAAATATTGACAGCTGATTTTCATCTTTTACTCGAATTTGATTCACAGTTCCTGATTCAAATTATGAAATGCACCAAAAAGGATCCATATAAATTTATAAAATCATAAATTTATTACAAAGCCACATCTCAATCTCAAGAAATCCGCATAAAAATGCTTGATCCCTAGACACTTTTGATGTGTGTATTTTGGTAAAATTTGTTAATTCTATGGTGTCGCTATGGTCTCTGTTGCTTGTTTTTTTTCTGTGAATTAAACGTTGGATTAGTGTTTAAAAAACCATCGAGCTACAGAGTCAGTGGTGCTGACAACATAAGGTAAATAAACAGCCATAATGGTGATATAAAAATACATACATTTGACTAGCATTATAACAGCATTATAGTTAGCAGACTTGAGGCCCAGGCTCCTTCAGCGCCGTGGAATTATCAAAAAGCAGGTTGACTTTTAAATTGTTTCTCTTTAAAACCTCGACCTTTCCACTGAATTTGTAAAACAAACTAGCCACATTTTAAATATTTAACTTGGGAAGTCACCTAGATGTTTTATTTTACATTTTTAAGCAAATTTCTTTTTGGTTAATGGATTTTTGGGAGAGGAAAAGGTAAGGTTTTTGTAATGTTTGAACTTTGGAAACATAGGTTTACTTATCCTTTTCTTTGTAATATAGGTACATAAGTAAATATGTACGATATATGTATGTAAATACGTATGTAAATTAATGTTCACATTCAACATTTTTTTTTTTTCATTATTCAAAATTTCATTTAAAATTCATTTAAATCAAAACGAAAAATAATCACGTTTCATGGTCCACCTTTGACACAAGCATTCCAACGCACATTTTCCTTCTTTCTTCATAATTACATATTTATAAACAAAGAAATAAACGAGAAAAACAACAAATGTTTTCATAAAAGTGCTTAAAACTGTTGGCTAAACGCTCCCATCGCTACAGGGGAAATGCGCAACGAGTTCTTAAGAAATATAATTAACTACCGCGGTTTTACCCGCGTAGTACCGGCTCCCGTGAGAATACGGGGATAGCATTGAACCAAAACCTTCCTCTTAAATTGTTCTATCTATTAAAGAAAACCGCATCAAAATGCGTTGCGTAGTTTTAAAGATAAAAGTATACAAAAGGACAGAGAGCGGGAAGCGACTTTGTTTTATACTATGTAGTGATTCTAGAACATTCTTAGGAGACACATCCGAGTGTAGTTCTACGTCTTACTCATTGTTTAAAGTGAGAGCGTCTACTGGGAAACGGAGATAGATCGTAGATTTTGTATCGAGGTTTACTTTACTTGTGTTTTAAGGGAAAAAAAACAGAATAGAGAAGATAATGTTTGGGAAAACTTTTAGACAGAATTGTTAGATTTGTGTGTTTATACGTTTCAGTGAAATTATACGTTTTTGATTTGAGAATTTAATCATTCTATCACCATTTTCAAACGTCCATATTTAAGGCTGGCTCTGTATACCACTTTATATACCTACATGAACTCCGCCAAAACCTAAATGCTCAGTTCACATTAACGCCTGTTTGCGGGGCTTCACGGCGCTAATGTAGAGCCACCATAATCTATCTGAAACTACGCACACAGTCAATCACACACATAATAGTTAATACACTATTATAAACTACCACTTAACCTAAGAAATACAAACACAACTATCAGAACCAAGAATGAACGTTATAAGTTTCATAGGAAAATACTTTCCCAGTAATTTTTCTCAGTTCCTTTACGCACGGACAACAAATATTTTCTTTCCTCAAATAAACTTTGTTCAGGCCACTTGACTGTTGTTTTATGAAATTGATAAAGTATTTTAATACTATTTTAACGTTTTATGAATGATCCGCGAGAAATATGCGGAGCTGACTGCCAACCTTCACTAGTTGGAGAGACACAGAGAGTAGAAGAAGAATGATCCGATTTTTTTGTTTGAGAAAGGCTGTTTTTTTTTTGGAAACGTCTCGTATATATTTAGAATAAGGATCATGACACATCTGGATATATACTTAATCAAAGGTCTCGGTGGTCTAGTGACATGGGACTTGCCTGCGAAGTATGATGTTTAGTGTTCAATTTGCTTTCATTTTACCTACTATCATATTTTAGACGACACCCTGCGTTTTTTCCGTGTGTGTATCTTAGGCAAATAATTTACGATTTTATATTAACTTACAAAAACACCTAAACTAAGTAGCTGTGTAAATAAAACTAAGTACTTTAAACGCTTTTTTGTCGATATTTTAATTTTGTTTTGTACATTTCTGACGTGTCTTACGCAAACATCTAATATTGTTGTTCCAAAATTAGCTACAATATACCAAAAGTCTTTTCTCATCTTAACATAACATAACATAACATAACATAATCAGGTCACTACATCATCTCATTATAATAGTAACTGACTCCTAACTAAGCTCGAAGCTTGTACCTAGGGTATCAGTAACTACGCACACACTCACTCGTCTTGGCTCCTAAGTAACTATTATGTATTCTGTGAGAACTTGACTCCTTAGTAACTATTACATATTCTGTGAATTAATTGAAAAAATGTCAAACATAGGTCACAAATAACCTTGGCATTAGGTGGACGAGGCTCGGCACACATTGAATTTAACAATTTTGTTAATTTATTTACAACTAGCAGCGCCCCGCGGCTTCACCCGCGTAGTTCCCGTTCCCGTGGGAATTTTGGGATAAAAAGTATCCTATGTGTTATTCTGATGTATAAGCAAGATTATTGTAAAGTTTCATTAAAATCCATTCAGTAGTTTTTGCGTGAAAGAGTAACAAACATCCATACATACAAACTTTCGCCTTTATAATATTAGTAGGATTTTATTACAATTCCCGTAAGTATTTGTGTGATCCACAAACGTTTTGTCTCGGTCTGGGTGTGTAAAAGCGTGTGCGCGTAGTTCCTAGGTATAAGCAATGAACCTAACCTAGATAGGGGTTGGTTGCTACGAGTATAGGAAGACGTATATAATAGGGATATCGACTAAAAAAATCTAATTAGTCCGTCAGATAGATTTCGCAAAAAGATTGGTCAAGTATTTTCTCTTTTTTAATACAAACAAATAATTAAGACGATATAGTGCATAGAAAACTCGTGTGACGTCACAGCTACATTCATTTTTTTACCAAGAGTTATCGTCACAAGCCCCCACTCCTGAAATTTAATGCGTTATAACTAAGTCAGTTTTATTAATTTGATAAAACAAAAAAATACGTGTCTAATATTTTTTCGAAATCTATCTGGCGGACTAATTAGAATTTCATTTTGTTTACCCAGTCGATATCCCTATTCTTACAGTACAAGCTGAGACAACGGGTATATCAAATATTAGAATGGATTTTCTTTTCTGAGATATTTTGAAGCTTAGAGTTTTATTCATGAAAGGTCAAAGAGCTCACAAAATACTTAAAAATATCTTAAATTTAGAACAAAGTTTCTTGGAAAAACTTATAAAATGAGAAACGAATAAGATTTAAGACGCCCACAATGCAGTAATACAAAGTTTCCATTACATAACGCGCGATCACAAAGAGAGATTTTCTAAACAATATTCCCAAAAGGAAGTTGGCAAATCCCAAACATTTTTCGACTTGTGCCAATATTATTGATATCTCTGAACACTTGGGCCAATTTTGGAGAAGAGCTGCAATAAAGGAACATCTACAAGACTGAGATAAATGTATTGATTGGATTATGGTCTCGGACATATCTCAGGCAACCGCACGAGACCGGATTTAGCAAGGTTTTAAAGGGTAAATGTAATTGTATCAGATTTTAACATTATTACAATATCAGAAAGAAAGAAAATTATTACATCTTTCTTGTGAAGTGACAGACACACAATATAATTTTTTTTCGTTTAATTTCTAGTTGTTATTTAGAGCACTTTTAAATCTGACGATTCTACATTCATAATTGATAAAAATTAATCGATTAAAAACATTTGGCCCTAGCATTTTGATCATAGTTATTATGGCTACATCTTAAATTTGTGTTTTGAAAGAGTTGCTCTTCCAATTTTTTTTTCCTGTCCCATTTAACTTCCTAACCCACAAATTAACTAAAACACACATCACACCACACCACGCAACACACTCCAACAATAGAACCTACACTGTCTCACACGTCCCAATAAACTGTATTAGACATTTAGACCTTACATATCATGTTAATCCATAGTCCACGTTCATATATCTATTGGGTGTTTCAATAAATCGTTCCCGAACGGAATCCAGTCACGTTCAAGCTGAGGTGTGGAGGGGTAAGTAGGGGGAAGGAAATAGGAATATTAGTTTTGGTGTAATCAGAATAATGCAGGATTCATATCACGTTGTATTAACGATCTGGTACTGAACAGGCAAGTAATAAATATTAAGAATGACCATAATAAATAGACGCGTTTTGCAGAGCAGTGTTGGGCTATCGATTTTGATGGAGTGACGCCTAGGACCAACTCCCGTGCTTCGGAGGGCACGTAAAGCCGTCGGTCCCGGCTGTCGTACTAACATCTTCGACAGTCGTTACGGGTAGTTAGAGCCCTCAAAAGTCTAACATTCAGTTTAACCAAGAATGTCGTATAGCCCTCTGGGTTGTGAAGGTCTGATGGCAGTCGCTTCACGTAAAATACTGACATTCCGCCAAATCTGGTTAAACTGAAAACCGACCCCAAATAGACATGGGATAAAGGTTCGGAAAAGAGAGACGCCTAGGACCAACTACTTATTTATAATCCGGAATTTGTTGAAGTAAGAACCCCTATCTATATTTTTTTATAGTAAAACAGCTCAGCTTTTAGTTAGTAGCGTAATGTTAGATATCCTGTAGCCATCTTCGATAAATGGGCTCTCATACATAAAGAGATTTTTTTCCTGTAGCCTTGTAGGTTTTAAGCCAAGCTTGTTCAACTATACTCGCCAGCTTTATAGTACATATTAGTATAAATATTTATAGTCATACTCAAATTTTCAAAGAGCACAAAAATGTGGATGTTTACAAAACTTAGGCAGACATAAGAAGTAATACCAAGAAGGGTACTCATAATCGATAAAACTACACTTGATATTGAAACCAATACCGGTATTTGAATACCGGTCAGGTAACAAACTAATTACCGTTCGTAACGATTAATCCGAATCTAATGTTTCAACTAACTCGATAACAGTTTAGTTAAACAATGAGAAATCGTTATATAAAACGATTATCGATATTGGTCATATCGATAATGCCAACTCGATCATCCGATTAACAATTGTTAACACCATCCACAACCGAGTCGAGATTAGCTAGAGAGTTGCTCTCTCGGCTTTTATCGATATTTTATTAATCGTACCGAATTCGAAAGCTAATGAAATTTTCGATTTTAACGCCCCGGGAATACGATTTTGCTATGAAATTGTTCTAAGTATATTGTTTGGGTATGGATGTGTATGTAGTATTGAGAATAATAACATTCTGAACTCAAGTACGATGCAAATAGTATTAAAATGTAATATAAAAAAAAGGTTTAATAACGTTAACTTTTCTGAGTTCTTCGTAGTTTCAAAGTGCTTTTAGGTCATTGGTTATTTACCATCAAGTGACACGTCTGCTCTATTACCAACAATGCCATAAAAAATACGTCATTCTAAAAATATTTAGCACACAGCTGATCGCGATCACAGAAACTCTACAAATAGCAAATAGGGCCCGCGTGGAATTCGCTACTTTTAGTCTAAAATATAATAAAAACGTCATAACCCAAATTGCCCAGTGATCTTATATAAAAAGACAAATAAAACGCCTTTGAAATTGCCAACATCTTGACAGGGAAATGACTTCTTCAAATTCCACGACGAAAATAACTAAGTGTCACATGAAAAGGAAACCGATTCATTCCGAGGAATGTCTACTTAAACCGTTTGATAAGAGCTTCTGCATAACGAGAAAAAAACCGTATCGAACCATTACAATGACATTGCAACTGTAATTGTGATAAAGGGAAATAAACCTTAAGTTAACGAAATTAGGTATATTCTACAAGTAGACAGTACACCGGGCAAGTTGCCAAGTGAATGTGGAGAACGCACATTTTAGTTCGTTTTTCATAGAAATGCATGTTTGAATGGCTCTCAATTTTTTTCTTTTTCTCAAGTTTTTATATTTAGTCAAGTAATTTGGAAGATTGTACTTTTGGTTTGTAGTTAGAATGTCAGAGAAACAAATCATTTGTTCGTTTCTTGTTAACGAACGATGTCATTACTGTGCCCCATTATTTTTGGACATATTTGACAACTTCTTTTGCCTACGAATGACATTTACATTAAACTCAAGCATTTTTCCTTGAAAAGCTTTATAGTTACGTATTTTATAAGAACATACATTATAAAAATCGAATAAGTATATCACGCTACGTCCAAAAAAAGCAGAGCTCATGCGGATTAAACCGCGCGGAATAACTAGATTTCATCAAAAAATAAATTTAATAACTGCAAAAAAGTTTCCCAAAAAATATCAAATTAGTTTTCATTCAAAGTTAACAGTTTTAACACGTCAATGTCACCGAATCTGAAGGTAAAAAACATTTTGAGTTCGCGAAAAATATCAAAGTTTTTAATTAAATTACTCACAAAGTTTGTGTGAAAGACGCCGTCAACGGCCAAAAGAATTCAAATAAGTTAGAATCTGAATATTAGTTGAATATTGATATTCGATGTTTGATAACTTTTTGATAATATGATTGAACTATTAAGTATTTAATTAAGTCTGAGGATCCAATTATATTCGCGTTCAAATGCTATTAGTAGTGCAGAACGAATAATTTCTTATTCTATCTTTAATTTTATTACCCGGCTTCTCACGGGTGCAATTTTATCAAAACTACAGGATCTTTAGGTGGCTTCATAGGTTTAGAACAAAGCTAGGAAAAGGAATCCATTGCGCTAAGTGTATTTTTATTGTAACAAAATGTTTATTAAATAAATTGATTGATTGAATTGATTTTCAGCCATTCATATGAAATCTGTTTATACATTTTTTTAAGCTAATAATTAATTTCTTTCATTTACGCGAACACTACACACTGAAATAAAACTACTTACGTACTACTAACAGATATTTGCCGCAGATTTAATTTTTTGTCTGCTTTTCTGACGTTTCGGATTGTCTTAGCTAATTTTATTTAAACAAAAAGGATAAAACGTTAAGCTATGTGCTTAACTTATACAAAAACATAGATCTTTAAAGTAAACAACGTGAGGCTGCAATTCCTAGCCATTTTAATTTCATTCCTCATCGCTCTAACGTATAATTATTTGTAATTCAAATAAAAACTGAGAATTCTTAACTATGTAACTAGTTCTGTTTAACAATTCCCACGCGATGACAACGGGAAGGATGTGTGTTCTTAAAGATTCATTTTATATTTAACTAGCGGCGCCCCGCAGTTTCACCCGCGTAGTTCCCGCGGATAAAACATAAGTAACCTATGTTCTTCCTCGGACCATAAGCTACCCTTGTACGAAATTTCAAGTCAATCGGTTCAGTAGTTTAGCCATGAAAAGGTAACAGACAGACAGAGTTACTTTCGCATATATAATACTAGCTGCGCCCCGCGGTTTCACACGCGTAGTTCCCGTTCCCGTTCCCGTGGGAATTTCGGGATGAAAAATAGATGTTGGCCGATTCTCAGACTTACTGAATATGCTCACAAAATTTCATGAGAATCGGTCAAGCCGTTTCGGAGGAGTATGGCAACGAAAACTGTGACACGAGAATTTTATATATATTAGATGATGATAGTTAGGATAGTTAGGATTAGGATTAGTAAGGACTAGCAGTGCCCCGCGACTTCTTCCGCGTGGAATAATTTCCAGCAGAATTTGGGTTTTTCCCCCTGTGTTCCATGTACCATGGAAATAGGGAGAGAAAAGGGGGTACAGGGGGTATTTCCAAAAATATCTCTTCTGGCAAAGACGAAAATATAAAAATATCTTTAAATATTCAATGACAACATCAATCTTTAGTTCCTTTTCAACTCCCATACTCACTTTCTCAAAAACGTTCACCTCAATCAACTAACTACCAAACTACGCAATAATTACTAAATAATTAAACTAAAACCCAACATAAAAGGCTCACTTTAATATAAATCCACCATTAATTAATTATTTTATTAATTACAAACTCTAATCACGTAAACATAATGGTGTCCGTCTGTTTAAGATGCAATCGGTCTCGGCCGCAGGATGCGCGTGCGACGCATTATAAACAATAATTAATTTCAGTTGGAACTTATTTTTTTGTAATTATTGTAAAATGTTTAGTTAATAAAAATATAAGAAACCTATACATATAAAAATCAATTGCTGTTCGTTAGTCTCGCTAAAACTCGAGAACGGCTGAACGGATTTATCTTATCTTGGTCTTGAAATGTTCGTGGAGGTCTAGGGAAGGTTTAAAAGGTGAGAAAAATTCGAATAACTGCCGGGAACACAGGAACGGGTACTA
Source organism: Timandra comae (assembly GCA_958496195.1). Lineage (NCBI taxonomy): Eukaryota > Metazoa > Arthropoda > Insecta > Lepidoptera > Geometridae > Timandra > Timandra comae. The sequence goes on from OY292354.1 coordinate 2,322,215, forward strand.
CGCGGGTGAAACCGCGAGGCACAGCTAGTAATAATATAATTCCTTTACTTATCAGAGAATAAATAGAGTGTCAGCCTTTAAGATCTTGTTGGACCAACGTCTCTCTCTCGCATTGATTAATAAAATAATGGTAGGTACATCCAGGAGAAGCGGTCGGGGATGTGGAGATATGCGGGATGCAATGTCCCATGTCTCCGGCCAAATGTGCTGAGGCGTCGTCGCGTCGCTTTAGTGGGTATTCCGCCAACCTTCAACTCTCTGGTGGCGGCGAATCCCACATACTGCCGCTGCTTGCGGCGGGGAATCGTAAAATAGTACTTCCAGGAAAAATAGGCGTTGCTGATATAACAAACATGCCTCGCTTTCCCAGGCATCGAAGCTAGGCTCCCAACGTAGTAGCCAAGTAGACCACTGAGACCATGAGACTATTAATGAAGTTTAAGGAGTCATAAAATAATTTTGCAAAAACACTGCGAATATTTTCCAAACAACGCATAACCTAAAATATTACCATCAATAAAATATCAGCCTGATACCAAGTTATAAACCTTAACACTATATAACTAAGAACTAAAATGCTTTACAACCTGACCTAAACTTGTAACTAATTGTTGTGTCAGCAAACCATAAAGTTTAACATCGATTAGCAAACGTGGGTCGATAAAGAAACAATACCAGAGTGAGTGACGTTAACGGAGTACTTACTAATTGTTCTCGATTGTAATTAAGGAAATCGAGTTACCGTATAGGTGAGAGTTTTAATATAAAACAAACCGCAGCAACATACCTATAACCAGACTTTAATTATGACATAAGAGAGCATCAGCCCCCCTAGCATGACTGTGCGTGATAAAATATATCGAAACCACGAAATAATATCGATTTCGAACAAATGAATTATGGCGTGCTACGATATGATAAAATTAAATATGGCGGCTATATTTACTATATTTTGACAGTTGGATGTCGATAAATAGTTATATCGATTTCGCGAGCATGACCAAATGAAATTAATCACGTGGTAAAATTAAATATGGCGGGTATTTTTATCATATTTTGACTGTTGGATGTATGATAAATCGCTTTATCTATCGCGTTTTCGAAGTCATGCTAGCCCGGCAGGACAGGACAAACTGTTTGCTCTAGCATTGTCAAAAACCTATTCTATTGTTCGCTAGTTGGGCTCAAAAATCGATAAACAGTATCAGTGTTAAATTATTATGTACAGTCACGGAATGAAAAGGTTCGTCACCTTAAAGTCGGTTTTCACTTGCACTAGTATTGCAAGAAACAATAATACCAACATACAAGTGTAAGAAACAGTGATGCTAACATTTAAATAAATAGAATGACGTTTGCTATCGAATAAGGTTTTGCTTGATTTTTCTATCCTTTTTTAAACACTGCCTTGTGCGCGCGGCATATTAAAACCTCTTTGATATTTTGCAATGATGACATTGACCGATTGACAATAGTTTTAACAGAAATAATAATGGCAGTTTGAACCAACAAGAAGGTTTTAGTTAATCAAAAATCTTGTTGACAAGATATTTATTCTGTCAAACAACACTGATCTGAATAATTTTGAACTTTATTATCAAGCAGTAGAACATTATTTTCCCTAACCCGAGTCTATTCTGTACCACAGGTTCAAAAGGTATTATGTTTTCGCGACACATTAAACGAATCAATTTGAAAATTGACGAACCTTTTCATTCCGAGACTGTACGTTATAGCCAGTCAAAAAAAAAATATATATAAAAATATTGAGTACGCACAAAGGGTCTAGATTACAGAGGTTGTGGAAAACTGGACACTTACAATAAGAAACAATACGACAAAGTAGTTCGAAATTCAAAACACAATCGAGTTAAAACAGTAAGGCCACTAAGAAAACAAAATGAACGCCATTTTTCTTCTTAATTACACCACTGAAGAACATTTTTGATGGGATCAGGCTTTTCACAATTAACGCCCCCGTCCTTTAACTACCTTCGTTTATAGTATTTGTTTCATTTGGACGACGAACTGAATAAAATGTTAACATTAAGTAGATGAGTTCGAAAAAAGGTTTTATTGCTTTAATACCGTTTTATAGTAAGTGCCTTTTACAGTTAGTATACAATTTAGGACTAAATGAGTTGCTGGATGACTGAATACTGGTAGCTAGGGAAATGTTTTATGGGATCAACTAGATTACTATAGATTATTTACTCACATTCACAGAATTGGGAATACTCTATGGCAGCGGTTCTCAATCTTTTTTGGTAACGGAACCTTTTTGGAAAGCGATATACGTGATGGAATCCTATTTTAAGTTCACACATCTCGGCAAAATTAAAGCAATGTTAGTTCATTGTGAAAATTTCGGTACGGTCGACCAGTAAGAGGTGTTTTTATTTTTTCGAAATTCTTGCGGAACCCTTACAGGAGTCTCGCGGAACCCTAGGGTTCCGCGGAGCACACTTTGAGAAACGCTGCTCTATGGTAAGTAATAGGGTACTCAATGGTAAGTAATAGGGTACTCTATGGTAAGTAATAGGGTACTCTATGGTAAGTAATAGGGTACTCAATGGTAAGTAATAGAGTATTCCCATAAAGGTTCAGAAAGCATCATCATCATCATCATCATTACCAATTCTGTGCTCACATAGAATAAGAATCACGACCAAGATTCTCTCTGGTCTCTGCTCACATTACGATGGTATATATTCGCGATCGCCTCTCTCTTTCTAACCGAGGGACAACTGGAGACCTAGCTCCCTGCTCTATGTATAATACCTCTGGGTCTATATCGTAAATCCTGTATGTGAATTCGTTAATAAATACATCAACTATCAAATTCACGTTCACACATTTCCTTTTAGACGGCTGGACTTATTTGGCTAATTCTTTTTTTTTGGAGAGCTATTCGAAAAGAAATTGATAACTCTGGAACTGGACTGGAAAATGGCGTCTACGCGACGTAGCAGATCGCTAGTATTTATTGATTGATTTAAGAAAAGAAAACTCATCTAATTAACTGTTTAAAAAACAAGTAATAAAGTCATTACACTATAAGTCACAATCGCATCTCTACCAATAATTAGGAACTCAAACGCATACTAAATAATGATTTACACACAAAACTATTCGCGTGACCAATCAAACGAATAACTTTAGAAAAAACGACAAAATATTACCACAAATTCGTGACTGTTACCGTTAAAAGATATATGACATGCCTTTAGCTAATCCGAATAAAAAAATGTTATAAAATTGCGGAAAAAAACGTCTAGTACGTAAATAAAGTAGCGAAAGTGAGTTTCAATTATAAGCGTGATTGTCGCGTCTTTGTTATTTAGATGATATATTTACTTACAACATTGATCTATTGCTATTTTACAAAAGATGACTTGATGTAGTGTTGCTGTCAAGTAACTATATCGAGTTTACACAACTATCTTAAACGTACTGTCAAATGTATTATTTATGTTATACATTGCATGAGCAGTAGTAAGCGATATTGTAAGGTTAAAAGTATTTATGACGCAAAATTAAATTATTTACGTACTATACAAGGTAATGTCATGTCAGTCTAGGTTAGAGGCATCTTCTATTTTTATGGATCGAGCAATGTATGTCTGCTTTTTTCTAAAAAAAGGTTTCACAGATCTTCAACATAGATTAGGCATCCTAACTTTCTAACTAATATTATAAATGCGAAAGTAACTCTGTCTGTCTGTTACCTTTTCACGGCTAAACTACTAAACCGATTGACTTGAAATTTGGAACAGGGGTAGCTTATGGTCCGGGAAAGGACATAGGCTATGTTTTATCTCGAAATTCCCACGGGATCGGGAACTACGCGGGTGCAACCGCGGGGCACAGCTAGCTTCCTTACTGCACTAATATCATCAATGAGAAAGAGGCGTTCGCTCTTCAGTAGGATCTTATCCTCCGTGATCATGGCGCTTGCAACAGCGTCCAAATATCGGAAACTCGAAATAAATAATATACATGGTAAATATCCCGTTAATCATAATAATTTGAGGATCTTATACCTTACTTTTTACATAATAATAAAGAAATAACATAACAACCATATATTTATTTAAATACTGCTCTACTTAAGTAAGTAGATACCAAAGATTCAAGTGAAGCGAACAACAAGAAGTATACAAGATATTAACATGGCCTTAATCTAACTTTGTCTCGGAATTTACTCGATTTTTACTGAAGAGGTTATCAAAGTATCAAGAGTTTTGCATAAAATGTAAGCACTTTATCGGTAAATGCGGTTAAGTTATAAGATAAATAGGAAAAGAACTGGTGACCTGAATATCCTGATTGATACGCTTGTGAATATCTGGACTGGATGGGGCAGATGGTTAAGTAAAGATAAATGGTTATTCTATATATCTTTAAATAATCCTAATCCTAACTTCCTAACTAATAATATACATAAATGCGAAAGTAACTCTGTCTGTCTGTTACCTTTTCACGGCTAAACTACTGAACCGATTGACTTGAAATTTGGTACAGGGGTAGCTTATGGTCCGGGAAAGAACATAGGATACTTTTTATTCCGAAATTCCCACGGGAACGGGAACTACGCGGGTGAAACCGCGGGGCGCTGTTAGTATTGAATAAATACATTAAGTTATTACATATATAAATAATAATGCAAATTCTCTTTGATTAGAATAAATAATACAAAATTAAGTTCTATTATAGTAAGTAAAATCATGAATACAGTACACTGTCTACAGTACCCGGGATATGTCTATTTTGATCCCAATTATCGATGAGGTCTAATTCTCTGTCATCTTATTTTATTCTTCGGAGATTTATTAATGTTAAAATCTATTATTATAAAAAATGAACTACTTAACTAAAATCCTAACACCTTAGAGAGCGAAGGCCGTCTGAAAACCAGCGCTGTACTGAGATCTCGGTCTCAGTACAGCTAAAGCTGAAGACGGCTCCCATTGCTACATGTTTTTGGGTTCCTAGTTTTAAGTGTTTTTATGTTTTCTTATTAATGTAGCAATAAATGTTTTTTTAAAGCTATATAATTTCAATGCAGCTACCTACTGCATACTATAAGAACCACTACTACACCAAAAAAAAAATAGACACCTAAAAGACAAAATCCAACACAATTTCACACCTTACAACCATAGCAAACATAAAGTACTCATTAACTCCTCGACTGTACTTCAACACTTCACATCAAAGGTGTTCCTTTGTCACACGTGTATCAGCCCTCAAGAAAGTGATTAGTCAATACTTTGTCGCTTCGATCGGCTATTGTTACCACGCTATTGTGAGTATACTGCTAGGGGCCTAAGTCTGCAATTTGACATTATAGATCAGACAATATGTTGATATTGAGGCACCATAACGAGAGTGTCAGAAATTTGGTATTCTGCTAACATTTATTCATATGGCTATGATGTCTGTCTCAGTGGTCTTTGTTGCATATAAAAATTTTGACAAATAAACGTCAGAATGCTGTTTCCATGACAACCATCTAAGTTTTATGGAGCTATTGAGTCAGCGGAATAGTTGTCACTAAGAGAATACCAAAATGACGGCCATAATGTTGATATTAAAACACATTTGAATAGCATTATCACAGCTTAATAGTTTAGATTAGAGAATCAGGGCCCTGCCCCCCTAGACAAATGGCAATTACGTTAGACGTATAGAACAGAAAGTTCCTTTTTATGAATGAAATTGATATATGCTTACGATTTGTAATTTTGCCGCGTTACGAAACGTGAAGTTGGAAGACAAGTGGTCATTTATCTATTCGTCGGATTTCGTCGCAAGGAAACTTCAAGGAAATGCCACAGTAGTACATTTTTCATTCAAAATGGTGAATGAATGATTTGTTTGATTCAAATTGTTCACGTTTGTGTCAATATTGTTTTAATAAATATACTAAAAAAATAATTTAATTTCATAAAAATGAATTATCAACATTTATTTTCCGTTTTTTTTTACTATTGATATTAATATTAAAGATTAAATTTTATTTCATAGTAAAACCACAGATAATATTTTACAAGTAAAACCAAAGTTCATAATTTGAATTGCACAAAGTTTATAAAATGTACAAAAAATTTAGTTTTTTAATAGATTATAATGGTAATAAATACTTGAATAATTATTTGACAGAATAAAAATAAATTTTAAAGTTAAATAAATTATGAACAAAATGTTTATTATTCCATGGCACAGAGATACTTTGTGTAATGTGTTCTGTGGCGAACTGGCGAACGCTCCAAATATATGCCAAATCCTCGCGCCCGTGGCGCAATAGGTTGTCAATTGGTAGCCAAGTGTACAAAAACATAATGAACGCATAGTCTATTCGTTTAAAGGTAAAAGTCAGTGGTCTTGTCTAACGGTTTTATCGTTAGATACTTTGATTATATACTTGTCTAGATGAAAAATTGGCCGTACTAAAACGGGTCAAATAAAGTCTACTATATTTGGTAGACTCACTTCTTGTTTACATCAGTGTTATTTGAATGACTTATGGATAACGCTCACGAAAAATAATTATTTATGCCGGTTTGCGCTGTTAAATTATGTTAAATTAGTTCAATTGAAGTTTATTTATTTTCTATTACAAATTACTATTTTACTTTATTTAATTAGGTATATTGACATTGACATAATACCTAATACAATAATAAACGAGCCGTACTCACACATATTCCGCAATTTGAGGACAATTATAACGCGTCGTTTGTTGGCATTACTCTATGTAGACAAATATATAATCAAAGGTTAGACATCATGTTATTAGAATTTATTATTTTCAAGAGCCAAAAGATGGCGTTGTAATAAAAGGATGGTGTGATTTGACCATAGAGGTATTATACATTGTATTATATTAGGGATTTGACGCCAGCAAAAGCCATAAGAAACGAAACTTCAATTAAATAAATTATGTTTTACAACTTTAGAACTTAAAGAATATTATATACTTACTTAAATACTTAGAGTAAATATAAATACATAATAATTAAGGCATTAGGTAGATAGTTGCAGAAAAAAAACGTTGGTAGCCTAGATTTTTAAAGATAATGTACACAGTTTTTATCATAATAAAGAATTAAATTACTTTGATGGTTTATTTTTAATATTTATCAAAAACTAGAAGGTCAAAATACGAACACATAACATTCTTTTAATCGAAATTATATTATTTATTAGTTAATATCAAGATTCATGCAAACATTACTACAAAATTTACAAATAAAGTATCGTCACGGTTTTAGCGTTTCTCTCTTCTTAAGTTTTCTGCATGGTCCTAGCATGCGCTAAAATTCATACGCTCGCGGCCCGAAAACGTTTGTCAAACTGCCACTTGGCTGCCAATTTGTAATTTCTATTCACAAGCAAATGTCAAACTCATTTCATTTACTAACTTGCTATGTCAGTTGGAACGTTTTGTACTGTTTGACAATTGTAAAAAATGACGTGCACCAACGATATCAAAGAAGTTAGCGCTGCTCTAGAGACGACGTTCGTTTGTGGAGAAAAGGAATAGACTGGGAGCGTTTGCCACTTGTCTAGGGGGGCTGGAGGGACGACGACTAAAGAAAATCCTCACTAATATAATATGACGACCTCGATGGCAGAGTGATCACCATGCCGGACTGCCATCCGTAAGGTTGCGGGTTACATTCCCGTGCGGGGTGAATATTTGTATGAAACAGAAATTTTTGCCTCGGTTTGGAGTGTGTGCGTTGTTTCTGATACCCTAGATACAAGTTTCGAACTTAGTTAGGGGTCAGCTACTACTGTATAATGCGAAAGTAACTCTGTCTGTCTGTTACCTTCTCACGGCTAAACTACTAAACCGATTGACTTAAAATTTGGTACAGTGGTAACTTATGGTCCGGAGATGGACATAAGCTATGTTTTATCCCGAAATTCCTACGGGATTGGGAACTATACAGGTGAAACGACGGAGCACAGCTAGTGAATTAGTTCTATTCTATTCATTGAAAAGGAAAAAATACGAGTCCAATATTTTTTGAAAATCTATCAGTCGTCAGACAGACTATGGGCCCATTTCACGACCTTCAAGTACATTTACTCACCAAGTAAAGTTAGTTTTATCTCTTTCTTACTTTATATCAAGTGACAAAGACAAAATATGTGAGTACTCGGAACGTTACTTGATGATGGTGAAATAGGCGCTTTTTAAATTTTTTAGTCATCACCCCTATTACAGGCTATTGTAATATTACAGGTAAGTACACTCGGGCTTATTATAAGTATACTCTGCCTATTGTAAGTATACTCTGCCTATTGTAAAGATCTTCCAGTCATTGTCGAGTAACCCCGAGCAATGCGCGCAAATGGGAGGCGCTATCTGCCAATAATGGATGTAATGGAGGACACTTATGTATTTATGATGTTTTTTATGGATATCGATTTGTTGTGTAATGTTATGTTAAGTAGGGTGTTCAATATGTTTTTTGTATGTAAATACTGTAGCGATATACACCTTCTTGTATCGCTAATGAAAACTTTTTGAGAAGTAAGTAGAATATTTGGTTATTAAAATATAATATGACAGAATGTTTCTAACGTCAGAAGAATTAATTTGTATTTAAAAAAAGAAAGGGAAATTATTATTTAAAAATATAAGTATTAATCATAATTGTTGTTATTCTTATTTAAGAGAAACCTCCTGAACCGAACTCGATCCCTACAATACTTAAAATCACAGAATAGAGATGTTTTTCTTCGTGCTTAAAATGTTATTATAAAATATGGGATTAGTATTATCTATAGGTATGTTTGAGGTCAAACAAAGGCTAGATTTTTTTTTTTTTATTTTGCTTCAGATCTTCAGAGACCTACCTATGTTTGTCTGCGTCGCTGGAGTATTCTTCTTATTACACAAATACAAATACATAGTATAAGTAATTAAGTTTTGTATTTCCGGTACAAACTTACCTGAAACAAAAAAGAAAATATTTAGAAAAAAATACATTTAATAATAAAAAATTTACTATAGAAAACCATATAAGTTAGTAAACGTTTTATAAATTATTTTACAAGTTTTTCAAAAGGGTATAATGAGCAAGGTTATAATAAAGGTCAGTGAGGCAGTTACATAAATTACTTTTTAACATTATCTTCAGACAAGCAGATGCTTCTGACGTAAATATTTTTGATCACCTAAGTACATACAAATACATGTTTTGATATCTCTAACTCAATCAAGAAGAAACGGTCTCACAGATTTGGATAATATTGGGTTCACTTCACAGAATTTCTTCTTAGGTGTAATCACTACATAGTATAAAACAAAGTCGCTTTCTCTGTCCCTATGTATGCTTAGATCTAAAACTACGCAACGAATTTTGATGCGGTTTGTTTTAATAGATGGAGTGATTCAGTGGGAAGGTTTTTAGCATAATTTTATCCCCATATTCCTACGGGAACTACGCGGGTGAAACCGGGGCGCGCCGCTAGTCTACTATATTATGTACTTATACTGAACTTTTTTCCGAAAAACTAGGGTTCATCGCGATTAAAACTACAGTTTACTATAGCACAGTTTAATCTTATAAAGAGGAAAGATTTGTTTGTTTGTTTGTTTGTTTGTAACGAATAGGCTCCGAAACTACTGAACCGATTTCAATAATTCTTTTACAATTAGAAAGCTACATTCACCCTGAGTAACATAGGCTACATTTTATCCCCGTATTCCCACGGGAACGGAAACTACGCGAGTAAAACCGCGGGGCGCTGCTAGTATAAAATAAATATATCAATTTATCGCAAAACAATAGATATCAGCGAACTCCGACACAACAAAACAAAGACAAACAGAATTATTTAATCGATCAAAGACAAGAAAAACATTCAATACATTAATTAAAAGCGCATTGACTCGCGATCAGTGATCTATCACTTTCATTAACCGTATTAAAATCGAAAGATCAATTAATTCATTACTAAAACACGGCATGTCAGTACGTAAACAGCTGAACATGTTTTCTGCTTGATTGCGCACGCGGTGAATGCGCGAACGCATTGTAGTATCACATTATTTGTTAAAACGCAAACGCATGACATAAAGCGATGTCCATATTTGGTTAATTTTGTCAGATCTTTAGTTTTTTGTCATAGAACATTGTTTTACAATTGTAATTTATGTATTTTGTTTGTTTTTAATTGCAGTTTCATAGTTATTGAATAAGTTTAAAACACTTTATTGAAGTCACGTTAAACTGTCGATATTACTTGTCTTTGACATCATAATACAGTCGTAAAGAGTAGAGCCCTTAAATATCCTAACTAATATTATAAATGCGAAAGTAACTCTGTCTGTCTGTTACCTTTTCACGGCTAAACTACTGAACCGATTGACTTGAAATTTGGTACAGGGGTAGCTTATGGTCCGGGAAAGAACATAGGATTTTTACCCGAAATTACCACGGGAACGGGAACTAGGCGGGTGAAACCGCGGAGCGCTACTATTATTATATAAATTTAATCTATATAATAAATCTCTTCCGTTACTGGGTGACGTATTGACTGAGAGACAACGCACAGCCGAAACTACTACCGATAAAAATATTATCAAGTATCTGAAAATATGTATACAATAAGCCTTGATCCATTGTAAATATGGCTGAAATGAAATTGCTGTCTCGTCAACATGAACAAAACATCACCTAATAATTCATTAATAGGAAGTCAACATTTTTTGCATTCAATAATTAATTAACAGTTCCTGAAAGTTAATTGTTGTTTAACTTTAATTAGCCAATAATTTACTAACAGTGTATCAATAATGTAAAGGTAACTTTAGTTGCCAACCGTAACTTCGTTCGTGTATGACTTTAATTCATAAATTACTACGCATAATTCCCGTTCCCGTAGGAATTTCGGGATGAAAAATAGATGTTGGCCGATTCTCAGACCTACTGAATATGCTCACAAAATTTCATGAGAATCGGTCAAGCCGTTTCGGAGGAGTATGGCAACGAAAACTGTGACACGAGAATTTTATATATAAGATTTTTCGTCATGTGTCAACCATATTTGTAAGGTTCGATCTTTTAAACTACGCAACGGATTTTGATACATCACATTTCAGCAAATATAGTAAGTAATTAATTTAAGAGGATTTTGTACTCGTGTGTAAGAAACATATATTCTAAAGTACCTCCTTATTGAAAAGTTACTCTCCTTTTAAATAATTACTTATTGGTTGATTTACAGTTTTATTGTGGTCACAGAGTTATTGTTGAAACAGTAAATCATGGTACTCTTTGAACATTTGACTCTTCAAATAAACTGAAAGAATATTCAAGTCTTACCAAAAATGTTTGAAGGTTTTCGTGGAGTTTAAATACAAGCCCTCTAAGCTAGATGACTGAAACTTTTCTCACCAAACTTTTAACTTCAACCTGTCTGACTACTTTTATTACAAAGTTGGTACTTTTGGCAGTTTTCGCTATTTATCTGTAGAATATTATAGTTCAACGAACGTCTTTTACATTTATTTTTTCATCATTATTCTTTTTTATGACTCCACCGTGGTTGAGGCCTAATCTCCCTAATCAGGGTAGGCACGAGCCCCTCGGTGGGGACATATATGAGCTGATGATGATGATTTGAGACTCCATAATCCGATCCCTTCAAGACAGGCCAGTGGACTGAAGTAGGCGTATGATGATAGTCCTAACATAGTTCAACATGAGTCAAATATTAGGTCGCTGTCGTGTCGTATAAGAAAATGAAGGAAGCGAGGCTGCTTTGGATAGAAGCAGATAAAAGGAGTTGCACCTATTACACCGACAAGAGCACTACTCTTAAATCATGTTAGTTGCACTATTTATAACTCAAAAACGGCTAAACTGATTTGGCTGAAAAATGGTGGGGAGGTAGCTTTGAACTAGGAAAAGGACATAGGATACTTTTTATCCCGATATTCCCACGGGAACGGGAACTACGCGAGTAAAACCGCGAGTTACAGCTAAATAATTAATATTAATAAATCAATAAGAATATAAGTCCTAACAAAGAACCGGACGCTTTTACTTACTACACTACATACTTCGTAGCAACGCAGTACTTAGCATCGCCCCGGTAAACTAGGCACCCTTACAGTTTCAGCCATCTGTCTGTCCGTCCAGGTAGTCTATAGGTATAGAGTAGGTATAGACTATTGGTACTAGAAAGCTGTAATTTCACATGGGTATGACACTTGGCCAGTTTTAGGTCACTGTAACGAATTGACAGAATTTCAAAGGCAGCTAGTTTTTTGCTCTTTCCCAGCACGAAATCTCGTTTCTCTGTTGATGCCGTCTATGGCTCGTGTTTTCTGTTTCGTTTCAAAACACCAAAAATCTCTCTAACGGTCAGCTGTCAAAGTGGTCTTGCCAATCACGGCATAAAATGGAAAGGAATTATAGCGAGCACTACAAAATTCTCAAAATAATTAAAAAACAAGTTCCTATATTAATACGTAAGTGTAATACAATGATTTTTCTAAGGGCTGATTTTTCCATAACCAGATAACTTTAACCGACAAATAATTTTGAATTTTTGACAGTTATTCTATACAAAATCTGTCAAACGTCAGTTTTATTCGTCGAATAAAAGATATCTGGCGATGGAAAAATCAGCCTTATGTCTAATTCTAAGGTACGTGTGAAAGTATGTGTGATAGTCCTATGTAAGTTGTCTGAAAAAAACAGCTACGTCACAAAAAGGACAATGAGCTAATCTCAGTCGCTCAGGTCCTATAATAAATATCCGTTCACAGTGACTAAATACTACCATTCACTACATCTATCTACTATATTAATACCCATTATTCGGATGTCCTTTCATTCCACATCCATGTTAATCCAGCGATCTGATTAATAATGTGTCAATTCACATCACATATATTAAAGTAAACGCTTTTAGTACACATTAATTTAAAAGCAGCTTTCCACTCGTGGTTTAATCGCTTAAATTTCAGTTTTACTGTGCTCTTTAAGAGAACCAACTTCACGTGGGTAAAATCCTTGTATAAATTTTCCAAAATTCTTCCATATAAGCGTTGTTTTTGCCAATACAAACACTGCATCGTTAATACGAGTATAAGTGAAGGTGGGCATATGCTGTGGCACAAGGAACTACCATTAAGAAAATCTAACGAGATAAAAATTCTACACATAGAGGTACAAAAAAGGACAGAAACATTTGTTTTTAAAGAACGGCGCATATTATTAGTAATCATGATGTTAATCCTAACTAACCTAAGTAAGTATGCATGTCTTTGGAGTTGTTTCACGTCAATAATACAATGAATAGTGATCGAAGTAAAACCTCCCAATCGCCAGACTTCAAACCTTTCGCCACAGCATTATGCTGCAAATTTTAAAACTCCCAATTCCACTTCACACTTTACTAACTAAAACTATAAACCAGCCCATATGACTGTACAGCCATAACACTTATTTATTCAATGGTACCGCACCAGAACAGCTGTCCCCGCTAGGGGCCGGTGTAAAAGTACATCCACTAACAAAAGTGTCCCAGATTATAGTTCCGTGTAATGATGCCACCTAATCTATAAAACACGCATACTACAGGGGTGTACTTAGGGAAAATTGTTGGGGGTGTTTAAATATTAAGTTGTAGACATAATTAGGATATCCTTAGAGATTTCAAGAACAACATTGTACTAATAATTTGACAGATTCATAAGTATTTGTTTTTTCTTTAATTAGCTTTCGTTATTATTATCAGCACTGTATTTGCTTATATTTGCAGTTGGCAATGCAATATATGTAAACTTGGCTCCTATAACAGCTATCGTTATTAAACTCTACTTACAAAATATAGTCAATATCGTACAAATTCCATAACGACATGCTTTTATTTCCTCTTACAAAGCCATTAGCCCCGCCTGCCCCTGCCCTCATTACGTCCCATTAATGTCTGTGTTTACAATAAGTGGTAATATAAAATTTATCTAACGATAACACGTGGTATTTGTGTAATTAATATCGTACAGATAATGTAATTAAAATCTGCAACATGCAGAAATATTAGTATTTTAAATATGAATTTATGAGATATTAATTGATTACATATTAATGATATTAATAGATTCACTGAATATATGCAATAGTATTTTAGTTACATTATTGGAACTAACATTATGATTTCAATATTTTAGTAGCTCAAAACAATAGTATCTGTGACAATGTGATAGCAGGACATTAGGAGGTGGAAGAGGTGAAGGAGAATGGAAGATTTTTGGTTTTAGTGTCTGACTCACTATGCGAAACGCAGTACGCCGATATTGTTGTGGAACTGCGGTACTTCCCGGTCGAAACAGCCAGTCTGGACGGTCTTGTGGTAATCACAGTCTTGATCTACTACTAAGGAAGATGCTGAGTAAATATGTATCGAGAAATTTTAATTCTAACTTAATATTATAAATGCGTAAGTAACTTCGTCTTTCTATTACCTTTTCACGGCTAAACTACTGAACCGATTGACTTGAAATTACACACAATTACAGGGGTAGCTTATGGTCCGGAAAAGAACATAGGATACTTTTTATCCCGAAATTCCCACAGGAACGAGAACTACGCGGTTTCACCCGCGGGGCGCTGCTAATTGGTATATAAATGCAAGACTGTGAGATAATTATAAGCTTACTCTAAAAAGAATGAGAAGAAGCCTTTGTCAGTGCAACCTTCCCCAGTACATCAATCGATACGCTTGGTCATCGCAGATATTTGGAACAAGACCCCTGACGTAGTGAATTCTTGTACCCAATCATGTCACACACATCTACCTAATTAACATCAATTGAACAATGTCACGCCTAAAGTGACAGATAAAAAATCAATAATAAAACAATCGTCAGTAATTAAGGCACAGAGGCGTATTCAGTTGACGCTAAATTCCCATTAATATCAGTGGGGCGAGAGAGACATTGACAAATTACTCGCTCTGTGCTGTGCGATGCAGGTAGGGTTGTCATCTATAAGGATTACCAGATAAGCACAATGCGACACAAAAACTGCAGCATTATGGTGCGGCGGATTGTTGCAATGTTGTAAAAGTTTAAAATTTTGTGACAGCTGTCATTTGGAACGTTTGGCGGTGTACGTCAAATTAGAAAACCCTTTTCTAGGTTATAAATTATAATAGGACTTGATTAGAAGCTTTAATTAGCTTCGTTGAAATATCAAAGTAAATTTCATCTCATTTCATTGAAAATGTAAAATTTTCAATTTAGTTTTGATAATCAGACGTCATTATAAATTCAACTACACAAAACACCATCTGCCATCAACTAAACTAGAAAACAAAAGAAGGTAAGAATTAAATTTAAATAAGAATTTCCACTGTCTTCTGCCAAATTACGCAATATTTTTTAATAACAAACGATTTATCAAGAGCTTGTCCTTATCTTGTTTCACCGTGGCCTAAAAACAAAATAAACATCGCCGAAAATAATCGCTGTTTTCGGGTGACACTGACAGCCCTAACCTAATGTCATTATGGCACAACAGATTTTCATGAGTTAAAAGGGGTTTATTGCATTCATGTAAACAGGCACACAGTTTAATGACTGATAAAATTAATACAACGTTTCGATTTGTACTAAATAGCCTGGTTTTTTAAATTTCGTGAGCTGTCAAATCAATCATTTTCTTCTGCAGCTGAGTGAAATGTCAGTGCCGAATCGGGCTGTCAAAACTTAACATGACAATTGTAAATGACTGTTTAATTCAAGCGGTATAAAAAATAGACATGATTTATGATTTAAAGACCAACACCTCGGTGATCAAGTTCTATGTATTGCACATCCGCTTGAAGCCGAAGACACCGAGTTTGTATCCTGTATCGTTACATCCTACTAATATTATGAAGCCGAATGTTTGTGAGTTTGTTCCTCTTTCACGCAAAAACTACTGAATGGATTTTAATGAAATTTAGTACAGATGTTCCTCATACCTAGTAATAACATATAGGATACTTTTTATCCCAAAATTCCCACAGGATAAGGTTGCACTCGGCTAAAACCGCGGGGCACAGCTAGTATTTACTATTTCTCAATCATGATTCGGGTTTGAGATTACCAACACTCATTAGACACCCATAGCGACATTAGTGATCACACACTTTTAAATACACGAATATTCCTTAACAATATGTAAATATCTAAACAAAGAAAGAGACCTCAAGTCTAGGTTCTTTTATGGACAATATAGAGGGTAGCAACGACATCTACGACTGTAAATGAGGTCTCGACAAGTGCTAGTTTATTGTAGTACCTTACATTTTATTTGGTCATGTTTTTGTGATAGCGAAAGTAATTCTGTGAACTAG
Source organism: Timandra comae (assembly GCA_958496195.1). Lineage (NCBI taxonomy): Eukaryota > Metazoa > Arthropoda > Insecta > Lepidoptera > Geometridae > Timandra > Timandra comae. The sequence goes on from OY292354.1 coordinate 2,338,592, forward strand.
CACTTCAATATATTTTATTCTATTTATTGTTTACTTTATTTAGAGCTGGTTTTTCAATCGTCTGACAACTTTATTCGAGGAATAATTTTGAAATTTTGACAGTTATTTTTAACCCCGACGCAAAAAGAGGGGTGTTATAAGTTTGACGTGTCTGTGTGTGTGTATCTGTCTGTCTGTGGCATCATAGCTCCCGAACGGATGAAGCGATTTCAATTTAGTTTTTTTTTGTATTAAAGGGGATTTACGTGCGAGTGTTCTTAGACATGTTTGATGAAAATCGGTTGACCCGTTTAAAAGTTATGGGGGTTTGAAAGTAATTGAGTTGGGGGTTTTTAAAATTTTAAATTTAATGTTTTTTTATACAAAGATGTCAAACGTTAATTTTATTCCTCGAATAAAAGTTATCTGGAAAAATCAGCCCTAAATATATTCTCTATATTTTAGTTTATACGAAGTATAACTTATACTATCACTATTTATACTGTGCGTATCCTACTAATATTATAAAGCCGAATGTTTGTGAGTGTGGATATATGGATGTTTATTCCTCTTTCACGCAAAATCTACTGAATGGATTTTAATGCAATTTGGCACAGATGTTCCTCATGCTTAGGAATAACACATAGGATACTTTTGATCACAAAATTCTCACGGGATAAGGTTCCACGCGGGTAAAACGGTTGCAATCAGCTAGTAAATCTTAATTATATATGACATATCTATTATAGTTGTACAGCCTCTACGTTATACAGACAAGCACTTTGTTATTTCCGTGTTCACATCGTTTTGCTATCAATAGTACAGTAATGCTTATTGTTCACGCTTACTGTTCACTTTCGTAAACACATTTGGTAAACATTACGATATCGATTGTCGTAGACTTCAATTGAGTATTTGAAAAAAAAATAACTACTGTTTTTTTTAATGAATTTTTATAGGTACTTTATATTTAATTATATCTATATTCAATGTTAAAAACTTTAATAAGGTTTTTTTAAACTAAATAGAATCAATTAAAAAATTTTAAAATTTAAATAAAAATCTCGTGACTGTAAACGCGCCACAATTGGTTGTCATGTTTGTGACGTCATAATGTTATAGTAAGTGTATGGTACAGCGTAGTAACTATTTAGTAATCTATGGTACAGCGTTCGCGACAATAATCAAAACTAACATTATGACGTCACAGACAGCTATCGGCGTGTTCTCGGTACTGGTTTTTAATTCATTTTTTTAATTTAATGTAACTTTTTAATTATTGCAAAGAATCAAAAAACAAACATAGTTTGTTATAAAACTTTTATATGATCTTTCCATTTAACACAAAAAGATTTTTTTTTCAAATACTCAATTATACATCAATTTGACGATCTAAGTGTGTATATATAAGTGACGATCTAAGTGTGTATATATAAGTCTAAGTGTGTATAGTGATAACTGGGTCTAACTGCCAACCAAAGGATTGTGGGTTCGATACGAGGTAAATATTTTTGTGATCCACAAATGGTTTTATCGGTCTGGGTGTGTGTGAAAATGATTGTGTGCGTAGTTTCTGATACCCTACCCTAGATTGGTTACGGGTTCGTCTCCTGTGCGAGGTAAATATGTGTGTGATCTACAATTGTTTATTCCAGCCTGGGTGTGTGTGAAAATGAGTGTGTGTGAGTTTCTGATACCCTAGATACAGGTAATAGACCTAACACTGCCAAATGGATTGTGGCTTCGATTACCGTGTGTGGTACTTAAATATTTTTGTGAGTCACAAATGTTTACTTCGGCTTAAGTGTGTGTATAAATAGTTTCTGACACTCTAGATACATAAAAACCTAGTTTAGTTAGCAATCAATTTCAGGGATAAGGCGATAGAGATATTGATTATGTTTTTTTTTTAATTTTGAAACATACTCGCTACTGAAAATCACAATCAATTGATTTTATTTCGAAGGATTTTCTAATTGAAATAAAGGAGAAAAACGACCTTAATTCTAAACAAAAAGAATTTAAGACAAAAGAAAATTCGTCCTTTATAAAGGTCGGATTTAAATGAAATTTAAAGTAGTGTAGGTAAAGCTGATAATGACAACCTAAACTTTGAATAACTGTTTATGTTACGTTAATGAGCGCAAACTTTAAACAATTATGGCTAACTACACTTCTAATTAACTGATACTTTAAAGACATTGTTTTTATGACGTAGGGGGCAGATAAACAGCGAATAAACACTTAAACATCTTCCGCCTTTGTCGCGTTGTATTTTTAGTCCTGTTTAGCACTAAACCAGGTTTTACAATCTGATCTACGAGTATTAATTTTGAATACGGTCAAAGGACAAAAGTGACAGATTTGACTGACAAGGTGTCAAATGCTTAACCAGGTTTTGTTAAACTAGGTTTAAAATTTAACACAAATAAGACGACTTTCTACCAACCACCACTTGACCAGCGTGGTTGACTAAGGCCTAATCGACCTAATTCAGGGTAGGCTCGAGCCCCTCGGTGGGGACATTATATGAGCTAATGATGAAGACGACTTGTCATGTCATACTTATGTCATTACCTAATAGTAGGTACCTACTATGCTGTGCTTAATTCAGACTAGAAAGAGGATGTGCCTTATTAATCTAAGTACTCATTTAAAATTCAAATGTAAAACAAAGAGCTATTCCCTAAAACAATAATGAAATGACATTCGATTGTCAATTGACATAGAGTTGATCCATAAAATATTTGGGTCACCACGTTTCGCGTACAGAATACTTCAGAAGCACTTCGAATTTGTTGAATAAACAATTACTAGAAGATATATATAAAGTTTCTATTGTATTACTTAAAGAAAGGACTTTTCTTTTGTTTGAAAACAATTGACATTTAGGAATTAACAAGTTCCCCGATTTGAATGTCACGCCTAAACTTAGAGAATCAGTAATTGCTTTTCCAAAATGTTAATTATGCAGTGATTTGGAATTAGAACCAACAAAAGTGTTTGGGTATTTATTTTGAAGAATAATTGATGTTCATCGTAAGTAGATTTTCTTCTATCCCTTTCTTTTTTAAATTTAAATCAATGTTTAGTTTTATTCCCGATTTATTTGGGTATAAAAGTAAGTGTCATTAAAAAAGATTTGATCTCTATTTCAATATCCAATAGGTTTTGCGTGATTGCCAGACATTAATTCTTGAATAGCAATTAAGTGAAATTACTTATTAGTCAGATTTAGCCATACTTAGTAAAGAGATAAATAATATTGAAGTGGCTAGTTTTTGGAAAAACAAAATATGAGAAGCGAATGAATTGTGGACACGATGAATGAATCAATATTGAAGTACATAAATCGATGTACGAGTATTAAAGATCAAAAAAACTACAGGTTATTTCTCAACCTAAATGACCACAGGATCGAGATTTACGCATAATACCACCATACATAGCAGATACTTATATTAACCTACTAATACCTACCTATTATAAAGCCGAATGTTTGTGAGTGTGGATGTTTGTTCCTCTTTCACGCAATAACTACTGAATGGATTTTAATGAAATTTGGTACAGATGTTCCTCATACCTAGGAATAACACATAGGATACTTTTTATCCCAAATTTCCCACGGGATAAGGTTCCACGCGGGTAAAACCGCGGGGCACAGCTAGTTATTAATAATATAATGTGATTTAATAAGCAAAAAACAGTCCTAACACGTATTTACATAGCTAAATCAAAACGTGACTAAAACTCGTAAATTATGCTGCAACAGAAAAAAATATTACAAATAAAAACCTACGTTCTATTGTGATTCAATTTACTTGAATCGTGAGAAACAACTTCCTAATCTGTTTGCATGTTCTGGATTAATGAATATTAATGTAATGCAATTAATTATTTAAGACATTAGAAACTGTGTACATCTGTGTATTGCACTCGAGTCACGAACTCCAATAAATTGTATGAAGAGACACTATTACTGTATATCAATCAGATTGTCTGGTGCACTGTGTCTGGCCATAGACAGGCTTAGTTTATTGATTTATTGTATTGCTTAGTTATATGTGAAACTAGCGGCGCCCTCCTGTTTCACCCGCGTATTTATCAATTGACCCCCCATTTTCTCCGCCTAAATTTCGAAAAATCCTCTCTTAGTGGAAGCCTACTCCCCCCAATAAATACACGTGCCAAATTTCAGCTCTGTACGGCCAGTAGTTTCGGCTGTGCGTTGTCTGTCAGTCAGTACATCACTCAGTAACGGAAGAGTTTTATATACTTATTACTTATATATAGATAGATTTGTTTTGAAGCGCTCATGGCCCAGTGCTACCCGCGGATCATTTGTAATCTGTGCGGTTAAGCAACGTCTGGCACCGTCATGACTGTGATGGGTCGTTACAAATAATGACTTTAATTTCATGAGCGTTTCCGTGCTTCGGAGGGCACGTAAAGGTTGTCCCCGGTTGTCGTACTAACATCATCGACAATCGTTACGGGTAGTTAGAGCCCTCAAAAGTCTAACATTTGGTTTAACCAAAAATCTCGTAAAGCCCTCTGGGTTGTGAAGGTCTGATGGCAGTCGCTTCACGTAAAATACTGACATTCCGCCAAATCTGGTTAAACTGAAAACCGACCCCAAATAGACATGGGATAAAGGTTCGGAAAAGAAGATAGATAGATTTGTTACTTAATCCAAAAATGGATGGATGTTTGGCTATCAAGGTTATTAACTGAATTATTAGACAGAATACTTTTTATCATACTACTTATTCTCTCTGTATGTACTAGTGTGCTCCACAACCAGCCCTCCTAGCATGACCAAATGTGATAATTTATCACGTGTTAAAATTAAATATGGCGGGTATTTTTATCATATTTTGACAGTTGGATATCGATAAATCACTATATCTATCGCGTTTTCGAAGTCATGCTAGCCCGGCAGGTCTTTCTAAGAGTTCTTCGTGAGTGCTGTGATATTTTATTCTCTTAACTAATCGTTACGACTGTGAATTCATAATAACAAAATAATACTATAAATATTATAGATATTGAGGTAAAACAACTTGTATTATGTATTGTATTATATATTGTTTTGTATTAAATTGCATCTTTTCTTTTATTTTTTATTTATACAATGTTTGGAAACAATCTCTGTTGCAGAAGATTCTCAAAACGTTGCAGGCAAAAACGCGACATCGCTTGATCGCATCGATTGCGATCCACGATCGTAATTCAAATAGCGATCCAGAAGTGGTCTTATTTCGATTTATAAAAGCATCGCTAGATTTAGGAATTAAACCCCCTCGGAATACAGTACGCGCGAAACTGTGCAAGACCGGGACAAAAGAGTAAGTAAGTAAGTAGAAATACAGTACACAAAGCCACCTGACTATTAAAAATGTTTGAACCTGCTTCATAGCACATACCACACACAAAAACAAAAACCAAATTAGAACAGTTAAAACAACAACTGTATTACTACATCCACAACAATGAAATTGTTTACGTAATTTTCTTTTGATTCATTTATTCAGTCATTTTAATGCAAGTTGAAACAAACATTTGGAATAGAACTTCTATTTTGATTCCCCTCTGCACAGTTAGGTCGTAAGCCATTGAACCCGGTGGCCTCGCAAGGGGCCAATACAAATCCTGTTGTTCATTCATTCATTCATTCATTAATTTCGTCCCTATAGTTCAGCAGGTATATCAATATTTTCCTCCAGGCTTTTGCTTCAGGCTTTTAGGACGAACTCGGACACAATGTGCGATACACCAGACAATACCTCGATGTTTGCGTACAAACAACTTTTATAATGGAAACATGTATATTGCAGATGAATAAAGGTCAGTTTCCTTTGATTAATTTTCTTTATTTTGCAGCGCTTCTTTTCGTTTTCTAGTGGTAACCTGCGGTGGTTTGGTACAGAAAAACTTTTATAAAAATTAGAATCCTATACTTTGAAACTGGTGAAGTGTATTGTTTAATGGTTAATAGACTAACAATACTATTGTTAATTTAAAAATATGTACTTTTAAAATAGAATAATTTATAATTGCTGTTATGAATTGACCTATTATCAATTTTCTAAGCTTAAATTGATTCTATATTACTAAGAGCCTATTTGACCATCTTTAAGTAACGTTCCGAGTACGTACTCACATGTTTTGTCTTTGTCACTTGATATATAGTAAGATATAGACAAAACTAATTTTACTTGAAGGTCGTGAAATAGGCCCTATTAAGTCATGCATATTTGTCAACATAAAAAATGACTCAAATAATTCTGTCGTCTCATTGCAGTAAATCAGCGTGTTCATATCGTTCGTTCATATACTTTACTTGAGCTTAATAATGATACATTTCTTTTTGACGACCAAGAGGTTATATCTGGTAATGACCCTGCATGGTAAGTCAAAGGTTACGAGTTGGATTCTGCTCAAAACAAACATTTGTGTAATAAAACATTTTCGCTTGTCTTGGTCTGTATGTTTTCTGTCATTTCTATTCTACATGTGTATTTCAAAAAGTATTTAACTATATTTTTCCATTGTCTAGTATCTAGCATTCATAATACAAGTGTTGCTTAGTTTAAAACAAGATGGAGGTGTGATAAATTGATGTATGTCCCTATATGTTGATTGCTATTTGTAATTATGTCTTGTTTAACAACTCAAAAAACACACCCAATAAAGTCTAACCTCCGTCATTCAGTTCTAGTATCCTCCAATTGTTATGTATGGGAACCTCATTACATAGAACTGTCGTATGCATAATGAATGTACATAAAGCAGAGGTAAGTACATAAAACGGACACGTTGACAGGACGACTAACAAGCCTCTATCTGGATTTTATTATCGAAATTACAAGGTTATCTAGCTTTATGGTAATGAAGTTGAACTTAATTACGTATTCCTTTTTGTAAATGTTTGTAATGATGAAGTTTTTTGTCTAGAAAATACTAAATTATGGTGTTTTTTATTGACTAAGGCCTAATCACCCTAATTCAGGGTAGGCTCGAGCTCCTCGGTGGGGAGAGCTGATGATGGTGTTTTTTGAGTAATTTTACATGATTATAAAGGATCTTTAAACTCAGTAAAAACACTAACTCTACAAAACAAAGAATTCCTTAAAGACTTCGTATTAAAAAGAAATCCTTCAATAAACTTTAGTAGTAAGTTGGAAAACCAAATTGTACCTGATCTTGCCAACATGAACCTCGGCTGCAGTATTAAGAGATACGATCTGAGTGAGCTAAACGCTGAACCAAACTGCTAAGTGGAGCAAAAACTTGAATTTTAATGGAGATTACACTTGAGAGGCGGATTCTAGCATATTGATCGGTTTTACCTTATAAAGTAAATGAGTGGGCGATCCAGTGGGCCATCGCAGAACTAGATTATTTATTATGTATTAGGTAATGCCTAATAAGATGGCCTTTACGATTCTGATTACTATAAAAAATGTGATAATAATAGTGATTTAGGTTTTTCGAATCTTCTAAATTTTTCTTTTATTTATGAATAAATACTCGTCCCAGCTATTTCCTTTTAAATTCTTTATTTATTTACAAACACTTACAAAGATTTCCTAGCCGGAGTCCTTGTCCATTGAAACGACCACACTCGCAAGACGGATGAAGTTAGTTAAGACTCAAATACCCACACTGCGTTGTAGGATGCGACTCACGGCACTGTAAGTGGTTAAACCAATTCGTATTTAACACAATGTAGTAGTATCCTATAATCATCATCATATAACTACACCGATGTAACAGTATCTTATCATAGATATGTCCCCAGCCCCCACCGAGAGGCTTGAAGCCTAACCGATCGGGCCTCAGTCAACCACTGTTACACCGATCGTGGTCACGAGAAGAGTCTTCTCGTGACCACGATCGGTGTAACCCGGTTGAAACGTCGAGGTAATTTTAATAATTATGTTAATTTTAATAAAATTATGTTATACGCGATTAAGATCTGTTACAATGAATTCCAATCGCGAAAGTTTAAAAAGTATATCTCAGTCAACCACGCTGGCTAAATGCGCGTTGGTCGACTTCAAACGCAACTTCCGAAGTTGTAATAGTATCTACCTATGATCATCATCAGCACACCTATGACTCCACACAGGGGCTCAAGCCTACCCTGAATTAGAGCGATCAGGCTGTAGTCAACCACGCTGGCCAAATGCGGGTTGGGCGTCTTCACACACAACCTTAGAATTTCTTCGCAAGTGCAGGTTTCCTCACAATGTTTTCTTTCACCGTAAGAGCGTCGATCAAATGTATGAATTCGAAAATCGAAAACATATTGGTACGTGGCCGGGATCCAACCAGGCAACTTCCGATTGGAAGTCAAAGCCATTATCACTACGCAATATGAATATACATAAATGAATAATTATAGTAAATATTTTGACCAAAAGTTTGCATTTGACAAAAGGAAGAATCATAACAGTTCTAAAACACAAAGTTTTAGTCCAAACGGCTTTGTAGTTCTGCCTTAATAATAGAAACTTAGATTAGAAAGGTTTTGGGTGAGGGTAGGGAAAGTACGTTGTTTTATGGTGGGTCTGTAACCGGTATTATTATGAAAGATATTGTTCGCATTAAATCTTCCCTTTAGAGTCTTTTTAAGTATTAATGTTTAGTTTGCGGTAGTTATTGCTTAGCGTAGGAATTAACGCTTTAAACAATATTTAAGTGCTTATGTTGCTAACTGATCTATGAAATTAACTCATTTCACTGGAATACAACTATGATGGAGACTTCCCCTAAGAAACAAAAAGATAGAATCTACCACTATGAATTATTGATTTCCTTTGAGTTTCAAGGTTTCTAAGAACCAAATTATATCGAAATCAGTGGTATGGTTTGGCCAAAGGATAAAGAACAGAAAAACATGGTGTCTTCAAAAAATACACTGAGTATCACCCACATGGTAAAGTAAAACTACCTGAATAACTTATAGTGAAGTGCATGGAATATTTGCAATAACTTCCGTCAAATTAATAGAAGCATTGTCAGAACATTAACGCACATGTCCGACACAAAATCATGAATGAAAGCCCGCTCTGAATCATAACTTCACAAAGTACTTTAAAACAGCTGTTAAGCAGATGGTGCTCTTTAAAATTTCTTTAATTTGTTTGATTTATTATAACAAAAGAATTACATTGGAGCTAAGGATAACGCTGTGAAATGAAACACTTGTTGGAGTTATTAGATATAATAATACATTTTATTAAAGAAGGATCTTAGAGTTTTGTGAAAGTCTTCATATAAAGCTTATTCCTCTCAAGATTCTAAAGCTGTCTCGATGTCCTACTATAGAGGTTGCCGAGAATCTAAACTACCAAACACAACAAACAACAAAGGACTTGTTTCTCGTGCAACGTAAATATTTGTCTGATCCATTAAATGGTTATTTATTTTGGTCTGAATTTAATGGTTATTTTTCTTAGACTCTTGTAAATGGGAACCGAAAATAAAAAAAACATATTTAAAACTTATTTCGGGCTAACTATTTTTATTAGACTCCTGTAAATAGGAATCGAAAATAAAAAAATCATATTTAAAACCAGAATTCAAATTAACTGGCCAATTATTCCTAATTAGTCTTTCCAATTCAGACCCTTTGAACATACCATCTTCGCAAAAAAAAAACAGTAACAAATTATAAAGAAGACCAGTAAATGAATGAATGATGATGACTAATTCATTACACTCCAATAGAAAAAGCCAGAAAAAGGTAAAAGCCACAAACTCAAAGAGTTACTAACCTAACTTTATTAACTTCTAATAACTTCGCTGGAAGTCAATACAAATATTTCTTTCGGTCGGACTGAGTGAAGGAACTATTTCTATTTACCATGAGAAAGCTCAAATATTTAGCTTACGGGCCTTTCAGCGGCCCCAATTAATACAGGGTTATAGTTAGTTACTGTAACTGGAAGCGAGGCTTAAAATGCCACAGTTTCACAACTGCAATCTCTTTTGATTTGCTTGTTTTTGTGGTTGTTATACAGTATGGACTCGGACCTTTGGAGGCTAATGCTGTAAGCCTAAGGCTGTAAGATAGTGTTTATGTTACAATTGTATGCATTTGATACTTTTTCACATGCAAACGGCTGGTTAGATGTAGGTGAAATTTGGTGCACCTACTTTTTATTGCTAGGACACATAAGATACCTTTTGTTTAGAAATTTTGAAGAAATCGGAATTGGCAAATAAAGAAAAATATTTTATCTTTAAAAAATGTATATCGAAATTTCCATTGGGAATTGAGGAATTTCGAGATTTTGACGGAAAAAGTTAGCAATTTTAATATCAAATCAATACGGGTAAGTATATTACTACACAATGGTCTTAGTCATTACTGATCCACCCACTTTGTAAATCTATGTACTAATAGAAACAGCCATTATTGTTACTCTGTTTTGTAATAGGTTCTTATGGCATCAAAATAATCATTATATTATGTATTAAATTATGATTCAACAATGATATTACATTAATGAGATAAGTATCTATTAGTTAGGCGCTACTTAGATGTAAAAGGAGATATAGGTAAGTGTGTTTGTTAAAGTTAACATGCAATACTACTGGATCATTCATTCATTCATTCATCGTGTCCGGATCACATCTCCTCATATTTTATCTCTCCAAAAAGTAGCCACCCCCACCGAACTACTAGAGGTTAGAAAGTTAATAATAATTGTGATGTTTAAAATGCTGATGTTTTTGATACCGATAATTACCCCCAAAAAACTTCTAGGCCCATTAGATTATATTAGTTCAAATTATGCAGGAACGGTACAAAGGATACCATTTTTCTTTGGATCCAAGTGTCCAAGAGTCGAAGCGCGTCTTATATACTTTCTAGATTACTTAGAAAGATAGATACTATACATAGGTCCCAAAGCCAACTAATCGTTTCCAAATTCAAAAAGATCATATATAGGAATCCTCATAAGTACCTACTTTCTTTTTACAATCATCAATACAAATATCATAAAGTAGTTTAAACTTGTAACATCCCTTACAAGTTACTAACAATAGGTCACATAGTTACAAAAAGTTTTACAACAATAGAGTCTGTTTTCACACGTCTCGATGACGCCTTGGTGGTATGCAACTGATCTCAGGTAAAAAAGTAAGCAGTTGAGATTGTATTCCATTTCCATTTATTACCACACTTGTTTTGCCTCGCAGTATCACCTGCGTATATCCCAACCCCGTGGGAATTTTGGGATTGGAATTATTCTATGTGTTATTACTTGGTATAAGGAACGTCTGTACCAAATTTCATCAAAATCGGTTCACTAGTTTTTGCGTAAAAGAGTAACAAAGACTCATCCAAACTTTCACGTTTATAATATTAGTAGGATAGTAAGTAGGACTACTATATAGTTCTAAAAGTGGTACTAAGTACCGGTATGTAGCCTAAATGAACGAATGACGTTAAGCGTAAAGCATCCCAAGAGATGAATGAGTGACCTGTTAAATGTAGCCGGGAACTATGGGATACGCTAGATCGGTCCCTAAAGTGATCAATGGAAGAGGCTTATGTTTGGCAGTACAAATCTGAGGCTTCCCAATAGATGAGCAAGTGACGTAGCTGGAGCTGATGTTTTGCAGCGTGTATTTAAAGCGTAAGATGATGATGATAATTAAGTTGCCATACGTAATGATAAGTTGGTGAACCAGTATCTCAAACATTATTTGTTGACGTAAAGACCCATTTTAATAGAAATAAAATGCTAATAGCCTCATAATTATGATACTACCATGAATCTGTTCTAAATAAAAGACATTGCGTTAATTAATCAAAATTCGTAGAGTGTAATTGACAAACGAACTAGTTCTGAATTTGAAAGACAAGACTTTAGAACCAAACCTTAGATAGAACTGAATAGTTTCAGAATTATTTCGCCGAACTGAAACACTTTTATTAAATTACTTCAAATACTGCCAATCAATTGTGTAGTGGTTGAAACAATATTACGAGTACAGTTCTAGCTAGACCTGTTCCCTATTAATAACTCTGATCAATACAATCCATACTATCAAATAGAGGCAATTTGGTTAATTGGTCAATTATTGGTTATCGGTTCGTTGCTAACCTTGTTTTAAAGTATCTGAATCAAATGTTATAAAATTACGCTTTTAAATCAAAGAAAAACTCATGAATAATACCGTTGGGTACTACCAAAATTAGGATCTTCTTTCGTAGTCTTTCAGGAATCTTAAATGGCATGTGAATATTACATAGCATTAGCATTTTCTTATTTCTATAAACAATGTCTATTTCTAAAGAAGTGGTGAGTAAGTAAATAAAGGAGCAGTACTTGGCTTAAACATTGCTTTTATATTATTTTAAATCAATTATATTATTTAAGAGATTCATAAATTGATTAGCTAAAAGCTCTAGGTGCAGTTAACTCATTGATATAAACAAGCTATAATTTAGACCCCAGAAAACGTCCTTGCGGTAGTATGTTAAGGCCCTTTCAACCAATTTGCTTTTATATGATATGCGTGTATGAATGTAAAATTAAAGAACATTATTAACATGATTCAATAATATTTATCAAATAAAATTGGAATTCAATATTGTCATTAACAAACCGCGTTAAAATATCGCACCTACCTAATAGCAGTAACGAGTTGGTAATGAATATGTAACCTATGTAGGTAAAGTGGCGAGTAGATAGCCAGAATAGTGTTCAAATAACAAACTAAAGTTGATAAAATCATCATGAAAACAACAGAACACAAAGCCACCAGTGCATTACGAATACATACACGTTGTGTGCCGTACCCTATAGTATGCAATGCATTCCATGAATTGTGAATGAACAACGCAAAGTTTGTCAATCGATAGTTAGCACTTGTCAAAATAACAAACACACGAACCACACTAACGAAAATATGTGAATATGAAATACTTTTATAGTTGCTAGTATTGATTGTAGCTGGTAAGAATCAAAGCCTTTTCAAGAACTTTGCTAACGTTATGGCGAATAGTCTATTAACGATGACAGAATTAAGTAAGTAAGCTGTGAGAAATGTATAGATAACAAATTTTATTTTACGCAACACAAAATTTTTATTGCTTCCATAAATATACGAACATTTAAATGCTAGAGTAACATTATGGACCCTGCTTAGAATCCAGCACATTAACTAGCATAGCATAGAATCTGAAGCCTTCAATCAGGTAGAAGTTTACTCGAAATACTGTCATTGATAAGGTATAATTTAGGGAGTAATGGCAGACCTGCCTCACAATTGCCGAATCAAGATTTCTAAGGTACTTTTCATTACCAGTCCTTAAAAAATTGCCTTGAGCAAGTCGTGAATGCGACCGCATTAATTCAACCTTGCCTGCCACATTGTTAAGATCATTCAACATAATTTATTACCGAGAGGTACACCGATTTCAGATCTTTCTTTTTCCTGATGGCATTACATTAAAGTATACGCACTCCAGGCATACCTGGATAATTATTGGTTTTTCTCGAGATGCGTGATTGATTTTGATCTAATTTGTTAATTAAGCAAGTTATGTGATAATAGATGAAATATTGAAACATGTAATGAACAATTATTTTGATGGTAACTATGAGCTTAACTTCAAATCAAACGTGGCAAATTTCTCGAGTGATATTTTCCGACTGTTACATATAAGAGCCCCTGTAAGATGCACTTGATAGTGATTTTAGGGGAAAATTCAAATTATCACTTATTTAATTTTAATTCATTTTTAAGTTTTCGCTATTAAAATTCTAGTAAAATTTACTTCACGGGTCGCTGGTCACGAGTCAGCTAACAAGAGCAATCTGTTTCAAAATGTTGAGTTCAGACAAAGGTTAATTAAAGGTAAATAATGCGATGATCCGCCATTTTTAATTAAATTACCTACAACAAATGTTACACGATCTTTAGTTCAAGGTCTTAATTTGAAAAAAGATATCATGCTGAAACAAAATATAAAAGAGACGTACAACGAAAAGGGTTAGGAAGAAACCCAAATTAAATTTATGTTAATCATAACATTATAATAAAGTCCTTTAAAGAGTCCCATGACGTTTCTGTGGTAGAAAATAGTTTTGTAGTACTTCCTTAAATTGAAAACACTCCGGGTCATGTTTTCGAAGGGATTAAGGGCGTGTTTTATTACATGACTCTGCCACAATTTAAGTAGGTACTTTGATATGTTTAAAACATAGAACAAACTAAATATACGTTGTTTCTTCTGGACAATAAACTTAGTTTCCTTAGTAATAAAGTTAGCTATTGGTTCAATACTTAGTTAGGAGTTTTATGATAATGAGAAGAAGATTATTCTGTATTGTTTTTTTTATATTTTTTATGCCTGTTTCGTTTCCATTTTGTTTCCTTTAATTCCTTTAATGTTTAACATTAATTTGTGTTAACACCGAAGAACTGAGTTCAAGAAGGGCAATATTGACACTATATTTAAAGAGAATCACATCTATAATATACGAAATATCCTTCATTTAATTAGCAGCTTCATGTTTAATATATTTCAAGAGGAATAAGTTCCGTAGGTAATACATTGATTTCCTAACCTACCCTAACGCTCGGGAATCGCAATTTTAGCTAATGTAACCAAAATCGTGGGTTAGTTTTGGCCCAGAAACAAAAAGTTATTATTAATTCTCGAAAAAAACTGAAAATGGAAAGGAAAATATTCTTCATTACAATTCAAACATTAATTTACTACGGCATCGTACCTCATTAGACGCAAAATATCTAGGGTAAAGAACTTCAGAATAAATAAATACTTATAACAATTTTCTTGGAATATTTTATCTTGATTCTTTAACATCGATTTGTTGTTAAAGAAAAATTGTGAAATAACAATCATGTCTTAATATTAATTTGCCATCATGTCCCTTGAATATTTTGAGGATAAATAATATTAGGAAGGAGCACCTGGGAAGAAATTCTAGGGTTGTGTATGAAGTCGACCAACCCGCACTTGGCCAGCGTGGTTGACTAAGGCCTAATCGCCTCATTCAGGGTAGGCTCGTGCCCCTCGGTGGCGACATTATATGAGCTGATGATGATGACATAATATTAAATGTTATGAACGATACATAAACATTATTAAGAGTATGAAGATGTGACGACAGAGATGACAGTTTAGTCACCATAGAAAGTGGATTGCCAATGAAAAGGTTTCAGATAGATGATATGATCGAAGTATAGGTGTGTGTAAAATGAGTAAGTAAGTAAGTATGTGTAGCTTTTGGTACCCTACATTCAGGAAAGTTAGGGAGTCAGCTGCTACATATAATTTGATGTTAGAGAAATTAATTATGTAATGCATAGCAAGGAATCATTGTTTTGGAGTAAGAGAGAACCCGTCGTTATGGGTTCAAGATTTTTCCAATTACATAAAAAGTAACGCGCAATCGAGATCATTTACTTAATATGCCAATAAAATTTCCAATTTCATTTCTGAACCAAAAAGAGAATCTCGGTTGAGCATTTCGTTTAATTCATCAGCAATTTGTGTATTTATCTTCAAAAAAGCATGCAATTTCTTTGCAGTGTGTAGAACTTGTTTAATCTCTTAGAGAGGGTCCAAAACAGTTTTCTTTTAATATATAAACTGGCAAATTTATACTTAACATTAAGGTCAAAAATGTGTGATGCTTATTCCCAACCTATGTAACACAAACCCACAAAGATAAAGTCAATAACATTTTATGTTAGCACACGTGCAAAAGATACACTTTGGGTTGATAAAATTTAAGGTTCTCTTAATAAAATCTTTTTTTACAACAAAGAGTTACAATAAACTTGCTTATTACAAAAATAATTTGTTATTCTTTAAATGCCGGAAAACACTGATTAGCGTCCCCTAAGGCGATACTAAGGAAATGAATAATCATACCTAAAATAGATTAACATATTTTTAACATGGATTTAACAGTAACGTCGAAGAAAATACTGCGCATTAACATTATTTTACTTGAATCAAATATATTTTTGTAGTGATCATTTCGCTTACATACGTGGATTGTATAATCGATAAACATCGTTAAATAACACGAGACCAGCGGTTAGGTCACCCAATCTTAAACGTTAGGTTATCTGTGTAAGTATGAATGACATTGTGATTTGTGCGGGGTCACCTCTATCGTACTACTCCAACTCCATTAAGAGTTAATAAACAGCAGACAATTCAGTTCTAGCAATGTGAAGGATGAAGCAATATGTACCCGCAAATTGCTCTGTCAAGACATTCATGAGTCATAGGCTTGGCCTAGAATTAAACTCTCCTATTACGCGTAGATAATGTTTAGATTCTGTTTTCACAGGTGCAAATATTTCTTATCTTGAGTAACGTTAATATCAAAGTATTCATTTTATTACACCTTTGCTTTTTTCAAGTAAGTATGGCTAAGGTCTCTGATCACCAACATGCATAAGGCAAGCGTGGTGATTGCACCTAATCCTCTTTGCTGATTATCATTATCACCAGTGAGAAAGAAGCCTTTGCCCAGTGCCCAGTGGGGCAGTGGCCAATAGGCAACTTTACTAGTTATGAATATACGGTGTTTCTTGGTTTAGTTAGGGTACGATATTTATTACTATTTTCTAGACGTATAAAGTAATATCCAGCTCACTTCCCATGTTGTTTGGTTTGCAAGTTTCATTAGTCGTCTCCCAGACACAATATCCGTCTTCCGTCGAAATTCTCCGTAGTATCTGAAGTGGGAATTTGTTGCTTGCTGAATAGCTAGGCGGATACTTAGAGAAGTACCCGTCTATTAACTTACGGAAAACTTACTTTAGTAACTTTTGCTTTCATTTTGAATGTTTTCGTTTTAGTTGTTTATAATGTTATTTGTATCGTGTAGGTAATGGTTTTCTTAATAACATGCTTCAATATTTATAGTTCTCGTTTCGATATGTAATCAATTGCCGGGATATCTCGTGTCTGTTTCGGAGTGTCGTTGGACCAATGGTACTTAAGGTATCGGGCGCGCCAGCAAGCCATAAAGTAGGTGCGTAAAGCTCTCAGCTTTCTCCCGAGCCAGCAACGTGGGCGACAGTCGCTCCATTCATGTCTCGAGCGTGTTTACATCGCAGACCACGCTGATAGTTGTTGATACGGAACAAAAATAACGCGTACCAATCGATGGGAACGCAGCGCTCCGATAACGATTGTTTACCTGCGATTACCACATTCAAGGTAACCGTACTAGAGTGACAGACGCGCCAGGTATAAGATCGGCCGAGCGTCGAGCGCTAACGTATAAGTTTATAATACTGACTGTGTGTGACATTGAAAATAGTTAGTTACGCAAGTTAAATGCAGCGGTTTCACGAGTCTCGCACCGAGTCTGGGCTCACGTTCCCCGTCTCCCGACAACAAAAAGCCCGGCGAATGCCGCATTTAAGAAGGTCCCCCTTACCTCTGTCGCCCGAACGTATCCTGCGAGGAGTACACAAGACAGCCATAAGTGAATCCTTAAATGCATCACAACAACTTTAACTGGCTCGGTGGCACCAGCTCTATGACACAATCACTAATAATGACACAGCACAGAACTGTTATGTTATTCCACAAACACCATACACACGAGGGACGGGTCGCACGGCGACATGCGGCGTCCTATTGCGATTGTGGTAAACTGAGTGGCGCTCGCCGCTCGGTCGCTCGGCTCACTTCAGTAGTGGAGTGTCGGGGCGCGCGCCCCGCGAGCCGCGCTCGCCGGCTCGCCGCTAACTTCGCGTCGTAGGGCTCGATCGTCGGTCGTCGCCCGCCGCCTGCACCCGATGGTCGATGGAGCTACGTTTCGCGTCACGCACTCCTATTTATTACACGCAATAATACGTCCACAAAAATGAGCCCTTATTAACCGCCCCGTTTGTTCGTACTACGCGCCCCCAAAAGAACAAACTCGTTCTAAATTTGGTCACTCGCCAGACTAATATTACTCGGTAGGGCGACGACCGTCTGCATACAATCAAAACAAACAATGTGATGGCTATCTAAATGCGTACATTCAGCCAATAATATGGCTTGAGTTCCTAAGATGTAATGTAACTTAATAGGCACCTTAGTAAACAATGCAGAAATGGACTCTTCAAAAGATACCATTATTTATTATGAGACTGGACATATCTTCGTAGAATCAATTTTAATATTAATTGATTTATAGGAATAACAGTAATGTTAAACAATTAAAATACCAACAATAAAATCTGAGAAATAAATTGAAACCGTTTTTTTTATATTCTTAGTACTTTTAAAATTAGTAGGTATACAAAAATTCTGAGAATTTAGGTGCTAGTAGCCTTGACATTTTCTAACAATCTTAAACTTAAACCTACTACTAGTGCCATCTTCATGTGATTTTATGAAGACTACTAGTTATAAAAATAATAAATACTACTAGTTATAATATTTGTACAATTAATTTATTTTAATATTAAAATGAGGCTTAAAAATGTTATACAAATGATAATTATTATTTATTGATCTTGTTTCAATAAATAATTAATACTTCGATCAACATTTTAGTTTTTGTTAGCGACCACCACGCCACCACGCTATGTTAAATAAAATACGTACTATAACTTATATTTCAATTTAGTTTAGTAATATGTTCAGAGATGGCGCTAGTAGCTGAAAAGTCCCCATGTAGTTCAATGTCTTGTATAGAAAATTCCTTCCAAATAATATGTTGAGCCATTTCGCGTTTGAATAACAAACATCCATTCTTTTACATTTTATTGCAGTATAAGGCATCAAAGCAGCAAAGGTCTCCATAAAGCGAATCCTTTCCAGTAGGTAGGTACTAAGATATTTGGGTTCAAATCAATTCGTTATGTGTATCGAGGGCTTTTTATTAACCATTATGAATGTTTATGACAATCTACTAAAAAATCAAAATCCACAATTAACAAACAAAAATCTTCAATATAGCTTAAAACGATATATTTCAAACTAACTAGAAACTAGACAAAATAAAGGCTGAAATTTAATAAAAATGACAATAACATTGTAAGTACTGTTTGAAAACGTGCGATTTAATGTTTCTTGTCGAGGTCTGTGAGTTGGCCTTTGTGGCGCTTGATGGCATCCTCATGCTGCTTGATTTGTTGCTGATGGAACGTAATCTCCTTGTCCAAATGTTTCTTCATGTTTGCAAGTTGTTCTTTTTGCTGAAAAAAGGATTATAGTTTAGCCTTATTCTTCTGAACTTTTGGGATTGGTTTTCAGTTTAACCAGTTGTAAATGTCAGTGCTATATTTGTGCTAGCCGTGCCCTGCAGGTTTACTACTAAACATAGAAAACGAGATATTTGCAGAAAAAAAGTCTGAGATGCATGACTGGACTATTACAATTTATTTGGTTTATTATGAAATCTCGGTATAAAACAAATACCAGTAACGTTGATGTACACAGACCAAGTGGGTGGTTGATGATCAATAGAGATGGTGGTTCAAATAGCAATCAAATAACTACCACCATGGGTTTACTTCTGGACTATCCTGGTATGTAGGTATTTAGTATAACAGTTTTATGAAGTGAGATTTGTGTAATTGGGTAGATTGTTCTTTGGTAGGGACTGGTGAAGTTGAGTAAGGATAACGCCAGTGCTGGAAGCACATTCCGGACTATTGATATGCCACATTCACATATTAGTAGGGTTTTACTTTTCAAACTCTTTTAAAAATAAGCATTTACTACATCTTCTCATTATAGTAACTGACCCCTAACTAAGCTCAGAGCTTGTATCAAGGGTATCACAAAACTATGCACACACTCATTCACACATACACCCAGACCGAGATAAACATTTGTGGTTCACACAAATATTCACCCCGTACGGGAATCTAACCCGCAACCTTACGGATGGCAGTATGGCATGGTGACCACACAGCCATCGAGGTCGTAAAATGTTTTGAATGTATACCTTGTTGTAGAAGTACTGGTCTTCCCTGGCAGCCTCCATCTTGCCGAACGCACCACCAGCTTCGCGAATGGAGCCGCCGCCACCGCCGCCCTGGCCCGCACCAGACCCTAGCTCCCCAGCGTACATTCTGAAATATAAAAGAAAAAAAAATTGTGTATAACTATACTAGTAATATTATTGCATAAAAAAGTTAAAATGCTTTAATAATAAATTAATCAGTGCCTTTGTATTGTTAATTATTTGTTAGTGTCAAAGTCAAACATAATTTATTCAGTTAAGGCCTCAATGAGGCACATATGAATGTCAATATTGCTTGTACCACCGATTCAGAAATTACATCAACCGAGAAGAATCGGCAAGAAATTTGGGCTGGTATTTTTTATTAATAAATAAAAAAATAACATACATAGAGCACTTGTTTATACATATTTGTCACTACTAGATGATTGATGAAGACTTGCCTAGCATGGGGACAAAATGAGTGAACGAAAAAAAAAATTGGTCACCTTGAACTTTAAGTATGGAAACAATTTCTTTAGTGATTGCATTAACAGATAAGAACAAAGGAGAAAATTGAAAAATACCTCTAGTGAATTGGATCATAAATCATAGACATTGCATCAGGTGATAAACATTGTTTGTAAAAATAATGTTATCAGTTAAATGTTATTGTTTACAACCTTCATCTGACTAACGAAGAAAATTAAGAATCTTTTTTAATGTTTACATGTATGACCTTTTCAAAAAATATTTAGCTCTGTATCTGCACTCCAGTTTGTGTCAAGGGTTAAAAACATATCTCTGAATGATGAAAGCAAACCAACAAAAATCTTTTCTTTTCATATAATTCTACAGATATTAATTTAACTTACATATTAATTTATAAAGAATAGAGAATAAAGCACTCTCCGAAAGAATAACAACCACTGCGTATTAAAATAACGAACAGTGATATGAAAGAAATATGGAAAACACTTAGTCATCATTATTTCTATATTTAGACAACAAACAACAGAATCCTAACTAATATTATAAATGCGAAAGTAACTCTGTCTGTCTGTCTGTCTGTCTGTCTGTTACCTTTTCACGGCTAAACTACTGGACCGATTGACTTGAAATTTGGTACAGGGGTAGCTTATGGTCCGGGAAAGAACATAGGATACTTTTTATCCCGAAATTCCCACGGGAACGGGTACTACGCGGGTGAAACCGCGGGGCGCTGCTAGTAAGTAATATGTAAAGTAACCCATGAAACTATATTGTAAATAGGACATATTTCGCATTGTTACAATGTCGCCGAACTATGAGAATAACAATTATTTATTGAATTCAAATAAGAATTTTGCAAATGTGCTCATTGCACTTTCCTTGTTCACATTATTGTATTGCGTAATAGGTCACGCCGGTACAATTTCTTACCTTACGCCACTTAAAGCTCTAACAAAAGTGCTTCTGGTACTTGGAATAATGCTCATGATTTATAAAAAGAAATTAATTCTATAAAGTTAAAAATGCGGCTTCAATCGACAAATTTTACAAAGAATTTAATTTTTGTGGTATTTTTTCCGAGATGGTTTGGTTTGTGACGTTTATTTTTTATTATTTGTCAGTGTCAATTGATAAAAGAACATGTTTTTTCAAACTGTCAGTGTCAAACGTCAAAAGTTAAAAATCATTTTCTGTGAACTCAAATACTGCAATAGCCAAAATTAAAATTGACCTTACAAAAACTTGATACCTTTTTGATTTAGAAAATGTGTTTTTTATAAAAATATTGTTTTATTTTTCAGCAATTAAAATGTACTTCCTTTTTGTCACAAAAAACAAAACACACTTACGCCATCTCATGTTTTTTGATCCACAACACATGCTTTAACTTTTGCTCAGCGATAATCTTATTCAACTCTGCAGTTTCCCTCATAGCCTTAATAACATGCCGTTCTTCTTTTAACGATTCCAATTTTATTATTTTTTCAGTAGAAAGGAATCTAAAAATAATTAAAAATACATCATGTTAAGTAAAGAAAACTTGTTAGGAAATAACAACTTAGTTCTACATGTTTTTTGTAGATGGCGCTGATATTAATCTTTAACAAAAAAATGTTGTAGAGAAGTCAATTCTCGTAAGTTAGTACAAATAGGAAGATAGCAGAAAACTTAGACAAACATCTTATAAGACTATCACTCAACTACTGTTCTGATTCAAGTCCAAAGGTTATTCAAATACAAAAGGCAGTACTGTTAGGTTAGTTCCTGTCTTTGCAGGCCACTATAGAAAGCAATCTCAGTCTTAACTTTCTAACTGAGTATTTAAGTATTAAGCATTTTCCTAATCATGTGTAAGTAAGTATAAAAAAGTAATAATAAAGATTTAAATAACATAACATAACCATTCACTACATCATCTCATTATAGTACCTAATTGACGCCTAAGTTCGTAACTTGTATCTAGGGTATCAGAAACTAAAATATGTAAGTAGATAAATATCTCAAAAAATCTTACGTAAAATAGTCCTGCATTTCCTTATGAAAAGGATTCACAATCGGCACTGGTTCCGATTCCATAGACACAGTGTCTGTCATAGTCATAACAGAGGAATTTTGTTTAGTTGAATCCTTTTCATTCATTTCATCTTGTTCAAACTCATTCGTTTCTGAAGCTGAAGACGCTGAACAATCCAATTGGTTTGGGTTTATGTTTTCTTTATTAAAAACTTGTTGACATCCATTATTGACCAGATTGTTGATGCCACTGCAGCTGGGTTGATTTATGTCTCTACAAAGAGAAAATTAATAGAATTATTTACAATGTATTTTAGCAATATGATGAGAATTTCAACAGGAGATAGAGTAATTCAAGAGGATGATTTTGATTAAAGTTTATAGCAGGGCGCAGCTTAAAGCTATTGTAAAAAAAATAAGTTTTTATTAAGTATAAGTATACACAGGTACTTATATTCAGTATAAGTATAATGTTTAACGTATTTATTACATTGACCCAAAGCAATAACAGATTTACCACTGGCTGTGCTTTTTCTCGGTTTATAGAATATCTATTCTATATTTTTTCTGTATCCCTGACACTTAGAACTTTAGTTGGAACAAGACTTAGGTACTTACAAATAATGATGGGCTAAAAATTATCTTTTGTAAATTCAGGATAAGTATACTTAATATAATAAAGTACTTTTATTTAATCCTAACAAAAATGACAACCAAATATATTAGCATCGTAACCATCTAGATTGTCATGCCTATATCAAAAGGTACGCTGAAAAATAATTTGCACGCAATTTAACAACGTTTTAATACTCACTCATCAATGCGTTCGGTCTTAATCTCAACATTACTGTTAGCGAGCATAATTGTATCATTCAAGTTTTGTGTCTCTACTTTCAACACCCCATCCTTAATCATGTCCAGAAGATTGCAAACCTCAATAGACTGTTTCGATAACTTGCTCAACACAGGTCCGTTCAGAGAAATTTCCTCACGGGCAATACGTTTCATATTCTGCCACTGAGTCTTCACCTTTTTAATAGAACTTGTATTGAACTTGCTACCAAACTTAACAGCTAATTCACGTAGTATTTCATTCCACGCCAAGTCTTTCTCCTCTGAATAATTCGGTCCGTTATTATTTTTAGGAACAACAATGTCTTTACGCGCCTTTATCAATTCTAGGAGGTATTGCTTTTCAGCTACAGACCAATTTGGCGTCCTTAATCGTCGGTTGCTGTTGTTAATTGTTATTTTTCCCATTATTCTATTATCCAATGTCTTGTGATTAATCTTTTGCAACGAGTTGTTGCAAACGATGCACTCAACGTCTAAAATTATTGGTTACCACATTAAAACAAATGAAAGTTGAAAGATAACAATTTGACAGCTTACTTGCCATAGTGCTAACGTAACGTTAGTGGTTAAAACCTTATTTGTCATTAAATATTATAAGTATAAAATTAATTTTATTTAAATAGTTTTTAATTCAAGTTTTCAATAACAAAGTAGACAACAATCTATAAACTAAGAATTAAAGTTGTAATAAGTACAGTAATTATGACAAAAGTTTTTAGTTAAACATATTTGTCATACTTACTTATTAAATATTGACTATTTTTACATCCTTATCCCTATTTTAAAACTGCGTACAACCTTATTTTTGATAACCTTTTTTATTAAATATGAAAATTATATACCTTTGGACGATGGCTAATAAAATGTTAAACTATTCTTATTATTAAAGTTAAACTTAGATTTTGTGAGAGATAAACATTTGGATTTATTTGAAGATCCGGCACATTAACATAAGTACCAACTATTTAATGAACATAAATTAATGTTCTGATAAGCTTGATATTGAAATGTCATCTGATAAGAAATGAAAAGCTTTAATTTATATTATTATTTAATGGCTATTTTTGTCAACTGGTATCTTATATCATGTTTATTAGTAAGTACTACTTTCTTGGAGCTTGGAGCAAATTGTTAGTGTCTACCAAACGAAGGTATCATCACTTATACATATACCTACCTATTAGAAAGTAGACACACACATCCATCACTAAATGTCATCATCATCATCAGCTCTTATACATATGTCTCTCTGGCTCGAGCCTACCCTGAATTAGGGCAATTAGACCTTAACCCCGCTGCCAAGTGTGGGTTGGTCGATTTTACTTAAAATCATGGCCTATGTATTGTACTAGTATTGTGGAACATTGGACTTGTAAGCGAACAGTTTCCCGCACTCCAGTCCTTTGTGCATGCTGAGGAATCTCATAGACCGATAGTGCTAAGTTTGACTTTCAAGAAGACTTTTAATGTTATGGATGATTTGCATCTCATCTTAGCAATCCAAGATATATGTAAGTATCTATAAAAAGTGTGAGATAAAAAAAAAAAAGTGTTTTTTTTTAATTCGGAACCATGACTCTACAGTGGATCTGAAGATAAATATTGATGGTATTGCTAGGACTACAATAAAAGGATAGCCAGCAAATTATATTGTGTAGCAAATTGAAAAGAAAATTACCTAACTAAATAAGAAATCCTTACAAAAATCTTACATGAATTTACTACGAAACCCTACTCTACGCGGGACTATACACGCACTTACCCAGTTACTAACCTCTACCAACGAAACGGCTTCGCAAAACCGATTCATTCATTACTCATTAACTACTTACTTAAACTATTTTAAAATAAACCACATCAAATTACGCTAATCACTGCAATGCAATTTCATAATTAGTTATTAATTATACAATAGTGTTAGGGAAATTGATAGAAAATGATTCGATAAACTAGTTTCTCATGGTTTTGGGCTGTCCAGTCGTGAAACATAAGTCCACGGAGACGCACGCACGGACTCCATCTTGGAATATTCAAATTTCTGTTCATTAGATAATACAGAATTAGTGTTAATATAAACTTTATAAAACTAAGTGTAATTTCAAGTGCAAATAGTGAAGGATTTCTTTTTTTATTGGCCCAGGTAAGTTTTATTTGAGAAAATATTTAACTCAGTTTATATTTTTATCGGTCATATTTTCTTCAACTTTCATTGTTTTATTTGTGTGTTTATTAATAAAATCTTGGTTTTAAATATTTATTGTACTGTGTAAAAGTTTATAACAAAGTTGTTAAATTTTATTTAAGTAAATATGACTGATACAATGTTGCTGTTATTGAGATTTTTCTTATGTATTTTAACCGGTTTATTTTTAGTAATTGCTTTATTTTGTATGAGTTTATCAAATAAATATTTAGATGAAAATGGACGCAAATAAACGTTCTGAACTCTATATAGGTAGTTAAAGTAATTAAAGACCATTCATATTCGCTGCTCAAAATTTATTATAAAAAATACTAAAAGTACTTACTGACTCTATTTTATAGTTTTACGTAATTTTGAGATATTATCATAGACAGTAACTTTTATTATAGTTCTGCCACGTTATATAAGTACTTCCTGACAGACTAGCCTTTTTTTCCGCTGTGAAAATTATGCATTTTCACAGCGGAAAAAAAGGCTAGTCTGTCAGTAAGTACGAGTTGCATACCACCGTGAGCCGATAACGGGAGGACTCACGGTGGTTATGTGAAGCTCTTCCAGCCAGAAGGGCTGGGCCTACCCACTAAAAACACAGCGACTTCCGTCCGCGTTACATTGGGGTACCATAGGATCCCACGGGGGATTACGGCGGCACCCCAACGCCAACTTACAGACTGCCTCAATAAACAGGCTATCGAATGCAAAAAGTAATTGAAAAAGAGGAAGCGCAAGAAAAGCGCGTTCATACAAACTTTGCTACTTTAAAATATTATTATATTATTATTATACTCCACGTTAAAGTAAATGCCGATCCCATGGGATTTTCAGGATAAAAAGTATCTTCTAGTTATACGAAACAACCATACCAAATTATAGCTATTTACATAAGTAAATGGTTTCAGTAGTTTTACGTGAAATATTAACAGACATCCATTCATCGTCGTAAATTAGTATTTATACAGGACAAGCAGCGCCCCGCGTTTTCACCCACGTAGTTCCCGTTCCCGTGGGAATTTGGGGATAAAAAGTATCCTATGTGTTATTTTGATGTATAAGCTAAATTATTGTAAAGTTTCATTAAAATCCATTCAGTAGTTTTTGCGTGGAAGAGGAACAAACATACAAACATCCACACTCAAAAACATTCGGCTTTATGATACCTACCTACCTACCTATTAGTAGGATTTTAAAGCTTCTTTGTTGAGATAAATTCTCTACAATAAAACAATCCGGCTTCAGATTCCTGGAATCATCGTCGTGACAACCGAACTTAGTATAACTTTTATCATTTAATTAATCTATTGAAATACCTGGTTTTAATTTTTATGTAACACGTTTTTTCTACGAGAATAGTTCAACCTTGAACATCGGTTAGGAACCTGATTTTATTATTGTTATACCAAAATGTCGCCGGTAAAGCATTTATTATTCTACTAGTGTAATAAACAAGAAAGTTTTTTGGTATTAGTTAGTTTTAAAGTAGATTACATCCACTTTTTTAATGTTTTTAAAGCTAAATAATGATTTTTATTATTGATCTAACCGCGGTTTACTTGCGATCTCTTTAGCAGTAAAGAGTTAAAAAAAAACCCATCTAGGATTCAATTTTATTTAACTAAATTCTGCCGGAGGTCATTATCGCTGACGAAGTCGCTGGCAAAAGCTACTTAGACATAATGTCTATGACATGACTCATCTTCAATCTTTTTACATAGAATTGAAAAATATACCTAGACCGCTTTTGGAAAGTTAAAAATAGCGTTTGAATATTATGAATATTTTAATTTATTTTTGATTCTGACTGTTAGCCTCATTATGTATCTACTTCTAAGTATGGATACATAGAACAGACTTAGGGCCGATTTAATAATTTTGAAATTTTAAAGTTACTTTAAGTTACAAAAACTGTCAAAAGTCAATTTTATTCGTCGAATAAAAGTTATTTAGCGATGGAAAAAATTGGCCCTTAACATAATTAGTCACTCCATCATCTTAATTTAGCAACTGACTCCTAATTAGGAGTATTACCTACCTGTATGCGATACCCTAATTAAAAACGCATTATAACTTAATCATAATCAATCTCTCAACCTTATTTCTATTGACTTTTTAGTTTATTACCTGTTCGAGTACCTAGTATATCAAATATTTTTACGTAATCCTTACTTATATCTAAACTAATATTATAAAGATTTGATAGTTTGTTAGTATGTTTGTTTGTAACGAATAGGCTCCGAAACTACAGGTCCGATTTCAAAACTTCTTTCACTATTGGAAAGCCACATTATCCCGGAGTGTCGTAGGCTATATTATATTTACGTGGGTGAAACCGCGGGGCGCTGCTAGTTATTAATTATCCTTACTTTAATATTATAAATGCGAAAGTAACTCTGTCTGTCTGTCTGTTACATTTTCACGGCTAAACTACTGAACCGATTGACTTGAAATTTGGTACAGGGGTAGCTTATGGTCCGGGGAAGGACATAGGCTATGTTTTATCCCGAAATTCCCACGGGATTGGGAACTACGCGGTTGAAACCCCGGAGCACAGCTAGTAATTAAGAAGATCAATTGTCAAATCCCTTTCCCTTTTTTCCTTTCCTACGAAATTGACAAATTGGGAATTGAATGCGTAATATCATGTGTATCATATCTTGTGTAACTTCATCTATGCTCGCAATCATTTTGTGTAACTACATAGCCTATTACATTTACGCTAAAACCTTCCTTATTTACTAGACTGTAGTGATTATAATCCCTTAAACTATGAATAGACAGTAGAGTAATGACCTGACTATTCCCGATTGTAATCTGACACTAGGAGGTAATGTTACATTGAGGGGAAAGCCGGCCTCGTTAGCCGCAGTAGCCTTTAAGTACATTAGATATGTCGTCAATACCTTAGAAGTTTACAATTAATTTTAGAATTATTTGTGTGGAGTGTGGAGTTATGGTAAATAATTAATAATAAATAATCGTTTATTGTTCAGAAACTTAATCTACTGTTTACAAAATCTCTGACTTCCAAACGAGATGATATCTGTATCTTGAAAGTCAGCCTCTTCCTTCGTGTGCATTGTTCAAAACAATAAAGCAACATTAAAATTAAATTAATTTAAGAGCGGACACCCGCCACTCTTTCATACAAACTAACACATTTTTATTCTTTGATATTTAACTATTTACTTTTTATATGGCGCGGGCAGTGCTAATAATTGAACAGTTTTATACTTAAAATAACTGGTGGATTTTGTGTTCGAAATTCGTAAATACCAAAACCGTGGTAAGGCATAAAATTCTATTAAGTAAGTACCTAATTCCCGGTTATATGTAAATGATAATTCAGATAATAAGCCGGCATATATCATCAAAATTCGTGCATCGGCGTTTTAGTATTAATTTTATAGTGTAACACATCATTTTCGTGTTAATTACTACAAAACATAAACTTACATACCTAATACTCGTAGTAGAATCGTAGGAAATGTCTACGTGAAAAAAATACAGTCGACCATTAAAATAAGTATACCGAAAGTCCGAAACACATCGGCTTATTGAAACTACAAAAAATATTCAATTGCCCCAATTGGTGAGACCCGATGACACAGGAAGTATCATTTATATGGTCCTACACTGTATTAGGAGTTCAAATTTAGAATCAATCATTGAATGATCCTTCTTTGAGGGGGCACCTGATTGTAAATGGTTATCTTTGCCCGTAGATACAAGCAACTTATTTCACGCGGTTTCACTCGCTACTCCACCGCTAGTACTGGACGAGATGTTATACATCTAGAGCGTACTTACAGTCTATTATAATAAGTTTAACACTGAATTTTCCATTTCGTAAGTCGTGAGGACGTTAAATCAAAGAAACTTTAATTATACTTACATAATATTAAGTACAGATTTACATAACAAGGAAATTATTGTTAAAGCCATATTTGTAGTGCCATAGAAACAACGTTGGTGGTTGTTTCCAAGACACTTTTGTTTAGCTTTGCTCCGTGGTTTTAATCGCATTATATTCTGAGCACTTTTAGGATAAAATGTAAGTAAATAATGTACTATTCCTGGTTATAAGGATACACTGTTGGTTCGGCTTTTGTATTTATTTATAGGCACAGCAACAGTACACAAATCAAAACATTTAAACAAATCACAAAAAACCCTACTTAAAATTTAAATTTGTATACCTATATAGCTACGCACAGCATTCACTTAAAAATATATTAATTATTTAGTATTCCCTATAAGGACCTAATAAATTTCGAGAATTTGATTACATAATATTTTTGAATATTATAAAATACATGATTTAAAACATACATCAATTAAACAGAACTAAAACCAGAAGAAGTATCACTTGTCAAAATTTTTTACCAATTAAAAATCATTCGCTTCGCTACTTAGAGTTAAAAGCTGAATAATTATCATAATACTAGTATATGATAGATGATGATAGATATAATAATATATGAACTAATGTATTTTTATACGAGTACAAAAACCGCGATAATGAGAATTCAATTGCATAGATCAATATAATTATGAAGGTTTCATAAGAAGATTCTTTTAATGAATTTAAATGGGTAAGTAGGCGGTTTAATAAGTATGTAGAATTTTTGGTATGTTATATTGGTGTCTGATTATCAATTACAGCCAGATATCTATTATATATAGGTGTACAATTATTTTGAAAAAATCAAAGATTTTACGCCGAAACGCCATTAATTTTAACGTATAAAAAAGTTGTAATTTCAACGCGTATATTTTTTTATGTTGATACTTTTTGTAATCACTTAGATACAAAGTGTTAGTTTATTATCTATAGTTTATTATTATGTTGTAAAAAGAGAACAACTTAATAGTCGTTACGAGTTAGTTAGAGTCCTCAAAAAAATACAAAAAATGTATCAATCAAATGTAGACTCTTATTAATGAGATCTAATTATTGTCGCCCAATAAAAATGCGCTTCCCGCGCCATTTCAGTCTCTCTGCTATTGTAAATATTGACTTGTAAGTATGTTAACAAGATCCGCTTAGATCGTTATACTGTATATTTATTATACAACGGATTTTAATGCAGTTTTCATCAAGTGATAGAGGAATTCAAAAGTTTCTGTGTTTTCAATTTATAATTATTTTAATGCGGATGAAACCACGAGGAATAAACAAGAAAAAAACATATTTCTTTCTGTGAAATTTTACACAAACATTTCATATCTTAATTGATCAGATTCTTATCAATTAAAACCAAATATTTTTCTCGTATCATTTCCAAAATCATTAATGCAGATGAGTGCTACTTTCGACCAGTTTTCTTAAGAAAATTATTTAACCATAACTGGATTTTGTTCGTTTTGTGGTTATTCTATGTGTTGGATTAGAATTTTAATGAACTCAAGGTTCTGACACCGTTCTCGTGTTACTGTCATCTTGCGATAGATTGATCAGAGTGTGACCGCAACTATTCAGTAGTTACTTATTATGTTATATTTTGATATATATTAATATTCATATTATACACCCCTATTTTGAAATTGCGATACCTTATCTCACAGCTAATGTAAACGACGGGTGACAATATAATAGTGAAGTTAGTTTTTTTCTATTGCTTTTATTTAAAAAGTTATGATAAGTCAAAGATTTTCAAAATCCCGCCGAATTTTATTGTTATTCTACACCGAACGCTGCGATACACAGCTGAGCGCGGTCATCGACCCGAGCCGTCACAGAATACTTGATAGCTAGTATGCCGTCTGGTAATACGACATTTATTTTGTATTTTTCAAAGATAAGTAATCGACTATCATTTTTGATATTTTTATTGGATATATGGATTCAGTTACTGCTACAGATATTCTGATTTTAATAAGTTCCATATTTTCAACATAGGGGTGTATACTTAGCAGCGCTGCAGAGCAGATAGCAGCGCTGCAGAGCCCTTAATTATCCCTCATTAATCAAATTCCAGAGGAAAAAGTATCCTACATGCTATACCTAAATGTAACGAAAATCTGTACCAAGTTTCACTTAGTACGAACAAACATTAAGTATATCTCTAACCTAGAATAGCAAACTGTAATATAGAGTAATATAGAATAGTACTGTTTGAGTTATAATTTAGAGCAAACTTTCCATTTATTTTTGTAGTAATTCTAAAAAATATATACAAAATATGCATTTTTGGAGTAAAGTAACTTAAAAAGAAACGTTAATCTGAATAAGTTGCTACTATGCATTTTTACATGGTCCGACACTTAATTTTATCAAAACCAAAAGCTTTTAATTAACATAAATATACCTTATATTATAACGATGACAGTTATTTGCCATTAAACTACATTTCAATTGGAAATTAAACCAAAAATTTTATATTTGTAAAAAATCCTTAAAAGGAGTGAAACAGTTGTTACTATGCAACCTTACATAACGCGACAAAAATTTTTTAGCTCCAAAAAAGCTTTCAATTATATCTTTATCAATATTATATCTTCAACGATTACAGTTATTTGCCAATTAAGCCACATTTTAATTGGCAATTAAACCAAAAATTTAACAAGATTGAACGGGACAACTACATTATTCATTGCCAAAAGAAACAATGGCGTCCGACCGGCGAAAAAGCTCTAAGGACACGTTCCGCGCTAACGAGGCACAGAACCAAAAAATAAACCGTTAAGGGACATA
Source organism: Timandra comae (assembly GCA_958496195.1). Lineage (NCBI taxonomy): Eukaryota > Metazoa > Arthropoda > Insecta > Lepidoptera > Geometridae > Timandra > Timandra comae. The sequence goes on from OY292354.1 coordinate 2,370,795, forward strand.
ATGATCTGAATTCTTTAAAATAATGATACAATAAGATAAAAAGATCGCTATGGGTTATAATGATCTAAATTATTTTTAAATAATAATGATATAACAGAATAAAAATATGAATTTATTATTGTATATTCCATTTTCCTTTTGATTTTGTTGTGATATTCTGTTATTGGCTAAGTACCTACTAATCATGTATAAGTACATACAATATACTCATATGTATTAATTTGCTGTTGAATATCCTAATAAATAATATAAAATAAAAAAATAAAATGAATCAAAGTGGAAAATGTCGTATGGTAAACGTTAAATATTATGATATAGATGAGTGGTCGATGGACTGACAAGGATAGGGAGTTCGATTCCTATACGAGGTTAATTGTTGTGTAATCAACAAACTTTCAAACGTTTGAAAGCTTATTTCCTGACAAACAACCAACCCAAGTGGAGTGGTTACCATGCCGAACTGCCAAAAGTTTGTGGATTTTATTCTCATGCGAGACTTATTTTGTATGATCTACAAACGATTTACTCGGTCTGCGTGTGTGTGTGCGTGTGTGTGTGTAGTATCGGTAAAGGTAATAAATCTGGTTAGTTCACGACAGGGAATCTCAAACTGGTTCCCGGAAAACATTCCATACTATAACTGGGATAGTCCAGTTCAATTAACTGTTGTTTTTATCTTTATAGCTTTATTTAATTCTTATTAACCCCTGTCGCAAAAGGGTGTTATAAGTTTGACGTGTCTGTGTGTGTGTATATGTGTGTGTGTGTATCTGTCTGTCTGTGGCATCATAGCTCCCGAACGGATGAACCGATTTCAATTTAGTTTTTTTTTCTATTAAAGGGGACTTACTTGCGAGTGTTCTTAGACATGTTTGATGAAAATCGGTTGACCCGTTTGTGTTGGGGGTTTTTTAATTTTTATTTAATGTTTTTTTCGTATATATTTATCCCGATTTTATCTCGTACACGAATCGATTGTAACCCTAAAATTAAATAAGCAACATCTAATAATACTGGTGAAGCTTTTATTATCGTATACATTATCTAATGACGTTCTATGTTAACAGTAGAAGTTTTAAGGGAAAAGCTTATTTCAGAACATGTAAAACAAAATATAACCGCGACAAAAATCCGTTTAAGTGTTTTATTTCAATGTGTGTTCGTGTAAATCAAATAAAACAAAAGCTTATTGTATTCTTTTAAGCGCAATTAACTTTAACCTTGCAATAAAAAATACATCTTTTACCTATCATTTTTTTATTTTATTGATAAAACTAATTCCAACCTATCTTTACAGGCCCAGATGACGTAACAATGAAGGACAGCACAAGTTTGAAGTTACCAACCAGGAACGTTCTCACAGGAGCAGTGGTGAACTGGGAGGATGACGAAATGGGAATCATGGGGGACGCTCCAGGAAACCTTACGTTGTCATGGAAAGACCTCTCAGTTTATAGAAAAAAGAAAATACAGACAAGTATATGGAGGTCAGCTGTTTACGAAGAAGTGCGCGTTTTGAATGGAGGTATGTTTAAATTTGAATTTGGAACTGTAACTCTCCTGGGTTACTTTCACTTAAGTATTAACTATAGCAAGGATCTTGACCAGAGAGAATCCTGGTCGTGATCCTTATTCTATGAACTATCAAGGATCTTTTCAGAGACCAGAGAGAATCCTGGTCGTGATCCTTATTCTATGAACTATAGTTTTAAATGAAGGTATGATAGTGTTAGATTGTGTTTATGCCACTTGGGTTGTTATCAATGATATTATAAAGGCGAAAATTTGTAGGATATAAGAGGGGTGGATTGGGATTAACGCGGGTAATACTTTGGGAAACAGGTACCTAATAAAGGGTATCCTAAATTGACAGTTTTAAAATTTTAGAGGTGCTACTGGCTCAACAAAACTAAATTTTTGATAAAGTTTCAAAAGTATTGTTCTTTTTACTCCTATTGGGTTGGGACACTCTTTATATCCTACATCAATGTACGTGAAATAAAATAAACTTTTAAAACTCCTCCAAGCTCCAACATAAGCTAATTAAAGAGTCATTTAATTATTAATGCATTAAAATAATGTGTCATCATAACCCAATATTATAGAAATATTTTTCTAACATAAAAAAATATTAATATTTTGACTTTGTAACCTTGCCTTTAACCTTCAAAATAAGGTTTCATTTTCAAACCAGTATCCATTAAAATTCTCCAAACCGAATCAAATTCTGTTGATTGACAAACATTTTAATAGTGTTAGTTTTAAAATGCGTCTTTCTGAGAAATTTTAAAGATCAAAGTCCTGGGTATACAATTTATTTTATAATATGAAACTAAAAATCTTGAATAATTACGTACCTACATATCTTCAATTTTTGTAAAAGGTATCGCAAATATCATGTTAAAATTGGGCCCATATTATTATCCCCTTCGCTTCTCAGATAGCAGCTAATATCTATAGTAAAAAAAACACAAAGGCTTAGTTCTTCATCCTGAGATTACCACGTCGAACCAAAAAAAATCTGCCTCCATAATATTGACGATTCGATTCGACGACCAAGCTTTATTTAGCTCTGCATTTAAGTATCTTTCCTGAGAATGCGACTAAAAACTCATTTTATAGTGTTCTGCAATGAAAGCTCCTTTAATTGTCTTTTATGTGTGCTTGTCTCATGACCATAAAATCGGTTTGATTTTATTTGTATTCGTTTTCGCTAAGGATTTAATTTTAACTTTATACTCAGTATACTTTGTATAGTTGCATAGTCTTAGATACTCGGACTGGTACTATAATTTAACATGTACTTAGTTACGACATTAACATCTCCGTTAGTTTTCTCAAATTATCGTTTCGGTGCGATGTAGGTTGTAGGGCTACCATTATAAAGTGAAGTCAGAAACCTTCGGGCAGTTTCCAATTATGATGACCAGCTGATGGGTAATAAAACGATATTAATAATCACTTGTTACAATAAACTATTAACATAATAACCTCATGTTAGAAACTCTCATCAATTTTAAACATATAACATATGAATTCACTTCATCATCGCATTATAGTAACTGATCCCTAACTAATTCCGAAACTTGTAAGTATCTAGGGTATCAGAAACTACGCACATACTCATTCACACACACACCATAGAAAATATATCATAAAAAGTTTTCTATGATATATTTTGTTTAACAAAACATAACTGAGGCGTTTATTCTGGAAGTTACATTAAATAATGTAAATTAAAACTGTTTCCGTAAACTTATGACTTAATCATTTTGCATACTGAGGCCTAATTTCCTTTAGCACAATAAATTAAATTAATGCGAATATTATTCTTAATGTTAAATTAATTCTTCCTCGTCTAGCCTATTTGCTATTTTAAGGCCAGATTTGTTTTGGTTCGACTTGGTTCAAAACTTAACCTAATGTAAACTTTGGGTAAACCACAAATGTTTGTCTCGCTCTGCGTGTGTGTGTCAATGAATGTGTGCGTAGTTTCTGATACCCTAGATACAAGTTTCGAACTTAGTTAGGGGTCAGTTACTATAATGAGATAGTGTAGTGAATGATTATGTTATGTTATAATGGACGTTTGCATGTCACCATAACCATAACCACTAAAAAAGCCACAACCTACGAGATATCAAAGTGAAAACCATTGTGTGACCAATTAAATAAATAAATAAAATTAAGTTTATTTCATAGCCATTTAACAAAGGTACATAGTAAAACTTATAATTATGGAAGTATAACTTATGGATTATGGAACGGGAACTACGCGTGTGAAACCGCGGGGCGCAGCTAGTTATTTTATATAATTACTTGACATATTGTTGTCGAGTCCATTTTAATTTTTCATTTTTTTTTTAACAATTATCCAACTACTTACTTATTATGTAGTGCCAACTGCGCCTTGCGATTTTATTCGCATAAATCCCAATCTATATATAAATATTGGTAGGATTCGTAGTCTTTTCTGCTATTTTTTGGGAAATTTGAGAATGCGCAAGTTGTTGATGATAAATATAATATTTTCTTTGCAGTGAGCGGATGTGTAACGTCAGGAAACTTAGTGGCACTCATGGGATCTAGGTAAGTTGTATTCCAAGTATCTTTCTTCAATTTCTTTTTTATTGGAATATAGAAAACTGTATTTCACATATAATTGTTTCATACTCGCAGAAACTTGTCTCCTGCTTCCGAACCTTTGTCCTATGTCTTATTTTAAGTTTATGCTTGTGGGTAATTCGTCCGTGTTAAAATGTCCAATCATCATTAGGAAAATTTTGTTACGTATAAATCGTACTAAGTTATTAAACATATACTTCCTCTTGTCTAACTTATAATATAATGCATAACGTAAAATTGACCGTCAAAATAATAAATATTTAATTAGTAGTTCAAGGAATCGCGTCATTGCCATCGAGATTTGATGCATTTACATTGTAACTTGTTTCATAAACATAAATAAAAAGTTTTATAAATCTCCGTGATTATAGTCCGAGAGCTGCCACTCAATTGCAACTGGTTATACGATAAATTTTGGAATGTGAATTTTTAGGGTTCCGTACCCAAAGGGTAAAAACGGGACCCTATTACAGAGACTTCACTGTCCGTCCGTCCTTGTCACCAGGCCTGTATCTCAAGAATGGTGATAGCTAGACAGTTGAATTTTTCACAGATGATATGAAATAATATAAACTACATATAGAGATATCTTTGATTTACACGAACACTACACATTGAAATAAAACACTTATACCGAAGACTCAGTCAGTCTTCTGTGATCACGGGTTCTGTAAAGAATCCGAAACGTCATAAAATGTAAAACAAAATACAACCACGACAAAAATCCGTTTAAGTGTTTTATTTTAAAATAAACTAATTTTTAAGTGGGGCTCCAACAACAGAAACGTTATAAATGCCGGTTTTTTTTGTGCGGAACCCTTCGTGTGCGAGTCCGACCCGCACTTGGCCGGTTTTTCTTTTTATTGCAGCTAAAAGCATTTTTAATTCCTGTTTAGATGGACACTTGTCAGATCTTAGTATTACCATGACCGTTTCAATTATTTTTTTTGTTTTTATTATTTTTAAAATATTATATCTTTTTGGCTAATTCCTGTATGCATTTAAGGATATTATGATGTTAATTTAGGCTGTATTTGAATAATAAATATATAAATAAAAATTTGCATCAAACGATTTTTTTGGTCTGGCTTATATTACTTAATTAACAATTTATTTGTACATTTTTAAATATTTTTTAATAATTTAATACGTCATTGAACAATTCTAGAATATTTTTGTCAATTAAGTGGATTAATTTATCACATTTTGCAGTCGTATTGTTTACTTATTATTTACTTATATTTTATTACTTATTTGATACTTTTTGAAAACTAAAAGTATTCTAAACTTTTTATTCATCTTCATGATCTATTTTAATGCGTATAAAATGGCGAGAAAAATTAAATATTCAAATAAAATTTTGGCACATATGGTCAAAAATTTTTTTTTTCCATTTCCTAAGTGTTTGAAAACCTATAAAAACCTAATTCTAGATTAAAACCTTCTTTTCCTATCGTAGTGGTGCCGGAAAGACTACACTCCTGGCAGCAATTAGCAGACGAGATAAAAGCGCTATGACTGGTTATCTGATGCTGAACGGGAGACTAGCTGGTGCTGACCTCATAGCCAGGATATCGGGCTTCGTGCCTCAAGAGGACTTGGCTATTGAGGACCTTACTGTGGCTGAACATATGGAGTTTATGGTAAGTTAGAAATAAATATTTGTGGTTTCGGATATTTATATTTATTTACGGATTTTTTATTTGTCAAATTTCTTGGCTCTATCTTGGTAAAGAAGATACTTAATAAAACATTTTTTTTGCAAGTGAAGTCTCTTTTGGCTTCTAGATGGCATATAAAATAGATTAAGAAAATAATAAATACAGTTTTAGAAATTAAACTTCGTCGAGCCGGTATTTTAAAAGTTGGAGTGTGCATTAATAGTCATGAAATCTTTATATTAATATTACCTAAATATTAAATATTAAGAAAATACAAGTACATCTATACTTATATTATAAAAAAAATATTATAACTGCACTTGTTTTTTTATTAAAATCCTATAAGTGTTCGTCTTTATCAATCAATCTGTCAATCAAAGATTAACCATCGCTGACTCTCGTACTATAAACGTACTTAATCTTGTTACCATTTCACTTACGGTATCATTCTGATGCAATAGTGAGACAAATTACTCCATTACTGGATTATTATTGATAACGAATAAACTGTCACATGTCGACAGATGACGGAATACATTAACGTACAACTTTTATAAATTCCCATCCATGTTTTCAAATCTGGCCTCATAGAAACACGTTTCGTTTTTTCTATACATTCTAAAGATCACATCTCACATTTTAATTACACATTTAAATAATATCAAGTTAGTTGCGACAAACAAGAGTTATTTTTAACATACTGGTTTAGAAATGTATTTTTAAATTTAATAATTCCAATAGATTTTTATCTTGACGATAAAAAATGCAATAGTGTAAAAGTTTGTCCAGTTTTTAGGTGTCATAATATTTGACAGGTAACGTATAAGGTTGCGGTATGATAATATTAATTTATTGTAATGGAATAAAAACCAAAGAATATTATAATTAATTAAAGGCTTCGTTATTACTTTAACACGATTTAACGCAGCTTTGGACGTCATCTATATACTTCTATAATATTATAAAGAGGAAAGATTTGTTTGTTTGTAACGAATAGGCCCCAAAACTACTGAACCGATTTCAAAAATTCTTTCACCATTAGAAAGCTACATTCACCCTGAGTAACATAGGCATATTTTATCCCCGTATTCCCACGGAAATGGGAACCACGCGGGTGAAACCGCGAGACATCGCTAATATTATATCTTAGTAATTTAAGCATAAACTTTGACCTTAATCTGTGTCTTATTACAAAATACTTCGGAGCATAAGTTTAATAAATAAACAGTTTTATTTTGACTTTATAAAGTTCAAAGTTCAACATTGTTTATAAGTCTATCAATCATTTTGTTTAGGCCCTATATTAATTAAATTAGTTTTAAGTTCTTTACTACATGAGTACTTATGTCTTTGAGGATATTCTTTCGTTACACGGCAAAATGAAAAATAACCAACGGATATTCGTATGGTTTGCAACAATACTACAAGGTTTTGTTGATGATAAACTTAAATAAGTAAGGAAAACGTCATGTCAAAAAAGAAAACAAAATAATTTTAATGAATTTTATTACGAACTTATATAGTCTACATATTAACTTATGTATTTGCTTTGCTTCCAATAACAAGTCGGGAAGCGTCTGTAATAAAGTTTATAACAAAATAAAATGAGCTAAAAACAAAGCAGTTTTACTGCATCATACAATAGGCAATGAATCTATAAAGTTTATAAAAAAAGGATTTTTTCATAGTCTCTTCAACTAACTAGTGTATAAAGACCTCTTTTACCCGTATGCTTACGTTGGTAATAAAAGTTTTCTTTTCTTTAAAACAGGCAAGATTAATGATGGACAGGCGAGCAATAAAGGTTGTGAGACAGAAACGTATACAACAACTACTTGGAGAACTCGGTATCATGAACTGTACCAAGACCAAGCTAAAGGCTTTGTCGGGAGGAGAAAGGAAAAGGGTCGCTTTGGCTGTACAAGTAAGTCGGCATTTGTTTTAAAATTACACGTTTTTTTTATTAAGAAACTAGCCTAAACTGTCTTTTCCCGCTGATTTTCTCTCTAACCTAACGTAAAAACGTTACGTAGAGATCTTACAAACTATGCAACGGATTATTCGATATAATAATGTGATTCAAGAAGAAGGATCACATATGTGATGTAAAGTAGTAGTAATAAGCTACTTTGAATTGAACCACTTTACAGTCTCCCCAAAACATCTCCACTATCTCTTGCCTTTGCACTTTGTAAACTGTCCCCATTTTGCAACGTTCAACTAACAACTACCAAAATTAAAAAACAAAATAATCCCGACTCTTTCTTAACAACCACTAACCACAAACTTTTCTTCCAGCTCCTAAACGACCCACCAATCCTATTCTGCGACGAGCCCACCACTGGTTTAGACAGTTGGGCAGCTGCCGCCGTAGTGTCTCGACTCCGAAAGCTAGCCATCGGTGGGAAGCTGGTCATCTGTTCGGTGCACCAACCAGCTTCAGGAGTCTTCGAGTTGTTCCATCAGGTCGTGTTGCTGGCGAATGGAAGAACTGCCTTCCATGGGACTATTGAACAGGCTGATCAGTTCTTTGCTTCGTGAGTACTTGTTTACTTTTTAATCTATTAATATTCAGGACTGCGATGAAAATCCTAATCCTAACTAATATTATAAATGCGAAAGTAACTCTGTCTGTTACCTTTTCACGGCTAAACTACTGAACCGATTGACTTGAAATTTGGTACAGGGGTAGCTTATGGTCCGGGATAGAACATAGGCTACGTTTTATCCCAAAATTCCCACGGGATCGGGAACTACGCGGGTGAAACCGCGGGGCTCAGCTAGTATGATAATGAATGGAAGAGCTGGAAGTACCATTTCTGTTAGATATTTGGATGAGTTTAATAATCACGCAAACCAGCTGATAGCGACTCAGAAGATGAGCTACTGCTTATTTCTTTTTATGTTTATATGTATTATCAATGAGAGAATGTTTATGTCCATGAGTTTCTTGCACAACTTTTTTTCCATGTCACTTACTCCTCTGTATAAGGGCCACCAAGTCTCAATAAAGTATACACATAAAAAATTGTAACCGTGGTTTTCAATACATTAGTTTATCCCACTTAAAGATCATGAAAACAAAAACTAATAAAAATCTGTTAGCTAATGGCCATAAGTGGTTTGCACTTTAGTTTGATAGCATTTTAAACGATAATTTAAACATTGTTTGAATAACTGTGCATATTAATTAATTAGTTTATAAACCGGTGTTTCTTAAGATTTGATAGAAATATCTAGAGCTATTTCAGTACCTACATAAATACATACGGCAAGCGTCTATATGTATAGATACACGTCGTTATTGGGTTTTATGTGAGAAAAAATATAATAATAAAATAATAAGTTTTTCTCATATTTTTGTTAAAATTGGCTGTTTTTTTACTCATTAATAATCCCATATTCCACAACCTAAGACAGAGTGGTCCCCAAGCCAGACTCCGGAGCAAAGGATACATACGTAATTTTTGGCTAAACTAAATGTAATGTTTTGACTCTTCATGACTTCTATGCAAGCAATCATTAACTTCTTCTTAGATACATTAGTTCAACACCAGATTATAGTTTATTTATATTTAGACTAGCGGCGCCTCGCGGTTTCACCCGCCTAGTTTCCGTTCCCGTAGGAATATGGGGATAAAATTATGCTAAAAACCTTCCCACTGAATCATTTTATCTATTGAAACAAACAGCATCAAAATCCGTTGCGTAGTTTTAAAGATATAAGCATACAAAGGGACATAAGGACATAGGGACAGAGAAAGCGACTTTGTTTTATACTATGTAGTGAAGATTAATCGAGTAGGACGCGGTGGTAACTAGCCCATTGTTCTATTGTGGTTGTCGCCCTAATAGATGGGATACAATGGGAAGCCCTTCATATTGTAATTATTGTATCGTTCGCGGCGGAATTATCCAGCCCTGCCTAACCTGTATGCGTCGCTTAAAGATTACACCCGGTATAGGTGAACGTCCTCTTCGTTTCTTTATTTATAAATTATAAAACTATTAAAACACTAATTAGAGTTTAATAGTAAAAGCTTTATGTGTTTAAAAGTTAACGTATTTTTATTCATGAGCGAGTATAAAATTTTTGACGTGTGTGAATCAATGTAATTATCTAATCATATTCTAATTTCAATCAAAAGCGATTTAGAAGATACTTTTTAGATATGTTTTTTTTTCACATCAGTGAATGAAAAGCTATTTTCCTGCATTTGGATCTAACGGACATACAAGTAGCTTAGTATTAACACTTCAAAACTATACAAATATAAAAAATATCTAATGGCTCTGAACACATATTGTGTTAATGTTTTGTGTGTATACTGTTGATGTGTCAATAAATAAACACATAATGGCACAGGTTATACGCAAATTAAAGGATTTATTTCTCAAAATACGTCACAATGTCAATAACTCTTTTGTTTGACCTTCAAAATTGGTATTATATAGCTTTAATAAATAGCATTAGGTAAGGTTATGATTAGATAACTGTAATTGCTTCATTATAACTCAATTCTTACTAATATTATAAATGCGAAAGTACCTAACTCTGTCGTCTTCGAATTACCTTTTCACGACTAAACTACTGAACCGATTAATTAGAAATTTGTTACAGAGGGGTTAGATTTACCCAGAAGGTTCCGCCGTAAATCCGCGGAGTACAACTAGCATTTTATAAAACTTAATATTAAAATATATATAAAATCATTAAGTACAAAAATTCCTTACAGTTTCTTTATTTCGATACCTCGTAACATTATTACATCTTTGGACCAATTTGTCGAAGTAAGAGTAAAAAAAAATTATCAATATCAATGTAACTAATTGGTCTAATATAAAAAAGCATTCTTTGAATTCATTATAATTATGAAGTCGGTTAATAAAGAGCTATTCATTCCGTAATTTGGTTGTAAAGGGTTATCATTATAACCTTTTTATAACACTAATCAACTGCTGTTTCGAAGATGCCATGATATTCTTTGAAAAACGATGTACCCTACTTATATACCTATAGTATGTCATTTGACTAATTAATTAACACACAAATAGTTATTGATGTCTTTGATTTACACGAACACTACACATTGAAATAAAACACTTAAACGGATTTTTGTCGTGGTTGTATTTTGATTCACATTTTCTGACGTTTCGGATTCTTTACACAAATAGTTTTATTACATTTTGAATTTGTGTTTTCTTGTAATGATCTTTTTTTTCATGCAAACTTTCATCCTTTTTTCACCACTTAGGAGTTGAATTTCCAAACATATTTTCGCATTTGGCATCATGGAAACCTTGTATGCATTTTTGTATAGTTATTTTTCATATAAAATATCATTAGTCCATATAAGATAGCAGGTGCATAATTAAATCTTGGCATAACATAATCAATCATTCTTTCATTGACCTATTGCAATGAGTGACCCCAAGCTTGGTTTATTTATTGCTTGTTTATTTATTCAAGATTCAGATACTATATATGTATGTACATCACACATCACATTAGACAAATTATAGTATGATGTGCTACCAGTTTTTTTTTTATCGATTATGTAATGTGTGCTCCCTAGCTGATTTTAATGGGTAATGGTGATTCTTGATTCGATTCCTGAGTTAGAAAAGCCTTGTAAAAATACGTAAATCCTATTAAATAAAAAGTAAATGTAACTGACCTTTATAAATATATGCAGTAACAATAAACCAATATTTCTTTTAATTATATTTAAATAAGCATTAGGTGAAAAACTTTTTTTGAATTTCAAATTCAATATTGGTATAAGTAATAAAACGACTAACATTTAACGTTGATTGATAATATCGAGGTCGTTTTTATTTATAAAAAGTTACTTATAATACTCGTTATTTCCACGTTTCTAATAACAGGATTTTCATTATGAAAATAGTTAATTATAAATAAGTTGTCGACATGACCACAAAGTATAATATACAAAAATAGTGTATTAAATAATCTTATGTTGTACTACCATAAGTTAAATAACGTCCTTTAAAACTTTACTGCAAAGTAAAGGCCTTTCTTTCACTTATTATATTAGCACTAGTACAATGAGAAGGAAATGGAAAACAGACATAGACACTTAAATGAAAAATATATAATTTTTGTCTATACTAATATTATAAAGAGGAAAGATTTGTTTGTTTATTTGTTTGTTTGTTTGTAATGAATAGGCTCCGAAACTACTGGACCGATTTCAAAAATTCTTTCACTAATGGAAAGCTAATTTATCAGTGCGTGACATAGGCTATATTTTATCCCCGTAATCCCACGGGAACGGGAACTACGCGGGTGAAACCGCGGGGAGCTACTAGTATGTTATAAAATTGGCATACAAAAATATTTTTTCCGGATTTTATACCCCACGCGGATGAGTCTTATAACATTCGTGGTTAGTAACTAAGTACAAATATTTTATGCGATGATAAAATGATTAAATAAGTTATTTTTAGTTCGTCAATTAAAACAAGCTTTAAAGTATTATGAAACAAACTACATAACTAGTTTTAACTCAAGGTCCCGATAGGATCTAATGTATTAACTAATCAATAACATCATTAGATCTTATCTTACTTTGACATTTAAAAAAACACCCACAACACATAAAATTATACAATTCACTATCTCTTAATCTGAACTCCAAACTTTACAATTTAAATTAATAATAAATATTATACTTATACGTAATCGAGATAATATTAAATAAATAACAATTATATTCTGTTTCATTTTAATAAATTATGGTCGTTATTATAATCTCGTAAAGTATATCCCACCAAAAACATTCTGTAAAAAACTAGCCAAGTCTCGATAGATCTGCTTGTTTAAATCTAAAAAGTAATGAAATCTAGACAGACTCGTGCCAAGTCTAAGGTTCCTTACTGCGATTTCTTTATTATTATAGTTAATGTTGTGTGACTTGGCCGTTGAACATTGTTTAAAAGGTTAGTAGTGGGTACACGTCAATTTTGTTTACACGTAATGTTATAACATTATTAAAATACGCAGCTTTATCAAGCCTATAATTGACTGGATATTGAATCAACATTTTTCAAGTGGCTATAATTAAGCTAATTTTCTATCGTCAATGGATAGGTTCTGGATTTTTTAAGATTGGTGCAATAGCGTCATGGAGCACCTAGTTTTGTACCCTTGTGTACATACACGTGTACCCTTCAACGGCCAAGTCACACAACATTAACTATAATAATAAAGAAATCGCAGTAAGGACCTTAGACTTGGCACGAGTCTGTCTAGATTTCATTACTTTTTAGATTTAAACAAGCAGATCTATCGAGACTTGGCTAGTTTTTTACAGAATGTTTTTGGTGGGATTTCATTTCTTTTTGTTAAAACTTGTTTATATTGATTTATTTTATTAGATTTTTTTATTTGACACACTTTTTTTTAGGAGTAGTATTATATTATTAAGTTCCACGCGGTTTCACCCGCGTAGTTCCCGTTCGCGTTTCCGTGGGAATTTCGGGATAAAAAGTATCTATAGATAAATAGTTTTAAGCTACCTCCCCACAATTTGTCAGCCAAATCAGTTCAGCTGTTCTAGAATTATAATTCCCGTTCCCATTCCCGTGGGAATTTCGGGATTAAAAGTATTCTATGTGCTTCTCCTGGTTCTAAGCTACCTCCCCACCAATTTTCAGTCAAATCAATTCAGCCGTTCTTGAGTAATAAATTCCTGTTCCCAATCCCGTGGGAATTTCGGGATTAAAAGTATTCTATGTTCTTGTCCTGGTTCTAAGCTACCTCCCTACCAATTTTCAGCCAAATCAGTTCAGCCGTTCTTGAGTAATAAATTCCCGTTACCATTCCCGTGGGATTTTCAGGATTAAAGTATTCTATGTTCTTGTCCTGGTTCTAAGCTACCTCCCCACCAATTTTCAGTCAAATCAATTCAGCCGTTCTTGAGTAATAAATTCCCGTTCCCAATCCCGTGGGAATTTCGGGATTTAAAGTATTCTATGTTCTTGTCCTGGTTCTAAGCTACCTCCCCACCAATTTTCAGCCAAATCAGTTCAGCCGTTCTTGAGTAATAAATTCCCGTTCCCATTCCCGTGGGATTTTCGGGATTAAAGTATTCTATGTTCTTGTCCTGGTTCTAAGCTACCTCCCCAACAATTTTCAGCCAAATCAATTCAGCCGTTCTTGATTTTTAAATTCCCGTTCCCAATCCCGTGGGAATTTCGGGTTTAAAATTATCCTATGTCCTTTTCCTGATTCTAAGCTACCTCCCCACCAATTTTCAGCCAAATCAGTTCAGCCGTTCTTGAGTTACAATTCCCGTTCCCATTCCCGTATAATTCCCGTTCCCGTTCGATTATCCTAGTTTTTATAGTTTTCCCTTTATGTGGCCATTAAACCCTAACTCTGTACCAAATTTCAGCTCTCTAGGTTTATGGGAAGTACTAGTTCTATTTTGATGATCATGAGTGAGTGAGTGAGTGAGTGAGTGAGTGAGTGAGTGAGTGAGTGTCTGTCATAAATACGAAACTTTGATTTCGCTTAACTTGGGAACTAAATGACCTACAGACTTGAAATTTTATTTTAAGTATGTGATTGTATATCTTACTAGATGACGAAAATTTCAGCGTTCTGGGCTTATCCAGAGGTTCTCAAATAGGGGCCTGAAAATGCGGCGAAAGGGTTCCTGTAAAGGATGGTACGGCAGTGTTTGCTTCGCGCTCGACTTGGCGGGGGGCACTGCCGTGCCCCCAGATTTAAAGGTTGATAAGTGTTGAAAATCAAGTGAATAATAACTTATATTATAATCATGTTTTCAAAGCCCACGTAAATCAAGATTTAGTATATTCTATTTTTAGTCCCTGACGCAAAAAAAAGAGTTTTAAAATCAATTAGTAGTACCTATGTTTATCTATCCAAAACTAAGTAGAAACTATACTTACTATAGTGATATCATAAATTGTAATATATCTGCCTTGATTAGAGCTTTTAAGCTTAAAGAGAGAAGAAAATGTCTCTCGGTGAAAACTATATATGAAAACCCATGCATTTTCAGACTGTAGCCTTAACAAAATTTGACATTCATTCATAATATTATAGTAGGGTAATATGTATGTTATGTACTGTAGTCATTTTTATAGGTACATTTGATATTTCGATGCAAGATCCGTGGCTACAGATATTCTAATTCTCTTTAATATTTTTTTTTTGTGTAAGAATTTTAAGTAAACTATTTACTAAGTACTAATTTATACTTTTGGTATTTTGATGCAAGATCTGTATGTTAAAAAAATGATAATCTTCCTAAGTTATATTGAGTGTTTTCTTCAACAGCTTAAACTACAAATGTCCAGTGGGATTCAACGCGGCCGAATACTACGTGTCTCTCCTAGGTATTGAACTAGACAAAGAAATTGAAAGCAGAGAGAGGATACGTCGCATTTGTGACGAGTATAACAGATCAGATATAGCCACTGAATTAGAACGGAGAGTTGGTGATGTGCAAGATGAGACGGAGTATTTTAATGGAGAACTTAATGGGAAGGTAAGGCAAAGATGGCGGTTGAAAGTCGCGCGCGCGTTGCTGTGAACGCTCTGGTAGATGTCTATGTGTTTGAATGGACCGCGTGATGCGACGTCATACTTTATATACAACATTTTATATTTAGTAGTCACCCTCAATGTTTATATTTTACAAAAGGGTTTTTATCAGAACCAAAATTAAAGGCATTTTCTTTATTTGAAGAAGCAAGTAGAAAAGAAAGTTATTAGTTTTCTTAAAGATATTAATGTCAAACCGCTATACCCATATGAGGTTTGGCTTTCTCTGTGGGGGGAAGGTTTTTGTTTTTGCCAACATAATTAATTAATTAAATAATATTATATTAAAATTCATTATTAAGAAGCGCTCGTGGCCCAGTGCTACCCGCGGATCACTTGAGATCTGTGCGGTTCAGCAACGTCTGGCACCGTCATCACTGTGATGGGTCGTTACTAAAAATGACTTAATTTCATGAGCGTTTTCGTGCTTCGGAGGGCACGTAAAGCCGTCGGTCCCGGTTGTCGTACTCACATCATCGATAGTCGTTACGGGTAGTTAGGGTCCTCAAAAGTCTAACATTTGGTTTAACCAAAAAATGTCGTATAGCCCTCTGGGTTGTGAAGGTCTGATGGCAGTCGCTTCACGTAAAATACTAATATTCCGCCGAATCTGGTTAAACTGAAAACCGACCCCAAATAGACATGGGATAAAGGTTCGGAAGAAGAAGATTATTAAACCCAGAATTTACAACTAATTAAAATAATGTTTGCTTCTACCATTTACATTATGAAACCTATCGCTTTAATCATTTCACGCTACTGTTGCCTGTCTAGTTTTTTACGAAGTTAAAAAGTCAAGTCACGAAATAATTTAAAACTCATAATAACATTATTTTTTTGTTACAGAACGAATACTTCGAAAAATACCTAACACTGTAAGTATTTCGGTGTTTTTCCATTGAAAACATTACCTAATACAATATATAATATATATGCTAACGTATTCCAAGCCCACTTATTTACTTATCAGAAGTTATCTATCTTTTATAAGAATTTTATTGATTATCGTCATATGTTAAACTTGGAGCATAATTTAAACATAAACACATACCTACGTTTACCATCTCCTTTATTTGATATTTTGTAATTTTAATAATTTATTATAAAATTAATACATCGTTTAAAAGATAGATTACCCATTTGATATTATGATAGTTAATGAAATTTAATCTATAAGTGTAGTTTCAATAATTTATTAGATACTTAACTAAATAAATATGATCCAAACTAACAATAAATTAATATTTCCGTTTAAAGTTCTTTAAAAGTTATAAACATACATACGTAAGTACTTAAAAAAAACTTACGTACTTAAAGCGAACTTTTAATTTTTTTTTCGGATATTTCATCCTCCAAAAATAGTTTAACCAATTCTTTTGTTACGTCACTGCTAACTATAAAGGTAGCCATTGATGAGTCTGTTGAACTGATCAGTCCATACATAAAACTGTACGTCGCTCCAAAAGTTTTAGTCCAACTAGATTTCCCCACTGGAATCTGGAATCGCTCCGTTGGTTGACCATTTTTGGATGGACGCCAGTTGAACTGATTCGTTAACCCTTTTACACCAACCTTTATATACTTCAACAACAAATACTAATCTAAAAATTTGATTGCAGAGTCAAAGTTAACTATTTCGTTCAATTCTACTGGCTAATGTGGCGAAATATACACTCATTGAAACATAATCATAGTATATGGGTCGCGGAATTTCTACTTTTAATGGTAAGTTACTCGATTTCATATCCTTACTTTCCTTACTAATATCACAGTGATGATGATGATGATTACAAGCATCTAATATTCTAAATGCGAAAGTAAGTCTGCCTGTCTGGTACCTTTTCACGGCTAAACTACTGAACTGATTGGCTTGATTCTTACACACTGATCGGAAAATGCAGGGTAAACTATTGAATGAAGTATTTATATTTATTATTTAGAAATTCCTTGAAGTTCTACTTCAAGGAGTATTAAGAGGTATATTTATTGCCTAAAATATCCTTGAAGTTCTAATCTTATTAGAGTTATTTATGTTATTAGGAAAGCATTTTCACTTTTAATGATAAAAAGTACCCTTTACCCCTTTAGGTATGACATCCGCAAGGTTGCGGGTTCGATTCCCGTGCGGGGTGAACCAAAAATGTTTGTCTCGGTCTGGATGTGTGTGTGAATGAGTGTGTGCGTAGTTTCTGATACCCTAGATACAAGTTTCGAACTTAGTTAGGGGTCAGTTACTATAAGGAGATGATGTAGTGAATGATTATGGTCCCTTAAGAAAAAGTATCCTAAACTTTACAAGGATTGATTAAACAGTTAAATCTACATGAAATGAACTCAATATCTCATTTAGAATTAAGTAACTAAATTAAGATGTTCGATATGAAACCAATAAACTAACTTCCTGCTCATATTTTAATTAAAAAAACTATGATAACTTTCGTAATTAATTTGTAATATCAATTGCTATACAAATATTATAAAATACTTCAATAACCAAAGGAAAATGGTTATAAAATTAATATTTTTAAACTCGCTGCTCTTTATGGCTTTAAAAACTATGGATGATGGTTTTTTACGTCAATGGTGGGTCCAATTAAAGAAACCAGTTTGAATTAATTATCGTAGAGTAATTTGCTTTTAGATAGTATAAGAAATACAAATATTTTAAAACTTAATTGAGTTCTGGCTCATATTTCCTACATTATTGTATACAATTCCTATTTTTAACCGACTTCAAAAAGGCGGTTCTCAATCCGTTTGTTTTTATTTAATAAGTAAAGAAAAAAATCTTAAGTAAAGTTTTATTAATTTGACTACTGGTTTAGCACTAAACCAGGTTTTACAATAAATTTTGAATACTGTCAAAGTGACAGATTTGACTGACAAGGTGTCAAATGCTTGACAGGTTTTGTTAAACCAGACTAAAAATGCAACGCAAATAAGGCAGATAGTGTTTTTGGTAATTCTACTAATATTAGACATAAACGCGACAGTTTTTATGGATGTGTGGATTGATGTTGTTACTCTTTCACGTAAAAACAACTGCACCGATGTTCGTGTTTGGTACAGATGTCCCTTATAACTAGGAATATACCACATAGCATATTTTTATCACAAATTCCCATCGGATTAACATCCTTACTAATATTACAAATGGGAAAGTAATGTTATCTGTTACCTTTTCACGGCTAAACTACTGAACCGACTTACTTAAAATTTGGTAGAGGGGTAGCTTATGATCTGGGGAAGGATATGGCTACTTGTTAGGCTTTGTTTTATCCCGAAATTCCCACGAAAGCGGGTAAAACCACGGGAACCTAGTGTGTAATAAAACCAGGCAGCACTTATAAAATACATAATAATACAATTTTTCGCACACAGTTCGTCGGCATAATAATCTCAGTGCCATACCACGGTCACTTCTCCGAGTTAGACCAGCGTGACATCCAGAACGTTGAAGGTCTGTTGTACTTGACCATCACGGAGACAATATTCCTGTTCATCTACGCTGTTTTCATCACGTTCCCTAGCGAAGTCCCTATATTGCTGAGGGAGACAGCTAGTGGATTGTATTCACCGCTACCTTATTATCTATCGAAGATGATCTTTTGGGTAAGTTGGTTTTTGAATAGTTTTAAATTGTAATATGGAAACTTATTAATACAATAAGTAAGGTTATTTTGTAAATGTAAGTTCTTTATGTAATTTTCCATATTTGTATATGTACCTAACTAACTACTAAGTTTCCGTAGTTATACATTTCCTATTTAGATCCAGCAAGAATTGAGATTTTTAGGTAAATCCTACTAATATTATAAAGCCGAATGTTTGTGAGTGTGGATGTGTGGATGTTTGTTGCTCTTTCACGCCAAAACTACTGAATGGATTTTTATGAAACTTTACAATAATTTAGCTTATACATCAGAAAAACACCTTTTATCCCGAAATTCCCACTGGAACGGGAACTAAGCGGGTGAAACCGCGGGGCCCTGCTAGTTATTTATAAGCGTAAATCAAGTTAGAAAGAAGAAAAAGGTCATAATTGTAATGGGTGGCCGATACAAAAGTAGGATTTGAACGTTCGCAAGGCACGTTACAGCGTCTGTTTTAACCGGAGCAGACTGTTCATAACCATCGTCATATTATGACAATAGGGTAGTAGCCTAAAAAAAAATTATTAGTCTGTCTTTTAGATTTCCAAAAAATATTGGACACGTATTTTTTTATTATTCATGTAAACAAATAATTAAGACGATACAATGCGTCGCAAACTCGTGAAACGTTGCTACAATTTTCACCAACAGTTGACGTCACAAGCCCCCACTCCTAAACTTTAATGCGTTATAACGAAGTCAGTTTTATTAATTTGATGAAACAAAAAAACAAAAAAATAAATACGTGTTTAATATTATTTCGAAATCTATCTGACGGACTAGAATTGCAATTTGTTTACCCAGGAAACTACTCTATCGTCTAACTAATATCATGAACAGTCGTTACGGGTAATGCCCTCCAAAGCACGGAACTTATGTACTTATAGCGGTCACCAATTTATTTTTCCAAATGTATTATGATACTGACAGTGAATGTCCGAAGGGCATCTTACGAAATTCTGGCGACTATTAACAACTACCACGTTACCGTAGCACGTTGATGATTATTATTAAATTATGTTAGAATTTTAATAAAGTATTGTGCAACTTGTTTGCTTCTGTTTTTCTGTTATTTTTTTATTATTGAGACGACTTCGATGGCAGAGTGGTCACCATGCCGTACTGCCATCCGTAAGGTTGCGGGTTCGATTCCCATGCGGGGTGAATATTTGTGTGAACCACAAATGTTTGTCTCGGTCTGGGTGTGTGTGTTAATGAGTGTGTGCGTAGTTTCTAATACCCTAGATACAAGCCACGAGCTTAGTTAGGGGTCAGTTACTGTAATGAGATGATGTAGTGAATGATTATTATGTATTTTTTATTATAGAAATTAGGTTCGCAATGATATTTTTCAAATAAGCCAATAAAATGAAATTATCACACACTCCTGAGTAGTCCTGAGGTATCTGAAAGTACTTTCGAATTTTTTACCTCAAGTGGGAATTAAACCCATGATCACTCCAAATTGTAGCAATGCCCTAAATTTCCTGAGATCTATTTAAGATTTGAAACCCATCAAATCAATTTCAAATCAATAATTTTAAGATTGATTTTATCTACATTTGCATAGAGTTTAACACATCGATTTTTCTTTAAGATAACACTATTATAAAGCAAAGGTTAATGTGTACCTAATAGTAACAGAAAAAACATCGGGTAAAGATCACGTCTCTCTCCATTCTTAATGGCTTGTTGATGTAAAACTAATTTTACATGTAATTACCTGTCAGTTCCTTTCAAACATTAAATTAAGTTGTCTGCTTTTATTAGGGTTCCGTACTTAAAAGTAAAATCGGGACCCTATTACTAAGACTCCGCTGTCCGTCTGTCTGGCACCAGGCTGTATTTCATGTAGGTCCCGTAACAGCTAGACTAGAATGTATGGAGATGGGAATCCCCATTCAAAAGGGAGGATCCTCCGACCAGACGGGTGTTATGTCTGGTGGGCAGCTGCCCGACGATTGTAGGCGGGCTCTCGTATACATAGTCAATTGCACTGTAAATTTCGCTTGCGCGATTCAGGACTCTTCAGTTTATTTCCCTCAGTTGCGGATAGATGTCGCTGTTAGTAATTAGTTCCTTATGTAGTGTATTACTGTTACCGCTTTAACAACAAATACTAAAACAGAATAAAATATATATTTTAAAAAGGCTCCCATAAAACAAACGTGAGATTTTCTGACGTATTTTTTCTAATGTTGTATTGATAATGATACGGAACCCTTCATGCTTAAGTCGGACACGCACTTGGCCGGTTTTTTACGAACTTTTCATTATTTGCTATATTCAAGTTTAAATCTTAACTGACAAAAAATCTAACATTACTTAAACTGTAATTAAATTAAAAAGTAATTTGCCATTAAAAGTTAATTACTAAATAAATTTATAATCATTTTAATTCGTTTAAGTTTTTGTTGAACTAAGCAAATGTTATTGCTATTTTAAACGTTATTATTGATTTGGGATATAAAAAGTTAATTTTAAAAAGGTTTTTATTATTTAATTTTAGTTTTAATTATACTAGATATTATCTTGCGAACGCTGAAAGCTAATACAACAGCTGATTGACAAGTCGTGGGAATTATGTATATTGTATGAAAATATAATATTACTAGCTGCGCCCCGCGGTTTCACACGCGTAGTTCCAGTTCCCGTTCCCGTAGGAATTTCGGGATGAAAAATAGATGTTGGCCGATTCTCAGACCTACTGAATATGCTCACAAAATTTCATGAGAATCGGTCAAGCCGTTTCGGAGGAGTATGGCAACGAAAACTGTGACACGAGAATTTTATATATTAGAAGATAAATGACATTGACGTCATTGGCCATATAGGATTTGCAACAGCTGCATCGAACATTTGTAGCACATCGTAACCGTGACGTAGAAACTATGATAGTTTAATCTATGACAGCACTAAACCAAGAAGTGTCCATGAGACGTCCTTAAGACTTTCGATCGGAAAGTGCCTGGTTCGATAATATGTTTTTGATTTTCGAATTCATATGGTTCGTTTATTCGCCGCTTGTATGGTGAAGAAAAACATTACGATGTTTTTTAAAAACATTACGAGAATACCCGCGAAAATTCTAAGGTTGTGTGTGTGAAGTCGACCAATCCGCAAGGCCTAATCACCCTCATTCAATGTAGGCTTGATCTCTTCTCTGGAAACATATATTATGTATGAGTTGATGACGATAAGTGTCAAACCTAGTATATTTGATCCCAGATACCCCGTGCAGTAATAGAACCTATATGTTTCGCTTCACTGGTGTTCTTCGTGGCCGGTCTGCGAGGGGGCTACATCGGCTGGATGTGGTTCTGCTTCATATGTATACTCTGCGCCAACTACGCTAATGCTTATGGTAAGAATGACAATACATACACATATAATATAACATTATCTTTTGTTCAGTTAAAATATGAAGCCTATTCAAATATTAATGAGATTTTCTCTTATAATAATAGAACAATTAGTTTTCAAACACACAAAATAACAATTAAAAAGTGACCAGTAGTAACTTTTTAATAATTAATACATATACTCGTTATTTGTTTTACTCTAATTTCTGAGCTAGAAATTATGTAAAATGGTTGCACGTAGCTAGAGTTATTGTCTAGTCTCAATAGCCCTGTTGTATACTTTATATCTATATATTTACATAGGAAATTCATAAATATAATAAAAAAAATATAGATCGGGTTTTTGTGTTTTTGAATAAATATAAGGTACTACTTAATACTTTTGAAATTGATTCAAAAATAACATACCCTTTAAAAACCTTTTATTTTTGTTGATCGTATGACGTAGGTTTTAGCATTTTACGCACTTCCCATTGTAAAAAAAACACAGCTTAATTGTAGTTATAGTAAGAAACACCTGCTTTAGCTTTAATGTCATTAGCTCAGTAATTTTAGAATAACTATTTAAAACCCAGTGAATGGTATTTTTGTTTATAATTATGTGAATATTTTAAATGTATCTTCGAATGGATAAACGTCCTACTTAGAGTCACAGATTAAAAGAACAAAAACACTTTGAAATTATAATATCTAAAAAACTGTGTTCTTTGAAGATAAACATCTTACTAACGTAAGTCAATTAATACCTAAAACATTATCGTATGAAGTATTTTAAAGACTATTGACATTCTTAATAATAATAAAAAAACGGTGATTTTCAAAGATTAACATAGGTTATGTAAGTCAATCAATACCTAATGTAAAAACTATCTAATAAATTGAGTTATTTAAAGGACTAATAGTCCTTTAAATTTAGAATAAAAAGGACGAATTTTCATATAATTATCATTTAATTATAATAAAATCACATCTGGCTAATCTTTCGTTATCATTTTATCAACGTTTTAATCAAATTGAAATATCATCTCCGAAATAGCTTAGTAGTTTTGTTTTATGTGTTCTACATTTATTTAATTTACATAATGTATATTTAATTCAAGTTAAAAAACATTATTATTCAAAATTACTTTTACTATTACTACAATCACACGTTGAAGAAAAATAACTGCATACAAATCTTTTTTTTAATGTTTTAAAATTAATTAGAACTTCTAGTTTATTCACACAAATGTCACTAACAACGGTGACAAGAACTGTTGAGAAGTTAAGATGATGAATGGATATTTCCTAAACGTTTTTTCATCTCCTCAAATTTTAAGTATTTTACAATAACATGTACTCTTAAACTTAATGATATTGGACTCTGAATAAAATAGTACCAAAAATAAGTAGGTACTTAAAAACAAAACATAACCAAATATAAAAAATCTTGCTCAAACTGAATCATCGATCTAATTGGCAAATAAATTCATTTCAGGATCATTTCTGTCAGCCGTGTTTGACAGGATGGAGACAGCGGCACTATTTTCCGTCCCATTCGAGCTCATTGGCACTATGTTCTCTGGAATATACCTTAACTTAGGAAGCGTTAACCAATACTTATCATGGCTTCGATTCGTATCGCCATTCTATTATGGCGTTGAATCAATTTCTATACTACAATGGGACTCCATAGAATCTATTGACTGTGTCAAAGTAGCGGGCATGCCCTGCATTAAAACAGGCCCTGAAGTCCTAAACAGATTCGGTTTTGCTGAAGAGCATTTTCTAAGAAATTGTATGTGTTTAGCTATTATGTACTGTGTTGGACATTTTATTGCTTTTGTTATGGTTATGAAGAGAAGTAGGGGTACGCCTGTTTATTAGTTTTAGGATGATTTGAGAACAGGGTTTTATCGTATGTAAAATCGAAACAGGTTGAACAAATATCTTTTTTAAGAGATTAGCATTAAGTATGTATAATATTTTCTATGTTGCCTTTTTATAAAAGAATAGTAATAAGACAGTACTTGTATATTGATTTTTACGGGTACTTTTACTAAAAAAAGGATAATAATTGTACAAATGATAACCTTAAACACGCCAGTTTTTGTGATTGTGTTTGCTTGCCAAATACACGAGGCTTATACCTTGCTTTGTACTTGATTCCTTAAGGCAGAGAACTCGAAACCGCGATACGGTATCGCTACTTGTAACCGCAAATAAACCGCAATATCGCGTTTTGAAGCGACATGAAATATAATGTGTATAATTAGTAAATTACAACTATCTGTAAAAAAATTTTTTATAAAAATCATTGATAAATCATTAACCATTTGTGAATTCTTGACACATCAGTTACAAATGATTTACCCATAATATTTAAATCCTACATGGTCAATTTTGTAAAATATTCCTACAATTATGTCGTAAATAACTTAAGTTTGTACACATTTTAAAATCGCGGACCGCGGTTGCGTATTGTTGCGTTCCCCTATTGGTCTAGACAGACAGACTGCAATCAAACTGCAATCCGACTGCAAATTGCAGTTGAAATGCAGTCTGTATGTCTACTACTATCATGTCGCGGTTTCGAGTCGCAGCCTCCCACTACTTACGTTATATGTACTGTAATATATTGTGCACTTTCCTTAATAAAATGTTCGTTAGTTTAACTTTATAGTATTATTTGTGTTTGCTTACCCCTTTCCTTGTCCCAACCCTAATATTTAGCGGGAAAACGGAGCAGTAGGAAAATATATACATTAAAAAAATTTACCTTCCCTGTAATTGAACCTAAGATTTTTCAGAACTCAGGCGATTTGATTTTCCTACAAATTAAGAGATTGGATACTAAAGTGCAAGGCCTTTATATTGAATGTATATATTTTCATTGTAATCTTCCTATGTGTGAAATACTAATTTTGACCCAAATAACAACGAGGTAAGTTCACATTTTAATAATAATTTAATTATGTTAACAACTTTATGTATGTACACTTTGTAATGCAAATAAAGTTTATGATTATGATTAGTCGTTTTTAAACGTCTGTAAAGTGTGGTATTATGTACTGTTTGTTTGTGTAAGGACTTATATATAGAGATAATTTTCTTACCAATAAACTGTAAAAGAGAGCATCCTCATAACCTGTTAAACAAGTTTGGTCTGGCCAACGTAATTTCATGACATAAAAAACAGACTGTTAACAGTAACTGATGTTTAATAATTTACACAAATATGTTTTATTCCATTCATTACTTAAGGGTCAGTTACTATAATGATTATGTTATGTTACTTAATAATGACGTTAATTATGCAATAGTCCCAGCAAAACCGGTGACTGTCCTTTGATGCATTTTATAGTGTTATACAGGGATAGTCGCCGGATTGTGCATCCTTTACACAAGATTAAATATGTCAACGGGCTTCCGTGTGTTGGCTTTGGCCCCATACTAGCCTTCCAAAAGACCGGGACTCCTTAATAGTCCCGTGAATGGAAAAGACGTTAATATTTCCATTTTCCTTCACAGGTTCCTTCCTATCAGCAACATTTGACAAAATGGAGACAGCTGCACTCATCTCGGTGCCATTCGATCTAATCGGCATCATGTTTTCCGGTATCTACCTCAACTTGGCCAGCGCAAAACCCTACTTCTCATGGCTAAAATACATATCAGGCTTTTACTACGGAACCGAGTGTATATCCATACTTCAATGGGACTTGGTAGACTCCATTAATTGTGTAAATTTACCAGGAATTCCTTGTATAAGAACTGGGTCTGGTGTTTTAACGAGATTTGGGTATAATGAAGAGAATTTCTGGAGGAATTGCTTCTGTTTGATAGCTATGTATTGTATAGGAAATATTGTCGCGTATACTATGGTTGTCAGACGGAGTAAAGGTACGCCTGTTTATTAGGAGTTATAAGAAAAATTTCGGCGTCATTGTTTTATCTGTATGAATTAATCTTTAGATTGTCGTCATAAAACAAAGTAGTTTCTCGCCGGGTACCATCTGTCTTTACGTCTGTGTAGAATTTTTACTGCTCAACGGATTTAAATGCGGTTTAAGAAGGTTGTATAAAAATTTAATACGGATAAGATGTGTGGTTCCGTTAATACAAAAACATTTTTTTTTTCAAATATACGACTGCACTTATTTGCTTATTTTTATGTTAATAGTTGGGAAAGAAAACTGGAGAAAAAATACGTAGAAATTGCCTTTTCGAAAAAAAAATCAAAGTTATTTCAGTCTGTTGCACCATATTAACTAACATTCTTATGTCTCTACAAAGTTATGCATTTTTAATAAGAACAACAGAACCTACTTATCATTAAAACGTAAACCTATTATTAGGTAAGTCAATAGTGTTATTAATGTCTAGACTTCAGATAGACTTTGTTGTCGCCGATAAATTCGGACTAGTTCCAGACTTAACCATATATTTTGATCCTAAATTATTCCGAGACTTAAGTGACTAAGTATTTATTTGGTCATAAATTACATCCAGACATAAGTGCCCACTTAAATCATAAATTTTATAAGACTGAAATGCAGTTTTAAATTGTAGTACTTATCGATAATTTTGGATTGGATTTTTATGATATTTTTATATCGTTTTAATAGCAGGGACAGATAATTCTGGTCTGTATTTTATGTAGATATTTGAAATATATACTTCTTTCCTGTACTTATCTTCAATCAAATGATATACCTATTAATCAGTGTGTGTGTGTGTATACGATTATCCTTGTCATAGTGACCATACTGGACTGCTAAACAGAGGGTGGTTCGATTCCAAGGTAATTATTAAGGTGGCATGTCTTCATGTTTATCTCGTTCTGCGTATGTGTATAAATGAGTGTTAAAAGTGGAATAAATTAGAGTTTCTGATACTGTGTTTTTAGTGTGTATAGTTTCTGATACTATGTATTTTAATAATAAATATGGTTTTTGTAAAGTTTTAAAGCGAATTTTATTAATCAGTGAGTTTTATTTAAATTATATGTCTGTGTGTGTGTCATGTTCATGTTAGAGTCTCCGAAAGTCTTATACTTAGTTAGTTTAACCAAAATATTAACCCACGTAAAAAGCACCTCAACTAAAGAGCTCTAATTACAGAATAGATACTGCTTACCTTAATAGAAATCATATTATGACTATAAGTTTTATTTTAATCCTTGTTAGCTATCTAACTCGTAGCCGCTAAGTCTTCATTCTATACCGCTTTAATGGCACCCAAATTTAAGTCTACAACATTGTATAGCGACTCTTTAAAGCTCAAATTGAACAACCTTTCCAAAATATACTTTACCTTTAAACTTTATTCATAGCAGGGTTAATGCCACTAAAGCTACGTGTTATTAGATAACTTGTCGGCAACTCTCGAAGGTTCGGAGACGATCCATCAATCAGACAGGCCTGAGTAATTGCCGGAAGATACAACTATTAGACTCACGCTACGTAGTTTGGGAGAGGGTTCTGTAGGATATTCAAAAATCTTTTATATAAATTTTGAAGTTTTGAAAAATGCATTAAAAAGTTTCGCCTCAACCGGACTTGAACTTGAACTCGGAACCATGCTGAACTGTAGCGTCTTGTATATCAAATTGTTCATGATAGTCTAATTTAGGTACGTTTTAGAGTGTGTGTCAACTATATTTATTTTAATTAGTTAAATTTAGTAGGGAGATCGTAATGAAAGCAAAAACTTAGAGATTTTGGAGAAATAATTATTTATTTATTTTAATGCTAAATAAAATGTTATTAAATTCTATAAGTACATTGATCTAACTCAGTCGCAAAAAAGCTCTTTTTCTTAGTCTTTAACTTACAGTTTATTTCTTTCAACAAATCAATGTTTTCTCTTTTTAAATTTTGTAGATAAAAAACACAACTAAAAAATATAATAAAACCAAAAAGTGAACGTAACCCTAAACTATAACAAAACAAAACTTTTTTATGAGACAATTAAATAGGCGTGTAGGCGAGACGTATGGAGGCAACATAATAGAAAAAAACACAATAATTGTACGTCCCATTAGTTTATTTAAGTATTTATACCAAATGATGAGTATATTCTCAACAAATAATTAGCCTATTATCTTATTTACCATAGTTATGACGTGTAACTAAGTTTATACAACTTCCTACATACATAATAATGTAGACATAACCTTCAATTTTTGAAGTTCTTTAGTTTTAATCTATTTTCTCGAAAATGGCGGTACCTACTTGCCACATACAATTATGGGTGACAAATATTGCAATTAAATAAAGCGTTATCACAAGTTAAGTATAAATTATCTATTATACTATTGATCTATTAGATTGATACTTACTTATCTAGTTCAAATTACTATGCATGATTAACTGAGCGACTTCATACTCAATCTAAAATGACGGCCTTTCAAAGATGGCGGCTAGTTGATCTTTATGCACATTGCGCTGACGCGGGTATCTATAATTCTTAGTTTGAAATTATTTTATCTTAGGTACAGTCACGGAATGAAAAGGTTCGTCACCTTAGAGTTGGTTTTCAATTGCACTAGTATATTGCAAGGAACAATTATGCCAACATACAAATGTAAGAAACAATGATGCTAACATTTAAATAAATAGAATGACGTTTGCTATAATCGATCATGAAGCAAATAAAGATATACATATAATTGCTTCGTGGGTACAATGTTCAAATGTTTTTTGATTCAAAGATTTAAATTAATAAGCATAACCAATTTTTTCTTCCCTTTTCAATCCCACATACCCCAAAATACTCCAAAGTATTGTAACAAATAACAGCCCGAGGGTATCTTGTAGTATGTAA